>JAKZAP010000008.1:9219975-10516728 GCA_023053575.1 Branchinecta lynchi
TATCCATTGACGGTGACAAGAGCCCTCATGCTCTGTCCTTTTTTCTTGCAAGTTCTACTCTCAGTGGGTCACTTAGCCTACTTCTGCATCTAGTGTATTTGCCTTAAAACGAAAGAGTGAGTATCCACTAATATTTGTCGCTTTTGTTCAACATTAAAATTTGCCAAGTCAATGTAAAGTACCAAATTTAGTTCCATTATAGAGCATATTTTTCTTCCCCTATAATTTTTGTTTCATAATAACATACGTCACTTCATTCAAACGGGCAACAGACAGGTCCAAACACTATTCGTACCGCCAGCTATATTAATCTGCCATTCACATATTTTCCCATTTATTTTATATATGGTTATAAACTTGGTGCTTTTTCTTATCTTGAGCTTAAGAATTTGCTTGTTAACCTAAGTCAACAATCCTGTATGTTTTCACTCCATGGACATCACTTTTTCATTTTCAGGTTATTTTATCTAGCAACTAGGTCATCACGATAAGAAAGACATTTGCATGTAAAATACACTGAAGTCTCAGGTTAAACTCAAACGGCAGAACCGATACAACTTCACCCTTGACCTGGATTAAACTCAACGAAAGTACTTATTTGAATTCTCAGGTGCACTGCACTAGGTACAGCCTCTCCTGAGACAAAATGCAATTTCCTTTGTATTAAAATGAACATGTACTTTCGTGCAGCCTCATCCGTAAACACAGACCTTTATCATAATAGGATTCTCGGTCGTTATAGTGTGATTCTTTGAACAAAAGAACGTCATCATCATAGTTCGCTTTCGGATCACTCCTCTGTTGCATTTTCATCATTCCTCAAATGTTGGTTGGTTTAGAAATGCCATGGAGCCCTTGCCAAGTTCTACTTTTAACGCGTTCTGTTTTCGATATTTTTCCGCTCTCATACTATCTTATATCGGAAAAATAAGGGAAGAACAAATAATCTAATAGAACCTCCGTCTTTGGTCTCATTAGCGACTATGGGTACCCCGCCAAAACTGGGCCGAGCTTTAAGTATTTCCTCTAGCTTTGAGTCATTGCACGTCTACTTCCCACTTTGCCGCTGGGCAAATCAAAGGAAACAATTCAGGAGGCGCGAAGAGCCGCGCGCTCGCTTTTGCTTTTTTAATTTTCTTCTCCGAGGCTCTACTGCGACATAGCTGTTTGTAGAGGTAACGAATTGGATATTCGGCGTAGCTCCTACCCACCGATCGTTTGTATCGCGCTGGAAATAAGGCGTTTCTACTCTGCATGGACGTATTACAGAGATCGTGAAGACTGAGGTTCTCGTCCTTATTTGTTCTTGGGCTGAAATATCATTGGCTCGGGCTTGGCGGTTTTACCTGCTAAAAATGTTTCACTTACATATGCTCCAAAGCAGCATTTCTAGTACTCCGTGGATGGACTGTGTAATGTATTTGTGTCCGCAAAAGACATCGAAAATCAAAATGGCCTCTCGCAGCTGTATGCTAAATATCGGTCATCCGTCCTGAAACAGAATAGTTTGCTTTATAACATTTTCCTCGAACAGGTATGTAATAAGATTGAAAATATCCACAAAGGTTTATATTGGAAAATAACACCGATACTACAACTGAAAATAACTTATCCGAGCAGAAGCCCAGGTAGGTTATGAAAATATCTTCCAAGCGAAGCGAGGTTGACAGGGGAATCGAGGTTTGCTATTCCGATATTCACCTATATGGATGTACGTTAACTATTATGACTTTTTTCCAACAAAATTTTTTGTTTGTAAGTAGTACCAGTTTTTCTTTGGTTCAGCTTTGTTTCTTTAAAGTCCAAATACTCTGTATGACTAAGTCAAGAAACACATAAGCGAATGTCGGGAAGAACGGAGAAACGCCGCCCAAAAGATGACTCAACTTTTGTGTGGCAAGCAATCAACGGCGTTGGCTTGGAGTCCTGCGGTGACGCTATTGCCGAATTAACTAGACTAGGAATTTTGTATCTTTAAAAGGGCGCAAGTCCCAAAACACGCCAGTGAATCTCGTGAAGAAGAAGAAACGTCGTCTAAACAATGACTCAAATTCTGTGTCAACCAATCAACGGTGTTGGCTGGGGGAGAGCCGTGGGGATGCTATTCGAGCTGGTTATCAAGAGGACTAACTAAACTCGGAATTTTGTATCTCAAATTCTGTGTCAAGGTCCAGCTTTTTGGCTACCTTGGTAGTGAATTTATTTTAAGGTAAGTGTCAGCGAAGCTTACTGGTATATATGTGAGAATGGGCACTTGCTTTTTTTAAACAATGGCACTTGTGCATACTCAAGTGCCATATAGCGAATCGTAATTTCTGTCGGTCTGTCTGTCCAGGTTTTGCTAGTTTGGGCACTTCCACACAAGCTAGGGCGATGAAACTTCACAGGCATATCACGGACTCGACCAGATCAACTTACAAATAATCATTTCCCCAATCCATCTTTCCCCGGATCCGGGAGTCCGGGAAACTATAAAGTAAAACGGGGAGACGGTAAGACGGGGAGACCACTGAGCCATGCGACTATGTACAGAAAAGCGAATGCGCGAATAGATACGGTTTAAAGATGGTCAGTCCAAGTCAAACAAATCTAGTGAAACGCTTGGCAGGAATATCAGGGAACCGACCAGATTAACTTGGATTATAATCATATTCCGGATCCGATCATAGTGGGGGGGGGGAGTGGAGGGGATGGGAAATCCGGAAACTGTTAACATGCATAACTTGGAAAGGTAATCGGACATACGTGAAACTTGACCTTTGTGTTTGCCCGTCCAGTGTTCTAGCACTGAGCCATGCCATGATGTATAAAAAAGCGAACGCGACAATAGATACGGTTTAAAGATGGTCAGTCCAAGTCAAACAAATCTAGTGAAACGCTTGGCAGGAATATCGGGGAACCGACCAGATTAACTTGGATATAATCATATTCCAGATCCGATCATTGTGGGGGAGTGGAGGGATGGGAAATCCGGAAACTACGGTCTGTCCCGGTTTTGCTAGTTTGGGCACTTCCACATAAGCTAGGACGATGAAACTTGACAGGCGGATAAGGGACCGAACCAGGTTAACATGGAAACAATCACTTCCCCGATCCGGCCATCGTGGGGGGGTGGAGGAACAGGAAATCCGGAACTAGTAACACGCATGACTTTAGAACTGGTAATCGGACTTGCATGAAACTCATATGTCAAGAATAAGTGCTTCAGATGCTCAGTTTCAAATCCGGACCAGATCCGATAACTGGGGGGGGGGGGAGCTGAGAGGGGGAACCGGAAATCTGGTGAAACGCTTCCAATAAGCTAGCACATTAAAACTTGACAGGCAATATGAGGGAACCAACCAGACTAACATAGAAATAATCACTTCCCGATCCTGCTACCGCGGGGGGGGGGGGGGGGGCGAGGGGAAGGGGAATCCGGAAACTAGAAACATAACTCTGGAATGGATAATCGGACATGCATAAAACTTGACAATTGTGGAGAACAAGTGTATCAGATTTTCAGTTTCAAATCTGGACCGAATCTCGGAGAGGGGGGGGGGGAGGGTTAGAGGGGGAACCGGAAATGTCGTGAAATGCCTAGGGTCGAGGGATCGGGATGTCACAGTAGAGGGGTTGGAGGGGGTTTCCCCGGATTTCCGGTGATCACGAGTTAGAGTACTTCCACATGAACTAGGACCATGAAACTTGGCAGACATATTACGTGCTCTTCCAGGTCAACTTGAAAATAGTTCTTTTCCCGATCCGATGATCATGGGGGGATTCTATTGACATGCAAAACTCTGAACAGGTGATCAGACGTGCATGAAACTTGGCAAGTGTCAAGAACAAGTGACTCAGATGATCAATTTCAAGTCTGGAACGGATCCGATAACATCGGGAGAAGCTGGAGGCGGGGGGGAGAAATCTCTTGAAACAGCTTTTAAAGTCGAGAGATCGGGATGGGACTTGGAGGGAAGAACAAGCATAAGCCATAGATGGCCTGCCATTCAATTTGCAAATATATTATTATTATTGACTAAACAGAACCGATCGTGTCACAGTGGGGGGAGTTAGAGGGGTTTTCCCTAATTCCGATGATCACGAGTTAGGGTACTTCCAGATGTGCTATGACCGTGAAACTTTGCAGGCATGTTAGGTACTCTATTAGATTGGCTTGAAAATATAGTCCCTCCCCCCGATCCGATCATCGTTGTAGGAAGATACAGTTGTCAATGAGTGGTATAACCCTTCATATTTACTAGATCAAGCCCATTTTCTTATGAAATGAAATATCGGGAGAAAGATCCAGCCTTGAAAACTGCAAACCGTATCTGACAAACATGCTAACTGTTGTTACAAGTGCCATATGAGCTTTCAGCTCTTGTTTAAACAAAGCAGAATGGCATCACGAACTACACCTGGCACCCAAAAAGGCTGTTCCGACCTAGGAATGGGTTATGTAGTTTCAAATTTCCTGTTAGTCAGTTATTAAGTCAATTAGGTTGGTAACTAATATGCTTGCAAAGTTTCATCGTCTTAGCACATCTGTAACTATTCTAACTCGCAATCACCAGAATTCCAGGAACCCCTCCAAGCCCTTCTTGGCAAGAGTCCTCTTCGGACTGAGTAGGACCCTTGCCAAGAAATATAGTTCTAATACAATGTAGCTGACTTCATCTGTTTTGCACCGTCAAATATGAGTCAGCTTTATCTACCCATCCAACTCCCCCCACAGAGCTCCGATATGATCTGTCTCCATCAATTAAGGCCTAATGCGTGTTTTCCTTACCAAGTTCCATCCAATCCTTAGACCTTAATCATTTCAGAAATTTTCCGGCGTCCCCCTCACCCACAAGTACTGAATCCGATCCGCATTTGACATTGAGCAGATGAGACGGTAGCTGTTTCCACTTGTCAAGTTTCATTGTAATCCAATTACCCCTTCAAAGGCTGTGCATGCCCCTAGATTCCGAATTCCCTATCCAACCACTGCTCCCACGATGGTTGGATTGAGAAACGACTATTTGTTTGGGTCCCTAAAATGATGACTTAACTTCTGTGTCAACCAATCAACGGCGTTGGCTGTGGAGAACTGCAGTGACGCTATTTCCGAATTAATTAAACTCGGAATTTTGTATATAAAATTTTGTGTCAACCACTCAACGGTGTTGGCTGGGTATAGGTGCGGTGATGCCAAAAAAAAAATACAATCTGCCAACCGTTGGAAGTTTCTCTTGGAAATTATTTATGGCACTTCCAGGTTTGCTAAGAAACTTGGACGGCCAATCAGGGACCGGAATAAACTTACTTTGAAATATTCACTAACACAATTCGACCATCACGAGGGAGTGGTGGGAAAAGGATGCCCGAATATTCGCGCATGCGCAACTTTCTAGCGGGTGATTGGATCTAGCACATTTCTGAGTGAATCATGCATTAATTGTCGTGATCCTGAAGGGCCCATAATCGTTCATACCTTAGAACAGCGCGAATCTTAGCTGATATCCTTAGGTACTACGTATGCTTCCAATTGCCTTATGTGCTTACAGCTTTTGTTTGTTGAACCTACAGCTTAAAATTAGAAACTGTTTTCGCAGTGAGTTACCCTTTTCTTTGACCCTGTGGATTTTTTTACTTACCGAAAAGAAATGTCTGTGTCGCCATTCCTTGCTTCAAGCCCGTTTCCACGCCACCAACTGAGGTAGGGCTGCCAGCTCGCTTAGTTTAACGAACTATCCCACAGAGCTGCTACAGAGGTACTTAGCAGTCCCCCATTTCTGTCTTGGGGCTAAGATCGTAAAGATTGGGAGTGCTGAGTATAGGTGCTCATGTACTGAATCTGTAGCCACCAAAGACATCAAAATGGCATCTCAGAGTCGTACGGTAGATGTCGGTTACTCGTACTGAAACAGAATATTTACTTTATAACAATTTTCCTGAAACAGGTATGTAATAAGCTTGAAAATATCCACAAAGGCACTGGGCAGTAAGAGTGGCAGTGGCAAACCAGTACTGTCACCCTTACTGCCAAAAGTCTTGACATATTCGGGTCATCCGAATATCTACAAATTTTAATGCAGGTGTTTATTTGGTGGGTGTTTCTCCAATTTTGAGCATTCCAAGCACTTGATTCCCAATGCTCAATGTGTCAGCACTGGGCATTCTCGGGTGGCTTTGGGCGGTGGACAAGTACTTCAAGATGGTGACGGAGGGGTATCAGGGCTATCAGACTATCTCCCTAAATAAAGCAATCTAGGCTCCTCTGCTAAGCCAGTCTCGCTTCCTGTAATGACAAATCTTCATCTATTATAGTACCGATACCACGATTGTCCTGCAGTCTGTTCTTCCACTGGAGTTAAAAAAAAAGACACACATATCAGTCCTAAGTGAGTAGTTAGTTCCTGATGAAGCATTATATGAGCAATCACTTACCTAGTCTCAATGTTCACAAGCATTAATCATCCTCCAATTCCACATTTCTTGGTTTTTTCTCAATAACCGTATCGACGATCAGCAGAGATAATGCCGATAAAATGATTTCTTAATATTCAGGACAAGCCATTTCTTCTTTTCTTTCGAATTTCGGTGGCTGAACGGCTGTGTTGCCAGCAATTTTGGTTCTTATTACCAATTAACTATCGAGATAGCTCCAGGGTATCCAGAATATATATTCTTTAGCTTCATAATTATATAAAATTGCTTGATTTTGGTATTTCTTATAATCTTACCGATCGCAAAATTCTTTGTGAATGAAATCAGTTTTATTTCACAAATCAAATAATCCGAAGGACCATGGCAACAGTGTCAGGCGGCAGCAATCAAAAGCAAATTTCTGAATCCGTCTGTTGAATTGGTTGAATTGAATTGGTTATCTGTGCTTATTTAGTATCTAAATGTTCCTTTTGCTAATTTTTTCAAACAAGATGTCGCAGCAAAAATGATGTCTTTTTCCTCAAGCCGACAGGAGAAGTATAGTAGAGGTATGCTTATTTGAACACTTCTTCAACTGTTTCACTACCTTGAATTTCTTCCTTGCATTTAAAACAGTCAAATGGAAAGGAAAATAACAAACTTAATATCAACTTGTTTAAAAGACAGGCAAATTTGAAAGGAAAAATAACGATCTTCATAAAACTTACAATTATTAGGCCATAACGACATAGCCAACTAACCCCAGTCTACCACAAATCCCTGATTTTTGGATACCCTATGCCAAACGCTGGGTATATCTAGCGTTTAGCATAGCCTATGCCTAACGCTGGATACCTGTTGATAACCTAACCCTGACCTACCTCAATAGAAAGGAGTTCTGATTGGTTGATTTTTTAGAGTGTGCTCCATCCTACTTACCGTAGTTACTACGCATGAGTCACGAATTCTGTTTTTTTTTGCCGTCAAGGCTGGAAGATTTTTCTATTTTCCAGCATGAGTTCACGCCAAGGACGAAACCGACCAATCACGTTACAGAGATGCGTAGTTACTACGCTCCCGAGCATGGTAAGCAAATAGTAACTATTAGTTACTATTCCGACAAGGTTGGAACGGTCAGCGTAGTAACTTTTCGTGGGGATGGAAGGGAAATAGTAACTAATAGCAAATATTGTTAGAAGGGTGGAACACGCTCTTAGCTTCACTCAAATCATCAATATTTTACTGGGTTACCGTATCCAGCACCTGGCATAGTGTATCCAGCGTTATGCACAGGGTATGCCAAACGCTAGACATATCCGGCGTCTGGCATAGGGTATCCAAAAATCAGGGGTTTGTGGTTGACTGACTAACCCTGTCTTCATCTTCAACTGTACATCAACCCACCCTAAATTGAGTTTTAGTCAATGTTGTCCTGACTCCTGGTCTTAAACTTCAGATCTGGTAATTCAGATTTTCTGATCGTTTTCAACCCTACTTACATTAGTTACTGCGCTTGAAGTCACAAATTCTTGCTTTTTGCCATGAAGGCTGGAATGATTTTTCTATTCTCCAGCAGAATATCATGCCATGTTTGAATCTGACGAATCATGTTACAGATATGCATAGTTGCCATGCTTACTACGCTCCAGAGCATGGTAAGCAAATGGTATTTTACGAGGTTGGAACGAAACTAATAGTTACTATTGTTAGAAGGGTAGACACGCTCTTTATTATCAATTTTGTAATGTTCCATGTCTTCCTTTGGGTGCATTTGTTGGTTTGAGCACCATCTATTTGGTTAAGTTTGGTTGCGCTTTGAAGTATGAAAGAAATACCAGGTAACCAGTTGGCAGTTAGCAGCAAACTGACATCCAAATTTTCTAATAAAAAGTAATAGGCTATGTTAGAAAATTTGTTGCAAGTATTTGTAACAAATGAAGAGTAACATCCGTATCCATTGAAACTTGTTTAAGAGTTAGCTTCCTGACTGTTTGAACCCTTCCTGTGTGGTAAGCAAACTGTTTGTCCGAGTAAAAAGCTTAAAACCTTTCAGGGATGTCATCTAACAGCCCACTTTTAGCAATGGAAAAAAAAAATCTTAGTAGACTAAGGGCTCACTGTCTGATAGATCAGTGTGCCTTGCCAACAAATATGATGAGGAGAAAAATACATACTTGAAAGTAGGTTGTAACACAATAGGCTACTCGACATTGATTTGGCATGGTTTAGTATATAATAAATGGCAGTAGGCTACTTTATTGTACAAATTAAATTACTTAACATTGTTATATGATGACTCTCAAAGTAGCTTATATTAGACTATGGTATTGCTCAAACAATGAGAGATCAAAAACAGTAAAATTGAGCACTGTTGTTTTCTGGTTCCTCCTTCCTCCCCTACACCACCTAGTAGACCAACTACTTAAAAAAAAAAAAATAGTAACATAAGAGTTGTTAAGTGAGTCTAAGCAATACTTCTTCATTCTGACCAGTAGTAGAATCACTGGTTATGAATTGCTTGCTCTTTTTCCTACTTGCAATCTCTCTGATGTGTTGTTTTACTTCCTGATATTGGTTGTAGCCTGGGTCATTGTCTGATAGATTTTCATTGTGAAGTTTTTATGTAGTATTTTGAAATATTCAAGCAGCAGTAGCCGAACCATTAGCATCAGTCTTGATATAGCAGCATCAATTATGCTGAAAGCTACTATAACTTACATCATACAACTAATTTTCGAGAAAGCCTTTTCATTGGGTGGTTCCCGATGACAAATTTGTAGCCTGCGTAGTAGTACGAAAACGTTGCATGTAATACTATGTAGTAGCAAAGAATACTATCATTTAATATGCCTCAGACTGGTCCAATCTTATGTAGTAGTATCCAGTAGCATCCTATCTTGCCATAGTAACACTAACATCCAGTCTTGCTAATAGTACCATATAGTATTATGCAGTAACACGGTAGCCTTGAAGTAGAAGCATGTAGTAGCATCGTTAGTACTGCATGCAACTTTTTCGTACTACTTCGTAATACTATTTTGAGAAAAAATTTTCATCGGGTTCACAAGGTGTCATAAAGAAATTGGAGATATTGGTAGACCTGGCTTTTTACTGTGTTAATGTTTTGGGGCAATAATCTGTCCTGCCGAGTACAAAACAAGCTTTCAGATGAGACTAGAGCTCACTCTTCTAAATCACAAAATCAGGCATGAGCATGACCAAACAACTATATTATTGCTTTAAACAATACTTTTACATTTCAGTCTCTGGATTTGGTGAGAATTCTACAGCGAAAAGAGAGGAATAGCAATAACAAACAAACCGAGAGAACAACAACAGGTAAGAAATAAAAGTACTTTATGCCAGAAAGTGTAGTTTGAAACGAAAGTCCGTCCATCCCTTTCCTATAACTGTAACTCTCCACCAGATTCGGCGAATTGGGGGGGGGGGGTTCTAGGGATAACCGGAATTCTTGTGACAAGCTTAGACTGGAGGGATCTGGATAAAACTTGGTGGGAAGAATAGACACAAGATCTAGATACACTGTTGACAGAACCGGACCGGATCAGGGCACTGTGGGGGCAGTTGGAATTGAGGGAGAAAAATCCGGAAACTTGAGGCATGCATAACTTTCGAACCGGCGATCAGATCTGAATGAAACTTGATAACTGGGAAGTAGCCTCTGGCTGTTCATTTCTGCTCCCTATTGGATCCGACAACTACTGAAAGGGGGGGGGACCCGAAATCCCAAGGCCTGCTTATAATGAATTGACCTAGACCCGATTTGAGGGGGGGGGTAAAGTATAATCCCTAGGACTCGCCAGTTTATATAACTGTTGCGGTTCCGGGTATTATAGGGAGATTTGGAGGGAGAGGGGGCGTAAATCTGATTCTGACGGAACTTGAAAACCTCTTAAAGTGCATATTATGTTACGAAGTGCTTATCATCTTTGCTCACTTCAGCGCAAAGTGCCAAAAAATAACGTTGTCCAAACTATAAATCTCGTAATTACCAAGGATCCATGATATGTTTTGCCTCGAGGGTTTTGCATAAAAATGAACTCCTTAAAGTGCTCTTCTCAGCTACGAAGTACAAAAAAACATTTGTGTGCAAACGATACATATTCATGATCTACAAGGGCCCATGATCATTTGCGCCTCCAGGATTTTGCTTACTCATGAATTGCTATACCTCTTAAAGTGAGCTTCGTAACTGCCAAGTGCAAAAAATATTGTTGATCAAAGGATAAATTTGTGTGTACCCAAGGGCCCATGATCATTTTTGCCTCCAAGTTTTTTATTACAAGTTAATGCTTTATAACATTCATCCTAACCGCAAAAAATATAAAGAATACTTTAGATCAAATTATACATTTTCATTATTCCCAAGGGCCCATGATCATTTTTAATCACTTTTACTTTACTTAGAGCTTTACTTACAATTGAATATCTAGTGCCGTTAGGTCCGCATCTAAACTGCAATGTGAAAATATACTTTTGACCAAACAATACATCTTCATGAGATCCAAGGGCACCAGGGGCGTCACGACTAGGAGGAGGGGGGGAGGCTCCCGCCCCCAATGCTGTCGACCAGCCGGTAAAAAAAACCTAGGCGGCGCCAAGCGCCGTAATTTTTTGTCAAGACAGTTGATTTTTGCCATGAAAACAGTCGTTTTTTCCGAAAATTGGTCGATTTATCGTCAAAATAGCCGGTTTTTCGGAGAATCAGTGGATTTTTCTGAAAGTCAGTCGATTTTTTTCAAAACTCATTTTTGTTTACCAGTTAGTCGGTAAATGCCTCTTCCCTCTCCCCCCAAGGATTTTGGCTAGTAACGCCTCTGAAGGGCACATGATTGTCACAACGAAATTCCTAGCCCTTTTCTTTAGAGTGCGCATCATTACGGCTGGGTGCAACAAATAATTTTGGCTAAACGACTCATTCTCATGATCCCTAGGGGCGCGTGATCGTTCTGGCCTCATGGGTTTGATCACAATAAAACAACGAATCGACAAATTTCCACTTTCATCCTCTCAACCAGCCTTGCAAGTGCCATGTGTTCTAACTCTTGTTTATCCTTATTTTCTTGCCTGACAAGTTGTTGGCCCGGAATCTGACTGAATGGGAAGTCGGTTGAAAATTCGACGGAGGTATTAGCTTGGTATTAGTCACTGAGTCCATATCTGAACATAATTTTTTTCATCCGAATTCCGTAATTCTCCCGGCATTCGGCAAACCATGGTAATTTGGTAGAAGTAAAAAAAAAAATCGGAAGTCGATAAGCTTTGAAATATGGCTATAGAACCGTGGTGATTTCAAATCTATTCTTGGTTTGTGAACTGACTGTCGTTCTTTAGCCTTAAAAGGGAACTTCGAGGTGAGGTTCATTTTTCTGACTTTGAGCTTAAGAGGAACTTAACCAAGAAGAACTGAAATATCGCTCAAATAAAATCAGGTGTCGTATCCGTTTAGTTCCGTCAGCGGTTTAGGCGTAGTCCGCGAAACCACAAGAATATCCTTTCTTGAATATTTTTTTTGTGGCTGATTAAGGAGCTTATAAATAACATGCATACTCGTCTAGCGAAGACGGGAAATTTACAAGAACAGATTTTCTGGATCAAGAAGTTCAGTAAATATTCTATTTTTGGGATCCTATCAAAACTTTTGTATTGTGAAAATAAGACTACCTAGTTTCCCGTTTCTTGGTCCCAGTCGCATCCGTCGACAGTGGGGGGGGGGGGGGGGGCGATGACTCATTTTTTTTGTTAATTATTACCTTTACATTTCAGTGCCTTGGAGACTACATTGACAAGAAAAGAGCAAAAGCGAGGAAAAAATAAAGAAAACGAAGCAGACGAGATTCCGAAGAAAGTTGAGAAAAGAAGTAGAATTGGGAAGGGGATGAATGATTTATATAAGCATAAAAATTTCTAAGTGAAATCAAAATGTATTATTTTTTGTGGTAGAGCAGGAGGGCTGCAGGACTGACACCCGGAGTAACTGCTGACTTGTAAGGATTCGCACTTTAAGGGACCCAACCCCCTAGCTGCTCACACCCCACAGGCTACTGAAGAGAAATTTGGCCTGTGCCCTGCCCACTTCCTAGTTTAGTCGTCCGGAAGAATGTGGCTGAACAACTACTGAAAACAGTAAAGTTGCAGCCACCGACCTAGAAGTGGGGCTCTTCACCGCCTGGGATCATCCGGAAACTGTTTCGCAGGAACTGGGAAATATATTTAGTATCAGACTATTATTGATCATGTTGGTGAAGAGTCCCAGTTTTAAGGCAGTGTTGCTTTCGATTTCCAATCACGACTTAAGGTGGCTTCAAAGGTTTACAATCGCATATTCTCTGTCCCGGATGTGGTACTGCTTGCATGAATCGACGATTCACGTCACTCGAGATCATAGGAAGAAGAATCACCGGAAAAGAAATAGTGATCGTTAAAGGGGATACTAAAGCCGCATTGGATTTACCCTTGTCTCGGCCCCGTCAAACAAATACCGTTTTATTTAACTACCATGTCTGCTTAATGCCGTTTTATTTGTCCTTGTTAGCTGACAATTTTCAGTGCCGTGTCACAGGACGCCATGAATGATGACATAATCTGGAAGCAAGTTTTGGTACACTGGTGTAGAGTTTCTCAGCTGCGTTTTATTTGTTATGCTTGTCCGTTATATTCATCTGACAATGCTAATAAAACGGCTTTAAACCGTGACAAGGCAGTAACGCGAAGAAGAAATACTCAAATCGAAAATTTACTAGAGGTGGAATCCCTAAAAGATTTATTTACCCCTTGACTGAGAATTCGAGTTGCCGACCCCTCAAAGTTACTATAGTTGGTGAAGATACCTTTGTTTCCCACCCCTCTCTTCGCTGATAATTCTAGTTGCCGACCCCTCAAAGCTACTAAAATCAGGAAGGGAACCGTGAAATATGAATGTCGATAGTTGCCGACCCCTCAAAGAAGAAAAAGTTTGAATTCGTAATTTTTTTCCTCGTTTCAGTACTCTAAGGTACGATCCGTGCCAAGGTAATAAAATGAGGAAAGAAATGGAGGACTTGAAATATCTTAGTTGCTCACCCCTCGAAGCTACTATAACGAGGAAGGGAACGGCCAACTATGACTTTTGATAGTTGTCGACCCCGCAAAGGAGAAAAATTTTGAATCCCTAATTTTTCCTCGTTTTAGTACTCTAAGGTACCATCCGTAACTTCAGGGTACCAACATGAGGAAAAGGTGAACTTTTACAAATGTATGTTCCGACCCCTCACGAGGTACAAACAGAGGAAAAGCACGGCACAGCTTGCTAGTTTTCGAATCCTAAAAGGAGGAAACGGTGAAATTTTACAAATGTATGTTGCCAAGCCCTCACGAGAAACTAAACAGGAAAAGCACGATGCATCTTGCCATTTGAATACTAAAAGGTGAACTTTTACAAATGTAAGTTGCTGACCCCTCACGGGATACTAAACAGAGCAAAGCCTTGCCAGTTTTTTTAGAATTCCGAATTTCTTTCCTAGTTTTAGTACTCTAAGGTACTATGCATCAAAAGTTACTATAGTTGCCGACCCCTCAAAATTTAGAATTCCCAATTTCTTCCCTCATTTTAGTAACATAAGGTGTCACCATCCGTGACAAGTTACTAAAACCAGGAAAGAAATGGCGGACTTGAAATATCTTAGTTTCCGACCCCTCACTGGACTCATGATCTGAGTCGCCTATCAACAGAGTGCTAAAAGGAAGAAAAGGTGAACTTTTACAAACGTAAGTTGCCGACCCCTCACGAGAAACTAAACAGAGGAAAAGCACGGCACAGCGCGCCAGTTTTTTTTTCGAATACTAAAAGGAGGAAAAGGTGAACTTTTATAAATGTAAGTTGCCTACCCCTCACGAGAAACTAAACAGAGGAAAAGCACGGCACATCATTCGATTTTTTTTCGAATACTAAAAGGAGGAGGGGTGAACTTTTACAAACGTAAGTTGCCGACCCCTCACGAGAAACTAAACAGAGGAAAAGCACGGTACAGCGCGCCAGTTTTTTTTTCGAATACTAAAGGGAGGAAAAGGTGAACTTTTACAAACGTAGGTTGCCGACCCCCCGCGAGAAACGAAACAGAGGAAAAGCACGGTACAGCGCGCCAATTTTTTTTTTCGAATACTAAAAGGAGGAAAAGGTGAACTTTTACAAATGTAAGTTGCCGACCCCTCACGAGAAACTAAACAGAGGAAAAGCACCGCACAGCATTCCATTTTTTTTCGAATACTAAAAGGAGGAAAAGGTGAACTTTAACAAATGTAAGTTGCCGGCCCCTCACGGGATGCTAAACAGAGGAAAGGTTTGCCAGTTTTTCGAATACTAAAAGGAGGAAAAGGTGAACTTTAACAAAGGAAGCTGGAGACCCCTCACGGGATACTAAACAGAGGAAAGGCTTGCCAGTTTTTCGAATCCTCGATTCCTGGTATTTCTTTCCTCGTTTTAGTTTGCCTTTCCTGGTTTTAGTATTCTTTCCTGCTTTTCTCTTGCCTTTCCTTTCCTGCTTTTAGTCGATCCCAATGAAATTCGTGGAAAATGAGAAAGTAGATTTAGTCGTCTTGTCCATATTTTTTGCAGATGGTTTTTTGCCGCTTGTCCACAAGTGGAACTGTCCACATGTTCTCATTAGCCCTAGTAGAGTATTTCCAGGCATTCTCGAGCGCTTTGGGCAGTCCGAAGATTACAGCAGCTATCCAGTAGTGATCACTTCTCTCTCAAGCAAAATGAGTTTCTTTGAAAGAGTCGGAAATTTCGTTGCTGGTGAGCTGCTCAGCATGTTTCTGGTTGGCAAATGGGCCGGCTACGGTGAGATGTTTGCCCGAGACGCAAATATATCACTCCCGGATGGTGGTATATCGACACTTCAGAAAAACGCTAGTATGATGCTGATGAACATTGATCATACTTTAAATCATATGAAAGCTCACCCCCCAGGAATTATCGAAATTGGAGGAGTTCACTGTGTGCCAGCGAAGCCGTTGCCAAGTGTGAGTTGTCCTTTGTAGATTGAAAACATGATGAGATGTCAGACGAGTCGGATAGTTGTTTTGTTCTGTTGTCTTTGACAGATTTGGGTTGAATTGAAAAATATGTAATTTTACGCAATAACATAATAAGTAACCCTTCGTTATCACTCACGCCTCGAAAACAAGAGCTGAAAGCTCATATGGCACTTGCAAGAATAGGCAAAATGTTGGTAGGAGTTTTTTGTTTGGGAACTTTGTACAGAGTCGAATATTATTTTATTATACACTAGTAAGTAAAAAGTAGACTCCTTGAACATTTTTCCCATTAAAATTCAAAAACAGATTAATCATTTGAGGAAACCAGGTTCAGATATTGAATCAGCATGTGTGTTTACCCCTATAAGTCATATTTGTTTTGACGAAGACTTCCTGCCACTTCTGCAAATTTCCCGGTTTCGGCCGAATTCCGGAACTACTTGTCCGGCGAGAAAAAAAGCTCAAAAACGAACTCAGCGTAACTTTTTTCCCCAATACTGAACATCTAATCAGTTTCAAATAAAAATTCAACTTATAACAAATTTTCCGGCTCCAGCCGGATTCCGGTCGAAATATATGTCCGTGTAAAAAATGACTGTCATACACGGATTCATCAGCTCTTTACCCCTAAATCGAATATTTAATCGACTACAAATTAAAACTCTAACTTTTAACGATTTTCGGGTTTGGCCGGATTCCGGGCGAACTACTTGTCTGGGTAGAAAATTGTTTTCACATAAGTGTTCAGCATGTCTTCTTACTCCTAAATCGAACATCTAATCAACACCAGATAAAACTTTTACTTTTAACAAACTTTCCGGTTTGGGCCGGATTCCGGGCGAACTACTTGTTCGGCGAGAAAATGGTTTTCATCATTCTGTTCATTTTTCAGGGAATGGTTGGTTTTCACCATTCCCTGAGACAATTCCGGTAGATTCCTTATGAAAGATTTGGCGTAGACTCCATAAGCAAAATCTGGTAGGTTCCCTGAGCCGAATTCTGGTAGATTTCATGGGGTGAATTCCGGTAGATTCCTTGTGAAAGATTTCGCAGCAATTCCGGTAGATTCCCTGAGCCGAATTTCGTAGATTCCTAGGGGTAGATTCCATGAGACAGGTTCCGGTAGATTCCTTGTGAAAGATATCGCAAAAATGCCGGTAGATTCCCTGAGACAAATTCCGGTAGATTCCTTGTGAAAGATTTAGCGTAGATTCCATGAGCGAAATCCGGTAGATGCTTTCAGCCAAATTTCGTTGAGTCCGAGGGGTAAAATTCGGTAGATTCCTTGTGGAAAGATTTCGCACAAATTCCGGTACGAACTTCCTAGATTCCGAGGGGTAAATTCCGGTAGATCCTGAGACACGTTCCGGTAGATTCCTTCTGAAAGATTTCGCACAAATTTTGGTAGATTTCCTGAGTCGAATTATGTACATTCCGAGGGGTAAATTTAGACTCCCTGAGACAAGTTCCGGTAGATTCCTTGTGAAAGATTTGTGGTAGATTCCTTGTGGTAGAGTCCTTGTGAAAGAAAAAATCGACCAATTTTCAGAAAAACCGACTGTTTTCATGAAAAAAATTAACTGTTTTGACAAAAAATCGTGGGTTTTTTTTTACCGACTGGCCGACGACTTTGGGGGGGGGGGCGCCCCCCCCCCCCCCCAGTCGTGACGCCTCTGCCCCCAACAGGTTTCTCTACTTTTCCAAATGTTTAAGGTATTATAGTGATAGTTCATCTCTTCGTTCTTACTTCTTTTTTGTTTTTACTGTTATTTTTCGTAGGAATTTGAAGAATTCGTCGCCGGCTCTGGCGAACATGGCTTCATCGTTTTCGGGCTCGGTTCAACTATCAAAGTCAGCGACATGCCGTTAAAGTTCCAGAAAATGTTTTTGAATGCCTTCTCTAGACTGAAGCAAAGGGTGATTTGGAAATGGGAAGTCAGTGCCTTCGACTCAGTTCCCGATAACGTTAAGCTTGTTAAGTGGCTACCACAGCAGGACCTGCTAGGTAATGTCTCACCCACAGCCGAGCAGTTACAGAAGCTAAAGTAGATTTTGCGAGGTTCGCTTGTACGGAGCCAGATTTGTTTTGCCACATTAGGCATCGAAGACGGAATTCAGTCAATGAATAATAGTTGGTTCAAAAACCGAACCCGATGCAGCTGATGATTATTTGTTGGTCTTGACAAAAAAATATAGGCTACATACGATCAATAATTTCAATTTATCCTAACTTTATTTTAAATTTATCCACAACTTTCGTGAGGTAATCATAATTAAAGCACAATGTGCACTAACTATGCTTTAATTTTTAGTATCGGCGGAGACGATTTCAGAGTATGGTACTGCAAGGCGCGGAATTCAAAAACTCTCGGCCATGTACGAAAATCAATCGTTTTGTAGAGCTTAGTAACGAGAGTGACATGGCTGCTAAAAATAAGTGCTATCTGATGAAACAAAACTTGTTGTTGTTTGTACTACTGAAGAAAAGTTTTGCTTTCTGGATGTAAAGTTACAACACTGCCAAAAAAGTACAAATAAAACCAACCTACTTGCAGCTGATTCCAGAGCTTACAAGGAATTCTCAGTTAACACCGTTAATATGAATGTTTGTCAATAATACAAATAATCCGGAGTATATAATAATAACGAATGGATAAGAACAAACAAACTCCGCTCATATTTGTCGAAGCTAGTAAATCGGAGTATGGCAGTCAGCAAAAAACAGCATAAAGATATATAAGCGAAAATAAGCTGTCGAGGAATGTGCTGATTTCTGATGTAACATTGTATTCTAGGGGGTGGTAATGTGGTATCATGATTGTTTGATCAGCCCATTGAACTTTCTAAACTACTAACACTTTAATTGTATTTGAACGAAAAAACGGAAAAGTAACTAATTTATATAGTAGAATAGAATAGAATTTATTCCGCCACGAGTGGGCCATACACGGAATTTTACAAACAACACAACCAATAGTAACTACCTTCTACTTCGATTTCCTCTCACTTAGTCTCCCACCATTTTTAAAACTTTGGAAGAGCTCCCCGAGCCCAAAGTAATCTAGTAAAGGGGACTCCTGGCACTGCCCTAATAGGTGAGCTACACTGTCCTCCCCGATCAAACAAAGCGGGCATCTATAAATTAAACCACCCCTGCTTTTCGTATACAGTCAAACAGTTAAGTTAACCAACTAATACAGATGTCTCACTCTTACTACTTCAAAGATTCCTTGATTAAAATTTCGGTGGATTCCCTGAGCAAAATTTCGGTAGTTTCCAAAATTTTGTCTTTGACAGCATCTTTATCTGCGCCGCTATATGCAGTTTCCGACCTTGCGGGCTATCAGACATTCCTTTGTGATTTTGGAGGTATCATGCTTATGAGGCTTCTAGCGAATTCTGCCTTTCGTTTGTAGAGAAAACTTTTTTTTTATGAATCTATCCTATCGTCCCTTAGAAAACACATATCTCTAGGACATCCCAAGGTTCGAGCCTTTTTATCCCATGGAGGTCTTCTCAGTATCCAAGAAGCAGTTTATCATGGGGCCCCACTTATTGGTCTTCCCATTAGTTCTGACCAGGATCTAAACGTCGCTAAGGTGGTCGCTGATGGCTACGGTCTGCTCCTTGACTGGAATAACCTCAGCGAAGAAATCATCTATAATACCATCCAGGAGGTCTTGTCCAATGAGAGGTAAAGTGGCTGTCCGTGTCAAATTTATCTAGTTCAGAAGATCGTTTCTTGTTACTGACCCTCCCCGTAATTTCCTCGTCCACTTCATACCCCTATATTTTGTAGTTTGCCAAGTTTCGTTCGTTTTTTACTTCGAGTTTTTGGCTGAAACAGCAATATATAACTACTATAGGAATAAACAACTAACTTTGCCAATGCTTGACTGATCCCATGCTCGGCACATGGCTCTTCGACTTCATGCCCCTATTTTGCTGTTGGCTAAGTTTCATTCCTTTTTGGGATCCCAAAACGTAAGTGAAGGGATACCTATGACATCGCAAAAATATCCGTCTGTCTGTAAGCACGATAACTCTCGAAGGGAACGAAATATTTTGATGATACTTGATGTGAGGATTCTTTGTGTCAAGGGTAAGGTCAAGTTCGTAGATGGGCTCTGTAGCTCTACATTTAGGGGTGGGGGAGGGGGTTTCAAATTAATTGGCAAAATTCTTTTTTTTTGGAAAGCTATTGAGATAGTTAATTTGGGGGTAAGGAGACATGCTGAATCCGAATATGAAGTTATTTTCTTGCCTGACAGGTAGTTCACCCGGAATCTGGTGAAAACCGGACACAAAACTTATCGACCAATTTTCGGCTATAGGGGTCCTACCCCTTTATTCTCAAATGATTATAGCTCTGCGCACGTAGTTATAGCTCTGCAGTCTGCACACATTTAGGCCGACAATCATTGGCTTATGTTGTGGACGTCGGAGAGAATTGTGTAATTGAAGGTCAAAGGGGTTCTCTACAGGGTCGCCACAAGTCGCACGATAGTGTGAATTGTCACTCTTTTTTGTTTTTGTCCTCTTGTCCTAAGTAGGACATAAATTCACTCTATTTCAGAAAATGTCAAAATTTGTCATTTTCCAGCAGTGATCCTGACCAAAAGTCATTATTTCACGTATTTTCGTGGAAACAAAGCTAAGATCTGTCATTTTTGCAGCATTGATTCAGAAAAAATGTCACCTTTTCACATTTTTTTTTTCTTGACAGTAAAATTTCACTCCGAATTCACTCTCTGTTTTTGACAAAAAATCACTCTCTAAATTGTGCGATGTGGCAACGCTGGTTCTCTAAGGTTTTATACAGAGGCGAAACGGACATGGGGTAAATGTGTTTATTTTAAAACGGGTTTCGATAGGGAGGAATTGAAATCATTAATTAGTATGCGTGCTGATATTTTACCGCTGGGAGAAAGAAGGAGTTACACGGGTAGGCCGATTGGTAGAATTGGCCCCTACTTCTGCCCGATGTGTGGAGATGTGAATGAATGTGTGCGACATCTTTTTGTGTGATTGTAAGGAATTGAATGATTTGGGAAGTGAAATAGTTGGAGTAGATGAGTGTGATCAGGAATGGATGGAGCAAATGTTTAAGAGCGAGTGTTATGTTGCTATAAAGAAAGTGGGTAGATTCCTCGAGCTGTCAACGATTCATAGAGATAATTTTTTGTAGTTTTAGTTGCAGTTAGAAATAAGTTTGTCGTTGTGTTTCCGATTGTTTGTGTTGCCGTGGCCCTTGGGCCTTTAAGGTAATAGATATCTTATCTTATCTTATATAATGTTCAAACGAGGAAATAATGTTGTTCTAGCGAGGATGTTGTTCAATGAGGATTCACTGGTAAAGTACAAGTCAAGTTCTTATCTTTAGAGGCAGAGGAGGGGTTTCGAATTTACGGTAAAAACATGTATGTTTTATAAGCTAATAAAATATTCATTGAGGGGGTAAGGAGGTCCGATGAATCCATATCTGAACTTATTTTTCTTGCTGGACAAAAGGTGCATCATTTATTCGGCTGAAACTGGAAATTTGGTTGAAGCTCGAAGTTGTTTTTGAAATCGATTAGAGATTTGGTATCGGGCAAGAAGACATGCGGAATCTGACGAAGACTGAATGGCGAAGACATGACCCAATTGTTTGAATCAAATGTTAGATTTGTGGGATCCCATCGAAACCTTTGGTCTTGTTAAGCAAGAGCTCGTTTTTTACTTGGAACTTTGCACTGAAACAGAATACCTATAACTACTACGAATAAAATAACTACCTGTTCTTGACTGAACCCATGCTCTGTATATGTTCGAGAATTTTCAGTGTGACGCCAGTCACTCCTTATAATAATAATAATATAAATAAGATACAAGTTGTGCCCTTTAAGATGTCAGGAAGTAACATAACCTCACCTCCCAATGATTCCCTTCTTAAGCCAGAAAGCTCTGGACATCGGCACAGAACATGGACCGAATAATCAACTCCGTTACCACATAGAGGGAAAGCACACCCGGCGCACCAATGTGAACACACGACATGTGTTTCCCGACCGGATGTCCTGCACTTCCAGTATCAAGTTGAACAAATCTCAACTTTTCCGTATGGAATTAATGATGATGCCAAAGATGTCCAGAGCCCCAGTCTGCGAGCACCTGACCCTGATCGTCTGTTCAAGCAGGGGCGTAATTTGCTATGGGGCAGCGGGGGGGGGGGGGGCAACTGCCCCCCCCCCCAGACCCTAGTTTGCTCCCCCCCCCCCCCAGCTGAAATTTAGCGTCTTCGAAACTCTCGTCGAAACTAAGACAGACCTACAGAATTCAAGCATCCACAGAAACAGATCGGTTTTCTTTAGTATACCTTTGTCTTTGTGGTAAGATTGAGATTGGAACACTGAAGCCTTGAAACTTTTATAGCGATATACGTGCGCTATGCAGGGTTAAACACGTTTATCTCTTTGTTTCTTTGTTTTATTACGTTTTTCTTCTTGAAATAAAACTGCTCATTTTCACTTGACTTGGGAAAATTGGCTCCAACTCCCCCCCCCCAAGGATTTTGACGAAATTACGCCCCTGTGTTCAAGACGTTAGCTTGGTGCAGTAGGCCATTCGCATCGAACCGGTTGCAAAGATTTAGACAGGACGTGACGTTTATCTTCGTTCATGAGATCTAGTTTATCTCATCTTTGCAGCTTCATGGAGCGAGCCAAGTACTATGGCCGTCTAGTCA
Organism: Branchinecta lynchi; assembly: GCA_023053575.1. Taxonomy (NCBI): domain Eukaryota; kingdom Metazoa; phylum Arthropoda; class Branchiopoda; order Anostraca; family Branchinectidae; genus Branchinecta; species Branchinecta lynchi. Next base: position 9,242,135 of record JAKZAP010000008.1, read on the forward strand.
AAGACCAACCTCAAACGCCACTGGAGCGAGCCGCCTTTTGGTTGGAGTACGTTATCCGCCACAGAGGGGCGCCTCACCTTCAGTCTCCTGCCAAAGATCTCACTCGACCTCAGAGGAATCTCGTCGACGTCATTGCCTTCTTAGCTGCCATCGCCTTGACGATTGTGATAATTATGTTCGTTGTTGTCAAAGCCCTATTCCGTTTTATTTTACGGAAGATTCTTGTTACGAAAGTCAGTGCAGTTAAAGCCAAGAAACGAAACTAGTTTTTTTTTAATTTATTAAACCCATTTTTGGTTTCTCATGCTTTTTTGCACCATTCTAGATCTGGACGTTGATACCTAAGCCATCTAGTGGCTTTTGGTTGAACTCACCTTTCAGTTGTGAGTCGAAAGTCAGCCTCGTTTTTGTTGCATGCTGCAGGTCCACTTCTCGGCCGATTCCGGACTGATTCTTTTACATCCGTTTTTGCACTGCAGTGCTTCCGAGGAAGACGGCAGCGCTTCTCAAGAATCACGGACTTGCTCACCAACCAAGACCGTGCTTCCGTGCGCTGCAGCGCTGCCGCTTCAACCAAGAGGAAAGTGAATCCAAAAACGCATATTGTGCAAAAGCAAAGAAGTGCTGCAGCAGCGCTATTGCAACAAAAACGAGTCTCAGAGCCTCGTTTTTATTGCATGCTGCAGGTCCACTTCTCGCCCGATTCCGGACTGATTCTTTCTAAATCCGTTTTTGAAATACAGCGCTTCCGAGGAAGACGGCAGCGCTTCCGAGGAAGACGGCAGCGCTTCTCGAGAATCGCGGACTTGCTCACCGAAGTCCGTGCTTCCCTGCAAGATGCTGCAGCGCTGCCGCTTCAACCAAGAAGAAAGTGAATCCAAAAACGCATATTGTGCAAAAGCAAAGAAGTGCTGCAGCAGCGATGCGGCAGCGCTATTGCAAGAAAAACGAGGCTCAGACACTGTTGCGGGCGGAAGCAGCAGGCGGTGATGGCAGTTTTTATCCAACCGTAGCCTTCTATTCCAAATTTTCCGATTCAGTCTTCACCTTTTGCTGAACTTTAGCTACACAAACCCACGCTTTCTGTATATAGACCTCTCCATCAAGACGAGGTTAACAGACGAGGTTTCAGGTTAAACATTCCGATACCACATAACAAAAGGGTTCTAGCAAGTAAGAAAATTAAAAAGATACCGTCTGTATCCGTAAAGATGAACTGATTATAAGATAGTATCTAAATATCATAACCGTGTGGATTCTGACACTGCTGGTTAATTATCGTCGTCGAAAATAGTGTGAATCTCCAGTTACGCTATACCATGGGGGTAAGTAGCCGCAATTCAGTACAAAACGATCGGTTCTGAGCCAAAATAAAGCTCTTATTTGATAGCTGATCCTTCTTTGCCTCCCACCTCGGCATCGGAATAGAGTAAATATTCGTTAGTTCGTTGTTTCAGATATTTCTAAGAAATTACTAATGCTACGCAGGAAGCTGTCGGGTTCAGCCTACCAGGGACGTCGCTATGGGGGGTGGGGAGGGGGGGGGGTAACATCCCCCCTCGAAGAAAGAATAAAGCTACATCGGGCGCTCGCAGAGCCCCCGACCACACGAATTTAGCTAAAACGGGCGCCCGTAGAGCGCCCAACCACAAACATTTAGCTAAAACGATCGCTCGCAGACCACCCGACCACGGAAATTCAGCTCAACTGGGTGCTCACTCAGAAAAGCTAAATGGGGGGCTGGCAGTACGCCCAGAAAAGTCAGTAACAACTAGTTACTAAAGGCGTTGGCTGTTCTGGGTTCTCGAGCTTTTGAAACTTAATAAATTGTATTCTCAGTCGCATGTTTTCAGAGCCAGGCTATTTCTAGTCGTTCAGATACGAAGAGGTTTTTAATCATATTTTGTCCGAATGAGAAGTATGATTGTTAGATCTAAGCTTGCATGGCTGACACAAGAGAGTAGTCAAATCATGAATTTCGCCCTGTAGCACACAGTTTTAACAAGTTTTAACACGATCTGTTGTTTACTTATATCTCTCGATTCAAGTAAAAATCGGGCTGATTTTTCTTGTGGCGTACATTTCGAATAATTTGTTAGTTCATTGCAAAGATTCTCTGTATTTTAGTAGAAAAGTATTTAATGATAAGAATTTTTCTCCAGCCAGACCTTTAAAAATAAATCGGCTTCTTGAGCAATGAGAGAAGATTTAATGACGGGACTGATTATTGCAAAATGTCATTTCATTTTATTTTAAGTTTTAACTCTAAATTCAGAACAAGTCAACTCCATTTCATTTTTTTTTTTGATGATAAGTACTTCTTTTTGGAAAGGCTCGAACTGAACTCCATTATCCAACTTCCAGCTAAATGTCTCACATTTTTCTGGATTCGTCGTGAACAGAGACAGATGGGCAGATTCTGCTAAGTGGCCCTTACCTTCACTTGGGATCAGAAAAGGCGTTGACCATACAGGATTCCACAGAATTTGCCTGCGGCGTCTTTCGTAGTAGGCTCTATTTACTAAAAAGTCTCGTCATTTCATCCGGATTTTAGGCTTGGAAATTCTGGGCTTGGACAGCATTAAAAGCTATATAGATTTTGTTGCGGGGGATTAGCGTTTTGCCCGAAAAAAGTCATGGCCTACTTCACAAATTTCGCCTGCGGCGCTTATTTTCATTCTGGCTGATATACAGTTTTGCGGATATAGTGCTGTGTTTCTTGGCTATTATTTCTAACTGGTATGACTCTTAGGCCTTCCGGACATCTGCCAGTCGTATATTTTAAGATACTCACCTTCCACGCCCAAGCCCTTCGAACCGATTCTGAGCTCGGAGGTATAACTAGGCTTCTAATCTTCAGTCTTCAATGCTTGCAGTTATCACGAGTTTTATTGTCACATATGAGACAAAAAGCTGAAACGGGCGGCAGGGCGCCTGCCATCCCCCTCGAGTTTTGGCTAGCGACGCCCCTGCAGCCTACTCTTGGTTTTCACCACACCACCCCCTTACCCCCCTGTTTATGTGCTAGTGTTTTTGTATGCATGGTTATTTTAGTATTTTCTTCCTTTCTTTTTATTTATTGTACTCCACTTGCTTTTGGGATCCCAAAACGTAAGTGGAGGGATACTTATGACATCACAAAAGTTGTCCGTCTGTCGTCTGTAAGCACTATAACTATCGAGGGGAATGAGATATTTTGATGAAACTTGGTGTGAGGACTGTTTGGGTCATGAGTAAGGTCAAGTTCGTAGATGGGCTCTGTAGCCCTACATTTAGGGGTGGGGGAGGGGGTTTAATTTAAGGGGCAAATGAAATATTTTTAAACATATAAATTGATAGTCGACTATGGGGTAAAAAGACATGCTGAACACGATGGTGAAAACCATTTTGTCATCGGACAAGTAGTTCGCCCGAAATCCGGCCGAAACCGGAAAGTTTGTTAAAAGTAAAAGTTTGATTTGAAGTTGATTAGATGTTCGATTTAGGGATAAGAAGACGTGCTGAACACGATGGTGAAAACCATTTTCTCGCCGGGCAAGTAGTTCGCCCAGAATTCGGCCGAAACCGGAAAGTTTGTTAAAAGTAAAAGTTTTGTTTTAAGTTGATTAGATGTTCGATTAAGGGGTAAGAAGACATGCTGAACCCTTATGGGAACAGTATTTTCTACCAGGACAACTTGTTCGGCCGGAACCAGGCCAAACCGGAAAATTTGTTAAAAGCAAAAGTTTTATTTGAAGTTGATTAGATGACAGATGACAGATTTAGGGCTAAGAAAACACGCTGAATCTGTATATGACAATCTTTTTTTTTACCTGCACATATAGTTCGTTTGAAATCCGGTTGAAACCGGATTTTTTTTTATAAGTTGAACTTTTACTTGAAGTTGATTAGATGTTCTTTATACGGATAAGGTGATACGCTGAATTCGGTTCTGACCTTTTTTTTTCTGGACAAGTCTGGTAGTTCGTTCGCAATTGTCTGGATCAAATACTAGATTTTTGGGATCCCATCGAAACCTTTGGTCTTGTTCCTCTGGAATTTGTGGGTAAGAAATTATTGTTATTGTAGATTCGTTCGAAGTTATGGCGCCAGGCGCGCTCGCCCAAGAATTACCCGACAAAGATAAATAGTTTTTGGAAGTTTGCTAGACCCTTTCGTCCGGCAGACGTTCAGCGTCGGGCGCTCGCGAACTGGAGTTCTTTCCGAGATTTGCGACATCATCTTAACTCCGTACGGAAAAGATTTGTCTACTCTATGACTGAACTCCAGGGGGGAAGACCTGATGGCCTGTCCAACAAGACCAAAGGTGTCGATGGGATCCCAAAAATCTAATATTTGATTCAGACAATCGAGTATTGTCTTTGCCAGATCCAGTCTTGGACAGGCTAATCATCAGAGAAAACCAAGTTCAGATATACCTCTATAAGCCATATCTATTTTGACGATACTGACCGAGACTTCCTGCCGATTTCCGAGCGAACTACTAGTCCAGCAAAAAAAAAATACAGAAACAAAACCAGCGTATCTCCTTGTCCCTATAAAGAACATCTAATCAACTTTGAATAAAAGTTTGACTTAAAAAAAAATCCGGTTACAACCGGATTCCAGAATAATTATATGTCCGGTAAAAAACCATTGTCAGAAACCGACTCAGCCTCTCTTCTTACCCCTTAATCTGTCATCTAATCGAACTTTTGCTTTTAACAAATTTTCCGGTTTTGGCCGGATTCCGGGCGAACTAGTTGTCCTAGAGGAAATGATTTTCACCATCGTGTTCAACATCTCTTTTTACCCATAAATCAAACATTTAATCCACTTCAGATTAAACTTTTACTTTTAACCAACTTTCCGGTTTTCGCCGGATTCCGGGCGAACTACATGTCCGGGTAGAAAATTGTTTTCACATAAGTGTTCAACATGTCTTCTTGCCCAAAATCGAACATCTGATCAACTCGAAATAAAACTTCTAATTTTAACAAACTTTCCGGTTTCGGCCGGATTCCGGGCGAACTACTTGTCCGTCGAGAGAATGGTTTTCACCATCGTCTTCAGCATGTCTTCCTACCCCTAAATCGAACATCTAATCAACTAAAAATAAAACTTTTACTTTTAAGAAACTTTCCGGTTTTGGCCGGTTTCCGGGCGAACTACTCGTCCGATGACAAAATAGTTTTCACCACCGTGCTCAGCATGTCTTCTTATCCCATAATCGACTATCACATTAGCTGTTTCAAAATATTTTGTTTGCCCCTTAATTTGAACCCCCTTCCCCACCCCTAAATGTAGGGCTACAAAGTCCATCTACGAACTTGACTGGTCCGACGACCCAACCGATCCTCACAGCAAGTTTCATCAAAATATCTCATTCCCTTCGAGAATTATCGTGCTTACAGACGGACAACTTTTGCGATGTCATAGGTATCCCTTCAGTTACATTTTGGGATCCCAAAAAGCGACACACCATATAGAACAGTTATTTTATTACGCACTATGTCAGCTGTTGTACAAAGAGAATTTAGTAAACGTTGCACTTTTTCACAGGGTTCATGGGTGAGCCAGGCTCACAGTTGTAGACCTTAGCATAATCCTCTGAGTTTGATAGTGGGCCGACAACCCTTATGTATCCAGGGGAATGTGCAGACGTTCGTGATTTTGAAACTGCCGCCTCTGCACGCGTTCTTCCACACCAGATTTGTGCGTAGTTCAGAAAGAACAGCTGGTCATGATTGAGGGCAATTCCGGGAAGCAGGGGTTCCTTTTCGTTTCTTGCTGTCCAGTTTTTGTATGCCTTGAGGATAAAACAATTTTATTTTCTGTTTGGTGTTTTGAAACGTGTCAAGTCCGCATTGGAACCTTGAGATTCTAGTCCCTATCCAGTCTCCAGCTTCGGCCTGACACAGACCTACTCTATCCTGTGGGACATCGTCAATACCAGCCAAGATTTTAGACAGGAATAAAATAAAAATGAAACAAGACGTCGAAAATGTTCGCAAGGACATACTTTCTACATGCTGATGTTTAAAAATATCAGATATTAGCCTACATTGCTGGTTATTAGGTGACTGTTCATAATGCTCATGGAAAGAAATTTAGAATCCCTGCGTCGCCGAACCGCGTCCAAGTGGTGAGCAAAGGGGTTAGACACTTGAGAGTAGCAAACCGAAAAGGAAATGTATGTGTTTATGCTGTTGACAGCACCAGCATGAAGGAAATTGTTGCTGGAATCACGTTCTACAGAGAGTGAGTTTTTAAGAAGTTACAACTTGTTTTGAGATATTCTTTAAACTGGGCATGGTTCCTGGAGGTGTTTAGTCGCCTTCTTGTTAGCTTTAGTGCCCTCTGATTATGTAGTTATCTATTTTAGTTCAGTGCCAACTGACTAAGGCCAAAACTATAATATAGAACACCACTGCTGGTCTAACCCACAAAACACCAGTTACCTCATTTGGAAATAATAGGGAAAATGTCTGCGTGCGCAAGCCAGACAGAACAGGTAATGAGAAATCGTTCGGTCGATGGCGCTAAACGAGAATTCAGCATACTCCTTCCAGCGATATTTCGGCCCTTCTTGGCAAGGGTCCTCGTCAGGCTGTATTTTAGAGGCTCATTATCTACCCATACACTGACGAGAGCTCTAGCCAAGAAGGAGTGAAGTATCGCCGGAAGAAATCTCAGCGGACCTATCCGCTTGGGGCCTCTACCATGAGTCGCCGAAGGAAGTCATTTTTAAGGGCGAAAAGATTACCACGCCTAACTGCTGAGGTGCCATTGTAAATACAAATTAATAAGACAAATCATATTTGATGCTGCAAAACGGATACGTCAGCTGAATTTTATTGGAGCTATATTTCAGCCCTTCTTGGCAAGGGCAAACCGCTCAGGTTGGAAAAACGAACTTGTGGGAAACACCAATCCCAGTCTAATTCCAGTCTATTTTCGCCGTCCCAAAGAAGGAAAACAAGGAAAAACTCCAAGTTTAATTGCTTTTGAAGCAGCTTATATCCTCTCTTGTTCCAGGTTATTCCCAGTCATATTGCAAGTTAAAATCACAGAACCAAGGTAAATTACGACGATAAACAGCGTAGAATCGAGCGTGACTCGGAGCTTGCAAACAGTGCGGATGCGCTTCAGTCGAGGCGGCAAAGTCATTTATCAGGAGGAAAATTTGAAACGGCGTCTTAGCTTGTCATAGAACATAAGGATGCCGAAAGGGCCCCACTTGGGTCCCAGCTTGGAACCCAAGAGCTTAAAGAACCCCTCTTGCTTATTCTGCCTTTTATAATATACATAGCTCCCTTATGGAATTATAAGCTTCTAAAAGTCCCACCTTTCTCCGTTGTTTCGTTTTACGCCTATGAATTTTTAGCGCTTTTTCGGCAGTGACGTGTTTTGTCCGTCACACAACGTAAAGTTTGCCGGAATCTTCGACGTCCACTGACAACTCTTTCACACATAAGGATATGAGAATCTTCTGTTTGTGACTTTTTTATTTGCTTAGTTTCCGTCTTTTTAACCACGGCGCGTTCAGTTTTACAATGTTTTGCGTCCAGCTACCGCGTCGGAAAGCAGGAAGGCTGGAGAGAGTCGACAAAAGCGTTGCCACATGTCGCAGGATAGTGTGAATTGTCACTCTATTTTGTTTCTGTCACTCTTATCCTACGTAGGACATAAAAATCACTCTATTTGAGATTACGTCCAAATGTGCCCCTTTTGCAGCAGAGATTCCGAAAAGAAGTGACTATTTCACGTTTGTTCGTAGAGGCAATTCCGACCAAAAGTTACCATTTCATGTTTCTTCGTAAAAAAAAAATTCACTCCCAATTCACTCTCTGTTTTAGGCCTAGAAGTCACTCTCTTTTTGATGTGGCAACCCTGGTCGACAAGCGCTAACAAGAAAATCGCTTAATTCGGCTGGAAAGTAATGGTGTTTTCGAAAAACCTTTTTTCTGATCCGTTTCACATTGAAAAGGTCATTTCTAGTAAGAGTTGTGCTTAAAGAATTTCAACAGGAGTGAGTTGAAGCGTTATGTCTGTCGTTTGAGAGCTGCTGTACTCTTTTGCCTGTTCTGAATCACACTCGCTTCTACGTAGCGTCAGAAACGGAGATCCAGACAACGAAAGAGGTAAAGCCGACTATAGGCGTATTCTCGCCGTTCCTCGAGGACTCCTCGGGGAATCAAAGGGAACGGCGAGAATAGAGGGAGTCACTCCACGCGGACTCCGCGGACAGAAACAGCGAGAACACGGGGAATGCTTCCAACATGGATTTTTTTCGAAAAATAAATAAGCCGTCCACTGAAATTAGTCTGGAGCCAATTTATTTTTGTTTTTGTTTATTCTGATTATTTTTAATTAATTTTACCTTGTACCAACACCAGCAGAAATGGATTCCCCTCCGAATCTAAAAGGGAGTCCTTTTTGATGATGGTTATGATAATGAGAGCATTCCCCGTCCGTGGGGACTCGCGAGAATACGGGGAGTGAGTCCCCGGGACAAACAAAAACGCGGGGACTCCTCAAGTGGAGTCCGCGGGGAACGGCGAGAGTACGCCTTATCCCATGTATATACTTTCGAAGCCATACATATATCGCTGTCCCGGAACGCGTTAAATAGTTTAGATGACTACCATACAGTTTATGGAGATCTTTTGCCTCGAAGTGTCACACAACATGTTTGATCGTGTATAGTTTGGACACACTGATTCTCTTAGTTTTTCCTTCTTCTTTCACTTGAAGCTACGTCCACACACGGTCCAGCACATTTCGCATGCGACAATGCGTGTGGAAAAATCGCGTCACAATGGGGAAGCCTGCATGAGATACGTCAAAATCTCGCAGCGAAGGACATTCGCATATTACTGTGAAAACTCGACTGTATACGTACCCTTTCTCCACATCTGGCATTTTTTTCTTTCAAGCGAATAATACAAATACTCTTTCATTCATAAGTTTAATTACCTTAAATCCGAGTTTGAGTCCTCCATTATCGGCGACATTTTCGCCTTGCGTCAGACGTCCATCCAAGTTCGTTCCTATTTCCTTTATCTCGTATCCTGAATATTGGTTTATAAGGCACTGGACTTCTTTCCGAAATGCTTCGATTGTTTCATTGGACCACCATTGTTTCAGGTTTCCCTGTTTATCGAACTGCCGACCTTTAGGGGAAATAAGACTTGATTAAACTGGAATGAGTTTTCTTGGACAGGTAGGCAACGCAGATCTTCCAACGTTCCACAGGAAGTTATATTATGACAATTAACTAGTGGAGGCTGATACGATATCGCATCATCCTCCAGAGAGGTTGAAACGAAGCCGTGTCAACCTTCGCAGATGTTCATCGAGCACTTTTCCTCAAATACTGAAAAGTATACGAAGAAAATAAATAAAAAACATTACTTTCTGTAGAAAAAAGGAAGAAAAAACCTTAGAAATTTGATAAGAAATATAGAAAAAAAATAAAAAAAAGGTTGAGAAATGATAGATCATCTCTTAGACATCCAGCCCTTTGTACTAGAACATACCTAGTAACAATCAGATTTTCACTGAAAATACAGTTTGTCAACTGAAACACCATTCTACTGCCCCTTGCTTTCTATAGCTAGTTATCAAAGGTTAACTTCAGACATCGAAGTTGATATCGGAAAATAATAACGAGACGGCCATTGAAAACAAAGTGTCCGAGCCGAAGGCGAGGCAGGTTATTTAAAATATCAGCTGAGCGTAACGAGGTTGATACTTTTAAACGGCCGTAGAGGTTGTTATACCGATATGAATCGAGATGGAGGTGTGTTTACTATTATAACTTTTTCGAACAGAATATTTTTATAGGTAGGTCTTATTCTTCTTTTGTTATACTTTTTCGCAAATGGGGTAGGGAATTTTATTTTAGTAAAGCAGCATCCCAAACTTATTGTAGGCCTACTAAAATGAGTACTGTTGGGACCCAAGCACTTCAGTTTCAACCAATATAGTCTTCTACTTGTTTGGCGATTGAGATGCCAGCTAGCGGTCATGAAAACCTACTACATATCTACTAAAATGACTTCTGTAGGGGTCATAGAAGTAAAAAGTAATCAATAAAAAAAAAAAACTTGTTGCCTTTTAAGAAACAAGAGCAAAGGTTTCGATGGGATCCCAAAAATTCAATATCTGATCCAGACAAATGGATTTTGTCTTAGCCAGATCCAGTCATCGCCAGACTCCTTGAACATTTTTACTATTACAATTCAGAAACAGATTAAGGCCAAATAGCTAATCATCTGAGAAAACCAAGCTCAGATATGGATTCAGCATGTGTGTTTACCCCTATAATTCATATCTGTTTTGACGAAAACTTCTTGCCACTTCTGCCAATTGCCCGGTTAGGCCGAACTCCAGAACTACTTGTCCGGCGAAAAAACAACACTAAAAAGCGAACTCAGTGTATCTTCTTTCCCCAATAATGAACATCTAATCAACTTCAAATAAAAGTTTAACTTATAACAAATTTTCCGACTCCAGCCAGATTCCGGCCGAACTATATGCCCGGGTAAAATATGATTGTCATGCACAGATTCAGCATCTCTTCTTACCCCTAAATCGGTTATCTAATCAACTATAAATAAAACTTTCTAACAATTTTGCGGTTTTGGCCGGATTCCAGGCGAACTACATGTCCGGGTAGAAAATTGTTTTCACATAAGTGTTCAGAATGTCTTCTTGCCCTAAATCGAACATCTAATCAATTCCAAATAAAACTTTTAATTTTAACAAACTTTCCGGTTTAGGCCAGATTCCGGGCGAACTACTTGTCCGTCGAGAAAATAGTTTTCACCGTCGTCTCAGCATGTCTTCCTACCCCTAAATCGAGCATCAAATAAACTTAAAAAAAACTTTTACTTTTAACAAATTTCCGGTTTTGTCCGGATTCCGGGCGAACTACTTGTCCGATGACAAACATAATCGACTATCACATTAGCTGTTTCAAAATATTTTGTTTGCCCCTTAAGTTGAACTGAACCCCCACCCCCACCTCTAAATGAAGGGCTACAAAGCCCATTTACGAACTTGAGTGGTCCGACGACCCAACGAATCCTGACACCAAGTTTCATCAAAATATCTCATTCCCTTCTAGAGTTATCGTGCTTACAGACGGAGGACGGACATACGGACAACTTTTGCGATGTCATAGGTATCCCTCCACTTACGTTTTGGGATCGCAACAAGATAATTCCAGAACAAAGACAGTGATCAATGCTGAATAACTAGCCTTGGTTAAGCAAGGGATAGTATAATGTTGTTTCAGCTGACAAGCTATATTTTCAGTGGAATTCTGATTGTCTTGAGTTATGACCTAGGGCATAGGCTGGTTGTCTATGAGAGAAAGATGTTCTGTAATTTTTTCAATGCTGAATAACTAGCTTTTGGAAAGCAAGGGATAGTAGGATTTTGTTTCAGTTGACAAGCCGTATTTTGAGTGGTAATCTGACTGTTACAAGGTTATGAACTAGGGCATAGCCTGGCTGTCTCAGAGAGTAAAATGTTCTGTCATTTTTCAACATTTATTTTATTTCTTATTTGATTTTTTTTAGATAACTACGTTAGCTTATTACTTACTTACTAGGAGGACGCCTCCCCCAGAAACTTCTAGAAAAAATGACGGGACTTGACAAGAAATCATCGGTCAATTAATAGTTGTCGTTAAGCGTCTTCTCCCAGACCATCCCCCAGAGAACGCCCCCTCCCCCCAAAAAAATTCTTCTACCAGAAACGCCCTATCAATGTACAAATGGCGGGACCCTTGACAAGAAGTCGTCTGCCAATATAGTTGTCTGTAAAGGGACTTCTTCCAGAACGTTCGCTAGGAGAAAGTTTCCCAAATTAAGATTTTGACAAAAATGTCTCTTTCAATATATAAGTGATGGGACTTGACAAGAAATTGTCCGACTGTAGAGCGTTCGTTATATAGACATAGGCAAACGTTCCCTCGGAGAAAGTCTAAAAAAAAGAAAGAGGTCAACTACCAAAAATAATTCTGTCCATATATATGAATGAATGAACGAATGGACTTTAACACCCGTAAAGCGTAAAACACACAATACGGAGCATTATGAAAGAAACAAAACGAGAAATAACGAAAAAAAATAACAACAAACAAACTAACAAAACAACATGAACAAGCTAACCAGCATCAATAGGAAAGCAGAGGGTCGTAAGCGTGAATCAAGTCAATGGTCTTTTTACACAGTCACTCGAAGTCTGAATCCGAGATATATAAAATCATGGGACTTGACAAGATGTCGTCTGTCAATAACGTTGTCTGCAAAGCGTCTTCTCCCAATTCTCGCATAACTAAAAGACTTAAAAACTTCCCCGCTGGCAGACGTCTTAAGAAAGCAAGAACATCAAAGAGCTAAAGTAGAATTTTGTCCCCACAGTCCGTCTTCCAAATTTCTTTTGTTATAATTCATTTATCTCATTCAAAGACTTAAAACTGGTAATGGTCAGTTAGGGGCGATCAAGGTTGCCCAAATAACGGAAGAACTCCAGGAACCGGAATTGCTGCTTCACCAAAGAGAGCCCAGGGATTGTTGGTACTTTATTTTGTAATTTTTGTGATACTTTCTTTATCTTATTTAACGATTAAAACTGCTAATCGTCAGTTAGGGGCGATAAAGGTTGCCCAGGTAATAACGAAAGATTTTATAAGTAGTGAACTGAAAGACAAAAATGCTCCTCAGCCGGGATTTTAACCCAGGACCCTCATGCTTACAAGGCAGGCGCTCTACCAACTGAGCTACCGAGGGGCTTGAGAACAGAGTTCGCCAGAGTTTCGCCCCGCCCGAAGGTAAATTCGTCGAACCAGTTCACATCCCCATGTCACGGAAATTAATAATAATACATAGATAGCACTTTACACAAGGGACTTGTGGCTCAGTAGCTTAGTTGGTAGAGCGCCTGCATTGTAAGCAGAGGGTCCTGGGTTCAAATCCCGGCTGAGGAGCATTTTTGTCTTTCAGTTCACTACTTCTAAAATGTTTCCATCTCAAGGGCGTCTTCCCCATTGAAATGATGTATTTGGTTCTGTTTAGTATCCACCATGAGATCCCACCTTGTGGGTCCTGGTAAGCCTACGGGGCTCCTACAATGGAGTCCTAGAATTCAAAATTATATTTGAAAAAACTGTTTCTGGTTTATTGGTCACGGTACAAGTCCCTTGTGTAAAGTTCTATCTATGTATTATTAATAACGAAAGAACTGCAGGACTCGAAAGTGCTGCTTCACATTCTTTCCCAGAACAACACTGAGATAAGATAACTGTCAATATTTTAGGCCACTAATACGGTAACCATCTTTTCCCCCGTAAGACTGTGTCCCAAAATCTGCAGTAGGCTATATAAGTTTCGGGGTGTCCTACCTAGGTAATGTGCTTGAACATTAATGGTCCATTTACACACTGCGTAAAATCCGAGCGTATTTTGAAATCCGAGCGTATTTTGAAATCCGAGCGTATTTTACGCACGTTTTGAGCTTGAAAAGATTTCTAGCAATACGGACGTATTTAAATACAAAACGGACCGATTTCTATAATACGTCCGTATTGCTAGAAATGTTTTCAAGCTCAAAACGTGCGTAAAATACGCTCGGACTTCAAAATACGCTCAGATTTTACGCAGTGTGTAAACCCACCATAAGGGAAACGACTAGTCTATAATTGGGGACGTTTTTTCATGCGGAAATCATTTTCTCAGGTCATTTTCATCTGGGGACGATCAGTCAGTATACTGACTGGACGGGGACGTTTCACTGGGGGGACAGTTTTCCTTGGGGATGTTTCACAGCTAAGCCGTGCAACGTCCGGTCCATGACTCGTTTGCTGACTGACGGACCACTTGTATTTTCGAATTTCTAAGAAGGCCTGCTAGAAAGTTTGAAGTGCCAGAAGAAGGTCGTTTGAAGGACAATGGTGATAGTTTTTCACCCAGATAAGAAACATAAAAGAAGAGCTAAGAACTATTTATGCGTACTGACCTCTGTCGTCAAAAGCGTGAGTCATCTCGTGGCCTATTACGACACCAATGGCGCCATAATTGAGTGACTTAGGAAAATCTCTCGAGTAGAAGAAAGGCTGAAGGATCCCGGCCGGAAACACTGAAAGAGATGGTTTATGTTTTATGACGAGGCTTTACAAGTTACAGCTTTGTGCAGAGTCTGTAGTGTGTATTTCTTCCGATATTGGATTGCTGCTTTAACATTTCGAAAGTATAAGGTTGGTAGAGAATGACCATTTTTTCTGTGTTTACTTCTTAAATCAGGTATTTCGTATTGGCCTATACCTGGGTAAGTATCACTATATTTCCTACAATTACCAGCGTCAGATTATATTTTCAAACGATCCTAGCATGCATGTATATGTTTATCTACGAAAAAACCCTCAAGGGCAACAATGCATAAAACAAGAACAACAAAATGTTTGTACCGAGTGCGCTAAAAGTTTGTACACAAGCGCTCACGTTTCTTTTTTCACCTCCTATTGTGTCCACAGAATTACAGCAAGTTATGCCAATTTACACGCAAATCCTCAATTTTTGGGCCTTAGTGCCTCAACTTCTGGGCATGGTGCTGTGCTTATACGCTGGGGCACGATGTCCTGCGGCAATGGCATGTTACCCCCGTAAAAATCTGTTTGAAAAGCTAATTTTCATTTCAGATTTTCACTTCAACAAATTTGTATGGAGGTACCTCACCCAACGTGTGAGCATCGGTGGTCAGACGCTGGAGCAGGCCCTGACGTTGGGTTCTGACTAGAATCGTATTTATCTCCATCCAAGCCCTTCATCAGACATATGCCGTAATTCTTTTCCGTCTTTAAATTCCCTTTGTAGCCCATAGATTTAGATGTTGATTAATTTTAACAACAAGATCGGAAGATCAGTTGCGACCGGAATATCGATGGTTCTTATCCGAAATTTCCGGTTTCCAAAGCAGGGAGATATACAGAGAGAGCGACAGATATTATATAGAGATAACTCATAGAATTGGACTGCAGTACTAGACTGGTCGAGTACTTGATGCCACAGGAGTGCTCGACTTAGTATAGTAATTGTAGGTAGGAGTTTTGCTGGATGCCTTATTTATTAGTATTCGACCTAATAAATGGTGACGGGCAAAGTGCATTCTCCTTACCAGTGGAAAATGATCTCAGCAAGTCAGCGAGAAGTTGTAATTTTCTTCTGTTTGGCGGATTCTCGTTTTGTGCGAGTAGATTAGGTCTATTACTAATCGCTGGTAGGACGTCAAATACTCGACCTATCCCACCTTAAATACTCTGCTAGGCTGAGTACGAATAGCGGCAAGGGCATCAATTACTCGACCTACAAATCCTCTATTTTTAACCGTCACCACCCTGAATACTTGACCTCCTATTAGTGATATTACGTCGAGTACGTAACCTACGAGTACCTACCCTCTCCTTCAATAGGTCAAGTAGTATGTGGGCTCGATTCCTTGACTGGTTCCGTACTGATAGCTTCCATAACCCTTCTTACTCGACTGGTCCCTGTACTATTAGCTCCTGAGTGGAAGCATACTCGACCGGTCGAGTACTTTTAGCTTTCGAGTTATCAATTCCAGGTCTGAGCACGATAGACACTGCCATTAAATTCCACGACAACTCCTTTCAGCTCCCTGAGTTTTTGTGACGATAAAACCCTCATCTAAAGCACCACAGACACTAGTAAAGGCTGCGCACTAGTGAGATTTGAAATCTGTGCGTTTCCGAGTTTCTGATCTAGCCTACTCTGGAAGACGATTATGAGCGTGTTCCACCCTTCTAACAATAGTTACTATTCCCGTTCCATCCTCACGAAAAGTTACTATTCCAACCTTGTCGGAATAGTAACTAATAGTTACTATTTGCTGACCATGCTCGGGAGCGTAGTAAGCGCAGTAACTACGCATCTCTGTAACGTGATTGGTCAGATTCGCCCCTGGCGTGAGATCCTGCTAGAAAATAGAAAAATCGTTCCAGCCTTGACGGCAAAAAAACAGAATTCGTGACGTCATGCGTAATATCTACGGTAAGTAGGGTGGAACACGCTCTACGTTACCTATATCATTTCCATTGGGGTTGTAGAATGCATTCACGATTGCCAGCTCCGAAATCCACTTATGACGATCAGCTGGCTTCCTGAGTTTGTCTAAAGTCTTTCGGATCTCCGTGGCTTTCAAGTTCAAGATATTTTCAAGAAAGGTACCCTTGGACACCGTCACCTGAGAAGATAGATTGGATATGAGTCAGATATTTATTTTGTAAATGCCAGGCACTTCATAGTAAACCCTCGTTAGTACCCAGCCTCAAAAAAATTAGTTGTGTATTTTCATAAGTATATATATATATATATCAAGACCAAAGGCTTCGATGGGATCCCAAATACTCGATATTTGATACAGATAATTGGGTCTTGTCTTCGCCAGACTCCTTGAATATTTTTACTGTTAAAATTTAGATAAAGATTATGGCCCTGAGAAAAAACAAGTTCACATATGGATTCAGCATGAGTGTTTACCCCTATAAGTCGTATCCATTTTGACGGAACTGATCGAAATTTCCTGCCTTACTTCTGCCAAATTTCCGGTTTCGGCCGAAATCTCGGCGAACCGCTTGTCGGGCAAAAAAATGAAGCTCAAGAACAAATTCAGCGTATCTCCTTACTCATATATCTCATTATATCACCTCATCATATATATGTCAAAAATGATTATCATATACGGATTCAGCATCTCTTCTTACCCCTAAACTGGACATGTAATGAACTTAAAATAAAACTTTCGCTTTTAACGAATTTTCCGGCTTTGGCTGGATTCCGGGCGAACTACTTGTCCGGGTAGAAAACGATTTTCACATAAATGTTCAGCATATCTTCTTATCCCTTATTCGAACATCTAATGGACGGACAGACGGACGGACGACGGACACACGGACAACTTTTCTGATGTCAGAGGTATCCCTCCACTTACGTTTTGGGATCCCAAAAAGTAACCAAGTTCCCACAGTAAAATAAGAAAGGAAATGTGTGGAGTTTATACAAGGCTTCTAACAACCACCCAGAGACACACAAAGTGTTCAGTGACGTGTAAAAAGATTCCGATGGAAATTCCAGACGCGAACAGTCGGATGAGATGTAAATTTTCAATGTATTTTCGATCCAGATTTCGTATCCGACCGCGAAAGTCGGATTCAGTATGCCGTTACGGTTACAGAAAATTGAAGTGAAAGATAAAAGATGGATAAGTTTTTCAGGGGTATGTTAACACTAAACTGAACGTTAGCCATGGCCCATGAGACGGTACTAACCTGTTTTAAACCGATTCGCAGTACCTGCATTCTGACAAGCAGGTCAGTCGTTGAAACTCCTTCCTGTGTCTTTAAAGAACCATTTACCAATATTCCCATTTTGTTCAATAAAACTTTTATTTTCCAATTCATACGTCCACCTGTAACTTGCCCGGAAATAAACACCCTGAACCTGAAGGCAGTTAACAGCAAGAATAAATAAGGGACTATATATTCTTGTTATTCCTTATTTATTCTTGTTAACAGGGCCGTGGCCGCCTTTTTGGTAATTTCGCAAAGAACAAAATTTAAATTTTATTTATTTACTTTTTTAGCGTTCTCTGACTTTATAAAATAGACAAGCAGATTTTTGACAGGAAATAGACAAGTCCAATAATCTTTTTTTTTTCTACACAGCATAAATATTCTTTGAGCCCAAGCTGACTTTGAAACATTTATTCAAACAATATTTACAACGGATACGTCAGCTACGAGTCTTCGTCAGCGACATTTCGGCCCTTCTTGGCAAGGGTCCTCGTCAGGCTGTCAATCCTCTGGTTCAACTTCGAGGAAGGAAACAAACCTGCAATTACCTGCAATTACAGGTTTGTTTCCTTCCCCGAAGTTGAACCAGAGGATTGACAGCCTGAGGAGGACCCTTGCCAAGAAGGCCGAACTATCGCTGACGAAGAATCGTAGCTGACGTATCCGTTGTAAACATTGTTTGAATAAACTACACAACATGCTTTTGGGGATCCTAGAACGTATGTGGAGGAATACCTATGACTTCGCATAAGTTCCGTGAGAAATAACGGTTCCGCAGCTCGTAGGACATAAAGTGCGGCTCCCGGTTCCGTAGCTAGACAGTGCCTTTCCATATACTCCGTCTCATGCTTTTGGAGCTATTGTCGATGCGGGATACAAATATGTACATGTATACATACACACAATCAAATTCCTGCAGCCTATTCCAATTCCCTGGCCTTACACCCTTATCTATTCTTACTTACACGCTCTCCCTTTAATACCATGATTATTCTTTTATACGAGTTCTATGAATTTTCATGAGACCTTTTTCTTTGTGGGTTTCACTTGGCTTTGACAGTTTGGAAGTGGAGAAGCCGTGGAAAAAACAATAACACTTTGGTGGCTAGGATGTGTTTGATTAACTTGTTATGTTCGTTAATAGGCTCTCCGTTGGGAATAATATTTGGCGAGTGAAGGAAGAATCACGGAAACTGCACCATTCACAACGGGTTTCAGCTAATACTTGGGACCAGCTAGTTCTGAAAATCGCTCCCGAAACCGAAGCTTTGCCAGGTTACTGCCGTTCGCAATTGATATTGGTGCCAGTCTGGGGTACCAGCTTGTCTCGGACCAAAGTTGAAATCAGTTCAACTTTTGAGGGTACTAGCCGATCAGATTACTTATGGGAATACTGAGGAATATTCTGATTGGCTAATGCTAAACCACGCCAGACCGCATAATAATGAGCTAAATTCACTTTTGTTTTTAAAGACAGCACGGAGTGGATGTGATGTTATCTATTGTTTTTTTTTTCGAACTAGCCAATCTGGATATTCCTCAATTTTCCGAGGGATTGCTCACTCGCTGGGCACCGGGCACCACTGTACAACCATTTTGGGAGTGAGCAACCCCTCGCAATATTCGTCCATAATAATCTGATTGGTTAGTACCTTCAAAAGTTGATCTGATTTCATTCAGCTTGGCTTCAAGACTAGCTGGGACCCGAAACTGGCACCTGTATCCATTACGAGCGGCAGAAACCTGGCAAAGCTTCCGTCTCGGGAGCGATTTTCAAAACTACCTGGTATCGAGTATTAGCTTATACCCATTGTGAATGGGCCTTTAACAACTGAGACATAAAAAGCTTCCGAAAAATTGACGTCCCTGTCTAACCTTGTATCCAATAGCATCAAGAGCTTATGAGAAGTATTTAGAAGCTTAATTAAATTTTAACCGAATAAGTCTGAGATATGGCAGTCCAGATACATCACTTATGCACTTAATAGGCTTCAAGACACGACGAAAGTGCGTTACTTCGTTGCTCCGCTAATCAGTATGATCGATTTCCATCCAATGAACTTTTTCTTCCGGATTTGTGGTAGACTATTTCTATGTACTTGTACCTCTATGCTCCAAAAATCTAGCAAATACAAAGTTGAACGATTGACGAAAAATAAATCTTTGTTGGGTCACACTTAAAAGCGGGCTTTCTTCAGAGGTGACCTTACTGTCAAGAGTTGAAGATTTCCTGAGCTTCGCTTCATTAGCCATTGAAATGCACGCTTTTGTTGAAATTCATATTCTACGCGTCGGAATGAACTTCGTCCTGTCGGGCCAGCAGTGCATATTCTGCGTCACTACTGGAGCCCTAGGTTTAAAAAAAAATAAAAAAAATCACTTACCGGAGTCTTTTCAGTTAAACTTTAACCAAATTGTCACTTAGTTTGGATGGGTGAGATTCTCTATAGGAACCCGAGTCCTATTAAGCAATATGTAAAGATACAAGGCTAATCAAGGGACTTCTACCGTGGCCAACAAACCAGAAGCATATTTTTGAATAAAATTTATAAGTCGATGGCTCACATGGTAGAGCAGTGGCGTGGCTAGTCAAAGGCCGTGGGTTCATATACCGCCTATGGCGCATTTTTGTCTTTGAGTTCAGCCAACAAGAGCTACGAGCTCATATGGCACTTCTTACGAGTAGGCGGTGCGAGAAAGTAGATAAGAACGTCATAAAATACACCCATCAATCCCCTGTCATCGGACCTAGGAGTAGGATGTATAGTTTCACTAGAGTCTGAGCATTTCCGCTATGCCTAAGATCATCTAGCGACAATGACTACCTTCCAAGTTTAGATCCACTCGTTTGATCCCTAGACGTGGCAACACTATTCCAGTACCCCCCCCCCCCCCCCCTCCAACGCCCCCTACCACGGCCGAATCTGGTTTGGACACATAAATGGATCATCTAAAGCAGATCATCTAAATACCGCGCAGAATAACAACATTTCACAAATACCATAACAACATTCTCCCTCCTTGGACGCGCAATTCCTACAGCCAGGGGCGTCGCAAGGGGGGGGCGGGGTGCAGCACCCCCCCCCCCCCACCTTTTTAAGATTCGGTAAAATTTTGGGCCGGAGGCCCGAAATTTGACTGAAACTGTTCGGTATTTTTTCTATTTTTCGATATATTTATGGGGATTCGGTAGTTATACAGAATCCTAAATAGGCTTTCTGTATAAATCTCTTCGGTATAATGATCGGGATTCGGTATAATTGCCAGTATTCGGTAGTTATCACGAATTTGGTGAAAGTATTGACGGAAATCATTGGGTAATTTTTCGATGCCGGAATTATACGGTATATTTATGGAGATTCCGTAGTTACACAGAATCCCGAATAAGCTATTGGTTAAAAATTATTCGGTATCATGATTGGGATTCGTAATTTATTCAGTATAATTTCCAGGATTAGGAAGTTAACCACAAATCCTGAGTTTGTTCCAGTTTCGACGAAAGTGTACCGAATATGAATATTGTTCGGTAGTTTTACAGAATCCCGAACATACTATCAGTCTTAACTTGTTCGGTATAATAGCTGGGATTCGGTAACTTATTCGTTACAATTGCCAGGATTCGGAAGTTACCACGAACCTCGAAACTCAGAAGAGGTCGAGTAAAGCACTGGTCGCAGACAAAAGGGATGATCTATGATAGCATCGACAGTCCTTATTTTTATTTTGGATCCCAAAAAGAATATGTAATGATAAATATTTCGAAAATTCCGCCTGCAGCACTTTTCGTAATATTCTTTATTTTGTCGAAGGGCGCGTCATTTGACGGGGGTTTTAAGCCAGTTTTAGGATTGAGATTTCGAAAAATTAAAAGCTAGAATCTGGATGGAAATTAAATTTGGCACGAAAAAAATCTCGCCTGCGGCGCTCACTTTATGTGATCATGGGCATTATTGGCCAGACTACAGTAGCCGCTGCTGCCGGAACGTCGCTCCATCCGGTTTCTGGAACTTCCTAGAGTCTCGGTACTTAATCAACGGTAAATGATAGAATTTGTAAGAGAAGCAGTTAAATTTTAGCCTACAAAAAAAAAACTGGATTTCGAAAATTTTCGCCTGCGGCGCTCGATTTAATTTTCTATTGAGTATAATAGATAGAATCTGTTACTGCAATCATGCCCGGCAATATATTCTCCGTGTGGGCTTCGCCAAAACGCCGCCTAATAGTTGGCTTATAGTATTTATATTTATACATCGTGGCTTTCTACGTAATCGTTTCTGTTCCATAATTTAAAGCTCGAATTCTTAGTTGTAGGATTCGGTAAAATTTTTGAAAGATTCGGTAAAATTTTGGCTCTGCACACCCCCACCGAAAATGCACTTGCGACGCCCCTGCCTACAGCAGCGAAAATTTGGTAATGTTATCCCGATTCGGAAGCTCGAAGAGCTACACCAACGATTAAAGTACATCAGTGAGATCATGAGTGGCAAGAGATTCTTCTTTGATAAGCTTTTTTTTATTTATTCGTGTAGTTTTCTCAATGTTTTTTTTTCTTAAGTGATCTCTTTCTGTGTTTCTTTGTTTTACTTTTCTTATTCCATCCTTTTCACTCCTAACTTTCTCTTTCTTTTATGATGGGTAAAAATAAAACATCACATACTCATTTACAAGGGGTCTGCATTTGTATGATTTCTCGGCGATTTTCTTCTCCCTCATAAACATCATCAGCATCTCGTAGTTAGAACATAAGTAGATGGGGCTCTCCTGCCTCTACTTTCAACAAAATATAAAATCGATTTTGTCCGACTGAAAAGAAAACAAACCTGCACCTCACGAGTGAAATACTTCATTCTATCTCGACAAAAAGGTGCACTCCAACGCCATTGCAGTGAATAAACATGAGCAAAAAAGGTGAGGAGAAGATCTCTCCTTTGTGAACTGGTAGGTGAGAAAGGGACTTTGTTCTATTGATAGTCTATCTTTTCCTAAGAAACGTGAAAAAATAAAGTTAAATCCTGAAACACTTCAGTTCTCCCCTCCCTCCGTCAGATCAAGAGCCCTTGTGTTTCCAACTAAATCCGAGGAAATTTTCGTGATCTCTAGGACTCCTTCTTCTCCGTCACTTCCTTCAATTTTCGCCTGATGAAATCTTTAGCACGTTGAAGAACACTAAAGTGGACGCAAGAGGGAGCCTTGCTTCAAACGTGACATGCTAGTCTACTTGTTTGTGAAGGAAAAATTGTATTTTTACCTTCGAATACTCTTTGATCAGAGCACTCGGATCTTTAATCAGTTCAGGGTAACCGATATGTTCCTTCATGGCTTCAATCTTGTCACGGGCAACGATCCTGGTTTTTTCGTCCATCCAGCTGATCTTCCCAACTCCTTCGACAAATGCTGCTCGGATGTCATTTATCATTTCCAATGCAGTGTCCTAGAGAGAAATATCAAATTCCTGCACTTCTTCGTATAAACTGGTGAAACAGTTGGTTATTGTCAGACTGAAATCCTTTTTAATTCTCGGTCTGAATAGAGTTACTTTTGGGATCTGAGAGCAAAGAGCAACAACACTCCGTGTTACGTGCAGTTGACAACTACACTTTTCGGTACGTGTTCCCTAAGCATATCGTATGTTAAGTCTTCTCAGACATACTGTCAGATCTGAGCACTTCAGAGTGTAAAGCTTACGCTTTAATGTTAAAGCAAAAAAAATCATTAACAAACTGTTAAAGCACACCTTGCACTGCTCATTGTTTTTGTTCCACTGTTTTAAAAGATTTGAGTACTTTAAAACCAAGCTCTGCTTCTGACAAATTATCCACGGCTTTTGCTGTTCAATACGTTTGCTGTTCAGTACTGTTCATACGTCAATCCTGGCCGATTGACGTATAGCACAAACAGAGAAAAACTACTCAACCGGTTTTCTTCACGACTTCTCCTAGACAGTCATATGATGCATGTTACACAGCAAAAATAAAGAAACAGGGGCAAGTGTAGCAGGTGCTGTTGTCGTTAGAGGGGTTAGAACGTACCGAGTATTCGGGTCTCTGGGTTTAAGAATGGAAGGGAAATAGCTTGCATCGACAGTATAGGTACGACGGATCCTTTAAAAGCCTGTATAAGGATAAACCGTACCTTGCTCTCTTGATCGAAGTGTCGCTCGACAAACATAGCACCTACGGCCATTGAAAATCGTTTATTTGTGTACTCAACGCAGCGCATCCAACGACTACGGTCATTTTCTACTCCGATCAGCACCTTCTGGAAATCTTTTTGTTTCTCCAAGATTCCTTCATGCTGGAACGGCACCAAGTCCATGACAGTCCTCCACAAGATGTAGTTCCATACGATCCTGCAAGGACAGATATAACGTCCCTTCAGACTGATAGATTAGCAAAATATTCCAAAAGTGACAAAAGCGTGACCGGTTATTACAAGTATTCATAATAATAATATTGTATTTAAAGCCTTAGGGCCATATACATACAACAAAACAAAAAACTTCATAATTACTTCTAATATATCACTACATAAACTAAACTGCACTCGCCCGGTCAACTTTTACTTTAATACTTTGCAACACAAATCTACATAACGCACTAATTTCTCCTGGAGATGTGCTCTTCAATATATCAGGAAACAATATCTCCCTTACCCCCCAGCAAGATTCCCTTAAAAACGAGAGTTCGCGACACAGTGCAACCAAATGGGCTAGGTCATCATCGCCTTCACCGCAGAGTGAGCAGGGGCTGTTCGTACTGGGGGGAAACACTTTTTTTCTTGTCGAACTTACCTTTCCCGTGTACTGGCAGACAGTTCGCTCGCAACTGGATCCAGAGCGTGAGGTAAGTTTTTGGTAGGTTGAGCTTCATGTAAAATTCTGGTCCAAAACTTTCTTTAATCAGTTTATAATTTGCTAGTGTCGCCGATTCTCTAACAATACATGCCCATTTCTGTATTTCTTGATCTTCTAATACTCTTAACACTTCTTTTAACAGGGATGCTGGTTTCGATGTGGGTCCAAATCCATTGTTCCAAGCACCACGATAGTCCCACCGAATCTAGGACGGCTTTGACTTGGAATGGCCATGACCTTTTTTTCCCCATTAGAAGAAGCTCATTATAAGCAGATTTTAGCAGTCTATCCTCAGGCATCTGAAGAATTTTTAGCCAAAATTGTAGGATTTGGACGAGTCTTTGTAAAAAGTCCAAGGTCCCCTTTTAATACTTGCGAATGGGTTGTTGGATGAAGCTTGTAGACTCTCTTATAGTACTGTAAAAAATGCCTAACTTAGTTTTTGGGATGAAGTTTTTGACGAAGTTTTTGATGAAACCTGGTGTGAGGATTCTTTCGGTCAAGCGAAAGGTCGAGTTCGTAGATGGGCTTTGTAGCTCTACATTTAGGGGTGGGGGAGGGGTTTCAAATGAAGGGGTGACACAAATATTTTTTAAGAAGTAATCAGATAGTCGATTTAGGGGTAAGGAGAAATGCTGAGTCCGAATATGAAATGTATTTGCTCGCCGGACTAGTAGTTCACTCGGAATCCGGCAAAAAACGGAAAATTTGTAAAAAGTAAAAGTTGAATCTGAAGTTGATTAAATGTTCGAATCAGGAGTTAGGAGACATGCTGAATCTGAATCTGATAATTATTTTCTCACTGGGCAAGTATATCGCCCGGAATCCAGAAATTTGAACTGTTAGAACCCAATGACATAGTAGTCAATATAGAGTGAGGAGACATGCTGTTGCAGCTTTACAACATATTAAAGATAAACAAAAAGTTTCTTCGATCAGTTTAGTTCTCAGAAGTCTCAACCGCCATTTACTGGGTCGAAAAGGCAGAACGCATCCGACAACTGTCTGGTGCGAGGTCTGGTGAACAATTTAATACAAATTTGTTGACCAGTTTTTTTTTAACACGTGACCTACTGTACCCCTTTATCCATAAATGCGAAAACTCTGCGTCAATGACGCAGGGACTCGTTGTTTCGCCTATAGCGTAAGAAGCTATTGAGATTTGTTCTTGATTTAATTAAGGGGTAACGACTAACCAGGCCCGGTGAATCCATATGTGAACCAGATTTGAACTTGGTTTTCTTGTCGGACAAATGATTCAACCGAAACTGGAATGGTTGAATCTCGAAGCTGTTCCTGAAGTTGATTAGAGATTTGGTTTTGGGGTAAGGAGACATGTTGGTGTGAGGATTCTTTGGGTCAAGGGGGACAGGTCGAGTTCGCAGATGGATTTTGTAGCCCGTCATTTATGTTTATTGGCAAGAAGGGGATTCCGAATTAAGAGTAAAAAATGTGTTTGACGAGCTAATAATAGAACCCTCTGGGGCTTTCTTAGCAGGTGCTGTAAAAATGTTTTGTATACATATGT
Organism: Branchinecta lynchi; assembly: GCA_023053575.1. Taxonomy (NCBI): domain Eukaryota; kingdom Metazoa; phylum Arthropoda; class Branchiopoda; order Anostraca; family Branchinectidae; genus Branchinecta; species Branchinecta lynchi. Next base: position 9,267,875 of record JAKZAP010000008.1, read on the forward strand.
AAAATAAAATTTAATCTAATCTAATCTAAAACAATTCAGAACGGATAAGTCAACTCAATTTTACGAGAGGGTCCTCTTTTGACCTAGACTATAGGCCAGATCCATATCCAGGAATTAATTTCGGAGGGGGTCTTCCCTGCGGATCGAACCTACTAGCAAACAGTACTAAAATGATATAGATAACAAATTAAAATGGTTATTATAAAACACGATTATTTTTTGTTTTGAAGGTGGTTTCACCCCCCACTGTAAGCCTTGATCTGATTCTAAATTTTAAAAGTAAAAATATTTAAGTATCTGAATCAAATATTAAGTTTTGGGGATCCCATCGAAACCTTTGGTCTTGTTTCTTTGCTAATCGTTCACTGTTAGAAGACATTCACATAAGCATACCTCTACTGTATATGAAGATCAGCGTGATCGGTGTACGTCAGAGCTTTTATCAGTCTGAAGCCTGAAAATTGCGGTGTTTCTTTATCTTCTAAGTTTTTCATCTCTTCTATCGAAGTCAATTTGGAGGGGTTTTTTTTTTCATAAGACAAGGTTCAATCCCGATCAGAACAAAATGTTTTTCACAAATATTTGTACGGAGGAAAGGATGATGTATGGCATGGATTTTGCACCGTTCTGAGCCCAAAAGTAGCCAAAAATACACCAAAGGTAGCCGAGAATGTCGGAAACGTCGCCGAGAATGCTGCATTTGTCACTGAGAGCTGTTAAGTATACCGAGTAAACACTGTTTGTCGCCGAGATTAACGCATTTGTAGCCGGGATTCCCGCAAAAAACATGTCGCTGAGAGGTACGAAAATGTAGTCGAAAATTACCAATGTAGTTTCTGAGATCTCGTCTGAGATAGTAATAAATAATTATACCCTAGAATGCCACAAATATGAGATTGCTGAGAATGCAGCCGTGATTACACAAATGTAACCGGAATTTCTATTAAATATACGTTTGTTAAAGAAAATCCGTCACCAAGCAAACAGTGTAGCCGAGATGGCAACTAGTGTTGCCGAGATTGCAGGAAAATATACACCAAACCTAAAATGTTGACATGTTTTTCGCAGCAATCTCGGCTACATAGTCATCAACCTCGGTTGCAAACAATGTTATCTCGCGTCTATTCAAAACCTCTCAGGTTTTTGGCTCAAAATGGTGCTAAATCCATGCTATACTGATGACACTGGCAATCGTATTTTGCCGTATCCTGTCCACCCCTCCATGTAGTTCTTAGACGGCAATGTGCATGGAAAAACGCCTTTTTTTCAATTGACGGTCGAAGTCCTGAAGATACAGATGGATAATGATCTTATGACCGGAACGCGTCCGTGTCAGATATAAAATATTTTTTCCCGTATTTTTTCACACTTTTCAACCTAGATTTCAAACCAGCTTGATGCTTAAGTGTTCACCTCCCTCGATGATATTACACTAGTTTTTCCTGCGTTATCGACACTAATAAAATATACCATTAACTTACTCATATTTTTTTTGTTTAAACCTAAGAAAACAAAATTAAAAAAATAGTTTTCTTCATTGAAAAATCAAGCATAGCAAGGACTTTAACACACACACCTTTCATCTGTCGTGGTGAGCAGCTTTGCTACTGCCTTCATGTACGACTCGGCATAGATGACTATTCGTTCATCGTCCATCACTGGCACAATTAGGCTTTCTAGCAAAGTCCTCCAGCTGAATTCAGGTATCGCGGTCTCCAGTTCTGTCAGGGTAAGCTTCTTGTAAACCAAGGCAGGGTCGAATCTGTCGGCGAGTGGAATCGTGATCTGCAAAAGCGAGTTTTACCATTCCGTCGCTCGAGTGTGATCGCCCTCTAAATGCTTCTACTTTTACTCACAAGAAAAAGTTTCGACTGTTTCGAGGCTTCTTCATCCTCTTTCACGTACGGTCTGTAGCGGCTTCACTTGGGGTTTGTCTAGGGTCGTGGAAATTAGTCGTGGCGATTGGATTGTCAATAACGTAGGTGTGTATTCTTCCACGGCTTGTAGTGTTGGGCGATATTTCATTTTTCGATATGTCGATATTTTCACTTTTGATATTCCATGTGTTGATATAGTGGATTCATGGTGGTTAGAATTACGGCCACAATCAGGATTTTTTTGTCTTAAAAGTGGCCGCTAATCGTAAATTGTTTGCTTAATTTATGTGTTTTTGATGAAATTAAAAAAATGTCTTATGTCTTATGATTTGTCGGAAATAAATTTCGCTCTCATATACCTCTCTTTTCGCTAAAATTAAAAGTCAAAAAGCATTTTGGAGTGCTTTTCAAACAATCTAAAATTGAACTACAACAAGTACAATGCTTCAGCTTCGGATATATTAAAGGATTAAAGGTTAACTTCAGACATCGAGGCTGTTAGTCTGATATGGACCTTTTCGGAAAATTCCGGAAAATTCCGGTCGAACCTTTTCCGAACGGAATTTTAGTTTAGGTAGTAGCCCACTTTCGTAGGGAATTTTCGTTTAGTGAAATGGCAACTCTACCTTACTATAGAAATGTGAAAATGTACTGTTGTGACCCGGGCATTTTAGTTTATAACAATACAATCCTTATCCAGCATCACCTTTTTTATTTGTGTCGAAGCAGATGCCACCTAGCGGCGGGCTCGATAGATATAATCTATCAAGGCAGGCTCTTAAAGAGATTACTGTGATTTGTCATACATTTTCGTTTCTTCGACAAAGCGATCAAGAACTCTGCTACCGGTTCCATACCAGTAAATACAAAAATAAAGCATAAAGTCGAGGCGTATAATTATGAAGATGATAAAGCGAGATTTCTTGGTGAAAAGGACCAGGTTTCGTAGGTGACAGAATACCATTGGTTTTTCCAGCCAAAAGTCACAGGTTCGATCAGAAAAGTGGCAACACTGAAGTTTTTATTAACGGACTGTTTAATCAGAACAACATCAAGCAAAAAAGACTGTGCTAATTGCTCAATAGCTGCCTTTCGGAGAGTAGAACTAGTTTGACCAGCAGACATACATCAGTAGCAGTACGCGGCGGAAGTAACATCGTGCTTTCTTGGGAAAGTGGGGGGTCGTGAAACACCCCCCTTGCCAGTAAGTTTTTGTTTGCTGCCTCTTGAAAACTGATGCCACTGTAATTGAACCTGACAAAGCGGACTATTGAATTTAATAATGTCGGTAACAAGAAAGGCTTTCGACGATGCGATGGCTGCACTAAACTCGAAGCTAGATAAAGTTTTGGAATCACAAAGCGATCTTCAGGCTTCCGTTTCATCCCTTACAGCTGAAGTATCTGCTCTAAAGTCGGAGGCTATTGTGAGGGATCAGAAAGTCTCTTTGCTTGAGGCTGAAGTAGAGGAACTAAAAATTTGGTGTAACAAGCTAGAAACTCAATCGTTAGAATCTGATGTGAAAGAGAGGAAGTTGAACTTGATTATTCATGGACTTCCTGCTGAAAGACCGTCTCAGACCACTGAAAGCAACGTTAAGGCATTCCTGTCAAATTCCCTTGAGGTTGATGCATCGATCACGAAAGCATACAGGCTACCAGGAAACTCGTCTAATGTGACCAGTCGTAGACCTAGAGCACCACCTGTATTCATCTCACTGAGGGACGAAAAGGGCGTGCAACTTGTTATGTCGGCAGTAGGCAAGTTGAAAGATTCCGGTGTACGTATCTGCACTGACCTACCACCGAAGCTAAACGCTCTTCGCAGTGATCTTCTTGCGAAAGCGAAAGCCTTAAAAGAAAAGGATTCTGTGAAAAAAACGCGAATCAAGCAAAAAGGGGCTAAGCTGTGGTTAGAAATTAAAGCCACAAGTGCGTCAGCTTGGGTTAAAGTTTAGGCTAGTTTTCATGTATAAAGTTATTTTTGTAAGTTAAATTTTGATTGCTTTTCAGTGTTTATTGAAGTTGTCCGCTTTTGTCCCATTGAAAGAAAAAATTTGTGTGTTTCTGCTCTCTTACTTATTTGAAAAATGTGTGTTTTTCTGCTCTCTTACTTCTTTAAAAATGTAGCAAATTGTCAAGGTTCAACAAAAGTTCTGGCCATTTTATTTTGTTCTAGTGCACTTTTTGATACCGGCGTTACTGCTGTCTGCTGCTATTTACGACTCAGCGCTGAGTTGGGGATGTGATTTACCTGCCGCTTCCATCACGAGGTGAGATCTTTCCATACTTGATTTATTTTGGTTAGTCGTGGTTTGGGTGGGAGGGTGACTGATAGACTTGCGTCACTGGAGAAAAGCCCTCTTAATCTTTCTTTATCTTCTCATTATTATGATGTATTTGGGAATTATGATAATAATCTTCTTGCAAGACTTCCATCTTCGTCATATGTTTCTGCCCATGAAATAAATAGTCGTACGGCAAGTTTACTAAGACTGGGATTTGTGAACGTTCAAGGATTATTAAGTGCTTTTGATCAAGTTTCGAGTATTTTACTTACAAGTCATATAGATATTCTTGGATTGTGTGAAACATTTTTAAATGAATCAGCAAAGCAAAGTTTAAAAATTCCAGGTTATAACTTCGTTAATAAAAATAGATTGATCCATGGGAAAGGTGGTTTAGGTATATTTTTGAAAGATAATATACCTTTTAAACGATTACTTCAAGCAGAAAATTTTCATATTGAAAAAGTTTGTGAAATTTTAGCGGTTGAGTGTCAACTTCAGAATAAAAAAGTTCAAGTATGTGTTGTGTATAAGCCACCTTCAGCTCCAATCCCCCTTTTTTTGCAAAATCTGGAATTGATGCTGAAAACCCTTGGGAATATTGAAATTATTGTAATGGGTGATTTTAATGTTAATCTTTTGGATTGTAATATTAATAGTCACACAGCAGAATTCCTTACGCTGATGGCTTCTAAGACCCTCCTCCCGGCATGCATGATTCCGACCAGAGTAACTCCTACCAGTGCTACTCTTATTGATAATCTGTTTTTGACTACAGAAGTTATTTCCTCAGAGGTTGTTGTCACTGATTTTTCCGACCATTTCCTTCTTGTATGTGATGTTAATTATCGTATCAGTAGAAATAAATCTAAAGCTAAAACTCGTCGGTTAATTAATAAAAAAAATCTAGAATGTCTAAACACAAAACTGAAATCGGTTGACTGGTCAATTGTGCTTGAGAAAGAGGATGTGAATGCGGCTACAGATTGTTTTTTGAATAAATTTAATGTAGCACTAAACGAAACTTGCCCAATTGTAAAATCTTCAAAAGGCAAATATGCCAGACCGCTTCAACCTTGGATAACACCATCCCTTTTGATATCGGTAAGACAGAAAAATAATTTGTACAGGTCGTTCTTGTCGTGTCCGAGTGAGGAAAGGAAGCTCGAGTTTATGAATTATAAAAAGATGCTGATGAAAATAATTCGTAATGCGAAGAAGAAATATTATCTTGATGCTTTTACGGAAGCTGGTAATTCTCCTAAGAAAACATGGGACCTTATTAATTCTTGCCTGAACCGATCGCAAACAACAACAGCACCATCTGAGTTGCGAGATTTAAATGGACATGTAATAAATAATGAAAAGGATATTGCTGATCGTTTGAATTCGCATTTTACTTGCATTGGTAAGTCTGTAGCAGATAAGCTGCAACATGATCAGAACAATGTGAAATGCGATTATCAGTCGTATTTGAAACCTTCTTCAGACAAGTCTATATTTATGAGACCGGTGACGGAAGAAGAGCTTTCTAATATTTCTAAACTGTTAAAGAATGGACATTCGCCAGGACTTGATGAATCTTCAACAATTATTGTTAAGGAGGTACTACCTTGTATCAGTAAAATAATGTGTCATATAATAAACCTTTCTTTTAAGGCTGGTACGTTCCCCGATTCATTTAAGAAAGCGAAGGTAATTCCTCTTTATAAAAGTGGTGATCGATCAAATTGCACGAACTATAGACCAATTTCTATCTTGTCGGGTTTTTCCAAATTAATTGAAAGATGTATTTACAACCGAGTATATAATTTCCTTGATTCTCATGATTTTTTTTCTAAGACACAATTTGGATTCAGGAAGCAACACAGCACCCAAGAAGCCATCCTAGCAATGGTTCAACGTGTACATGAATGTTTGGATAAAAAGCTTATACCAGCGACTATATTTTTGGATTTGGAAAAAGCATTCGATACAATTTCTCATGAAATTTTACTCCATAAGTTAAATCGTTGTGGAATAAGAGGTCGAGCTCTTGATTTATTTTCATCATATTTAAAACACCGGTCTCAACTCACGATTATTAACGATACTTCATCCGAAATTCTCAATTTATCGGATGTGGGTGTCCCTCAGGGGTCTATTCTAGGCCCTCTACTGTTCATAATTTATATCAACGACCTCCCAGCAGCTACAACAAATCTTAGTCTAAACATTCTTTTTGCGGATGATACTGGTTCGACACTAGCTGGAGAATCGGAAAATGAATTGCAAGCTAAATTACAATTAGTGTTTTCACAATTGATGTTGTGGCTTAAAGCTAACCGGCTATCATTGAATGCGGCAAAAACTAATTTTATTATTTATAGTAGGATTGGAAAGAAGGCACCAACACTAACATCTATTAAGGACTTTCATACAAATATTGTAATACATAGAATGAGTTCAGCTCGTTACCTTGGAATTTATATTGATGAACATTTATCATATAATGAACATTCCAACAGGCTAAGAATTAAATTGGCTCAGGGTGTGGGAGTAATGAATAGGCTCAAGAATTTTTTTCCTTATGAAATTCTTCGGCTAATTTATTTTGCTCTTGTTCATTCGCATCTCACTTATTGCCCTTTAATATATCTGGCTACATTTAAAACTCATCTTAAACCATTACAGATTTTACAAAACCGTGCTTTAAAGATTTTGCGAACTTTTCTACCATCACCGTCATCACTTCCTGGGGTAAGTCAAACAGAAACCATGTATATTCTGATCAATATTTTGCCCGTATCTGAACTATTTAACTTTGCGTCATTCCTATTTAAAACAAAGTATGACCGTTGCCAGCTTCCATCACATTTCCGTTCAAATGATTTCTTTCCTTGCCCACTAAAGCACCAGTATGATAACCGTCATAAATGGAAGATCCGAAGTCAAAGAGTAGCTTCAGAGAGGTCTCGTTTTTCTCCATCTTATTCAGTTTTGAATTCATGGCAAATTTTATTTCCTAAAATTGATTCTACAAAATCCCTTGAAAGTATAAAAAAACAGCTGTCTCAAATTCTCATTAACAAGTTTAAGAATGGATAATTAACAGATTGGTTGTTTTTTATGTTTATTTGTGTGTTTTCCTCTAGTGATACTGGTTTTCAGTCACCCATCCTTCTTTTTTGTTGTTGTTTTTGTTTGGAATGATTTCGCTTCGTGCTGGAGTTGTCGTGCGGTGATCTTTCTACTCAGCGTTGGGTCGATTTCGTTTTATTGATTTTCTTTTATGGAAGGGTCTGAACCATTCGATGATTTTCTTCTCTCCGGTTCAAACCCTGAAATAATTGTAAGTGCAGAGTATTGTATTGTTAATGTTTATGTATTATCTAAAGTAAGCATAAAAAAACCTTGAACCTTGAACCTTGAACCTAGAGGAAATAAGCTGGAAGTAATGTTGTTACAGTTGACAAGTTGCATTGTATTAGGAATGTGATTGTAACAAGGTATGTCCCAGGGTGGTTGACTAGGAAAGCAACACTTTCTTTCAGTTTTGAACATTTTCTCTCTAATGTTTTTCAGGATTTTTTTCTGGGTTGTTTTAGTGGTTTTTTTTTGTTTTTCTTTCTGAAAGTGACGTGATGTCTTTTATTTCTTTTTTGGAGGTCAGGTTTTACTTTTCAGTAGGTTGAGGAAAAGTGCTCGATGAGCTTCTGCGGAGGTTGATACGGCTTCGTAACATCCTCTCTGGAGGCTGATACGATACCGTATCAATCTCTACAAACCTTTAATATAGAAGGCACTTTACACAAGGGAATTGTCCAAAAATGCTCCTCAGCCGGGATTTGAACCCAGGACCCTCCGCTTACAAGGCAGTCACTCTACCACTGAGCTTACGAGGGGCTTGTGAACAGAGTTCGCAAACCGCTACAATAGTCTGGTGGAAGCCGGCCATAGGAACAGTGATCCCGCCCAAAGGCAAATTCATCGAACCAGTTCACATCCCCATGTCACGGAAATTATTAATATAAAAATTATTAATATGAGGAGCATTTTTGTGTATCAGTTCACTACTTATAAAATGTTTCCATCTCAAGGGCGTCTTCCCCATTAAAATTATATATTTGGTTTTATTTGGTTTTTACCATGAGACCCCGTCTTGTGGGTCCTGGTTTGGCTACGTGGCTCCGACAAGGGAGTCCTAGACTTCTAAATTATATTCAAAAAAATTGTTTATGGAATTGGTCACGGTGCAAGTCTCTTGTGTAAAGTGCCGTCTATATTTAATAATTTCCGTGACATGGGGATGTAAACTGGTTAGATGAATTTGCCTTAGGGCGGGATCACTGTTCCTATGGCCGGCTTCTACCAGACTATTGTAGTGGTTTGCGAACTCTGTTCACAAGCCCCTCGGTAGCTCAGTGGTAGAGTGACTGCCTTGTAAGCAGAGGGTCCTGGGTTCAAATCCCCGCTGAGGAGCATTTTTGTCTAGCAGTTCACTACTTATAAAATGTCTACAAAACTCATTGTCACGATATAAGTAGGCTACCTGTGGGACATAGGAAGACACACGATACATACCTGTTCGAGAAAAGTTATTAAAGGTTAACTTTCGACATCCAGGTTGATGTCGATTATAGCAACGAGACGGCCACTGAAAATAAACCTGTCCGAGCCGAAGAATATCTGCCAAGCGCAGCGAGGTTTATATTTTTAAATGTTCTTCGAGCTTGCTATTCCGATATCTACTGAGATAGACACTCAGATGTGAGGTTTGCACTTTGCACTGTCGTTCAGATTTGACAAACAACTCTCGAGGGGATTTTCGATTTTGTGGATCGAAATACGACGTAAATGCAAATTGTGCGGCAAATTCAAATTAGTAAATTAAGCAGATAAAAACAGAACTGACTATTCTTCTACAACACGATGGTAAGGGCCCACGTCAGACGGTCTATTTCTTGAGAATTTATTTCATTTACAGGCATTTAAAAAATGAGAAAAAAGTGTTACCGCGAGTATCAGCTTGTTGGTCAAGTGTCTCGCTCACACTTCTGTTTCCGTTCCGAAATTTGAAAATGGGGACACAAACCTGCCGCGGAAAATCGCCCTTTGGTCTCCTACACAGCATCCGTTCTAGCGAGTATGGGTCCAAAACAAACAAAATGTGTCCAAATCTTGTGTCAATACTTTTATCGAATACTATACTGGTTGATTAAATACAAAAATTAGCTTTCTTCGCAGCTGGGAGAAGTCGGGACCAGACTGTCAGAAGTTTCATAACAGACACAAAAATGCGCTTTTTCAACAGACAATATGGTTGACAGACAACACTTGGGATGTTATATGTTGTGTTTGAAAATGTTATGCATGAAATGCTATGCATAACAAGCATTGTCAAGAAAAGTCATGAAACAGCCGAAAAAGCATCTGCTGACTTTTTTGTTTGTCGTCATGACGTCGGACCCTTTCTTTAAATATCATCTTAAAAAAAAAAAAAAAAAAACCACACCCACACTTACCAACCTGCCCAAATTCTTTATCCCCAAAATTTGTACCCCTCAAAATAATCTCGACCCACTCCTCCCTTTCTAGATACCCCGAAGCTATTACCTGCCTCCCTGAAAGGACCCCTCTTGCAAGAAGCGCTAAAAAGAAAATCTGTAATTTCGCCTGGAAAATAATATACTTTCGAAAACGATATTTCTGAGCCATTTCGTCGTGAAAAGATCATTTCTCGTAAGAGATGTGCTTGAAGGAATTGACAATAACCTAGCCAAGTGGATTTAAGCTGTATTGTATACTGCACAAGGAATAAAGTGAGTGTGAAAGAAAGGAAACGACTTCTTTAACGAAATACTGCGACCCCTGTCCACCTTTGAAGAGTTGAGTACTTCCCCACCGCTCAGTCAGCCGACCAGGCAAATAACCTTTCGGTATATGCTTGCCCAGAGACGACTCTTCTCAACATGTTGATCTAATAAGTACAGTAATGTCTTACATTTGCTATCTGGACTTCGAAAGCAACGACTTTCTTCATCTCTTCCCCTGCGAATTTCTTTTCTGCGCCTAGAAGCACTGCCACTTCCGTCATGTAACGATGGTATGCCGTAAGATCCTTGAAGCTGTTTTGTTTAAGATAGTAGTCCCTGCTGTCGAGTCCAAGCTGTGGCTGATCGATCTGAAAAAAGGCTGCTGTGACATGACGATAGTGAACAAACGGATTACTGGCTACAAGGCCGTATCCAGGGGGGGGAGGGTTAAGACATAAGACATAAGACATAAGACATTTTTTTAATTTCATCAAAAACACATAAATTAAGCAAACAATTTACGATTAGCGGCCACTTTTAAGACAAAAAAATCCTGATTGTGGCCGTAATTCTAACCACCATGAATCCACTATATCATTCCCTGATTACCTTGGGTTGGGGGGTATATTTTTTTTTTTTTTTTAAATAAATACCCTTTCCTCCTATCACACTTCTTTCCCTCTCAAATAATGAGATTTGACCATTCTCTTGAATGATGCCAGACTTGCAGCCTCTCTGACCGATTCTGGAAGGTCATTCCAGACACTCACACCTATGTTCCTGAGAACAAATCCTGCCCTTGTTGTGTTTCTTCTCTCGTGAGCTAAATCCTCTGAATGTCGGGTAAAATAAGGGTGATAAAATGAGTTAGTGTTAAAAAAATCATAAAAGTACTCAGGGCTTACCTTATTTACACTTTGAAAAACAAAAATCGCTAGCTGGTAATCACGAAGCTCACCTACGTTCAAAATCGCATTCTTTCTAAAACACTCCAGAGTATTCTGAGAATTTTGAAATTCTCCTATGAGACGCAGCGCTTTGTTTTGTATTATTTGGGTTCTTTTATAATTGGCAAAGAAATTACTTGCCCAAACAGAACAACCGTACGTGATGTAAGGATGCACAATAGCACTGTATAACAGTTTGACAACTGCTATCGGAAACACTTTTTTCAGCCTCCTCATCACTCCCAATCCTCTAGCTGCTTTTGCCGATACTATTTCACCATGCTTCTTCCAAGACAAATTGCAATCAATATAAAATCCGAGATATTTACAAACAAACACCTGTGTTATGTTGACTCCATTATATAGCACATTATCAAGAAGCTCGGGCAAACCAGTTCGACTAAACACCATAAAATTCGTTTTTCTTGGATTTACTGCAAGAGAGCTTAGAGCTGTAAAAACATGAAGCCGGCTCAGGACGTGGTTTGCTTTTTGCACAAGCTCTTTCGAATTCCGGGCGAACACTGTGATAGCTGTATCATCGGCGAAAGATGTTAAAACTGAATCGTTTAGATAAAATCGAAGGGTATCCACATATACCAAGAATAGTAACGGGCCAAGGACTGACCCTTGGGGAACACCACAATTTGTAGGCATAGCTGCACTGGATATGTCACTCATCACCACCTTCATTGATCTTCCGCACAGGTAAGACCGAAACCAACTTAATGCCGTATCCTTAATTCCAAGATTTCGCAGCCTTTTCAGTAAAATTTCAAAATCCACAGTGTCAAACGCCTTCTTCAAATCAATAAAAATAGTTAGAGGAATCAAACTATTTTCAAATGCACTATTTACACAGTCTAAAAGGTGATGAACGGCATGCACTGTAGAGTGACCTTTTCTAAAACCAAACTGCGAGTCTGACAAAAATCCAAGCGAATTCATGTACTTATGAATTTAGGGGGGTTGAACCCGCCCCCCCCCCCCCCCCAAACATACAAAAATACTCATTTTTATAGGCTTTTCCCTCTGATCTGTCTTTTTTGTGCGACCCGCAGATATTGCCCGACCCGTAGATATTCGGTCTTCGACGGACTTCTTAAACATCTTTACTATTAAAATTTAGAAACAAATTAAGGCTAATGGTAATCATATGAGATATGATATACGGTTCAGATATGGATTCAGAATGTGTGTTTACCCTATAGCCTACGTCGTATCTACTTTGACGAAATTGATCGAAACTTCCTTCCTTATTTCTGCCAAATTTCCGGTTTTGGCCGGATCCCGGACAAACTACTTGTCTGGCAAAAATTAAAGCTCAAAAGCGAATTTAGCATGTCTTCTGACCGCTATATAGAACCTCTAATCAACTTCAGATAAAACTTTTACTTTAAACAAATTTTCCGGTTTCAGCCGGACTGCGAGTGATCTATACGTCCGGTGAGAATATGATTGTCATATACGAAGTCAGCATGTCTTCTTACCCGCAAATCGAACATCTTATCAAATACAAATACAACTTTTCCTTTAAGCAAATTTCCTGATTCACTGTCAGAAGTTTCATAATAGATAACACTAGGATGCGCGGTTTCAACAGACAATGTGTAACAGATAACAGTTGGGATTTTATCTGTTGTTTTTGAAAATGTTATGAATGAAATTTCAGGCAAAAAAGCATCTACCGACTTTCTTTTTAATCGTCATGATGTCAGAAAACTCAGCTGATACTTTTTGGCGGTTTTTCGGTTCTTCCTAATGGAAACACACACCGTCCGAGATAATTGTCTGGCGAGAAATTATTTTCATATTCGGACCAGCAAGTCTCTTTACGTCGAACCTTTAATCAACTTCGGATTTAACTTTCACTTTTCACAAAATTTCCGGTTTTGGCCAGATTCCGGGTGAGCTACTGATTTGGCGAGAGAACAAAAAATCATATTCGAATTCAGCATGTCCCCTTACCCATAGATTGACTATTTTCTTACCTTTAAAAAAAAAAATTCTCCTTAATTTCAAACCCCTCCCCCACCCCTTAATATCGGGCTAGATACCAATCTTCGAACCTGACCTGTACTTTGACCCAAAGAGTTCTCATGCCAAGTTTGATCAAAATACCTCAACCCCTTTGACAGTTATCGTGCTTACAGACGGACAACTTTTTACGACGTAATAACTATCTATCTATCTATCTATCCCTCCACTTACGTTTCGGATCCCAGAAAAGCTGATTATCACACTACCAAAGCCTCTGAATAAAAATAAGAGTTGGCTATACCACGCTTAAGGATCTGGATGCTAATAGTTCTACTGGTAAGCTTTTCCATGTCTCTATTAAAGAAAGAACATTGACGTCTTTTTTCAGAAACATCTACTGATTTGCAAAAAAAAAGCACTGACAAGAACTGACTCTATTTCTTGCCCTAGCTAATAATTATTTCTTGCCTATCTATTTGTTAAACTGCCTGTGCCGTACAGCACTTTGCATCCACCATCTAGCAATGCCTTTATCAACAAAATCAAACTCCATATCAGCCATCTAAGTTTCGCCGACAGAGCGGGCAGCTCGTCCAACAAACTCAACTACTCAAATCCTGTGTCAATCAATCATCGTGAAATTTGGGAGCAGCTGTGACACCACTTCTGCCTTTCTTCCGCTAGATACCCGGAGAGGTTGGAGATTTTACATCGGAAAGGAGAGATAGTCATCAAGAGTATTCATCCCTACGAAGTTCACAACAAAAAGGAACGAATACGGAAAGAAAAATTATCTATAAAAGCAATTCGCAACTGCTTTAATTAATTAGGTTTACTCATGACTGCAAGAGTCTTCCAGTGCGTTCAGGTGGCTTTTAGAAAGATGTGACTTTTTAAGGGGATCTAAGTATTTTATGATTGTTTCTGTGTTAGTGTTTATTTGTGGATCATCACGCTTCAGACTTTACAAATACATGCATAATTAAATAACGTCGCTGTCTACAACGTTGGATGTAAATGTTTCTTATATCGTGAGAAAAGAAGCTTTGCTTATTTTGTCGTCATTAGGAAATGGAGGAGACCATACAGAGAAAGGGCAGTCTTAACTTACTTGTATAACATTGACGTCAGAGTTGGAATCATCCACTTCTACAGTGAGCTCGAAAATCGTTCCGAGGTTAATTTCCCTCTTGATACGACCCAACAACTTCTCTATGCTGACGTCCGGCCTCGTCCAGGTGGGGCTAAGAACTGGCCAGCCACCCAATAGCTCAATAGTAGCAAGCAGAGGCGCGTCACCAAGAAGTTTCAGTTGACCTAATAATAAAAACGTTGAAAAGTTTTTGGTGTAACGTCCTGTATCACCTGGCGGGAACGCTGGCTAGTTCAAAAGTGGGCCTACAGAGGGAAATAACCTTATCCAAGAAAACGCATCCGAGTCAACTTAGCAGTACTGATTAGTTAGGGAGCTAGATTTTGAGATGAAGATGCAAAAAACGACCAATAGGAAGCGAGACTAAGTTTAATGTACAAGTTGAAACCTTTCGGATATCATTTCTGGTTAAACTCTCCAAAACGTGAAAACGATCAAGCACGTTCAGAATAATTACCAAACACCAATACTTCAGACGGAAAGACGAATTTATATACCTCACAATGTCAGATTATTTGATTTTGCTCTTTTTCGATGATGGTGCAGATATGTCCGTTTTGGTTGGGTGGGGTGCAATCCCTCTATACGTCACATACTGCAGGTACCGAATGTACTTTCAGTAATCTTTTTCTAGGAATTTTATATGTTGCTAGGACTAGCCACCCAAAGCTTCCGGCATCTCTCAAGCTCTCGCAACCACGTGGTAGGGCTACCTCTTCTGTGGCTAACAATACCATTCTCTCAGGAGAAAAGAGGAAGGAAAGAATCACAGTTTTATTACTTTAGCACCATTTTTGTAGAAAGTCAATACATTTTTATCTCTACCCATTCTTTCAATAAATCAGAAAAACAAGACCAAAGGTTTCGATGGGATCACAAAAATGTAATCTTTAATCCAGACAATTGGGTGTTCCAGACATCCGGTCTTCGCCAGACTCCTTGAACATTTTTACAATTATAATCTAGAAAAAGATTAAGGTCAATGGCTGTTTCTCTGAGAAAACCAAGTCCAGTTCAGCATCTAGGTTTACCCCTGAACGCTGCCTATACGTCATTTCTACTTTGACGAAATTGATCAAAACTTCTGCCAAATTGATCAAAACTTCTGTCAACTTGTCCGGCAAAGAAATAAAGCTCAGAAACGAATTCATCGAACCTCTAATCAACTTCAGATAAAACCTAAGCTTTTAACAAATTTCCTGTTCCAGTCGGATTCATGGCGAACTACTTGTCCGGGTAGAAAATGATAGTCATATAAGGATTCAGCATGTCTTCTTACCCCTAAGCCGAACATCTAATCAACTTCAAATAAAACTTATACTTTTAACAAACTTTCCGGTTTTAGCCGGATTCAGGGCGAACTACTTGTCCGGCGAGAAAATGATTTTCATATACGTATTAAGCATGTCCTCTTACCTCTAAATCGACTATCTCATAGCTGTTAAAGTAAAAATTGTTCGCCCCTAAATTCGACCCCCTCCCCTACCGTACCCCTAAATGCAGGAATGCAGAACCCATCTTTGAACTCGCCCTGTCTCTGAACCCAAAGAACCCTCACATCAAGTTTCATCCAAATATCTCAATCCCTTCGAGAGTTATCATGCTGACAGACGGAGGGGCGGACAGACAGACAGATTGGACAACTTTTAAGAAGTTTTCCGTCCGTCCCACTTACGTTTTGGGATCTCAAAAAGTTAATCTTTTTTCTCAACAAATCAGTGATGTAAATATAAAATTTATCTGTTAAAATATCGTCCTTTGACACTTTGCATCACTTTCTGGAGTTTATATTTCCTTAAAGCGAAGCTGAAAGCCTAGACCCTAGAATATTCTACTATCTTGCAGATGTTTCTGTAAATCTAAACCTTAGGATATGAAGTGCTAACCCATTGATGTTTCGAAACTCACTTACTTATACTCATGCACGAGATGTAGAACGTCTTTGCTTTTTCGATCGCTTCGCCGTCAGTTTCGGATACTGGCTCCTCTAACAATCCTGAAAAGGATATTATTTTACTTGTTTAGTATGCCGAACACTTCTCAGATGATTAAATCCCTCCTATTTTCGAAACTAATCAACAAAGTCAAGTGTATAGCGATACCAAGAGGCACGAAAGCCCGTATCTATTTCTTAATCCCAATCCAATCATCAGCTTTTGTTCCATACATACACACATTATGTCGTTGTCAGCATCAAGGCGGGACAAGATTTGGCATCAAACACCCCTGTCCTAAATAGCAACGCAATCCGATCAAGACAGAAAGTAAAAATAAAAGAAGACGACCAAAATATTCGCACGGACCAACTGTCTCCAAAATGGTATCCAAACGTCATAAATACACCATTGCTAACATTATTTGCAGATGAGTCATCCTGCTCATGGAAGGAATTTAGGAACCAAGGTGTCGACGAGCGCTTCGGACACTTTGGTGGAAGGAAAAGTTAGAGGTGTCAAAGAATAGAGAGTGTAAACCGTCTTGAACAATGAAATGGATAGGTGTTCTTTTAACCCAAGCTGACTGCGAATCAGATGAGATTGCATTAAACGGATACGTCAGCTTTCGGGCGATATTTCGATCCTTCTCGGCAAGGGTCCTCTTCGGGCCTGGATCTTCATTCTTCGGACTCGTCTTGCTTATCCTGCTTTTCATATTATCCTTAGCTCCCTTATAGGATTATAAGATTCTGAAATCCCCGCCTTTCGCAATTGCTTCGTCCTCCACCTCGACTTTTTGCGCTTTTTCGGCCTAGCCGAGTTTTGACAGTCTCGTTTAGCATAATTGGCCGAAAGCTTCTTGGTCCTTCAACGACTCTTTCACAAATAAGGACCTGGGAAGCTTCAAAGTATTGTTCTTCATTTTCGAAGAAATGGCAGACCATCTTTGGACTTGTTTTGTTTCTAATCAAGGCGCGTTCAGTTTTCAAATATTGTGCGTCCAGCCACCGCGTATCGGAGAGAGGGATGGATGAATTAGCCATATTCCTGTTCAGCGCTTCCAAGCGGACTAGTTTCTGTTAATCCGCCTGTGCCTCACCGTCAGCACTTGGATCAGACATGGTAAAATAGATCCACAGGTTAGTGAGCGGAAAACCTGTCATCTGTGTCCCAGGTAATGGAGGTTTTCCATATGTTTCAGCAGCAGAAAGTTAAAGTGACCCACTACCCTATGGATTCGACTTTTTACTATGTCTACACAAGTGTTAGTTATGAGGCAATGGGGGACTAGCAGAAACTAGTCCACGTGAAGCACTGAACTGTCATAAGGCCAATAGGATCGACAAACGCGAACAAGAAAATCGCAATTTTCTCGTGAAAAGTAATGGCATTTTTAAGACGATATTTCTGAGCCATTTTATCGTGAAAATATCATTTCTAGGAAGAGTTGTGCTTTAAGCCAAAAAAACAAACCTGTGTTAAACATTTAGAGATCCTTAACTGTAAGTATCTGATTTCTGTGAGTTCCTTCGTAGGGATTGCTGGAGAAGGTGGTGCTGAGATTTCCTGTTGGACACAGCTGATATTTTTGCTGCTCGATTGGGTCTTCGACAGAACAACATTTTTCTCGCATTTTGATTGAGTTTGGTTTTGTGTGGAAAAAGGCTTCGGGTTTTTATTTTCTTTTACTAATAATACCATTCCATGTCTATGATAGTGAGTATAGATTGCCTGTGGAACGGTTTTTATGGCACTTGCCCTACGGCAAGGGCCATATAGTGATCGATTTCTGTCCGTCCATCGGTCTGTCGGTCGGTCGGTCCGGGTTTTGCTAGTTCGGGCACTTCTACATAAGCTAGGACGATGAAACTTGGCAGGCATATCAAGGACCCCATGATTAAGTTAGAAATAGTCATTTTCCTGATCCGACCATCGTTGGGGGAGTGGAGGGAGGGGGAATCCGGAATCTTGAGGAATTTATAACTTTTGAACGGGTGAACGGATAGCAATAAAATTTGATATTTGGAGAGATCTCGTGCCTCAGACGACCCTCTTCAAATCTGGACCGGATCCGGTGACTTTGGGGGGAACTGGAGGGGGGAGCTGGAGGGGGGAACCGGAAATCTTGGGAAATACTTAGAGTGGAGGGATCGGGACGAAACTTGTTGGGAAGGACAAGCACAAGTCCTAGATAGATCACTGACATAACTGGACTGGATTCGGGCACTGGGGGGGGGGGGGGGGAATTCGGTGATCCCGCGAGTTCGTTACTAGGACGATAAGATCTGGTAGGCATGTCAGGGACCCGAACAGACTGCATTAAGAATAGTCGTTTCCCCGATTCGACCATCGTAGGGGGAGTGGAGGGATGGGGAATCCGGAAATTAGTAAGATGCATAACTTTGGAAGGGGTAATCGGACATGCATGAAACTTAACAAGTGTCAAGAACAAGTGCCTCAGATGTTCCTTTTCAAATCCGGACTGGATACGATACATGGGGGAGGGGCTGGAAGGGGGCACCGGAAATCTTCTGAAAGGCTCAGATTCGAGGGATCGGGATGGAACTTGGTGGGAAGAACAAGCTTAAACCCCAGATACATTACTGACAAAGCAGGACTGTAGTGTGTCACGGTGGGGGGAGTTGGAGGGGGTTTACCGGAATTCCGGTGATCTCGAGTTAGGGTACTTCCAGATGTGTTAGGTCCATGAAACTTGGCAGGCATTTTAGGAATTCTAAGATATTGACTTGAAAATAGTCCCTTCCCCGATCCGTTCATAGTGGGGGAGTAGAGGGGCGGGGAATCCGGAATCTAGTGACATTCACAACCTTGGAATGGGTCATCGGACATGTATGAAACTTGGTAAGTATTAAGAACAAGTGTCTTGGATGTTCAGTTTCAAGTCTGGACCGGATCTAATCACTGGGAGGAGGGAGCTCGAGGGAGCACCGGAAATCTCGTGAATCGCTTAAAGTCGAGGCATAGGAGTTGGACTTGGTTGGAAGAGCAAGCGTAAACCCTAGATGCATTCCTGACAAAACAGGACCGGATCGTGTCACGGCGGTGGAAGTGGAGGGGGTTTCCCAGAATTCCGGTGATCTCGAGCTAGGGCGGTTCCAGATGTGCCAGGACCATGAAACTTGGCAGGCCAATTAGGGACTTATTGACTTGAAAATAGTCCCTTCCCCGATCCGACCATCGTGGGGGGAGTAGAGGGATGGGGAATCCGGAATCAGGTGGCATTCATAACTTAGGAACGGGTGATCGGACTGGC
Source organism: Branchinecta lynchi (assembly GCA_023053575.1). Classification (NCBI taxonomy): domain Eukaryota; kingdom Metazoa; phylum Arthropoda; class Branchiopoda; order Anostraca; family Branchinectidae; genus Branchinecta; species Branchinecta lynchi. The sequence goes on from JAKZAP010000008.1 coordinate 9,287,125, forward strand.
ATGAAACTTGACAATTGTCAAGAACGAGTGTCTCAAATGTTCAGTTTCAAGATCGGTGTGGGTCTGATCACTGGGGATGGGGGGGGGGGTATCTGCAGGAGGACAAACTGACAAACGTGATAACTGTTCCGACAAGTGCCATATGAGCTTTCAGCTCTTGTTCGTAATTTCAATGGCTTCTCCTACAGTTTGATGAAGTCCGGTACATTTTGAAAGGGGCTTTTTCGAAGCGTATGGCATGGGAAGAGTTTTTGAAGATACGTTCAGCCAGTGCCGACTTGAATGTGTAATTTGGGCGGAGTCCATTGGAAAGGGCGTGGTCAATCGCTTGTCTGTGTTCTGCCGCTTCTGCAAGCTCTTTTCGAACGCCCTCTCTGTCTAGTCACTAGTAGTCTAGTCCGACAGGGCGTTAGTTCTGGTTTGGTACTTTGGGTCCTGGTATGTGGTAGCCTACAGGGGAAGGTTAGCATATTGTACTTAAATATTTACACTGATATTTACCTTTCAGGATAATTTGTAGACTGTCATCTAAGACCTCAAACGTTCCGATACTTGTCCTATCTTCCGGAATTACATGTGTCTTGTCCCAGGACCCACAGGCGAATTGATAAAAGTCTGTACAAGGATCTACTGAAGCATCCATGGAGCGAAGCAATGAAGCAGCTGAAAATACAGTGATTTGTTACAAAAATCGCACAGGTTGTCTGCAGGACGTCTACTCTCGGAACGTCCCAAAAATGTTCCTCGACCACACTGTCAGAAGTTTCATAAAAGATAGCACAAGGACGCGCAGTTTCAACAGACAACACTTCGGATGTTAACTGTTCTGATTTTACAAACGTTACGTATTAAACGTTAAGCAGACAAGATGAGCCGAATACCGCCGGAAAAGACGTTTTCGGTCCTTTTTGACAATGCATGACATTTAATGCATAACGTTTGCAAAGTCATAACAGATTCCATCCTTGGATTACCTATTACGAAACTTCTGACAATATAAAAACGTCCCACCCAAAAGTTTATATTTAAAAAAAATAATCCGACTCATAAAGGGCTACATCAGAACATTAATTTATTAATCTCATTTGTGACAGCTAGGGGCGACCATCGCCGCCCGACGAGAGAGCAAATCTGTGAGATATAATGAGGTAATAAGCTCAGATCACAAGTGCACTGACCACAGGAAATGTCCTTTTAAGCCGCAACCCCTGCATGTTTCCAACCTTTAACCAAGAACAAAGAAGCCAATGGAACCTTCGTCTTTGGTCTCATGCCGTGACAATGGATACCCCGACAAAACTAAGCTGAGCTGGATGTATTTGCTGAGCTCTGAGTTAATGCCCGTCTACCGTCTTCGCTACGCATACTGACCTGCTCTGCAGCAAGTCCAGACAACCAATCGGCTTTTACTTTGGAATTACTTCTCCGGGTTTTACTGCGATATAGCTGTTTGTAGAGGTAACGAATTGTGATTTTCCGCGTAGCTCTCCTCGTTTGCATCGGTCAGGGTATAGGCTATTCGACTCCGCATGGTCGAACAGATTGGGAGACAGAGGTCTTGCTGCTTATTTGTTCTTGCTTTAGTTTAATATGTTACCGTCTCGGCGGAAGAAAGTGAAGCAGCTTACTTGACTTTTTTTTCTTCTTTTTTCTTTTTTTCCTTTTATAGGTAAGTAGTTATGTGGACTTTCGCGCGAACGCAAACCCTCATAGGTTTTTTCTCCAGCGCGAAAGTGTTGTTTTTTATTTATTTTGTGAATGTTGAAAAATAATAAACTTGAACTTGAACTTGACGTTGACTTTGCGCTTTAGGGGAGGATATTTTGCATTTGGCGGGTAGCGGCGTTGACCTAAATGATTTGCGTAAAGAGATTTTTGTGCATGATATGATGGAGGAAGAGGATTTGGTTGAAGTTATGGGGAAGACAAATTTTGGTGACCTTCGTCTGCTTGGGAGGTTTCTCAAGCAGGCTATGAAGCTTTGGGAGTGTTTTTTTGGAGAAAGGGTTACCCCCTTTTGGTGTAAATATTGTGTTTTTATGGCACTTGCAGCTTTCGCTCAAGTGCCATATACCGATCACTTTTGGGTCTGTCGGTCCGTCGGTCTGTCGGTCCACTCTTCTCGAGTTAGGGTACTTCCAGAAGTGACGGGACGATGAAACCTGGCATGCACATTAGGAACCCGACCAAACTAACATGGAAATAGTCACTTGCCGGATCCGACCATCGGGGGGGGGGGGAGGGGGAGGTGGCGGAATCCGGAAAAGAGGGGGTATGTACAACTTTCGAATGGGTGATTGGATCTTAATGAAACTTGAGATCTGGACGGACCTTGGTACCAACCCCCCCTCGAAGAAATAACAAAGCTAAGCTGGACGCTCGCAGAGCGCCCGAACACAAATGTTCAGCTAAACAAGCGCTCGCCCAGGAAAGCTCAATGGGGGGCTGGCAGTGCGCCCGAAAAGGCTAGTTCAGGGTTGACATCCACCTCGGACCTAGGCCGTCCTGGGTTCTCGAGCGTTTGAGACTTAGAGATAGGAAGAGGATTCTCAGCCGCATGTTTTGTGCTTGCCAGATTGACAATTTTAACACGATCTGTTACGTATCAATATCTCATAATTCCTGTAAACATCATGTTTTGCTTGTGGCGTACATTCTTATTTTTTTGCGTACGTGAGCAATGAGAGACGTTGTAGTGACGGGCCAGATTGTTGCAACATGTCATTTGATTTTTATTTTGTTTTTTAACTACACTGTCAGAAGTTCCATAACAGATAGCGTATGACACTTTCAAGAATAACACCTTTTCACTTAGAAATAAAGTGTTATGACCAATTAAGCTTACGCTATTTCGTGCCTAGATCTCCAACAACACCTTCAATTGGTAAAAATAATAACGGGAACGAAAGAAACATAACCGATAACATCCCAAAGTGTTATTTGTTGAAACCGCGCATCCTTCTGTTGTCGTTATGTACCTTCTGACAGTGTAGTCTCTGGATTTGTTGTTGTTGTTGTTGTTTGTTTGTAATTACAAAACTGAATCATGAAACAGTCACCGGACGCCCCATCCGCAGAACAGTACCTGGTGGCTTGATGCAATACCCTTGATAACTAACTCTTCGTGTCGACGAAGAATCGCCGTGTGCCTAGCGAAGAACGTCACCACAACTAACAACTTTTATTGGTTTACATCTGATTTTGTTCGATTTTGAGGATTTGTTTGGGTGACATTTTTGTTCTTCCCCATAGAGATCCTGTAGGACCACCGGCGTACTTTCAACTTAATCATATAGAATATTCAGGTATCCGTTTTCGCTGTCAAATATTCAAATACGGATTCAGCATGCGGTTTAACCTATAGCCTACGTCGTATCTCCTTCCTTCCTTACTTCTGCCCAACTTCCGGTTCCGGCCGGATTTCGGACAAACTGCTTGTCTGGCAAAAAACTAAAGCTCAAAAACGAATTCAGCATATCTCCTTGCCCCTAAATCCAACCTCTAATCAACTTCAGATTAAACTTTTACTTTTAACAAATTTTCCGGTTTCAGCCGGATTCCGAGCGATCTATACGTCCGGTGAGAAAATGATTGTCATATGCGAATTCAGCATGTCTTCTTACCCTCGAATCGAACATCTTATCAAATTTAAATAAAACTTTTACTTTTAACAAATTCTCCGGTTCTGGCCGGATTCCAGCCGAAATAATTGTCCGGCGAGAAAATAAATTTCAAATTCGGACTCAGCACGTCTCTTTGCCACGTCTATCTTTTAATCAGTTGATTAGAAGTTTGATTTAGGGGCAAGACGTGAATTCGAATAAGAAAATTATTTTCTCGCCCGACAATTAGTTCGGCCGGAGTTCGGCCAAAACCGGAGAATTTGCTAATAGTAAAAGTTTTATTTAAATTGGGTAAGGCGTTCGATTTTTGGGTAAGAAGACACGCTGAATTCTTGTATGACAATCATTTTCTCACCGGATGTATAGATCGCTCGGAATCCGGCTGAAACAATTTGTTAAAAGTAAAAGTTTAATCTGAAGTTGATTAGAGGCTGGATGTAGGGATAAGGAGACATGCTGAATTCGTTTCTGAGATTTAGTTTTTTGCCAGACAAGTAGTTTTTCCGGAATCCGGCCGAAACTGGAAGTTGGGCAGACGTAAGGAAGGAAGGAGATACGACGTAGGCCATATGCTGAATCCATCTCTGAATGTTTGACAGCGCAAAACGGATATCTGAATATATCTGAACTTTGTGAAATTCAGCTGGTGTATCCGTTTAGCAAAAAAACATAACTTGGTCTTCTCCGATTATTCACATTGGCCTAAATCTGTTTTTAAATTAGAAGTAAAAATGTTTAAGAAGTCTGTTGAAGACCGAATATCGACAAGACCGAATTGTCGGGAGCAAATATCAAAATTTTGGGATCCCATCGAAACCTTTGGTCTTCTTCTACATACTAATCTCTTTTATTACTCGTGCCTCTTGCGCCATGTTGTGCCGTGCCGTGCCTCTTTTTAGTCGATCCCGAATCTAGCTCTATGTTCATAAATCCACATAAGTGTGTTGTTGTTATTGTGGCCGTAAATCACAGTTGATAGTTATGTTTTGTGTTTAAGGATCCCTTCACAAGTAACGGCGCGTACCTCGGTGTTTATTTGTTTTGATACTCATTAAAGTTTGAAGAGCACGTTTCGGAAATTGTGAAAAATGCAGATTAATCGTCTGTTGCTCGGAAAAGCAGTTTTAGAGTTTAATCTCCAGAATTTTCTATTGCTGTACAAATCCCTGGTGCGCCCTATCATTGAATACAACATTTCAGTCTGGTTTCCTTTAAATGTGACTGATGAATATAGATAGAGTCAGGGGCAGTTCGAAGGGGGGTCTAGGGGGGTGACGCCCCCCCCCCCATGCTCCAGAGAATCTACTCTCAGTCGTATGTTTCGAGCCCGTCAGGATGACAGCCGTACATTTTGAGCTTTTCAGATTGACATGCAGGCAGTTACTAAACGTTAATCTCACCCCCAAATCACATTTTTTAGTTGTATGACCACGAAGAAATTTCTGTTCGTATGTTTTCAGATTCACAGTTGTGTTTTCTGAGTTTTCCAGAATGAAAGTCGCATGTTTGAGCTTGCCAGAATGACATCTACCGCGAATTTTGCCTGAAAAGACCCGTTTCTTGTCGTACTTTGCGAAGAGATTTTCTAGTCGCAAATTAGAGACAGTCGTAAGCTTTGACCTTGCCAGATAAAGGCAGACACAGCAGTTAGCTTATCTTGAATTTGCCTTCAAATGGTCTGTTTCTGGTCGTATTGTTCCATAGAGATTTTAGTAGTATATTTTAAGTTTGTCAGATTCACAGTTTCGTGTTCTCATTTTGTCAGTCGTATAGAACTTGCCAGAATGACATCAACCGCGAATTTTCCCTGAAAATGACCCGTTTCTTGTCGCGCTTTGCGAAGAGATTTTCTAGTCGTCTATTAGAGACAGTCGTAAGTTTTGAGCTTGCCATACGGAAGATATTCCGTTACGAATTATCGTGTGCTTTGAGCTTGTTAGAATGACAGTCGTATGTTTCGAACTTGCCAGAGTGACATAAATGCCATTAAGAAGTCGTGATTTTCGCTCTGTGGTGGGAAAACAGGCTCATTTTCGAAAATTTCGCCTGCGGCGCGACGTTTTAGCATTATCCTACCTGGGTTTGTGCGAAATCTCCTTATCTTAAAAAGAAACAGGCACAACCGCCTGATGATTTCACTATTTTTTGTGTAGTCTAAAAGAGAGTCGAAATTCGAAGTGGAAGTACTACCACGTACTACCGGGAAAACATCCCACTCCGTTTGCGAGTTATCGGGGCACTGACAGATATGTGATATAGCAGGCAGCCTGTAAAATGTTTCGCAAAACTTTACCTTCGCTGTCTTTCATAGCTGCCTACTCGCTATCTGGTTGAATGGCCAGTAATTTAAGTGAGCGGCCAGTCGGATTACAAAAAAATCACCTGCGGAGCTGAGTTTAAATTTGTCTTAGGTACATATGGTAAAAGCTGCTGCTTGGGATCTGAGCCACGTAAAAAGCAAGAGTTTGTGTGGGAAGTAGTCGAATATTACCGAATAAAAGCCGATTTAACAATTTTGCCTGCGGCTCTTTCGTACTCCTACCCTATTTCTATTTAGTTGGAGTGTGCATCATTTATATCGGGTTTAAGCTTGAGATTTGGAGTCTAAGCTACATTAATAGGTAGAAGTTGTGAGGGAGTAGTTGAATTTTGCTTGGATTGAAAAAATTTCGCCTGTGGCGCTTCTTTAGTTTGTCTTGAGTAGATACGTCAGAAGCCGGTACCGAGGCTCTCTCCAGCGAAATTTGATATGAACGGCATCTTCTAATTCTTGTTACTTATTTGTTTATTATTTATTACTACAATGGCATTTTCCGTAATGTTTTAGAACTTATAACGTTAATATTTCTTGAGCCTGCTGGTGTTGTGTTTTTAGCCAGTCGTATATTTTGAAGTCGTCACCCCCCCCCCCCCCCCTCCCAGGCCAAGGTCCTTGAACCGCGCCTGGACAGAGTAAGTCCAGAGACGGGCGAACAGACTGATCCCATAACTTCACTACCTTCCATATACACAGCGGCTTACTATACTTCCTTTACTATCATTGAAATTTCAAAGACGCTGTAGTGACATTATCAACGTATTTCGACTTGTTAAAGCAGTAGATGATCTTGACCCAATTCGTTTTTAGTGAAGTGTTCTTTGGAACAATCCACTATTGGGGCGCTGTAGCAGCTTTCGGTTTTCAGTTTCCGGTTTTCATCGTAGTTTGCGGAGCTCATAACTCGTGAATCAGTGCAAGTATCAAGTTCAAACTTGGTACACATACTAGTGGGTATTGGGGTCTAGTTGTGCCTTCTGGGGGTCCCACCCCCACCCCAACCCGGTTCAGGGGCAAATGACCAGTGAATAATGCTCATAACATGACCAGAACTGGACATAGGACGATCGAATTCATTGTACACGTAGATCCTAGGGCCGGGAAATTGCTTTTGAAGTTGCACCTCTCCCACCCATGGTTCATGGGCAACTGGGCCCAGATTGCACAGCAGTAAAAATCGTTACGCGTGACAGGAATCAACAGGTATCAAGTTGAAACTTGGTAGGTTTGTGAGCATTGGGTCTCTTTTTACTTTTTATGGGTCCCAAACCCCACCCCACTTGATTCAGGGGCAATTGGGCCCACATTGCCCACTTCCTAATGTTTTTAACTTGACAATAACTTGAGATAAGGCGATGAAATTCCGTTGTGCTTTTGACTATAGGGTCCAAATATATGTGGAGTTCAATCCCCCCCCCCCCCCCACCCTCCTCGTTCATGGGCAAGTCGTTCCAACTTACCCATGAAAAAAAGTTCTTTACTCGTGACTGGAATCAAACTCTAAGCGGTATACTTGAGGGAAAAGAGGTGTAAACACGCATTTTGATGGGTCTCGACCCCCCCCCCCCCCTCCTCCCGTCCGTGGGCAGCTGGGCTCAGAGTTCACATGAGTTAAGTTCGTCTATGACAGGTTTCAAGTTGTCTTGTACATTTGGGGAGATATATCAGGGGATGAGAATTAAACAGCAAACAACAACACGACGCGACGGACATCTTTAATGAACAGTTGGAAACTGGACTGTTTTGTCATATAATCGATGATATGAATTGTGACAAAGGGGGTATTATAGTGCTACGACTTGGTTTATTGCACTTGTTATTACCTTGCTAATGGAAAAGAGATTTCAAGGGTCGGACTGGCTGGCAGACCATATATAGTTGAAACCTAAGCTATTCGTGCAAAATCTTCAATATTTCTTTGGATTTATACTTGCGGTTTGTTCACATATAAAGCTTTTAAAGTGGGAAGATCACAAATTACGTATTTTCAATATCTGTTTGGTTATTGGGGATGTGAAACCTCTTGGTTCTAAAGTGTTTATATATAATACGTGATAAACATTTTACTTTCACACTCCACGTCTGAACGCTTCTGCACTTGTTAGTGCAGTGTTCCTTGGAACGATCCACTATTGCAAGCGCTCTAGCATCTTTTGTTTTTCGGTTTCCGGTTTTCACCGTATTTTGTGAGCTCACAACTCGAGAACCAGTGCAAGTATCAAGTTCGAACTTTGTACACTAGTGGGTTTTGGGGTCTAGTTGTGCCTTTTGGGGTCCCACCTCCCATCCCAGACCGATTCAGGGGCAAATGGGCCCAGATTGCCCAGTGAATAATGTTCATAATTTGACGAGAACTGGACATAAGACGATGAAATTCCTTGTACATGTAGACCCTAGGGCTCGGAAACTGCTTTTAAAGTTGCACTTCCCGCACCCGAACGTTCATGGGCAACTGAGCCCAGATTACCCAGGAGTAAAGTTTGTTACCCGTGACAGGAATCAGCAGGTATCAAGTTGAAACTTAGGTTTGTGAGCATTGGGGTCTCTTTTTACTTTTTGCGTGTCCCAAACTCCACCCTCACTTGGTTCTTGCCATTTTTTTAATGTTTTCAACTTGACAATAACCGGAGATAAGGCGATGAAATTCCTTTGTGCTTTTGGATCATAGGATTGGGGATATATATGTGAAGATGAACCACCGGGCACCATCCCCGTTCATGGGCAAGTGCGCCCAAATTGCCCATGAAAAAAGTTTTTGACCCGCGACTGGAATCAAACTCTAAGCTAAGCAACCTCTTAAACTTTAATACTTGAGAAAAGGAGGTATAAACGTTGCGATGCGACAGCTACATTTATCCGACCCACTATGTTCCTATCGACAAACGCATATTATGATGAACGCCACCATAGTTATGGTCGACCATATTGCTGTCAAGACAGATAAGAAGCTGGCTTATAAACTAAGCTCCAGACAGGTGATGCCAAACCTGTCTAACTGCCTATCGAGCACTCTACTGTTTAAGACAAACACTCAAAGTGATAACAGCCTTCATTTTCGTCTTGCAAGGTCTCGTCATCAGGTTGCCAGAAGATGGTAGAAAGGATAAAGAGATAAAGTCCTTACCTGTCTTAATGCAGCTTTCAGTCATGCAGACTTCGTGCGATGATTTTTCTGTGCCTAAGTTGCTGAACTGCAGACCTGCAACGCGAAAGAAAAAAACAATCAGTTTCTCGATTTCTGAAAGGACCCGTCGTTACCTATACACAACTTATTCACTATGCGTTCGATCAATTCTCAGCTTCGAGAATTCGAGCTAACTATTAGTTTGTATCCACTCCTCCATTCACTCTAAAGGCATTACACTGAGTTTTGCATATGTTATATTTGCCTCTTTCGAGGAGCTTACTTGTCAGAAATACCAGGTAAACACATTTTTTAATGTATCTCACCAAAGCCAAGGAGGCGAAAGAGGCTTAAACAGCCGGGACGTGTTTTTGGGATCCCAAAAAGCTAGTGACGGGATACCCATGATTTTGTAAAGTTTGTCAGTCTTTTAGAACGATAATTTTCGAAGGGGTTAAGATTTTTTTTTTTCAAATTTGGTTTGAAGGTTTACTGAATCAAAGTATAGGGTTAAGTTCTTTGATGGGCCCTATAGGAACCTGTAGCCCTATATTTAAGGGTGGGGGAGGGGGTTTGAAATTAAGGGTAGATAAGATGTTATACTATATAGTCGTTTACCAGGTAAAGAGACACGCTGAGTTTATACCTGAACTTTGTTTTCACACCGGACAAATAGTTCACCCGGAGTCCGGTGACACTGGGTTGAAGTTGAAAGTTGTTTCTGAAGTCGAAAATAGTTTCAGTAATGGGGTAAGGCGGAACGTCGAATCCGCATCTGAATTTTGTTTTCTTGCCGGACAAATATTTCACCCGGAATGCGGCCATTGCAAAACCGGTTCAGGTCCAAAGTTGTTTCTGAGGTCGATTAGAGATTCGGTATTGGGGTAAGGAGCCAAGCTGAATCCAGTTTTGAGCTTTATTTTCTTGACAGATAAGCAATGCTCTCGGAATTCTACCCGAACCAGAATTTGCTATAAGTAAAATGTTTTCTGAAGTTGATTAGGGATCCGATATAGGAGTAGAACTAAATGCTGTATCTGAAACTGAACTTTAATTTTTCCCAGATAAGGAATTCAACCGGAGTCCTGCAACCCGAAAATTTCATGAAAGTAAAATTTTGAGGGCGATATCAGTTGTATTACTGGCCAATGCGACGGAGATTGTACTTCCCTCGTATCATGGCTGTATTGCAGATTGTGTCGCCCTCTGACCAGGGCGATATACATAGTATTGCGTTCTGAACCTGGCAATATGGCTGTTACAAAGCCCTCTGACTAGGGCAGTTACAAGTTATATCGGCTTCACAACAGTGCGATGCCAGCTCAGGTTAGACAAAGCTTAAAGTCTTTGACTCATGTGGGCTGAGAAGCAGGGACGTCCTGAGGGAGGGGGGGGTGCGGCGCGCCCCCCTACATTTTGGGTATTCGTCAAATCTTCACCGAAGGCGAAAACTTCGGTCAAAACGGGCAAATCGAATTTGCTAATTCAACAAATTTTGTTCTCTCCGCACGCACTCGGTCGGTCCCTTTGTAAATTCGTTGATTTATCTTGTTTATTTGGTCTCATTCGTTAGCGAATTCGGTAATTCACTGGACTTTTAGTCCGTATCTGTTTCTATCGCATTCGGTCAGTCCATTTCATAATTTAGTCATTAATCAGATTCATTTGGTTCTGATTCGTGACCGAATTCGATAATCCACCCAGCCTTCGTTCAGTCCGCATCGATTTTGCCGCGTCCGGCCCGTTTCTGCGTAAATTCGGTGATTTAACCTGTTTATTTGGTCTCATTATTTACCGAATTCGGTAATTCGATCAGCCCATTTCATAATTAAATTCGGTGAGATTCGTTTGGTTCTGATTCGTTACCGAATGCGGTAATTCACAGAATTTTTCTTTCGTCCGTTTTTTTAGGACTTGCCAAATTTGGTTGTTTTAGGTGGTTCTCCATTACGAAATTCGGTTGTCATACCGCTCTCGATCTGTTCCTTATTTCTTTAGTTAGTTTTTCGGTCTAGTACGAATTCATTATTTGCTTCAACCCAATTACTGAGTTCGGTAATTTATGTGGCATTTATTTAGCTCTCGTTCTTTACCATTTATGGTAGCTTCGCTGGTTGCTGTTCATTTTTTACTTCTTAGGATTGCAGTACTTCAGGAAATAAGCACGTCTCTTGACGTGAAAAACTTGTTTGCTGTAAATTACGAACAAATCTACTTTGTATCTCCTTTACCCTGGATCGCCCCTTTCATTTCGCCAGACATCTCTGGATTTAATAGGTAATCTTGGGATCGCAAAAAGGCACTTTTATCATCAGTGTTTCCAGTAAATTTCGCATGCGGCACATTTCGAGGTTTTTTTGCGATTATTTCAAGTCCTATTGGCAAAACTGGCTAGGGACGGCGTATCTCTGAAGAAAAAAAAAACAGAAGTGGAAAAGCGTGAAGACGCGCCAATCTTTCTCTTTAGACTTGTTTGTATGTACTCTGCAACTTTTTACGTTGTAGCTTCATGAAGGCAACCTTTTTTTTTTTTTTAATAAATCCATTAACAGCCAAGTACCGATTCGGTCAATTTTTACCAGGTTCGCCTCCCCCTCCCCCAATGAAGAAAGGCTCGGGACACCCCTGCCGAGAAGGTAGGAGACACCCTCATTTTTCGATGGGTCAGATTTTACTAACACGCTGTTACCTTTGTTTCCCCCCCAAATCCTCACTGTAGCCAACGTTATCCATAAATTACTTGAACTCAATTCACTCCTGAAAGCAAGTCCGCCATTGCCGCCATTAACCTTCGAGAAGAGCAAGTGGCGTGTAAGAGGATTAAAACAACTAAGTATATCACCACGTGGACGTTTAGTATGTCGGAACAAGAAATGATCGGCCAGTTTGACATTTTTTGGTCTCGGAAGCTGAATATTATTTAGCTCAATTTCAGAATCTTCAAGAAAGCACTATAACGAATTTAGTATAATTTACGGCGTTTGTCTATTGTGATCTAGTTTACATCCTTAATTCTTTGGACGTACGGGAATTAACAAGAACAAGAGCTACGAGCTCATATCAAACGTGTTACGAGTAGGTGGTACAAGAAAATCGATGATAATGTTACAATATCCCCCCATTCAACCCCCTAGGATAGGACCTAGAAATAAGGTATCTAATTTCACGCGAGCCTGAGCATATCCGTCATCGCCTCGGATAATCTAGGACAAATGTTTCACCATACTAGTTTGATTCCTAGGAGCAGGGGCGTCACTATAGGGGGGGGGGGACTCCCCCCCCCCCAAAGGTCTTGAGAAAGTACGGGCGCGAAGCGCTGGCAAACACAGAAGAAATAAAATTTTGAATGCTTTTGTCAGGCGTCGGTCGACTCGTCGGCACTTCGCGTTCTTTTTATACGCAAGAAATGAAATCCTGCAAACATTTGTCGGGGAAAACACTGAAGAACTCAAATTCTGCATGATTTTATCATGCCTCGGTGGTCTCGTTGGCACATCGGGTTCTTTTTATACATAAGAAATCCAGAAGAAATAAATGCTTCATGTTTTTCTCGGGTGTCGGTTGACTAGTTGGAAGACCGGCTTCTTTTTATACGCAAGAAATGAAATCCTGCAAACATTTGTCGGGCAAAGCATCGCGTTCTTTTTGTATGCTTTCAGAAATCGAATTTCGTATTTTCTTGTCGCGCCTCGATATTCTCGTCGGCACATGGCTTTGTCGGGCGTCGGTACTATCGTCGGCACATAAGGTTCGTTTTACACAAACACGAAATTCTGTAAATTTTTATCGGGCGCATGCGAAAAGTTCAAGTCTCGTCGCTACATCGCACAACGTAAAGATTAAAGTTCTTTACTGTCTTGTCGGGTAAAACACAAATGAAATCGAATTCTGAATGCTTTTCGGCGTCTATATTCTTGTCGGCACGTCGGGCCTTTTTATACGTAAGAAATCAAATTCTGCAAAGATTTGTAGGGCGCAAATTTTTCTGGAAATTTCGCTGGCGTTGCTTAGTTCAACTTGTTCTGGGTACAGTCGTTGGAAGCTTCGCTTTTTAGCGAAAGCTGAAACGAAAAGCCGAGTATGTGAATCTTAATATATGAATTTACATTAAAGGAACAATCTCAACTGATGCACTACACTTAGTTTTACCCAAAAGTTCGCCTGCGGCGCATTTTGTAGTATTCTCTATTTCGAAGGAAGGTGCATCATTGAGTTTTTGTTTTTGAACAGAAATTCTTGGGGTTTGAAACAAGTTAAAAGCCGCAAATTAAACGATACTATAGCTAAAATTTTCCGGAAAAAGGCAGATTAAAATTTTTTCGCCTGCATCGCTTGGTTTAACATGTCTTAGTACAGTCGTCGGAAGTTTCGCTTTTTACCGAAAGCTAAAATGAAAAGCCGAATATGGCTTATATGACCATATAAGTGGCATGGCCGACTATGGCGTAGGTATGGTAGGTAGGTTCATTTAGTTGGCGTTTTAGGATTGAAATTTGTGGGGGTCTGAAACACGTTAAAAGCTAGAACTTGTATGGTAGGTAAGGTAATTATTCCGGAAAAAAGGTAGATTTAAAATTTTTTGCCTGCGACGCTTAGTTTACTGGTTCTTGATACAGTCGTTGGAAGCTTAGCTTTTTAGCAAAAGTTAAAATGAAAAGCCAAATATGTGAACTCAAAATACGAAATTACATCAGAGGAATAATCTCAACTGATGCATTACAGTTAGTTTTAGCCCGGTTCTATTCTTTGCTGGCGGGAAATGTAGGCCGTTGACGCGAAGCGGCAACGGCGTTTTTTGTCGGCACATTGTTTTAGTCGTCGGCGCAAACTGGAAGTCCCCCCCCCCCCAAAGGTAAAAGGCTAGCGACGCCCCTGCCTAGGAGTGCCGTACTATTGCTGGTACGCCTCGCCTTCAAACTGCCGTACCAGGGCCAAATCTGGTTCAGCCACATATACAGATTATCTAAGGCATCTTTTCGTACCGGCGATCAAGTTTCACTCAGGTCGGAGCTTTTTCCGGGAAACTCCTCCCCCGCCCACCGTCTCCAAATCCGGTCCGGACCCTAAGACATGTCATCTAGGACACATGGTCTCTATTCTTTCCAAGTTTTATTCAAATCACTCCGTTCGTTAGAGCCCTACGCGAGCTACAAGATTTCCACGCCCCCCCCCCCCCCTTCCAGCTCCTTCCATTGTGGTCGAATCCGACAAGGACACATAAACTTTGCATCTCTGACATTTTCTCTTATCGTTCTTCAACCTTGACTCGAATCGGAACATGTATGCAAATTTCCGGTTTCCGCCTGATCCACTTCCTATACCGTTGCCGGATCCGGTCCAGACGCCAACTAACAAACTAGGCTGCATAAGCTCGGTATCCATTGCATCCCAGTCGGCCCATTCGTTTGTTTTCTGACCATATCAAAAAGTTTACGCCCCCCCCCCCTCCAGCTAATCCAGCCAATGCCGCCTGTGGTTCGGATACATGTTTCGCATATCTAGCTCATTAGTTCTTATCACCCATAAAGTTTCACTTGAATCGGACGACCCGTTCGAAAACTACGCGAGTCAGTAATTTCCTGATTCCCCTTCCCTTAAGTTCCTCCGAAATGGCCGGATCCAGGAACAGAAACTCTCCTAGGGCATTGTGTCACGTCTTTAATATGCCTGCCTAGCACATCTAGAAGTACCCTAGCTTGCGACCACCGGAATTCCCGTAAACCCCCTCCGACTCCGCCTAAAAAGCCCCGTTATGATGCGGTTCTGTCAAGAATATATTTACGACTTATGCTTGTTCTTCCCACCAAATTCCATCCCCATCCCTTGGCGCTAGGCGTTTCAGGAATATTCCAGTGTCACTCTTCAACCCCCCCCCCCCCCCCCAAGTATCGAATCCGGTCCGGGCTTGACAACGAACATCTGAGACGACACCTCTTTTCATTTGCCAAGCTTCATTCAAATCCGATCCGTTCGACAGTTCTCAATGTCACAAGATTCCAGATTCCCAATCCCTCCACTCCCTGACGATGAAACGATGAAACGACTATTGTCAAGTCAGTTTGTTTGAGTCCCTGATATGCCAGCCCAGTTGCATCATCCTAGTACATCAGGAAGTACCAAACTCACGGATATTCATAAATCCGACTCCCCCCTATAGTGCCCGAATCCGGTCAGTCAATGAGGTATCTAGGACTTGTGCTTGCTCTTCCCACCAAGTTTCATCCTGATCCCTCCCCTCTAAGCGTTTCCCGTGATTTCTGGTTCCTCTCTCAAACTCCCCTGCTTGCTCTTCCCACCAAGTTTCATCCTGATCCCTCCCCTTTAAGCGTTTCCCGTGATTTCCGGTTCCTCTCTCAAACTCCCCCCGAAGTCACCGGATCCGGTCCGGTTTGTGTGTGGATCGTCTGAGACACGAAGTTTTACCAAATACCAAGTTTAATTAAGATCCGATAACCCGTTCAAGATTTTAAATACCTCAACATTCCGGATTCCTCCTCCCTCCCCTCCCCCAGTGATGATCGAATCATGCAGACGACTATTTTCAAGTCAGTTTATTCAAGTCCCTGGTATGCCAGCCCAGTTGCATCGTCCTAGTACATCAGGAAGTACGAACTCATGGATAATCAGAATCCCCCCCCCCCCCAATTCCTACCACAGTGCCCAAATCCGGTCCGGTCATGTCAATGATCTATCTAGGACATGTGCTTGCTCTTCCCACCAAGTTTGATCCTGATCCGTCGATTCTAAGCGTTTTCCAAGATTTCCGGTTCCCCTCTCCAACTCCCCCCGAAGTCACCGGATCCGGTCCGGATTTTATGTGGATCGTCTGAGACATCAGGTTTTTCCAAATACTAAGTTTCATTAAGTCCGATCACCCGTTCAAGAGTTATAAATACCTCAAGATTCCGAATTCTCCCTCCCTCCACTCCCCCTACCATGCGGAAAGTGACTATTTCCAACTTAATCAGTTGGGGTCCCTGATACGCCTGTCAAGTTTTATCGTTCTGGGCTTATGTGGAAGCGCCCGAACTAGCAAACCCGGACCGACAGACCGAGAGAAAGGCAGACCGACTGACGGACGGACAGACCGACTGACGGACGGACAGACCGACATATGACAGACAGATGGACAGACCGACAGATGGACAGACCGACAGACCGACAGACTGACAGAAACTGCGATCGGTAGATGGCACTTGGCCGAAGGGCAAGTGCCATAAAACAGAAAACAGAATACTTAATGAAATCGACAATGCAAATAATTAGTTTGATTTTTCTACACATTTTCCATGGTGCCTGCTACAGTAAAAACATTTTGTTAGATCCATAGTCAAACTATAATCCCAGCCTCCCCATGTCGGGCGCTTCCGACCTGCGCCACTAGATGGCCCAGCGGTCGGATCAAGTCATGGCTTCATCTTGGGTCTTGGGTGGGGGGGGGGGGGGAATGCTAGAATGCTTATGTATATAACTCCTTTAAGCCTATGGATCAGGATGCTAAAGAAAACAATGAACCCAAAGTGGCGGGGAACTAAGCTACTAGTGAGAGGAGAAGAATTTAATACGACAGGAATGGCAAGGAGATCTAATCAAGGAGAGCTGGAGGCCAGGTCACCAATGAGTTCGGCCCCCGTGGCTCCAACGATGAATCTAACATGGACAGCGATTCAGATACTGTTGTGGAGTTATCTAAGCAGATTCAGCCCACGACTCCCAAGGAAACAGCCTCCAGAGCCAATGGGCAAAGGGATAGGAGAAGAAAGTTGTCTGATGTTGTAAGCCTAAATGACAGTAATAACAAGGTTTCTCGGAATGATCTGCAGAAGAGGGGGCCCGCCCTTAAAAAGACATATTTACTATGGGCTGGTGGGAAACACGAGTGCGCCCCCCATTGGCCTTTTTCCAGCACCAGGACTCGACGAACGAGGCAGGCCCTTCGCTTGCATATTCACAAGCAGAATAGGAAATTGCAGGCAATGAGGTGCTATGGGGTTGATTTGAAAGCCGTAGTGTTGCAAGTTGCAACGATAATGGATGGAAGTAGGCTACTGCTACTACTGAAGTAGAATGAATTACTATCACAAGTAGTGTCCTTTAAACATTGTTTTCGGAATTCGACGGGAAACATGGGTCAAAGTGAGTTTTTCGAATAATGACCTGTCTTCTGCATTTTTTCCTAAAATTAGGTAAAAATACATGTGCGCTGCATCACCTGTCTGACAACCGCCTGTAATCTCAGTACGTAAAACCTTAAGTGTCAGAAGCAGGTGGTGTGATCAAGGACTTCCACGCAGAGCAAAGTAATGGTCCATTTACACACTGCGTAAAATCCGAGCGTATTTTGAAATCTGAGCGTATTTTACGCACGTTTTGAGCTTGAAAACATTTCTAGCAATACGGACGTATCTGAGAAATCGGTCCGTTTTTGTATCGAAATACGTCCGTATTGCTAGAAATCTTTTCATGCTCAAAACCGTGCGTAAAATACGCTCGGATTTCAAAATATGCTCGCATTTTACGCAGTGTGTAAACCCACCATAACACTAGGTAGTAGTGTCAAGACCTACGCTTTCCATGCTTGACAATCGGGCCACACTCGTAGCGCCGCCCACTACGCCAGCGGCATTTAAAGCGAGCAAACTAACGTGTTTAGAAACTTCTAGTGAAGCTAAGATACGGTCTGCATGCATCGAGGAAACAGGGGAGGTTGTATATTTGTGCTGCTGTGTTCAGAATATAAAGTTATTGGAGCCAGCGCTGGTGCACGACTGGTTGAGTTTCAGTAGGGACGTTCCATATCACTACTGGTGCTAGTGTCGCTGCTATTCGAGTGTGTGTCACTTCTTTCAAGTTTTGGCACTACACACTTGTGTTATTTTGCTCTGATTCCACGCAGCTCCCGTCCCAAAAGAACGACAGTATTGTACCCGAATTTCCCATTCTCACCTGACTGCAACCTTTATAGTACTAGCCTTATGCTGGAATGAAAAACATATGGTACAAAGAGACTGTCACCTACTCAACAAAAACAAATGTTTCTAAACCATCAAAAACAAGTAATAAAACAGTGAGCAAAAGGATTCGACTCTGAGACTGAAATTTCGGCGTTTGGGTGATGGGGATCATGGTAATCGAATAATTCATTCAGAAATGATATCCTGAAGGTTTCCAACGTTAACACAAATGGCCTAAATTCTGGTCGGTGTTTGCACCTTTGGATCAAACCCTGGCTTCCTAATTGCTCAGTCCTGCAAATGCTGACTCAGATCCGTTTTCGTTAGGTAGGATAAAATCCCTCTATACGAGGTATCGGGCATAAACGCAATACGACTGTGGATTTTTGCTCTGTGAAGTGGCCAAAAGCCACTTAACAAGAGCTAGAAGCTCATATGGCACTTGCAACGATGTTGAGACGATGAGAGTGGGAAATTGTAAATTCGTTGGTTTATTGTAATCACTTATAAGCAAATCCCTTGAGTCACAAAATGACATGAGCAACTGGGGTCACGATGATGTATCGTTGGGTTGAAGCGGTTCTGATGTGCACTTTCAGAGGGCCAAGAATGTCTTTGCTAGCAAAACCCTTGAGGCACGAATGATCATCGACCCTTAGGGATCATGAAAATGTATCTTTTGATCAAAGGTATTTTTTCACTTTGCGGTTAAGATACACACTTTAAGGTAGTTAAAAATTCATGTGTAAGCAAAATCTCTGAGGCAAAAATAATCAGCTGTTATAAAGAGAATGTATCGTTTGCTTAAAGAGTGTAAGCTGAACAATTTAAGAGATTCATTCGTAGGCATACAAAGGTTCAAGATTATCTTTATTTACATCATTAACACTTTCCACTGCTGAGAGCAGAGCTCGAGCGCACACGATAAAAAAGTGAAACCAGAAGTAACTTCAACATGACGAATCATACCCAATTATTAGTTGCGTTTTTGCTAATACCATGGTATCTGTTACCACTGCCTAAAGTCGTTTCTGCAGTTATCGTGGTATCTGATACCGCGGTCAAAAGTAGCTTTTCCAGTTATCGTGGTATCAGATATTCAGATACTACGGTCCGACCGTGTTAACTGGTCGTAGTATCTGAAAAGTCCTCTTTCATCAAATTTTGTCAGATATTTGAGAAAGAAGTTTAGCACTTACTGATGTAACTGGATATCTGTTTTTCTTTTGGGATGACCTCGAAAAGTGCAATTTCGGCAATTGTCGTTTTTGCAGAGCACCGTGTATCGCAGATCCCACGATAACTGCAAAAAGGACTAGTTGCAGATCCAGTTACCGTGGTAACAGATACCATGGTATCAACAAAAACTTAACTATTATATACTCACAGAATTATAGGCATCTCCCGAATCCAGTCTGGTCCTACACATGGTTTATTTAGAGGATCTGCTTGATCTTCCCCAAAGTTCCATCCCGATCCTTCCAGTCTTGAGTGTGTCATGGAATTGTTGTTCTTTTTCTTTGCATACCACGATATCTTCTTGTACGAAAGAAAGTTTTATTCGAAGAATTTCGCGATACTCTACAGTAGTGACAGGTCGGCAAATATTGAAAATAGGCTATGAATGGCTCGAAGTGAAATAAGAACAGGTTTACATACCTCCACTATGTATGTGATCCCATATCAGGCGAAATGCAAGACCTATGCAACCTGCTGTTAGAACGAGACATAGTACAAGGAGCAATTTTTCGAACGGGGTCCGCCTTTCACAGAACTTCTTCTTCTTCTGTGGCCAGTCTTTTGTGCTGATCTGTTCAACGGCAAAAAAGGCTTCAGTAGGGCTGGACTGAAACTGCTGTACATAGTTCTCCTTTAAGGGCATTTCTGATTCTTCTCGTCCGGTTCGCCATGATTCATCCGCTGAATCCTGTTTCATTGCCGTCCGTTGTCGGCGTTTCGCAACTAAAAGATTCTGTGTGAATTAAATTCACATCACAATAGCTTTGTCTGTCAGTATTTTTTTCATCTTGAGCATTTGCTGCATTATTGAAAGCTCAGTGTATTTTGTCCTTTTCTTTGTACTAAATTATTTTCCTCTTCTTAAGTGCGTAAATAGAACTTCGTCAACATCATCATCAGTACGGCAGTTAAAACGCAGTTTATGTTCCAATACAGTTCCACTATCAGATTCTTTTGGAAATGAGCTGTGTTTTTCAAAAACAAAGCAGATCCATTCCGGCTTTTTTGCCGCGCGCGGACACTTACGCTTTGATAACAAGACCAAAAATTTCGTTGGGATCCCAAAAATCTAATATTTATTGGACTTTGTGATCGAGTCGTGCATAGATCAAGTCTTGTAAGACCCTTTAAACCTTTTCTTTCTATCACTATGAGCCGCTTGAAGATAAATATAAATGGTAATAACAATAATAATAATAATAGATCTATTGCCCATCATAATGCACAAACGTACAAAAAGACGGAGTAAATAAATGAAGAAGAAGAAAAAAAAACAAGAAAGAAAGAAATGAAAGAAAGAACATTACTGTCAAGAAATTATGGATATATAGTATATATAGTGGTGTTTCCTGTTTCATTGACAAATTAAGGCCAAACAGATATGGATTCAGTATGTTTGACCCTATATCTCATATTTCCTTTTCATAAATTCTTTGTTTTAGCTGTATTCCAGGCGAACTTCTTTTCTGACAGGAAAAAAAAAGTTCAGATACGAGCTCATAAAATAAAGTTCAGTGTATTTTACGTCGAATCTTAAGTCAAAGCCTACAAAATCTATAACTTGGCAAAACGGATGCAGAACATACCAGCTGGTGCAACCAAGATGGCAAACCAAAAGCACTCTCGATATGCAGTCTGACGCTCTGATGGCCGAGCGAGCCTTCTCTGTGCTAACTTGAGACTTACTGACTTCGAAATAAACAATTTCAGTAGTGGACATACAAAATTTCCGGGTTTTGGCAAATCTCAGTGAAATCATCTGTCTGACAAAAAAAACGCGATACGCAGAACCCTGACCACTTGTG
The DNA here is from genome assembly GCA_023053575.1 of Branchinecta lynchi. Taxonomy (NCBI): domain Eukaryota; kingdom Metazoa; phylum Arthropoda; class Branchiopoda; order Anostraca; family Branchinectidae; genus Branchinecta; species Branchinecta lynchi. The sequence continues at coordinate 9,308,187 of JAKZAP010000008.1, forward strand.
TGTAGTGCCGTTAGACATACGAAATTCGAAGCCTCAGAAATGATAGCGGATGTAGAGTGAATCAGAAATATAGGTAGGACATGTCCTTTAACGTTGAAGACAAGCTAACACCATCCGGATTCCAATTTCAGTCTTCACTGGGGTAGATCCAGAATCTAGAAGACCGAAAATGTCTGGGAATCGAAGGCAATGGATACCCTAAACCCCGCACGGCTTCTGGACAGTGACAACGAGACATATTTGGCAGACAGAATATATTTACAAATGGATGGTGTAAGGGAAAAAAAGTGATTGACAGTTGTGTTCGGGAGGCATTGAAGAAATGCTAAAGATTTGCATAGTATGTATTACCATTGTCACGAAGATCTTGCAGGGCTGGCTTGGCTACGCGGAAGCCCAACATATATGGTGATATAGAAGGTGAAGCCTGGCCTACAATTGCGATTTTATTACGGGTGAGTGAAATGACGGTACCGTATGTTATTTTTTGTGTTGTATCTTATAAATTTGCAATTATGATATTTGATAATGTAGAGGAAGCTTGAAGTTCAACCGAAAAGGGCTGGGATAGGACGATATAGTTACCCATCACTTATTAACTAAAATTGGCTTGAAGATCCGCTGACAATGCGTTACTTCGTTGTTCAGCTATTCACGAATGATTGTTTTTCAAATAGTGGAATTTCCGTGTGATTTCTGGTACCTCTATGCGCTTGTATCTGTGTTGTATGCTTCACGAGAAAGATTTATGATTTTGTTTTTGTTCTGGCACTAAGCAGTCTTCACCAAGCTAACCATTGCCGAATGAAAAGCCATCTGTCTGTGTTGAGATTCAAATTCCCCGCATAGCAGAATTTACGTTGGGGGGACGACCGAAACTATTCTGAACGTCATAATTAGAGCAGTGGAAAACAAAAAAAATCCCTTAGCACAATCCAAATAATTCAGTGTATTTAATTAAATGACAAAAAATAAGTTGGCTTTTCAGTTAAACTTGAAAACTGCGAATAAAGTATGAAGTTTCACTAACTTTTCTATGATAACATTGTCACCAGGGTCTTTTGACTAGTTTAGAGATCTCCCGAGGGTTTCTTTTTCCCCTACAAAATCATTTGACATACAAGCTCAGTTTCAATTAACGTCATCATCGGATAGTGAACATGCATGCGATTCTTCCGTACAGGTACGTCGGAAAATAAAAGAAAAAATTGTGTCGCATTTAACGTAGCAGTGTGACAGTGTAAAACGGCTTCACCTTCGAATAGCGGAACAAAATATTTAGCACATTACAAGCAATTTAAATGTCATAGTGGACATAAGGAAGGACCTTACCGGCAAACAGACCTGGTGACGACAGAATGACAACAGCTACGACAACACTGTTGTTTTTATTTCATGTTTCCTAACGTGTAACGTTACACAGTCTATAAGCTTTGTAGGAAATCTAGACGAGATACGAAAACGTATATCACAGTAAGCCACTATGGCCACACATTTTCTTTAGAACCAGAATACTGACCGTAAGTAAAGTTGAATTTGTAATTCATGTAATCCATGGCACGCGGAGTTAAAGTCCAACGTGATCACGTTCTCGCCGAGGATTTGGTTTGCCAATGGAACTAGTGCATTGGCGCTGTAGCCTACGATAAGACAAGTCGCGAAATATCCAGTGGTAAAGTGCGGATTGTCTAGGGAATGACCAAAGGTTTCGATGGAATAAAAAAAACAGTATTTGATCCAGACAATTGGGTCTTGTCCTTGCTAGATCCAGTCTTCAACATTTTTACTTTTAAAATTTAAAAAACAGATTAAAGCCAAATAGCTAATCATATGAGTGAACGAAGTTCAGATATGGAGCATGTGTATTTACCTCTAAAGATCATATCTGTGTTTACGAAACCGATCGAAACTTCCTGCCTTACTTCTGCCACTTTTCCGGTCCGGCGGAATTCCGGAACTATTTGTCCGGCGAAAACATCAATCTCAAAACGATTTCAGCGTATCTCCTTAGCCTACCCTTATATCCAGCATCTAATCAACTTCAAATAAAAAATTAACTTATCAAAATTTTTCCGATTTCAGCCTGATTCCGGGCGAACTTTATGTCCGGGTAAACAATGATTGTCATATAAGGATGCAGCATCTCTTCTTACCCCCAAAAAAGGACATCTAATCAACTGCAAAGACAACTTTTGTTTTTAACAAATTTCCGGTTTTGGCCGAATTCCGAGCAAACTACTTGTCCGGATAGAAAATAATTTTCACAGAAGTGTTCAGCATGTCTTCTTACCCCTAAATCGAACATTAATCAACTTCAAATAAAAATTTTACCCCTTCATCGAATATCTCATAAGCTGTTTAAAAATATGTTGCTAGCCCCTCAATTTGAACACCCTCCCCCACCCCTATAATGTAGAGCCCATCTACGAACTCGACCTTTCCCTTGACCCAAAGGATCCTCAGACCAAGTTAATCAAAATACCTCATTCCCTTCGGGAGTGATCGTTCTCACATCGGACAATTTTTGCTATTTTTATTTTATTTATTTATGACCCGCTTTTTGCGTAACAGCGGAGTATGAATAAAATACAAAAGTAAAATATACATGTTAAAACACTTAAACAAAACAATGTAAATAAACACGACAACATTATTTTCATATAAATAAAAAACACACTAAATAGACTTAAAATTTGTACACAGTGACAAGCACATTAATCGGGTTCAGGAATGAAAAACTGGCTAATAATTTCATGGGCTGAGAGGGCAGGAGGAAAAATAGATTTGAATGCGAACGAAAAAGTGTATTAATACTATCCTGAACATTAAAATTCGAAACCAATTTACGATTACGAACAGATTTTGAAAGATACATCAGAAATTTACAATACTTAAAAAAACAACTTCTCAAATTATTAACATCTTTTTTCCTTAGGATATGGTAAACTCCGGAACAATTGTGGACATATGGGCAGCAAAAAGCACTATACAACCTATACAACCTATGTCGTAGGTATCCCTCCACTTACGTTTTGGAATCCCAAAGACATACAAAAAAGAGGGAGGCGGCCGCTGAACAGCCCCACAAGATTTACTGAAACAGGGATCTGCACCTGGAGTACGCGCCTTATAGGATTGTTTAAAGTTTAACTGGAAATATAATGTACTTTTGCATATTCTCTCTAAATAGACTGAAGTATTTTGACTCTCTTGGTGGATTTTCAAAATTTTCCACAACAGGCTCTAGTAAGAACAACGAGAATATGGACAGCCTCCCGACAAGACCGCCTCAACAATAGAACCGATGAAACTGAGAAAAACTGCAAAAAAATGTTGAGTTAGTGAGTTGTAGTACACACAAGTAACACATATCAGCAAAACTGTACATACGGTGACTTAACGATGAAATGCTAATGAAGCTTTCTTACCATAGCTTAACCCTGCAGCACCACTGGAAATTGAGAAAAACTGTGTCGTTTCCGGAAAACCCTGGTCATTCGTCCGCACCGTAGGCGGAAATGCATTCCACTACCAAAACAAAAACAAAAACCTAGGGCATTTGAACTTGTTCAGCAATCATAGGACATGGGCTTTAAAACAAAAATCAAACCTACTTCCAATTACAGAGGCGTTGCAGAGCTCATTCAGCAACGAGTCAACTTCAAAGCTGTAAGTGCTATCCGTACTTTCCCTCAAATGAGGAACAACATTTGGCTTCTGGTGACTTCCCGCCAGACAGTCGTGGCAAATGTACTGAGTTTTCGACACACTGGACTCTGAAGAAGGTCCTTCGTACACTTCACCGAGCTCAACAATAGGGGAAAGAGGGTAGCTCCTATCACCCTGAGGACTAACTGGGTCTGAACATGGGTCACTAGCTTTCACTGAATCACCAGGGTCACTTTCCTCGCTTAAAGACACACGACGCTGAAGTAGGTTGTGGTAGATGACTCCCGAGTTGAAGAAGTCCACAGACTGGTACGAGTTCGAGGTCTGAGAAATCGGCGAGGGTAGCGAAGAAGGGTATGGACTATCCACGTATGGTGACAACGACCCCTGTTCCACAAAACAAGCTGCAGGTAGCGGTGGAGGACTGGGACTAGCACACGTATCCTCAAAGATAGCTGGTAGCGACGGCGGCAAACAAAAAGTTCGAGAAGACGTATTCACTATCTCTGCTTGGCTCTGTTGCCCACTGAATCCCTCATCCCACTGGTCCTCCTTTGGACTAATCTCACTGGAACTCTGGCGCGCCACAATGACTGAACAAGTTTTCCGATCAACGCTTTGACAGTCCATTATGGAAAAGTTATGGCTATCAATGCGATTTATCGGAAAGCTGGAGGTCTCTAAAATACTTCCCATACTGAAGAGGCGGGTCTCGGTGATAAGCTACGAGGAAGCCTTAAAATGCTTAGTCGATATCTGATTACCTACCGGTATTTTTTACTAGCGCCAAGTATTCATAAGTACGATCAGGATAATAACAGCCGACTTATAGTGCGAACACACTGAAATTCCTGAACTGAAATTCCTGCCCGGGTTTCATCACTTCCATACGGAAAAGATGAAATTTGTTCAACTTGATGATGACAGTGCAGAATATCCGGCTGGAAAATACTGATCGTGTGCTGGCACTTTTAGGATAATGCATTCTTTTTTATTTATTTATTTATTTGTGACCCGCTTTTTGGATAACAGCGGAGTATAAGTAAAATACACATATTAAAACACTAAACAAAACAATGTAAATAAACATGACTACATTCTTTTGCTTTGTATATTATCAGGATGTTCGTCTTTCTACTAATTAAAAGTCATTAACCTCAAACAAGGCTAATCTTCCATTTTCAGTGTCGATGACATCAGACTCCGTTTTTGAACTAACGCTTCATACAAAGTATATGCCCGACAAAATAAATACCCATGAATCGAAAATGTCTAGTACCGAGAAATAGCCGATCGGGTGGTAGGGAGATACTAAAATCTTAGATCTAGTCTTTCGCGATAATCGCGATATTCGACATGGATTTCGTTGCATCTATCGACATACCTGACCAAATATCAACATCGGATATCGAAACGTAAGTTGCGTTTTATTGGATTCACTTTTGTTTCGTCAAAGTTTGTAGTTTGGCTCTTGTTTTGTCTTACTTGCGTTTTATTGAGTGTTTGTTTCCGAAAAGTCAAACTACACCAAACTACGTCGGCGAGGTAGTTTGTAGTTTGAGCTCCGTAGTTTCAGGTTCGAAACTACAGCAAACGGAATGGACAAATAAAACGGCTTTTAAGCGAAACTATGCCGAAACTACGTCCAAAAAAACGCAACTGTAATATTAGGACCGACACATTTTTGGCAGACAACGGAAACATAACTAAATTTGCCATTACTTTGAGCCAAATATACAGGTAAGGGGCCTAATCTAGTTTTGGCCCCTTTGAAACATACGAGTAAAATTAGTCACTTGCGGCTGAGGTTCACAATAAAACCTAGGTGTGGACGATCTCCGATTCTCACAAATGATCAACCTGCTTATATCTAATTAAGATTTTGACGGTTATAAGAATAAAGGGGTTTACGGCTCATGGGCTTGAAAGACTCAAGAGGAAATTCTGGAAATAGAAGGAAAGGTTTCCGCCCCTTCTGATACTGCAACGCATACGTAAGATAGGACTAGACAAGCTCTTCGTAACCAACGACTAGAAACAGGACATTTGCGGGCAAAATCACGATTTGGTAACTGGCTTTATGTCACTCTGACCATGTTAAAACATACGACTGTGTTTCTGACAATATCGATAACAACCCTTAAGGCTTTTTTTAAAAAAAGGGGAAAAAGTAGTTGAGTAGTAGTTGAGAGTTGTTAAACATAATGTTAAGAGTAATTAAACAATAATGTTTCTTTTTACGTTTGTTCTAAAAAGAAGTATTACTGAATGAGCTCCCATAGGCCGCATGCCGGATAAACTGCATGCCATAGGCCGGACATGCAGTTTGTTCCAGGAATTATATTACTTTTTTGTGTTAAGAAATAATCTGAATCTGAAAAAAAAAAAAGTCTGAACCTGAATTTGAGGCATGGAGGGGTCTTCCCCCTCCCCTCGAACCGTCCCTGTGTGAAAGTCAACGTCAACGACGTATTATTGGCAGTGGGGGAGCGGCAATGGCCCTATAGTCGGTTTCGCGTCTGCAATAAATCCATCTCAATCTATTTATGAGTCAAATGAGGCTAATTAGTTCGTATAGGTGTTTTAGAGCATTTTAGTCGAGCTGAGCTGCATTGTCATTTTAGCCCAGTTTATTCGTTTTCGGTTGAGTGTTCCTTGGAACAATCCACACCTGCGAGCCCTGGCAGCTTTCGGCTTTCGGTTTTCGGTTTCCGGTTTTCACTGTTTTTTGGTGAGCTCATAACTCGTGAACCAGTGCATGTATCAAGTTGAAGCTTGGTACACTTGTGGGTATAGTGGTCTTGTTGTGCCTTGTGGGGGTTCCAACTCCCCAACCCACCCGGTTCAAGGGCAGTTGGGCAAGGATTGCCCATTGAGTAGAGTTCATAAGCCGTGGACAATGACAGATATCAAGTTGAAAGCTGGTACAACTGTTTGCCAGGAGTCTCGTTGTACTTAGTAGCCCCCCCCCCCACCACCCACCAGGTTCAGGGGCGATTGGGCTCAGATTGCCGACTTCGCGGAGATCATAACCCGTGTACAATGACAGAGATCAAGTTGAAACTTGGTACAAGTGTTGGCACTGGGGTCTAGTTGTGCTTTTTAGCGGCCCCCCCCCTCAACACCACCCACCAAGCTCAGGGGCAATTAGGCCCAAGATTACCCAGACATTAGTTGAACAAGGTATAATTTCGAAATACATTTCAAGATTGATGAAAGTAAAGCCAGTGGTGTATTGGAACAAGCCTACGAAGCAAAACCTTATACGAAGCAAAACAGGAAAGACAAAGATGGACAAGACTGTGACTGAAGACCAAATTACGATTTACGCGAAGGGATTACGGGCAGGGAGAAATCTAAGTCCGTTCAATTCATTCTTTTACACTCCATGTCTGAGCGCTCGTGCACTTTTCCTCGTTCATTCGCCATTACCTCTCTGTTTCGTCTAGGTGTCGGTCTCTTGAGTTGTGAGTTGTGAGGCGTTGCCAGACACACCTATAAACTTGCTTTCCCATGCAGTTGACGGTTCGTTCATTAATAAGTAGGCCTACACTATGAACCCAGTATGGTAGAACCATAGGCACGGTTATAACAATAAAAAAACAAAAACAGTTAACTGTAAAAACCTCGCCTCCATGGCATCAAGAAGCATGGTCAGAATCCAAAAACAGTTCTACCAATCATTCTTGTTATAGGCCTATATTAATTTTTTTGTACTATGTTGAAACTTAATAATCAGAACGCAGGAGATGGTGTAACAACTGTGAAAAGAACCAGAGGCGTTACTAGCCGAAATATTGGGGGGGGGAGGTAATTTTACCGACTGATTTTTGCTGTTAAAAACGACTGTTGTTGAGAACAAAACCAAAGGTGTCGATGGGATCCCAAAAATCTAATTTTGCAAAATTTTATTGGCAGAGAACTGCCATTATTTTGTTTTTGTCTGAACGCTAGCTATCAGAATTTATAATTAGCCTAATATTATTGTTTATCCAGTGTTGACGGATAGCCCTGGGAATTTATAATTACTACTCAAGTTTATGTTTTTAGGGGTGAAGCTAAACCACTGTAAAACAATCAATCTTATTGGCTCCAAAATCCTGCTAAACTGGACAAATAGGATGCTTGGCAGTGCAGTAGAGGTACGCTTGTTTGAACAGTTATCTCAATGTGAGTAGTGCAGTTTTGAGTTAAATAGTATAATGAAGATCCAAAATACCTCTTCAGGTGTTTTCAGGGGCCCTGAATTACGTACTTTGGCTAACTGGTAGTTAACTTCAGCAACAGCAATTGCATGAAAATGGCAAAGTTCAAAGTCAACATACTTTCAAATAAGCATAGTACCTCTACTGTAACACTAACAGGGTTAGCTCGAGAAATATTGTAAGTGATGAGACAGTTCCAGCGACTGTTGCCCAAAAAGCCAGCATGAAACAAAATTTTTGTTTGTCTGAATAGACTATAGGCTACTGGAAATACTGGTGGTAGCCTATCTACGACTAGGAAAAAAGATCCGTAAATTTGACGATTTAACAGCACAATATTCATTCATTCAATCTCTCCTAATACCTCTTTTTCTAGGAGCCCGTAGCTAGTTGAACCTACCCTATTACTTACCAGGTCAGCATCAGAAGTGTGCTGTATAGGGTCTTTCTTGTGATATAGCTTAAATATTGCCCTTCGCCGGGTTTGGAAGATTTGAATTTCCCGCGCTCAATTTCGTTTCAAATTTCGAAAATCGTACTTTCGCGAACGAGCTCTACAGTATAAAGGTGCAAAACAGTATTAAAACTGCAACAAACCGCGAAGGCTGAAGTGAGCCATGCACTTACTCTGTTGTCGGAATTTTAGGGGAAAAGAGTGATATGCGGGGAGTTTTCGGGGATTCGGGGAAAGCCATTTTGTTGTCGGTGGTTTTTCCGGAATTTTGGGGAAACTCCCGCAAATTCGGGGACTATAGAAGCACTGAGTTCAAATTCTACGCTCGATATCGATTACTCATCCATTTGGCCTCTCAGCCTCTGTATCGGCTCCCTCCCGTATCGATATCAAGGACGGGTACACAGTACCACAGACAGCGTTGGTGAGGTGCGTAAACTAGTTCGGTAAGTTCGTAAAGGTGTTCTGTAAACCTACGGAAAGTACGTTCGGCAGCACAGGCAACCAGTCCAGCTTTCACAAGGCTAACAAAAAGACAAGAGATCCAAAGCAAGTTTTTTAAAATAAAATTAGAAATGGAAATGGAAATGGAAGTACGCCGATACGATGAAATGGTATGTATATGATCAGAGGCGTTGCTAGCCAAACTGTTTGGGGGAGGGGGGGTAAGAGGCATTTACCGACTGGCTGGTTTATTCAAACAAACCTTTTGTTTCCTTCCCCGATGTTGAACCAGAGGATTGACAGCCTGACGAGGACCCTTGCCAAGAAGGGCCGAAATATCGCTGATGAAGAATCATAGCTGACGTATCCGTTGTAAACATTGTTTGAATAAATGTTTCAAAGAATATTTGACTCGCTGGTAATTTTTACCGACTTTTTCTGCAGACAAAACGACTGTTTCCAACAATAAAAATTATATTTTTGAAAAAAAATCGAAGGATTTTCAGAAAAACCGTCTATTTTGACCACAAATCGACTAATTTTCAAAAAAACGACTGATTTCATGAAAAAAAAAATCAACTGCTTTGACAAAGAATCACGGCGCTTCACGCCGACTCGGTTATTTCTTACTGACTGGCCGACAGCATTGAAGGACAAAATTTGCTGCACAAATTTTTGTAAAGTTAACAGGGTCAAATTCTTTGCTGAGCTTCAACAAACTTTACGGAACATGCTATGCGAAATACGAAATACCGAGTCTTGAGTGTTCTATTCTCGCCGTTCCTCGAGGACTTCTCTGGGAATCGAAGTGAACAGCGAGAATAGAGGGAGTCACTCCACGCGGACTTACTGAAAACAACGAGAAACACGGGGAATGCTTCCAAAATTTATTTTGTTCTAAAAAAAAATATGCAGTTGACGAAATAAGTCCGGATTCACTTCATTTTTGGTTTTGTTTATTCTGATTGTCTTTAATTAATTTTACATTGCACCAACACGAATTTGATTCCCTTCTGAATCTGAAAGGGAGTCCTTTTTTTATGGGATAATCGGAGTACTCCCAGTCCGCGGGGACTCGCGAGAATACGGGGAGTGAGTTCCCAGGACAAACAAAAACGCCGGGACTCCTAAAGTGGAGTCCTCGGGGAACGGCGAAAATATGACTCTAGTAGCCGTTACACTGAGATCATTAACAGAAAATCTATTAGCCAGATATTCTTCCGCACCCGTAAATTGGTATTGAATTTCATCGTTCAAGACAAAACATTTCTTCGGGCTCATCCTCCACCAACATTATGCCCTGTCAGCCAACCCGTGACACACTTCGTCAGTGACAAATCTATGAATTTTGTCTCATTCGCCAATAAGTCCTTAGGGGCGCCCACATGTTGCTTAAAGTGCAGTCCCTTGAACCTTGTAATTAAAATGACAGAACGAAAATTTAAAAGCTTTGATTCGATATGTAAGGGGTAAAAGTAAATGAAGCGCTGCTGCACACTTTGCCGTGTCCAAGTCGCACTCAGCTCACTATACTGTGCCGAAGGAAAGTTCTTACACTTTCTCTTCGTCCTGTCATTTTAATTTCTAGATTCAAATGTTTGGGTGCAATCTGTCAGCCAGTTGCAAAAACGTGATACTTCAAACGAGTGTACAAATGTTTAGTAATTTTTTTGGAGTAAATCGGTATTCTTCAACCGGATTTTTTTTTTTTCGCTGCATCGATGCCATCTATGAGGCTATAGACTCGACATTGGCTTCGACCCTTTGGAGTGCGACCACTTGAACTCCTTCTAGACGAAAAGATTAATATGTCTATGTAGCTTACTTGGGTGTAAATTTTTTGTATTTGGGTATAGTCTAAGTGTTATATTGGAGCCGGGACTCAACTTGTGTTGGTAAGCTCAGTTTATTTGTTGCAGTAGAGGTTTGCTAAGATATTTTGACACCTCTAACGCTGGATACCCTATGCCAAACGCTGGACACCTGTTGGTAACCTAACCCTGACCTGCTCAATATAAAACAGCTCTGATTTGATTCTTTAGCTTCACTCAAATCATCAATATTTTACTAGGTTACAGTATGCATCACCTGGCATAGGGTATGCCAAAGGCTAGACATATCCAACGTTTGGCATAAGGTATCCAAAAATCAAGGGTTTGTGGTTGACTGATCCAGGAGGGGCACCTGACCTTATTCTTCCACTTCCTCTATTGTTGCCACAAAGTTGTTAAAATGCAATGTACATGCTGTCCTGACCAGTCTAGTACACTAAGCCCTTTTTTGACAACCATTCACAAACGGGGTGGCATGCCACCAGGTGTGAGTAGGGTACTCATACGTATGTGTACTCATACCCCTTCTTCTCCAGAGGTCTACCAGTCTACTACACTTTCTAAATCAGAATTAATTACTGCTTACAGACTGCTTCGTCAGGTCTAAGGATTACAGCAATAAATAGCCCTGCTTCAGAGGAATATTTTGGTATGCTTCTACTATTTTGTTGAATCTTGTATCCAGGTAAAAGGAGCCACTGGAACGAAGCTAACACCAACTGCTGAAAACATGGCGGATCGCCGTGGTACAAAAAGGACCGTGCACGCTACCTCGCGTCAACAAACAGTGTTGCCAGATATCTCCGCAGCATCTAGTGAGTGACAGACGAAGCAAAGTCGCGGTTTTGATCGAACTTTTGTTCGCCGGTTGTTTAATTTCCGAAAGCCGCCAAGGTTTACTGTTTGCTTAGTTAGTTTTTTACGACTTCGGCAATCCTTGCCCAGTCGAAGTTTCTTCAGTTGCGTTTTTTATCGAAGTTTTGTTCCACCTGGCATTGATTCGCATAGTATTGTCTGGAATTTTACGACGTATCAAAGAGGTATTTTTGAAACCAAGACCCAAGCAACAAACTGATGGGACCAGAATTTGAACAATTATGCTGATTGCCTAACAGATTGCAGTGACGGTCAGCTCACATTTTAAGCTCCCCTATTTTGTCTTCGCCATTGCGATCTTGTTTTCCCGCCCTATCTAGAATTGCCAACGGTTAAGATGTGTACACACAGTCCGATTTCCGCAGTCAGGTGCGAATCTCTTCTTTCGCCGAAGAACTGTGACGCATATACGTTTTTTTCCGTAATAAAGTATATTTCGCAAGCTTATTTCGGTGTATCCTCAACATAGTAATTCACTCCTTTTTTCAGTATCTGATTTTTTCATAGCCTCGTCTCAGTTATGACTATGTCCGTGTTACCTTCTCAATATAACAAAATTTGTCGTGGTGTTGGACGTCGTATGGAGTGTTTGTATTTCCTAGGTCTGGATGTGTGAGCAGGCTACGTACGATTGAAATTTAAGTATTGTCATGAATCGTGTCAAAATTCTGCATACTCTTTCGTTTAATCAGTATAAAATGGAAGTCGTGATTTTAATTGCTGTCCTGAAGTGGCAAAACTAGATATCGGTTGCCATCCCCCGCGACCAAATTAGTCTCCGACTTACTTATACCTACAATCGGAATAGGGGCGTAATTTCGTCAAAATCCGGGGGGGGGGCAAAGTTGGAGCCGATTTTCCCAAGTCAAGGGAAAATGAGCAGTTTTATTTCAAGAAGAAAAACGTAATAAAAACAAAGAAACACGAGAGATATTTTACTAATCGACCAAAGCGAAACGACGCTTCTTCAAGTTCGCGAAACTGTCCACTGCGCGATTGATGTCAAGCTTCTTGCTTTTACAGGTTCAAGCTGGGGGGGTTGCCCCCACCCCCTGCCCCATAGCAAATTACGCCCCTGCATCGGAAGTAGACTCTGTGCCACCCGTTCACTTCTAAAAGTAATCATTTGCCTACGTCAAGTTAAAATTTAATAGATTTATTCTAGCTCAAATGCAGAACTCGTTCATAGTTTCACAAGTCATGATCCGGCCCCTTTTCTGAGGCTATCTTCTTGCTCGGATGTACACGAAATTATATGTAAATCTTTCCACAAATGTGTAAAGTAGGCTATCTGCTGAGGGCGAACAAAGGTGAACTTCAAAATCTATGCTTGGGGACGTTTCGATTGGAGACATTTCGAAGACAATCCCGTCTTGCCTCGTAGAGGTGTCTCTGAGACACACGAGTTCGGCTCTGGCCTACTTCAGCTCTAGTCTACAGTGAACGAATTGAAAACGGATTAGCCATCTTGCCACAATAATGTTTCCACTCTTCCACAGACCGTACTCAAGCTCTTTCCCCCTTTCCGATCCGACACCAATTGGCCGCTCTAATTAACCCTTCAACAGAGCTCTTTAAAGATTATGCAATTTCTGTATGGTGAAAATACACTCAGGTAGCACTTGATTTTCCTAAGGGGCTGCTCACTGACTGATTTGGCTACACCAAGAGGCTGGCGGCAGGGACTTAACACCTTGCAACAGAAGTGAGTAGCCCCATGGCCCCCCCCCCCTCCCAGTTCGCGAATCAGTTCGCACCCGTGAGAACTCAGTGCATTTCGCAGATGACCCAACACATCGATTTTTAATAAAACTAACCACATAGGTGTCTATACCAAAAGCTTCAAGGTACTCTCGAGGTCAACTCTTTACGCATAAAGACGTGTTGCAATTTTATTGCACTTGCACCTTCGCTCAAATACCATATACCGATCACTTTTCGGTCTGTCGGTCGGTCCACTTTCCTCGAGTTAGGTTACTGCCAGAAGTGCAAGTACAATGCAACTTAAATTGGCAGCCATATCGGGGACCCGACTAAATTAAATTTGAAAAAGTCACTTCCCCTATCTGACCAACGTGGGGGGAGTGGAGGGTTGAGGAACCCGGAATATTGAGGCATGCATAACTTTCGAACGGATGATCTGAGGAACCGGATATCTTGTGAAACGCATAGACTGGAGCGATTGGGATGAAACTTGGTTGGAAGAACAAGCACAAGCCGTAGATAGATTAAGTGACAGAACAGGGTTCCGACACTGTGGGGAGTTGTATGGGGGGGGGGATTCCGACAATCGCGAGTTAAGGTACTTCCGGATGCGATAGGACGATCAAACTTGACTTGAACATTAGACTTGACGAGATTGTGACCATCCCTTAAAGTACTCATGTTAACTGCCAAGTACAAAAAATACATTTCAACAAAATATACGTGATACGTCGAGATATATTTATATCTCCCTGGGTTAAAGGCCCATAATCATTTTGGCCTCGAAAGTTAAGATTACAGATCAGTTTCTAGCACCATTAAAGTGTGCATCATCACAGCCAAGTGCTAAAATAAATATGTTTTTACCAAACTATCCATTCTCGCGATCTCCTATGGCACATGATCACTTTCAAGGGTCTTGCTTACAAATGATCACAACACACCCACGAATTGGCATATTCTTTTCCTACTTCCTGAATCAGCCTTGCAAATGTCATATGAGCTTCTAGCTTTTGTTCATCGAAGGTTGAAGATGCCTTCAAACTACAAGAGTTGCGTTTTCGATCGAAGTTTGAAGACCTCAAAGGTCTTTGTTAATTACCGTTTTTGGTCGCCGGTCACAGTTTATTCGTCCTTCGAACTCTGATCGTCGAACTTCGTGAGCTAGCAAGTTCGAAAATGGCATGAATCGTCGAAAAAACGTCAACCGGGCAAGGATCGCCGTAGTCGTAAAAACACCAATTAAGCAAACGGTGAACTTCGACGGCGTTTGAAAACGAAAATTAAGCAACCGGCTACGCTAACGGCGATCAAAACTTCGATCAAAACGCAACTAAGTTCGAAGTTTGCTCGAATCGTCGAGGAAACGTCGACCGGGGCAAGGATCGCCGAAATCGTAAAAACACTAATTAAGAAAACGGTGAACTTCGACGGCGTTCGAAAACGGAAATTAAGCAACCGGCTAAGCCAACGGTGAACAAAACTTCGATAAAAAACGCAACTGAAGAAACTTCGACCGGGCAAGGATTGCCGAAGTCGTATAAACACTAAACTAAGCAAACGGTTTACCTTGGCGGCTTTCGGAAATCGGAAATTAAACAACCGGCGAAAAAAAAATCGATCAAAATCGCAACTTTTGCTTCGTCTGTCACTCACTAGATGCTGCGGAGAGTTCTATAATCTACTGTGGCAATTCACACTATCGTGTGACATCTGGCAACACTGTTTGTTCACCCGAGGTAGCGTGCAGGGTCCTTTTTGTACCACGGCGATCCGCCATGTTTTCAGCAGTTGGTGTTAGCTTCGTTCCAGTGGCTCCTTTTACCTGGATACAAGATTCAAAAAAATAGTAGAAGTATACCAAAATATTCGTCTGAAGCAGGGCTATTTATTGCTGTAATCCTTAGACCTGACGAAGCAGTGGCTTGACTGACTGTCGGTCTGTCTGTTTCGTCGGTAAGCAGTAATTAATTCTGATTTAGAAAGTGTAGTAGACTGGTAGACCTCTGGAGAAGAAGGGGTACACATACGTATGAGTACCCTACTCACACCTGGTGGCATGCCACCCCGTTTGTGAATGGTTACCAAAAAAGGGCTTAGTGTACTAGACTGGTCCTGACAGTCAAGAGGCAAAATATGACTTTTTTCAACAGTCACTCATGTGTCCAAAAATGTTCAGATTCTTTGCCTTTTCTTTGTTTTGAAGCTGCTTGGAAAAGGGATGTCCTGGCTATTGACTTTTGTAACTCCACATTTTTCATCATTTTGTAAGTCAATCGAGCTAAGGTAAGAATCTTGTTTGAAAAGAAAAATATGTTTAACTAGAAATATTGAAACAATATTTGTTTATCCAGTGTGCTTTCAATTAGCTTCAGTCTAATATGTTTGTCATATTTCTTGGTTCCGTTTTAAGCCAGATAGATTATAGATATTCCTTCAGCCGAATCTGACTGTGAATCATAATTGATGGTGCAAAATAGATAAGTCAGCTACATTTTGGTAGAGCTATATTTTGGCTTATCTTGGCAAGGGTCCTCTTGAGGCTCAACTGCTCAAAATGAACTTGTCTGTAAAGTGAACTTAGCATTCTGCGAAAACGCAAAACAGAAAAACACAAAAAAACGACGATTAAAAAGGGGAACAAATATGCAGAGTGTTAGAGGACATTCAAGTAAGAACTCTTCTATGTACCAGCCTAGTAGGTGAGAATAGAGGTGTGGTTATTTGAATGTCGCCTGGCAGTGAATGTATGTTCAGGTAATGGCTAAAAGCATTTTGCAGCTCATAGCTCTCATAGGTGACTTATTTGTTTTGGCCATTGTTTGAATCTATGCTTCCCAGTCAGCTTAAGCTCTTGAGTATTTATAACATTGTATGGTAGGCAAATCAAAAACTAAAATCCATACAAAGCAGCATCTACTGCAAAATACTAAAAAAAAACATTTCCATTTATGTTTTGTCACCTTTGAAAACTGTGGTGTCAATTTTGTTGTTAACTGCACCTGGTATTCCTTTCATTTTGCTAAGTGGAACATAACTTTTCCAAATAGATGGCATTCAAAGCAGTGGACATTCTCATTTATAAAGAAGAAGCAGATTAAAAAATCCATAATAGTTAAGGGCGTGCAAATCGCTGAATGAGTGGTTTGGTTCTTCATTTTATGTTAGGCCGTATGGTGGGGCCATAAAGAGTTAATGGTGCTCACTATTTTTGTATGAATAAACTAGACTAAATTGCACTGTTCAAAGGTAGAAAGTGTTCAAAGAACATCTACTATGAATGAATATTTTTTATTTCTGATTAATTTTATTGGGTATTTTTATGTGTGCTATGAATTAATTTTTGGGGTTCCAAAACGTAAATGGAAGGATACCTAAGCATTTGTAAAAATTGTCTGTCTGTCAGCATGATATCTATCTAAGGGAATGAGATATTTTTATGAAACTTGGTGTGACGATTCTTTGGGTCAAGCAAGTCAAGTTCGTCGATGGGCTCTGTAGCCCTAAATTTAGAGGTGGGGAGGGGGTTCAGATTAATGGACGAACAAAATATTTTTTTACAGCTAATGAGATATTTTGATGAAACATCGTGAATACTCTTTGGGTCAAGGGACAAGTCGAGTTTGTAGATGGGCTCTGTAGCCCTACATTTAATAATACAATAAAATATTTTCTAACAGCTAATAGTCGATTTAGGGTAAGAAAACGCGTTTTCACGTATATGAAAATCATTTTCTCGCCTGGCAAGTAGTTCGTCCTGAATCTGGCAAAAATCGGAAAATTTGTTAACAGTAACGTTTATATTTGAAATTGATTAGTGTTTGATTTAGGGGCAATAAGACATGATGAATCCATGTATGCCACTTGCTTAGCTGCAACTGAATAAGATCCCCTCTCAGATTGCAAGCTTTAACTTTACTTTGTCCAAGCAAGGGGGCAGAGGCATCAGACCGATGTCTCTGTCCTCAAACCATGAACAAAAATTGTGTTATCTTCTAGTGATTAGCCCTTCAGCAAAGCAGATCCTAACTCCAGTGCAGCTGAAGTCCTAAAACTTCTTCTACCATGATAGCAATGCCGGTCTATCAAATATTGTAGAAAGCAAATTAACCTTGAGGTGGTCTAGATGTGTCCCATGGTCTTGACGGATTTTCGATCAGACTGCAGCTTCCCAGAAATGAAGCAGGCATACACTTCAATACTGCGCTGTAACAGATGGTTTAAAAATAGTTCTCGATTAGTTTTAAGCGAATGTCCTATTGGCGGACCTAAGTAAGTCAGGCTGGACTTGTACATGACTAGACATTTTACAAGGTCAATGTTAGTTGTCACACTCTTATGTTTGTTGAACAGTCTGATGCCTTCATGTTCTGTAACTATAATAATATAATAATAATATAATATTTATTTGTGACCCACTGTACAGATTTAAGATAGTGGAGTAATGAAAGAAAAGAAATAAAAATAGTATGAAACTCAGGGTTACTTCCAGTATCCTGAAACCTACAAACCCATAAAACAGTACAATAAATTAAAAGCCAATAGTAACAGAAAGCCTCAGAATGAGTCTGTACCTCTGAGATCAGGCGTAGCAGTGCTTTAGTGCCACTGGGTATGTTTTGCCACTCCAGGCTTCAACCCATATACTAATGAGTAATGACGCGCTGAACCTTGTGTATTTATCTGAAGGCTTAGTAGGATTAGCGACCTAAGATTTTTCGTCATCGTCATAACTCATTAATAATCCAGTTAGACTAGCGATTTAACAAGTAAAATTGTTTGTCTTGGTTACGGCTAGGCCAGAAAATTTCTTCAAGATAAGCATTTAATTTATATTTACAGAAACTGCAATACAGTAAAAACACGAAAACTTGTGGAACATCATTAAAAATTCTAAAGTATCTAGTCCAAGTGTACTAGATGAGACACTGACCTGAGAAAGGTTACTCTACTCGTTGACCCACTTTGGTACGTCGATTTCACTTTTCGAAGGCGCTCTTCGTCTCGGTAAACTTTACAGCGCTTTCGAGCAGGCACTTCCGTCTGAACCTCTATAACTGAGGTAAAGACAAGGCCATCAGGGGTATAAATCATATTTTTTTTGCAGCTCGTAGTTCATTAATTACCATCATTATCAGTTAGAAGAGAAGACAAATCAGCAGTTTTTCTTTTAATACATTTCCTGAGTTAGTCCTTTATATGTAGTAGTGGGGAGTGGCGCATTCTGAGATTCTTTCGCTAATTCTACCACTTATATGTAGTCTGTTTTTGTCCTTGTTTCTGTTGCCTTACCTGTAGTGGCGAAAAATCACGGTAGCGCTAAAACACGTATCTCTGGTTAGGATGGGGAGTTGTAATTTTTCCGTGAAACTTTGTGGTGTTGTAATAGGATTAAAAAGAACAAGAGCTGTAAGCTCATATGGCAGTTGCAACTGTATGTAGTAGGTTAGGGCCATGTCAGATTGATCGAGTCCCTGGTTTGTCTTGAGAAACGCCATCACAGGAATTCCGGAAGGCCCCCTTCCACCACCACCCTCCAAGTGTCCGGATCCAGTCCAACTGCGCAAACGATCTTCCCATCAAGTTTAACTCCGACCCCTCCATTCTAACCTTTTCTTGAGATTTCCGATCACCCCCTACCAACTCCCCCATAGCTGTTGAATCCGCTATCATAAGCTGAGATGCATCATTTGATGAAAAGTACTTTTCAACTTTGCAGTTAACATACGCACTTTAATGAGCTTTAACTTAACTTGTATTCAAAACCCTTGAGGGAAAAATGATAATGTCCTCATGGGGGTCATGAAAATGTATATTTCGCTTAAAAGTATTTTTCTTACTTTGTGGTCAAGATTGGTACTTTAAGGAATAGTCGGATTTGGAAAGTGGGCATTTCTAAGCCAATCTTGTCAAATGTGTTAATATTCCAGCCAAGTTGCACCGTCCTACCACATCTAGAAGTACCTTAACTCGTGATCACGGGAATTCTGGACCCCTCCCCCCCCCCCAACTCCCCCACAGTCGCCGGAGCCAATCCAGTTCTGAAAAAGATTTATCCAGAGCATTTGTTTGTTATTCCCAGAAAGTTCTATCCGAATCCCTCCAGTATCAGCCAGTCACGTATTCCCCCCCCCCCCCAACTGTTGTCGGATCAGGTCCGGACATGAAAAAGATCATCAGAGAAATGTCCTCTGTTGAATTATTAAAGTTCACTCAAATCCGATCACCCGTTCCAAAGTTACGCCTACATCAATATTCCAGACTCCCCCTCCCTCCACTCCCCCCACCACTATCGGATCGCGTACATTTTTATTTATTTATAGCTATCCGAATCCGGTCCGGACTTCAAATGGGACATAAGAGATATGTCCTTGGTTCACCCATCAAGTTTCATTCCAACACGATCACCTGTTAGAAAGTTACACACTAGGCAATTTTCCTGACCCCCCCCCCCCCCCAGATGGTCGGATTGGGAAACTGATTATTTCCAGGTTAGTTTGGTCGGGTATGATATGCCTGCCAAGTTTCATGGTCCTAGCACATCTGAAAGTATCCTAACTCGAACATGTTTGGACCGGATCCGGACCGACTGACCGACATACGGAATTGCGATCGGTATATGTCACTTGAGCCAGAGGCTGCAGTAGTGAAGTCTCTTCGTCTCTTTGTGTAGTTTGTCTATTCTCTAGTAAAACCAGCGTCACCATATCATGTTTGAGATTTCTAACATGCTTACTCCGTTGTCGAAATTTGCATACCGTACTTTGGGAGTAGCAGGAATAGATAATGGCCTGTTCGTTGAGTTTAGGATGATGTGGATTGATAGCATCTTCAGTGCGCAGCATAACGATTTCAGAAACGTATGGCTGGCTATTTACTTTTAAAGCATATCTCAAGAAAATTGGTAAGGGTGAAGCAGATACCGACGGTCACGCTCGAATCAATAAATTTGTTACGAGCAACATGGAACTGGGTCCGAAACAAAAATTCGCCGTAATGGTAAGATTATGAGTGCGACGACGAAGATAATAGAGGAAACGGCAGTATTTGAAGAAACAGTTTTTTGTTTCGGGGAAACGAGCTCTCTCTGGGAATCGGGTAGAGACAAATAAGGACGAGAACGTAGAAGGAGCAAAAGCTTGTTTAGATTTTGGCCAGTTCGTACCAGAGTCAGTGGAAGGCCCTTCAGAATATCTGTGATCTTCCCGTCATGGGCCCTAAACTTGTACTGACTTTGATTTCTACTCGGTATTGCCAAACACGACTTGCCCAGTTAAAACTTGCCAACTGATATGCTCCTGAACCGTTAGCACCCTGTATAATGCTGTCGGGTTCGCCATATTCCAGTTAAGCGCTTCCAAGCGGACTAGTTTCTGAAATTCCCCCATACGTCCTTCATAAAATCCGATGACGAATTGCCGCCAGACGCGCTAGAGGAACAAATACAATCACACGTGAGATCTGGGGATAAGTCATCCTGACGTGTGAATTAGCGATTAGTCTTTCGCTTCATATCGAGTCGCGCATTAGCCCCATGGAAAAGACAGCTAGCACTCAGCACTGAAGTCGGAACCCAGAAATGACAAACTTGATGACGCCTGACAGAACAGAGCTGGATAAAGCAAAAAGAGGGGAAGCGGCATTTTAAACAGTTTTAAACATGGTTAGGCCTAAGAGGAATTGAAAATAGCAAAACAAACCTGGATAAACGTACACAAAGAAGTAACGTGTCATTGTTTTCTTTACGATAGCGCACCTAGCGGCCAAGAAAGAACTAATCTGAGAGGAATTTTATGAGGGGTGTATTGTCACGACTTGTGTCTTGTAGCAAAACAGATCCAAAAGTTGATTAGTAGAAAATCTGCAATCCGCTTCCCGAACATTGGAAGTTTTGTAGTGTCTTTGGAGTAGAAAGTGAGCTGTTATTTATTTATTTATTCATTTATCTCTGCTCATTAGCTTATGGGTACATATTTCACTATCTCTCTGTCACAAGTGTTGATAATGTGTCAATGGAGGACTTTCAGAAACCAGTCTGCGACGGGTGTCTTGGGCGCGTACTGAAATAAGGCGAGTTGCGAGCATGGTGCTTATAATTCTCTGGAGGAGTGAGTTGCAATTAAGTCCAGCGGCTCACGACGAAAAACCGAAGTTCCGGTTACTATTGCAGTTAAAGGTTAGTGTTTGGCTTGCTAACAATAAAGATGACTTAGCTAACCTTTACAACCATGATAAGCTACAATCTTATCTCTCTAAACCAATAAGCCACTTCCTTCATTTTACTTTCCGTTCGTTTGTGGAAAGGAAATGTTCCATGAGGAATGACCTTAGACTGACTTTTAGTTATCTGATCGGCTTTTGTATCGATGCCTAAGGCACTGGGACTCTCATTAAACTGACTGTAAGTTGCTAGAGCGAAGTCTTAAAGGCAAGTGGTTATGCTTTCAGTTTCGGCAATGTAGGGAAGGGAAAAGTGCTACTGCATTCTTCTCCAGGGACTCGTGTGGAACCATCAGTCAGTGGGTTGTTGAGATTTATGTTTTGAATTTCAGCAGTTTAGGAGGACGTTGGTACTAGATTCTTCTTGGGATAGGTGGGGACAGTACGCCAGTTTGTTTTTAGTTGAGTGTTTCATTTATGAACAGATCACTCTTGATAGCGCTGTAGCAGCTTTCGGTTTTCACCGGTTTTTTTTTAGCTCATAACTCGTGAACCAGTGCATGTATGAAGCTCAAACAAGGTACACTTGTGGGTATTGGGGTCTCGGCTTTGGGAGTCCCATCCCCCACACCAACCCGGTTCAGGGGCAATTGGGCCCAGTGAATAATGTCCATAACTTGACCAGAGCTGGACATAGGAGGATGAAATTCCTTGTACTTGTAGGTCTTACGGCTGGAAAACTAGTTTTAAAGTCGCATCTCCCCACCCACTCCGTTCATGTGAAACTGGGCCCAGGGAACGTC
Organism: Branchinecta lynchi; assembly: GCA_023053575.1. Lineage (NCBI taxonomy): Eukaryota > Metazoa > Arthropoda > Branchiopoda > Anostraca > Branchinectidae > Branchinecta > Branchinecta lynchi. The sequence goes on from JAKZAP010000008.1 coordinate 9,330,334, forward strand.
TTGGTTCTAACGCTTTTTTTGTTTTGAACTTCTGCATTGTAAGTGTACATTATTTTCGTACTACGATTGGTCAGCTTGTTAGTCTTAGGCAAGGGCATGGGCTAGCTACCCGAATTGAGTGGTTTTGGGGTGAGAAATAGACAAAGCAAAATTTCCGCCTGAGAACAGCGAGAGCTAGAAGCTGATACGGCACTTACAATGCGGGGTCAGAGGATGAAAGTAGAAATTTGCCAATTCGTGGGTTTGTTGCGATCATTTGTATCATTTCCCTTGGAAGTCACGAATAATGTATCGTTTGGTAAAACTTATTCTATTTTTCGTTGTAAGCAAAACCCTTGAGACAAGGATTATCATGGGCCCTTGGAAATCACGAATAATGTATCGTTTGGTAAAACTTATTCTATTTTTGTACTTGGCTGTGATGATGTACACTGTAAGGGCGCTAGAAAGTCATCTGCAAGCATAATCGTCGGGGCCAAAATGATGATAGGCTCATCGGGATCATGAAGATGTATATTTTGCTCATAAGTACTTTTTATACTTTAAGGAATTCACTTGTAAGCAAAAAGCTCTTGAGGCAAAACTGATCATGGGCCCTGAGGATTATGAATATATACCGTTTGTTCAGTGGTGTTTTTTTCACTTTTTGGTTAAGAAAAGTTCTAAGCCAATTGCGTCAAGTCTAATGTTCCAGCCAAGTTTCATCTGGAAGTACCCTAACTCGGTCACGATCACTGGAATTTCCAACTCCCCCACAGTGCCCGAATGTGACCCGGTTTTGTCACTGATGTATCTAGGGCTTGTGCTTGTTCTTCCCACGAAGTTTCATCTCGAGCGCTCCACTCTAAAGCGTGTCACACGATTTCCGGTTCCCTCCTCCGACTCCCCCCCCCCATTCCACATTCATGGAATCCTGTCCGGACTTTAAATGGGGCATCTGAGACAGGTCCTTCCAAATATCAAGTTTCGTTCAGATCCGATAACCCGTTTGAAAGTTATGCATGCTGCTAAATTCCGGATTCCACCTCCCCTCCCCCACGATGGTCGGATCGGGCAAGTGACTATTTCCAAGTTAATCTGGTCATGACCCTGATATGCCTGCCAAGTTTCATTGTCCTAGCACAACTGGAAGTACCGATCACCGAAACTCGCGATCACCGGACTGACCGACCGACTGAAAAGTGACCGGTATATGGCACTTGGCGGAAGGCAAGTGCCATAAAAATGAGTGCCTACTATTGTAAGCTTATATACTATAAGCTGGATCAGTGACAGTTGAGGTTATCAGTAGATAATCGTACTATGATAATCGTATCAGTAGTAGATAATCGTATCAGTAGATAATGGTACGTGATAGGTGAGGTTATCGGTGATAGTCCGGGTGAAATCGGAAAATATGTTCGAATGTGAAGTTTTATCTGAAGGTGATTAGAGGTTTTAGAGGTTCGACAGAGGGGTAAAGAGATACGCCGAATCAGTTTTTTAACTTCAATTTTTTGAAAGACAAGTAGTTCACCTGGAATCCGACCGAAAACGGAGATTTGGCAGAAGTAAGGCACTAACTTTGCGAGGAACTTTCGTCCAAGTCGAGATGACGCAGGTTATAGGGGTAAACACACATGCTGAATCCATATTTGAACTTGGTCTTCTCAGATGATTACCATTTGCCTTAGTCTGTTTCTAAATTCTTTAGTAAAGTGTTCAAGAAGTCTGGCGAAGACTTGATCTCTACAAGACCCATTATCTGTATCAAATATTAACCCATTATCTGTATCAAAATTAAATTTTTGGGACCTTTGGTCTCCATGCGTGTTTGTTTGAATCTCGACCAATAGTAGCCTAATGTTTATTCCGTCACTGATTTGCGTTGTGTTACCCGCCCATCACTTAATTATTTTCGCATATTTCTGGTGCGAAAATAGGTCATTACGGTAAAACTTTATGTGACGTGTTTATTGCTTAAAATCACGAGGCTAGCTTTATCCTCCACTGATACGGATCGATTAATTAGGCTAGGCAGCGCCGAACCTTAATACTAAATGAATATTGAGTGACGGAGGCTTTGCGTATTATTTGAAAAATGGGAGATATTGGGGCGTTCACCGGTTTGGGTATACAGTTTCTTCCTCCTAGTGTTCATTCAGTTTTCCTGGCAGCGTTCGGCAGGTTGCTAAAATTTCCTAAGTTGTAATCTGTAATCTCGAAGCCCGTGGATTTTCGAGTCAACCTAAATAAACGCGATTTTGACTTGGTGATTGGTGTTAGTTACTGAATGAAGTTACGTGATTGGTTATCAAGGTCATATTACTGATAGATTCTGGTGCTTCTACAACGATAGGAACTGTGAGTGTTTTAGGTTAACTAAATAAGGGAGTAGATACAAAAAAAGTCGGTGATAGTAGTTAGGAAAATTGTAATTCCGTCCGATACCCAATACTTATATTTTCCAATGGTTTTACTTTTTTGGTCTGTGACCTAACGGGCTAGGTGAGGAAGTCCCCACGCTAATTCTTGTTTCAGCGTTGGTCTAGATAAGTCTGCCTTAGTACGAGCGAAAGCAAATAATCACAGGAACCTCTGTCTCCCTATCTCTGTAAAAAAAAACATCCAGATTTGAATTAGTCCCGATACCCTGCCCGATGCAAACGAGCAGAGGGTAGGAGCTCAGCGGAACATTAAAATTCTTTACTTTACAAACAGCTATATCGCAGTAGATCCCCGGAGGAGAATTTAAAGACTAAAAGCCGATTGGTTGTCTAACATTGTGACGTCATGTGTGACGCGCTGGAGAGGGAAGTAGACGGGTATCAACTCGAAGCTCAGCAAGTACCTCTAGCTCCTCTCAGTTTTGTCGGGATACCCATAGTCGCTGCATAGGACCAAAGTGGAGGTTCGCTTGGATTATTTGTTCTTGGTATGAGCGAAGTCAACCTTGCCTTTAGATATCGTAAAGTTTAATCGAGAAATGGTTTGAATGAATGATCGTTTTAATTTAAAAGAAAAACTATCACAGCAAAATGCCGAATTCGTTTCTGCAATATAAGGTGTACGTACTCATTTGAGAATCCCCCCTTTTGCGGAAACATGATGGAGTATGTTCTATTGCCTCTCCTCACGAAACCTGGCTTCTGACACTATTGTTTCAGCATGTTTTTCTATACTTATGAGAATGTGGCATCAGATTTGTTATTCATAGTCGATAGTTTTGACAAATGCGCTTTTTGTTGTATATGCCGTGGACGTATCGACGCAGACATAAGCCCCGTTCTTTGTCAAAGGAATACTAGCTGGTGGTTTCTGGTTCTTCCAAAAGGCTTTTTGGGATTCGCTGGTTTCAAGTTTTTAATTTATGACTGGTTGGTGCTCCCTAGTGTTATGAACCATTTTTAAATTTGTCATCACCATTGGAGACTAACCAGAACCTGTTATGGGAGGCAGGTTCCAGGATTCCAGCGAATAGTCACCGGGAGATGGTGAGGACAAATAACACCTTCAAGTTTGACCGAAAAGGGTTGTGATGGGACAGTCTAGCTGGGATTTGGGTCGTAAAGTTGTCGTCAAATCCTGGCTGCATTTTTTTTCACTTTCATTGTTTTCCGTGCGGATGAGTTAAATTTTTATTTGTTTTGTTTTTCACTTTTCGGTACGGAAGTGAGAAGTTCCAGCCAGGAATTTCGGTGTGTAATGACAGGAAATAGCCCCAGTACGTACGGCTCCACTCGAGCTTAGAAAAAACGCCGCAGCCTTTCTCTTTTCGCCAAATAGCTTACATCTTTTCAGGTCTCATTCGAAATTAGCATGCTGCTGGCTGATTTAATTTGTTTTTTTATTCCCTGTATTCTAGTCTATGAGAAATTAGTGTACACCTATTCTATCGACATTCTTATTTTTCGTAAAACCGCTAGCTTTCTCACTTATTAGCCGGAATTTTTCTTTTTGAACCTGTTATACAGGCTCCGTCGGACTTCCCGTTTTAATTAATCTTATTTTTCTTATAGGTAGAACACACCTGCAATGCCACCCCCACCGCCCCCGGGGCCTCCTCCTCCGCCGGGGCCCCCGCCTCCTCCCTCTTTTGGTGGGTCGAAGGCAAAAAGCAAAAGTTCTGAACCGGATCGCAATCAACTTCTTTCTAACATTCGTACTGGAGCCAAGTTGAAGAAGACGGTCACCAATGACAGAAGCGCTCCCATTGTCGATAGTGAGTAATCCCTCTTCCCTCCTCACTCTCTTTACCATACACAGCAAATCCTGTGTCCCTCAAGATCAAGTCCCGGTCATATGCTTACACTGCAAATCCTATGTCCCTCAAGATCAAGTCCCGGACATATGCCTACAATACCACTAAACTGTGAAATTTGCTCAGTCGCCACCCGACGGCAGTAATTTCTCTATTGGTTAACCGGTCAATTTACTGCACCGCTAGAGCCTGTTTCATGATTCTTTTTGTTTGACCGAATTAATGATGTCAATAAAGCATTTTGGCCACGCGTGATTTGTAATGAAAATATCGGCTTGGTGAGCACTGTCCCTGAGGATTTCCCTCGGGATTTCCTTACAGATGCAGCCCGATAAATTATTATTTTCTGCTTCATTGGTACTACTTTCAAAGTCCTTCAGATCTTTCCTGAACCCCAAAATTGCAATATCGCATTTCTTGGAAATACAAGCAGAAAACTCTCCGAGGCTTTGTGCTTGCCAAATCTCACGTCGATACTCAGTTAACGACAAATTAGTCCACATAGGAAGTTATGAGTGCAGCTCCACTAACGATTGGGGTGATGAGTATCTGGTAGGATTCTCTTGATCCTGTTCTCTTCTTAGCTGTTCTTGGTACTATAACTTCCTTCATTTACATTTAGACAAACCCAAGGTTTCATCAAACGAATCTAGTCACACCGTCGGCGCGTCTCAAGCAAATGGAGGATCGTCGAAAACTGCAGCTGCAGCACCACAGCTTGCAGGTTTATTTGCTGGCGGGATGCCAACCTTACGGTCGGTCGGACAAAGGAGCAAAGGTAAGAAATGTCCATCGTTACTGTTGATAGAGATGGTTGAGATAGACTAGACTACTCTGAGCGAGTAAAACCCCTTGCCTTCGTCACATGAGATGCTAGGGGTTCAGGGTCACACTCTACAGGCTCCTACTCACACCTCCTAAATTTATTTTCTACAAAACATGATACAAATTTGGTCAGGTCTGGTAGGGTTGCTTGAATAATTGAGTTGTAAAACGTCCTATCAGGTAAAGCACATTTGAGACATCTCCTATGTTAAATGAGACATCTCCTATGTTAAAGTTTAACTGAAAAGCAAACTTACTTTTGTATCATTTAGTTGAATACGCTGAGTTATTTGGATTATGCTAAGAGATTTTTTGATTTTCCACTATCTGCTCTCGTAGTGAGGTTCAGAGTATCTACGGCTGTCCCCACAGCGTAAATTCTACTATGACACGGAATATTTGAATCGGCACACAGACGCGGCTTTTTTGTGGGCGAGGATAAGCTTGGCGAAGACTGCTTAGGGCCTGAACAAGAAAATGTTCATAAATCTTTTTCGTCTAGCATGCGACACAGGTAGTACCACAAATCTGACAGGGAAATTCCACTATTTGAAAATTGGTTATTCGTGAATACTGGAGCAACAAAGTAACGCATTTTCATCGGGTCTTCAAGCCTCTCTAAGTAAATAAGTGAGGGGTAACAAGACTGTCCCTTCTCTGCCCTTTTCAGTTAAACTTTAAATGAGTTATAGTTTAACCGAAAAGGGCTAATACCCGAGAGTCTAGTTACAGATCACTTATTAAATTACATAGGCGTGAAAACCCGATAAGAATGCGTTACTCCGTTTGTCCGCTGGTCGCAGATAACGGATTTCATCGAATGAACTTTGATTTTTCGGATTTGTGATAGCCTACCTCTATGCGCCTGTCGTTCTGTGATTGAAATTTTTTTTTTTATCGAAGATAAGCCATTGTCGAAAAATAAGCCGGCGCTGATCGGCTTTAATGGGCAAATGCAGGCTTGTTTTCAAATTCAAAATCTGCGTGTTTTGATAGATTTTGGGTTGTCGTGCAAGCAGCGCACATTCTGAACGTCATTACTATAGCCTTCGATGAAAAAAAAATGCAAAATACCTAAGATAGCTCAAAATTGTTCAGTCTGTTCAAATATCCGAAGCAAAATAAGCTGCTTTTTCAGTTAAAATTTAAAGTTAAATTCTAGCATTTGCACGTGGTCACTTTCATCCAAGTCGCCAGTTCAGAGCAGGTCGAGTTGGTACCTCTGTGCGATAAGCTGGCGGTGTGATTCGGAGGCAATCACGTGGGAAAGCTTAGAATAGATCTAAAAAGTAAATCAGATAACGAAAAACATTTAGCTGGTAAATGTATCTGCTTAGAATTCTGCTGTATAGGCTACTCAATAGGAAAAGACTTATACAGCGAGGTAATTGCATATGGCCGTGCTAAATCATAAAACCAGAGCTGTTCCCGAGTCCAGCATGTTCGAGTCCGAGAACGAAGTCACACTCGCGAGTCAAGACGAGTACGAGTCTTGGACAAAAATCGTTCGAGACGAGACAGAGTCCTGCCCCGTAAATGACGTAAATGAGTCCGAGTCAATGAAAAAGGTGTCTTGAGACGAGTCCAGACTCCGTGTCCGCCAGCTCTGGATAAAACTGTAGTGGCTGGTCCAGAAATTAACCTGCTGTTGTCTTGTATTTACTCAGGATATGTCGTTTATTAATCCTCCTACTTGCAATCTTTCACTTCCGTTGGAAGTTCAGTGAATAATTAATTAGCAATGGCGACCTTGCGCTGAAAAGTTAATTCTTTTTCACCGTTGTGTGAATAATTTTGGCTAGCGTGAGGATTTTACACAAAGAAAGGCACGGTTGTATTCATAATACTCACTCGTATTGACTACTACTGATTTTTACTTCCTGATTCTTACCACCGATTCTGACTTCCATCACAACTGACAGTAATGAAATCCTGATGGCTTTCATCTTATTTGGTTTTATTTCCTTCCAGCACCGTCTCCATCAGTTCCAACAACGCCCCCCGATGAACCTGATAATCGACAGAAAATATCTCCGCCCAAAGCAGTGGGAAACGCCTTCCAACCCAAGCCGTTTGGGGGGCAGAAGCCTGTTATGAATGGAAATGGAATTGCTGTGAGTATCGATTTATTTCACCCTACGAATAAAGAGATTTTGAAATCTGCTGAAAGCTGAAATGGCACTTGTAAGGGTAGTTAGCATGTATCTCAGTAAAGTTTCTCTCTGTGTCACAAGATTTCTTGGACCCTTTCCAACTCCTGTGGCCTACGGACAGACGGACGGACGGAACCTTCATGTTCTTCGCACCGAGCAGTGAATCCAGCCACTACTACAGGAATGACTTCATGAAGAGCGTGTTCCATCCTTCTACAAATAGTAACTATTAGTTACTATATCCTTTCCAGCCTCACCAAAAGTTGCTATGCTGACCGTTCCCGGACCAGTAACTGAACATCTAGGGAGAACACTTCCCAGCTAATCAAGTTTCATTATTCGGGTCACTCTTCTCAGGACAATATATTTCACAAGATTTCCGGGTTCCCTCGGCAGTGACCTGTTCAAGTATGGGCTTCTAAATAGACATCTAGGACGTGTGCTCCTGACAGCTTTCAAGTTTGGATGGCTCGTTCGAGAGTTGTGCATGTTACAAGATTTCCAGGATCCCCCCCTCCATCTCCCTCCACAGTGCCTGCATCCGTTCCTGATCTATGAATGGCTCAATTAGGGCTTGTGCCTTTCCGTCTCTACAGTCCTGTCCCGATCCATCCATTGTAAGTGTGCTGCAAGATTTCCCTTACCCCCCCCCCCCCCTCCCACTCCGTTCTGCCCTGGACAGACGATCTGGGACATGGTGCTCTTGCCAATTGACAAGTTAAGTTCAAATCGGATAACTCGTTCGACAGTTATGCCTCCCCCACGATTCTGTATACCACCTTCCTCTGCCCCCACTCCTGGATGGTTGGATCCGGGAAATGATACTATCCAATTCAACCTGGTCAAGTCCCTAATATTAATATGCCTGCCAAGTCCCTAATATTAATATGCCTGCCAAGTTCCTAGTCCGTTTGGAATTCCCTGTCTCGCGTGCCACAATATTTACGGGACCCTCTTTAACTCCACTGTGCCTGGATCCGGTTTAGTTCTATGAATGTATGCTTGTCTTTTCACCAAGATCCGTCTCGACTCTAAGTGTGTCATAATATTTTCAGTATCTTCCTCCACCCCACACTTTTTCGAGGCCATTCCGGACCTGAAATGGGCCATCTGGGACATTTGCTCTTGTCAGTTATCAAGTTTCGCCTAGATCGGATAACAAGTGTGGAAGTACCGTAGCTCACGATCACCTCACCCACCGACCGAGAACCGACGGAAACGTCATCTTTAAATGGCACCGTACTCGAGGGCCGCGAATTTTTTTCCGAGATTTATCTCACTGATGGTTGAAATTGCCTTGACTCGGGTTTTTCGCCGAAATTTACATCGATGTCGAACCGCTGTAGGTTTCTGGAGTGACACATTTTCGGGTTCTAATCTGGACCGTTGAACTAGGAGTGCGAATGGGTTATGAATATAAATTCCGTTTCACAAGAAAAAATGTTGGTACTTATTAACTGGAACTGTCCTTTACAGGCTCAAATCAATGCTATGAATAAAGTAAACAAGCCTTCAGCTCCTGCTCCTCCTGGACCTATGGCAAGGAGACAGTCAGTGGAACAGATGATAAATAAGAGCATTGACCGCGGCCCCCCTCCCCAACCCCCTAAGACTGTTCCAGCGACATTACCTGCGAACTGGAGTGGCTCAGCCGCAGCGTCTGGCAATGTGAGGTCAAAAACAGGTAAGCTTGATCCATGCTTGCTGTATGGTAGAGCAGTGTTGGAGGAACAAGGGTGAATTATTCGTGTTCTTCGTCATGCTCTGCTGATGAGGTTGAAAGGCTTGATGTAGGACCAGGAACCAACTTTTTTTTTTTTTATTTCTCCTCGTGTATCCAAACTTAAAACTTGTAGAACTTACCGTAAAGTCACCTCATTTGGAAAATTATTTACGATGATGGAGGCAAATTTTTGAAACTGGCGCCTCACTTTCGTAATTTATAAGTTGTGTTTTTGCAGATACCATGGTATATGTTACCACGGCAACTGGATCTGCAATTAGTCGTTTTTGCAGTTATCGTGGCATCAGGTACTACGCTTGCTCTGCAAAAAGGAAATGCCTTTTGACCACGGTATCAGATACCACGGTAACTACAGAAACGACTTTAGACCGTGGTATCATATGCCATGGTCCAGCTGCGCTAGTAACTCGTATAAGCAACATCACTCTGTCTAGCAAAATCTATGAAAGTTTCGTTGCAACGTGGCTTAAAAACGAGATCTTATCAAAAATAGATCCACGGCAATTCGGTAACATACCTATATCCGCTACTACCCATTACGTAATACAATTAATTGACTTTATTCTGAAAAATCTTGAAGAACCAGGAAAATGGATAAATTTGATTGCAATTGATTTTCGTAAAGGTTTCGATCTCATTAACCATAAGATTTTAATTGGTAAACTTTCTAGTCAATTCAACGTAAGCCCTCATATAATTAGAATAATTGCTAGTTTCCTATACGAAAGACAACAAATGACTAAATATAAAAGTATTTTTTCTGACCCGGTTCCCATTTTTTGTGGTGTACCTCAAGGTACTCTTTTAGGACCTTTGCTTTTTTTGGTTATGATTAATGAAATTGCACAGGATCTGCCGGATCGGTGGAAGTATGTGAACGGTTTGAGTACTAATGAAGTATGCTACCGTCATATTAAAAGTTCAGCAGCAGCAATCATCGAAGACATTCAAAATGAAGCGTCTTTGTCCGATATGAAAGTTAACCAAGAAAAAAGCGCTGTTTTAACTATTTCATTTTTAAAATCACCCCCGCAATTTGAACCAAAGCTCATTGAAAATTTGGCTGTAAAAAAACTAAAACTCCTTGGAGTAGTTATTACTGAAACTTTAGATTGGGAAGATAATACAGTAGAAATACTCCGTAAGGCAAACTCAAGCCTGAACATGTTAAAGCTTTTATCAAAGCATAATGTCCCAAGTCTACACATCCTCAGGATTTATACCTGTTTCATAAGACCATTAATGGAGTACGCATGCGCAGTGTGGCATTTTGGTCTAACTGCAGATCAAAACTCACGTATTGAAAGAATCCAAAAACGCGCTCTCCATATTATCCATACAGGCCCAAAAGTACCCTATTCCTTTCTTCTAAGAATATACACAGTTGATACATTACAACAAACATACAAACATACAACACATACAAACGGTTCCTCGAGATCGGTAAAAAACTTATTTCGCACCCCATCTACAATGAGTTTCTCCCTCCCCCATACAACAATGTAAGGGAAAGGCAAGAGCGAGCAGTCTCTACGCAGGTCCCAATATTCCAACCAGTAGCGGCCAAACACAGCCGTTACCAAAACAGTTTTATACCAAAGATTGTTGAAATTTTAAATAGCCTTTGACCATTTGTACGTGCTTTTAAATGTTTATGTTATGACAGTACTCACCAATTTTGGTTTTGTAACCGTGAAAGTGTGAGTGAATAAATTACTATTCTATTCTATCTTCCGGGTAACCTGAAGTTGCAACTTCTCTTCCGCGACGGGCGGTCCACGGTCATCAGTCCATTTGTACATTTCACGGACCTCCCCCGGGAACGGCCCGGTTCTCGTATTAATTCATCTACGCACATTAGGCATTCAACTTTGGGAGTAGAGTAGCTCTTATCACATCACCTCAGTTGGAAATGCACACCCCGACCTACTGAATAGGCTGGCTTTTCCTGAGCTCCTGTTCTATGTGTCCTCCTCCAGTGAAACACAATTCAACACAAGTTAATCGTAGAAGAAGTTCCTATAGTACATTTGTATGTAATATATAAATTGACCATAATATCTTAGAAATTAGGTCAGATAACCGAGCCACAGAACTAAATACTTAATACAGCCTTGATCTCCCTGACAATTGGTGTAATGTGTCCAAGTATAGGCTGACTGTAGACGTTATGACCAGGGCATTGTCTGGTATCGACGAAGTTAGGTGGGATGCGTACCCTGTTTATCAAAGAATGTGTTTCTAGGACCTCCTTTGCCCACTAAACCTCCCGTGAGTATGAAACCTCTCATCGCACTCAAACCTAGTCAAGAGGGTCCGACTTCCCCGAAACCGAGTGGACAAGCCCCATCATTCCTTCATCACATCAATAAGAGACCTAGTGAAATCAACGTGCCTTCTAGTGAAAAACCCGCAGTGACTCGCCAGTCCTCCGTCGGGCGGGCGCAGAGTATGAGACAACCGAGTAGACAATCAAGTACTGACGACGTTTCAAGTGAAACGAGTGGGGATACTAGTCCGGTAAAAACTGTGCGGACTGCGAACTCGTCCGCAAAGTACGGCACATTGCCTAGAAACGCATTTCAGTTAAATCAACCGCCAGTGTTGGCGGTCCAGCGGTCTCCTGGTGCGACGGTTAAGCACCCAACGGCCAGGCCGCCGCCTCCTCCACAGAGGATAGTGCCGCCATCGATTGCGCCTCCTCCCCCACCGGTTAGTGCGCCACCTCCGCCTCCTCATAGGACTGGACCGGCGCCACCGCCACCAAGATTACCAATCAATATGGTGGTAGGTACCGTTACGTTTTACCTTTTCGCTAGAATTGCATCTAACTCACAGATTACCCCTTTACGCAGCCATGAAGCGCCGTCACTCCATATTTGCTAGCTAGCTGACGGACAAATAGCGCAAGGTATCACTCAGTTCGTTTCTCCAGCGTTTCAAGCTCTTTGAAACAATCTTCGAACTCCCGAAGTAATTCACAACTTTACCGCATATCCTAGACAGGGACTACATGCTGTGTAGTCCCGTGACGTGTTGCCTGTATAGCATTGTTCAAATAGGTTTAATAAGCTGCATCGCGGTATACGTGACTTGTACGTCTTATTACACAACCTTGTCCAAACTGTAAGTAAAAGGTTCTTATCCGTACGACGCTCAGTGTTGCCGAACTGATATAATTTTTCGAGCTTCGAAAGATCAGTTAAGTCTTCTTAATACTACTCGAAGTACAACTTGACGATCTTTACGTTGTAAAAACTACTAAATTAACGTATGGACAACAGTGTCCTTCGAACTAACAGTAAGCAGTCGTAACAGAACAAAATCTGTTCTTTCGAAGATAAGTTGTTACTTCAGCTTCCAACAAAGTGAACTTTCGTGTTTCCCATGGCAAAGTTGGTGAAGCTGCTCTTTGCTCGGCCCGCTGGCGGAGCCCAACGAAGCGATCTGATTGGCTCTGCATAAGAGAAAGAAGCAGGGCCTATTCTCCTTATGCGGCATATTACAGCGCGCCCTGAGGAAAATACACATTTGTTATCAAGCGGCAAGTTTTCGTGGCAGATGCATCCATCACTCTTGACAGTGTATTGACAAAAAGGCTATTGTGGAACAAAGGCTAGTATGGTCCTTGGCGCGTGCTCACCATCAGTGAACTATAATCTACTGTGACTGTAACGCGTGAACCCTACCGATTAGTTTTTTGTTTTAATTAGCTCGGTGTAAGATTTCTTTTCCTTTAGCCGCCTGCACCTAATCAGTTGGCCCCCGCACCGCCAGCCAGGAATTCTTCGATGAGGAGTAATAACTCCTCGACGTCTTTGTCTGGTTCAGTCAATTCCGCTAAAGGTAGGCAAGGACCTCACTATTCTTTTTATTTCTGCGTCAGTGGGCTCAGTTTTATTTCCGAGAGGTTATTTTGATCGGGTCTCCTTTGAAGATCACCTCGTATTCAGCCTACAGGCCCGGTTTCGTCCAAGTGTTCTTAGTAACTACGACAGTTTCGAGAGCGAGGGGCGACCCCGTCGCCCGCTAAAATGCGCCGATGAATGGGCTTGACAATAAAGCATTTCAGTACCAGCATTAAACTGTTGCGTCTGCAGAGACTTCTTACGTTATAACCTATTACATCCTGGATTCGAGGTTAGGATTTCGTAGATAGCGAAAACCGGGACAAGCTGGTTTTCTTTCCATTGGCTTATGACGCGTCCCATTGCCTGAATATGGGACATATTTGGCTTGACAATGTGTCGGACTTGCCAATACGTGGGCGGTAGGAGACCAACAGATGTCGAGAAAAATCAATACAGACAACAAACAAGAGCTGGAAGCTCATATGACACTTGCAACGCTGGGTCAGACGGAAGTGATGGTCAAAAGTAATTTTTTTCACTTTTCGGTTGAGATGCGGCGAAACCCTTGAGGCAAAAATAATCATGTACTCATGGCGATCGTGAAACAGTAAATTTCGCTTAAAAGTATTTGTTGTACATTGTGGTTAAGATGAGTTCTTTTAAGGGCTGGTCGAATCGGAGAAGTGACGACGTTTAACCCAATAATGTCAAGTTTCTAATGCTCCAGCAAAGTTGTATCGTCCTAGCACAGAAGTACCTTAACTCACGATCATCGGAATTCCGGACACTCTACAGCTCCCCCCTCCCCCTCGGTACCTGAATCCGGTCCGGTTCTGTCACTGATGTACCTAGGACTTGTGCCTGTACTTCCCACCAAGTTTCATCCCCATCGCTCCGGTCCGAGAGTTTCACAGGATTTCCGCCCCCCCCCCCCCCCCCCAGATTCATCGGATCCGGTCCGGACTTGAAATTAGATATCTGAGAAACAAGATCTTTCCAGATATGAAGTTTCATTAAGATCCGATCCCCCATTCGAAAGTTATGCATGCCCCTATTTCCCAGATTTCGCCACCTCCCCCTCCCCCCACGATGGTCGGATCGTGGTACTGACTGTTTCCAAATGAGTTTGGTCGGGTCCCTATTATGACTGCGAAGTTTCATCGTCCTAGCCCTTCTGGAAGTACCCTAACTCGAGAATAGTGGACCGACCGAAAAATGATCGGTAATAATCGGTATATGGCACTTGAGCGGAGCTGCAAGTGCCATAAAAATCAGGAACAGTAAATTCTGTATAATAGAGGAGACAGTCGATACATACGAAACACAAACTACATAACCCTTTGCGACCGTATTATTAAAAAAAAAAAAAAAAAAATATCTACAAGCTGAAAAGGTTAGCCATTAGCCTACCGAAAATTAAAATAAAGATGTCCGATTCTTTGAAAATAAGCGCGTGCTATTTGTCTTTAATCCTGCAAACGCCGACTTGTTTCATATTCAAAATCTCCGCGTCTAGATGAACTTTGGGGTGTCGTGCAAGCAGACCACACTCTGAACGTCATTATCTGAATTATCTCATTACACGAGTATGAACATCATTATCTGAAGTCATGATCTCTAGCAATACGGACTTATTTATATACAAAACGGACTTATTTATATACAAAACGGACCGATTTCTGAAATACGTCCGTATTGCTAGAGATATTTTTAAGCCGAAATACGTGCGTAAAATACGCTCGGTTTTTCCACAGTGTGTAAATCCACCATGATCCCAAGTCTTGTAACCCGTTTTCGGACCCACCGGTCTCTTGTTTCCTCGCCGGTGCGGACTAACCAGAACCTGGTGAGGGGATGGTAATTCCAAAATCCTTCTTATGGAGGAGAGCAGCAGACACAAGGGAGTAAAAGCAGAAACTACCAGGAGTGCGACGTGTGACGGATGAAACTAAGGTTATTATACTCTAATTATAAGAGTTACCTTCCGCTGAATGGAAAAGCGTCCTGTCTAGATAATTCCGACAAGTCCTGTTAGTCGTAGGGTGTTTGCGCGGAATGTTATATCGTAGACTTCTTAGCGTAGCATGGATTTAGCTATACTTATTTATTTTTCTTTTAATCATGCATGCTGCCACATCTGCTAGGAGATTCGCGAGTCTTTAGTTCTCTCTGCGACATTCCGGATTACCTAAACCATTACTCCTCAAGCCTTGAACACACACAGTCCCCGACCTATGCCCGAGCTTCATCCACATATACCCCTTCACATTATTATACCTTGAGATCACGCTGCGAAAGCGAAAGAAAGTATAAAACTAAAAGCAGTAGAACGATGAAACCAATAAAACAAGCTAGGTCACCTGTTGACATGCTGCATGCTAGTTCAAGTAACGTGGATATAGACACTGTGCGTAGATTGGGGTCTGGTGTGGCGTCACTAAGACGTTTGTCCAGTCACCCTCCGACATTCCCTCCCCCTCCTACCCCTGGAACAGAACGGCAAAGCCATTATGCATGCTCATCGTTGGACAGGCTGAAACGTAAGTAACTTCCAAATACTGGAGTGCGTGTGACGATGATAGAAGTGACGATTTATTAGAAAACGAATCAGAAAAAAAAACTCGGTATCAGAAAACTTTCAGTGCCGGTTAGAAAGGGTACAATGAAGGAAGTTTCTCCGAGTAAGGATAATCTTATCTGTAATGAGATAGGATTAATCCGAAGTAGATATAAGATTATCCCAATAAAGACTAGATTAATTCCAGTAGCAAATACTGTAAGATTTGTTTTTACAGTTTACGCTTCTTTATCCTCTTTAATTCTAGAATGGGACAGGATGTTGAACAGACCTTTCGTCAGAGCCATCCGGTGGTATCGGTAACCCATCTTAAACATTGAGTATCGTGTCGCAACTGTTGGGAAACATTAAGGTCGCGAAAATAGTGAAGTGTCATTTCTTGCTGTGACTGCTATACCCCGGCTATTTTAGCTCAGTTGTGAAACCGGAATTCCCAATGCATGCGTGGTGTTGACGCTTGCTTGGATCGGTGCACGCTCTGAGGGAAGGATGGATTTTCGCCTAGAACCTTCTCGGAATATATACTTGTATAAAATCTATTCCTGGTTTTGGTATTGTGATTCTTAGTCCCCTTTTCTACGAAGTTGTTACAATTTTGAGATTTTGCAGCCCTGTTATTTTCTACGAAGTTGTTAGAATTTTGAGATTTTGCAGTCCTGTTATTTTACCATCTAGACTTATTTTCAAACGCAGCATGAGACGCCAAGTACTATATCTCCGACACGTCGTATTGGCAATGTTACAAAGACAGATCCCACCGTCTTTGGCCTTTGACTAACACTTTCTCTTTGTTTAGATGACCTCGAATCCTTGTTTGCCAGCCGGTTCCGACCTTTGAATATCCTGCCTGCTCCAGACCAATATACAAACTGCCCAAAGGTGTATCCTAGCAAGACAGGTAAGCCTTTAGTCCTCCGTTCTGTTTCAGCATGGCTGCCTTTGCTTTATCTCAGTCGCCTCTCCGGGTTTAGAGCTGGGATCAGCTAGATTACAGTAGAGGTTGTGCTTATAGCCTAGTCACTAAATCTATGCTAGGATGAACTACTTGCAGAAACCTTATCGGAGAGCAAGGTGAACGAGAATCCACACTTCCGAAATACAGAAATACGCGGAGTATGACTAGCCAGGCTGTTATGTCAAATGCTAATTAATTATCAACTCGGTTTAAGAAGCCTTTAAAAATGACTAATTATAACCGACTAACTGATTATTGTGCCGTTCGGCGGGAATCCTGTCCGGTTTCTTTGGCTCGGATAAATAGTTTGTCTGAATCAAGAGAAAACCGGGATTTGAGAATGAACAAAGTTAATCAAAGCAGCAACATTTGGGGTTGTGCTTTGAGTGAAAGATAAGCTAGATAATAAAAGAATTGCCGCAAGTAATATCTCTGGATAGGACTTTCGGAATTCAAGGAAGAACTACGAATGGAAAATTTGCGTGATACAAACAATCTAGACTGTTATTTTCAAACGCACTCCGACACGTCGTATTGGCAATATTACAAAGACAGATCCCCGCTTGAGATCCCACCGCAGCCTTTGGCCTGTTTTTCTCGGTTAGTTGTAGTTTCACCATCAGGAATCTTTTCTGAGCTTTTCGTGAGAATCCCCACGGGAGGAATCCTTCCCGTGTGCCGGGATATTCAAGCCCAGTCGGAGATGTCTCTTTGTGCCAAAGCGAGATGCATGAATCCCACCCTCTCTCTTTTAAAGACTATATCTGTATCAGCAGAAATAAAAAGAAGCCTAGTGCGCAAATAAAGAGGTTCATGTTTTTTATAGATTTAGAGTTCGCATCTCTCTCTTCTTTTAGCAGACACCGCTGCATGAAATGGCAAGGGCATGGTAGTTTTCTGCACAGGTAAAAATGGCCTAGCAGCGTGACCGTAACCATTGCTTTTCCTTGTTTCGTTCCGTCTTTTTCGATTTCCTTATTTCCCGCCATTTTGTGTGGACGTTTTTTGCTTCCGCCGTAGTAGTAGTCTTATTGGGGCTTATAAGATTAAATTCTCATCCTGTATGACCTGTCTCCACTGCGTTTGGGGCAATCAATCACCAAGGTCCTGAAGTATTTCTGGGAATTTCTGTGCTGAAGACGGTACTTTTTCTGGGGTGTTGGTTGTGTGAAGTCGAAAGCAAATGGACAACCCCGATTCTTTTGTAATTAGGATATATGGGTCTTCCAAAAAGATTATTTAGAATGTGTTCGGAAAAAAACTGCTAAGCAGAGTAATCCTGGCTTTTTTTTAGTTTGATTGCTGTTGTTCTATATTCTTGCTCCCTATGCCTTCAATATGCTTATAGGTTGCAGTTCATTTGAGTTTGCTTTTGAGCACGTGCGTGTGACGCAATCTTTTCCGTCGGTGGCGAGACTAGGTAAGTTTGTTCTCTTTTTTCGTTAAATCAGCATAGGTATTGCAGCCTGTGTTTAAACATGTCGAAGCAGTCGACCACAAATCCCTGATTTTGCGATAGGCCGTACCGAACGTTGTCTACACAGAATGTTTTTTTTTTTTCAAAACATGCGGAATAGCCTATGTCAAAGTCAGGCATAGTCTATACTAGACGCTGGGCAGCCCGAACCCGATAAAGTATTCAAGTTCAAGTTTTTTTAATTTTACACAAAAATAGAAAGATATGACATAAGCACTGTGGAGAAAAACAATTCGAACATGCAGTGCTTGTTAAATTTTTTACTATAATTACAACAACTACGTTCCTGGGTTTGAAATACAGAAAACAATCATTAAAAGTTCCTTTTAGGGGGTTAGGGCTGGGTTATGTCCCCATCATTTAACATAGGGTAACCGGCGTCCATAGGCTGTTCCAGACCATGGGCGTACCCAACGTTTGGCCAAGAACAAATAATCACAACAACCTACGTCTTCCTATCTCTGTCATAGGAGCATGCGGAGTCGAAAATATTCTCGATACCTTGCCCAATGCAAACGAGCGAAGGAAAACTGCTATATAGCAGTACAGCCCGCAGAAGAAATTTCATTAGGAACGCCTCCCGAGTCGTCATTTACATCTGATTGGTTGTCTACCAGTGTGACGTCAAATGTGACGCGCTTCAAAGCTGGCTCCTACAGTCTTCATCTTGTATGGCACTTCATTCCAGCCCCTATCATCTTGTATTGCCTCACAAACTGCTGAACTCATCATATGCCAAGATCCAGCCTAGCCCCCCAGCCCCACACAGTGCACCAGAGGACACTCAAAGAAGTCAAAACCAGGGCCAGAAAAAGTTTTTTCACCAACAGAGTTGTCAACTCCTGGAATAGTTTGTGCGAAGCAACAGCCTCAGCCCCCATTCCTGAAGCGTTCAAGAAGGCACTGGACAAAGAGTAGGCTACGAACGATTGGAAATATGAGTGGTGCATCCCGCTCTGCTCGTACCTGCCATGAGATGCCACCGATTCAACTCGGGAGCATTCAGCAGATCTTAATTTGCTCCGAAGTGCAAAGTAAGGTAATTAAGGTAAAGCACAGCGCCGAGAGGGAAGTAGTCGGGTATCAACCCGAAGCTCACAGCAAGTACCACTAGCTCCACTCAGTCTCGTCGGGCTGTCCATGTTCGCTGCATGAGACCAAAGACGGAGGTCCTACTAGATTATTTGTTCTTGGTTTGCGTTGGACTTAGTCTGAGTAGTTTCGTATTTGAAAGCTTTCTGTGTACCTCAACTTGACCACTTGCCAGTGCATACAGTTGTAATTTAAAACAGGGCTCTCTTCTGTGCTTAGATCCTAGTTTCACTAAGTTTGAGGTCAAACGTGGCTAGTATTTTAGAGGAGTGAATACGGAGTGTGTTCCACCCTTCTAACAATAGTAACTATTAGTTACTATTTCCGTTCCAACCTCACGCAAAGTTACAAGCTGACCGTTTCAACCTTATCAAATAGTAACTATTTGCTTACCATGCTCGGGAGTGTAGTAAGCGTGGTAGTAAGCGGCCTCAGTGGTGACCAAAACTCGAACACGTAAATTGTGACCGTGTACGGTATGAGAAGACGTTTGTACCGTCTTTCGTTAAAATTTTTAATCTTATTTAGTGTTTGCTTTTATATATGACGTTGACATATTTATATATGAGTGTCTACATGTATACATGACGATTTCGACAAACTTGGATTTCACCACGATAGTTCGAAAAGAATAAAAGCGATATCTATCTATCTAACTACGGACCTATGTAACGTGATTGGCTGGATTATCCCGTGGAGTGATGTTTTGGCAAAAATACAAAAATGCGTAGTAACTACGCTAAGTAGGGTGGGACACGCTCACAGAAACAATTTATATCCGGAAGAAAATGAATAGACCTTAGTAATCTTTTGGAACCATAACTCAGCAGGCTGGTCGAGTCTTCGAATACCTCGAGGACGCCGAATTTGACTTTGTCCTCAACATAAAACTCTCGCTAGCCTAAATATGGAATAATGCACTCAAAAATATTCGAAATTTGTCATAAATAAAAATTGAATAAAGCACTAAAATAAAACCTAAAGAATTGACTTGGTTGTTAACTTATTGCAAAAGATGGAACAAAGTTTTGATTGTACCTTTCGTGTGTTGGGGCTATCGGAAAACAGAAAAAAGTACAGCATAAACAGAATTGTACCAACAGTCGATCTAAATGGGACACAGCTGTTCGTATCGATCGCTTATCAGATAATTTGGGGATTTTTGTGCCATTTTTTATATGAAAAGCTCCAAAGGTCAGAATTTGGTGATAAAAATAGTTTCCAATCCTTTGGGACTTCTGTAATTTTATCGTTCTGGGTCTACGACGTAGGGGTGGGGGGATTGAAAGGATTCTTGTACCAGAACGCACGCAAAGTCTTACGTCGTGGACTTTTTAATCTAACATATTTAAATTTTCAGCTCAACAGCTACAGCTGAGTATGAAGCGAACGCCGGCTCCGCCACCCCCACCTCCTCCGCCCCACCCGGGGATACTGCAGACCTCACTCCAAAGTAAGCCTTGGGTGAACAATGCATCTGCGTGTTAGCGAAGGACGCAGGGGCTATTTTATCCCTGCGCAAGTGCATTTCCATATCTGTGATGTTGTGCGTGTGGTGCCAAAGTGTACAGTAAATCCCTCCGGACATAAGAGGTAATGGGAATTTCTGGAATGCGACTGCCAGTAGTCAGCGGCCGAGAAAATCCTGCAAGTGCGGAACACGAAACCCGTAGGCACATCGGGCGTGTTCCATCCTTCTTAACAATAGTAACTATTAGTTATATTCTCGTTCCTGCCTCGTAAAAAGTTACTACGCTGACCGTTCCAACCTTCTCAAAATAGTCACTAATAGTAACAATTCGCTTACCACGCTTGGAGCGTGGTAACTATGAATCTCTGTGACGTGATTGGTCCGATTAGCCTGTGGCACGATTCTTTTCCGGAAAATAGAACAATGCATTCCAGCCTCGACACCAAGAAGCTAGAATCCGTGACGTCATGCGTATTAACTACGGTAAGTAGGGTGGAACACGCTTATTTAGGTTGTCAGTTTTGTGACGGCACTTAACCCACTCGCAGTCAAGCAAAGTCGGCAGGAGAGGGAAAAAGTCGTAGTTGGTAAAAAAAAAAGAAATATAACTTTCTACGCATAGCTTGTCGCTTGGAGTTCATCGACGTTATTTGTATGTATTTGTAGATTGCCTAACACGAATTTTATATTTATTTTCCTGATTAGCTGCCGAATTCCGTTGGTATTGCACCTTTTTCACCGCGACGTGACAGAATCTGGACGCATAGGTTTGACCTCTAGTTGACATCACCTCGTATTTTTAGCCTGGTGTAGTTAGAACGTATAAAACTAGTACACACGTTTCGGTCAGAATAATGGTGAGAAACTTCCCAATCTAGCAAAGTGAGTCCTCGCAGACTGGAATCCTGCCTCACTGCACCCTTGGAAATATCATTCCTCTCACATACGGACATTAAAACCAATATGTAACATAAAATCTGTGTTTATGATTGTGGAATCGTGCCTACCTTGTGATATGCATATATGTTTTGTTGAGCTTGTATTTGTAGATAGCATCCCTGTCAAGAGTTCATGCGTTGAGCGGTTCGGGTTGAAGTTTTTGCGAAAGTCTGTTCTTTACTGAGTATATATTAAGATTAAACAATCTAACGTAATACGTATTTTCGCCGTTCCACGTCCCGCTGGAGTCCCTGTGTTTTTGTTTGTCCCAAGGACTCACTCCCCGTATTCTCGCGAGTACCCACGGACGGGGAATCCTCCGTTTTCAAAAAGGACGTCCTTTCAGATTTGGAGGGAATAAATTTTGGCTGGTGTTGTGGTGCGATGTAAATTAATTAAAATCAATCACAATAAACAAAACCAAAAATGAAGTGGATCCGGCCGGACTAATTTCGACAACTTTTTTTTCAAACAAAAATCCATGGAAGCATTCCTTCGTTGTACGCTAAAGTCAGCGTGGAGTGATTATTCTCACCGTTCCCTTCGATTCCCCGAGGAGTCCTCGGGGAACGGCGAGATCGCGCCTTTAGATTCTTTCCGAGACGTCTTATGTTAGTACGTGTACCCCTCTAACTTTTGGTTCACATATAGCCTACTGCGTCCATCGAGTTACTTACTGCTGAAGACGCTAAAGTTGCAATGTTGAAGAGAAGGTGCGAAAACTCATGTGTTTACGCACGGTGGTGACAAAAAGGGAGCGTTCTAACGAAGATTCGCTTGTTTGAACCCCATGCGCCCCAATCGAAGAAGCATTCGGCAACGGAGCGTTATGGTGGCTTTTTGTGGCCGTAAATCGACACTGTATTGAACGTTCGGTTTTTTTGAAGGACACCTGAATGAAGAGTACCAAGTATCATCCCTATCTGTTTGAAAACCTAATCCAAATATGAAACAGTGCTTCCAAGCTATGATTTTTGCTACATTTTGCGTCTGTCCTTATTTCAGTACCGAACAATTTTAGAAATGAACATATGTGTCCAATCAACCCTTCTTCTGGACTATTTTTAGCCAGTTAAGCCCAAACGTATATCTAGAAGAAATTCCAAAACGATCCGGCTAGCACTGTACAAGATTTGAATGAACTGTGCTTTCTGGGATCCCAAAACGTAAGTGGAGGGATACCTATGACATCGCAAAAGTTGTCCGTCCGTCTGTCCATCTGTCCGCACGATAACTCTCGAAGGGATTTAGATATGTTGATAAAACTTGGTGGGAGGACCGTTTGGGTCAAAGTACAGGTCGAGTTCGAAGATGGGCTCTGTAGCCCTATATTTGAGGGTGGGGGAGGGGTTTCTCGGTGGACAAGTAGTTTGTCCGGAATCCGACAAAAAACGGAAAGTTGGTAAGCAGTAAAATTTCATTTGAAGTTGATTATATGTTTGATTTACGGGTAAGAACACATGCTGAGCATGATGGTGAAAATCATTTTCTCGCCGGACAAGTAGTTCGTCCGGAATCCGGCCAAACCGGAAAGTTTGTTAAAATTAAAAGTTTTGTTTGAAGTTGATTAAATTTTTGATGTAGGGGTAAGAAGACATGCTGAACACGATGGTGAAAACCATTTTCTCGCCGGACAATTAGCTCGCCCGAGATCCAGCCCAAACCAGAAAATATGTTAAAAGCAAAAGTTTTATCTAAAGTTGATTAGATGACAGATTTAGGGGTAAGAAGAGACGCTGAGTCCGTATATGACAATCATTTTTACTCGGACATATAATTAGTCCGGAATCTGGTTGTACCTGGCATTTTTTTTTAAGTCAAAGTCTTATTTAAAGTTGATCAGATGTTCTTTGAATAGGAGATACGCTGGATTCGTTTCTGAATTTTCTTTTTTGGCTGGACTAGTAGATCGCTCGGAATTCGGGCGAAATTTTTCTCCGATGATTAGCCTAGCGAAGACTGGATCTGGCGAAGACAAGACCCAGTTGTCTGGATCAAATCTTAGATTTTTGGGATCCCATCGACACCTTTGAGTCTGCATGTGCAAACCTCCAGAAACAGACATCCCTATTTTGAAAACGTCAAGCTCATGAGAAGAATAGTCGCGTTTTCGCAGATACCATGGTATCTGATACCACGGTCTAAAGTCGTTTTTGCAGTTATCGTGGTATCTGATGCCACCGTCAAAAGGCGTTTTTGCAGTTATCGTGGTATCAGATGTTCAGAAACTACGGTCCGACCGTGGTATCTGAAAAGTCATCTCACTTTCATCAAATTTTGTCAGAGTGGTGAGAAAGAAGTTTAGCACTTAGTGATGTAACTGGATATCTGTTTTTGGGATCCCAAAACGTAAGTGGAGGGCAGCCAATGTCAGTCAATGTCTTGACTGCCCCCACAGGCCCATTCGGGCTTTCATGCAGTCAGAAGTATCAGCTACATGTATAAAGGATGCTAAGAGCGTTATAAAAGGTGTATTTGTGTAGTTTAGCATGTAAAAGTTGGTTTGCATAATAAAGAGTATTAAACTAAAAAACTAAACTAAAAACATCGCAAAAGTTGTCCGTCTGTGCGGGCTACAACTCTCGAAGGGAATGAGATAATTTTGATGAAACAGGGTGTGAAGATTCATTGGGTCAAGGGTAAGGTCAAGTTCGGAGATGGGCTCTGTAGCTCGACACTTAGGAGTGGGGGAGGGGGTTCACATTAAGGGACAAAAGAAATATTTTTAAACAGCTAATGTGATAGTCAATTATGGTGTAAGAAGGCATGCTGAGCACGATAATGAAAACCATTTTCTCGCCGGACGATTAGTTCGTCCGGAATCCGGCAAAAACCAGAAAGTTGGTTAAAAGTAGAAGTGTTATATGAAGTTGATTAAATAGTCGATTTTGGGGTAAGAAAACATGCTGAACGCGATGGTGATAACCATTTTCTCGCCGGACAACTAGTTCGCCCGGAATCTGGCCAAAACCGGAAAATTTGTTAAAAGCAAAAGTTTGATTAGATGACAGATGAAGGGGTAAGAAGAGATGCTGAGTCTGTATATTTCAATCATTTTTTACCCGGACATATAATTAGTCCGGAATCCGGTTGTAACCGGATTTTTTTTTTAAGTCAAACTTTTATTCAAAGTTGATTAGATGTTCATTATAGGGATTCGACGCTGGATTTGTTTCTGAATTTTCTTTTTTTGCTGTACTAGTAGTTTGCTCGGAATTCGGGCGAAACTGGAAACTTGGCAGAAGTAAAGCAGGAAGTCTCGGTCAGTATCGTCAAAATAGATATGGCTTATAGAGGTATATCTGAACTTGGTTTTCTCTGTTGATTAGCCTGGCGAAGACTGGATCTGGCGAAGACAAGACCCTATTGTCTGAATCAGATATTAGATTTTTGGGATCCCATCGACACCTTTGGTCTTGTTCTTTTGGGATGACTTCGAAAAGTGCAATTTCGGCAGTAGTCGTTTTTGCAGAGCACCGTGTATTAGATACCACGATAACTGCAAAAACGACTAATTGCAGCCAGTTACCGTGGTAACATATACCATGGTATCAGCAAAAACACAACTAATGTTCTCCGTTGCCATGTCTGTAAATGCATTCTTCCTGGTGTGTTCAAGTATGGTTTCATTGTTCAGGTGTCCTTTAAGTAAATGCATTTTACCGATAATTGTATACAATTAATTTAAGCATAAGAGCGGAGCGAGGCGTTTCTCTATTCCTAAAGCTGATTTGAGGCGGGACGGTACGCGTTTACATGACACGATGTACAATGCAGTATCGAGTTACGACCTCACAAACCCGCCAAAGCGCGGCAAAACCAAGAAGAAATGACCAGAACGGGCGCTTTCGGAAACGCTTCCCTAGCCATAGCACGTCAGTGTGAAACGAAGCCATACCTATTCCGATAGGCTAAACCTTAAGGCCAGGGCTATCCCACATCGAATTCTTTCCCCGCGAAAGCGAGGAGAGTTTTTTTTTTTTTTTTTTTCATTACAAATCAGAAACATTATCGTGAGTAGAAATAAATCAGGATCAAGTCATTTATCGCCTCCTCTTCCTGACTTCATTTTCCTTTCCTTCGGTAGTTCTTTTTCCCACTTCCATGACTTCGTCTTCAGCTTGGGGAGGAGTGCTAAATCCAAGTATAAATGGCTTCACCAGTTTCATCACAAGTTGCTCATGTTGAATTGATGACTTCTCAAGGCTGATCCTAACGGTCAGTTTGTCCAACGGCCTAAGGAAAAGAGTACAATTTGACAATCTGGCACCGAAGACCGAGCAAGAAGTGTCACAAAAAAAGCAAATTATTGGAATCGACAGACAAAATATTTTCAGAAAGTCCCTGCCTACTATAGACCAAACTTTTACAAAACATACAAGTCGATGGATCGGCCGGATTCGCATGAATCCAGCGCTAATGGTAAATTCGCTAGTTCGGTATATAGGATAATAGGACGATTAATCCGCCTATTTGGTGTAACGTCCTAACTAAATGATACGCAGGAATTTGATTTAAACCGGAACATCCTCCTCTGATAACTTATAAGATGTTTCAAGAAAAAGATGGTGCATTACGAAATGAACATGTTCGGTGAGTCTTAAAACAGAATTGATACATCAAAGACCAGATTCATGGCTCAGATTCGTCCGCCATGGAGAGCTGAACAATGTGTGTCTTCAACAAAGTACAAGTAAGAAAATTCTTATTCCGGTCGTAATCTGGGCTACACCAGAAATTAAAGACGGGAAACAATACCTAACGGATCTGGTTGTGGGGTTGATTAGGGATAAATAACTTGTTTACGCAATATGGGGAAGACCGGAAGTCTACATGCCCAAATTTTCTGGATGAAGAAGTCCCAATAAATAGTCACTTTCAGATCCCACCTAAACGTTTGGTCTTGTTCCTTGTGCTGTGCGCATTTTTAGTCCAATCGCCGCAGGAACTGGTTTCTTTGAATATGTCTCTCTGATCGTGATTTGACCAAGTGAGGTCCTTCCATACTTCATTAAGATCCGATCACCCGTTCGTAAGCTAAAAATATCTCATTTTTCCTAATTTTCCCGAATTCCTCCACTCCCCTCCAGATGGTCGGATCGGGGAAGCGACTTTTCTACTTTAATCTGGTCCTGTCCCTGATACGCCTACCAAGTTTCGTCGTCCTAGCTTATCTGAAAGTGCCTCAACTAGCAAAACCGGGACCGACAGGCCGACTGACGGACAGGAATTACAATCGCTATATTTTTACGCAGGGCATACCCCCCCCCCCCCTCGAAGAATGAAAAAAAAATAAAACACAAAATTTTAGCTAAAACGGGCGCTCGAGAGCGCCCGACTATGAATATTCAACACAACTGGTCGCTCACCCAGAAAAGCTAAATGGGGGGCTGGCAGTACGCCCCGGAAAAGTCAGTAAGGCTAGTTAGTAAGGTGTCGGCTATTCTGGGTTCTCGAGCGTTTGAAACTTAAGGAATTGCATTCTCAGTCGCATGCTTTGAGAGGCATGCTATTTCTAGTCGTTCTTTAATCATATTTTGTCAGAATGAGAAGTATGATTGTTAGAGGTAAGCTTCCATGTCTGACAAAAGACAGTTGTCAAATCATGAATTAACCTAAGTTTTAACACGATATGTTGTGTACTAATATCTCTCGATTCAAGTAAAAATCAGGTTGATTTTGTTTGTGGCGTACATTTCCAATAATTTGTTAGTTTCATGCAAAGATCCTTTTGTATTTTAGTAGAAAACCATTTAATGATAAGAATCATACAAACCATTCAATAATGATAAACCATTTAATGATAAGAATTGTTGCAACACGTCAGTTGATTTTTATTTCGTGTTTTAACTCCA
The DNA here is from genome assembly GCA_023053575.1 of Branchinecta lynchi. Classification (NCBI taxonomy): domain Eukaryota; kingdom Metazoa; phylum Arthropoda; class Branchiopoda; order Anostraca; family Branchinectidae; genus Branchinecta; species Branchinecta lynchi. The sequence continues at coordinate 9,357,514 of JAKZAP010000008.1, forward strand.
AATTCAGAACAATTCAACTCCATTTCAATTTTTTTTTCTAGATGATCAATACTTCTTTTCTGGAAAGGCTCGAACGGAAGCACATTATCCAACTTCCAAGTAAATGTCTCACCTTTTTCTTGGTTCGTCGTGAACAAAGCAAGACTGGCAGATCCTGCAATTTGGGATCTGAAAAGACCTTCTGATCATAGAGGATTCCACAGAATTTGCCTGCGGCGCCTTTCGTAGTACGATTTATTTATCGGAAACTCGCGTCATTTCATTCGGATTTTAGGCTTGGAATTTCTGGGCTTGGACCGCTTTAAAAGCTAAATAGATTTTGTTGCAGCGAAGTATCGTTTAGCCCGAAAAATGTCATCGCCTACTTAAAAAATTTCGCCTGCGGCGCTCATTTTCATTCTGTCTGATATACAGTACTATGTTTCTTGGTTATTGTTTCTAACTTGTAAGACTCTTGGGTCTTCTGTCTGCCAGTCGTATATTTTAAGATACTCACCTCTCATGCCCAAGCCCTTCAAACCGCTCGGAGTTATAACTAGGCTTCCAATCTTCAGTCTTCAACGCTTGCAGTTTTCACGAGTTTTATTATCACATATGAGACGAAAAGCTGAAACGGGCGGCAGGGCGCCCTGCCCCCCCCCACCCCCGACTTTTGGCTAGCGACGCCCCTGTATATATGGCACTTGTCCGAATGGCAAGTGCCATAAAAACGGATTCAGATTATCACCTTACCCTTATGTAGTTAACAATTTATACTATTGTTAATGATAACTAATGCAAGTGGACAAACCGAACCTCTAATCAACTTGCGGTCAAACTTTTATTTTTGACAAATTTTCGGTTTTGGCCGGATTCCGGGCGATCTACTTGTCCGACGAGAAAATCATTCTCTTATTCGGATCCAGCATGTTTACTTACCCCTAAATCGCACATGTAATCAACTTCAGATAAAACTTTTTCTTTTAACATACTTTCCGGTGTTTGCCGGATTCCGAGTGAACTACTTGTCCGGTGAGAAAATAGTCTTCATATTCTTGTTTAGCATGTCGTCTTACCACTTAATCGAACTATCTCATTGGCTTTTAAAAAATAGTTTTTTTCGCCCCTTAATTTGAAACCCTTCCCCCTCCCCTAAATATAAAGCTATGGGGCCCATCTACGAACTTGACCTTTCCCTTGACTCGAAGAATCCTCACAACAAGTTTCATCAAAATATCTCATTCCCTTCGAGAGTTATCGTGCCGACAGACAACTTTTGCGATGGCATAGGTACCCCTCCACTCGTCTTGGGATCCCAAAAAGTCATATTTTGCCTCTTGACTGTCAGGTCAGCCTGTACATTTCATTTTAACATTTTCGCGGCAAAAATCGAGGTAGTGTAAAAACTTGGTCAGGTAACCGTCCTGTAGGCTACTTCAGATAATACCGTTTCGGCATTTCTGCTGTAATGCAAGTCCTATAAAAAGCAAATCTAATCCGTCGAACTTGGGCAGAGATAAGAAACAAGGTCAAACCTGAACTCGAAGTCTCCACATTTCTGCATAGGTACAGATGGATCATACACAAAAGCTGGTGTCTCGCGCGGCTTTGGGAGAACGATCACTCCTTCGAGGCCGTACTTTGGCAAAAATACGACCAGTGCATTTTCCTTGACGAACAGAATGTACCCCTCTTCGTCATCAATTCGCCTTCTGAAGAAGATGTTGGTGTGGAGAGCAACAGACGCACGTCCGGCATACTGAGCCATTCGATGCCTGAAACGAAAAAGTAAAGTTGTAACGGGTGTCCTAGTGACATAGTATAGAATAGAAGAAATAAGTGTTTTCAGTACGACTGTGTGGCGCGACTAAAAAACCTGCAGCAAGGAGAAAGCAAGCAAGTCGAGTTTTTTTCTCGTATCGTAAGTGACGACATAGTGCCGGCAGTGCAAAGTGTGTTCGGCTTCAGTCACGCACAAATCCTACATTTTTGGGTAAGGTGCTGCAACGTCAGGATGTGCCCCAACGTATCAGGTGCAGCGTACTGGTACTCCTACGTTGGGACATCATGCCCTGGAGCAACGGCAGAGTTCTCCATAAAAATCTGTTTAAAAACATATCTCCATATCATATTTTCAGTTCAACAGAATTTTAGGGGAGTACTGTGCCGTTGCTGCAAGACATGGTGCCCTAACCTATGAGTACCTGTGCTAACAAATTTAGGATTTTTGTATGACTGGTCAAGTAGTATGGGGCTATGGTCTGTTGAAAAAGCAAGCTACACGGCGAGGTTCTGAACCCGAGTCCACCCCCTTATCACTTCAAGAACCAATTCCTTCCCCATTATAACGTCAATGACAGCTGGACGGCAAGAGGGGAGAGGGAAACAAGACGGCTCATCTTGGGACAACGAACATTTTCGCTCCAAAGTTTTCTGAAAGAGCATTTCCTAACTACGTAATATAGCCAAGTTCTCGAATTGAAGGTGATTCGAGCGAAGAGTAGCTGACTCTAGAAATGTCTGTTCAACTGGAATCCATGTCGGTGAGCGTGAACATACACAAGCACTTACTAAACTCATTGCAAAACTAAACTACTCACCTGTAATTCAACTGCCTTGAAAGAACTGCCGTTGCCTTCCTATCCAGCAACTGCGGGTAAGTTGTGTCGGCTCCAATCGCTGCCGCCAGCAGCCTATGCACGATAATATCAGCATATCGACGAATCGGCGATGTGAAATGTGTATAGATCGGCGCAGCGAGACCGTAGTGGAAGAACAGATTCTCTGGCATGGTTCCACTGCAGAAATATAGCGCCTGCATCATACAGCGAGTAGTGATCATTCTCAGTAAGGTGTTGGCGTACGGGTTGTCGGTGATAACTGCTTTTTCCAAGGAATCGGCTAGTTCTTTCCCATTTGCGACAGCGACGGCGAATCCTTTAGTTCGCGCAACTTGCATCAGCGGCTCGAAGTTAGTCTGGGCGGGCGCGGGGTGACGCCGAAGCATTGCCACTTCTGGAAATTCTTTCCGGGTGGTTTCAGCCGCGGCGATATTGGCTGCTAACATCCACTCTTCAACCATGCTATTTGTGTCAAGCATAGACTTACTCTGAACGCTAGTTGGGTCGCGTGTTTCACGATCAAGGCTAAAGCGGATTTCCGCACTAGCGAGAGTTAGCGCGCCCCGCTCCGTCCTAGCACTTTTCATGATCTTAGAAAGCGCCAACAGTCGGCGCAAACTTTGGGCCAAAGAGTCTTGCTGTGATTCATCATCAATCTTAGCCTGAGCTTCGGCGTAAGCAAACGCCTTGCGCGAGCAAATAATACTCTTCGTGAAGCGTGTACTGAGTATGGTGGAATCTGGCTTAACCTCCCATAGGCAACTAAAGGCCAGCCTGTCTTCATTCTCCCTCAGCGAACACAAATTCGACGACAGCAACCCCGGAACCATGTCAATCCTTTGATCAGACAAGTAGACCGTAGTTCCTCTCTTTGCAGCCTCTCGGTCAAGCGCTGTCATCGGACGCACAAAGTGCGAAACATCGGCAATATGGACCCCCACTTCGTAGTTTCCATTGGGTAGAACGCGACAATGAAGAGCGTCATCTATGTCAGTACAGTCAGGGGGGTCAACTGAGCAAACATCGATGTGGCGGAGGTCGGTTCGTTTTTGTTCCTCTTCGTGGCTGATTTTCCACGCCGGAGTCGGGAGGCAAGCGAGAACGGCTACTGGGAATTTGTTGTGCGGCACGTCGTGTTCAAGCAGGAGAACTTCAGTTTCAGTTGCTTTATCTCCAAGAGGCCCTAGAATAGTGCACAGTTTAGGAAAAACAATCGCAAGAGATACGGGGAAATAAAGATCCGACTCTCAACAGTGATACAAGGAACAGTACCCTTATTTCCATGCCTAAGTCAGCCTAGAATTAATAACCTCTATAACAAGACCTAAGGTTTCGATGGGATCCCAAAAATCTAATATTTAATCCAGACAACTGGGTCTTGTCTTCGCCAGATCCAGTCTTCACCACGCTAATCATCTGAGAAAACCAAGTTCAGATATACCTATATAAGCCATATCTATTTTGACGATAGATTTTTTTTAGATTATATATATGGGGTTTATTGGAAAAAAAATACTAAGAACTACAAAACCCTCTAGAAGTTTACACTTGTTAAGAGGTTTAACAAACCCCCTTTGAGAGATTAACCTACATAACACTATAGACACTACTGACCGAAACTTGCCTGCAAAAACAGCACAATTCAGAAACGAATTCAGCGTATCTCCTTATTCCTATAAAGAACATCTACAACTTCAAATAAAACTTTAACTTATACAATTTCCGGTTTCAACCTGATTTCGGACGAATTATATGTCCGGGTAAAAAATAGACTAAGCGTCTTTTCTTAGCCCTAAATCTGTCATCTAATCATCTTCAAATAAAACTTTCGCTTTTAAAAAACTTTCTAGTTTGGCCGGATTTCGGGAGAACCAGTTGTCGGACGAGAAAATAGTTTTCATTCTCGTGTTCAGCATTTCTTCTTATCCCATAACCGAACATCTAATCGACTTCAATTAAATACTTTTAATTACAACCAACTTCCCGTTTTTTGCCGGATTTCGGACGAACTACTTATCCGGTAAGAAAATGGTTTGCACCATCGTGTTCTGCAGCTTACCCCATAATCGACTATCACATTAGCTGTTTAATATTGCGTTTGCCCCTTAATTTGAACCCCCACCCCTAAATGTAGGGCTACAGAGCCCATCTACGAACTTACGAACCCTTGAACCTTGGCCCAAAGAATCCTCACACCAAGTTTCAACAAAATATCTCATTCCCTTCGAGAGTTATTGTGCTGACGGACGGACAGACTGAAACCTTTTGCGATGTCATAGGTATCCCTCCGCTTACGTGTTGGGGTCCCAAAAATCAACCTACTGTTGTTTTTGGGATCCCAAAACGTAAGTAGAGGGATACCTATGACTTTACATCCGTCGTCGGCACGATAACTCTCGAAGGGAATGAGATATTTGGATGAAACTTGGTGTGAAGATTCTTTGGGCCAAGAGTAAGGTCGAGTTCATAGATGGGGTTTGTAGCATAGGGGTGGGGGAGGGGGTTTCAGGTTAAGCGGCAAAAAACATAGTTTTTTAAAAGCTTGAGATAGTTGATTTAGGGGTAAGGAGACATGCTGAATCCGAATATGAAAGTTATTTTCTTGCCGGGCAAGTAGTTCACCCGGAATCCGGCGAAAACCGGACACAAAATTTGTCGACCAATTTTCGGCTATTACAACTATAGCTGTCCCAACCCCTTTATTCTCAAACCAGTATAGCTCTGCTTGTGCATGCCGACATTCATTTGTTTATTCTATGGACGTCGGAGAGATCTAGTGTAATCGAAGGTCGAAGGGGTAGATATACAATGTTCAAACGAGGAATTATGTTGCTCAAGCGAGGATGTTGTTCGATGAGGATTCACTGATAAAGTACAGGTCAAGTTCGTAGATAGGTCCTTTAGTGCTATCTTTAGAGGCAGAGGAGGGGTTTCGAATTTACGGTAAAAACATGTATGTTTTATAAGCTAATAAGATATTCATCGAGGGGGTAAGGAGGTGCCCGAACTAGGAAAACTTGGACAGACCGACCGACGGACGGACAGAAGTTGCGATCGCTATATGGCACTTGGCCGAAGGGCAAGTGCCATAAAAAGTAACCTTGTTTTATCCCCTCCAATTCCTCACTCTCAGCATGTTAGGGAACTTAAACTCTTGGGAGTTAACATAACAGCGGATCTGAAGTGGCATAGACAGGTTGAAGTAATGCTAAGGAGAGGTAACATGTCCCTCCGTTCCCTCAAAGTATTATCTCGTTATGGAGTCCCACCAAAGCCCGCTGAATCCATATCTGAACTTAGTTTTCTTGCTGGACAAATGGTTCATCACGAGTTAGGCTGAAACTGGAAATTTGGTTGAAGCTCAGAGTTGTTTCTGAAATCGGTTAGAGATTCTGTATCGGGGCAAGGAGACATGCTGAAACCATTTTTGAACTTTGTTTTAACAGTAAAAATATTCAAGGGATCTGACGAAGACTGAATGGCGAAGACATGACCCAAATTTGTTTGAATCAAATGCTAGATTTTTGGGATCCCATCTAAGCCTTTGGTCTTGTTTATATTAGCCCAGGCGCGACTCTCTTAGCTGCGCTCGCGAGTCTCATGATACAGCTGCAGCAGCTCTTAATAAATGTAAAAGAATAAAAGTGATGGTTTCCGGCAGATTGTGACCGACCGCCTGATCCGCCGAAAGAACCGAGAACAGATATGAAATCAGCATGTATTCTTATAACCATAAGAAAGCTGTAACGACTTCAAAATTAACTTGCAGTAACGCATTTCTACCAAGGTTTTCGCCGGATTCCGGGGAAATTATGCGTCCGGCGAGAAAATATGTTTCAGCTTTAATTCAGCATGTGTCCTTACCCCTATATCAAACCTCTAACCGACTTTAGGATAAGCTTTTACTTCTACAAAATATACAGATTTCCAGCGAGTACAAAATAAAGTTAAATATTGGATTCAACATTTTCTTACCCCTAAATGACTGTCTCATTAGCTTGTAACAAATATTTCGAACAAAACTGTGGACCCTTCAAGGGTTATCGTCAACAGACGGATGCAAAAACATTTTCGAAGTCATCAATATCCGTTATAAACCTTTTGGTATTATCGTCTACTATAAACAAACTAAGGTATCCCAAAAAATTAATTTAACTTACCCAATACCCTCACCAGATGTCCCAAAGGATACCTGGAATACCTCGGCCAATCATCAACAGCGACCAAGATCCTCTGCCCAATCAGCTTGTCTGCCTGATGAGTCTCGATCCTAATTCGAGGAATCCTTCGATCGGTTGGGATAAACAAATGATTTGTTTCTTCCAAATGCTTGCTTGGCTCCAACATGCCACAGTATTGCTTCCACTTCCGGCGCACAATCCCGACGACCCGCCCAGTCGGCTGACAGGTCTCTGGATCGCAGCGCAACTTGGAAATTTCGGACTCTTCCGGTAGCAGAACGTCACCTGATACAAAAAGTATAAGAAACCAATCAAGAAACTACAAGACTTTTGGGGCAAGCAGTTCCTTTGGTCTCAAACTTTACAGACTCGCACTAAGTAAGTAAGTAAGTAATTTATTTATAACCCGCCATTTTGAAAAAGCGAACTAAATGAAAATAAATGAAACATAAACACACAGAAAAAGGCACATAATTTTCAATCTTCGACCAGGAAGCAGTGGATAACGTCGTGCGCTGGTTGGGCCCTTTTGTCCATGATTTCCGAAAGCGATGAAGAAACATCCAAAAGGGTGTCATCACTGTGTTTTAAACGAACCATCTTGCTTATTCTGCCTTTTATATTATCCTTAGCACCATCACGGCATTTATAAGCTTCTGACCCCGCCTTTCGCCTTTGTTTCATTTTGTACCTATGGCTTTTTAGCTCTTTTTCGGCCTAGACGCACCGCAAACTTCGCCGAAAGACTCAAGGTGCGCCGAAAACCCTTTCATACATCAGTAAATAAGAAGCTTGAAAATATTGTTTTCATTTTGCAAGACATGGTAGACCATCAGGCAAACCTTCTCTTTCGTATTTTTGTTATTTTGCTTGATTTTCCCGCTTTTTAACCACAGCGGCGTTCAGTTTTCAAATATTTTGCGTCCAGCCACCGCGTCGGAGAGCAGGAAGGCTGGATAGAGTCGACAAGCCTTCAAAAGAAAATCGCCTATTTCAGGTGGCAAGTAATGGTATTTCGAAGACCGATATTTCTGATCCATTTCATTGTGAAGAGATCATTTCTAGCAAGAGTTGCGCTTCAACCAACTCACTCTTTGTGTTCAAAGTTGAACTGAGGCACAAGTCGATTACCGTAACTTACGCGACACAGTCAAAGTGTGACTAATCATCCACATACTGAAAATCATACGTATATTAGTAAGTTTACAAAACCAAAGAGCCCCAATGGGCCTTGGGCTATCTCGGAACTAAGGTCAAATAATTTCCAGCAACAACTAACTATACTGACAGTACCTGCCTAACAGAAAGCGTATCATGGGAATTATGACACACCCAGGGCATTAACACCCATCGAGTTTCATCCAAACCGGAGAATCCAGCCATTTCTAGGCTCCGGGTTCCCCTTGCTCCACCCTACCGCAGATGGTCCAGTCGGGTAGTGTTAGTACGAGTTAAAGAGAGAGGGGGGGGGGGGGTTAGCTATTAATCAAGGGGCATAGCTTGTTATTAGTAACGAAGGCCCATGATTATTCATCAATCGCTTCCGAACCCCCTTTGGCTCGTCACTACGTATGCTCTAGTTAACATAGAGCTTAGATCATCCCGTGTCATCAATGTCACCCAAGATAACCACAAACATGCATATATCCTGGCTGCATCCAATATATCCTCTCTCTCTCTGGTTGCAGACTTGCGTGTAGGTTTGCAAGGTCTCTCTGATAAGTTGGACGGACCGTGTTTCTTCGCTTCACCGTAGACGTCTCCCTTGTGGCTGCCAGTTTTAGATGATGTTCGGCAACCTGGTTTCCTCCATGCGGAGGACGTGGTCTAGGTATCGCGACATTCTGGTTCTTGATAATGTCGTTTATAACTGGTTGGCAAGTGGAAGAGCTTCGTACCAGCGTTTGCCGAAGTTTTGAACATGTGTCAGACGTATCCCCCACAATGTTTTACTGTTTAATACTTTATTCTGATTGGTTTTGACTATTGCCTTCTTATGTATGACTATTGCCTTATTATGCATAATCCCCTTCTTATGTTGTTATGTAGTTGTGATGTACCAGACAAAAGCGGCAAGTTCGTAATCCAATGCTGTGAAAGCTCGTTATACAATAAAGTATCGAGACTGCAAACCTCCAGGTCTGACACTAGCTGTTCCCATGTAATGTTAAAGATTTTGCGGGGACAGTTTGTCTCAAAGGCAAGAATCCTTTGATATTCTAGTGCTACACTGTTTTTTTTTCAATTCAAGATAACATTACTTCTGTTTTGCCTACGATCCTTCTGCATTGCAGAAATAATGGATGTAAAAGTTCTATACATATAAACTCTTGCAGTGATGGTCGGTCAAAAACGATCGGGAAATCAGTGCCCTAGCAATTAAACATTTAACTAGCATTAAACTGCATAATATCAATCATGGTCCTTGTCACAACAAAAAGCAGTAGGAAATACCTGGATCAGATTGGTCATCCATCGCCACGTTCTTAGAGAGAGAAGTCCATTTGGCTTCAGGAAGCAGTTCAATGGCCACCACATCACCGCTTACTGCACGGTTTCGAAGCAGCAAGTTTGGAATTAGGATTGGCTGGTCGTTCCCCTCCACATTGACAGACCCTTCCTGGTAGTTGTCACTGCTAGTGTAAAATACACCCTGACAAATAAAACGGTCAGAATCACTTGAGGATATAACATCCAAATTATGGTGCGGGAGGGCAGGTGACAGGATTTTATGGCCGAAATTTAGTACTTTTCGGTACGGAAGTCTGATAATCATTTACTGTTTAAGAGTAGATTAAAAAATAATTTTTTGGTAATTAAGTTGGTGGTTCAGAAGTGGAAGACGGAGGATTGAAAGGGTGAAGGGCTTAGAAATTGGGGAGGATAGTCGGTTGAGGGTGTTTGAGTGAAGAAAGTGAATACGAAGGGAGTCGAAGTAAGTTTTCGATTTACCAAAAAAATGAAAACAAAGTTTGTTGATACATATTATAGTTTTTAGTAATCTGTGGTCCGTCTTGCCCAGGCGACCTGTTGTCACATATTAAGACGCTATATTTTTCAGTTTTTCTCTCTTTTTCTATTTTGCGAAATATCTCAGTTTTCCGCAATATTCGCAATTTTCGAGAGGCCTCCGAATATTTCAATTTTGCGAATATTCGATCGAATCTCCGAGTTGTAAAATTCGCTTTTTACATCTATAGTTCCCGTAGCCAACAAAATCTACTACGAGATGCTTCTGACTATGTTATTTAAGATTTCTACAGAGAGAGAAACAGCATTGCCGTAGGCCACCATATATTTACCTGAAGATACTTTTTTGCTTTGGTTCCGGACAGGAGTTTCGCAGAGGAGAGGTGTTCCGGGAAAAGGTGTCCACTCCCGTCACCTTTGTCAGCTCGTTTCTGGCTCAGCTTGTCAACCAGCTCACTATGATTCTGCAAGCTCTTCACATATTCCGTGATCGTGTATGCCAGCAGTCCCTCCTTCACGGCTACGTCCCTGGTTTCTTCGGAGTTAGTCAGGAGAACAACCTTGACATTCTTTGAGTTTTGGCTGCAACTCTGGATCTCCACTAGATGGTTTTGATACCATTTACAAGCCACTCTTAAAGCTCGATCCGTCCGGTCTTGGACGGATTCTCCCGGTTTTCTTTCTGTGAAAGTGTCGCGGTGATGCTCATTTAAGAATATCGTGAACTTCTTGTCAGGGTTTGAGATCAAGTCTCTGAGTCGGTGGTAAACTGCCAAGCTTCTGGATCGCACTTCTTGAAGCACAGTTTGAGGGATTATGACGTTGCGCCAGACTTCTGATTCTACCACGTCAATCTAAATCAAAATAACAAACATTGGATTTCTGAGGTAAATTTTAAAAAAAGGCTACACAAGGAATCCCGGTTGGGTGCAAACTATTAGACTACCTTAAATCATGTCCATCAATTTGAAACTTCCTTTTGGCCACTTCCAATGTAATTTGAAAATACTTCCAAAAGAGATATTTCATATCAAGAATGTTTGCAATATCACCTTGCTAAAAACTGACACCGTTGTTACGTCCTGTATATCATTATACATGTATTAGCGAGGTTCCTCAGAGTGGCCAGTCAACACACGGAAAGGTGTTTGAGTGGTAATTATTGTGATGTAGTAATGTGTTCGTTTCATTCTGTACGGTATTTATATCTATTTATTTTGTTTCTTATGGACCCTGGGCGTTCAATATAAATAGATATCATACCAGATCATATCTCTGTATAAATGTTGGAACTAGCAGTAGTAACTACGCTACTGGTATGAGGTTGGAAAACACCCTGTGTAGTTTAGGGTTGCGAAAACATTGTTCAAACAAGGCTTCAGTTAAATTAAGGTTAGTATTACAAGGCCTAGATTGTTGAAAATTTAAAAAATTCTAAAGGATAAAGAAGGGTCCTGCTCCTTGTCACTTTCAAACAATTGTACGATGCTGATGGCTTACATTGACCACTGATTGGAGGAGGCTGGAACACACTCTCAGTATGAAGTGCGGTAGCCTAATTGATGCCAGTTGTAATAAATGACATCTATATTGTCTAAGCTTACAGAGGACCTACTATAATGGCAATGCAATATATGCAATTGGGATCCAAGCAGGTACTTCTTTGCCCACATTAGGTAAGATATACTATAGCTGCTTAAAATTATAGCCTATTGCTACAGTTGCAAAGTTCTATTTCTCACAAGGGACCAAAGATTTCTTACAAGAAATGAGAAAGAAAATTCACCTGATTTAAGATGACCTCCAAGCTGAAAATGACATAATGTGGAAAATCACATAGCTTGCTAGATGTAACGGGATACTTTTCCAGTACTCCAATGTTAGTCTTCTCAGAAGACGAGCAGGACTCACAAAGGCTTGTCTGGCAGCTTATGTCATCTCGAAGATAATGCTCTCTCACTAACTTCAAAATTTTTCCATGTCTCGTCTTCCGAACTATAATTTTGTTGATCATGATTCTAAACACAAAATAATAGTTAATAATTTTGTGAGCACAACAGAATGATAAATAACAAGATAAGGGCTACAAACAAGGCCCTCCACTTTCATGGGCACAAGAGAAATTGGAAACTTTAGGTTGATAGGAATAATAACTCTGTTCTTAATGGTTAAAGGACACGTCTTATTTATGATAGTAATCCATTATACTTCGGTAGTATTTCCAATTCCATCCATTCTCCGTTCCCGAGATTCTTCAGTGCACAAGCATATCTCTTATCTGCATATCTCCACTATGAGCAATTTACTAATTATCACGCTTGCCACGTTTGTTCTCTTCAGTGACGTATCATATGCCCAATCACTGTTTATGAGGAGCTTATTCGTCGGGAGACTCGGTATATGAAAGAGGTTAAAAAAAAAGCCCAAGACGTATCTCAGAACGTCGGAGCAGATATACTACGGTGTGCAAGTTTGCAAGTTTGTGTTTTAAAGTTTGCATTGGAACCTGAGAGGTTAAATATTCTTTGATCCCAAGCTGACTTTGAAACATTTATTCAAACAATGTTTGCAACAGATACGTCAGCTATGATTCTTCATCAGCGATATTTCGGCCGTTCTTGGCAAGGGTCCTCGTCAGGCTGTCAATCCTCTGGTTCAACTTCGGGGAAGAAAACAATTACAGGTTTGTTTCCTTCCCCGAAGTTGAACCAGAGGATTGACAGCCTGACGAGGACCCTTGCAAAGAAGGGCCGAAATATCGCTGATAAGAATCATAGCTGACGTCTCCTGAGAGGTTGCATGTGGATTCACTTAAATCTAGGAATTAAAATCCTAAACAGAACAAAGCAATTTAAAATTTTGCTTTAGAACAGGCTAGGCTACAGTCCCATTCAAATTTGCAATATTGCCACTATGTTATGGCACAGCACCACCAGTGTTGTAACAAGTACTGCAAATTTGTACTTGAGTATTAAGTACTTCCAAATTTTGTACTTAAGTATCAAGTATTAAGTACCAGACGACAATTGTACTTAAGTAGTACTTGAGTTTTAAGTACAGAGCTTGTACTTAAGTACTACTTAAGTACAACTCGACTAGCACTATTTCTACCTCAGTCATATTCAGTAGTATCATCGAAAATAAAAGAAAGTCGTATAAATAAAGGCATTTGGCAGTTTAAACAAAGAATTAAATACCACGAAAGACATTAGAGCTATGCTTCTTTGAACGTTAGTTAGTTTTGAACAGTGCCACTTGTATACACAGTCTACCAAACTAAGTAATTCCGGGCTTCTAGGAATTCTTCAATCGTGTTTTCTTCTTTTTCCATTTGGTCCGAACTGCACTGTTCTTAATGATTTGTCTTTTGGTGGAGATGCTGGTACTGAGAATCTGCTTTTAGCATTTTTTGTCAATCCTGAAATCGAACTACTTTTGGGTCTTGAAATTCTCTTTTCTGAAAGATCCTTTTATGTTAAAAAAAATCGTTCGATCGAAGCGGAATGTACTTGGGAGAGTACTTGAAAGTACTTAAGAATGTATTCGTACTTGAGAGCTTCAAGTACCTATTTATTTTACTTAAGTATTAAGTACTCCAGGAAAAATGTACTTAAGTAAAATTCAAGTACCTTGATTTCGTACTTAAGTAGTACTTGAAGTACTTTACAACAATAAGTACCACCATGAAAATCTTTTAATAGGGATTTAAAACTGACAGATAGTCACGGGGTGATGAGCTCTTACTCGGGTGCACTGTGCCCCAATAGTCAGGTAGCCACGCGAGAGAAATGTTTATATTTAAGGTTCGAGGTGATCAGCAAGCAGCAGAAGGTTTGAGTGTGCAATAGTTGCGTTTTTGCAGATACCATGGTATCTGATACCACAGTTTAAAGTCGTCTTTGCAGTTATTGTGGTGTATGATACCACGGTCAAAAGGCGTTTTTGCAGTTATCATGGTATCTGGCCAGTTATCGTGGTATCTGATATTCAGATACCACGGTCCGACCGTGGTAATTGATCGTGAAAACTGAAAAAGTCATCTCACTTTCATCAATTTTTGTCAAATTGGTGGGAAAAAAGTTTGGCACTTAGTGATGTGACTGAATATCAGTTTTTCTTTTGGGATGACTTCGAAAAGCGCAATTTCGGCAATTGCCATTTTTACAGAGCAACAGTATATCGGATACCATGGTAACTGCAAAAATGATTAATTGCAAATCCAGTTACCGTGGTAACAGATACGGTAGGTTGGGAACTTTTCCATTAGTTGTACGACCTGTTCGGGTGCTTTAGAATCACGCGGTAATGAGTGGTCTTGGGTAACGTGATTCTGCTCGTGCTTCTTATTCTAGTCCCAAAATCCTACCTGCTGCGAGGTTAAGAGACTTTTATACTCTACTTTTTTTTTCCGTTTGATGAAGAACCAAGCGCTTGCTTGTTTTGCAGGGATGGGGAATTTAGTTTCTTCCACCCATCACCACTATATTAGATCTTCTAGTAACGTTGCCACCCCTCGTGTGGTTACTTCCCGTTCTAAGTATTCTACTCACTATCGAGGAACTCAAGCTTGGAACGCACTGGCTCCAGATCTAAAGACAATTAATGATATCGCTGAGTTTAAAATACAATTGAAAGAATGTCTGCTGAATAAATATGATTTTTAGTTTTTAGATTACTCGGTTGTTTCCTTTTTTGGTTGTTGGTTTGTGTTCTCTGTACCAATTTTGGTTAGTTCATGTTGCGAATTGGATATTATATGGATATGATGTTTGTAGTTCAGATACGGCCACCCCCTAGGACAGGCCAGTGCTTTCTGGGGTGGCCCCCATGTAGTTTGTATTATTATCCGTTCATTAAACTCTCTCTCTCTCATGATATCTGCAAAAACGCAACTAAACTAATGCAATCGACCATGCTGAAAACAGAAATCTGCGTTATTTAGTGGACAAGTGTGTGCGACATCCACATTTCTTGAAATTCACTAAAAATCCAATCTAAACAGGCAAGAATTATCTCAAAATCAATAAGAAATTACAAATTCATCCAAAATTGTTCAGCTCAAAGGTAATTCAATAAACAATAATATTCTCTTTTCAAAATTGTTATATCTTTCCGTTCAGTTGTTATCTCAAAATTTCTACCAAACAGTTAACATAATCCATTGCTCTTTTGGATTAATCTTGATCCATCTTGAAGATTTGCCTTAATAAGGTGGGTTTTTTTAATGGCTTCAGCAGGAAATTCATTGTCTACATTACGACTGATCCAGAAACTCTCTAACCCTTCTTCTTTTTAAGCTATTAAAAAGGAAGCTGAGTGACCCGATTTTTAGCACGGATTAGCAGCGGCATCTATCCAACGCAAATACGCCAGAATGCGCCCGGCCCGACGGATTTCCGTGAATTGGGCAAAACTGGCAGATTCTAGGACCGACAGGCAGATTTTTGTTTGATTGCTGGCATATTAAAACTGTTTGGGTTCTATTGACAATCTTTTTAAGTTTTTCAAGATTTCTTGCAATTTTGGGTTAAAAGAATTTTTGGTGTATTTTTCAAAGACAGCAGCCGTTTATTGTTGATATGTTCCGTTTATTGTTGATATGTCCGTTTGTTGTTGATATGTTAGTGCACTGTTTATTGTTGATATGTTGGTGCATATAATAAACCTATCTTTTAAGCATGGAGTTTTCCCATCTTGTTTGAAATCTGCTAGAATAGTATCGCTACACAAGGGTGGTGACAAGAAGAATGCGTCGAATTACAGACCGATCTCGATTCTATCAGCTTTCGGAAAAGCGATTGAAAGATCTCTATACACTAGGATAGTACAGTTTTTAGTAAAAATTGGTTTCTTTTGCAACACACATTTTGGATTTCGTAACAGCCACTCAACCGAACATGCTATAATTGCGGTAACACAGTTTGTCCATGAGGCCCTTGACGTGGTGACATCCCTGCTACTATATTCATCGATATAAAAAAGGCATTTGACACGACTTATCACAGAATCTTGTCTTCAAAACTAAAGAATTGTGGGCTAAGAGGACCAGCCAACGAGATAATCAACCCCAGTTGGACAGTCTGAAAAATTCGGTGTGCCGCAAGGGTCTATACTGGGACCGTTACTATTCTTAATATACATTAATGATATCAACAAGTGCGTCGAAGGGTTAGGTCTAAACATCCTCTTCGCCGACGATACGGGTTGTAGTGTATCCGGATCCGACGAGCAAGTACAGAGGAAAAACCTTTCATGCGCTTTTAAGAACCTAGTAAATTAGTTCAGTGTAAATAGGCTAAGCAGTAACTTCGACAAAACCAAGTTTATGGCATATTCGCGTGTATCAAGGGCATGCTCTTTTCTAGCTCTAGCTATCCCTGGTTCGGACGGAGTCATAGCACGTGTGGATTGTACCCGTTATCTGGGGATACTCACTGATTCGAATTTGTCCTGGAAATTTCACACAAATAACTGAGCCTTAAGCTGGGAAGAAATGTGGGTATTATGCATCATCTAAAATTTCTTCTTCCATTAAATTTGCTAAAATCAGTTTACTATTCACTAGTCCATTCTTACCTAAACTACTGTCCTCTGATTTTCTCAAACACTTTTAAAGTTCACATATCACCGCTACAGAGGCAACAGAATAAAGCACTACAGATTTTGAATAATATGCTACCTTCTCCTTTACCTTATCCCGGTAAATCCCCAACTAAAAGCTTGTATTTATTTTTAAATATTTTACCATTGAATCATTTTGTTACATTTCACGCATTTTTGTTCATGGTCAGGTAACACCAGGGTGCATTACTTAGTTATTTCACATCCATTAATTTATTCCAGGATGATGTGGTATTGCCAACTTATGAGACCCGATCAGCTTCGAAAATAGGCCAGCCTCTAGTCATCACAGAGAGATCTCATTTCTCGATAAGGAATAAAGTTATTGGAGTTTGGAACAAGTTTAAAGACCTTTTTGAACAGGACCGATCTCTGATCACTTTGAAAAAGAAAATTAAAACTCATCTGTTGGAAGAATACTGATATTAAAATATGATACGTTCCCATCAATGTTATACCCGTAAATCCCCAAACCCTTAATTATTAACTTTGTTTTAGAAAAAAGTTAGCGTTCCTTCAGCTTAGGCCACGACTTGGTGTTATTATTATTATTTATTTTTTCTTTTATCGTGTTGAGAGTTTGGTATGGCGTGTGTAAGTATACGGAATGGAATGAGTCTTTCTTTCTTTTGTGTGCGTATTTACAGAGGAACGACGTTTTAAACACATAGTCAGTGTTTAAAATAGGGCCCAGCTAACGAGCTCGTATCCTGCCGGCCCCCCTGTGATCAAATTATATTGTCACTAAGTATTTTTGAAATAAAAGAACCCGAACCTGAACAATCTGGAGCTTGACGCAAGAGGTGTAAACACTGAAGGCAGAGGCATAATTTTTTTGGGGGGAGGGCAGGAGGGCTGCCCCCCCCCCCCTGGCGTTCCAAGGCGGCCCAGAGCTACCCAGGAAAAACAGAAAAATAGCCAGAAAATAACAGTTTCTCATCTCCAACAACGAAAAGAGCAGGAACCCTCTAGACTAGGGACACAAAATTATACAGGAGGGATACCTGAACTTGTTTATACACTACGTCGATTGTTGCCGCAAAAATGTTAAAATGAAATGTACATGCTGTCCTGACAGTCAAGAGGCAAAATATGACTTTTTTGACAGTCATGTGTCCGAAAATATTCAAGCTCTGTGCCTTTTCTTTGTTTTGAAGCTTCTTTGAAAAGGGATTTCCTAGCTATTGACTTTGGTAACTCTACCTTTTCTTCATTTTTTTAAGTAAATCGAGGTAAGGTTAGCATAAAGTGATCTTGTTTGAAAAGAAAAATATGTTTAACTAGAAATGTTGAACAGTTGAAGCAATATTTATTTATCCAATACGTAAACCATTGAATCAGCTCCAATCTAGTACTGTATCAGTCTACCACAAATCCTTGATTTTTGGATACCCTATGCCAAACGCTGGCTATATCTAGCATTTGGCATACCCTATGCCTAACGCTGGATACACTATGCCAAATGCTGGATACTCTAATCTAATAAAATATTGACGATTTGACTTAAGCTCAGAAATCAACCAATCAGAATTCATCTGTAGTTAGATAGGTCAGGGTTAGATTGACAACAGTTATCCAGCGTTTGGCATAGGGTATACAGCGTTAGGCATAGGATATGCCAAACGTTAGGTATATGCAGCGTTTGGCATAGGCTATCCAAAAATCAGCGGTTTGTGGTTGACTGTACTGTATGTCATAATTGTTGGTCCCTTTTTAAGCCAGACAGATTATTCTGAGGGAAAGACTTCTCTGGAAATTTGAAATCTAATCCAAGGACACAAGGTTGGATACCCTGTTGTCCCTGTACCCCTCCTGTATTACAGTAGAGGTATGCTTATTATATGAACAGTTACTTTAATGTGAACAGTGCAGTTCTGAGCTAAATGGTAGAATGAAGATTTAAAATACCTTTACAGAAGACCAGGGGCATCACAAACGGGGATGCCCCCCCCCTCCTACGCCATCGGCCACTCAGTAAAAAATAACATGCCACAATTTTGCGTCAAGACAGTTGATTGTTTTCATGAAAACAGTCGGTTTTTCTGAAAATTGGTCGATTCTGTGTCAAAATAGTTGGTTTTTCTGAAAATCAGTGGATTTTTCTGAAAATCAAGCGATTTTTTTTTCAAAAATGTCATTTTTGTTGTTGAAATCAGTTGATTTTTCCACAAAAAAAGTCGGTAAAAATTACCAGCCAGTCGGTAAATGCCTCGTCCCCCCAAAATATTTTGGCTAGTAACGCCTCTGCAGGAGAATTCAGATGCCCTTAATTACCTACTTTGGCTAACTGGCACTGGCTGGGCACTGGTGGCAGTTAGCTTTAAAAACACAGCAAGTGCATGAAAATAGCAAAGTCCACTATCAACAAACGTTCACATAAGCATACCTGTACTGTACTTATAATATATTGCAAGTTGTTACCAGCTCCTTCCTTTCTCCAAATGAATGGCAATTGGGTTCCACTTCCACTCTCCCTTTCGGCCTCGTTGATTGAGAAATTTAAAAAGTCTTGCCGAGCTCACGGTCCCGATTTCTATTCTTCCGTTATGTCGGAATGATTTTGTTGGTTCCGGAACAGCAACAGTCCCAAGGAAAAGCACCGCAATATTTTTGAATCGAGAAGGCCGTGATTACCGTCAGATCCGTCAATACCACATCTGAGGTTACGTAATTACTACATTCGTTTTTCGACGACCTAAACATTAAATTATAAAAAATAACTATGGCAGGATTTGTAAAAGCCATTTTTGGCTCAACTGAGTACCCTCCATATGAAGTTGTCAAGAAAGCCAAGGTGAGAATTTTTATTTCATTTTAGTTCTGCTGTGCTTGTTTGTGACAAGCATGCCTGATGCAAGTCCCCTAAATGACAGCCTAAATGAGGTGCATTCTGCTGCTTATGTCTTTTCCTTGTTGCAATTCACCCTTAGTGAAGGTTTTTGTGTGTGTGTACTGTAGGCTGCTGTAGGCCTAGTTGCTATTTTAGAGGAGGGGTATCCCTGGGGGTATCCCAGTCTACCACAAACCCGACAAATCAGGAGGAGCCCTGGTTCTGGGAAAGTCTATGCCAAACACTGGGTATATCCAGCTTTGGTATACCATATGCTCAACGCTGAATACACTGTGCCTAATGCTGGATACAGGAGGGTTACGTTACCTCGTTTTTACACTACCTCGATTTTTGCCGCAAAAATGTTAAAATCAAATGTATGTGCTGTCCTGATAGACAAGAGGCAAAATATGACTTTGTTCAACAGTCATATGTTCAAAAATATTCAAATTCTCTGCTTTTTCTTTGTTTTAAAGCTGCTTTGCAAAGGGATTATTGACTTTGCTAACTCAACATTTTTCATCATTTTGTAAGTCAATCAAGGGAAGGTTAGAATGAAATGATCTTGTTTGAAAAGAAAAATATATTTAACTAGAAATATTGACGTAATATTTACTAATCCAATATTTGAACCATTCAATTAGCTTCAGTTTAGTATGTTTGACATATTTGTTGGTTTAAGCCAGATAGATTATTCAAAAGGAAAGACTTCTCTGGAAATTTGAAATCTTGTCTGAGGTTGGATACGCCTTGTGTACTGGGACCCAATAAAATATTGATGATTTGAGGAAGCTCAGAGATTAACCAATCAGGATTCGTCTGTAGTGAGGTAGGTCAGGCTTAGGGTACCAACAGCTATGCATCTTTTGGCATAGTGTATCCAGCATTTGGCGTAGGCTATGCCAAACGCTAGATATACCCACCGCATAGGGTATCCAAAAATCAGGGGTTTTGGTTGAATGGGGTAAAAATTTGTTGGCACAACCAGATTAGCCTAATGTTTGCTTGTTGCTTGAGCTTGAACTATTTGCACCGTCTCTTCCAGTGCTTTTCTTTTGGATGTATTTATGCCTTTTCGGCTTTGTTTTGCGCCCGGCAATTCTTCAAAGAAGAAATAGAAGTAAGTGGATAACATTTGATATCAGTTGATTTTTGGCTAGGATAGATGTATTTTGATGTTCCACACGCAATCCTTGTGATTCAGTCCTTATTTAGGCAAGTTTAGTAGGGGTGGCAAAAATAGCAAGTTATCCTGTAAATAGGCCTAGGTGGCCTATGGCTAGGCTACATCTCATGCTCATTATGTTTATAGTAAGGCAACGTCAGACCGAATGACAACAAGGACAGTAAACAAAACTGATTCTAGACAAAACTGATTCTAGGCTACATGAATATCTTCAGCTAATAATTTGAAACTGGACTGTATTCTAAGGCGTATTCTCGGCGTTCCTCGAGGACTCCTCGTGGAATCGGAAGGAACGGCGAGAATAGAGGGAGTCACTCCACGTTGACTCCACCTACAGCAAACAACGAGAACGAAGGGAATGCTTCTAACATGGATTTTGTTCAAAAACAATTATGCAGTTGACGAAATTAGTCTGGATCCACTGTATTTTTGGTTTTGTTTATTCTGATTCTTTTAAATTTATTTTAAATTGCACCAACACCAGCAAAAATTGATTCCTCTACGAATCTGAAAGGGAGTCCTTTTTGATGATGGTGATGATAATTGGAGCATTCCCCGTCCGTGGGAACTCGCGAGAATACAAGGAGTGAGTCCCCGGGACAAAAAAAAAACACGGGGACTCCTCGGGGAACGGCGAGACTACGCCTCTAGTCTAGACTTTAGATTGAGAAATTACAACCAAATCAGTTGTTTGATCAACCACTTGAGGAGTCCCCGTGTTTTTGTAGCACACGAGCTGCAGAAGGTTTGAAGAATTTTTCTAAGCCAACTTTTCGTGCTAAGAAGGAAAATCGTACCGCACCACTCCGCACCGATGTACGTCACCGACTTTTTAGCCTATAAAGGCAGATTAGGCCTATAAAGACCAACTACAGAAAAACAATTTTCCTAGCAGGACCGCATGCACCAAATCCAACAAACTATACATATTCTGAATCCTCTTTTAACGGGCTATCGATTGGTTTATTTTTAAGTTTTTTAAACTTGTATGGTTTTCTTAGAAACGTCTTAGAAACCAAGATAAAGCAAAAATTCTTCAACCTTTCTACATTTTTCTCGGAAGTTTCCAGCAAACTACATATTTTTATTATTTCATTAGAAAGATAAGCTCCTTAGCAATCGTTTGAGCTATTAAAACTTCAAAAATATTTAGTTTTAAGAATTTATGGAATTCTATAAAGCAGAGCATCCACGATTTCATCAGTGGGCAACCGTGGATGTTTCAAACTAAATATATTAGTCTGGCGGTAACTTTAGGGTCAGTTTTTTACGTGGAGTCCTACTATGACATTAGTTTTTCCCTTGGATACGTTTAAGTCATGTAGGCTAGATAGCCTATAGTCTGAATACCCTATAAATCCTATAATGATCATTTTTGGAAACACAAGTTCTGAATTGTCTTTCCAGACCTACTTTTTGAGCCGAGAACGAAAAGTCAGATAACACAGCACCTGTGTAGGTGACCGATATTTTGGCCTATAAGGGCAATCTAGGCCTATAAAGACCAGCTCTATGAAAACATCACCCCTTGCACAACCAAACAAGCAAAACACAGCAAACTCGAAAAACTATATATATATATTCTTGTTTCTGGGCTATCGAATTAAATATTTCATATTTTTCTAAACTTATTAACATTTCTAAGAAATGCCTTAGAAAACTTCTTTTTGTGTTGACGGTAATTTTTATCGGTAAAGTGTCAACCAAACTAGCCTAATTTCTCTTTAGCATTCCATTAGAATGACAGGCATCTTGCCAATCTCTTAAATACTCGAAGAAGTAATCATTGCGAAGAATTATTATTAACCAAAATCAGGAACAAAATACATCGATATAAAAATATAGCCTACATTGATAGTTAGAATAGAATTTAATACTGACGATTACTTCATCTAAAACAGAATGTGTAGCCTATCTTCCCTGTAGGCCAAAGTAATGGGTTTTCTAAGTAAAAATCTGTTAGGTTCTTGTCGCCAACGTATTGCCATGCTTGCCCTTTTTTGGGAAGCTTTCGAACGCTGAAGCCGGACGTTATTCTCACTATTGACCCCGCTTGCAACTGAGTTTTCTTTCACGACCAAACTAGATTGCTCTTCGTGGCAGCCACCAAGCGAAGCCATGTTTCCTTCCACCCATCGTAGTCTATGACCCATCCCGTAGTCTATGACCCTTCCTAAAGACTAGTCGGTTCGAGGTCCGCATTGACCGTCAGAAGCAGTGTCTTTCGTTGTCCCCCCCCCCCCCCCGTTCACTTCTTCCACCATGGGGGCGGGTGAGGGGAGGTTCACTCGCGCCATAATCCGGACAGAGCAACATCAGGTCGTCGGAGTACGTGCACGAACCGTCTTAGGCTCAGATTGGGGTTGACAGAAGCGGTCGGTGTGATCTGCCAGTGTTCGAACTTCTTCATTTCCTATGATCGTCAGGTTTCATTTTCAGTATCGATCGCAGGCATCTATGACACAATGCATTGAGTTCACGTGTTCTGCGGGTTTCAGTGGCGAAGCTGGGGGGCCCATATAGAAGTATCGACAGGACAAGGCCTTCGTAGTCTGAGGCAATATTTAGTAGGTTCTGTGCGCTTTCGACTTAATCAGCGAGGAGGTTTGAATCCTCGGTATGGAAAGGCTTGGGATGACTTCCACCCCGTTGTGCTTATCCATGATCCTTTACTATCGAATCAGTGACTTCCTGCATTCCCCGCTTAATTATGCCTTTCTTTGCTGAGTCGAATGCAGAAACAAAAACGATGAAGAATTTCGTGGGTTCCTGTTGATGCTTGAAGCTGTGCTCAAGAATTTGCCAAAGTGAGAACAGCTGGTCCGTGCAGCACATGCTCGTTCTGAAACCCGCTTTGGTTTGGTCTTGTGCATCTGTCTGAATTCTCTGAAGCTTTGTAGTAGGATAGCTGCAAAGACTTCTGCTGCACTTACTATCAGAAAGATACCACTGTAGTTTTTTACAATCAAACTTGTCACCATTTCTTTTAGAAGGGTAGGGGGGTGGGCCATGATGTAGTTGCTCTAGTCTTCGGGGACGTATTCCAGATGTCAACGATGATGTTGTTGAGGTATGGCGGACGGGCTATTCTAACAGATCGTCTGCGGTTGCATCATTATTGTCTGATAGGGATAGTCATAGATTTCCTTTACAGCGAGTGGGCTGAAGACTGGAGTGTTCCTCTAGAAACATCAGCAGAAATGATGACGACTTTGTTTTCTTCTGAGCACCACCACATATATGCAGCATACATCTTGAATGTTAAAGTTCCATGGGCACATAAAACTACCCCAATCCCACTCTTTAACAACCTAGGAACAATGCTTACCCCCTAGCTCAGCAGATCAGATCAGTTTCCTCTCTGTGATATTTCAAAGCGTAATTTTTTAGGCCAGTACATGCTCAGTTTATTAGCTTGGACAAAGATAAAAGTGATGTTTCTTATAACACTTAGTAGATCTTTATTTTATGCATAAATCAGCTTGTCTTATTCAGATTTTAATAGGCTGTTTGTTTTTGAATGACTTTTGTAGCTATGTTATTTTTTATAAACTTATTGCATATTCTGGTACATTTTATAAAGCAAGTTAATCAAGATTCACAATACTATTCCACAAAGAAAAACTTTTAATAGGCACTTAAAACATGGAACTTCTGATGAAACACTAGAACGATCAGGTAAACTGCATCTGCGGCTTGACTTATTGGTGGCATCTCAAATATATCCTTTTCTATCAAGCATTGCTGGGAGTTTTTGAATTTCCTGTCACGATATCCCAGCTCCTAAGATTTGGATCGCCGAAATGCCAGAGAGTTAAAGACAAGGGATAACAAGAAAACGGCCGATTTTCTTAGCGCATTGTAAAGGAAGTCGGAAATGTTTATTTGTGAAGCATTTAATACAAAATAAAGCATTAGAAGTGTCCATTGTGCATTAAGGAACGTTGCCAACGTTATCGTTATATATCGCCACCCTCCCGTTCTTGTTACTGTAACGCACACGGCACAGTTGTCATGGCTTAGAGTTAGAGCAAGCAGATTTATATGCGAATAGCCTATGAGAATTGAACTCTGAATTCAGCACAAACAAGACCAAAGGTTTCGATGGGATACCAAAAATTCAATATCTGATCCAGACAACTGGGTCTTGTCTTAGCCAGATCCAGTGATCGCCAGACTCCTTGAACATTTTTACATTAAAATTCAGAAACAGATGAAGACCAAATAGCTAGTCATCTGAGAAAACCAAGTTTAGATATGGATTCAGCATTTGTGTTTACCCCTATAAGTCATATCTGTTCTGACGAAAACTTCCTGCCACTTCTGCCAATTTCCTGATTTCGGCCGAACTCCAGAACTACTTGTCCGGCGAAAAAAGAAAGCTCAAAAACGAACTCAGGGTATCTTCTTTCCCCAATAATGAACATCTAATCAACTTCAAATAAAGATTTAACTTATAACAAATTTTCCGACTCCAGCCGGATTCCGGTCGAACTATACTTCCGGGTAAAATATGATTGTCAAACACGGATTCAGCATCTCTTCTTACCCTTAAATCGGTTATCTAATCAACTAGAAATAAAACTTAACCTTCTAACAATTTTCCGGTTTTGGCCGGATTCGGGGTTAACTACATGTCCAGGTAGAAAATTTGTTCACATAAATGTTCAGCATGTCTTCTTGCCCTAAATCGAACATCTAACCAACTCCAAATAAAAACTTTTAATTTTAACAAACTTTCCGGTTTGGGCCGGATTCCGGGCGAACTACTTGTCCGTCGAGAAAATGGTTTTCACCATCATCCTCAGCATGCCTTCCTACCCTTAAATCGAACATTTCATCAACTTCAAATAAAACTTTTACTTCAAACAAACTTTCCGGTTTGGGCCGGATTCCGGGCGAAGTACTTTTCCGATGACAAAATGGTTTTCACCATCGGATTCAGCATGTCTTCTTACCCCATAATCGACTATCAAATTAGCTGTTTCAAAATATTTTGTTTGCCCCTTAATTTGAACCCCCTCCCCCACCCCTAAATGTAGGGCTACAAAGTCCATCTACGAACTTGACTGATCCGACGACCCAACGAAGCCTCACACCAAGTTTCATCAAAATATCTCATTCCCTTCGAGAGTTATCGTGCTTACAGACGGACGGTCGGACAGACGGACAACTTTTGCGATGTCATAGGTATCCCTCAACTTACGTTTTGGGATCCCAAAAACCCTTCTTCTCGCAAAAAATAGTCTTGTCACAGTGTTGAAATATTCTTTTGGTTTTCTAAAAAAAATTATATTTTTTAAATTTATCTTGCATCTTTATTTATTGTATTATAACGTGTGTTGGATCATCATCGCACCGACGGGTTACTCACTCCCCAAACCCGTGTACACCGGGTGCCGATGCCGGGAGGTGCCGGAAGGTACCATCCAATTTAATAGTCGGTGTTTAAAAATCGCAAAGTTTAATAAAAGTGCATTAAATACAAATGTGTAAAAAAAAACTTTTTTCATCAAGAGGGAGATACAGTGATTGCAAAAACTTAAATCGGAACTAGCCTACAGCGACTAGGAGCTCAAGAGCGAATGCTCAATCTATTTTATGTGTAGAAAAGGAATATCTTTACTGTGTATTTTGAAAAGGAACAAGACCAAAGGTTTCGATGGGATCCCAAAAATTCAATATCTGATCCAGACAACTGGGTCTTGTCTTAGCCAGATCCAGTCATGGCCAGACTCCTTGAACATTTTTACAATTAAAATTCAGAAACAGATTAAGGCCAAATAGCCAATCATCTGAGAAAAACTTCCTGCCACTACCGCCAATTTCCTGATTTCGGCCAAACTCCAGAACTAATTGTCCGGCGAAAAAAAAGAAAGGTCCAAAATGAACTCAGAATATCTTCTTTCCCCGATAATGAACATCTAATCAATTTCAAATAAAATTTAACTTATAACAAATTTTCCGACTCCAGCCGGATTCCGGTTGAACTATATGTCCGGGTAAAATGATTGTCACACACGGATTCAGCATCTCTTCTTACCCCTAAATCGGTTATCTAATCAACTAGAAATAAAACTTTAACTTCTACCAATTTTCCGGTTTTGGCCGGATTCCGGGCGAACTACATGTCCGAATAGAAAATTGTTTTCACATAATTGTTCAGCATGTCTTATTGCCCTAAATCGAACATTCAACTTCAACTTCAACTTTTAATTTTAACAAACTTTCCGGTTTGGGCCGGATTCCGGGCGAACTACTTGTCCGTCGAGAAAATGGTTTTCACCATCGTGTTCAGCGTGTCTTCCTACCCCTAAGTCGAACATCTAATCAACTTAAAATAAAACTTTTACTTTTAACAAACTTTCCGGTTTGGGCCGGATTCCGGGCGAACTACTTGTCCGTCGAGAAAATGGTTTTCACCATCGTCTTCAGCATGTCTTCCTACCCCTAAATCGAACATCTAATCAACTTAAAATAAAACTTTTACTTTTAACAAACTTTCCGGTTTTGGCCGGATTCCGGGCGAACTACATGTTCGATGACAAAATGGTTTTCACCATCGTGTTCAGCATGTCTTTTTACCCCATAATCGACTATCACATTAGCTGTTTAAAAATATTTTGTTTGCCCCTTAATTTGAAACCCCTCCCCCACCCCTAAATGTAGGGCTACAAAGCCCATCTACGAACTTGACTGGTCCAACGACCCAACGAATCCTCACACCAAGTTTCATCAAAATATCTCATTCCCTTCGAGAGTTATCGTGCTTACAGACGGACGGACGGACGGACAGACGGACAACTTTTCGATGTCATAGGTATCCCTCCACTTACGTTTTGGGATCCCAGAAACCGACCTATGGGAGTGGGAAAACCTAGTTTTGCGGAGACTTGTTCATTATAGGCTATTGAGCCTGTACGCTATATATCCTATATGACTTATGCTATCTCACGAGAGAAACTAATGTCATAACTAGATTCCCCGTCAAAAACTGACCCTAAACTTATCGTCAAACCAATATATTTAGTATAAAATTTCCACTGTAGCTCATAGACGAAACTTGGATTTCCTGCTTCCATAAATTCTATAAATCCTTAAATTTGTTTGGTAAGCTTACTAACTGTGCAATAACGGATGGCAAGGAGCTTCTCTTTCTAATATAGTAATTAAAAAAAACGCAGTCTTCTGGAATTTTTTCCGAAATTTATTTGACAGATTTGACGGATTTGGTCATTATAGGCTATTCAGACTTTATGTTATATAGCCTATATGATCTATATGCATCCCAAGACTGAAACTAATGTCGTAACTGGATTCCACGTCAAAAACTAGTCATAAACTCACCTTCAAACTAATATATTTCGCTCTAAATTTCCACTGTCACTCATTGACGAAAACGTGGATGCTCTGCTTTAAGAAAATCTAGAAATTCTTAAAACTAAATATTTTTGATGTTTTAATAGTTCAAACGATTGGTAGGGAATAATACAAATTTCTTAGAGTTATTTAGAGGCGAAAGCCTCTTGCTTTGTTGAGAATTTAGTTAAAAAAGTTAAAGAATTTTCACTCCTTTTTGGTTTCCAAGGCATTTCTAAGAAAAATGGTTAAGTTTAAAAAAATAAAAAGTACACCATTCGATTTTACACCATTCGATAGCTCACAAAAAGAGGATTCAGAATATGTCTAGTTTGTTTGATTTAGTTTTTGATGTCCTACTAGGAAAATTAGTTTTCTACAGTTGGTCTTTATAGGCCTAATCTGCCTTTATAGGCTAAAAAGTTGGTGACGTACATCGGCGCGGAGTAGTGCGGTACGATTCTCAGCACAAAAAGTTGGTCTAGAAAAGTTCTTCAAACCTTCTGCAGCTCTCGTGCTACCCCCCTTGAACGATAGAGGTGCCTGGATCCCGGACTATTACCAGAACCAGATTTATTATCACAAAAAAGGAAAGTGATAAAAAGGATGAATGATACTAACTTGGAGTGAATGTTTCATTAATTGTTGATTAATTGTTGTTTTAGTCTACTCTGCTGTAGCTGATTTAAGGGTCACCATTTGCTAGCACTGTTTGCTGTTATTTGTAGACTGCCATTTGCAGATAATCTTTTTTCACAAATTAGCATAATGCTTTGACAGAGGCGTCATTGGGTGGGGGGGGGGAGCTGCCTCACTGGCCTTCCAAGGGGACCCAGAGCTACCCGGGAAAAACAGAAGATTGGCAAAAAACAATAGTTTCTCATCAGAATTGTGACATCTGACGGCGCCATATCAGTTGAGCAAGGTCACATGAAAACTGACTCCGAAATAATAATCCATTGGTTGAGGATCAGATGCCTTCAAGGTGCGTTTGAGCCTGGCTCAGTTCTTTGCCTGAACTCTGAGCATGAAGAGGGCCAGTATCTTTTTAATACGGAGTCGATCATCACTTTGTGATTTTTTCCTGGATCTCTGATCCCCCAAGGAACCACAAAATATAAGAGTAGGAAGGGAAGAGGGTTAGCAAAAACACAGTACCTTTTCCAATTAACCCCAGCTTGTCTATTTTCTAAAACGATAAGAAAAGTCTTAAATCTGTGTTTAACGTGGGTTGCAGCAAAAGCTACTCTTTTTCAGTTTTTTTCGGATGGTCATTTTATTTGGAAAGGGTTGAGTTGAAGCACCGTCATGTACCGGTTTTCAGTTGAATGTCTAACACAGTTTGAAATATGTTGTGACCGAACACTATGAGCTGATCAATGACTATGATAGGTGATGTGCATTTATTTGTGACCAAATGGCACTCTGATCAGAAATGAATTCCAAAATTTTCGCCTGCGGCGCCTTTTTAGTAGGCCTACGCTCTGTTTACTTTCAATTTCGGGCTCACAGTTTTGTGATGTGCCATTTTAAAACCTAAAATTTGTTCGAGAAGTAGTTTAGTTTTATTAGAAAACACATCGATCGAAAAAAAATTCGCCTGTATCGCTCATTGACATTTGTTGCTACAGAGCCGTTAAAAACTGCTACGGTGGCTTCGCTGTCCAGCGAGTTCCTGTTATTAGGCATGACCTTTACCTTTCACAAACTGGTTTCTTGAAATTCGTTTAATTTTTCGGATATGTTGCAGCACGTTTCTTGTCTATTGTTTCTAAAAACCCGTTTAACTCTTTAGCCGTACTCCGACAAGTACATTTGAAGTATTCACCCCACCCAAGCACTTCCAACCGGCCCCGAAGGGGGCCCGTGACCCCGCTGCTGCTCCCCCCCCCCCCCCCCCCCGCTTATGTTTCGCGAAATGACGCCTCCGTGCTTTGACTCATTTTTATGTTTGTTTTTTTAACCTTTATTTGTGCATCACAAGCCAGATATCCGAAAATCTGTAAAATTGAAATGAGTGTTGTTCTGTTCGTCTTCTGTAGTTTGTGATTATGGTTGTGTGTTTCAAGGACTATGAGGCTAGAAGATACCCTGCCAAAAAATGGGCCACAACCAGCATGATGCATGTTCAGAGGGATGATGTTTCCTCTCCAATGTTTTGGAAACTGTTCAACTATATTTCTGGAAAAGCCAATGATTCAGGTAAATTACATAATATGGATAGTAGAGTTATACTTCTTTGAAGATTAGTTGAACAGTGCAGTTTTGGGCAATAGTAAATTGAAGACACCCATACAGGTTTTCTTAGGACTTTGTCTAACTCGTGGTTATCACGGGATAGGGACCTGTAAGTAGGAATCGGTTCACGAGGGGCTAGAAATTTTTGCAAATTGTTGCACATTGTATTCGATTTCTATAAATCTGACGGTAAGAAAGTTTGTATCGATGGTCTATCGCTGTAACCTAGGATTAACTGTTTACGCTACGTGTACAAACGATAATGTAAAGTAATGAGGTAGATTCGTTAATTGGTATTTTAACCTTGAAAGGTTACGGATAGCTTTATAATATCAACTAGATTATATAAGATATTGTTCCAAGTTTTCATCCGTCACGATGTCTACGATTGAAAAGGATAAAGTTCAACTGACTGCAAAGTCAATTTAGTCCCTTCTTCCGATATTCCTTTATTGTTGGTTTTACAACGCTAAAGAATAGCTTTTGATAATGTGATTATTCGTTTTAAAACATACCGTTTTACAAGTTGACAACTTCAGCATTTAACCGACAGCGAAGAATTAAAACCAAAGTGTTGCTCTCGCAACACTTTAGTCGGCGAAGCCGGAGAGAGGTTGCCGCAACACTTCACGTTGCCCATGCAACGTAGGTCTAGCTTCATTTCAACACTAATTAATCCTTTTTTTTTTTTTTTTTTTTTTTTTTTAGTGGACTTTAACGTGACGTAGTGGACTTTTGTTTCATCAAGTGGATGGAAATGGCACTGTCCAAAGTTAACTAATATTAAAAGGACAACTCTACTGCAGTGGATGGCTTCTCTTTTGAAATTGTTTTTTGGGACAAGCTGTTTAAAATAAGTGGTACACATGACCTAACCACCGGAATGAATTCTCTGTCGCCTTCGACAGTCCTGAATTCGTAAAATATAGGAGATATTTTTTGTATGTTTCCGTTCGCGTGTTTGTCGGCTTGAACAACAAAAGCGGGAAAATAGCATACAATTTACTATTTCAGTTGGTATGGATTACTGTTGCACTCTGAAATAGCCTAGTGAATTTGTGAGCATGTCTTCTTTTAGTCGGCAGGGATCAAGTTTGAGTGCAAGCTTTTAAAAAGTGATCTTCTTCTTCTGGGGTATCAAGCTACAA
Source organism: Branchinecta lynchi (assembly GCA_023053575.1). NCBI lineage: Eukaryota > Metazoa > Arthropoda > Branchiopoda > Anostraca > Branchinectidae > Branchinecta > Branchinecta lynchi. Next base: position 9,388,647 of record JAKZAP010000008.1, read on the forward strand.
AGTTAGCAATCTCTGCCATTCGATCTCTTAATTTCAGCCATTATTTAATGGAGAAGGTAAAATAAATATACTGTATAACGGGGTTTCTTCTGATGTTATAAGCCGTTATTCTTGATCTAATAGGTAGCGTTCTTGAGGCTTCTGATCGAATACACTGTTCTTTATTCCCAGACAGTACGGGACACAGCTCTTTTTTCGCAGAAGTATATCGTAACACTAAATACAAAATGTAAAACGACGACCCAAGACCCCCATCCGGAAACCCTGATTTTCCAGCCGTAACCCACAATTGTAAAGGCTCTAAGGAAACATAAATTGCTGCGCTGGAGACGGATTAATGTGACAGGGCAGTTTGAGTCCAGCGTGAGAGCCTTCTTTTTAAAGTTTCAACCCTGCATCTTTTCCCCAGATACTTCTTATAACTGCCTGAATAATTTTACCAAAGTTAGAGGATGAATCAAGTTGAGCTCCTGTGCTGTGATTTGTTGAATACTGGTGTTTTTTAGGTACGAAGATCCCTATGACGTCACCCGTGACAGTCCTAGTTCAGCCTGGCGAGGGGCCTAATTGTGAAAGCACTTTTACTATGGGGTTCTATGTACCTGAAGTATTTCAAGAAAACACCCCAGTGCCTACTGATCCATCTGTCAGTATAGTGGAGAGACCTGAGATGACGGTTTTCACGAGGTAAGACTTCTTAGCTTCAGTTGACTTTTAGGAACTTGAATCTGTGGATTGCTTGTTTGGAAACCTAGTTTTCTCTGCTCAAAATTTGTGAATTGGACTCATCACGTTTCATTGCAAACTTTTCTTAGATGAATGATAATCAAATGTGAACCTCTCTGTCCCTACCTCGTTGTTCATTGGTGCGTAGGACGTTACACCATCTGTTTTTGTTTTTTGTTGTTTTTGGGATCCCAAAACGTAAGTGGAGGGATACCTATGACATCGCAAAAGTTGTCCGTCTGTCCGTCCGTCTGTAAGCACGATAACTCTCGAAGGGAATGAGATATTTTGATGAAACTTGGTGTGAGGGTTCGTTGGGTCGTCGGACCAGTCAAGTTCGTAGATGGGCTTTGTAGCTCTACATTTAGGGGTGGGGGAGGGGATTCAAATTAAGGGACAAACAAAATATTTTGAAACAGCTAATGTGATAGTCGAGTATGGGGTAAGAAGACGTGCTGAACACGATGGTGAAAACCATTTTGTCATCGGACAAGTAGTTCGCCTGGAATCCGGCCAAAACCGGAAAGTTTGTTGAAAGTAAAAGTTTTATTTGAAGTTGATTAGATGTTCGATTTAGGGGTAGGAAGACATGCTGAAGACGATGGTGAAAATTATTTTCTCGACGGACAAGTATTTCGCCCGGAATCGGGCCCAAACCGGAAAGTTTGTTGAAAGTAAAAGTTTTATTTGAAATTGATTAGATGTTCGATTTAGGGGTAGGAAGACATGCTGAAGACGATGGTGAAAACTATTTTCTCGATGGACAAGTATTTCGCCCGGAATCCGGCCGAAACCGGAAAGTTTGTTGAAAGTAAAAGTTTTATTTGAAGTTAATTAAATGTTCGATTTAGAGGTAGGGAGACATGCTGAAGACGATGGTGAAAACTATTTTCTCGACGGACAAGTATTTCGACCGGAATCCGGCCCAAACCGGAAAGTTTGTCAAAATTAAAAGTTTAATTTGGAGTTGATTAGATGCTCGATTTAGGGCAAGAAGACATGCTGAACACTTCTGTGAAAACAAGTTTCTACCCGGACATGTAGTTCGTCCGGAATCCGGCAAGAACCGGAAAACTGTTGGAAGTCAAAGTTTTATTTCTAGTTGATTAGATAAGCGATTTAGGGGTAAGAAGAGATGCTGAGTCCCTGTGTGACAATCGTATTTTACCCGGACATATAGTTCGACCGGAATCCGGCTGGAATCGGAAAATTTGTTATAAGCAAAATTTCTATTTGAAGTTGATTAGATGTTCATTACTAAGGAAAGAAGATACCCTGATTTCGTCTTTGAGCTTTCTTTTTTCGTCGGACAAGTAGTTCTGGAGTTCGGCCGGAACTGGGAAATTGGCAGAAGTGGCAGGAAGTTTTCGTCAAAACAGATATGACTTATAGGGGTAAACACACATGCTGAATCCAAATCTGAACTTGGTTTTCTCAGGTGATTAGCTATTTGGCCTTAATCTGTTTCTGAATTTTAATTGTAAAAATGTTCAAGGAGTCTGGCGAAGACTGGATCTGGCTAAGACAAGACCCAGTTGTCTGGATCAGATATTGAATTTTTGGGATCCCATCGAAACCTTTGGTCTTGTTTTTTAATGCAGGGAACGGATAAGATATCGTCCACGCCAAGTTGGACAAGGAAACGCCCTTTTCTCGGGAATACCACTACTTGGGATAATGTTTGTTAGGGACCATTCGCGCTTGTGGTGTAACATGAATAAAAATACTTCGCCTTATCCTCCTCTTCCGTTCAACTTGAAAATCAAGTTGTAATGAGTGGCATCTGTTACTTTGTTCCAAAACCTTAGCGCTATAGGAAAACCACAGCATAGCTGGTTACTTCACATAGTGGCTTCTCCGCTGTTCCCTGGGAGAATCTGGCAGATTTCCTTTGAAAATAGGAGTTTGTTCAAATTTGTCATCATACCATAGCCCTAAATGTTACTATATGATGGTATGAGATGATATTTATTGCAAAAAGCCAACTGGCCATAGCAAGAAGTGAGTTGGTGCTGGAATTGACCAGCATCTCGCGGGTAAAACAGGTCGCTTGTATTCTATGCCAAGTTATTAGCGCTATAGAGAATACACAGCATAACCGATTACTTTTCATAGCGGCTTCCCATCCATCTCCTGAAACAATCATCGAAAAGGGGTTTATATAAGTTTTGTATCGCCTTTTAATTAGCTTATTGGTGTTAGCGATTCTTAACATCACCTCGTTCTCGAACGAGAGTCAGCTGTTCGCAGGTCGCTTATACCTCGTCCAAAACAGTAGCGTGATAGGAAATCAGTATAGCTGGTTGGTTCACATAGCGGGATCTCGTCCGTTTCCTAGGAGAACGTGCCAGAGTTGTTTCAAACAGACATACAAGTACCTAAACATTTGTAGGAGTTTTGGAGGATTCCCGAAAGATGACCAGTGGATCAAAGAAGGGGTTGCTTTGGGGGAGATCCTACAGGAAGCTGGAGAAGATATTAATCTGGAAAATTACTTTACCGTCCAGTATAATCCGCCCTTCAAGCTTTTCTTTCGTCGGAATGAACTGTGGTTCATAGGGAATGAAAAGCCTCGCTCTTGATTTTGAATTTGAGTATTTGTCTCTGTCTAAACGGGGTTGTTGTTTTTCGTGAGCGGTGTAAGACAAACTGTACCTGGGTGATGTCTTTGGGTTGTCTTGTCATGTTTGTCCTGGTTGGAATATTATCTAGATTGGGCTATCACTGGTCTAACCTGGAAGTTTAAATTTGGGGGCTGGACGGATTTGCAGAACTCTAAAGATACTGTAGGCTATATGTATGGGTACACTGTAAAAACAAATTCTTGCAGTATTTGCTACTGGGATTAAGCTTGTCCTTGTTGAGATAACGTTATCCCTAATTCAGATTAATTTTATCCCAATAGAGATAAGATTAATCCCAGTAGCCAATACTGCATCCTTATTTGGAGAAACATTTTACAGTGTATGGTCAGAGGCGATCCATCGTTCTCCGCCCTTTAATGCGAGGTAGATCAGTGCGGCAGTAACCAAGGTCGCAGAACAATATGTTCACAAGTCCGCGTCAAGGGCGACGTTGCAGCCCATTTTGTTTTATTTCTGCCATCAGTGTGATCAAATCAGTTTTCTATTTTTTAAAGGTATATCTTCCACACAAAGTACCTTAGTAAACCATGGAAACTTACAAGGGGGAGGAACACGCAAACAAATCATGCTAGCTATTTGAATACAAAAGAACACCGCAGCGTAGTTTCCATGACCGGCAAGAACGTATAATGATTTGAACTTCTGTATCTCGACCCCTGCGCAGACACTTCCGTAAAGACTGAGCGTTTTGTTCCTCGTGACCTTGGCCATCTGTTTAGCTTGCGTCAGGTAGATAGTTCGAGCGTTGCAGATACGTGAACATGTAGACGTTCTGGCTACAAGGATTGGGCTCATTCCGGTCGGGAATTTTACAGTCGGTGCAAAGCACAGCTTATCAACGTAGGGGGAACAAGGTGTGGTGCAAAGACACATTAGGCTACGGCAAGGGAGAGACGGATGTTCTACTACAAAGTAACTTAAGTTCTTGGTCCTAAAGACGTTTATAAAGTCTATATTAAGCATACTAAGTTATATACTAGGATTACCTTCTCCGCTTGTAGTGTTGAAATGTAGGCTACGACCAGACCCGTATCCAGGAATTTATTTGGGGGGGGGGGTTGCCTGCTGGTCGGACAAAAAAGTACAAAAAACACATAGATCAGACGGAAAACCTATAAAAATTATTATTTTTGTATGTTTCGGGGAGGGGATCAACCCCCTACCCCCCCCCCCCACCTCGGATACGACCTTGGCTGCGACTCTTCGTGATTGAGGTTAAAAGTTCCATGTAGCAGTTGAGGCCAAGCCTACAGGTGCGCCCGTGCACAAACTCTCCACGTCATGGCACGCGATCTATGGACCTCATGAGTTCAGGGGTTAACTAATGTGGTGGCTCGTTTATTTTGTTCGTTTTGCTTTTGATTTGTGCCTTTCAGGGTGTTCGATGGCTTTGCAAAGGGCGATGTTGTCGAAAATGAGCGCCAAGAGCTCCTGAAACTTCTAGAAGAAGAGGACCGAAATTCCGTCTCAGCCACTTATTACAGCGTAGGATACGATCCTCCATTTAAACTCTTCGGGCGGAGAAACGAGATCTGGCTAATTAAGAAAGAGTGAATTTTTTGTCTGGGTTTTTGTGTTGTTAATCGTGGGACTGCTTATGAGACCTGTCAATCTTGTTGCGTGTTTTTTTACTTTGAATGTAACTCGTTTTTCCGTCTCACTGTTGCGTAATCTTAGTGTGTTAATACTGCATATGACTAACTCTAAAACACGCCAGTGATCCTCAAGAAGAACGAGAAAACGTCGCCCTAACGAATCAACCTCAACAAGTCAAATCCTGTGTCAACTAATCACTGCGATCGTTGGGGGTTTATGTTGTGCTGATTCCGGCTCTTCCGCTAGGTACACAGCGATTGTGCATCTTCTAGGAGAGTTAGTCATCAAGTGTATTTGCATGTTGCGGTTCACATGGAGCAGCTTTATGTTGGTTTTTGGGGGCCAGAAATTGATACTGCATTGAGCGTATACTATTTCCACATATCATGTCACAATGTAAACGCGTAGCCTTCCGCTCCAAGTAAGAGTTAATTAGTAGCGTAAATATCAGTAAATCTCAAGAAAACTCGTCGCTAAATAAAATATCAATTTATGGTCCCCCCCCCCCAAAAAAAAAAGAAACCTCACTGCCGGAAAAAGTTGAGCTGTAAAGCTCAAAGCTCTCTTGCTTTTTTATCGCCTCGCACGTTCTTATTGTGTTTTTAAATTTTATTTGGATAATAAAGTTTTAATACGGGTGTACTATCAGAAGTGTGATATGGAAAGTAGTCGTCATTGGGGGTTGGGCGTTGTTATAAATGATAGGTGCTGCTCACCCGTTATTCCCCATTATTCGAGCTTTGAGCACGTGGCTGATAATTGGTCTTATACCATTTCAGCGCTCCACGCGGAATATTCTGTTTCTCCCGCCCTCGCCTCGTGATCGGCGTCTATCACACAGAGGTATTACAATATATCCATAAATTAATGAAGATAAAAAAGATGCTTTCATTTTTTTCATTTGAGGCTAATGCGAAACTCTCATCGTCTGGGAGGTTAACTTTCATAGCAAGGTTTTAGTTAAAATTTGATGATAGTGATGATAATTGGGATGCGAGTAATGAACTATTTCGTATGGTGGCTCAGAACTGGAATATGGAGACTCTGCGTAGGGTCTTCTAGCCACATAATTACTCATTATTTTGTTTGGTGGTTTGTATTCGGCCAATTCCATGACAGCTCATGTTTCTATGACTACGGACGCTAACTTATAACTGATCAGTGATACTTCTCTATAATGATTGGAAAACGATGAAATGTGGGGGCATTCGGTGACGTCGTTTTGTTGAAGTTTCCATGGACACTCAAGGGTGATTCTGGCTATCTGGAAAGCAATCTATGCCCGGCTGTTTTAGCGCCCCGCTAGTTTTGGAACGAAATGTGGAGTGCGAATACGCCCTTCATAAAGTTCCTTCCAGGTTAGGTGTTTTTTGGACGCTAGATGCGTTAGCATAAAGTAAACAATGACACGTTGCTTCTTGGTGTACTTTTTGGCCAGGATTGTTTGGCTATTTTCAGTTCCTCTTGGTCACAATCATGTTTAAAACTGATTAAATTGCCTCTGGCTCTAGTTGTGTTCTACCCCACTTCATCGAGTTTGTCAATTCTGGCTTCCAAGTTCAGTACTGACTGCTTGTTGCTTTTCCACGGGGCTAATGCGCGACTCTGTTTGATGCGAAAGCCTTATAGCTTATCCCCCTTTAGATACCTTATACCAACAAGAGTTGTAAGCTCATATAGCACTTGCAAAGCTTGGTAAAAGGATGAAAGTAGGAATTTGCCAATTTGTGGGTTCGTTGCGATCATTTGTAAGCAAAACCTTGAGATAAAATTGACGATGGCCCCTTGGAAATCACGAGAATGTATCGTTTGGCAAAAAAGTTTTGTTTGCACTTGGCTGTGATGATGTGCACTTCAAGGGCGCCAGAAACTCATCTGTGATCAAAACCCTTGAGGCAAAAATGATCCTGGGAAATGATCCAAAAAATAAATAAAATTGTGCATGCTTTTGTCAGGCGTCAGTCGAGTCGACGGCACACCGGGTTCTTTTTGTACGCAAGAAGTGAAATCCTGCACATTTGTCGGGCAAAATACTGAAGAAATCGAATTCTGCATGCTTTTGTCGTGCCTCGGTATTCTCGTCGGCACATCGGGTTCTTTTTATACATAAGGAATCGAGAAGAAATAAACTTTGTATACTTTTGTCGGGCGTCGGTCGATTCCTCGGCACATCGGGTTCTATTATACTTAAGAAATCAAATTTTGCAAACCCTGTCGGACGCACTCGGAAGTTAAGTCTCGTCGGCAAGGGGTTATTTTTACACGTAAGAAATCAAGTTCTGTACAGTCTAGTCGAGCAAAACACAGAAAAAATCAAATGCTCGATGGTTTTCCCGGGCATCGGTATTCTCGTCGGCACATTGGATTCTTTTTACACGAAAAAAAAAAAAATCAAGTTCTTTGAACTTTTATCAGGCACATGCCGAAAGGTCAAGTCTCGTCGGTCCTTCGGCTTCTATTTACACGTAAACAAATATAGTTCCTTACTGGGCCTTTAAAGGGCCCAGGATCGTGAGATCAAAAGTATTTTTTCTCTTTTCGGTTACGATGCGCACTTTCGCACTTTTAGAAAGCCATTTCAAAGCAAAACGTTTGAGGCAAAAATGATCATGAGCTCATGGGGATCATGAAAATGTAGATTTTGCTTTGAAGTATTTTTTTGTACTTTGCAGTGAAGATAGTACTTTAAGGGATGGTTGAATCTGGGAAGTAACAAATTGTAAGCGAATCTTGTCAAGTCTGTAACGGTCAGGCCAAATTTCATCGTCCTGGCACATCTGGAAGTACCCGAACCCTCCCGCCAACTCCCCCCAAAGTGCTCAGATCCGGTCCGGTCTTGTCAATTACGTATCTGGGGCTTGTGCTTGTTTTTCCCACCAAGTTCCATCCCGATCCGTCCACTCTGAACATGTCACACGATTTCCGGTTTCCCTCTCCAACTCCCCCCAAAGTCATCGGATTCGTTTCGGACTTGAGGTGTGAAATCTGAGATACGAGGTCTTTCCAAATGTCAAGTTTCATTAAGATCTGATTCCCCGTTCAAAAGTTCGACACATGTCAATATTCAGGATTCCCCATCCCTCCACTACCCCCACGGTGGTCGGATCGGGGAAGTATGCCATGTTAGTTTGGTCGGGTCCCTAATATGCCTGCAAAGTTGCATCGTCCTAGCACATGTGTAAGCATCTTAAGTCGGGATCACCGGAATTCCGGAGCCCTCCCTCCACCCCCCCCCCCCCCACGGTGCTCAGATACGGTCCGGTCTTGTCAATTACGTATCTGGGGCTTGTGCTTGTTCTTCCCACCAAGTTTCATCCCGGTCCGTCAACTCTGAATATGTCACACGATTTCCCTCCCCCTCTACCTCCCCCCAAAGTCATCGGATCCGTTTCGGACTTGATGTGTAACATCTGATACACGAGGTCATTCCAAATATCAAGTTTCATTAAGATCCGATTCCCTGTTCAAAAGTCAAAAGCACATCTGGAACTCGAGATCACCGGACAGACCGACGGAAAAGTGATCGGTATATGGCACTTGGCCGGAAGGCAAGTGCCATAAAAACTGACTTGTTATTATTATTGCTTATCTAGCTCATGTAGCGGCAATTCGTCCTTGGATTTTGTAAGGGGCAATCCAATGCGCGAGTGGAAAGCTTGTCGAAAGTGATCTTGGCTAAGTCAGCGAGAAGTTTTAAAGACGCGCTTTTGCGAAGTGAATCCTCGACAACGCTAGAATCACCCTCAAGATGGTGAGATGTGCTCACGTTGCGTTCTTCGTGTGTTGTGCTCAGATGTGCAGATCGAGACTAGAGGCGTATTCTCGCCGTTCTCCGGGGATTTCTTTTCAGGAATCCCCACGCTCTTGTTTGTCCCAGGGACTCACTCCCCGTTTCTTGTGCCCAACAGGGAATGCTCCACCGTCGTCAGAAAGGATTCGCTTTGGAAATCAATTTTGTAGTTGCTGATGTTATTGTTTTCGAAAAAAAGCACAGATATTAGGGATGGTTAATAAGAATTTCCGAAATTAATATTGAGTTTGGTAATGACTTAAAACCGACTTTGAGAATCAATTATCTTTTTCATTGTAGTTAGGATTTTTTATTTGGAAGTATTAACAGTGTAAAATTAATTGAAGACAATCAGAATAAACAAAACCAAAAATAAAGTCGATCCAGACTGATTCCGTCAACTGGATTTTTTTTTCTTGAACAAGATCCGTTTCGGAACCATTGCCCGTGTTCTCGTTATTTTCCGTACGCGGAGCCCGCGTGGAGTGACTCCCTCTATTCTCGCCGTTCCCCTTGATTCCACGAGGAGTCCTCGGGGAACGGCGAGAATAGGCCTTAGGCGAGCTGGTGATGGCGTTGATTAATGACAATGAGCAATAACGTAAGGGAACATTTTAGTATTTCAGTTTTGCCTTAGGTGAAAACCGAGAAAAGTACGAACTGTTAGTATCTAAGGTGATTTAATGAGTTTGACGTCTTAAAAGATAACTAAAACGAGCTGAAAATCTATATTGTTTCATAGTGTTATTTCTCGCTAACCGATGCCATCGCCAACCCTTAGCCTCGATCTTTTTAAACCAGTCGTTTTCGTGTCCAGGATGTGTGCTCAGTTTGATACCTTCAGCAGAAATAAGTGCGAACTTCCATGACCGTGAGATTTGTGCACTACCGTTAATCAATTTAAAAAAAAGTGAAAGCTTACATTTCTGTTGATCTACTGTAGGCTACTATCACTGTGAGATTGGTTGATGATAATGAGATGAGGATGTCGATTAAATTGTATCGGAATTCCATACAGTAGTGACGTAGGCTATATAGTGACACCAAGGGATTGAGGACCCAACATAGGATTTGATTGTCCCTAGGTCGTTTTATAAATGTAAATGCGACAGGCGACTCGTAGGCCGCTCGGCTTTACATTTATATATATTAAAATATATATTCACCGATAGGAATAAACTACAGTTTCTCGTTTTTTTTTTAGGTAAAATAGATCAAATGGGCGTGACGTCACGCTTGTATGGAATTCTGATATAAATTAGTTTAGACCGAGACGAGGGAGACAAACAAAGACTAAGCCGGGAGTGGCCCGCCTATTTTCGTACGTTAAATAAATGAAAACATAAAAGTAAGGACTGTTGTTGCTAAATTGCAGAAAGGGGGCCCCGAGTCTGTTAACTGTCAGGATCCTTGGATCTCTATGTCCGTACCTGAAAATTACTGGTTCTCAAGACTTAGGAGTCGCCTGAACGTACAAGTGAGAAACAAATCTCGCAGGAGAAAAAGGGGCTGTGGTGTTAGACGGTGAGTAGGACTAGTATGCAAGCGAACATCGAGAATACGCATTATAAACCTGCCAGGTAACCTCAAGTATCACGAGCGACGTTTTTCTTCTAACTTTCAAAAATAAATAACAGGCTTCGAACAATAATTGCGCACTTAGTCATAATAGTTAACAAAACAGTAGTAAACAAAGCGACTCGTCAGTCCCGTCATGTACGGGAGGGGGGTGGGAAGCTGTTAGGCTCCTTATCTTAAAGAGGAAGACTTGAAACCAGAAAGTAAGAACATATAGCTTGTGGTCCTGTCCATCTATTGTTTTGCTCCCCCCCCCCCCCCTCCAAGGAACTAATGACGGGCCTGCAATTTGCAAGCTAAACAATGCCAACAGATTTAATACAGTTTGGACTGGAGGCAAACAACGGATGATCGGCCCTTTACTTACATTGAAAGTTTGGATCAAGACATGTTTGCAAGAGGACGCAGAACTCCTGATTTTCGCGGGAGTGGAAACGATTTGTTTTTTCTGTTTTTGGGCGGTCCACTTGAAGTCCTTCACTATCTCACAAATGACGTCAGTTCTCACTTTGCTCAATACGTCATATCGTCGAATTTCACTTTATCACTGTCTGCCGTAAGTTTTAGTTTCTGATTTGTGTTGTGAAATACATATCTCGCTGACCACAAGATGTTTTCTTTGACCTTGCCGTTCCGTCATCTGTTAAGGAAAATGCGAGACACCCTTCTACATCCTGTCATTGCTTAAACCTGAATTACGAGGGTTTTGGTTCACATAATTCGCCACTCAAATCCGGCTCGTCAAGCGTGTGAAGCCAGTTGAATATCATCATATTTCTATCGTATCGCGAAAGCGGCTTTCCGCGATCGCGCTCAACATCCCGCACAGTAAGAGCGAGCTTCGCGCCCTTCCGAAAAATGAGGGGTGATTCTGGTTTTATCGCTTTAAGCAACCGGCCAGGGGCGCTAGCAAGGCGCACTGCATGAGCGGCCGAGGCTTCTAGTCTATCCAGATCAAACTGACTTTGTGCAAGCCGCTCTAGAGCACGGTAAGTTGTAAAGAGCCGTCGGCGGATGTAGTTCTGTCTCACTTTTTTGTTCACGGACCTGACTAAATCGGCTGTGGTGAACATTGGCATTAGATCGAGTTCATTCATGGCGAGGAGTCCTGGTGGGCGTCCTTGGGGCGAAGGGAGCTGCGAGGTGGCGGTACCCATGTCCCCTACGGCTACCCACGTTGAGCATGAGCGTGAGGCGGCATCTAGCCGAGCTGGTGGAAGATCCAAGCGCGAGCCGCTTAAAGCTTGGTCAGATACTGACAGTTTCAACGCATTGGCGGCCGCTGAAATCTCCAGCGCTGCCAGCTGGGTAATATCACTGGTGCTGAAGCTTTTCTGCAATCCCAAGGCTGAGCTAAGCGCACCACAGCTTTTAATCAAGTCAGTTTCTTCCTCGAACCATATTTGGGGGATGACTTGTGATACCTCTCCAGACACCCTCAGGAATCGATGTCGCCCCGCATTTGGACTTGGCCCTCTGTTTGGAATGTCACGGACTCTCAGTGATGTTTTTCCATCGGAGCCAACGCTGGACAACGAAAATAGCGATAATTCAGTCGTCATAGATTCTCGACTTGGCGATCGGGGGACTCGCTGATTTATAGATGGCGCCGTTACGCTAACAGTTGGGCGGGATTCACATTCAGAACTCATGGCCTGGAAGAAAATCGATATCTGACTAATGTTTTATTCAGCTTGGGGATAAATTTGGAAAAGAGGGAACGTAAGAAACTCATTTATGCGTCAAAAGAAGGATCGTGAGATTGGGGATCCTGCCTCGGACCTGTGTACCGATAGCAAACGATTTACAAGACAGTTTTCATACCAAGTGTCAAGTGTTTGGTCGCACAAAATACATGTTCTCGCTAGACTCCGCTGTCAATCAGCGCTGTTCACCTTCATAGGGCTTCTTGGCCCTAACCCCTATAAGTAAACGAAACGTCACCATCCTAATTGGACCGTTGTCAAGTTATGAGCAAGTCAAGCTGAGTCAGGTTGTGGGGAGGGTGGAAAGTCACTTCTAGACCCTAGTACCAATAAGTACATGACTTTTCTTCTTCCTAATCCGGACCGTTGTCAAGTTAGCTTAGTCCAGCTTAGTCCACTGGGCAATCAGGGGACCAAGTTTCGGCGTTATACCTATGACCGTTGGCAAGCTCCAGACTTAAGTTACTGGCAACCTGTGCCCAGTTCCCTCGGAGCCGGGTGCGTGTCGGGGCGGGGCCCCCAAAAGGCACGTCTAGACCCCAATGTCAACAAGTATACCAACTTTCAACTTGTAACCTGTTATGGTTCGTGAGTTATAAACTCTACGATAAATGGTGAATGAAAAACCGGCTATTACGACCCCTGAAGTGGGTTGACCCTAACAACCCCTCGCCATAAATAATCCCCTGGTAAATTACGTCTCCCCTTACCCATGATTTTGGGATCCCAAATGTCAGTAACGGGATACCTATGACTTCTTGAAGCTTGTCCGTCTGTCTGTCTGTTAGCACGACAGCTCTCGAAGCTGTTGAGATATTTTCTTCAGACGTGGAGAGAGGATCCGTTGGGTCAATTACCGGTCAAGTTCGTAGATGGATATAGCAGCCCAATATGTAGGGGGAAAAGCAGAAAAAAACATTTGCTTTTTAGGCATTGAGACATGCTGAATCCATATCTGAAACTAGTTTTCTCGCCGAATAACTAGTTCGCTCGGTCCGGTCAAACCTTCAAAATTTCTGGAAATAGGTGTTTATCGGGATAAAATTCGTGTTGAAAGATACATAGAGTTTAGCATCCTTGCAACGTACAATCAAACGATATGCTACACACCCTATTATTGTGGCCGGGGTGGGTAATTGGTTGTTAAACAACGATTTGTCCGGTATTTGAGTTTCCCTGAGCAGCTACAGATTTCAGACCATCCAGGGGGGGGGGGGGTGTCTCTTTAGCTGGAAATCATCAAATTTGATACCTGTCCCCTCCTGGATTGTTATTGTCATTTACTATCATCCTATGACATTTAGTGAAAACATCGCATTGAAAAAATTAAAGAATATTACACTGACAGCCGCGGTCCTTTTTTTTTATTTTACTAGCAAGAACGGTTGATTTAAATTTTTTCAACAGTTGTTGTTTTTGCTTGTTAGGGTTTTCAAATTCTGTGTGTTCCGTAGTGCCCAGGCATCGAAGTTGCTCTCCGTTCGGGCATTAGAAGTCTATGAAGATACTTTTGTTGGCTTCGAATTTGGATATAATCATTATTCTTATTATCAAAGGCTGTATCTAGAGGGGAGGGCAGAGGGTTTGACCCCCCCCCCCTCCTCCCGCCCGAAACATACATAAATAATCGTTTGTATAGGCTTTACCCTCTCTGTCTATGATTTTGTCCTACTATTTGGTATGGATTAGATCCCACTCGGACCTGATTATCATTGTTTCTTTTTCTTCGAAATATACTGCAGGAGTATAGAATAGAATGAAATCCCGAAGGTCGTGGCAAAATCATATAGGGTTTACATTGGCTTGAATAAACATACACTACTAACTTTGTTTTAAGTAAATAAAAATAAGCGGAGAAAATACTTTACAGCCAGTTTACATGGTAACGTACAACTTGATGAATGTAGCCAAACAATAGATCAAGTTCATGCATGACGTGGAGTGCTGGTGGGTTGAGGGGGCAGCGAGGTTGAGGTGCCTATGTCCCCTACGGCTACCCGAAAGAAAAGGCACAATAGATAAAAATTAAAATCAAACTGAAACTAAAGGCCTTCGAGATGTTAGACAAAACTACAGCACCCCACTGTTCCTTTCAGAGTCATCTCTATTCGTCTCTTTTTATTCCGAGTAAGATAAAACGAATCGAACAAATGACAATCAGGAAAATGGAAGCAAAGCGTGAACACAGCTAGACCAGCGAAGCAAACAAAAGACGAGGAAAGCCGGAGGCGCTAGATCAGTGAGGGGCTTGTCTTTTAGTGACCGAGGGATTGCCCACTCCCCGGCACCTCCTGTACCCTTTCCCGGCACCGGCCGAAATCAGCGGAGCCGGCCATAAATTAGGCGATTTCCGCACATGGTGGTTTTAATTTCTAACACGAGGCACCCATTGCCGGCACCGTGCACTTGCTATACACTAAAACCGAGTGTGGGCAACCTCTCGTTAGTGACAAGAAGAAGCTAGAAACGTGGCTCATACTTTTTCCGACAAAATGTACCATGCTAACTTTTTTCTTTCTTTTTAGACTTAGGCTTCTTGATTAATAGCTAGGTGGTGGTTAGCCTTGGTAAATTGTTTACATTCCAATCAGTCAATTTCATATATATACCAAATTATTCATTGGATAGCATAGGCTGACGACATTTGTGTAACTGTTTTATTTATAGTTGTGAAATGATTGACAATGATGTTCTTGTTCCGACTTTGTACTCTTAAAGTTTAACTGAAAAGGCAGCTTACTTTTACATCTGGTATTTGAATACACTAAAATATTTTAACCCATACACTGTAAAAAGTTTCTCCGAATAAAGGCGCAGTATTTGCTACTGGGATTATCTTATATCTACTGGGATAAGATTAATCCGAATTAGGGGTAATCTTATCTCAATAAAGACAGGATTAGTCAAGATTAGATTTCGCAAACAAAAAAATCACCCGATGCTCCAGTAATAACGTTCAGAATGGGCGCTGCTTGCATGACAACCCAAAATTCATACAGACACGGAGAATTTGAATTTAAAAAATCTGCGTTTCCAGGAGTAAATACGCTAAGCCCGGAAAAGTCACGGCTGAAGAAAATAGGAGAATGATGTTAAGTCATGTCTTTCAACAAATCTGCCATTTGTTGCTTATTTTTCGGCAATGGCTTGGTAAATATTTCAACCATAGAGAGACAGGGGATAGAGGCACCACAAAGTCGAAAGAAAAAGTTCATTCAATTAAATCGATTATTTCTGGATAGCGAACAAAAGGAGTAACGCATTTTTATCAGGTTTTCAGGCTTATTTTGGTGAATAAGTGATTTGCAAGAAGACTGTCGGATCTCAGACCTATTCGGTTAAAGTTTAACAGTTTTGAAGGGTTATAAATATTGCTATTACAATCATACGTTGGAACCTGGTGTACTTCAGACCGACCCCCAATTCGGTCCCTTGGACGCGCAGAAGAGGGACTGGGGAAATCCCACTTGGAGTAAGATTTCCGGAATGGCCGGCTCTTGACTAAATCGGAAACAGAAAATCTCCCCGTTCATCCTTTGTGACTTGAGATAATGGCCCTACTGACGTCGTCAACTCCTACTCAAAGGGATTCCAAAAGAAATGAAGATAAACCGTGAGGAGGAGGGGATCAGTAGCTGCGAGTGGCTGTCTTCTACAGTTCTGTGGCTGTGGCTGTCTTCTACAAGTTCTAACAGTGGCTGTCTTCTACAAGTTCTACAGAATTTTGTTTCAAGGTTTCTATGAAACCTAAACTGGGACCTGGTTTACGTTGCTTAGGCTACGTCAAGTGTCTTGCACCACCTAAGACAGATGAAACTGTCCTCTGACAAGAACTACTATTATTCCTAACCAGACCACTGGCTCGCGATAGTTCAGCTGAGATCCGCGTCCGGCCTACGAGCGGGTTGCGTGCTAGGCTGTGTCCAACCTTCGCGTGGTTTCTATCGTGTTTTCAGAATGGAGGAAGAATCCCTATCTATGGATTACGATCAGGAGTGGAAGAGGTTGACGAAGATGAACAAAGAAGGACATTCTAGGAAACGAATCGCAAAAGAAAAAAACGAGACTTGACAAAAGTTTGTACACAAAACGAGTAATAGAGTGTAATTCGCAGGACCAGCAAGTCCTTGACATTTCAACAGCATTAGTAAACGTCACTGAGTCACTCTCTCCGTTCACCAGATAAATTATATAATTATCACTCGCGGTTTTAAAAATAAGCTGATCAAACAAAAATCACCATGCTTCGGCTATCAGTCCACTTGCTCCTAAATTCAGGACAGTCCTTTCATTTCTGCAGGAGGGTGTGAGATGGCTTACGGCGAAGGTGACGCGGTACTTCATGAAAGGTAAATCATTACCAAAAGGGAATTTACGACAACTACCTTCCTCCGAAACAAGGTATAGCATTTCACTGAAAATGGCGTTTCCGAAAATACAAAGTATAATCAATGTCAAAGCAGACTTAACAAGCAAACCGTACCTTTAACTTTCTGGATGGTTGGACTTTCTACATCCGTCAACGAGATTCTCACAGTGGGCCGGTAAACTTTAGCTAATTGTCTAGCTATCACCATGCAGGGCCATATTGCGCCGGACTCTTGCGGTGAATTGTCTCTCTCCGTAAAAAACAAAGCGTTTCAGTGTCACAAGCGTGCTTTTATTGTTGGCTCATGTCGTGTCTTGGTCGAGCTGCACGCTAAAAGAGATACGTCCTGGCTGATTTTCCTAGGTTTGTCACATAAAAACCTATGCTTGACAGAGACTTGATCGTTGATTTTTATTGTTATTGTGTTCACGATATATTTAATCAATCAACCAAGTTTAATCTGAATAGCTAAAAGCTAGAAAAGGAATACAAATTTACAAAATACACAGACACACAAGAAATAATTTAACTAATACACTTACAAGAAATTACCAGAAATAAATGATGGAATGAAACTACGTAACAATTGGGTAGAAGAATTAGCAGGATATGGGGAAAACTTATTGACAGTATTCCTCTCGGACCGACGCACGGAAGACGGGAGGGAATAGACGGGAGGAAGACGGGAGGGGATATTGCTAAGAGTCAAGCCAAAAGAACACCGAAGCCGGTGTTCGATCCCAAATAGTGGTAGATTTTGATTTCCGCCTATACTGAGGTTCTGGTTTTGGCTGATGTCGGATAAAAGTGTTGACCTGGTAAAAAGCAGGGATGTAACTCTTGTACCGACACTCCAATTAGTGTTACCGGTATTTGTTCAAATCTGATTCTGTACTGTCAATGCCGAAAACACTATTATGGAGCCTGTCAGCGAACAGAACTTGGGACTCGACCCAGTGGTTTGCTAAGTTCCAGCAGAATGCCTCATTCTGACAGCAGGTGGACAGACGAACGAACAGATTTAGATGTCTTAAGTGTCCCGTCGCTACAGTTGGACATCCCAAACACTGGACCGCTGGACTAGGGCTTGGGAAGCGTGGGAAGATGTTCCAGTAGCCGCTTGCTCACTTCGATGCTCAAACGAACTTTGACTCCACAGCCAAACACAAACGTTCTTCCTTTGCATTCAAAGCTCCCGGTGTTTTCAGACAATCATTTATCAGCCTAAGCTGACCACAATTAATCATGGAGTTTCGAAAATCGGGCAGATCGATTTTAGTCTTGGAGCTTCATCGCAGCCTTGATAACAGGTTGACAGTTTAATCTGAAATTATTGTCCGGGTAAAATTATCAGCGGGGGAGGGCAGAGGTCGGAAATTAAAGTAATTTTTTTTTTTTTTAACAAATACCGGAAATAGCGGGGAATTTGCATGACCGATCGAACCATCTGGCCAGGGGATCGACTACAAAGAGGCACGGCACGACACGACATAGTGTAGGCGACACGAGCACTAAAAAGAGAAAACTGAAAGGGCCCTTTCAGGCTTCATAGTGAGGGGCAGGAACAGTGTGAACCATATTCCCATATGGTTCCGAAACTCGTACGTATCACAAAGGTACCATATTTTTGAAATAAGTGAAAAAATGAATGAGTTAACCAGTCGTTTCATTAATTGAAGTAGAAAACTGCACGATTTTCCACTGGCTAGCCTGGTATAATCATGTGACTCAAGTTTGTTCTTGTTGTGGTTATTTTTAGTTATCGCAGCTTAATTTTGTATCGTATTGTTGTGTAATTCTCTTTTCTTTTTCTTTTGTTTCTTTACCAACTCCTCCGACCATTTACATTGTATTTGTATGGAGGGTTTAAATAAAATTATTATTATTAGTGTTCTAGCGTGCCTTTTTTTAGGCTCTAGACGTCCGAACTCTCACTTACTTGTCTACTTATTACCTCTTATTACCTCTACCGTGCCTCTTTAGTCGCTCCCTCTCACCAGGTCCAGCCTATCACAATATACTGAGATCCAGGCTTAACGGACCTGTCGTGCTCGTGCCGCAATACTCATCTCTAGAGAATCGTCTCGTCAATTTTTATTTCCAAGACTCCGAAACTCCCGTGTCATTTACCCACCCTAAAGGCGGTACACTGATCCCCCCCCCCCCTGTTTTCTCGACTCCTTTCGAGGCGGGTCATGCTCCGATTACGGTTTCAAGGACATCTTTGGTCAGAAACACCAATTATGCAAGTGTTTTTGCAATTAGTCGTTTTTGCAGTTGCCTTGATATCTGATAGCATGGTCTAAAATCGTTTTTGCAGTTACCCTGATACCTGAACATTAAATATCACGGTACCTTGTCAGATACCACTGTAACTGAAAAAAAAACCCGCCTGGAAATAAATTTTGATCTTACAAAAAAAAACATAGTTTTGAAGGAGTCGCGAGCATTTCTGGAAAATGTCCGGTATCCCCTTCAACTCCCCCCCCACCGAAATTTTATCCGGCCTGGACCAAAAACGGATAATATAAGCCATATGAGATTTTTTGCCTTCCACGTTTCATCCCCATTGCTCCTTCGATTCGTTTGATTCCTAGGGAGGCAAAAATTGTCTCGGAGACCTCCCTCCTCCAGCCCAAACCCGGCCGAAATATTTCAAATTTCATCCTAATCGCTCGTCTCGTTTGACCCCTAAGCGTGTCACACATTTTTCTCCGGTTTGGACACATAAAGGGATCACCTAGGACATTTTCGCATATCACCCTTCAAGTTTCCGTCCAATCTGATCATCCGTTCGCAACTTACGCTTGCCGCAAGATTCCGGATTCCCCCTCGCTCCTCCACGCCCCCACTGGTGATCGAATCTGGAAAACAAAGATTAAAGTTTCCAAGTTTCATCCTCCTGGCTTATGCGGGTTTACCCGAACTAAGCAAAACCGTGGCGGATGGACAAATAATTCTGTCGCTATATAACACTTGACCCGAAGGCTGCAACTGCTATAAAAGTCAATTCCTTAATTGATTTATATGTTTGCGTTCAGGCGCGGCGAAACAGATTGTTCCTAGCAATAATAGAATAAAGATTTGAAAGAAAAAGATTACAAAAATTAGTACCATTATTGAAATTCGTGTTGACAGACTTCATACAGAAGGAAATGAAAATTCTTTTGTACCACGTACGTGAGATACATCGAGAGATACATATGGGTCGAATCGTCGAATATGGGTTCGAACTGGCTGCGCTGCCAGTCTCTCAGGAAGTAAACTGCGCGAATTCGCCTAGGCGAATTCCGCGTTGCCAGCGGAAAAAAATCGCCTTCTGTCGGCACCAAGCTATTTACGGTCGGGGATATGGGGAGAGGGAAGCATCTGACGAAGAATGGGGTCGGCTACTTCTCTTAGTAGCTATGATCCGATAATGATTTCAGACTGAGCTCGCTTCAGAAAAACTAATCAAATGACTTACTGATTCTTGAAACAACAAAAAGTAAATACTCACTCAGTAGAGCGTACGCACGCTTCGCCGAACCACTCTCACCTCTCCAGCATCGGACTGAACAAGTCGGCAGACGCCGCGAGCTTCCAGCACGGTCGATTCTTCCTCGCGAGGCACAGAACTGCGCGGGAACTTGGAAGCGATGCCGTGGCCAATCCATCAGTGAGGTTCCGGAGCATTCATTACAAGTTGAAACTGCAGATTCGGTTAATCCTTCCGATTTCCTTCGTCGTTCAGACACTTCGCGTCTACAAGCATCGGCTTCAAAAAAGCTGATAACCACCCTTGGTTACGCTCGCCCGGTACGAAGAGGATACGGCTCATCCCAACTGACACAGAAATTAGATACTTCTATTAGAATAAATCCGTACACAAGATCGCTAGATGGATATATGCGTGACTGGCAACCTTTCGCTGGGGAAACAGCTAGAAAAATGTATTTGTAAAATTTGCAACCGCAGAAAGGATATATAATATAAAAAAAAAAAGCAAATAGAGGGCTGCGATCAATCCAGGACTGCGATTTTCAGTTCTAGTCCACTACTAAGATTTTGGATGTTTGGTGGTAACATTGTCTTCTGACAAAGCATTCTACAAGGAAATTACTTAGGACGGGCGGTATTAACAAGACAAAAGTTTTCGATGGGACCCCAAAATTCAATATTTACTGGATTTCCTAATCCAAACAGTCAATCTTGTAGATTTCCGGTCTTCGCCAGTCCCCTTAAATATGCTACTTTTTATCCCTAACCTAACCAACCGCTTGAAAATGTACAAACATTATAACATATGGGTGTTTTTTGACAGATTATGGCCAAACCGCTAATCAACTGAGGAAACCAAGTTCAAATCTGATACAGCATGTTTACCTCTATATCAAGCCTCTGACCAACTCCAGAAAGGATTTTACTTTTACCAAACTTCAAGTTTTGTCCAGATTCCGAGCAAACTCTTTGTCTGGCAGAAAAATAAGTTTAGATATGGGTTCAGCATGTGTTTTTACCAAATGGCAAATGTTTAAGTCGACGCCTAGTAGCTAAACAAGAGCTAGAAGCTGATATGGCACTTGCAAGGTTGGGTCGGAGGATGAAAGTTGGAATTTACTAACTCGCGGGTTTATTCTGATCATTTCAAAGCAAAACCCTTGAGATAAGAATGAGCTTGGGCCTTGTATCGTTTGGTATACAAAGTATTTTATTTCTTCACGTAGCTATGGGGACGCGCACTTTAAGGGCATTAGAAATTTATCTGTAAGCAAAACCCCTGAGCCAAAAAGGACGATGGGGATCACGGCCTTATGAAACTATACATTTTGCTCAAAAGCATTTTTTTGTAATTTAAAGAATTCACTTGTAAGCAAAACCCCTGACGCTAAAATTATCATAGGCCCTTGGGGGTCATGAATATGAATATGTACCGCTTGGTCGAAAGTATTTTTTTTCACTTTTCGGTTAAGATGCGCACTTTAAGGAATGGTCAGATCTGGGAAGTGACAATTTCTAAGCCAATATTGCCGAGTCTCTAATGTTACAGCCAAGTTACATCGTCCTTGCACATCTGGAAGTACCTTAACTGCGATCACCGGAATTCCGGTCTCCCCTCCAACTCCCCGACATTAGTGCCCGAATCCTGCCTGGCTCTGTAACGGACGTACCTAGTTCTTGTGCTTGATCTTCCCACCAAGTTTCTTCCTGACCGTCCTAGCTTACCTGGAAGTACCTAAACCCCTGATCACTGGAATTCCGGAACCCCCCTCTAACTCCCCCCACAGTGCCCAAGTCCGATCCACTCCTGTCAGTGACATATCTAGATAATTTCATCATAATAGCTCCACTCTAAGCACCCCTCTGACCCCCCCCCCCCCCCCCACATTCATCGGATCCGGTCCGGACTTGAAACGGGACGTCTGAGACACGAGGTCATTCCAAATATCAAGTTTCAATAAAATCCGATCACACGTTTCAAAGTTGTGTATATATAAAGATTCCAGATTCCCCCTCCCTCCACTTCCGCCTACGATGGTCAAGTCGGGGAAATGACTATTTCGATAGTTTGGCTGGGTCCTTAATATAACTGCCAAGTTACGTCATCACCGGATTGACCGACGGAAAAATGATCGGTATATGGCACTTGGCTGAAAGGCAAGTGCCACAAAAACTTCGCAAAATGTACACAGACCCATCGAACTGGTGTCGACGAAACGCGAGCCAAGAACCTCTCGGTCTGCAGCCTGATGCTCTAACGGCTGAGCTAACCTCCTATGTGTTTCGTTGAGACTTAGAAGTCGACTTAAAAATTCAACTTTTCTCGAGTCTACCAAATTTCTGGGTTTGGACAAATTTAAGCAAAACTAGACCTACGTTGCCTGGGCAACGTGAAGTGTTGCGGCAACCTTTGTCCGGCTTCGCCGAATAAAGTGTTGCAAGAGCAACACTTTGGTTTTGTTTCTTCGCTATCGGTTAAATGCTGAAGTTACCAACTTATCTAAGCTTTTAAAACGGTATGTTCTAAAAAGAATCATCACATGATCAAAAGCTATTGTTCAGCGTGTAAAAACAACAACAAAAGAATATCGGAAAAATGGACTAAATTGACTTTGCAATCAGTTGAACTTTATCCTTTTCAATCGTAGACATCATGACGGATGAAAACTTGGAACACTATCTTATATAATCTAGTTGGTATTACAAAGCTGCCCGTAACTTTTCAGAATTAAAATACCATAGATGACACTATTAATTATTACGAAACTACCTCATGGTTTTACATTATCGTGTGTACCCGTTGCGTAAACAGTCAATCTAGGTTACAGCGATAGACCATTGATACAAATTTCCTTACCGTCAGATTTATAGAAATCGAATACATTTGCACCAATTTGCGAAAGTTCTAGCCCCTCATGAACCGATTCTTACTTAAAAGTCCCTCTCCCGTGATAGACATCAAGTTCACCGGATAAAAATAATGGGTAGGCTACACCAGCTAGCACAAGTTGCAAAACCCTCATCCCTGAAGATGATTGTAGCATAACAGCCGATTATGACTTACAAGTCCCGTGCATGTCTTACAACTGGGAACCAAATTGTTCTTACCATCGAATACACCAGAAACAAATAACAGGTACACCAACTAGCAAAAGCTGCATAACCCTCATTGCCGAAGATGATTATGAGCTAATAGTTGACCGTTGCATACAAGTCCCCTACATGTCTCACAACTGGTATCGCCTATTTTTGGCTTCAATGTGTACCTTACTAGGGAAGTTGTCAACCCCTTGAAACTTTCAAACTGGTTTTGTTTCTTCGCTTTCGGTTAATGCTGAAGTTGTCAACTTATCGAAGCTTTGAAAACGAGATGTTTGGTTCTAAAAACAAAATTCATATGATCAAAAGCTATTCTTCAGCGTTGTAAAAACATTAACAAAATAATATCGGAAGAAGGGGCTAAACTGACTTTCCAGTCAGTTGAACTTTATCCTTTTCAATCGTAGACATCTTGACGGATGAAAACTTGGAACAATATCTTGTATAGTCTAGTTGGTATTATAAAGCTATCCGTAACTTTTCAGGATTAAAATACCATAGATGACGCCATTAATTATTATGAAATCTACCTCATTGTTTTACAGTTTCGTTTGTATCCGTTGCGTAAACAGTTAATCCTAGGTTACAGTGATAGACCATAGAAAACGAGATGTTTGGTTCTAAAAACAAAATTCACATGATCAAAAGCTATTCTTCAGCGTTGTAAAAACATTAACAAAATAATATCGGAAGAAGGGGCTAAATTGACTTTCCAGTCAGTTGAACTTTATCCTTTTCAACCGTAGACATCTTGACGGATGAAAACTTGGAACAATATCTTATATAATCTAGTTGGTATTACAAAGCTGCCCGTAACTTTTCAGAATTAAAATACCACAGATGACACTATTAATTATTACGAAACTACCTCATGGTTTTACATTATCGTTTGTACCCGTTGCGTAAACAGTCAATCTAGGTTACAGCGATAGATACAAATTTCCTTACCGTCAAGTTTATAGAAATCGAATACAATGTGCACCCATTTGCAAAAATTTCTAGCCCCTCTTGAACCGATTCCTACTTACAAGTCCCTCTCCCGTGATAGACATCAAGTTCACCGAAAAACAAATAATGGGTACATCAGCTAGTAAAAGTTGCAAACCCCTTATCGCTGAAGATGTTTGTAGCATAACAGACGATATTACTTACAAGTCCTTTGCATATCTTACCATTGGGAACCAAATTGTTCTTACCATCGAATACACCGGAAACAAATAACAGGTACACGAACTAGTAAAAGCTGCAAACCCCTCATTGCCGAAGATGATTATGAGCTAACAGTCACTGTTGGTTACAACTCCCCTACATGTCTCACAACTGGTATTGCCTATTTTTGTTTTCAGTGTGTACCTTACTACTGAAGTTGTCAACCCTTTGAAATTTTCAAACTGGTGTAGGCTATCTCATGAAGGAATTTTTGTACTAAGAAACGGATGACATATACTTTGATCAGCTCATCAACGGCTATGATTACCGTCGAAAAACAAAATTCTACCTCTCTTAGTCCATAAGTTGACTTTTTTGCCGTAGGCCAACTTTCTAACGTCACCGCTTAGACAGGAGCAAAGGATAAGCTTTAGTTTCTTTAGCAATGAGAGAACTTTCAAAGTTTAAGAGGCACACCTGATACCATTTCTCTACCGCAAACCCAAGTGCAAAAAAATTAATGATAACTCAGCTGAAATCGCGTACAGACATGGATAGAAACAATAGATGGCAGCACTTTCGGACCCATGGGAAAAAGCCACTTTCTTGTTTCTTTAGATTTTTCTATTTATCACTCAA
The DNA here is from genome assembly GCA_023053575.1 of Branchinecta lynchi. Taxonomy (NCBI): domain Eukaryota; kingdom Metazoa; phylum Arthropoda; class Branchiopoda; order Anostraca; family Branchinectidae; genus Branchinecta; species Branchinecta lynchi. The sequence goes on from JAKZAP010000008.1 coordinate 9,413,424, forward strand.
AGAAGATATGTTGGCTGTGGGGCCGGGTAACTGCCGCATATATTTAACACTTATAGATTTTAGTCCATCTTGAATTTGAAACTGGTGCCTACCTGCTTGCGTGCTAGAACGGAGCTTTCCACTCGAAAGCAGAAACATGCTTTGATGAAACGACAGGTTCGCTACACAACTTCAGATAGTCCTCTCTGACATGGGCTACATAACTCCACTTCACTTCGCACACCGTAGGCTCTGGCTCGTAAAACCATCCTTATTGGCCCCAGGCAAGAGTTCTACGGAGCTTTCCAAAATGTAATGTCATATTCATCAATCCGGCCTAAGGTCCACACTTTCCGTAAAAACCGCACAGGTTAGACCCTCACCAGTTACCAGGAACAAAATGAAATCGGCAGCATAGGAAAAAAAAAAAAGAGGACAAAACCAAAGTGTTGCTCTCGCAACATAGTTACTTGTCTGACAAGTAAATATAGTCCAGAAATGGATTCATCTCGCGTTCTTACACCGGATGCGAACCTCTAATCAACTCAAGACTAGACTTTTATTTTTACCAAGTTTCCGGTTTCGGCCGGATTCCGAACGAACTACTTCTTTGGCAAGAAAATTGAGTTTTAAAGCAAATTCAGCATGTCTCCTTACCTCTAGTCGAACCTCTAATCAACTTAAGATAAAACTTTTATTTTTAACAAGGTTTCCGGTTTTGGCCGGATTCCGGGCGAACAATACGTCTGGGGAGAAAATAATGCTCATATACCTGAGGATTCTGCATGTCTCCGTACCTCTAGTAACCTATAATGAACCTCAGATGAAAATTTTCTTTTAACAAATTTTCTAGTTTTGGCCGGATTCCGGGCGAATAATCTGTCCGGCGAGAAAATATTTTCATGTTGGGATTCAGCATGTCGCCTTACCCCCAAATCGACTACCTCATTAGCTTTTTAAAATTATTTTGTTGGACCCTTAATTTCAATCCCCACCCCTAAATATATGACTACGAAGCCCATCCACGAACTTGACATGTCATTTGACTCAAAGAATCGTCACACCAAGCTTGATTAAATATCTCATTCCCCTCAGAGTTATCGTGCTTACGGACGGACGGATAGACGTTTCAAACAACAGTAAGAAACAAGACCGAACGTTTCGATGGGATTTCAAAAACGTTAATACGTCTTGATTTTGTCCAGACAATCGGGGCTTTTAGAGATCTGGTCTTCGAGTATATTTCACTAATCAGCCGTTTGCAAAATAAAACGTAAATGACACCGTAGTGGTGTTTCCTTGAAACATTACGGCCAAACGGCTCAAATTAGCAAATCTTCTGGTTTTTGCCGCATTCCGGGCGAAGTATTTGTCCTGCGAGAAAATAATTTTCATAGACGGACTCAGGATGTCTTTTACCCAACACTGGACCTCTAATCAACTTCAGATAGAACTTTAACTTTCGACAAATGTTACGGTTTTGGCCGGATTGCGGGCGAACTTTTAGCAAAAATACTTTGTGTGTGCGTATTCAGCGTGTCTCCATACCCCTGTAACGGACCTCTAATCAACTTCACGTACAAAATTTACTTTTAACAAATTTCCGGTTTTGGGCGGATTCTGGGCGAATTTTTTGCCCGGTGAGAAAATAAATATCTTTCGACAAATGTCGAAAAATAAATATCATATCCGGATTCAGCATGTCTGCTTATCCCTATCGACCATCTCGTTAGCTTTACACAAATATTTTAAACCCAGTGACATTTTGAACAAGAAACAGAATTTTTTTTTTCAAATCTTTTTACCATGAAGCACACCTTTTCTGTTGTGTTGCGTTGATTGGTTGATCATTACATTTTGGTTGAGTTTAAGGTAGACATTCGTTTCACCTAGTGTAACTTTTTAAAATGTATTGAGTGTAGAGTTTGTGAAAGTGTATGATCTATCCAGGGGCGTCGCAAGGGGGGGGGGGGGGCACCTTTTTAAGATTCGGTACAATTTTGGACCTGAGGCCCAAAATTTTACTAAAATTATTCGGTATTTGATTCGATACTAGAACTATTCGGCATATTTACGGGGGTTCAATAGTTATAAAGAATCCGAAATAGGATATCGTTACAAATCTAATCAGTATAATCATCGGGATTCGGTGTAATTGACAGGATTCGATAGTTATCACGAATTCGGTGAGCGAATTTACTGAAAATATTTGAAACTTTTTCGATGCCAGAACTATTCGGTATCATGATTAGGATTCGGTCATTTTTTCGGTGTAATTTTCAGGATTCGATAGTTACAACGAATTCCGACTTATTTGTATTTTATCGTAATTTTTTCTACTCGCCAGCTTTGGCGGATATAAATAAATGAACTGAACTGTGTAATGTGATTATGTGTAAGCAATCAATCAAACAATGTGGTGTAGGCTATAGTGTGTTTAGTATTATCTCTTTAGTAAAACAACAATAGTACGAATATATTAAGAAATCCGCACAAGGCAAACCAACCTAGAATAAAAATTTACCCAAACCAGCTAATTTATATGGCCCTTGTCGGCCGTTGATTGAGTGAAATAAATAAATAAATATAAACGATCACGATGAAATATCCCAAACTGTTTTCGACCTCATCTGTCATCTAATGTTGGTCTTTTCTCGGACCAGTATGGAAATATAGCATCCCAACCCAGTGAATGTTCTGCTTCTGAAGTTCCTTTATCTCCACACAATTTTTTATTCTTTTCGACCAAGTACAAACCAAACAAACAGCTACTCATTACACCGGCCCAGTATCACCGCCTTCCGAGTATTCTAATTTTGCAGTTCTGAGGCTTAATTTTTTTGTGCACGCGCACAAGCCTTGTACACATCGACAATGTTTTCTAACTGGATTACCCGCAGTGTATTACATTCTTCAATTTTGTCTGATGTGTTTCAACACATTTGTAAAACCAAAAAACACTTTGGAGTTTGAGGCACCCGCGGATTCCAGTCACGAAAAATCCAATCATGTCCATAACTATTCCTTCAGCTGAAACGGACGGCGAACCGTATTTGATGGAGCGATATTTCGGCCCATCTTGGGAAGGGTAAACCAGTAACCAGAAAAAGAGGCCTGCAATCAACCTGAAGAGGACCCATGCTATAAAAGGCCCAAATATCGCTGAATTTTCACAGCTGACTTATCAGTTTCGCGTCATGAAAACCCGTTTATGCTGAAGCCCAACGAACGTCGTGAGCGCTCTTACCAGTTATACACAAATATTACGGAGCGGTACCGTATTAGTTTTATCCCCACTTTTGTACACGTTTTCAAGAATGAGTTTTAGTCTGTCTTGTGACTCTTTTACTTTTATGATTTTGTGTTAGACCATCTCCAGTCCCAATTACTTATTCTGTTGCTTTTTTATTTTTTTAATGTCATGTATCTTGACTTAGACAATACGCCATTTGGCCCCAAGCCATGACTTGTGTTGATGCTTTGAAAAAAATTGAAACTGAAACTCAATTTTTGGGCACAGAGCTCCCACGTTAGGGCATAAGAGATTTTAATGGGGTACTCTGCTCTTAACCAACGTGTGAGCACTGTGCCCAACGTGTGAGCGCTATACTCATACCCTAATGCCCTAAAGCTGGAGCAATGTGTCTAAAAAGTGACGATTTGTGTATGACTGGCATTGAGATCAATAGTAACATGGCGGCAATTTCTCTGACGTATTTCCGACGAAAAAAAAAAATGCAACCAAACGAATCTCACATATACTGACGGTGCGGACAGACGACATACACTGGATTTACTGCCTGGGTTTCCATCACCATCATCAATTCCGTATATTTTCTTCCGGACGGAACTGACGAACATGTATAAAACATCCAAGTGATCCTGACCGTACGTGTACTACTAACATTGTGGGCAAAGGACAGACAAGGATTTACTTCCTAGATTCTCAACACCATTTCAATTCCGTACGGAAAATGTGAGCTTTTCAACTTTGGAAAGAGATAAAGAAGGTGCAGAAAACCCAGACGAGAAACCATTATCGTTTACCTGCATCATGTGACTAGACTTCTGAACTGCCATTACACTTCATAACTGGTTCTCACGGCCCAGACTATTTTTTTAGTGTAGGATTAACTTTCCCCGCACGTGCAAAGGCTGAGCATCCTCCATTTTTTCAACAAAAACATTAAATTCATTCCAGCCCATGCGGAAACAATTATGAAAAACACGTAGGTTACGATTTGGCTTTTTTCAGATACAGAAAACAAAAGCTGCTACAGCAGATCCAGAGCGATGAGTTATGGCAGGGAGTCACTACACTCCTACCAAATCACCGAGAACAAAAATAATCTCTGTCGACATCCCCCCCCCCCCCCCCCCCTATGGTTTGAAACATTTCCCATACCCTCAAAGTAAGCTAACTCCAGGTTTACAATATTGCGCCAGGAGGCAAACGAAAATTACGAAAAATTCCCTCGCAAATTAGCGTCGATAGGCAAAATGCAAAAAAAAAGGCGTTTTAACACTGGTCCAAACAGGCTGTGTACATTTTTTACAGACAAAATGCTGCGGCACAGGAATTTCAATTATTACAAAGAAATGCAGGACAATACTAATCCTGCCTTCTTAATAGCGGTTTCCTAGAACTTCGAATTTCGTAACTATCTAACCGATCCCTCGCAAACGAAGTTCGACTAATCTTTGACTTGTATGGACTCTTCGAGACACTTCTCGACTCCCTGCAGCGTCAAAACTTGAACGTTAAAATACGCTTAAAGGACGTCTATTAACTTGTGATTTACGGAGAAGGATTCCAAAGGAGAAAAATAGCTTTAAATAATAGAAAGGAAACAGTACCTAATGCTGACTTTCCTCTTGCCAGTACCAAAAACTGAATACGAGCACCGTCTCCGCACCGAGAAACGCTGCTGATTTCCCAGCAAGAAGTTTCCTGGCTTATCGACAGAGCTTTTGTCGGTATCAGAAACGGAATGCTAAATGCCCAAACTCATTCTTCGCGAGACGTACCATTCCCACGTAAACAAACAAACGTAAGAGTCTTATCGCAAAAAGTGCAAGTGTGAGTCGTTTGACAACAATTAATAGATAGACGAACATTCTTATGTTAATTGTTATGACGGATACAGAAAAAAATACGCTATGACACACAAAACGAATATCATTGGACCCGTCATGACTTCTAGAGCGTGTTCCATCCTACTTACCGTAGTTACTACGCATGCTTGGCGTCGAGGCTGGAACACACTTTTTTTTATTTCCAGCATAACATCGTGGTAAGCAAATAGTTACTATTATTATATTTTTCACGGGCTGGAACGAAAATAGTAACTAATACTTACTGTTGTTAGAAGGGTGGAACACGCTCTTAACACAAGGACTAGCATCCACGTGTTAACGTTTTCAAACTTCTGACAGTGCGGCAAACAGAGCAGCAAATAAACACTTTGCCGATCTTTGCCTCGCACCTATAGAGGGTGTTCCATCCTACTTACCGTAGCTACTACGCATGACGTCGCGAATTATGGCTTTTTGCCGTCAAGGCTGGAACGACTTTTCTATTTTCCAGCAGAATATCATGCCACAGGCGAATCCGACCAATCACGTAACAGAGATCCGTAGTGACTACGCTCCCGAACGTTGTAAGTAAATAGTTACTATCAGTTACTATTTCGAGAAGGTTGGAACGGTCAGCGTAGTAACTATTGGCGAGGTTGGAACAGAAATAGTAACTAATAGTTACTATTTGTTGAAGGGTGGAACACGCTCATAGTACACTAAAGCACGAACTCCCCTAGTTGAATTATACCAAAATACTATTAGTCTACACACTTTTGTTTGCATCAATAAGCTCCCATTTTCGCACCATTCTTACTGACAATGTGATCCCCAGACCTGCTGACGCTTGTTAACTGAAACTTAAATCACAGATATCTCTCTGTTAACTTTCATGGATACGTATGCTTGTTGGACTAGCTATAGCAAAACCATGTCGTTTCACTGACCAAAGCAAGGGGCTACGCCTTCACTCTTTGGTATACCATCACCATACCCACCGGTGTATTACACTTGCACGAATTTGAAATCCCTAAGTTGATCAACATCCTTTAATTCACTTTTAGCCTTTTGCTGAACTCCTCCTGCTGTTTTTGTTTCCACTCCGCCTTTGGCTTCGACCTTTTCAACTGTCCATCCCTATAAGAACAAAAAGGATGAGCTCCAGATATTTTCAATGATGCTTTTTTACCTGGACTGCCAAAAGTGGGAGGAAGATCATCAGTCCGCGAGGAACTAAACGGAGGAGCAATATAAAGCTTACATAGTCTACAGCAAATGCTTGTCCCAAAAGCAATCACCTCAATAGCTGCGTTTTTGCAGATACCATGGTATCTGATATCGCGGTCTAAAGTCATTTTCGCAGTTACCGTGGTATCTGATACCACGGTCAAAAGGCGTTTTGGCAGTTAACGTAGTATCTGCGGAAGTCATCTCAGTTTCATCATCACCAACAATAGAACCTAGGATTTTGTCAAATTGGTGGGAAAGAAGCTTAGCACTTAGTGATGTGACTAGATATCAGTTTTTTCCTTTGAGATGACTTCGAAAAGCGCAATTTCGGCGATTGTCGTTTTTGCAGAGCAACCGTGGTATCATACCACGGTAACTGCAATCACGACTAATTGCAGATCCAGTTACCGTCGTAACATATACCATGGTATCTGAGAAACCGGAACTAATGTTAGTTCCTTAACTGAAAAGAATGGTTATACAAGCATTCTAGATCATAGGACCCCAGGACCAGCGATCGGCATGTGGCAAGATCGCTTGCCTGACCCCGACTAAAGACCTGCCGGAATTGATTAGACTGAATTGATCCGATCTCTATTCAACAATAGCGAGCCAAGACGGCAAGTGTGAGGGGTCAATACCTTCTTCAAATTCAGGAAAATAGAGGCTGTGCTGGGTACGACAGGCAAATTCAGAAAGCGAAATGGGGCGACTAGAAGAGGGAATCCCTATCTTTGTCGTGCCAACAGCGATCTAAGTATTTTAACGTTAAATATTTTTTGTCCATAACAGTAACAACATTAACTAGATTTTCGTTGCCTGGGCAACGTCTTGTTGTCAAATTGCAACTGAAGTTTTATAGTAACCTTTTTTCGGCTTCCCCGACGAAGATGCAGCGTAGCAACACTTGAGTTTCGTTTTTGGCTACCGTTTTAGCACTGAAGCTGTCAATCCATCGAAACTTTTAAAATGGTATATCTCGGGATTTTCACCTGCAATTTGATTGCAGGATCATTCATCCCCCAAAGTTGGCCCTGAAGTTTGACAGACTGACGATGACCCTTGCGAAGAAGGGCCGAATTATCGCTACCAAAGCTTCCTAGCTGACATATCCGTTTTATACATTGTTTGAATATGCACTGTAAAAAAAAACTTGCAGCATTTGCTACTGGGACTAATCTTGTCTTTATTGAGATAAGGTTATCCCTAATTCGGCTTCCTTTTATCCCAATAGAGATAAGATTAATCCCAGTAGCAAATACTGCATCCTTATTCGGGGAAACTTTTTACAGTGTACTTTTCAATGGTACATCCCAAGGAGAAGTAAAAAGATACACACATTCCTTTGATCGCGAGTCATTTTATGTGTGAATAGAGACTGGAATCATTTGGAGAGTTTGGGATAAGAGAACTAAAGGGATTTAGGGTTTGTTTCCCTTAAGACTATATGAATAAAGAATAAGTCCCGGCCATTGTCAGGCCTTATGTTAGGCCTTATGGTGGGGCCCTAGAGAGTTAATGGTGTTTATATTTGTTATGAATAAACTGAAACACAAACTGAAACAGTTAGCTTTGAATATATACATACGTACATATATTATGCTTGGAAATAAATGTCCTTCTCACAAAACGCACGTCGATTGGACAGATGGCGCTAAGCCTACACTTTGCAAAAATTAAGCGCACTCACCACATGAGATCTACCAGGCCTCCCTGCATGGCGATGGCTGCTTTCACTCGGTTCGCGAACTCAATAGAGCTCTCGTTCTCATCCTTGGTCATGGGAGGGAGATACCAAACATCGCAGACGATGGCCCAACTGGTCATCATACTGTACAAATGCTGGATCATAGTGTAGCGGCTGCTATTCCAAAAAGCATCACCGAATCGCGCATCGTACTAAAACAAGGATACTTCGTGAAACGAGACCTGTCTGGTCCTTTAACCAAAACTTCCATAATCATTCCATATGTTTCTAAATCCGGAGACCCCAATATTGTACGGTACATTCTAAGCTCTCCAAGAAAACAACGCTGATTTTCTCACTTGCCATGTTCTGTTACCTTCGATGTGTATCACGCTGTCGACGGTTGCCTGCGAGAAGTTTTTCCACCAGAAAAAAAAAGTTATGTAAATGTTTCCCCGTTTTCTCTACAAGTCAACGGGTCTCGAAAAGGCTTAAAACAGCCAAAACAGTGGGTTATTTGTTGAAAGCAAAGCACAGTTTTAAAGTATTCAAATATTTTAAAATACTGTAAGTCGAAGAGTAAGTAGTGCGAGGGGTCCTTTAAGATCCTGAACAGGATGACTTTCTTGGACGACCATATTTTACTGCCTTCTCTAGACATTTTGGTCAAAGCATCGATCCAAAAAAACGATTTGAGTCCTTTGCGAAGTGAACAAGCAAGGCAACTGAACCTCGCGAACAGACGCTTTTGCTTTGATATGTGTTCTTAATCGCATGGTCTGCAACTATTTTGGTTTGCAATACACGCAACTTCAGATTTCAACCGGAATTTCATTCACCCATATACTTCCAAGTTTCTAACGCGCCACTACAGCACTTTTGGCTGGGTATCTAGATTCATTATTTCCCGGACAAGAAGGCTAGTCAACCATCTGAAGGGCATCCGCATACCCGGACTCGTATTTCCAGTGTCTGAACAGTTCGGCCGCAGATATACGAAACTATTCACAAAAACATCATGTACTGATCGATTTTGCAGCATCAAATAGTGTTATAAGTGTTATGGAGACATCCCATAGCACTTTGCTCTGCAATAGTCCTCCTAGTTATTCCCTCCCTATATCGCCTACTTTTCTATATATCTCTTCGGTTATCATCACCATCATTAATTTCCCGGCATCGTGACAATAGGTCACTCGGTCTTTGCCCACTAGCTCCAGTTCGCTGCTCGCTAATCCGAGGTCAGGCTTTGATCCATTTCATTCTAAGTATTTTGGCTACGGAAGGAGTCGTAGCCACAACAGTTATCTTTCATTCTTGGTTCAAGCAGGATCTCTCTATATTATAATTTATGGTAAGAGTTATTTATATATTTAGTTAGGGACCCATTAGTGTTATATATTATGTGTCAAACTCTTGTTCACGTAATACGAGTAAATTAACTATAGACGTTATGGTCCATCTCGGCTAGTAGGCCTCGGGCTTGACTGGATCTGTGAATTCCAGCTTCGCTAGGATGTGTGAACCAGCTTGATTAGGGATTTCTGGATTGACTGCGGCTGAGCTATAGAATTCCCTGAGACTTTCCCTTGTCTCTTATGTCCGGTTTCCTGACTGGTCCTGGGTCTAGTGGGCACCTACGTCTTCAGCCCCCACCCCAGGAGCCTTATCTTCATTAAACCTCGCCTCCACTCGTCCATCCTCTCAACATAAGGCAAGATGAGTATCTTTCCATCCGTTATTATATATTACAGCTTAATGGTTTGGCGAATCTACTAATTTGCCCTTACACCGATCGTGAACCTTACATCACCATAAATCACCATAAATCTTGTTCATTTAGGAATTTTTTTTTCATAGGATCTAACCCAAGCTGGAAGAAACAGTGGAAGACGTCCAACCCTCATAAAACTGCAAAATATATACATTCTTTCTTTCTTTTTTTCTAAATCTGGCGAGCTTTGTTGGCCGATCTTCCTACTTCCAAATCTTACATGCTTTTCAAGAATCGAATGGACCTCGTCCGGGTACTTCTCGGGACAGAATAGTAATATATTCCGACCCGAGACCAACTCGGCCGAGGTGGTTTAGTATATGGGGAGAAGGAAGCCCGTGAGAACCCCTTCCTTCCACTCTCTCCCACTATTAATCACCGTCCTTCCGGCATCCAAAACCTTCCCACCTTACCTTACCACCATACCCATGAACGGGCTGTAGTAAGCCTACTTTCGGCCTGTTCAAATCCCAGTTAATGTTTTGACGACCACGTTAGACAGGTTGGTGGTTCACGGTCTTGAAAGATTCAAGGAATATTTATTGTTTATTTGATCCAAATCGAATCTTGTAGATTTCCGGTCTTTACAAGACCCCTTTAACATTTTGCTATTTATTCACAATCAACCGCTTGAATATTTAAAAAAAAAAATTTACCATTTGGGTGTTCTTTACAAGTTAAGGCCAAACAATTAATCAGATGAGAAAATCAAGTCCAGAGCTGGATTCAGCATGCATGTTTACTCCAATGTTTCATCTCTGATCGATTTCAGAAAAGTCTTTACTCTGACCAAATTCCTCGTTTAGCAGTCTTCCCGGCGAACTGCATGCAGAGCAAAAGAACTGGTGACATTGAGAGGTTTTGGGATCGGAGTTTTGGAAAATTGTGCTAGCTTCGTCAAGTCACGTCAAGGAAATAAAGTTTTCAGCATGTCTCCTTACCCCGATACCGAACACTAGTCGACTTCAGAAACAATCTTAAGCTTCAACCAAACTTCCCGCTTTGGCCGGATTCTGGGTAAGCCACTTGTCCGACAAGAAGACAAAGTTCAGATATGTATCTAGCGCGCCTCCTTACCCCCTTAAATGACTATAGCATTAGTTTAAGAAATATATTTTTCGCCCTTAATCTGAAACCCCCTCCCCACAGCATGAAAGATGATTAGACAGCTACTAGGCGTCTTTTTTGCGAAGCCCACTTGGACAGTACTGCCGGGCACGGTTCCAATAGCAGCTTCTATTTACTATACTCAAGACAAAACTAGATCGAGCGCTGCAGAGGAAAATTGTCTATTTCCTAAAAAATTTAACCGCATCCCACATAAATTATATCTTTTGTCGTGGACATTAAACACCACAAGATCCGAAGAATTTGCAGAAAGTTCGCTCTTCCTGTCAAATTTAACTATTTCCGTACAGATTCTAGCTTTTAACGTCTCTCAACTCCAAAGCCTGAAAATGGTTTAAAACCGCAGCTAAATGACGCGCCCTTCCAAAGATAGAGAACATCACGAAAGGCGCCGCAGGCGGAGTTTTTGGAAACATTTATGAGTAGACCGTCATTTTAGGATCCAAAATCATAGTAAGGACTACCGATGAAAGAACATATCAGTCCTTTTGTCTGTGGCCAGTGATTCACTTGACCTCTTCTCAGTGCTTACAAATACAATTTATGTTCCAACTTTGCCCTTCATCAATTTGTATGGCACTTGCAGCTCTGGCTGAAGTGCCATATACCGATCGCAATTCCGTCTGTCGGTCGGTCCGAATTTGTGTCACACTTGTTCGAGTTAGGGTACTTCAGATGTGCTAGGACGATGAAACTTGGCAGGCAAATCAGGGACCCGACCAAACTAATCTGGAAATAATCAGTTTCCCGATCCGACCATCTGCGGAGGAGTCGAGTGCGGAGGAATCTGAGAAATTTAGGGCAGTTTGTCACACTTTTTCGAGTTAGGGTACTTCCAGATGTACTAGGAGGATGAAAATTGGCAAGCATATCAGGGACCCCAATTGTTCATCAGACAGTTGTCGAATACATTCTGCCTTTTGACCCTGTAAATGCCGGTTGGGACTTTGGAGATAACTAAACTGATCGCATACGCTTTTCTTATATCTTGAATATGTTCGAAAGGTGCAGCAGCATGTGTCCTCACCCTATATCGACTATCTCGTTGGGTTTTAACTTCATGCTAAATCTCCGGTTTTGGCCGGATTCCAGGCGAACTGCTTGTCCGTCGAGACCTGTTCTTTGACCTAAAGGATACTCGCACCAAGTTTGAACAAAATATCTCAATCCCTTCGAGAGCTATATTGCTAACAGACACACGGACAAGTTTACGAAGTCATCAGTATTCCGTTACTTACGTCTAGGGATCCTAAAAACTGGAGACAGAAATCGAAGAGACCCTCGTAAAACTCTACTTCGTAACATACGACTAGAAAATCTCTTCACGTGACCAGAAACAGTATCGTTTTCGGGCGAAATTTACGATTTGGATTCTGCCTTGTGGCATTTTGGCAGGCTCAAACCCAGAGACTTATCATTCTGACAAGCTCAAAACCTAGGACTAATAGTCAATTCTTTGGGGTAGGGGGTAGTCACACCCCCCCCCCCCCCCGAGCCACCCCTGAGGGACAAAAATATAATAATCACCCAACATTTTCCGATTAAGCTTTAATGAGGCAGAAGAAATTACCTTGATTGCAACTGGGTAAATAGTTCCGCCGACTTCAAAGCTGCCTTTCTTGAACTGCATGACTGATGTGTTGTTAATGCAAGTTCCCTCTGGAAATATCAGGATGGGCAGCTTATCAGGGTCCTCAACGTGTTGTCTCAGCCTTGACAGAACGGAACAAGATTAAAACAAACCACATATGTACCTCAATCTACTGGCCTTATGTACCTCAATACTACTGGCCTTCCAGTTAACCCGCGTAAAATGTGTGTCTGGGAAGGAACACTATCATTTCTCTAACCTGTATCGAAGACTGGGGAACACAAAATGGAACTTGGCGCTCTTCTTCGTCACTGCATCTTGCTTTAAACCTATAGCACAAGTCGCAGTCGATACAGTTTAGATTCCAATATTCTCACACATTAGCGCCTTTAAATCTTTGCTCGGTTTCTCAAAGATTACAAATCTGTCCCAGCTGCTGTCAGTTCCCACTGGTTTAGACGGACACATGGAAGAACTTATATAACCAGTATTTCTGGCCAATGAGATACTCCAAGCAATTATCTTCCTTATCTGCCTGCAAAAAGAGCCAAATACCCAACCAGCGCATGACCTTTATCCTGTCTCCTGGCCGAAGATTAAATTTGTGTTTTGCATTTGTTTTATGGCACTTACCTTCCGGCCAAGTGCCGTATACCGATCACTTTTCTGTCACTTTCAGACATGGTATAAGCAGGGGCGTCGCGAGGGGGGGGGGGGGGCAGCCCCCCCCCCCCCCCCGTAACTTTCCCGTAACTTTACTAACCACTGGTTTCAAGGTATGCTCCGGAAAACGTGTTTTCATTGGGATCTAGATGTGTCTCTGGGCGGTCGCACGCCCGAATGATGTAGGGGCAAACTGGGCCCAGTAACCCAATTACATAAGTTCCTAGCCAATGGTTGACTTAAGGCATCATATTTGAGCCAAATGGTCACCATCCTGGCCCACACAAATAATTCTTTTCATTTACACCATATGCAGATGAAATACAAAGAGTTGAGTTTAAACAATCAATCGTAAATTCCGAATACATAGCAACCAACTGGACTCAATTCAGTTTCATCTAAACTTGACCAAAAATTACAGAACCAAAACCATTATACTGAATAAATTTTTGTTGATAGCTTACCCTATTTGGAATTCTTCATAACTACTGAAAATCAATAATATAGGGTTTTTCCAGATGTGCTAGGACGATGAAACTTGCCAGGCGTATCAGGGAACAGACCAAACTAAGTCTGAAATAGTACTTCCCCGGTCTAACCACCGTGGAGGGAATCCCGAATATTGACGTATTTTTAACTTTTAAACGGGGAATCGAATCTTAATGAAACTTGATATTTGGAAAGACCTCGTGTTTCAGATGATCCACTTCAAGTCGGAGACGGATCCGTTGACTTTGACGGGAGTTGGAGGGGGGGGGGGGACGGGGGACCGGAAGTGGTGTGACATGTTCGGAGTGGACGTATCGGGATGAATTTTTGGTGGGAAGAACACGCACAAGCCATAGATACAGAGTTGACAAGACCGGATCCGGGAACTGTGGGGGAGCTGTAGGGGTTCCGAACTTCCCGTGATCTCGAGTTTAGACGATTCCACATGTGCTAGGACGATGAAAACTGGCAGGTATATCTGGGACTCGAGCATTTTAACGTAAGAACAGTCGTTCTCCGATTTGACCATCGTTGGGGGAGAGGAGGAAGGGCAATTCAGAATCTTCAGGTATGTCAAACTTTTGAACGGGGTGATCGGATCTTAATGAAACTTGATATTCAGAAACAGCTTATGTCTCAGATGTCCCATTTCAAGTGCGGCCAGGATCCGATCAATATGGGAGGAGTCGGGGGGGGGGGGGGGGTTGACACACTTAGCGTGTAGCGATTGGGATGACACTTGTTGGGAAGAACAATCCTAAGCCCTACATACATCACTGACAGAACCGGACCGGATTCGGGCACTCTGGGGAAAGTTGGGAGGGGGGGGGGTCGGGAATTCCGCTGATGGCGATTTAAGGTACTTCCAGATGTTCTAGGACTATGAAACTTGGCTTGAACATTATATACTCGACTTGAACATTGGATACTTGACAAGATTGGATCAGAAACTATCACTCCCGGATCCGACCATATATTAGTACTCATCTTAACCGCTAAGTACAAAAAAAAAACTTTTAAGCAAAATATGCGTTTTCTTGATCCCCATGAGCCCATGCTAATTTCTGTCTCACGGGTTTTGCTTAGAAATGAATTTCTAGCGCCCTTACTGTGCGCATCATCACAGACAAGTGCAAAAATAAAACACTTTTCACCAAACGATACTCGTGATTTCCAAGGGCAAATGATCATTCTTATCTCAAGGGTTTTCCTACATTCATCCTTTGACCCAGCCTTGCAAGGGCGATATGAGCTTTTGGCTCTTGTTATGTATTTCTTTCATTTTCTTTATACTCCCCTTTCCAAAATGGTGGGTGAAAAATCAATTACTACTTACTTGCTTACACGACAAATGTAAAAACCAGCGTAGTGCCGTTAGGGTGGACTATAAAATACTGAAAATTCGGAACCTCAGAAATGAGAAAGGATGGGAAGATGTAGGTTTAAGAGACATAGAAAAACTGAACAAGTCGCTAGGGTGGGTCTAGACTGGAGAGAATTACAACAATGAGAACTAGTATAAGATAGACCGATGTCACCAGAAGTTGTCCAGCCTGTTATGTTGTGCGTATTGTTCCCGGCTTATCCTAAGGGGGATAGATTCCTCCTAACTATAAAGTAAGTGGACCATAGCAATTTGTTACTAGCTCAAAGCCTCCCTTCCTTTCACAAAGCGATCTTCCCACCTTTTCTTTTAGGTCACTTTACCCACTGCCTGGTATGGCGCTTAAGGACATGTTGACATACCCTTCCAGACACTAATATTTAGTAAGTGAGCTTATCAGTAACAGACGAAACTACCAGTAGAGTAATCTACGGAAAAATTTTACCTATTGGCTACTGCTTCACGATCTTTCGCTTCGGCTCTCTCAAACCAAATGTGTGAGGACGCCCTTGCAAGCGCTCGTTCGATGATCCCCAAGAATCCACCGTGACGCTGTCCAATCTAAAAAATATTCCACTCAAATTAAGCCTATTCATAAAATGCTACGTGTATACACTTAAGGCACCTGTGAATACCTCATAGTAAAATTTCAAGTGATTATACAGGTTCCCTGTAGTGGATGCTATATTACGTTTACTTCTTACCGGCATTTAGCCCAAGGTGACTAGGTGTAGCGGATGCTATATTACATCGTTTGCCCCCGGGGTGTGCGATGACTCTGAGTGGAATGAATACTGTTCCGATTGTCAGGATGATGGGGATGAGCACAGAGAGAAGTGTCAATAGTTTTTTTGAAACAAGATTTAATAAACTGGAATAATCCAATAGTTTTGGTAACAATCCAGCGCATTCCCTTGCCCAGGTAGCATATGCATCGCACCAAACAATTTTCTGTAAAATAATTTTTAAGCCACGTGTTCGTAAAATGCAGATTTCGATCCGCATCAACGAATCCATAACCACGCATCGCTAAATTCTTGTTGCGATTTTCAAACATATGTCACTTTTTCCACATCGCTGATTCAATAATATTCGCGTTCTGCAGGAGCCTAGCTTTGTTGCGTGATAAGTGCGACATGTGCAATGAGACCGGTGTCCAGCTAGTGGTCTTTTAACATTAGGATTTCAATAAGAGTAGGCAACTGAAAATGAGGGAGTTTAAGGTTCAAACTTCGGCGGAAAACGGAAGGTCGCTCTGGCGCAGGTCAAGACAATTGCACTGTCCTTTACCCTTACTGAAGGACCTTCCTGTGCAAAACACTTTTATTTGTTAAGGTAAAACAATTGATGTTTCACCTATTGCATGACTCAGATACTGATTCTATTACAGTAGAAGCATTTTATAAGGAATTTAAGGAGAAGAGAAAGTCGCCCTTATGTTGGCCTACTGAAGCGACAATCCATATTGCATCCTCTGTAGCCACACAATCCTTTATAACCACACCAATTGGCCATCCTGGCACCCACAGACTGCTAGGCCTCAGGCCACAAGGATGTAGTGGCGACATTTCCAGATGGTGGAATCGGCCAGTACCGTACCGATCAGGCTAAGATTACTCAGATCTACGATCGTTTCAGAAATATACGCGTCTTTCCTTCACGTTTTCTGCCATTTAGGTATCCCCAACCACCCTCTACGGCAACGGGTACACATTTTACACAACCGTTCTAATAATGCTAAAGAGGAGAGGCTTTACGGATCATACGCCTCAACAGGTCACCATACTGTGAGGGAATACAGCTTCAATCATCTGTATTATTTTTAACATTTACTGTATCAAATTTCTTTGCTTTCCCTTGGGCGGTCCAAGTATTAGTTAAATTGTTTCTTGTGTGTCTGTGTATTTTGTAAATTTGTATTCCTTTTCTAGCTTTTAGCTATTCGGATTAACTTGATTGATTGATTGAAGTATATGTGACTAGCCTAAATACGAACTCTAGAAAAAAAGGAAGCCAGCACCACAAAATACACCGAGAGACATACCAAAGCATACGAATTGTCACAAGCTAGCATAAGGACATCAATGGGCGAGGTATGATTGGCCACACACAATCCTTTTCGCCGTGGCCGGTTTTCCAGGTTGTGATAGGTGATGACACAAGAGAGGGCGGACGACAGAAAATTGAAGATTACAAGACTGACGTGGTGGTTAATAGAGCGTTTCACAGAACCTTCTTTTAACAGTCCTATGCACATCGTTGAAACCACCAGCATAATGACCTAGGATAATGACAAAAAAAAAGAAATACAAAATCTAAGCAAACATAAAATGTAAGGGGGTTCAAGCTCTGGCAAGCACTGAAAGCTTACAAGCAGAAAACATTAGAAAAGCAAACATGCACGAAGAAGACGGGTGATACCTTGGCAGAAAACTGAATTGATTGCTAAAGTAACTGCTTATCGTTAGTTTCTGTGGTGATAAACTGTTCACAAAACTAAACGGTGACCGGTCATACTATTTGACATGTAGTGTTAGAGAAGGCTTAGGCACTTAGCCTTCTTGCTGTTCTTCTGCGACTTTCTCTTGTGTTGGCCTTTAGAAATGGGAAGAAAACCAGCGAAACAAACAAAAAGGTTCGCCTAAATGAAAGTTCGATCCGAAAATGTCTGAAATTGATCTTACATTTTTTTTTCATAATCCCATTCTTATCAAAAATAAAGAATATAGGCAAGCTGTTTATTAGTATTAGCAAGAACAAATAAGCCAACAAAACCTCCGTCTTTGGTCCCATGCACCGACTATAGATACCCCGTCAAAATTGAGCAGAGCTAGTGTTACTTGCTGGACCTTTGAGTTGTTGCCCGTCTACTTTCCTCTTAGCCGCTTCGCACTGAGAGAAAAAAAAACGTAGCAGGCGTGTATAACCCAACTCTACATTGACGTCACAACGTTAAAAAACCAATAGTGTTGTTTACTCTCGACTTTTCTTCTCCGGGGCTTTACTGCGATGAGCTGTTTGTAGAGGTAACGAATTGTAATGTTCCGCGTGGCTCCTAAGCTCTGCTCGTTTGCATCGGGCAGGGTATCGGGAACCTATTCGACTTCGCATGTCGTATTACAGAGATTGGGAGAGGAAAGTTATTTTGCTAATTTGTTCTCGGACAAAACCTGGTCGAGTAGACAAAAGGGAGGTAGTTTTCTGCCAATGTTACACCCGCTCCAGTCCTATAACCAAGAATAGAACTGAAACTCAGGGACTGCATTGGAAGTACAACGAAAACGGAACGTAAAAGTCTCTCGTTATTGGTTAATTTTTGCTTTTTATTCAAAAGCTCAATCGCATCCTATTGGTCGACCTTGTCAAATCCGTTTTCGCCGCGAACGCTGCAATCCCTACTGAAAAGCACATGCAAGATCCAGCTGAAGCACAGTAAACAAGACCAAAGAATTCCAATAGATCCCATACCATGGCGTAGGGTTGATCCGTCGCCAGAATCACAATATCAATCGGCGAAGTATGATTGGCCACGCAAATGCCCTGTGACGTAGGCTTGTACTGGGTGTTATGGTACGTTATCGTCCCAGTAAGAGCTAGACTCAGGAGGCGAAAGACAACCAAAGCAACACGATTGTAAACGCGTCGCTTTAGCGGGCTGTCGGGGATGAAACCGACAATGGCTGTGGCCACAACCATGAACGACATCTATTGAGAAAGAGAAGTATAGAAGAAAAGATCATTACTACAACCGAGAAAAGAGTAAGATGCGGCATTGGAGGTAGAGAAGCGAGGCGTTGGTGAGATGGGAACTGGTCAACAACGTCGGAAGTTGGATAACATTTAACACAAGGATGCAGAATTCAAACAGGTAACACTTAGGACGTTATCTGAAAGTACTCTGGGATATTTCCATTTTGATCTTTCAAGTGCAGTTTTTTCGTCATTTGTTATGTTTTACAGAAACATAGCACAAATAATAAATAAAATAGTGTATAGCTCGTTTTTGTATATTGATATATTAAAACTGCGAATGCTTGTGTTATATGCTAAGAAACTTCTGACAGTGCAGTTGCCAAAAAAATTGCAGATAAAACTTCTTCTCGTTTTTTGCATCTGACTTCTATGCATAGAGTACATAGAGTCTGGTCACTACGGGACATAATCTGATAGATGTTCGCCAAATCCTGCCAATTTCACTTCGGTTGACCAGAGGCTCTATGCAAGGAAAAAAGGAAAATCACTCGCATAACGAATTTACAAACAAATTTCACATTTCTCTGCGTACTTCACTTCGCTTTGTGAGAGAAGAAGGAACTTGTTTGCATTTTCCGGCAAACTGAAGCGAAATTCGCAAGATGAAATGAACTTCCCACAACAAAGCAAAATTTAACCCCAGTCAGAACAAGGTATTTCCGCTTCACTTTTCCTAAGTTACTTGCCAAGGAAAAGTGGGCTTCTGCATACAGAGTTTGGCTCAGGGAAGCGAAATTCACTGTGCGAATCGAAATCCACCAAAAGTGGAAACGAGCTTCAAAGTCTTCGATCAATTTTCTTCTGCAGCGACGCGAACATCGCTCTCTAAGTTTAGCCGAAACCGGGTCAACCGCTGGGGGGGGGGGAGGGGGAGCCACGATACAAAGTTCCGGATTCACCTTTCTCAGACCGATCGCCTGATTCGCAGAATAACAATAAGTGAATCCGCTGAATTCCTTAATAAGCCTGGCAAGTCAATCTCCACAGCTCGTTTGAAGTACCCTATTTCGCGGTCATCGCACCGACCAACACGACCACGGGAAAAGCCGACAGTTCGGCTCTTTAAGCCGGAAGCTGCACTTCCCTTAGCAACCGTTCGGCTTCTTGGCTTACGCGGTGATGCAGGCGTGCTCCGCATTATACCCAGAAGTGAAGGGGGAAAAAGCAAGGTCGCGTAAAACTACTTACCCCAATGAAGCAAATAAATACTCGGGAGGGTAGGAGGATACAATAGCGGAAAAAGAATCCAAGCATCCAGATTACCGTGAGACGAACACTGATAAACTCGTATCTGTCGTTGGTTCTCGTAAGCAGATTCCACGACTGAAACAAAAGACGAATGGTAATGTCTCTGCTGAGCACTCACCAATGTACATAATAGAGCACTGAGGGGGTGGAGGAGCCGTCTAGGCAGCGTGCAGCCATTAGAAACGGCAGAACAGCCACGCGCCAGGTAGCCGCAAAGACTGTCAAACAAAGCTTAAACTTATCATCTGAAACTGAACAAGCATTGTCATCCGTCTTCCTAGTGTTCATCTTCTCTTCGGAGTCGTTCTCCACATCGTACATTCGCTCAGTAACTCGGCTCAATCGTTACAAATAAACAATTTTTATTTTTTTACAGGAAACGATGAAGGCATCTGTCGTGTTGAAAAGCACTGACTCATTATTCAATGTATCAGTTAGAACCGAAATTAATAGTCCGACCTTTGTTAACTAGTCATCTCCGCACCATGAAATACCCTACCCGATTAACTACTCGGAGGTAAATCCTTAAATGACCCATCGTACCTATGGTACTAATATAACCTGCTTCCGTAGCTACTCCATCCATTCCTGAACTCAAAGACGTGTTTCGGTATTTTCGTTCTGTACCATGCTCTCGATGACTGTTTACAAGAGGCTCATTCGCAAGAGAAACCGGTTATTTAAATTTGTCGGTGTTCTTGCAAGATGTCAACGGGCCTGAACAAAGGCTTAAAACAGCCAAAGCCATGGGTAGTTCGTTAAAAGCAGAGCTCCGTTCTAGAGTATTCAACAATTTTACAATACTGGAACATTAACAGTAAGGTGTCCTTTAACCACTCACCCGTCAGTCGATCTGAAGGCGTCATTTTAGACGCAGACTAACTCCAACATGTTACCAAATATTAAGAATACTCCTGATAGGACCTTCCGTTGACCCTTAACCTATTTAAACCAAATATTAAGATTGCTCCTTACACGACCTTCAGTTGACCCTCAACCTATTTTAACGTGACGTTGGACATCATTCGCGTGAGCCAATCACTAACAATATGCGTCAAGAAACATCACTCAGGCTGGCTCGGCCTCCCGACAGGGTGTACGTAGTTAGACCGAATGTTGTTACCGTTTACCTTGACCTAGAGAAAGCCTCGGTTAACCAGCAGTTAAATTTTCCAAGGTTTCGTAAGCATATTATGTTTCATTTTATGTTGTGTCCATACCCTTAGTTCTGCTGCAACGAATCGCTGTGTTACTTCATCTTCGATGATCGCCTCGGTTCCAGATTTAACATAGTCAAGGATGTCTGACAGCTTGTAGTCTTTTTTGAAAGTTTCCACTGACATATTTCGGGGAAACTGAAAGAAAACGGTACACGTTACTTCACCTGCATCTGAACTGAGAACCATCAGCCAGCAGCCTCATCTACACTGCAGAACTGCGGAATGGTTTTCACCTACATGCGGAATGGTTTTCACCGGATTCCGGGCGAATTACTTGTCGGGGTAGAAAATAGAAGTTCAAGAACGTATTCAGCGCGTATCGTTACCCCTGATTCCTCCGAAATCAATCAAAGTAAGTCACTAAACAAATTTATATCCGTATTGCAAACTAATTATATTAGTCATACTGGAACTAATTAACAATAACAAGAACAAAATTTTCGATCGGATCCGAAAATTTAATATTTACTGGACTTTGTTATCCAGACAATCGATTTTTTTTTAGAGATCTGGTCTTCGTCAGACTCCTTAGACATTTCGCTATTGACAAATAATCAGCCGTTTGAAAATAAACATAAATAATACCGTAGTGCTTTTCTATTACGGTCAAACGGCTCAACTACAGACAAAACTGTTACTTTTAGATTTTCTGGTTTGGCCGGATTCCTTGCGAACTATTTGTCGGGTGAGAAAATAATTATCATATGCGGATTCAGCATGTCTTCTTACACCTAAATCTCATTAGCTTTTGTTGGCCCCTCAATTTGAACCCCCTCCACCACCCTTAAATATAGAGCTACGGAGCCCATCTACGAAACTGACCTGTCCTTTGACCCAGAGTCCTCACACCAAGTTTGAACAAAACATGTCATTCCCTTCGAGAGTTATAGTGCCATATTCACTGACCCTTTGCGACTTCTTCTCTCTGAGGGAGACACCCTACCTTCTCCAACTGATATACTTCGGTTCGGGCACGGTCCGACACGGCATGCCGCCCTATTTGGTTACCTGAATCTTGTTTAAGAACTGGGAGACTCGGAGAAGACTGATGATATTTGGGGTTTGTTGAACAGCTCGTCTAAAACATATTTCATCACACATTTTTTTTTCATTTTTTATCTTTACTTCTTCGGCAAGAAAATAAATTTCAGATACAGCTTCAGCAGTCTCCTTACCCCTAAATCGACTATCTCATCAGCTTTCAAGAATATATTTTGTTCGCCCCTTAATTTGAAACCCCCACTCCTTTGGAGCCCCTCTACGAATCTGATCAGTACTATGAGCAAAGAATCCTCACATCAAGTCTGAACAAAATATACCAATCACTTCGAGTTATCGCGGTAAAGGATGGACGGACGCACCCAAAAGAAAACTGACTGTGTTCTGTTGATTTGTAGTCTTAACTTCCATATTATGATGTTTACAATCCAAATGACAAGTACCTCATCCTCTTCCGTATTGCGAATTTCGGTATTCGTAATTTCCGGGTATAGTTGTAGCAAACTACAGTGTCTTGAGGTGTATATATTAAGAGGATCTCTGGAGGAAGCATATGACAAATGTCTAGTAGTTTTCAATATTTTTATCTGAAAGGCACTGTCATAATGTGCATAACGTCTTGTGTCCATCAAAAGAAACCTTACTGGGAACTTCTCCTGGTTTAACGTCCTTCCATTTCTCAAGTTGTGATTGGGGTCCGGTGACAACACCAGGTCATCTCTGTCAATAAGAGGGGATCCAGAGCCAGTTGTCCCCGATTCCGCTGTTTGTGGCTCAGTATCCTGTGTTGCACCAGTAATGTATGCTTCTCCTGTGTTATCCTTACTATTACTCCGGTGGATTTTATCTTTCTCTGCCTTTTCAATTTTCAGCCGGCCGTACTAGAAGAAAGAAAGTTGTCATCTGCTGGGTTCAAAGTCATCTGAACGGCACATACGAAGTTGTTCCTGGAGACCAAGATTGTTCAGGAGAAAAAATTAATTAAATTTTTCTGTTTCGTATCGCCGTGTCCTTGAAAGGTTCACTGAAAAGCTTACCGGTCCAGTTTCCTAACAGAGGCATGCGCTTGCGTTCTTCGGCGCTCCCACAAACAGTTTGTGACTCGGCTGTGGCTTGTTATTGTCAGTAACACAAAGAAAATCTCTATCTGTACTAAGCCCTACTATCGGCAAAAATTTATATGGGGGGCTACTGGAGGATTCTGTGACTGACTATGAACAACACATTACAGGCCATTGCAAACATCTTACTAAGACAAATATCGATATCTCAGCTTGATATGGACATATGAGCTTAGTTTTGTGCCGTCGTTTGTTAAGTATTTTCTTCGAGTCGATTTTTTGATCTGCAAAATGGTAATTAATTGTATATACCCTACAGTAATTTTGTGTATGTTAATTTTGACTCGTAGACGGACTTTTATGTTTATTTTATGACAGCATAAACTAAGAATTGGCTCTGTCCGTTGCATGTTTTTGGATATAGTAAAATTGAAATTGAACTGCACAACATTACAGTTCAACCAGAATAACCAAATCTCCATAGCTTACCTCAAACAACCAAAGAAGAAACTGGATATATTTCCTTCTGAAGCCTGTTGTCCAACCAAATGAAGTGACGAGTACCAACAAACCAATCACAGAGACAAAAGGAATAAGGAACACCACAGCAGCAGTTAGAACCAATGTTTCCAAGGAAGACATGTTGTGTATGCCTGGTGTTAGCCTGCTGGACACACCTAAACATAAGGCAGGATTAAGACGGGCTAAGCTAGCCTAGCTAAAACTTGCAAGACCATAACTTCTACTGAGACTTATTGCAGTACTCAAAGACATAAGACGGAAACAGACACTGCTTCAGCTCAAGCAGACTGTGAATCATATAATAGTAGACTGGACGAATCATAGTTGACTAGAAATAGTATAATACTTACTTTTGTTTATATTCCTAGTTAATACTCCGTTCTGCTGTCCCTGGCTAAGAGTGGTAAAATACTCCTCGAGCCCAAGCTGACTACCAGGGTCGCCACGACTGGGGGAGGGGGGGGGATTCCCCCAAATGTTGTCGGCCATTCGGTAGAAATAACCGAGTCGCGCCGCGATTTTACGCGAAAAACAGTTTGATTTTTTTTTCACGAAAACAGTCAGATTTTTTGGCAAGACAGCGATTTTTTGCAAAACTGCCATTTTTTCTGCAGAAACAATCGGTAAAAATTACCAGCCAGTCGGTAAATGCCTTGCCCCCCCCCCCCCCCCCCCCCCCCCCCCCTACGAACATTTTGGCTAGTAACGCCTCTGCTGACTGGGAAACATATATTCAAACAATGCATACATTGGATACGTCCGCTACGATGCTTTGGCAGCTATAATAAATACTTCTTGAGCCCAAGGGGACTGGGAAACATATCTTCAACACTGGATAAAATGGACAAGTCAGCTACAATGCTTCAGCCGCGCCAAAGCATGAGTGGCATATCCGTTTTATCCATTATTTGAATATAAGGATGGCAACTGTTTGCCACAGGCAGAGTGGGTTACATGCATGATGCATCACAGACAAAAAATGCTTTTAACCATTATAAAGAAAGTATATTTTTTAATTATGGATTCTTTTTCTCTAGATCAATCTAAAGCATCGTATTTTAATTCCCTCTCTGCTATGTTAAGCATAGAAAACCATATCTGCATATCCTCAGCTGGCTATGCAATGGCAATGGTTAGGCATCATGATATAATGACTATTTATGCATATTTTACTCATGAGCCTCAGGCTTAATATTAAATAGTTAAATTAGCCTATATGCATTCAGTAACTATAAAGACAATCTCAAAATATTCTCTTTCTGCTTCAAGCCAAGTTTATTTCTTTTTTATTTCTTGACACCTGTAACTTTTCCTTCCACCCAACTGTCATAATATTATGCCAAAACTAAGAGTAAGACTACCTAAATTCACTTCCTTCAGTCATTAATTGCAAAGTCTCTAACCCCTTGCAAGTCGCTCATCACTCTCTTTGAAGGAATGTTTCCCGATGAAAATTTGTAGCCTGCGTAGTAGTATGGTAGTAGTACAAAACGTTGCATGTAGTACTATGTAATAGCAAAGAATACTATCATTTAATGTGCCTCAGACTGGTCCAATCTCATGTAGTAGTATCCAGTAACATCCTCTCTTGCCATAGTAGCATCCAGTCTTGCTAATAGTAGCATATAGTAGTATGCAGTAACACGGTAGCCTTGAAGTAGATGCATGTAGTAGCGTCTTTAGTACTGCATACAACTTTTTCGTACTACTTCATAGTAGCCTACTACATTGAGATAAATTTTTTATCGGGTTGATGTCAGGATTCCTAAGTTCCCTCCATGAGAGGTAAGAATCATCTGTGAACAACTGAAAGAGGCATACGGTACTTACGATTTATTAGATATAAACATACAAACCATTAATCCTTCCTAAAATTGTGGATGTTTTCTTTCATATTTTATTTTCTGTCTCAATCAAAATGGGTTGCAATATTGTGAAAAGGAATGTCTTCTTGATGATATCAATCTAGTCTTACCCTGACGGTGACACATAAGAGAGAGTGGACTGGCAACAGCTGGTGATTAGATTGGGGTTAATAAGTTCGCAGCATCAGGAATTTGTGTACAGATTTTAAGCTTTACGGGATAGGAGAGCTGGTAGGAATGATTACAAAACTAACCTTATGTTTAAGCTTAAATTACAGTTTGTCATAAAAGTTCTATGCACCTAATATGCAGAAAGTAAACTCGTGAAGTACAGTATATGTCAAGGTTCTTTTTTTGTTTAGGGGATTCCCAACGTGTACATTGGTCAACACACATCAGCCTAAGTGACTTCTCCAGGTGTTGTTTCTTCATCAGGTTGAAAATTCGAATGGTTGTTCAGATTCAGAAAGTTTAGTGAATAGATAATAAGTCAAATCACCAATGGCAATGCAACTAACTTAGGCTATCCGTTTTTAGGCAGGAACTGAGCATTGTATTCCAGTTATACTCTGTACAGCCAGATGCTTTACTACCAAAATGTTGTTGTTTTTTTTTGTTGGGAGGGGGGGCAAGGTATTTACAGACTGGCTGGTAATTTTTACCGACTGTTTTTGCAGAAATCGATCGAATTTCAGAAAAACAGACTATTTTGACAAAAAATCAACTGATTTTCAGAAAAAAATACTGTTTTCACGAAAACAATCAACTGTTTTGACAAAAAATCGCACCACTAATTTTTTACCGACTGGCCGTGGGGCATCCCCCCCCCCTCCCACACCCCAGTCATGACGCCCATGCGTACAGCCAACCCTTCTTCCTTGCTAACTGCTGCGAACAGCTAAATAAATAAATAACCTAGCCTACCCTAATCCTGGCCTAATCAAAGACGGGCAAATAGCATTTAAACTGGGTCCACTAAAAAGAGGCATTGCATGGCACGACACAATGTACGAAGCACAAGTACAAAATAGAGGAACACAAATTAAAAGGGCCCTTTCAGGCTTCATAGTGAGGAGCAGGAACAATGTTCTAACGTGCCTTCTTTTATTTTATGCTCTGGAGTTACCAACTTTCACTTACTTGTCTACTTCTACTACTTGCTAGTCTCTTTTGTTACTGGTGCCTTCTATACTATGCCGTGCCTTTCTTTAGTTGATCACCATTCAAATGGCCTACATACCAAAAGACTTGGCTTGGAAGGGTAAGACGCGCGACGTTAGCCCTCTGCGCCACCAAACTAAACGGATTTGTGAATATTTTGGCAGATTACTATGACAAATCATGAAAGGAGTGATTCTGAAATCACATGTAAGACAACAGTCGGGACACAAAATCACAAAGGGCAGAGAGGATCTGCCCTTGTACTTTTGAACCGTCCAAAACCCAAAATATTCCTGGCATTAACCTGAACAGACAGTGAAGAAACCTTTCTCATCAAAATCGCTCTCTGACTCGCAAACCTAGAACATTCTGACAGCAAATTTTCCATTGTCTCAACGATACCAATACACACTGGATGAGGACAATTTCGAGTTTGGTTTAAACCATAAGTGTGCCTCCTTTCACCCGACATACAATGGTTGGTCCTTATTCGAAAAATACAATTTGCCCTCCTGCGATTTTTTGGAACCAGAAAATGTGGGATGCGATCTCCTCGGTATGCCAGTATGCCTCAACATATTGATTTGAGGAAGCCTGTGATTGCAGGTTACAATAGTACAGGTTCGTAGATAAATATTCTTTGAGCCCAAGCTGACTTTGAAACATTTATTCAAACAATGTTCACAACGGATAAGTCAGCTACGATTCTTCATCAGCGATATTGCGGCCATTCTTGGCAAGGGTCCTCGTCAGGCTGTCAATCCTTTAGTTCAACTTCCGGGAAGGAAACAAACCTGTAATCTGGATTACAGTTTTTTTCTTCACAAGGTTTGGCCAAGGCCATTGATCGGTCTTCGAGTATCGTCTTTTTAAATATCAGTTCTGATTTTCTCATCTTGGTTTTTTTTTCAGTATTAAAGCAGTCTGCTCGCCATCTTTTCTTGGCTAACTCTTTCTTTTTCTGCAAGCATTCAGTAGCTCATTCCAGAAAGGTACAATTCTTTTACTCTTTCTTCTGAACCCTGTTTCAAGTTTAAAGAAGTTGTGCGAAGTCTTGATCATAATCTTCGTGATATCATCATTCCACTCATCTATGTCTTCATTGTCTTGAGGCAGAGTTTGATTTATTTCTATTTGCCATTCCTTCCACTGTTTGTCCCTGAAATGCCATTTTGTGGACTGTCCTGACCAACCATCACCACCCTCTCTTTTCAGATCCAAAACCACAGGAAAGTGCTGGCTTCCAAGACAACAACTATGTTTTCTGACAGAAACATCCATTGCCATGTGACTGCTTACAATTGTAAGATCAATCTTAAAATACTTGCCTGAACATGATGGTACATTCCGATGTTTTTGGGAGTACTAAGAACAAACGGAAATGAAGACTGAGCTAGACAATCCACCAATTTACATGCTTCTCATTCTTTCCTATGAGAAGTATCCCATAAGGGATGGTGAAGATTAAAATCACCAACAACAACCCAGTCAACCACAAACCCCTGATTTTTGGATACCCTATGCCAAACGTTGGATATGTCTAGCGTTTGGCATACCCTATGCCTAACGCTGGATATACTATGCCAGATGCTAGATACTGTAACCCAGTAAAATATTGATGATTTGAGTGAAGCTAAAAAATCAACCAATCAGAACTTCTTTATATTGAGGTAGGTCAAGGTTAGGTTACCAACAGGTATCCGGCATTCGGCATAGGGTATCCAGCGTTCGGCATAGGCTATGCCAAATGCTAGATATACCCAGCGTTTGGCATAGGGTATCCAAAAATCAGGGATTTGTGGTAGACTGCAACAACCTGATCTTTGGAGGAAGCCAGTAGAGCTCTAAATGTATCCTGATGGAGATTCTCTGGTTTGTTAACATAAATATTAGAAACCTGAAGTTGAGTTTTATCACTCGTACAAATTATTACAACCAGTGTTTCCATTTTAGAAGTATTCAGGAAATCAACCAGTGATCAAACCATACAATTCTTTGCCAAAATAACTAGACCTCCTCCTTTTTGCTTAATCCTATTTCTTGTATTTCTATCTTTCCGAAAAAGTTTACGACTTGGAACTGAGAAATCTTGCATTGACTTTAAACGGATTTCTTGTAGACAATGACAGAAATATCTGGCCCTCTTTTTTCAAAAACAATTTCAGTTCAACAACTCTATCATGGGGGAGACAAGTGGAGTTAAATTGGACAATCTTCACATTTCTGATTCTTTAACTGTTGATGGCTTCTTTTCCTTTTTACGCTTAGTTGAAAGGTTAGTTCGTGCAGAGGCTAATGCTTCAGCTGTGTTCCTCTTAATTCCTTTCAGTACATTTTGTCTGACATTATGCGAAGTGCTGTTGGTATCTGTATCAGAGTCATCGGTGAAAGACGTAGACTTTGCGCTTTATTTCAGTAGGACTTTCATTTTACTCAGCAAGGGGGCCTCTAGCAAGTTCCATTTTTCGTTGATTACTGAAGCCATGACATTCAAATTTTTGGGATAGTATCTCACTTACCTTTTTCTCAACTATCTGCTCAATATCTTCCTCTGACAGAGTCTTTTTCTGAACAGCTGGTTGTGCCCCATTGGTCTGCACAGCTTGAGCTGGTGGAGTGAGAGGAGGAAGTCAGAAGAGTTCAATTGGGGTCAGTCAGGAGTTCACTTTAGCATGTCAGTGTATTTTCTTCTGGCCTCGCCAATAGTGATCTTTACCTCTACTGCCTTCTCAATTACCAGGGAAACTTTAATTGTGACTGGGCAGTTCTTCTTTTGGCATGATGCTCTCCCTTGCAGTTAACACACTGGAACCTGGTCCTATCACCAGGCATCAGATTGCAGCTAGAACTTAGTGAGTTCCACCACATCTTCCATATCTAGGTTTGCTGCTACAATTTTTTGCTGAATGACCATGCCTCTGGCAATGATTACAAATCAGTGCAGGGGGGGGGGGGGGTAAATATGTTGACCTTTTTGGATATTCCAACAAAAGACAGAACAAAACCATCTGATATTCTGTTCGACTGATGATCGCTAAAGAAGGACCTAACCTCCTTGATACCTTGGTCTGATAGCTCAGCTTTTAACTCACTGACTGTGAGCATATCTCTTTCAAAGAATAAAATTGAATCTGATAAGAATTTTGTCTGACCTTCTATTGAATCTGCCAAATTCTCATCCTGGACGGGTACATGTTTAACAATTGAGCAAAGGGTACTGTAATCAATGATGAAAGACTGAAGTACCAGGGCACCTTCAAAAATCTTCTGGGGTGTGCACTCGATAACAAACGAAGTCCCTACTTTCAGCAAACTTAACTCAGACCAGACTCAGACTTCCCATGATTTAGTGCAGCACGAGTCATCAACACAAACTTGAAGATCAGAGCTTCGTTTACAACCAGTCTACCATCCAAGATAACCCTTTCAAAAACAAACTCCAATAACCAAGCTGAATGAAGAGCCTTGTTTACAATTCATTTTAGGGACAGAGCCATAAGCACCAAAATCTGGAACATACCAGCCAAGAGGAAATAAAACAACAATACCAACTCCAAAGCCACCACAACAAACTCAAAAACTGCCAAAATAATACAAATCCAACAAAATTATGATCTTTTGGTATTGTCTCGCACAAACTGCCAAAATAATACAAATCCAACAAAATATATGATCTTTTGGTATTGTCTCGCTGTGAAATCACAAATTAATGTTTTTCGCCAGTTCCCAGGACTGGGAGCCTTGTATTTCATTTTATTTAAGGAGGGTTTTCACGGGCGGGAAAACAAAGCCAGAATCACTTTCCAATGTTTTTTGTGCTACTTTGGAAAGTTGCAGAACTTTCCAACCCGGTTTTAGCGAAGCAGCTTTAGAGGAAAGTGATTCCACGAGGATAGTGGAAAGCTACTGAAAGCTATGCGGAAAGTTGAATGTTTCATCAGGAATTTCATAAAAAAAAATTAATAAATAATAAAATGGCAATCGCAATTAAGGTGACTTGGATGGAATATATGAGAACCAAAGAACCGTTAAGTGAACCGTATTTATTTGAAAAAGTTTGTAATTCAACATTTTACCGGCGATGTCAGCTTTCCGCGTGTTTTTGCAATCAGTCCAGCCTCTCGAGATCTCGCAAAAAAAATTCCTTTAAGCTTTAAAAAGCCTGGATGAGTCACTACTTAAAAACAGTCCAAAAATCCAAACCAAAAGATCCAAAAATTGCAGTTCTGGTCAGTTCCTTCTGTTTCTTCTCTAACAAAACAAATGAGCCATTGATTGGAAAAGGCAAGAAATTTAAATCCTGATAACGTGAGCACACACTCAGTGTTGCCACTGATACGAATTTTCATGCCATTAGGATATTTTTCGCTAAATACTCAAAAGATTTCCAGAAGGGCGAGAAGTGGCAACTGGCAATGGCACACATTAATAACTTTTAGACATCAGGGTTTATTTCGGAATAACATCCACGAGACGGTCATTGAAAATAACCTATCCGAATCGAAGGCGAGGTAGGTTATAAAAAATATCGACCGAGTATGGAACACCAAATATGACAAAATATTCGGAACGGAAATATCATAGGTAAAACAGGGATAAATATCACAGGGAAATACAAAAAAAAATATATTGATACCGAGCGCCAAGGACGAGCGAGGTTTAAATGTTTTTTTGAAATGGTTTATGTTTTTTTTGAATGGCCGTAGTAGTATATAAAGCCGGGTTCTACTCCACCCTCCCCCCAATTTCAAAACCCCATTTTAACATCAATTTCTTAAATTTTAACATCCTTTTTACCAAATTATCCCCCTCTTTAAGAACATTTTTATTTTCTTACTTCCAAAATAAAGGATACAAGAAATGAGAATATTACCCTTTACTACATATAAAATACTACAATATACTACTACTTCTTTTTTTTTTACATTTTTAATTTTTTATTAAAATATTACTGAGTAAACAGTTCTAAATCCACATATGTTTCTTTGTTCTTGTTTTCGCGTACAATTGGCTGCAAAACTAGATTTTTCTTTAAAAGTAATTCGTTAGCAATGGCATTATATTTCTGTGTTATAAACAAATCACAGGGTTTGTTATTATGATTAATGACCACAACCAACTTATCACCATATTTTGTCTTAGCAATTCTCATTTTAACGATAGTATATTTCAGTCCTAGAACTAGTTCTTCTTTCCTGATTGTCTCATTGTATTTATTCATTCTGATTGTATTCAAGACTTCCTTTGTAGACTCCATTTATTAGCGGATGATTTTATTAAATAAAAATCCAGACTCACAAACTCACATACATATTTTTGTTAATAATACCTAATGTAGCTTTTCTTTCATAATATATAACACAGTAAATATTATATGGTACAGGCTGAGCGTGTTTTAATGTTAAACTTATTTCAATATCAGCAGTTGTTCCATTATATATACTTGATTCGTGTTTGGAAACATCGAAACAGAATAGTGGATATACTTCTTTAAATTCTTCTATACTAACAACACTACCAGTATCAAATGCTAATTGTTTATAACCCAAATGTATGAACCTATTGTAAAGATTTGAGTATTTACATTTCTCATCGCTAAAGTCGCATTTGAGTGGTTCTTCAGGATATTTATCTCCATTAATTCTAAGTTCTATGTCTGTTAAATTCATATGATCAAACATCATATTATTCATTAATTGATTGTTATGCTTTTCATTTTTCTGTAACATCACAACGATTTTTGTAGGACTATTTCTCTCAGACACAACTTTCCAGGTGTGCTCCTTATTCTGACTAACATCACTTTTATAACTATTACATGCTTCCCACATCAGATTATGCTTTTTATCCTTAGCAAGACCCTTTTCTAATTCACTCATCATTTCGATACTAGGAGCTACAATAGGGATCTTCCAGGATAAATACTCGATAACTACTTTGAAATTAGTATTTCCATTTCTTATAATCATGTTGTTATCATCATTTCTTCTTAGAAATAATTTATGCGATGCACCTCTGAAGAATCGTTTGTTTCCTTTCAGAAATCCAAACAATTCTGATAATGGTAAATACATATTTACTAATTTACTGCTCTTTGTTCTGTTATATCTTTTTTCAAATCCTTAATTATAATTATTATTATTTCTCAAACTGACTGTTCCACCCCCTGCTGCAACCCCTGCAGCCCCTGCAGTAAACGAAGCAATAACAGGATTAATTTCTTTTCCTTGATTATAATCCTTATACCAGAAATGATTTCTTGCTGCACTTCTAGAATAATCATCAGAGTATTCAATCAACTTTGTAACGGTAGTTGTAATACCAACATGATTAATTTTTTCAACCGATTCATCGTTTATTACATACTCAGCGGTACTGAATAAATTAAATCCATTATTCGTTAAAGTAGCAACATCGGTTGCAGCTATAGGAGTCCCATCTTCGTTTACTATTCTTACACTGACATCAAGATAACTTTCACTTGGATAAAACCAAGAATCTAATTTCTTTGTTACGAATTCAAACTCTGATTTATTAGATACATTCACATCTGTTTCTCGAATTTCTTTAAATTCATATTTAACCACTGTATCATCCACAAGCGGTTCGTCAAATATGTTCCATTGAGGACTGATAACTTTATTTACTGCCATTTATATAAGAAAGAAATTATTAAATAAAACTTATTTCAGAATCTTTAATCCATTTCCAGTCATTAACGTTTTGATCAAGTCCTGACTTCTTTGATTTAAAATCCTTTTATTTGTACCGATAAGATCCTTCATCGATTTTTTGTTTCCAATTACATCAATGAGTTCCTTCTTGTTTACATTGATCAGATCTTTCCCATATTCTACTGCTCTGTTTTTCAACAACTCAAATCTCGGTTTAATAATATTATTATACATTGACATAGCCCCATCTTTTATTTGTTTTGCTGACGTTTGAAATAACTGGGAATTAACAATGTTTTTGAATACACTACCGATTCCACTTCCATACTGCTTTTTATAAAGTAATCGCTTATTATTAATCAACATTTATAGGTAAATAATTTTATTTCACTAATCAATAACCTTTTCTTAAATGCAGCACGTATCCAACGTTATCACCATTCAAATCGATAGGTCTTCCCAACTGATCAGTAATTGTCATTCTCAAGGAGTAAATAAAGTCTTTTGTATTAATAGGAAGGTAGATTAATTGTCTAGGATTCTCAACAATTTGACAACCCGGTTCTGTATTAGGAACAAATGTCCAAATGACATCTGATTTACTTTTGTTTACGATAGAACTGTTTACAAGAGAGCAGTGAATTTGTATTTTATCAACGCTTCTTGTTATATTCGGAAGCTTTGTACCTTCATTGATTTTCTTAGATATCTCACTATCCTTCTCAAATCCTAAAATCTGACACAAGTCACTATTAAATCTAAACACATATTTTTCTTGTAATAGTATGACAAATCTCATAGATGCTGGATTGGATGAAATTACAATAGGACATTTATCTTTTGGGGTATCAAAATACTGACACAAAAAATAATTCAAACAATCATCGTTATACATCCCATTAGGAATAGTAACATTCATCCATTCTGTTGCATTATTATCTTCATCTTTCCTGTATTGAAATGTATTATTTCCAAATTTATCACTTATATTATGCCATGAATACCACAAAGTACACTGATTCAAACCTATTTCATAACCCCAATTACGGTTCAATTCGATTGGTTGACTAAATGTTATATCAATGATACTTTCATTACCTTCAATGTTTAACAACACCATTTATTAGAAATATTTTTTATATATTGAATTGTAATATCTCTTCGTAAGAAATTTATTTCGCATTAACGAATCCAAAATATCAATAGCTTCATTTCTCACCTCATCAGATGTATTTCCGTTTACTCTGCTACCTATCAAAGTGTATAATTTTGAAATCATTTCATCACAATTCATAAATATTCCAGTTCCTTGTTGTCTAATAAAGGGTATACTAGATTGAATTTTTTTTAATCTATCCTTATAGTCTTGTATAAATAAAATAATTTGATCATACTTACTAGAACTATAACTTTTACTTTTCAGACCACCATAACTTTGACTTATAGATGTTAAATAATTCAGAGCCCCATCTATTTCGTTATGATGCTTAAGGTAATAATGAGGCATTTTAAAATAATTATCGGTACCATTCCAGTCATCTTTATATTTTAAATTAATTTGATTTAATAATTCCACATCAATATTTAAGTTTAGATTTACGTCATATGGTTGTTCTAGATTGGGTTCTATAGCATGAGTGGGAGCTCGACTCGATTCCTCTGAAGTAGTGGTCTGTAAAGCTGTTTTAAATGTATCACCTAATCTGACAAACCGTCTTCTTGAATTATTATCACCTTCCTGTAGTTTATTAATTATCGTTTCAGCGTTCTCTTGTAATTTTTTGATGGTGTCTTTAGTGTTTTCTTTTTGTGCTATAATAACTGGAGCGTTTAACTCTGAAGCATATTCCCGAAATCCTGCCTTCTCCATCTCATTTTGTTGAACCTTGCTTCTCTGAATTTCTCTGTTCTTCACTATATCCGATAACATATCACTCAAGCGTCTTGAATCCATTTATATACAAGTAATTTTATTTCATAATAAATTTTGAAAGTTCTTTTTCATAAAACCCTCCTTGAATTAATTCCCCACTTTTGTCAGATATTTCATAAGTAATGGGAATGGTAGGTCTGATGGTTGCTATCTGAAATACTTCATCCGTATAATTAGGTAAATATCCTTTATCGAAAATACTTTTTTCTTTTTTAATTCTGACTAAATCCCCTACTTTGACGTTTCCTGTGATTTTGTAATCATCTACTGGAGGAAACAGAGCACTAAAAATCTTTTTCTGATTAACCTTTTTACTAGCATCCACTGGTTTCATTTGTATTGATCGGTGATACGAGTTATTATAATTACTCACAAATAAAGGTAAAATATCAATCCAATTAGTAGTGTTATTGTGAGTGAAATATTTCCATAACTTTTCTTTTAGCGTTCTGTTGAACCGTTCAACGATTTGTGCTTTCAATTCGCTTTCAGATGCAAACCAGTGTATGCCGTTATTTTTCAAAAAAGTTTGAACATTTCTCATCACAAATTCTTTACCTTTATCAGTTTGTAGTTTCTTAGGAATTCTTTCTTTAAATATAACACTGAATGCTTTTATTATTTCAGCACCTGTTTTATCTTTCAAAGGGACACACCAAGCATATTTACTAAAGCAATCAATAACAGTTAAAATGTAATTTGTTTTATTATTTTCTTTTTTATATTTCTGCATGTCAACTAAATCAGCTTGCCATTGCTCATCAACATAGTGAACATACACTCGCCTCCTTTCAAAGTTATGATAGGAAGGTTTGTGTAACGTATACACATTCTCATTTTGCAACACATTTTTTATTTTATCCTTGGAAACCTTAACACCATTTTCTTTTAATTTTCTGTAAATATCATCCACACCTGAATAATTAGAATAATACGTCTTTAAAATATCTGTTTCTGCGTTGAGGTTTTTTTTAAAAAGCGATTTTTCCTCGATCCGCAAATAACACAATTCCCTTTCAGCATTGGAACATTATTTTTTTGTGACACTGCCTTAAACATTGATTCAGTGTCAGTGCTCTTTTTACATTTCATACAATAAATCTCCATTTATTAGAAAACAATTTTCTTAAACGAAAAGCTACCAACTCTTCATTTTCCGCTGGATGTAGGAAATGCAGTGAAAACCACAGTTTAATTCATCTATATTTTGAACAGCAAGATTTTCATAAGCTATTTTTTTCTTTGAAGTTCTTAGATATTTAATTATTTCTTTTCCCGGGGGAATACCGAAAGAATCAAAAAATTCTACATAGGGGGATTCAGATAGATTACAATAGGCAACCCAGTGAGTTCCAGGCATTCCGAGTTTATCATAATTAATGACACCGCATTCCGAATCGTTTATATGTTTGGGTAGCGTATCTAAAGAGAAAACACCTCGAAACTGTGGTATACTCCCTAATGCATCCATAATATCAAAATTGGTTAGAGGTCCTACTTTACTTTTGCTTCTTTTTTGATGTCCCCGTTTTTTGACTTCCTAGACCTTCCACGTACCCCATTACCCACAACTTTTTGTGTTCCAGGGAGTGTAAGCGCTTCACCTATGTTGACATCATCGTTTTTTTCCTTCCTAGGCCTTCCACGTACCCCATTACCCACAACTTTTTGTGTTCCAGGGAGTGTAAGCGCTCCACCTGTGTTGGTCATTTTATCCATAATTTTCTTACAAGCGAATGTACCCAAAGCAGCAGCACCACTTGTTAAAGCTGCCTTACCAAGGGTAATTGCTAGCGGTATTAAAAATGGAAGTAATCCACCCTTTTGAATCGCTTCTTTCATCTGTTTGTATGATACATCAATATCACAACCCTTATTATTCATTTTACATGTTTCAATTTTATCAATTTGTCGTTTACTTAAAAGTAACTTGACTGGTTCTCGTTCATTTTGTCTACTATGACTAACACGTATCTGACATTTTTGTTTAGCACCAAAGCATTTCTTCAGCTTTCCTTTCTGAAGCTTTGACAAATAAACTGTATACTCCATTGTTTCAACCATTTATTAGGGAATAAATTTATCTTATAAAATTTATTTACCAGCCATCATTTTTTCTATTCTGGTAACGAATGGTTTGTCAACAGGTTTTAGCTCTAGCTCTAGAAGCCTTTTTAAAATATTTACTACTGCTCTTTCAATATTATCGATACGAGTTTTTTGACCAGCAATCTTTCCTTCAATTATACCGTTATGGGTGTGTTGCCCAAGAAGCTTTTTGTCATAATCTAAAAGATTCATAGTTAACGTTGCTAAATTAACAGCATCATTTTTGTTTCTAGGGTTTTGAACATTTGTTATCAACTTGTTTTCAGCGTTAATCTCTTTATCAGTAACTCGAACTATTTCTTTTACAAATAACCCTTTATCTTTGTTCCTTACCAACGAATTATCAGGAGAATCATCTATCGCAGTTAATCTGTTGATATCTTCGCTAAAGTATTGGTTGGCTTGCACTTGTCCTGCAGTCATTTGTTCTTTAAATTGATTCATAATCACAGTCATAGATCTTAAGCTAATAGCATCCTTGTCTGCCTTGGCATCACCTAAATTTATAATTCGTCTATCATGTAGGTTAATGTTACCATTTTCGTCAGTAACTTTCGATTCGTTACTAACCTTTTTTCCAACACTACCAAATTTATTCATTTATTATAGAAATAAATTATCCGGTAAATTTTTCAAAGTTTTTCCTGTACTTAAGGGTTTTATCTTTTATTTTTAAATCTATGAAGAAAAAACCGTAGCCCTTGGTTGCAGTCTCGAATTGTTTGAGAAATTTTTCATCGTCTATACTGGATACATGGCTTTGTCTTATTAATTTTACTTCTTTTGGATTAGAACACTGAAAGAATGCAAAATAATTGCACTGGAGCCTTACCACCTTTGGCGTTTTATGATAGCTTTGAGACAAGTAAATAATTGAGGCATTTTTCTTTCTTCCTCTTATGAATAAATCTTCTATTTTCTTCTGGTCTTTTTCAGTGACAAAATCGTCAAAGATAATCAAGTTTTGGTACTCAGGGTCTAAGTCGTCAACATCGACAATATCATCAAGATTGTTACTTACTGTTAAGACTTTCGATTTGCATTGTGACTCCAAAGTGGTTAAATTGGTTATAAGGTCTTGATATTTATCTTCTTCAAGATCTTTAGCATACAAGTATATTCGGTTGAAACAAAGATATTCATAAATTAAATTCAAAAGAAGGTTTGTTTTCCCTGTTCCAGAACTACCACAAATTAAGAGTCTGAATGGCCACTGAGGTGCAAGGTCGTGCTTATTCTGATAAGTGTTCTTTTCACTAAAGTCATAGACTTTGATTGGAGCCTTTTCATTCATTTATTTAGGAAGAATTTTTCATTATAAGATTTACTTGAGTATTTTAAGTATATACTTGACGTTTTGAAGTAGGTACTTGAATTTTTTAAGTAGGTACTTGAATTTTTTAAGTAGGTACTTGATTTTTTGAAGTAGGTACTTGAAGTTCTTAAGTAGGGACTTGAAGTTTTGAAGTAGGTACTTGAATTTTTTAAGTAGGTACTTGATTTTTTGAAGTAGGTACTTGAAGTTTTTAAGTAGGGACTTGAGTATTTTAAGTAGGTACTTGAAGTTTTGAAGTAGGTACTTGAATTTAATGTTTATAACCTAAAGGCAAAGTTGTAAATTTATCGCTTGATACTATCCTTTTATCATCCTTAGGATCTAACGCTTTTTTATTCTGTTCTTCTAGAAACATATTGTGCTTGTATGATCTTAAGTTATACTGGGTTATAGAAAGGTTTTCCGTTTTACCAAACAGTACATCCTTATAGTTTTGAATGGTAATTTTATCTTTAACGATATTGGTTTTTATTCCTTTCAGTTTTTTGCTAGCTTTTGAAGGGTCTTGGTTGTCCTTTAAATAAGCATATACTTTTGATCGTAATCCAACAAATTCTGTCATAACCTGCCCACCTAATTCATCTTTCATCATTCCTATCACTTTCTTATTTACACTAGGAAACCCATATGGATTATCTTTCGCATAATCACATGTATCGAACCTCTCATTCAAATCCTGTTTGATATCTTGATAAAAATCTTCAGTTCTAATATCATATATGAAAGAATCAGTGTCCATATAACACAAATCAATTTTATCTCCATATTTAGGCTTCATATAATCATAATGGAATTCATACATCAATAACTTGGATAGTTCTAATACAGCAAAGCCGATGTACATTGGTTTGTCTAATTTTATCTTTTCCTTTGACATTCTTGCTACTGAAAAGTTTTCACTGAATATTATTTCAGATTTAAAGTTGGGTTTCTTTATTATTTTTTCTCTTGTTGCATCATCCGTTATTATTTCCATATCCGCTCGCTTCCTTACGTTTTCCATAGTTTTTCCAAAGCAAGCATTATTCATAAGCTTAAAGAAATCCTTTTCAAAATCATTTGTACCTTTAGTTCTAAGTGCTGTGTTGTGGTCTATATATCCGTTTAAGTAAGCACTTTCAGTGAATCCTAGTATTCTGTGTACTCTTTTCAATATCAAACCTTTTTGTAAATAGAATTCTAGGTTCCTGTGGTGAACTACATAGTTAGTTTTATCTAATACTGTGGTACATAGCTTACCGTTAAAGTGTTCGGGTGCTAATGGTAAATCCTTGTGTAATTCGTGTAGTTCTTTTGGATATTCTAAGTCTACCTCATATATAGCACCCACATCTTGTCTCACCGACTTAATCGTAATCACCGACTTGATATGACTTTTCAGATGGTTGTAATACTCGATTGATTCATATTCATTCCTTTCTTTCAAATCATCCGGTATGGAAATGAATTGGAAATCATTCGCTGGTAAATCTTGTGACATTGCCCACCCATATAAATTATTTTTATCCAAATACACTAAATAATTAGATGGCTTATTCTTATTATAATCACTTGTATATTTATTATTTGCTTTTGCGTATCTTTTTATACATTGGGATACACCACCTCTTATTCCTTTTTCTATAAAGGTATACATGTCTTCCTTTGAGAATAACGGCAAGTCTACTTTCGAATGCTTTAGGAAAGCATCCCATGTTAGTCCTGGAGCTGAGAAGTAATGAAGTGGATCCAGATCATAATTATGTATACAAACGTTCCTGAAATTCTCCACAACATCTGATAGAATTAACACATCACTTTTTAGGTACAACTTGGTATAATCAAGTAAAGTTTCACAGTTAAATTGCTTCCATATAGATACCGCTCTTTTATAATCACTTTTGTCAATACCTTTCCCTGTCAACCTAGAATAAAAGCTTTCTATGGATGGTAAGTTTGTACAATTCATTTTATCGAAACTGTCTACGAATTCATACGGATATACCCCTTTTTTAATTATTTCTTTGAATTCTTCATCGTTATTGAAACTATTCGATGTGTACTTGAAATTCTCTCTTAGATGATTACAGGGTACTTTGCAATCACATTTCGCTAAATTTGCTGATAGTTTGTCTAAAGATGAAGCCCTAAATCTAATCGAATCTATAAACCGGATCTCATATTTTATTTCCGTATCCGTCTTTCTTATACTTATTGATTTCGAGAATGATATGAAACTTTCTGCACTTTCAAAAATTCCGTTATCAGGTATCAATTCTCTAACAAATAAATGAGAATCATATTTTGATAAATTATGCATTACTACCGGGATATGCCTAGGAATCCTGTATTTCATATTACATTCAGCATGAGCAAATCCCCTATCTTCTCCTGTCATGTGGTCGTGATCAAAGTGAGGATTTTCAGTAATTTCAGTTGTACAGATGTGACAAGTCTTATCCATTAGATTTTTCCATTTTTCGGTAATTTCTGAATTGGTATAAGTATGGTTTCTTTGTCTGCTTTCATATTTGTTTGCAATTTCTGTGGATACTTTTGTAACGGTTTTAACAAAATGTTTTGCAGCGTCTTCACCGAAATAGTCATAGTATTTGTTCTGGTTTGTATCAAAGGAACAGCATACCTGAAATCCGTAAGCAAATGGTTTCTGTTTGGCCACTTTTATTGTTTTCTTTCCGTTTACCTGATTGTATTCTTCGTTATAAGACTCAAAGTCTGCTATTATGCAATAAGGTACTTTCATTTGTTTTGCAATATTTTTATATTGTATACTTGAACCTTCAGGAGGCATTATTATATCAGGATCTTCGCAATTATTTTTACTTTCATGTTTTTTAAAGTGTTCTTCTTTTGTAAAATGCCTTCCGCAAAAAGTGCATAGGTATGTCTTTGTTTTATTTTTAGAGATTTGACTACCAACTAATCTGCTCAGATCCTTTACCAATACATAATGATTATCGAAATATAATAAATTAATAACATGTTTAGCTGTTTTGCCATTGATTGTACTTTTTAGTATATGACTTCTGATAATTTTCTCTTTTTCAATTTGAAATAAACAAATCTTAATGTTGTATCTATTTTCAAATTTGTGTATATCTTTAGTATCCATTGGGAAGTTGGTAACCCCATCGAAATCAAATTCGTTCTCATATTGTTTATATTTCGAAATTCTTTCCGGATGATCCTTAGCTGGATGTAGATTTGCTAAGATGGACCAAAGAAAGCATTTTTGATCTAAATTTTTTATATTTATGCACGCTTTTTTATTTTTTACGAAATCTGGCAGTATTTTAAACGTTCCTCCCATGTAAGATTCTATTCGTGTCATCCTATAATCAATTCCTTCATACCGACTAAATTGTAGCCCAGATCGAGGGGTATTACTTAAAGAACTAAGTCTCTTGTTATTATCATTCAAATGATTATGAGTAAGAATGCTATTTTTATTTATAATCCAAGAAGTACTGTTGTAATACACTACTACTTCTTCATCATTCTCCTGTCTATAGAATATAACCCTGGTTACAAACTGAACTCTATATTGATAAAGTTCATTCATCCGCCGCTGTAAATCGGCGAAAGTAAAAGCAATAAGAGTTTGTTCATCTCTTCCATTGCTTTCAATAGAAACGTTGATGGTATAAAGGTTTTCCGTTTCCCTAGAAATAGTAGGCTGCTGTTCTTCTTCCTTTCTAAATAAATGATCAGGAATTAATTTTTCTTCTTTGATTTTTTTCTTATTTATAAAGAGAGTGGATAAACCAATTGGTTTCTGTCTACTGTTGTCACGTCTTTCTGTTTGATCTCTTATGATATCTCTATTTTTCTGTACGGAATCTTTATGTTTGGTAATAATATTATTATAGTATTCTCCAACTCTTTTTAGTACTTCTTCTCGGTTTCCGCGAGTTGATAGGTTCTTGTTTTTCAGAAATTTCTTTAATTCGCTTGTCTCTTTTTCTTTGTTATCATTGTATTCTTGTTTTAGTTTTGTAATGGTGATATTATTTTCTTTTATCTCATCTTCCAGAATGGTTCGTAATCTCGGTTCTGGTTTGTAGTCGGATGGTCTGTTCTTATTATGAGTTCTTTCGTTTCTGCGTTCAATTTTAATTTTATCTTCAGCTATCAAAATATACTTATTAAGATGGTTTATTATATTATTTGTTATTTCATGTTTCTTAGCTCCATTTGTTTTGATTTTATTAATTTTCGCATAAGTCCGCAGTTCATTATATGTGTATAGCGATAATCTTTGTATAACCGCTTTGTTGTTTGATATAACCTTTTTACAAAGCTGAATAACCTCTGCAGTATTCATCATTTAATAGGGGAATATTTTTATTAATGAATTTCCCAGTCTGCGTTTTCTCAGCCGTAAAGAAAAGCACTGGTTTTCCAAATCCTTTACTATGTATTTTCCGACGCCCTTATGGGTTTCACACATGCTTTACTACTAGTCACGGGTTTCCTTTATTCTTTACTACTCTTGACGAAATCGGCATTTGGTTACTACTCTTAACGAAAATCCGCTTTTGGTTACTACTCTTGACGAAATCGGCATTTGGTTACTACTCTTTATTTTGTTAGAAATATTTTTCGAAACAATTTTATTATATTATAAATGGAAGAATTAGAAAAGAAAATGTATGTTTACCGTCGCAGTTACAAGTACTACAATCATATAAGTAATAGCTTACTTTTATCCAAATTTCTCTTCTCGGCAGCAGGAATGTCTGCGTTTCTAGTGCTACCGCTAGCTTCTTTAAGTTTGGGTGCTGTTATCATCGAAATAATTGAAAAGCAATTAAGCATTGCTGATAGAAAAGCAGAATTTAGGACTATTTATGATTTTTATACTGAGTTGTTGTCAATGCTAAAATGCGGACAGTTAACAATTGAGGAGGTAATTCAGAGAGAAACAGAGATGCGTAAAACCTTTCGATTTTTTCCTCGCGAAAAATACATGAAACAAGTCCGTCTGAATGGCTATAAATATTGCAAGAATACATCAATAGTTCAGAAGAATGTTCCACCAGTGTGACTCTTCACACATAACCACCACCTAGCAACAAAATCTAGCTTATAACTCAATCAATGAAACACCAATTTATTGAGAAAACTTAATTCAACATTTATAGACTCAGATTATCAAAATCAATCAACACTTCATCGGATAAGAAAACTTGCGCAGGATGCTCCTTGAGTAATGAAGACAATATCTCATCCTCTTGGATCGCTTTGCGAATAGCTTTTTCATTTTCGACGATGCAATAGTACCCTTTCCCACAGAAAGCTATTCCAGGATATTCGCGGACTAATCCATACAACTGAAGATATCTTCTTATTGTTGATTTGCTTTCTGCATATTTCTTAAATCGTTCTTCAAGAAAACACTTGTGCAGATTCTCAGGGTTGTCATTGAACAGTTTTTGCATGTACGCATACACTTCACCTTTTTTCGCTTTTAGTAACACTGATAAATAATCCAAATACACCTCCACTTTATTTAAATCAATAATTAAACGTTCTGCTTGTTCCAAACTGACTCCACATATTTTGCTGCTCAGCACCTTCTTGATGCTTACGTCCACTTTGAAGTTTCCAAACCTTCGCGAAGCATGTAAATTCGCTTTAATATCGGCTAAAAACTGCACGCTCTTCTCTTTTTTCTTGTCAACAGAGGAACACGCTGTCGTACGGTCTTCACCTTCGACTTCATCTGAGGCTGTGACTACCTTACTCCACAGCGAAAGGAATGTTTCTTGCTCCGATTTCTCCAGTTTGAACAACCC
Source organism: Branchinecta lynchi (assembly GCA_023053575.1). Taxonomy (NCBI): domain Eukaryota; kingdom Metazoa; phylum Arthropoda; class Branchiopoda; order Anostraca; family Branchinectidae; genus Branchinecta; species Branchinecta lynchi. The sequence goes on from JAKZAP010000008.1 coordinate 9,458,104, forward strand.
ATTCATATACTTTTTCGGAATGGTTGCTGTTTTCTTCTGAATCCCTTCGCTGTTCATCTGAAAATAAAAATCTTTTAACGACCTTGATGATTCCTTTACAGAATTTTTGAAGGCCATTTGATTCCTACTTCATCTCGTGTGACGCGCTTCGCAACATTATCTAACCCAGATAATTCCTTTACAGAATTTGTGAAGGTCATTTGATTCCTACTTCATCTCGTGTGACGCGCTTCGCAACATTATCTAACCCATTAAAAATTCTTTACAGAATCTGTCAAGACCATCTGGTTCCTACGTCATCTCCTGTGATGGGGAACCCGTCACTACGCCCACCCGTCATTTCACCCACCCGTCACTTCGCCTAAAAAATCCGTCAGTTCGCCCACTTTTTCCGACAGTTCGCCTAAACGTTAGTTCGCCCACTTTTTCCGACAGTTCACCCACCCGTCACTACACCCACCCGTCACTTCGCCCACCCGTCACTACGCCCACCCGTCACAACGCCCACCCGTCACAACCCCCACCCGTCACAACGCCCACCCGTCACTACGCCCACCCGTCACTACGCCTACCCGTCACTACGCCCACCGTCAGTTCGCCTACCGTCAGTTCGCCCACCCGTCATTTCGCCCAAAAATCCGTCAGTTCGGCCAACTTTTCCGACAGTTCGCCCACCCGTCATTTGGCCCAAAAATCCGTCAGTTGGCCCACTCCTGAAATCCGTCAGTTCGCCCACTCTTGAAATCCGTCAGTTGACCCACTCTTGAAATCCGTCATTTGGCCCACTCCCCGTCAGTTCGCCCAATTTTTCCGACAGTTCGCCCACCCGTCATTTGACCCAAAAATCCGTCAGTTGACCCACTCCTGACATCCGTCACTTCGCCCAATTTAAAAATCCGACAGTTGACCCAATTTTGCAGGATCATTAAATCCACGAAAAAGTGCCGCGACCCCAGGGGAATAATCAGCTCAACTCGGCCCTGTCAGTAAAAAAAGGGACGCAATCCCAGAAGATTACTCAAACAGAGGCGACCTTCCTCGTTTAATTAGGTCAACACGAGATGCCTATGGGTGCAACTTTTATGTTTACGTAAAGAAGGATATGAAGATAGGCTCAAAAAAGGTATTATATGAAAAAGTACCAAGACCCTAGGGGAATAATCAGAAGGAGCCGACAATTACGTTTAGTCAGAAACGTGGGGAGCTTTGCGAGATTCTGTGGCAAATTCAGTTGGAAAATCTAAAAGATGAAAAAAAAGGAAAAATAGAGTAACGAGCAGTAAAGGGTTCTGATTGGTAATACGATTTAGAGTCGTTCACACGGAAATGGAAAGTAAAAGCATAATAGAAATAATATAATGCAGGACTTTACTACCGAGCTTCCGTGTACTATCTCCGAGTATATTCGCAAGCTATCTGCAATGTATGAGTCTCTACTCTGTACGGAAAGTGTCCTCTTGTCAGTGGGAAAACTTTTTTTCGTAAATTTACGTAGCCCACAAACTAAATTTAAACTGCTCATCAACGTTATGTGATTCAAGGTATGTGAGAATTATAAATTTCTTTCGCCGACGGCTTTCAACCCGGCAAACCCGAATATTCAAAAGCTTTTCCAAAATATGATCGTAGATTCGTACAGAACAGCTTTTCCAACCTTGAGTCCCTTGTGCTGTTAACCAAGGACACACCCAGGGTTGCTTACTGCAATATCTACTGCCAGTTTGGGGCCACGGGTAGCCCGAAAGGGGGGGGGGGTGAGTGGGGGTGACATCTGTCAAACACAATCTCCGAGTCGTTTGAATTTTTGTTTTAATATCATCGTAAATCCGTCCCAGTCAAAGGCAAGCCGAGTCGTTTAAATCAGGTTTCAATACCCCGTCAGGGCGGTGACATGATTATTTTTCGAACGACGGGTACCATTGCATCCTTGTTTTAAAACCTGTTCTAGTCGTATATGATTTGTATCTATCTAATCAACTTCAAATAAAACTTACACGTTTACCAATTTTTTTCCGGTTTTGGCCGGATTCCGGGCGAAAAACTCGGCCGGGTAGAAAAGAATTATCATGTACGGATTCAGCACGTTTTGTTGCCCCTAAACCAAGCGTTTAATCAACTTAAAATAAAACTTTTATCTTTAATACATTTTCTGGCTTCGGCCGGGTTCCGGACGAACTAATTGTTCGGCGAGAAAATCAGTTTCAGATATGGATTCAGCATGTCTCCTTTCCCCTATATCGACTATCTTATTTGCTTTTTAAAACATTTTTTTTGTCCCTTAATTTGAATCCCCTCCTTGACCCCTAGGTATGGGGCTACAGAGCTCATCTACGAACTTGACCTGTACGTTGACCCAATAGATCCTCATACCAATTTTCAAGAAAATATCTCTACCCTTTCGACATTTATCGTGCTAACAGACGGACGGACGGACAGAAGGATAACTTTTGCGAAGTCGTAGGCATATTTATTCAAACAATGTTTACAACGGATACGTCAGCTACGATTCTTCATCAGCGATATTTCGGCTCTTCTTGGCAAGGGTCCTGGTCAGGCTGTCAATCCTCTGGTTCAACTTCTGGGAAGGAAACAAACCTGTAATCTATATTACAGGTTTGTAATATACTATATATAATATTTGTCATAGGTGTATGACCATAAGCATAATTCGGAGTTTATAAACTGTTGTTTATAGTTGTTTATAAGCTTTACGCAACGGTCAGATTTGATACAGAGAGTATTACTGCGAAAAGTAAACCAGAAGTTAATGCTGGATTGTATAAAGGCCCTGCCTTGGTTTATCAATGATCAATCAATTCAATACAAATTCTACTTCTGGTTTATTTGTCACAGTAGAGTACACAGTTAACCACATTTACAATAAGCTTAGCAGAAATGATAGTGCTTGGCCTAAACATAGGGGTTTCTTACCTATGAAACCCTCGTACACCAGGTGTCAGTCAGGTATGCATAGTAACTTTGTAGAATCAGTAGGCTATATCGGTCTGCAACATCACCGGGTGCTGGAGCTTTGTTGAGGATATGCACGTGATCCATGTTACTTTATTTTACGTATTTACCTCTTTTTTTAATTGAAAGCCTACTGTTGTAGTCAATAAGGTAAGAAGTGGAACGATATTAAACAAGACCAAAGGTTTCGATGGGATCCCAAAAGTTCAAATTTGATCCAGACAATTGGGTCTTGTCTTCGCCAGATCCAGTCTTCGCCAGACTCCTTGAACACTTTTACTATTAAAGTTTAGAAAAAGATTAAGGCAAAATAGCTAATCATATGAGAAAACCAAGTTCAGATATGGATTCAGCATGTGTGTTTACCCCTTTAAGTCATATCTATTTTGACGAAGCAGATCGAAACTTCCTGCCTTACTTCTGCCAATTTCCGGTTTTGGCGGAATTTCGGAACTACTTGTCCTGCGAAAAAATAAAGCTCAAAAAACGAATTCAGCATGTCTCCTTAAATCCAACCTCTAATCAACTTGTAATTAAAATTTTACTTTTAACAAATTTTCCGGTTTCAGCCGGATTCCGAGCGATCTATACGTCCGGTGAGAAAATAGTTGTCATATGCGAATTCAGCTTGTCTACTTACCCGCAAATCGAACATCTTATCAAATTTAAATAAGACTTTTACTTTAAACAAATTCTCCGGTTTTGGCCGGATTCCTGCCGAACCAATTGTCCGGCGAGAAAATAATTTTCATATTCGGACTCAGCACGTTTTCTTGCCCCTAAATCAAACCTCCAATCAACTTCATATTACTTTTCACAAATATTCCGGTTTTCACCGGATTCCGGGTGAACTCTCTGTCCGGCGAGAAAAAAAATTTCATATTCGGATTCAGCATGTCTCCTTACCTTAAATTCGACTATTTAATTAGCTTTTAAAAAGTATTTTGTGTTCCCATAAAATTTCAAACCCCTCCCCCACCCCTAAATATAGAACTACATGGCCCATCTTCGAACTTGACCTGTATTTTGACCTAAACACTCTTCATGCCAAGTTTGATCAAAATATCTCAACTCCTTCGAGAGTTATCGTGCTACAGACGGACGGACGGACAGACAGACAACTTTACGATGTCATAGGTATCCCTCCACTTACGTTAAGCGACTTTTTACTAAATCTGTTCGATATCAGTAATTGGAGACACCGGGACTCGAAACTCACTCGTTTAGTGCATATGGCAACGTCAAATTACATGTAAAAAAAAATCGAGCTTTAAATGTAACAAGACTGGACTACTTGTTGGACATGATTCTGGTCAGTGATACACGGTGAGTGAGGGAATTGAGTGAGTTCCTCAGTTTTTGTCTGACACATGGCAACTTGTAAAAAACAACACATTTTAGCTCAACGTCTTATTTTTCAACTTTGTCTCTAATTTTTTGTAATTTTTCATAGTTTTTTCAAGGAATATTCACAATTTTCGCAAGATTAAATGGAGGTACTGAAATTTTAATACGACCTGTCTAAATTTCTTTTTATGGCACTTGTAGCCTCTGTCTCAAATACACCTATCGTAATTCCGTCTGTCGGTCTGTCCGGTTTTTTTTCACACTTTTTCGTGCTAGGGTACTTCCAGATGTACTAGGACGATGAAACTTGGCAGACTTATCAGGGACCAACCAAACTAACCTGGATATAACCAGTTTCTCGATCCGACCATCTGCGGGGGAGTAGGGGGCGGAGGAATCTGGAAAATTAGGGCAGTTTTTCACACGTTTCCGAGTTAGGGTACTTCCAGATGTGCTAGGACGTGAGGGGCTGGAGGGAGGGGGAATCTGGAATATCGAGTTATGCGTAACTTTGGAACGGGTGATGGATTTGAGCGAAATTTCATAATTGAACAAAGGACATGTCTCTGGGGATCTTTTTCATGTCAGGAAGATGGGGGGGGGATACGTGAAAGGCTGATACTGGAGAGATTGGGATGGAACTTTCTGGGAGTAAGAAAAAGATGCTCTGGATAAATCTTTTTCACAACTGGATTGACTTCGGCGATTGTGGGGGGAGTTTGAGGGGAGGGTGGGGGTGTCGGAATTCCGGTGATCACGATTTAAGGCACTTAGATGTGCTAGGACGATCTTGGCTGGAATATTAGACATTCGAGAAGATTGGCTTAGAAATCACCACTTTTCAAATCCGACTATTCCTTAAAGTACCAATCTTGATTGTAAAGTAAGAAAAATACTTTTAAGCGAAATATACATTTTCATGGGTTTTGCTTACAAATGAAGTTCCAGCTCACTTAAAGTGCGCATGTTAACTGCAAAGTCGGAAAGCACTTTTTATCAAATGGTTCATCTCAACTTATGATAGCGGATTCAACAGCTATGGGGGAGTTGATGGAGGGGTGGTCGGAAATTTCAAGAAACGGATAGAATGGAGGGATCGGAGTTAAACTTGCTGGGAAGAACAAGCATTTATTCTAGATAAATCGTTTGCACAATTGGACTGGAGCAGGACACTTGGGGGTAGGAGGTGTAGGGGGGGGGCCTTCCAGAATTCCTGTGATGGCGTTTTTCAAGACGAAAGTTGGCAGGCATATCGGGACCCGAACATCTGACAGACCCCTTACCTACTACATACAGCTGCAAGTGCCATTTGAGCTTACAACTATTTTATTGCACCCATCTTCATACTCTTCTTTACGAAAACATAAAAGCTGCACTAATAATCAACTCGTGTTGATCCTAATTAAACGAGAAAGGGTGTCTCCAATGGAGTAATCTTCCGTCCGTCTGTCCGTCTGTCAGCACGATAAATCTCGAAAGGAATGGGCTATTTTGATGAAACTTGGTGTGAGGATTCTTTCTGTCAACGGTAAGATCAAGTTCGTACATGGGCTCTGTAGTCCTACATTTAGGGGGGGGGGGGGGTCAAATTAAGGGGCAACACAAAAATTTTGTAACAGCTAATGTGATAGTCGATTATGGGGTTAAAAGACATGCTGAACAGGATGGTGAAAACCATTTTCTTGCCGTATAAGGCAAGGTTGGTTGGTTAGAATTAAAAGTTTTCTTTGAAGTTGATTAGAAGTTCCATTATGGAATAAGAAGACATACTGAACGCGATGATGAAAACCATTTTCTCGTCGAACAACTAGTTCGCCCGGAATCCGGCCAAACCGGAAAATTTGTTAAAAGCGAAAGTTTCGTTTGAAGTTGATTAGATGACAGATTTAGGGCTAAGAAAAGACGCTGAGTCTGTATATGACACTCATTTTTACCCGGACATATAATTAGTCTGGAATCCGGTTGAAACCGGAAATTGTATAGGCTAAGTTAAAGTTTTATTTGAATTTATTAGATGTTCTTTATAGGGATAAGGAGATACGTTGACTTCGTTTCTGGATTGTTCTTTTTTTGCTGGACAAGTAGTTCACTCGGAATTCGGCCGAAACCGGAAATCTGGCAGATGTAAAGCAGGAAGTTTCGGTCAGTATCGTCAAAATAGAAATGGCTTATAAAGGTATATCTGAACTTGGTTTTCTCAGATGGTTAGCGTAGCGAAGACTAGATCTAGCGAAGACAAGACCCAATTCCCGGGATCAAACATTAGATTTTTGGGATCCCATCGAAACCATAGGTCTTGTTTCTCAAGAGATATCCTCTTGTTACATGGAATCCCAAAACTTGCAATGGGTATTGCAATCTGTAAACCTGGTCTGTCGTGGTTAATCCGCGAAATTCCTCGAAAAAGTTAAGTAGCTTTTGGACATTCGGGTCCCTGGTTTGAAAGCCTTCGGTTCTTACACATATAAACACAGATCTTTGATGTCCTATTTATATTCAGTTGGTAGGCTACGCAGAATTAGAAAAACCATCTTCCCACTAACAAGAGGAAAATTTCCGTAAAGAGTTGAGTCTCGTACATTGCATTTACTTTTGATAGTAGGGCTAATATTCTCTCCAAGAAATACTAGGAGGCGACACGAGAAAGCTTGGCATTAAAATCTACGACCTAACCCTCAACTTAGGTCCGAGTCTCGATACGCGACGGGCGATGATCTACACGGCAATTGAAGAACGAAAAGTTCGCTTACAGTCCGAATAACGTACAATAAAAGGATTGTCTTCGAGTTGTAGGTGTTTCCTGATTTCCATCTGAGGGACTGGAATTCACGAAGGCTTTGCAGATGTTCTTTAGCACAACCATAGTAGTTAAACGACTCGGCTTGCCTTTGACAGGGACGGATTTACGACTGAAGCTGGCCAAAAGTGCCAAAATTAACAATTAAAAAAACATAAAATCGGATTGTCTTAAAATAAAACGAGCGTCCGGGACCTCGATGAGGCCAAAATAAAAGAGTGATAGGACTTAGCAAAAGGCAGGAGAGGGGTGAATCTCCGCTCCTTCGGGCCACCCCTTATTCCTACTATGCTTTTACTTCTTATTTCCTTGTGAACTACTCCCAATCGTGTTGCCAGTCGAAAACTTTCTCTGAACGTTACTTTATTTTTACCTTTTACTTTTGTGCTCATCCTCTATATTTTCCTTTCGTATTTTATGCAGAATCTAACAACAAGCTTCTAATATTTCTGACTAAATGTTTACGTAATTATTACAGTGAACAAGTAACATAAAAAACTACGAAATATAGTTCCGAGTCTACCTAGGATGTTGAACTTTGGATAGGTCTGTTTGCGCGTATCGTGGCAAAAACCTTTCAATTTCCGTAAAAATTAGCAACAACCTCTTTATCAAGCAACAAAGTTTGTTACAAACTATTTGAACAGCTTTTCTTTTCACCCATCTTCACGTGAACGGGATCTTTTTTTTAAGTAAACAGAACAGTCGAACCCAAAGAAATTTTGTATCGACCCTAATTAAACGAAAAAAGGTTCGCTCCTTCTGATTATTCCCCTGGGTTCGCGCCCCTTCTTCATTGATGTTACTGATCTAGCAAAGTTGGGCCAACTGTCGGATTTTTGGGCCAAATGACGGGTGGGCGAACTGTCGGATTTTTGGGCCAAATGACGGGTGGGCGAACTGTCGGAAAAGTTGGGCTAACTGACGGATTCTTAGGCGAAATGACGGGTGGGTCAACTGACGGATTTTTGGGCCAAATGACGGGTGGGCGAACTGACGGTGGGTGAACTGACGGGTGGGTCAACTGACGGTGGGCGAACTGACGGGTGGGAGTAGTGACGGGTGGGTGAACTGACGGGTGGGCGTAGTGACGGGTGGGTGTAGTGACGGGTGGGCGTAGTGACGGGTGGGCGTAGTGACGGGTGGGAGTAGTGACGGGTGGGCGTAGTGACGGGTGGGCGTACTGACGTTGGGCGAACTGACGGGTGGGCGAACTGTCGGATTTTGGAAGTGGGCGAACTGACGGGTGGGCGAACTGACGGGTGGGGGTAGTGACAGCGACCCCTGTGATGCGCTTCGTCATCTGATAACTCGTGTGGTATATTTGATATTTGCGTAATTTTTTGTTTCAGATGCAGCTATTCCTATCTTGCTAGATATCTACCTGGATATCCTTGTTTTTATCGCTAGAAAACTAAAAATACTTACATTGGAAATTTTTTCTTTCTTCAACACCTTCTTAATCTCAACTTGTTTACAAATGTCTCCTTAACCAGATGCGCGACACTATATATATTCGCGAATCTTCTCCGCCGAGTCTTGTTATCTGCTGGAGGTGACGCATCTAAATATTCGAGAATATTCGAGAATATTTAGTGTGACGCATCTCTCAAACCACAGGTGTTACGATCTGCCGGTAATTAGGAGCTTTGGATTTTTATTTAATAAAATCATCCCCTAATAAATGGAGTCCACAAAGGAAGTCTTGAATACAATCAGAATGAATAAATACAATGAGACAATCAGGAAAGAAGAACTAGTTCTAGGACTGAAATATACTATCGTTAAAATGAGAATTGCTAAGACAAAATATGGTGATAAGTTGGTTGTGGTCATTAATCATAATAACAAACCCTGTGATTTGTTTATAACACAGAAATATAATGCCATTGCTAACGAATTACTTTTAAAGAAAAATCTAGTTTTGCAGCCAATTGTACGCGAAAACAAGAACAAAGAAACATATGTGGATTTAGAACTGATTACTCAGTAATATTTTAATAAAAAATTAAAAATGTAAAAAAAAAAGAAGTAGTAGTATATTGTAGTATTTTATATGTAGTAAAGGGTAATATTCTCATTTCTTGTATCCTTTATTTTGGAAGTAAGAAAATAAAAATGTTCTTAAAGAGGGGGATAATTTGGTAAAAAGGATGTTAAAATTTAAGAAATTGATGTTAAAATGGGGCTTTGAAATTGGGGGGAGGGTGGAGTAGAACCCGGCTTTATATACTACTGGCCGTCGAGATCGTTACGCCGATATCATGGAGGAAAGTAAACTGTTAAAACTTTTTCTGACGGAACTGCTAACCGTGCGTTTACTTTGATGACTGACACTATAGGCGTATTCTCGCTGTTCCCCGAGGACTCCATTTGAGGAGTCCCCGCGTTTTTGTTTGTCCCGGGGACTCACTCCCCGTATTTTCGTGAGTCCCCACAGACGGGGAATGCTCCGATTATGATCACCATCATCAATAAGGACTCCCTTTCAGATTCAGAGGGGAATCAATTTTTGCTGGTGTATGTGTGATGTCAAATTAATTAAAAACAATCAGAATAAATAAAACCAAAAATAAAGTGGATCGAGACTAATTTCATATTTCTTTTTAGAAGAAAATTCATTTTGGAAGCATTCCCCGTGTTCTTGTTGTTTTCCGGACGCGGAGTCAGCATGGAGTCACTCCCTCTATTCTCGCTGTTCCCTTCGATTCCCCCAGGAGTCCTCGGGTAACGGCGAGAATACGCCTTATGGGGACGTTTTGGCGTTAACCGGTTTGAGCTCAAGCGGCGAAACCGGTTGACGCCAAAACAGTTTTTTTCAACCTGGTTGAGCTCAACGCCTCAACAAATTGTTCAAGGCGAAAATACAGTTAATCGTATTTCTCCCATTAACAGTCGCACAAATTTCAAACTTGGGTACGAAACATGGGTATTTAGTGGGTAAGCTAGGACGATGAAACTTGGCAGGTATATCAGGGACCCGACCAGATTAAACTGGAAATAGTCACTTCCGCGATCTTACCATCTGGGGGAAGTGGAGGAAGGGGAATCCAGAAAAATTAGGTATTTTTAACTTTCCAATGGGCGATCAGATCTTAGTGAAACTTAACATTTATAAAAACCTCATGCCTCAGACATCCCATTTCAAGCCCGGACCGGATCCGGTGACATTGGAGGGGAGCTTGAAGGGGAAACCGGAAATCTTTGGAAACGCTTAGAGTGGAGGGATCGGGATGGAACTTGGTGGGACGAACAAGCCCTAGATACGTCATTGACATAACTTGACCGGATTTGGTCACTTTGGGAGAGTGGAGGAGGGGGGGGGTCCGGATTTCTGGTGGTCCCGCGAGTTCGGTATTTCCTGAAGTGCTAGGACGATGAAACTTGGCAGGCGTGTCAGGGATCCGACTGAGTCGACAATAGTCGTTTCCCCGATCCGATCATCGTGTGGGGGGGGGGAGTGATTTGCAGATATTCTATGCTCCAGTTCCAGTCTAACTTGATGGACGGGAAGGGGAGATTTCAGAGAATTGTTGTTTATGTTTTCGAGTTGTATACGGCCACAGTAGGTCAATTTACTCAAATAATGCATACAACAACAAATATCGGCTACGATGCTTTGTGAGCGATATTTCGGCCCTTCTTGACGAGGCAAGGGTTCTCGTCAGGCTGTCAAACTTCAGGGTCAAAGAAGGAACGAACCTGCAATAAACAACTGAAGCAAATTTACCGACTATAAATATCCTATTTAGGGAAACTACTTTTAAACACCACTGTAGGAAAACAAAATGTATGTATAAACATATGCCTTAGCTAAATGATATTTCGGGTCTGAACCGGATCCAACCACGGGCGCGAGGGGGGAGGTGGTACTGGAATTCTCATCTTCTTTCTTGCAGTGACGTTCAAATGACTGACGTTCTCATTTTTTCTAATTTTTCCGGATTTCCCTCCGGATGGTCAGATCTGGGAAGCGACTATTTCTAATTTAATCTGGTCCGGTCCCTGCTGCCAAGTTTCATCGTCCTAGCTTATTTGGAAGTGCCCGGGCAGGGGACAAGCTTATCTGGAACTGACGGACAGAAATTGCAATCGCTATATGGCACTCGGCCGAAGGGCAAGTACCATAAAAAACGGTTACAACCGGATTCCGGAAGAATTGCATGTCCGGTTAAAAAATTAATGTCATATACAGACTCAGCGTCTCTTCTTACCCCTAAATCTGTCATCTAATCAACTTATTACTTTTTACAAATTTTCCAGTTTTGGCCGGATTCTGGGCAAACTAGTTGTCCGGGTAGAAAATGCTTTACACATAAGTATTCAACATGTCTACTTACCCATAAATCGAACATTTAATCAACTTCAAAATCAAGATTTTATCTTTAACCCACTTTCCGGTTTTTGCCGGATTCCGAACTAGCTACTCGTCCGGCGAGAAAATGGTTTTCACCATCATGTTCAATTACCCGAAATCGAACATTTACTCAACATCAAATGAAACTTTTACTTTTAACCAACTTTCCGGTTTTCGCAGGATTCTGGGCGAAATACTTGCCGGACGAGAAAATATTTTGCTTATTTGTGTTCAGCATGTCTTCTTACCCCATAATCGACTATCACGTTAGCTGTTTAAAAATATTTTGTTTGCCCCTTAATGTGAACCCCCTCCCCCCCCCCCTAAATGCAGGGCTACAGAGCCCATCGAAGAACTTGACCTTACCCTTGACCCAAAGAGTCCTCATACCAAGTTTCATCATAATATCTCATTCCCTTCGAGAGTTATCGCGCTAACAGACGGACAGACGGACGGACGGACAACTACGATGTCATAGGTATCCCTCCACTTACGTTTTGGGATCTCAAAAATGGGTAAAATACATACTGAAATATGAATCTTTATCTTAAACTTGATTTTTTTTTTTCGCCAGACAAGGAATTCGTCCAGAATCCGGCAAAAACCGAAAGTCTATAGAACTGATGTCGAATAATAGCTTGTTCACACGGGACTGAAATAAGCGCGTAAACAGCGGCTGATCTGTTCAGACGACAAATCACTCTTTGGGGTTGACGGGAGAATTAAAAAGAAAAACCTAATTCCCAATATTCTTTTTGTTTGTAACAAAGTATATAAAATTAATACAAAACCTCTTGTGAGTTTGTCAAAGTCAAATGTAGTTGATTTGCAGTCTTTGGAGTAGATAAAAGCCACAAATCGAATATTGACAGACTTTCAGGCGAACCGGTAAATTTCAAGTTAAAAAGCAAATAAAATTAATTTAAATATTTGTTTGTTTTTAAACTGAACATCATATATAACTAATAATAGATATAAATAATAAAAGAATACAATGTAATCATTTAGTGTTGTTCAGTCACTTTTCAGTGAAGGTTGAATGGGAAAATTATTCAGATTATTGTTTTATCCAAGTTTTATCTAAGAAAAACATTGAAAAAAGTATCAGACATAAACAGAACATACGCTATTGAAATTATAAAATTATTCTACCTTTTTTTCGAAATCATCCTCAATGTAACAATCATGTTATGTTCACATTGCTCTGACAGAATTTGAACTGGATTGACCTAAAACTCACCAAGCTTGACTAATTCCCCTAATTACAGTTTGTTTACTGTCCCTAGAGTCATCAAAGGTCACATTCCAAAGGATCTAGTTTATCCTGACCGGTGACCGTGACGAAAATAAGCGCCTATTTGGAAAATCAGCGGCTGATTTTTGGAATTTTTTCAACCGCTATTTACGCGCGTAAATCAGCCGCTGATCGAGAATCGGCCGCTGTTTCAGCCCCGTGTGAACAAGCTATAAGCTTTAGTTTGGGCTTTGCTTAATGGTAAGAAGATGGCAACCCTGATCACTAGACTGGAATACTGGATTGGATGGAAGTGAAATTGAAAATCCAGATATGACTGAAAAAGTAAAGCTGGGAAGAGGGATATCACTGTTAAAAGATTCTTTAACTTTTTCTCCAGGCAGAATCTATTTGGTAGATGGTTTGTAATCATCCTCTTTAGTAGGTTAGGGCATTTGAGAAACTTGAAACTGGGTGGATCAGTTGAAAAGGTAAAGGATTCATACCATGGCATCTGATACCATGGTCTAAAGTAGTTTTTTGCAATTATCTTTGTATCTGATAAGGTCCAACTGTGGTAACTGATCATGGTATCTGAGAAAGTCATCTCACTTTCACCAAATTTTGTTAAATTGGTGGGAAAGAAGCTAGGCACCTAGGCACTTGGTGATGTTACTGGATACCTGTTTTGATGACTTCGAAAAGTGCAATTTCTGCATTTGTCATTTGTTGTTTTTGCAGAGCAACGATATATCAGATACCACGGTTAGGCTACTACAAAAACAACTAGGCTAATTGCAGATCCAGTTACAGCGGTAATGGATACCATGGTATCTGCAAAAATTCAATTAGCGTAACCAGTGTTAGGCATAGAGTTTCTGTAGCCTACCATTATTTGCTGTCAAAGAGGCTATGTCAGTCTAGTACACTAGCCCTTTTTCAGTCACTGTGCTCGAACGTCTAGCACCATGCCTAAGTGCAGAGCAATGTACCTTGAAATTCATGCATGGTGCATGGAAATCAGCATACAGTGGCCACATGAAAAAGCACAATTTCTATCATCACACCAGGTGAAATGATAGAAATTGTGCTCAACTCGTCTAGCACAGTCTAGTACACTAGGCCCTTTTTTGACACCCATTCACAAACGGGGTGGCATGCCCCCAGGTATGAGTAGGGTACTCATACGTATGTGTACCCCTTCTTCCCCAGAGGTCTACCAGTCTACTACACTTCCTAAATCAGAATTAATTACTGCTTACCGACTGCTTCGTCAGGTCCAAGGATTACAGCAATAAATAGCCCTGCTTCAGAGGAATATTTTGGTATACTTCTACTATTTTTTTGAATCTTGTATCCAGCTAAAAGGAGCCACTGGAACGAAGCTAACACCAACTTCTGAAAACATGGCGGATCGCTGTGGTACAAAAAGGACCGTGCACGCTACCTCGCGTCAACAAACAGTGTTGCCAGATGTCTCCGCAGCATCTAGTGAGTGACAGACGAAGCAAAAGTTGCGTTTTGATCGAATTTTTGTTCGCCGGTTGTTTAATTTCCGATTTCCGAAAGCCGCCAAGGTTTACCGTTTGCTTAGTTAGTGTTTTTACGACTTCGGCAATCCTTGCCCGGTCGAAGTTTCTTCAGTTGCGTTTTTTATCGAAGTTTGTTCCACCTGGCATTGATTCGCATAGTATTGTCTGGAATTTTACGACGTATCGAAGAGGTATTTTGGAAACCAAGACCCAAGCAACAAACCAATGGGACCAGAATTTGAACAATTATGCTGATTGCCTAACAGATTGCAGTGACGGTCAGCTCACATTTTAAGCTCCCCTATTTTGTCTTCGCCATTGCGATCTTGTTTTCCCGCCCTATCTAGAATTGCCAACGGTTAAGATGTGTACACACAGTCCGATTTCCGCAGTCAGGTGCGAATCTCTTCTTTCGCCGAAGAACTGTGACGCATATACGTTTTTTTCCGTAATAAAGTATATTTCGCAAGCTTATTTCGGTGTATCCTCAACATAGTAATTCACTCCTTTTTTCAGTATCTGATTTTTTCATAGCCTCGTCTCAGTTATGACTCTCTCCGTGTTACCTTCTCAATATAACAAAATTTGTCGTGGTGTTGGACGTCGTATGGAGTGTTTGTATTTCCTAGGTCTGGATGTGTGAGTAGGCTACGTACGATTGAAATTTAAGTAATTGTCATGAATCGTGTCAAAATTCTGCATACTCTTTCGGTTAATCAATATAAAATGGAAGTCATGATTTTAATTACTTTCCTGAAGTGGCAAAACTAGATATTGGTTGCCATCCCCCGCGACCAAATTGGTCTCCGACTTACTTATGCCTACAATCGGAACAGGGGCGTAATTTCGTCAAAATCCTGGGGGGGGGGGGCAAAGTTGGAGCCGATTTTCCCAAGTCAAGGGAAAATGAGCAGTTTTATTTCAAGAAGAAAAACGTAATAAAAACAAAGAAACACGAGAGATATTTTACTAATCAACCAAAGCGAAACGACGCTTCTTCAAGTTCGCGAAACTGTCCACTGCGCGATTGACGTCAAGCTTCTTGCTTTTTCAGGTTCAAGCTGGGGGGGGGGGTTGCCCCCCACCCCGCCCCATAGCAAATTACGCCCCTGCATCGGAAGTAGACTCTGTGCCACCCGTTCACTTCTAAAAGTAATCATTTGCCTACGTCAAGTTAAAATTAAATAGATTTATTCTAGCTCAAATGCAGAACTCGTTCATAGTTTCACAAGTCATGATCCGGCCCCTTTTCTGAGGCTATCTTCTTGCTCGGATGTACACGAAATTATATGTAAATCTTTCCACAAATGTGTAAAGTAGGCTATCTGCTGAGGGCGAACAAAGGTGAACTTCAAAATCTATGCTTCGGGACGTTTCGATTGGAGACATTTCGAAGACAATCCCGTCTTGCCTCGTAGAGGTGTCTCTCAGACACACGATTTCGGCTCTGGCCTACTTTAGCTCTAGTCTACAGTGAACGAATTGAAAACGGATTAGCCATCTTGCCACAATAACGTTTCCACTCTTCCGCAGACCGTACTCAAACTCTTTCCCCCTATCCGATCCGACACCAATTGGCCGCTTTAATTAACCCTTCAACAGAGCTCTTTAAAGATTACGCAATTTCTCTATGGTGAAAATACACTCAGGTAGCACTTGATTTTCCTAAGGGGCTGCTCACTGACTGTTTTGGCTACACCAAGAGGCTGGCGGCAGGGACTTAACACCTTGCAACAGAAGTGAGTAGCCCCATGGACCCCCCCCCCCTTCCAGTTCGCGAATCAGTTCGCACCCGTGAGAACTCAGTGCATTTCGCAGATGACCCAACACATCAATTTTTAATAAAACTAACCACATAGGTGTCTATACCAAAAGCTTCAAGGTACTCTCGAGGTCAACTCTTTACGCATAAAGACGTGTTGCAATTTTATTGCACTTGCACCTTCGCTCAAGTACCATATACCGATCACTTTTCGGTCTGTCGGTCGGCCCACTTTCCTCGAGTTAGGGTACTGCCAGAAATGCTAGGAGAATGCAGAATTGCACCTTCGCTCAAGTACCATATACCGATCACTTTTCGGTCTGTCGGTCGGCCCACTTTCCTCGAGTTAGGGTACTGCCAGAAATGCTAGGAGAATGCAACTTAAATTGGCAGCCATATCGGGGACCCGACTAAATTAAATTTGAAAAAGTCACTTCCCCTCTCTGACCAACGTGGGGGGAGTGGAGGGTTGAGGAACCCGGAATATTGAGGCATGCATAACTTTCGAACGGATGATCGGATCGTGATGAAACTTTATATTTGGAAAGATATCGTGTCTCAGATGTCCCATATCAAGTCCTGAGAACTGGAACCGGTTCTCAGGAAACCGGAAGAACCGGATATCTTTTTTTTTTTTTTTTTTCAATCAATCAAGTTTAATCCGAATAGCTAAAAGCTAGAAAAGGAATCTTGTGAAACGCATAGACTGGAGCGATTGGGATGAAACTTGGTTGGAAGAACAAGCACAAGCCGTAGATACATTAAGTGACAGAACAGGATTCCGACACTGTGGGGAGTTGTATGGGGGGGGGATTCCGTCGATCGCGAGTTAAGGTACTTCCGGATGTGATAGGACGATCAAACTTAACTTGAACATTAGACTTGACGAGAATGTGACCATCTCATGTTAACCGCCAAGTACAAAAAATTAATTTCAGCAAAATATACGTGATACGTCGAGATATATTTATATCTCCCTTAAACTATGCATATTAACCGAAAAGTCAAAAAAATACTTTTGATCGACGATATGTATCCATGATCGTTAAAGGCCCATAACCATTTTGGCCTCGAAAGTTAAGATTACAGATCAGTTTCTAGCACCCTTAAAGTGTGCATCATCACAGCCAAGTGCTAAAATAAATACGTTTTTACCAAACTATCCATTCTCGCAATCTCCTATGGCACATGATCACTTTCAAGGGTCTTGCTTACAAATGATCACAACACACCCACGAATTGGCATATTCTTTTATTACTTCCTGAATCGGCCTTGCAAATGTCATATGAGCTTCTAGCTTTTGTTCATCGACGGTTGAAGATGCCTTCAAACTACAAGAGTTGCGTTTTTGATCGAAGTTTGAAGACCTCAAAGGTCTTTTTTTAATTACCGTTTTCGGTCGCCGGTCACAGTTTATTCGTCCTTCGAACTCTGAGCGTCGAACCTCATGAGCTAGCAAGTTCGAAAATGGCTTGAATCGTCGAAAAAACGTCAACCGGGCAAGGATAGCCGGAGTCGTAAAAACACCAATTAAGCAAAGGGTGAACTTCGACGGCGTTTGAAAACGAAAATTAAGCAACCGGCTACGCTAACGGCGATCAAAACGCAACTAAGTTCGAAGTTTGCTCGAATCGTCGAAGAAACGTCGACCGGGGCAAGGATCGCCGAAATCGTAAAAACACTAATTAAGAAAACGGTGAACTTCGACGGCGTTCGAAAACGGAAATTAAGCAACCGGCTAAGCCAACGGCGAACAAAACTTCGATAAAAAACGCAACTGAAGAAACTTCGACCGGGCAAGGATTGCCGAAGTCGTAAAAACACGAACTAAGCAAACGGTAAACCTTGGCGGCTTTCGGAAATCGGAAATTAAACAACTGGCGAACAAAAATTCGATCAAAATCGCAACTTTTGCTTCGTCTGTCACTCACTAGATGCTGCGGAGAGTTCTATAATCTACTATGGCAATTCACACTATCCTTTGACATCTGGCAACACTGTTTGTTGACGCGAGGTAGCGTGCACGGTCGTTTTTGTACCACGGCGATCCGCCATGTTTTCATCAGTTGGTGTTAGCTTCGTTCCAGTGGCTCCTTTTACCTGGATACAAGATTCAAAAAAATAGTAGAAGTATACCAAAATATTCCTCTGAAGCAGGGCTATTTATTGCTGTAATCCTTAGACCTGACGAAGCAGTCGGTAAGCAGTAATTAATTCTGATTTAGAAAGTGTAGTAGACTGGTAGACCTCTGGAGAAGAAGGGGTACACATACGTATGAGTACCCTACTCATACCTGGGGGCATGCCACCCCGTTTGTGAATGGGTGTCAAAAAAGGGCCTAGTGTACTAGACTGGTCTAGCACTCAGGCATGGTGCTAGACCTTTGAGCACCATGACTGAAAAAGGGCTAGTGTGGCTGTGTCTCATTTTGTACAATTTAAGATGAAAATTGCAGTTAAATAGGATTTTGCATCATCAGTTTAAAACTTTGAACCATGTGAAAATTCAGTGACGTAAAACATATTGCTCAAGCTTCCCAGATAAAAGAGCTCCCTAACCTCGAATTGCATTAGTCTTTCCCTCAAAATTGACCAAAATTTCTGTAGAGATAGGGTATGTGACTTCAAAAGAAATAGAAAACTGTGATTTTTCTTGATCAGCTAATTATTCCTCTAGGATGATGTGCGAAGGATAAATATAAATTTAGATATTTGGGTTGCACTTCCAGTAAACTGTCCTCAGCGAAAAAAAAACAAAAAACAGCAGGAAAGTGATGCGGAACCAACAAAACATAGAATGATATGTAACTAAAAACAAGAAGAACGATGCTGATTGAAACGACAATCAAATAAAATAACAAATATTAAAATGGGAGTGTTAAAAGTGTATATGTACAAATTTGTGAATATTTTACAATTCTGAATTCTGTGTCTATTTACAATTTACCAATTCCCTGGGAAATCGCAGAAGCTTTCACCCAGCCATTATGTAATCCTTCGCTTTACCCCTATTAGATAATTAGCATGGTTTTCGATTTCTTTCGTAATGAATGGTTAGCTTGGCTTCAAACCTTGTATACGTGACTTCATTTTACACTGCCTCAAATGTAGCCGTAAAAATGTTAAAGTGAAATGTACATACAGTCCTGACATTCTAGAAGCAAAATACAACATTTAAACATCCATGTGTCCAAAAATATTTAAATTCTGTGCCTTTTCTGTGTTTTGAACTGCTTTGAAAAGGGATGTCTGGCTATTTACTTTGGTAAATCTACCTTTTTCATCATTTTGTAAGTCAGCGCACTGAATTTGAGCTAAGGTTAGAATGAGGTGATCTTGTTTGAAAAGAAAAATATTTTTAACTAGAAATATTGAAGCAATATTTATTCATCCAATATGTAAACCATTCAATTAGCTTCAATCTAGTATGTTTGTCATATTTGTTGGTTCCTTTTTAAGCCAGATAGATTATTCTGAAGGAAAGGCTTCTCTGGAAATTTGAAATCTTGTCTTTGGTTGGATACCCCTCCTGTAGTCCTAACTAGGTCTTAGACAGTCTGCCATAAACCCCCTTTCTGGATACCCCATGCCTAACCTTGGATAGCCTACTATAATAATAATGAATATATTTAATAGCCAATTGGCCGTACAAAATACATGAGTTGCAATACACTTTACATCACTCAATACTTATCTTTATTTAACTAATACACTCTTTAAGAATTGGCATATTTTGAGTATCTTAGCTTTATTTTTTGTTTCAAGAATAGGGGAGAACTTGATAGTATACCCATTAAGAAAGTTGTCTCCTGAGGTCTGAGAGTTGCTTGCATTCAACCAGCAAATGGCCCTCTTCCTCTGTATTAAAGCACAGGGGGCATTGTCGCTTATTATTTGGGATCTTAAAATCCCAATTACTCCGACCACATACTGGCAGGCAGTTCGCTTGTAGCTGAAACCACAGGCGCAGGCTCTCCGCCGGTAGGTATAGCTTGAAGTAAAATTCCATTCCGAAAATCTGCTTAACTTATTTGTAGTATTTTAATGTATCTGAATTTTGTGTCCGTTCGTACCAAGCCTGAACCTCTTGTTCTTCTAACACTCTTGTGAATTCACGTATGAAGCTGGTTGGGTCTCCTTCCGGCCCTCTTCCTTCATTCCATATGTACGAAAGACCTGCATTATCTAAAAGTTTTTTAACTTGGAGCGGCCATGAATTTCGCTTTTTCGTCGATAGTGCTTCCAGGTAAGCTTGCTTAAGCAGTCTCTTCTCTGGTAAAGATATAACTTTTGCCCAGAACCTTATTATTTGGGTTAATCGTTAATAAATTTGGTTAATAGCCAAATGCTAGATACCCAAAACCTACCCTAAACCAATAAAATATTGGTGATTCTGGCGAAATTCAAACACAGTCAGTTATATATTAGTACAGTCAAGGTATGCTTTTTTGAACACTTCTGTAACTGTTTCAGTACCCTGTATTTTCACTTGCTTATAAAATAGTCAAATGGCAAGAAAAAATAACAAACTTGATATCGACTAATAGAAAACTATTTCAGCACTGTCCTGGCACAAACTTTAAGTTTGAAGCTGAGAATAATAAATTTATTAAAAATTTAGAGGTGTACTAATTTTTCTGTCAGAGGAATCAGTTAATTTGAACCGACATCTTCTCTGTTGAAGGTACGGACCAGATTCAAATTGTGAAAGGAACCCCAGAGACTCGTTTTTGTTGCAATAGTGCTGCCGCATCGCTGCTGCAGCACTTCTGTGCTTCTTCACAAGATGCATTTTTGCAAGATTTCTTTTTGGTGGTTGAAGTAGCGGTAGCAGCACCTCGCAGGGATGCACAGACTTTGTCGGTAAGCAAGTCCGCGGTTCTTGAGAAGTGTTGCCGTCTTCCTCGGAAGCACTGCAATGCAAAACCGAATGTAGAAGGAATCAGCCCAGAAGTTGCCCTTCACAGCTTAAGTAAACACGCCATTTACCAGAAGCCGCCGAGAAGTGGATGTGCTTGCAACAAAAACAAATTTCAGGTGGCAGTTAACAGACAGCAAAATTTTCAAAATAAGATGGACATGACTGAAATAGATGCGAACAAGTTTTTGGCAGTAAAAGTTACCTGGTGTGGGTTTTAGTTTTTTCTTTGGCCATCGTTCACTGTTAGCAGACATTCACATAAAAGTACCTCTACTGTAATGCAGCACTTATGAGCATTAGGCATAAGGCATGCCAAAATCAGGAGTTGAGGGCAGACAGGCCATAGGTTGTTTAGATTTTGCTTCTTTTACTGCACTTATGCCCTTGGGCAGCGCATCAGAAATTCTTCATTAATTGAAATTCACAGTTATGAACTAGTTGGGACTACTAGAAAAGGTGATTTGAAGTTGGATACCTCTCCGGTATATTATATTCAGGGCCATCACATACGGGGGAAGGAATAACAGTCGGAATAAAAAAAAATAACAGCCGACTTTTCCTCAGAACTATCGGTTTTTTGTCAAAACAGTATTTTTTCCTTAAACACACTCGATTTTTTTGTTGCAAAAACAGTCAGTAAAAATGTTCCGCTAGTCGCTGAACACAGTGCCCCCCCAAAAAAAAACAAGACCAAAGGTTTCGATGGGATCCCAAAAATTCAATATCTGATCCAGACAACAGGGTCTTGTCTTAGCCAGATCCAGTCTTCGCCAGACTCCTTGAACATTTTTACAATTAAAATTCAGAAACATATTAAGGCAAAATAGCTAATCACCTGAGAAAACCAAGTTCAGATTTGGATTCAGCTTGTGTGTTTACCCCTATCATATCTGTTTTGACGAAAACTTCCTGCCACTTCTGCTAATTTCCCGGTTCCGGCCGAACTCCAGAACTACTTGTCCGGCAAAAAAAGAAAGCCCAAACACGAAATCAGGGTATCTTCTTTCCCCAGTAATGAACTTCAAATAGAAATTTAGCTTATAACAAATTTTCCGGTTCCGGTCGAACTATATGTCCGGGTAAAATATGACTCAGCATCTCTTCTTACCCCTAAATCGCTTATCTAATCAACTAGAAATAAAACTTTGACTTCTAACAGTTTTCCGGTTTTGGCCGGATTCCGGACGAACTATACATGTCCGGGTACAAACTTGTTTTCACATAAGTGTTCAGCATGTCTTCTTTCCCTAAACTGAACATCTAATCAACTCCAAATAAAACTTTTAATTTTGACAAACTTTCCGGTTTGGGCAGGATTCCGGTCGAAATACTTGTCCGTCGAGAAAATAGTTTTCCCCATCGTCTTCAGCATGTCTTCCTACCTCTAAATCGAACATCTAATCAACTTCAAATAAAACTTTTACTTTCAACAAACTTTCCGGTTTGGGCCGGATTCCGGGCGAAATACTTGTCCGTCGAGAAAATAGTTTTCACCATCGTCTTCAGCATGTCTTCCTACCCCTAAATCGAACATCTAATCAATTTCAAATAAAACTTTTACTTTCAACAAACTTTCCGGTTTGGGCCGGATTCCGGGCGAAATACTTGTCCGTCGAGAAAATAATTTTCACCATCGTCTTCAGCATGTCTTCCTACCCCTAAATCGAACATCTAATCAACTTCAAATAAAACTTTTACTTTCAACAAACTTTCCGGTTTTGGCCGGATTCCGGGCGAACTACTTGTCCGATGACAAAATGGTTTTCACCATCGTGTCCAGCATGTCTTCTTACCCCATAATCGACTATCACATTAGCTGTTTCAAAACATTTTGTTTGTCCCTTAATTTGAATCCCCTCCCCCACCCCTAAATGTAGAGCTACAGAGCCCATCTACGAACTTGACTGGTCCGACGACCCAACGAACCCTCACACCAAGTTTCATCAAAATATCTCATTCCCTTCGAGAGTTATCGTGCTTACAGACGGACGGACGGACGGACAGACGGACAACTTTTGCGATGTCATAGGTATCCCTCCACTTACGTTTTGGGATCCCAAAAACAACAACAACAAAACATTTGGCTAGTAATGCCTCTGATTATATTGTTTATGATACCTGAATTACAAGAGAAAATATGGTCTTCAGGTTCTAAGAATGGCAGATTTGATGGTATCGTTGGCTGCTGCTTTCGCCATTCGCCCAGAGACTTCTGTTCCATCTTGAAGATTTCTTGCAAAAATGTTTTAAGATTCATTTCAGTGCTGATATTTCTCCTTCAGTAACATCCGTTTTTTTGTTTTCAGGATCGAATCGTAATCTTGTAAGGAGTCTTATCGCAGGAGCTGCAAGCCAAGCTAAAGAAGCCACAATTGTCACATTTGACTGTCACAATGGAATACAGAATATAGTAAAAGACACAGCCCCCTCTGTTCGAACTGTGAATGCCTTCATCGACCCATTTAGTGAGCCTGTAAATCTGCTGCTGAACCAGAAACTTGGAGAGAAATCTCTGATAGTTCTTGATACATTAACAACTCTATCGATGACAAGTGGGTTTCGAAAGTCCTTATTTCTTCTTGAGAAACTGAAAATAGGTAAAATAACAGTTTGCATCTTTTGAATGTAGGCTTCTAAAGCGAACTACTGTATTTATCGATAGTGTGAAGAATAATGTGCTCGTTTCATCAAGCTGTGATGGTGTTCGAGCATTCCGCAGCCTCTTCATGCTAGGTGGAACTTGGTTGGCATGTAGCAGCAGTATGCCTTTACATGGAACTTGCGTCTCTTTGCATAAAACTTGTTGAGTACGTACGGTACTGGTGTGTGTCCTTATTCCACAATAGGTTCAGCCACCACTAAATTATTCAATGATTTTAGGAAATGTTATGGTGATTGCCCTTATACATCCTGACTGCCATTCATCCACAGAAATCTCCGAACTTCAGTATGTAGCTGACTGCGTTTACTCAACTCCAGTGTCAAGTGGGAGGAGAGACCACATGGTAAAAGTGAAGTGGCGGAAGCCAAAAGGAAAAATTCTAGAACAGGTCAGGGAATTTCCTGCCTTCTTGGCTATGGCCAAAGTACGCCAAATCACACTTGCTTCTGAAGTGCGTTCGAAGTGCTGGGCATTGGGGTGGTGTGGGGGGTGGGGGCACAAGCTCAAAACATGACTGGCTAATGCCCCACAATTATATCGATTATTAGGAAAAAAATAGGAAAAAAAAACCCAGCACGACAGGTTCAACAAGTATTAACGTACATCTTTAAAATATTATGCAAAAGGTCATTGCAGGAACAAAATAATAAATAAATAATCGGAATTCCATCATGCCCTTAGTATCAACTTTCACCAGAAGAGCCACGCCTCAGTATCATAGCAGCTTCTGACATATTTGAAGTTAATTAGATGTTCGATATAGGTGTAAGGAAATACGCTGAATTCGTTTTTCAGCTTTATTTTTTTGCCGGACAAGCAGAGCGCCCGGAATTCGGACGAAACCGAAAATTTGGCGGAATTAAGGCAGGAAGTTTCGATCAGTATCGTCAAAATAGACATGACTTATAGCGGTAAACACACATGCTGAACCCATATCTGAACTTGATTTTCTCACGTGATTAGCTATTTGACCTTAATCTGTTTCTAATTTTTATAATAAAGATGTTCAAGGAGTCTGGCACAGACTGGATCTGGTGAAGAAAAGACGCAATTGTCAGTATCAAATATTACATTTTTGGGACCCCACCGAAACCTTTGGTCTTGTTAAAAAAGGGCGGGTTACAAATAAATTACTTACTTACTTACAAGTTGCAGCTTTTAATGTGGCTTAGCCGCTTAGGTCCCAAAATGTCGAGCTTAAAAACCAACCCAAATTACGCAGCCTTCATCCAAATAGATAGGGTAGGCTACTACAAATAGTGCCGCAGGCGAAATTTCTTAAATACGCCTTTTTTTCTGGCAAAATTCAAGTATTTCCCTATATTTCCCGTGAGGTGGCTCAGATCCCGAGCAGCAGCTTCTAAGGCATTTACTCAAGACAAGCTTAAATGTAAATGTAAAATATTTTAAATCCGACTTTTACTGGCAAAATTCAACTACTTTCCATCAAGGACGTCACTTATGGAAGGGGGAGGGGACGCGCCCCCCCCCCCCCCAATGTTGTCTGCAAAAAAAAACAACCGCGGTTTTTCGCAAAAACAACTGATTTCAAAGAAAACGGTCGGTTTTTTCATACAAATTCTCTATTTTAATGTTGCCCAGACCGCAAAATCTCAAGCTTAAAACCCCATTTAAACGACGCACGCTTCAAGTAAATGGAAGATAAATCTTAGCCCTAAAACCTCACCTAAATGATCCGCCCTCCCACTATATACCGAATAGGCTACTATGAAAGACGCCGCAGGTGAAACTTTTAGGTAAGGGAAAGTAGTCTATGATATCCGAGATCCGTCCCTGTCCCGATGACTTCCAAACGGAGTCGGATATTTTGCCGGAAGTTGGTAAATGGCAGGGTTTCTACTCGGCTCTTTCTGGAAAAGGTACTGGCACCCCGAATAAAGAAGATCCAAAGTAGATTTGTTTTGAATTTACAGGAATAAAAAACGGTGCAATCACCAAGTCACTCATTACAGTGCTTACAAGGTCGATTTATGCTGACAAAATGTCAGCTAGACATTTTGAAAACTAACTGCTTCATGCTAAAATAAGGAGATTTTTATGACAGACCAGATAGGCTGGTGTCGAAACTTTGCACCACAGGCAAACATTTTGAAAATCAGCACATTTTCTGCTAAAATTCAGAGGTTTGTCAGAAATTCTGCGCAACAGTGTGAAAAGCATGATTTGGTAACTGCATTTCTGTCATTCTGACAAGCTTGGAACATACGACCGTCATTCTAACAAGCCCAAAACTTACGACTGTCTCTAGGATACGACTAGAAAATCTCTTCCTAAACAAACACAACAAAAGAATGGATCATTTGCGGCCAAAATTTACGATTTGATGTAGTTTTGGCACGCTCAAACATACGACAGTCGTTATGACAGACACAGAACACACAACTGTGAGTCTGTCATGCTCAAAACGTGCGACTCTTCGTACCCATGGGACTAGAAAGTTTAATTTGCAGGCAAAATTCACGTTTGGTAACTGCCTTTATGTCATTCTGGCAAGCTCAAATATACGACAGTCATACAGACAAGCCCAAAACATACGACTGAGTGAGAGTACGATTCTCTGAAGGATGGGGTGGGCGAGGGGTGAGTCAAACCCCCCCACCCCTCGATCCGCCCCTGTGTCTAACTATGTTTTCAGTTCTATGTGGAACATGGAGCGTGTTCCACCCTTCTAACAATAGTTACTACTAGTTACTATTTCCGTTCCATCCTCACGAAAGGTTACTACGCTGACCGTTCCAACCTTGTCGGAATAGTTACTATTTGCTTACCATGCTCGGGAGCGTAGTAAGCGTAGTTACTACGCATCTCTGTAACGTGATTGGTCGGACTCGCCCCTGGTGTGAGATCCTGCTGGAAAATCGTTCCAGCCTTGACGACAAAAAGCCAGAATTCGTGACGTCATGCGTAGTAACTACGGTAAGTAGGATGGAACACGCTCATGGGATAGGGCTTGCTACGAACTCCTGTTAAGAGTGATGACGTATGTCCGCGTTGGTATCATTTCCGTTCTGCAGAGTGTTATAATATCATAATACGGCGCTCGCGCCTCCTTTTATCATCGTAACTTGTAATAACTCATTGGAACGCTACCTTTGTCCCAGTTGAGTCGTGACCACTGCTCATCAATTTGTGGCAGAAAGGAGTGAAATCAGTACTGTCTACCAAAGGACTACGGATCTAGCAGGAAGACCATGTTCATGTCCCTAATGCTTTAAGTAGTCATAGAGCTGGAACAGAAAGCCAACTAGCCTAGTAGTAGTCAGACCCGGGTGGTTGAGACTCCTCTAGTGACTCTACTGCAAACCTTGGACTGAAGCATATAGACAAATTATATTACAGGTAGAAAGCTACACCTTAGATCCTACTGGTTGTGTTGCGTCTGCAAGGGTTTTGGCTAAGGAAGAGCTTTGTAAAGATGAGGAAAGTGAACCCCTTCCGCTATCTACCTTTCGATTCGAGCTCTCCTCTAAGGAAGAAGAGGATAGGAAACAACTGGTCCTTCCGTACTTAAGGTCAGTTCAAGATCTGAGGAGGTTGAGGCACAAACTAACTTTTGTTTACAAACCGTCATGATTTCTTGGCTTCCTCAGAGGACAGCCATTTCCTAGCTCTCCTTTCCAGTAAAATACCTTTGAATTTCTTTTTATTGGCCTTTTGCCCTATTAACTGATACTCAGCGATTCACTCTCTTCCGAAGTTTTGTTCTCGAAATTATAAAACACTTACTCCACTCTTGGAATCAATCCGTATAATAGGCTACGGGATCTGTCTGTCTCGCGTTACTGCTTATGCTGAGCCACTGGGTCAGCTGGCTTGAATATTTTTCGGAGTACTTAGCGAGCATGCGCCTTCCTTGTAACAGACATTCAAGGGCAGTAAAAAGCTTTCCTGAAGTTTCATAGCATAATGGTTGGTAACGGCATAATTACAGTTAGGGCTTAGTTGGACTGTGGTCATCGTATGTGACCAAATCCTTGCTTTACAACTCTTGCACTGCATATCTTGGAAGATTTGATTATTTGTTGGAACTTTTGAGGGTTAATCATCTGTCCTTGGTACAACTCAGGGTAGATTAGATCTACTCCTGTCCTTGCGAACAAGTCGGGTCATTGTAATGTTGGTTGGGACCCTTATTTGTCTTGATATTACTCAGGGTAGATCTAGAGGGTTATAGGCCTTGCTCACACCCTTCTACCAGCTGTCAGTTCGATAACATTAAACTCATGGATGCGCATCACTGTTTTAAGTGTTCATCTTTTCGCGAAACATAGCGCTTAAAAGAGCCATAACGTAAATATTTTCGGCATTAGTCACAACGGCATCTGTCAGAAGGATGGCCATCCATGCGTTAAATGTTATCAAACTTCTTGACATCTGAAGGCCCAAACTGCAGCACACAGGCGGCATGAGACACGGGTAAGTCTAATGCCCAAACAACGCTGTCTGTCTCCACACAGGTTTACTGTCGGCAGACTAAATAAGATAAAAGCGCTAAAGAGAGCGAAGTTGGCACGGTGGCGCAGATGACAGTGTAGTAATGAAAAGTCATGTAAATACAAACTGTGTGATTTGTAGACTTTGCGCGAATCTGAAAAAAACAAGACAAAAGGTATCGATGGGATCCCAAAAATCTAATATTTGATTCAGACAATCGGGTCTTGTCTTCGCCAGATCCAGTCTTTGCCAGGCTAATCATCAGAGAAAACCAAGATCAGATATACCTCTATAGGCCATATCTATTTTGACGACACTGACCGAGACTCCTGCTTTACTTCTGCCAAGTTTCCGGTTTCGCCCGAAAGTCCAGCAAAAAAGAAAATCCAGAAACAAATCCAGCGTCTCCTTACAAAGATCATCTAATCAACTTTGAAGAAAAGTTTGACTTAAACTTTCCGGTTTTGGCCGGATTCCGGGTGAACTAGTTGTCCTACGAGGAAATGGTTTTCACCATCGCGTTCACCATGTCTTTTACCCCTGAATCGAACATTTAATCAACTTGAAATAAATCTTTTACTTTTAACAATTTTTCCGGGTTTTGCCGGATTCCGGACGAACTACTTGTCCGGCGAAGAAACCGTTTTCACTATCCTGCTCGGCATGCCTTCTTACCCCATAATCGACTATCACATTAGCTGTTTACAAATATTTTGTTAATTTGACCCCCCCCCCCTCTAAATGTAGAGCTACATAGCCATCTATTAACTTGACCTTACCCTTGCCAATGAATCCTCTCACCAAGTGTCATTAAAATGTATCATTCCCTTCGAGAGTTATCGTGCTCACAGACAGACGGACATTTTTGCGATGTCATAGGTATCCCTCCACTTACGTTTTGGGATCCTAAAAAGCAAAACATATTGTAAACTTTAAAGAACCAGCACGGGGAAGACATGCCAAAAGAAAAAGAAGTCATTATGTGGTAGAGATAAATTAGTCTTCTCTTCTTATGATCGCAACTTAATTTCTGTTATTGTTATTTTAGTGATCAAAACGAGGAAAATCTTTAGCAGTCTTTTCTTTTTCCAGGAAACAGCCAGGAGCTGAGCAAAGGACCGGTCAGATATTCTACGAGCCAGATGCTCGGGATGATTTTGATGACGAAGACCCCGACGACGATCTCACTCTGTGATTCCAGAAGCGTACATACCCTTAAAGCCTATAAAAAAATAATTAAAACTTGATATTCTACCCTCAGTACAATCTGTCCCAGTCTAAGCATTACTGCGAAAATCGGTGCGGCGATACTCTACATAGATCTAGTGGTAAACCGCTTAACGTTCTTGGACTGTACAATTTTAATTTGTTCAGGTAGAAATCAAAGAATTATTTACAATGTCAAGCTTTTACCTTTCCAGAACTTACTTTCACATGTAAACTTAACCTCCTACACTCAAGAAATAGTTGACAACAAGGAGACAGAATAACCGGGCATGACAGACACCATTATTATGGTAAATTACTCGAACATAGCCACACAATACATAATACACTGGAAGGTCATACTCTTCATTTTTTCTTCACTTTGTCTTTCTCTTGTTTGCTGTTCGAGTCGACGTTATATCTCTTTATCACTTCTTCAATGGTGGGTTTGTGGTCGAAAATTTTCCCGATCTGGTTCTTACTTTCGACAATCTGATCATGGATAACCTTACACCTTTGTAGATTTCCTTTAAGCAATTCAATAACTCGGTCAGTATCTTTGTTTCGCGTCTGGTTTTCCATCGACTGAAGAATCATCCGAAACCTTTCCCCAGCCTGCGCTTCCATGTCGCTGATATCCGACAGCTGTGATTCAACATGGTAAACATTCCAGCCGCGAACGGTCTGCAAAATCTGCTTCTGATTCGCCAGATCAGTTACAGTAGGCCGTTTCTCGTCCTTTACCTTGACATCACTATACCTCTGAAAGTGGTTCTGGCAAGGCTTCCACGAGGGCTTGTATGTTTCAAGAAGGGACATCCGAGGGAGTTTCACATACGGGGAAACATCATCGGAGGTCTCGACTTCCATTTCTCCTGAGACAGCTGATTCCTCTTGTACTGTTGCATCGTCTGAATGTTCACTCTCAATATCTTGTACTTGCAATAGCTGTTTGCGCGGCTTTTTACGCGGACTAACATCCAAGTCACTCGCTGCATCAGCATCAATAGAGCTTACGAAAACTTCAATACCTTCCTCTGTGAAGTTCTGCTCAGGCTCTGGGGGTGTAACATTCAATGGTTGGATGCCAGCAAGGACTAGGCCAGTCCCGAAAACAGAGGTCAGGTTTCGCTGAGCCTTTAGCGGACTTGCTGCGACATCAACATCGCGTTTCCGCAATATTGTTGGCCTTGGTGAAGCGCCGACTTTATTGGGTGTCATCGGCGAATCAATGGTCATAGCTAAAGAAACGGCGTGAGATGGGTTCATTGACTGTATTGGAACTCCTACTTCTGGTTTAGAAACGCCTTCGTGTGCTGTTGCGCTTATAGGAGCATTCACAACAAAGCCAGGTAAAACAGAAGGTAGTTGGGCACCTCCACCCGTACTCAGATCGATAGCTTGTGACGCTGGGTCGCTCTTTGAGAATCGCGGTTTGTCGAAAGTCAGAGCAGATGCCAACATTGGACCCGTGCTAATAGGCTTTGCTCGTATAGGACCCGATGGAGAGGAGGTGTATGGTGCTGGAGAGATGAGAGAGCCAGTCCTTATGAATGGAGCAGTAACTGATGCTGGGGCGGTAGAGCTTTGGGACACCAATGACCCAGGAATTACCCCAACTGCCGACAGAACGGGTTTCGCAGACGTTACCAGAGAAGAAGAATTTCCAACAGCCTTAATGGTTATCATGGAAGGGGCTGAGGCAGCCTGAACTGGAGACGCGAGGCTTAGTGGTACAGGGGTTAGGGATGTTGCCGTCGGACTCGATCTCATGGCTACTAAAGAAGGCCTTATGTGTGCAGGGACAGCACGGATCAAACCAATCCTAGCCTCTGGCAGAGGCGACTGTCTTGAGGAAAGAGAAGATGCATTAGTAGTTGTAATAGTAACTGATGTACCTGGTCTGCTAGGGGGTATCGTCACTCTGCTCCCAACAGCGACACCAGCAGGAAGCCGAATAGTAGTTCCCGCACTACCTAATCTAGAGACAGGAACTGTTGTTACCAATGGTCTTGGTTGTGGCTGCTTGGAAGATTCTGCTTGAGAAGTTGGTTGACTTCCAGGGAAGAGTCCAGTGGAAGAGTGAGGGCTGAATGTCAACACAGGACTAGGTGAGGACAAAACCCATTGCCCACCAACAACGCTAGGTGTCTGATTCCTCGCCCGCTGACCATTTGGGGCTAAGGGTAAAGTTGCAACTGCTCTCAGAACATGTCCCTGCGGCTGAACACTTCCCCCAGTTCTGGGACTGGTTTGTGGTAAAGCTCTTACAACTGGCCTAACCCGCAGTTGGTCACCAAAAGTGGCAGGTGTTCTTGAATGGGCAGTAGCAGCTTGCAAGTTAAGTGGTTGTGTGACTGGGACGGTAGATCGCTGACTCAGGTCATGAGGAAGATTACCACTTGAATCTCCCATAATACCCTAAAAGTATAAAAAAATGAATTTTAATTTCCGCACCCGGATGCTAATATTGCATGGCATAAGCCATGAGGAATATCATTCTTCTATTTTAGAAGAAAAACATGTTTCATTCCACTGGTCTTTGCTTCCATGTTCCCTTATTCGTTTTCAGAAAAAAATTTTGTCAGCTATTATTGAAAGTCGACTACGACCGAGATCATCTTCTGTTATGACTGTGATATCTATTACCAGTTACTGAGAGGGACCAGAAGTCCTTATCAGGGTACTAAGCAGAATAGGGCAAAGGAAACAACTTGCTAGATTCTATCTGTAGATGGTTCAGAGTCTCGTACCGGTGCTTGCCCCTTCGTAGACACGTCACTAAGGGGACAAATCCAACGCTACATGGACAAAAAAAGACCGACACTACGTAGACACGTCGGTAAGTACAGCGCTACGGAGATACGACGGTACATTGAATGACACTACTTAGACAGGTCAGTACGTCCAACGACACTACGTGGACACGCCAGTACGTCGAACGACGCTATAGAGACAACAAAAAATCCGACACTACGAACCTGTCTATCTAGTGTCTGTATGTAGTGTCGTGTCGCACACACACACAATCTATCCATGTAGTGACGTGTCTCGGTAGTGTCGTGTCTATAAAGCGTCGGGTCATGAAGGTGTCTACGTAGTGTCGCATGTGTGTTTTGTCTGTTGTGTTGCCAGTCTGTTAAAGTTCTCCAGCATTTGTACTTTAACAAATTTCGGCTGTATTGCTGACTAGCTTCGTTTTATGGCACTTGCCCTTCGGCCAAGTGCCATATAGCGATCGCAATTTCTGTCCGTCCGTCTAGGTTTTGCTATGTTCGGGCACTTCCGCATAAGCTAGGACAATGAAACTTGGCAGGCATGTAAATTATCAGGGACCTCAAAAGAATAAGTTGGAAATAGTCAGTTCCTCGATTTTTTTTATTTTTTTTTAACTACTAACCACGCGCGTATATCATCCTTGAATTCCACCGGCACTTCTAGGAGATGGGGGAGCCCATTCCCACCACAGAGACCGGATTGGGTTCGGACCCCCAAAGAGGCGCAACTAGAACCCTAGCTCTTAATTCCCACCAAGTTTGGGTTGGGACCCCAGCAGCCTTTCGGGTCATGTGCTGTCGACAGAATTCCTGAAAGCCCCTTACCTCCCCCATCCTATGGGGCGGATCGCAAACGGACTTGCTTCAGTCTATTTCAGGTCCTAAGTTTTATTCGCGTATAGAATTTCATAGTCCTCACTTACTTAGAAGTGCCCGAAATCGAGATCCCGAAGACGCACAAACCGAAGCCAAATTTTAACAGAGACAAGGTTGGAGCGTCATCTAGCGTCTATACTTCACTTTAACTAAAGTGTTGGCGTACACAAAGGACTACCAGACAGAAACTTCATTATTAGTTTGTACTTCAAGATGTCAAAAATAAATCCTTGACAATATCCTAAGCAGGAATTTCTACATGGAAGAGACACAACAGGGACATGACACTACATTGACACGTCAGAATCGAGAAAACAAAGGCCAAAATAGTATGAAGGCACGTCACAGCATCGAAAACGAAAAGGCGTCACTAAATAGACACGGCAGTATGTCGAACGACGCTACTTAGATACGACGGTATACCAACGACACTAAGTAGACACGAAGGTACATCGAAGGACACTACGTAGACACGCCAGTACGTCGAACTACGTGGACGACACGTCACTAAGAGGACAAAACCCGACACTACATCGAAAGCCAAAATGTGTCAATACTGATACCGTCGTGTCCATGTAGTGTCGGTTCTTGTACCGTCGTGCCCATGTCACGGCGGTCTTCCTTCCGTCATGTCCATGTACTGACGTGTTTGTGTGACGATTTTATCGTTTTGCAGTTCTGTCATATCTTCGTAGGGTCGAGTCTGTGTAGGGACATAATCCCTTCCGTACGACCTACCAAAAACTGTTACGATTGTGAGCATTACAGAATGAAAACTACAAGACTATTTCATCATCACTACTTTATATGAGAATGAATGTGGTGAAGTGAAATGAGGTGGCGTGGTTAGATCTAGCGGGCGACCATGATAATATCGGCAATTGGCTTCCGAAGGCGATATTCAGTTCGTAGGTCAATAACTAAAGCACATATTTCGTATCTACTTACATTAGAGTAGGGTATACTAAACTGAACACTGAACTTGTTTCTAAGCTCGGGACTCCACTGAGCTCCCGGTTGAACTGAACTGACTCAGGACTGAACTACTTTCCCAACTGTGTAATCCCTCCTAAGTATGTGTATGGCCTTTGGCTTTGAATACAATTATTACAAATTGTATACCAATTTCTAAATTCCCTTAGAGTGCCCCAATGAATAGAGTTGCTTGTCTAACGTCCTAGCAAATCTCTATCCAGTCTGAGAGGTTTGGTGGCCAATGGAGTAAGCTTGTCTAGGTTCTTCCTTCCTCAACTGTGGAAAAGGTAATAATCTCTTGCAGTCTGGAGAAGAGCGTGGGCCTTAGTGCTACTCCGAAAATAGAAAGAGCTTGTTTAGTAAGTTCCTGATCAAAATATTTGTTTGTCCTTATGCCTCCTCACATTTAGCTCCAAGCAACAAAGATGCGAGAAAACCGTTCAAACTTGTTACAATTGTATAGGGCAGAGGCAGGGTGCAAGTGCACCCCAAGAAAATGTTGCACTCTATTTTCTGAGACTGTTCAATTCAATTTCAATTCAATTCAATTTATTTTCAAAAATTCGCTCACGGACGAAGCCGAACATTGAATTTCTTCCGTCATGTATAACTTAACAATTAACTAATGTTAAAACAACTATAACTAATGTTTTTCATTTGGTCAATGTACATGTATCTCACAATAAAACTCTAAGTAAAACCTTCAATCATACGTAACATGTCAACTTATCAAAACATCTATAAACAAAACTCATAATTCGGTCAAATTCACCCCAAACTAAAAACTAGATAATATCAAAAATTATTATATTTACAATTCAATAACAACACACACAAAAATACGATTAAATTATGGAGGTGGTTCGAAATGCCGGTTAAAAAGGTCAGTGAACGAAGGAACAAAACTTTTTCTGTATCGGTCATGGGAACAGGGTACTGGCTGCAACTTTGGAACAGGCTGGGCAGCAGCTCGTGCCGGTCTTGGCCTAATAGGTAGATATGCAGGGGGAAGAATTTCTCGTAGGCCAGGGCTCTCCAACGTTTTTAGACCAAAACTGAAACACAACTTTTTTCGGCGCTGTGCTAACAATTCTAAATTAAATCTTTTCAACAATTCGAAATATGGGACTTTAGGGGACTTCGAGGCCACAAGGAGGGCTCTATACTGCACCCGTTCGAGTATATCCGCCTGATCCCGGGTCAACCCGAAATGCCAAACCTGGCAACAGTATTCCAGGGTTGGACGAACAAAAGTCACAAAAATTACCAACAGATGGTCAGTAGGTACTCCATAACGGGCCAGGAGTTTAAGTGACCGGATTGCCATATTACCTTTTTTAAGCATGCTGTCAACTTGCTTATTCCATTTTAGATCATGGGTGATGTGTATTCCAAGCAGCTTGATATCATCAACCTGTTGGGACTTAGGAAGGGATGGGAAAAACTGTGGTTCAGTTTTTAAAAAATTTATAGTTAGGACTACAGATTTGTCCATGTTGACTACCATGTTAATGGAGACTGGTGTAATATCACCAGATTTCGTGAAATGCTGTTTATGGTATGAATTAACACTCACAACTGTTTCCCCATGAGCGAACATACACCATGATTGTTGCATGAGGCAAGTCAGTTTAGGCTAGCTAAGTGTGTGGTTTGGCAAATTTTGACAGTAGAATTTCAGGCTGTACAAATTGCTGCTTGTGATGGTTTTGCATAGGTTTATGGAAAACAAGTGTTGTGATTCAGTCTACCACAAACTCCTGATCTTGTGATAGCGTATGCCAAATGCTGGGTATATCTAGGGTTTGGCATAGCCTGTGCCTAACACTAGATACACTGTCACCATGCCAAATGTTGTATATTCCAACTCACTTGGCAGATGTGTGATCACACTTTCAGGCATGTGTCTCACCTTCCAGGTATACATCTTTAAATGTTAGTTAACTAGGAACACCATCACAGTCATACATTCAATTTCGGGGCATGGTGCCCCACGTCTGGCCATGCCCCAACGTATGGGCATGGTGCCTATACTTTGGGGCACCATGCCCTGGAGCATGGGCATGGTACCCCTGTGAAATTTGGTTAAACTGAGACTGGTTACATACCTAAATATGGTCTTCTTCCTGTCCTAGATCAAAAGATACCTGATTTTACTTTTTATCCAACCTCATTTTCCAATTTACAAAATGTTAGAGCACTTCCAAGATACATAGAGCTTTTGGAGGCCACTTCTCTTCTAATGGGTTTATTCTATCCCTTTTCAGAAAATTGCTGCTAGGTAGCATGGGTGAGGCAAGCTTTTCAATCTGTTCACTGGAGCAAATATATCCTTTATGTTGTTTGCCTTTTATTGTATTTATTTTGAGTGATTTTTTTTTAATACGTTATATTAAAATTGTTATCGAAGCTCACTAAACTCAAAAGAAACACTATAAAAGGCAAACAATCTAAAGGAATTTGGAAGGAAAGGAAATTTAATTCCTAAAGGAAGAAAATTTAAAAGCTTACTTCATCCACTCTACCTGGGAAGGAGGAAGGCGCGAAAATTCAAATTCAAAACAACACGTTGGTAGAAAGCAGAATAAGGCGATTTACCCTTGGCAGAGCTCTCCCAATAGCGGGGGAGCTCCTTGGTGAGTTACCCCTTTTCATTGCGAACATTTGGACACCAAACACTCCAAAAAGAGATGTCATTCAACCCCCTAACTCCTAAAGTAGGAATCTGGTCAGAAAACAACCCAACACTCACTCCGAAGAAAAGGAAAGGGCCAGATAGCTCGTTTTCTCCTCAACAATTGCCGGTCCCAACTCCAACTCCACCTGTACCCGCGTACACAGTGGTAAAAATTGCAAAGAAGGATGGATCGTCACTAAAGGAAGTTGGAATACTGGCAATTAGGAGGGCTATCTACCCAGGTGTGAAGTCTAACTTTGAAGTCAAACTGCTCAGCGAAGGAACTGCTGAGTTGTTCTTCACAGAACAAGCAGCAGCTTCTCTACTTATCCAGAATGCTAACAAAGAACTGATCGCAGGGGCACCCATCGCTGCAACCAACTCTTCAAAGGATACGAAGTCCCAGTACGTCCTGTACGGGTTGGACCTCTCCCTGCAAGAATCAGAAATCAAAGAAGACCTCATTGATGCATAAGGCAAAGCTTTGGCCATTCAAACAGTAACAAGGTTGAAAGTCAGGAAAGAGGATGGATCATACCAACCAAGCAAATCAGTCCTGATATCGCTCCAAAATGAAGTCAGCACAGACATCTACCTGTATGGACAAACAATCAACTTCAAACCCTACAAACCCAAACCCCTGCAATGCCGAAGATGCCTAGCCCACGGACACGCCCTCAACCGGTGCAACCAAACAACCCAGTCCTGCAAAACATGCGGAAAAACTGACCACAGCGCAGAAAACTGTACAGCATCCCCCCTTTCTGCAAAAACTGCAGGAGCAACAGCCACTCTTCACTGGAGAAAAACAAGTGGAGCAGAAATCCTACGCACCTCTACCAAGCTGAATCTCCCCTACTCAGTAGTAGCTGCGAAAATGCCCGCACAAACAAAGAAACCGCTGACCAGCGGCAGAAATCCTGCAAGCACGAACCGCCCTAACCCTAGTACACAGCCAACATCGAGTACCCCTCAGATGGCCACCAGGAACCTAAACACAAACCAGAGGACCACCCAACCCCCCATCCCCGGAATAAGCCAAATTTCTCAGCCGTCAACATCAGGCGGTCCCAGCTCCAACAGATCAACTATCCCCAACCCAAACGAGGATCTGAAGAACGAGCTTCAAAAAATATCAACCTACCTCACTCTAGCCCATCTCATCTCAACAAGCCCCTACAGTGAAAACATAAAGACAAGCCTCACTAGGCAAGCAATCCAGACCTTCCTAGGAGCCGAAACATGGAAAAACGCACACGCGATACTGGAAATCCTGAAGGCTGAGGTTACTGCCAGCGCCAGCGGCCAGCACAAAACTGAGGAATTGCGCTTGTCAGAATCCAGCTCCAGCTCAGCTGAAAACCAGGACGGAACATGGGTGGAGAAGTAACAGAAAATTAAACCGGGGGAACAGAAAAGTTTTAAAATACTTCAGTGGAACATAGTGTCCCTCAGCAATCAAAAATTATCTGAACTTATGGATTGGGTGGCAAAGTTAAAAGTGGATGTAATTTGTCTGCAAGAGACAAACTTAAACAGTTTCAGAAAAGTAAAAATCCCGGGCTATCAGGTTTATCGTAAAGATAGATCTTCAGGACGGAAAGGAGGCGGAGTGGCTATAATAATAAAATCATCTATAGCACACTCACTTATAGTACCAAAAGTGTATGGAAACGAAGTCGACGTGGTGGGGGTCGAAATACACCAGAAAAACGGGAAAAGTCTGAAAGTTGCATCATTTTATAATCCTCATGGGAGAAATGAAATCTTCGATGTAATGAAGGAAGAAGCTAACCACGAAAAGTACATTCTGCTAGGAGACTTCAACGCACACAACCAAATTTGGGGTACCGCTCATTCTTCCAACAGAGCCGGAAAGTGCATAGAAAAAGCACTACTGGAGCTGACAGACTTCGAAATGTTCACCCCGTTTGGCCTGAAAACCCATTATAGCTTGACCTCTAATCAACACTCAACAATAGACCTCCAAATTGGCTCACACCTACTCTCTCCCAGCAAAGTTGAGCTAGTTCCCGAACTACAAACAGACCACACAGGAATTCTAACCACAATACGAAATGAAGACTACATAAGAATCCCACCAACCTTTAAGTTCAATTCAAGGAGAGCAAAGTGGCCCATCTTTAAAAATCATCTGGAAGAAACTGACTACAGCGATGTGTACGAGACCAGCTGCCCAAACGCCAAAGCAGAAATAATAACCAAGAAACTCATCATGGCAGCAGAAATTTCCATCCCGAAAACATCTGATCAGTCGTTTTTGTCACCTGCAAATAAAACCCCTAAACCATGGTAGAATGCTGAATGCCTCCAAGCCGTCGAACTGAAGAAGTCTGCAAGAAATCGATTCCAAAAGTTCCCCAATAGAGAAAACAAGATTGAACTAAACAGGGCAGAAGCAAGGGTAAAGAGGACCTGCCTTAAGGCAAAAAGAGGAGCAACAAGCACATACACTGAGGAAGATCTCGACCAAAACGTACCTATATCAGCAGTCCACAGCTTTATCAACAAAATGGGGGGGGGGGGGAAGAACAGCAATCAGCCAGACAGAATCCCAAACATAAAGGACAACAACTCCTCAATCCTCCAAGACCATCAAAAGGCCGAATATCTTGCAGAAAATTTTGAAAAACAGAAAGCCCCTCCCACACATGCAAACCCAAAGTATGCCGGCTGTATCCAAAAACAAGATTTAAAGACGCACTTTCCACCCCCTTCAACGAGGTGGAGCTGGAGAGCTGTTTGGAAGAAGCAAATATGGACTCTGCTCCAGAAAAAGATGAAGTGAGCCACAGATGGGTAGAAGAGGCAGGAGACAAGTTCCGCAAAGCGCTCCTACATGTGTACAACGCCGCATGGAGGAAAGGGATGTTCTCAAAACTGTGGAAGAGAGCCCTCGTCAAACCAATAAGGAAACCTGGAAAGCCTGCAGAAGACCCTAGATCGTATCGCCCTATCTCTCTATTAGCAGTCCTGGGGAAGATCATGGAGAAAATGGTCCAGAAACGATTGGAGTGGTTCGCTGAAACGAATAAACTCATCCCTAGTTTCCAGACTGGCTTCCGCAAAGGCCACAGCATAACCGACAACATACTGGTCCTAGAAGAAGCGGTTAAACAGTCCTTCAAAAGCGGAAATGCTCTGGTAGCAGTGTTGGTAGACTTCGAAGGGGCCTTCGACCACGTCCGAAGGAAAAAGCTACTGTAAATCATGCGCTCCATGGATTTCCCAGAAACGTTCATCGACTTCATTGAGAGCTTCCTCTCGGGTAGAAGCTTCAGCGTCCAGGTGAACCATCAAACATCTTCTGAGCGCAAAGTAGACATGGGTCTACCCCAAGGCTCTCCTCTCAGCCCAACCCTATTCTTGATCCTGCTCAGCGAACTCGATTTCAGCACCCTAACAACGGAAAAAGGAGCCTTCGCAGATGACTTACATATATGGGAGACTGGCGCCAGCCCACAAGAGATTGGAACGAAACTTCAAAAAGCCCTGGAAGAACTCGAAGCGTTCTCAGAAACATTCCACTTGCCGATCTCAGCGCTCAAAACTAAAGCAGTAGTATTCCACAGAAAACGATCCTTCACACCGCCAACCATCAAACTATATGGACAGAAAGTGGCCTACGAGAAAACCCCACGACTTCTCGGTGCAACACTCGACCCTCTATTAAACTGGACCAAACAAGCTGAAGAAGTCAAGCAGGCTTGCGTGAAGAGGATAGTTGTAGAAATTTGATTGTTTATTTTAAACCCAAGCACCTACAAGAGAAAAAGCAATATATACAAAAAGCAAGCAAGCAATAACGGCACATTACAAACGCAACACTAATAGCTAATGCAAGCACAGCAAGGCAGTCTTCTGCATCTCCTCTCCTTTATAAGCCACTATTTCAGAGATCCATGGGAGTGACAGGTTTAACTACCCGACCAGAACGAGTGGTATATCTGGTATCCCCCGGCATCAGGGTAGACGTACTCTCTTTGCTCTGTTGGGGTACAGCAATAGCCCCTGGAGTTCTAAGGGCAAGAGGAGACGTGAATGCTTGCTCCGGCGATGACGGCACCGATGGTATTCGTCGCGAAGGTGATGTTCCAGATGGCGAGACGTTTCCTGGCGGCTCCGAGTTCTGCCCGATTCCAGACGGCGGACTATCAAAGATGGGTCTTGGTGAGGAGTTGAGAGCGTTGTATGTTGCTGTTGCAGGAGGGTCCAAATTAGTTGACTCATTCGGACTCGTTCGGGGCCTGATGTGTCGTCGGTTCCTCCGGTAAGTTGAGCCATTTTGAGTTTTCACCAGGTATGAACGGGGAGCATCTCCAAATGTTTTGATTAACCATGCTCTTTCCCACCTCTTATCGTCACTAAGTTTGACCCAAACTGGTTGCCCTTCCTTCAGTACATTTAATGATTTTGCCTTTCGGTCATGATATGATTTCTGAAATCCTTGTTTCTTTTGTTTGTTGTATTCAAACGAAGAGTAGGGCACTGCTTTTGGTTCAAGCTGTGATGAAATCAACGGTAGTACGGAACGGAGCTGGCGACTCATAAGCAACTCTGCAGGTGAATGATGACCATCGTCAATTGGTGTGTTTCGATACTCAAGAATGGCTAAGTAAGGGTCAGATTTGTCCTCGAGCGCCTTTGACATGAGCTTTTTGGCGGTTTGAACTGTCTTCTCAGCCAGTCCATTAGCTTGCGGATATTTCGGACTACTCGTTTTGTGACTAATGTCCCACAATTTGGTAAACTGGTCAAATTCTGATGACACGAGGTTCGGAGCGTTATCTGATGTGAGTGTTTTTGGTATTCCATGACGACCAAACTGGCTCTTTAGTTTCGCGATAATGGCTGACGACGTCGATGAGTCGAGCTTATCCAGCTCAAAGAATCGACTGTAATAGTCGACTGTGACGAGATACTGGCGATTCTGCCAGTCGAAGATGTCAATGGCAATGTGTTCCCATGGAAGCTTTGGGATTTCTGAGCATAAAAGCGGCTCTTGTTGCTGCTTGTCACGAAAGGCATTGCAAGCATCACACTGGGATATGTACGAAGTGATATCTTTTGTGATGCCAGGCCAGAAGATGACAGCTCTAGCGCGCTGTTTGGTTTTGGCTATGCCAAGATGTGATAAGTGTAGCTGTCGTAGGACGTCGGGCTGTAAGGATGGGGGCACTACGACTCTTGTCCCCTTTAAGATTATTCCTTGGTTGACAACAAGTTCGTTTCTGTGATTCCAAAACGTCAAACAGCTGGAATCACACTGTCGGCGAGATAGGGGCCATCCATTGAGTATAGTGTGGCTCAATTTGCTGAATTCCGTAGAGGTTGCATTCCTGATTTTTTCCATCTTGCTGTCAGATATTGGCAAGTTTTTGAAGAGTGTATGGACAAATACTTCGGCTTCTTTCTCACTCTCGTTGTCCAGGTCAGTAGTGTGCAACCTTGACAGTGTGTCTGCCACGGGTATTTCAGACCCTGGTCTGTACACGAATTTCAAGCTATATGGCTGTATTGACAGCATCATGCGCTGCAGTCGTGGTGGCGCTTTTGATATCGGTTTTACCAGGATGCTTTCGAGAGGTTTGTGGTCTGTTGTCACTGTTACAGTTCGGCCATATATGTATTGATGGAAATGCTTGCATCCAAATACTACTGCGAGCAGTTCTTTTTCTATCTGGGAATACCGCTGCTCGGTTTCACTGAGTGAACGTGAGCCAAAAGCAACAACATTATCGTCGACAGCTAGTACTGCACCTAGACCATGCTTTGATGCATCTACTTTGATCTCTATATATTTGCATTTGGGGTCAAAGTATGCTAAGTTGCTGCAAAGGGCTGATTTTATCTCTGCAAGAGCCTGTTCATGAGCCGGTTTCCATACGTACTCATCAGCACGTGCCAGCTCTCTGAGGCTTTTGTTCAGTGAGGACAAGTTGGGTATATACCTAGATAAGTAGTTCAGCATGCCCAGAAGTTTTTGAAGCTGCTCGCTGTTTTCAGGTGGGGGCATTGCTGTAATAGCCCGAGTTTTTTCGGGGTCAGGCTTTATTCCTTCCGAAGTCAGAAGATGTCCAAAGTATGGGATGCTATCCGCGCCAAACACACATTTCTCTCGGTTGAACTTAACATTTTTCTCACGAGCACGTTCGAGCGCTGCTTTGAGTCTTTCATCGTGTTGACTGTCATCAGCACCGCAAATGACTATGTCGTCGATTATAAGACCCAGATTAAGGTTT
Organism: Branchinecta lynchi; assembly: GCA_023053575.1. NCBI lineage: Eukaryota > Metazoa > Arthropoda > Branchiopoda > Anostraca > Branchinectidae > Branchinecta > Branchinecta lynchi. Next base: position 9,500,916 of record JAKZAP010000008.1, read on the forward strand.
TCGAAAGCCTCTTCCATCTTTCTCTGGAAGTCATCTTGTGCTGAGTTGAGTCCAAAAGGGTACCTCTTGAACTTGTAACGACCGTAAGTGGTGTTAAAGGTTGTCAAGTCGGACGATTCATCATCCAGCATCATTGACCAGAATCCACTAGTGGCATCAAGTTTGGAGAATACCTTAGCACCAGCACACCTTTGGGCGATGCTATCAAACGTTGGGATTGGATAGTGTGGCCTTTTTAGATTCTTGTTTAAGTCCACCGGGTCCAGACATATCCGTAGATTTCCATTTGCTTTCTCTACTATGACAATAGAATTTACCCAGTCTGTAGGCTTTGTAACTTTCTCGATGACATTCATCTGTTCCAAGCGATCGAGCTCAGCCTTTAGTCTCCCCTCTAATGCGAATGGTACTCGTTTTGGGGGTTGAACTGTCGGAACGGCTCCTTCCTTCAGGGTCAACTTACACACACCAGGAAGTTCGCCAATACCCTCGAAGACATCAGCATATTTGTCAATCATGATCCTGATTCGATCAGGGGTAGGTTGCGTGGTTTGAACATCAAATATGAATTTGATGAGACCGAGATCAACACTGGTTTGCCTACTAAGGATTGGCACCTTCTGTGTGTCGACCACAAAGAACTTGTGTTTTTGTCCAGGTCTGTCTTTGTACTGAATTTCAGCTTCACATATGCCGTATACATTCAACTTCCCATTGGTATAGCTTGTCAGGATGCTATTGGTTTTGTTCAATGGGGGGCGAGGATACAGTTTCTCGTATTCAGCCACTGGAAGTATGTTAGCTTCTGCTCCAGTATCAATCTTGAAGCCGATGTAATTCTTTTGTGTACTAAAGTACACATCAACGTGATGCTCTTTGGACTGACTCATTGATTGAACTGAGTCGATATACAACTCACTTCCAGAGCTGAAGTCTTTCAAATGGGCAACCCCAAAAATACTGATTGATTTCTACAAGAAGTACATTCGGTCAAAAATGGAATTCGGCATCATGGCATACGGTCAATGCAGCGAGAACCAGCTCAAAAAACTGGAAACCCTTCAAAATATGGCCCTGCGTTCCGCGTTAGACCTCTATAAACATTTATCGGGACACCTCACACAGAAGATGGCAGGACTACCGTCAGTGAAGGAAAGAGTCGTCAAGCTAACAGTACAGTACTTCTCAAAGATCCAGGCTTACGGCCCCGAGCATATAGTCTACCAAAGAACTTTCAACAGAAACCCACCCTAAGGAGTCATCCCCTCATGGGCCCTGTTTGAAACCAAAGCCCCTAACTGGAGACTCAACAAGCTACCCCCATTCATCTTCACCAAAACCCCACCGTGGACCACAAGAAGACCAACCGTCTCCCTGGAACTCATGAAAGGGAAAAAATCTACATAACCATTTTTCTAGAAAAAGCTAGCAACGACTATGGCGACCACCTGCACATTTTCACCGACGGATCCGTGAAACAGGGTAAAGCGGCTGCAGCAGCAGTGATCCCGGAATACAGCCTGAAGTTATCCCAAAGACTGCCAGATGGTGCATCAATCCTGTTGGCAGAAGTAGCAGCGATTCTTGAAGCCCTCAAAGTAATCCTCGTTAAACCACCAACGTCCAAAAAAGCTGTCATCTTCTCAGACTCCAAATCGTCACTACTCCTAATCAGCACATCCCAAGCCACCAAGGTATCAAATACAACGAAGAAGCGGACAGACTAGCCAGCTCTACAATAGAAGAAACAACAGACCTACCGGCAGCACTAACCAACATCAGGGACATCATGAGAATAAGGATCAGCAGTCTACCCCACCCCACCCATTCTGCTATCGCACCAGTTTTCAGAGACACGGGCGACAACAAACTGTATCGCAGAATCAAAAGTCTCGCTCCAATCCTCAGAAAGGAAGAATATCTGTACAAACAGAGACCGGACCCAAGTTGTCGATTCTGCACCTCTCATCCCGAAACCCTCCAACATATCATCTTCGACTGCAAGAGCCCAGCCCCTCAAACAGCAAGGATTAAGAGAATAACCAGCCAGCTTAACCTATCAGAAGATATTGCAACCATCGTTGACCTCGAAATTCCTCTCAAACAAGAGAGGGAAATCTACCATCAGATCATCACTATTCTCCAAGAAAAGAACATTTCATAACCGCAGCAACGAAGAAGTAGAAGCAACCGAGGCCGAAAGGGATCCAGAGTGGAACCCAAGTGCCAGTCATTTGAAGGAAGGAAGGACCTAGCAGTGACTACCTGGAAGGATAGAGTAACCTAGCTGCAAAAACCTGTAAAAGGATTGAGTAACCTAGCTGCAACAACCTGGAAAAGGATTGAGTAACCTAGTGGCAACTACCTGGAAAAGGATAGAGTAAGCCCACTAGGAAAGAAGTGGCCTCCACATGTATCTTGGAAGTGCTCTAACATTCTGAAAACTGAAGAATGAGGTTGGATAGAAAGTGAAATCAGGTATCTTTTGATCTAGGACAGGAAGACAACCCTATTTAGGTAAAGTCTCGGCCAGGGTATGATGTCCCAACGGATGGGCACCAAGCCTATGGCCATGCTTTGGGGCACCATGCCCAAAAATTGAGGATTTGCATATGACTGCACCACCATTTTCATCCACTTGCTTTGCCATATGTCTATCACCCAGCAACGCAAAGTCACAATGAGATATTTCAGTGAGCATACATATAAATTTCACTATGATAAAGTAATTTGAACTCACCTTTTAAATCCACGTGACTTTTAAGTTAACTGCTTTTGACATTTCTTTGCAAATAAAAGGGGCAACAAAACAAACAGCCTAAGCCGATGACATGGACGAAAACGGAAAGCTTAGACACAGAAGACGAAGAATCTACGTAGAGACTGCAAGAGTTGCTAATGTTCATCGCAAATTGCTGATGATATGCTGAAACTGAAGATTCTTCAGGTGAAAAGTAATTTTAAATTCTTTGAAATAAAGGACTTTCTTATATCTAAAACCTTTGAAAACTTTGACGTTGACAGATAGGGGTATGGTAGGTCCATATCGAACAAGTAAGCTTAAGTCAGGCTTAAGGTCCTGTTCTCTACGGTAGCTTGTGACAATGACGGGCATCCGGGCGGGACGATTTAAAATCCTAAAGCGGTGAGTCTGCAGTCACTAAACTTGAAGGAAGGGAGGTTTGTCTCAGCTTGTCTGGCCAGTAAAGCTTAAAGGCTGAAGCTTGACTAATACAGTGAGTAACAAAGTTGTAAACATTCCTTGCAGCATACATCATTCCCAGTCAACCTTAATACTGGTCAAAATCTCCTTAATCTTGGCAAGCCTAGACAATGCTGAATTAGCCAATTAGGCTATCTGTGGCTTGTCTACAGGTCTGTGCTTCTGCTATGCTGGGCTTATGGCATGCCAAACACCAATCCAACTAAGTAAACCAAAAGGTAAAATGGATTTTTTTTTTTTACAAACTTGACATCAGCTAACAGCCAACTATTTTAGATCTACTTGGCACAAACTTGAAGTAGAAATTCAGTTAACTTTCTTTGATTTTCGATTTACCAAAAGAGTCCTTCCTATTTTGAAGGCATCTGCAGGTTCGGACTGCCATCTTCTCCGTTGAAGGTGATTTTCGATTGATTTTCGATTTACTAAAAGAGTCCTTCCTATTTTGACGGCATCTGCAGGTTCGGACTGCCATCTTCTCCGCTGAAGGTGCATTTCTCGTGGTAAACTTATCTAGTTATAAAAAGCAAACCAGGAGCGTGCTCCACCCTTCTACAAATAGTAACTATTAGTAACTATTAGTTACTATTTCCGTTCCCACCTCCAGAGGCGTTACTAGCCAAAATGTTTGGGGGGGGACGAGGCATTTACCGACTGGCTGGTAATTTTTACCAACTTCTTTTGCAGAAAAAATGACTGTTTTCAACAATAAAAATGAAACGAAAAAAATCCACTGATTTTCAGAAAAAGACAACTATTTTGACGAAAAATCCACCAATTTTCAGCCGACTGTTTTCCTGAAAAAACGACTGTTTTCCTGAAAAAAAATCAACTTTTTGTTCCGAAAAATTGCGCCGCTTCGTTTTTTTACCGACTGGTCGACAGCATTGGGAGGGGCGTCCCCCCTCCCCCCCAGTCGTGAGGCCCCTGCCCACCTCATCAAAAGCTACTACGCTGACCGTTCCAACCTGCTCAAAATAGTAACTACGTATTTGCTTACCACACTACAGATCTCTGGAATTTGGTTGGTCGGATTCGCCTGGGGCACGATATTCTGCTGGAAATAGAAAAATCGTTCCAGCCTTGGCGGCAAAAAGCCAGATTTTGTGATGTCATGCGTAGTACTACGGTAAGTAGGATGGAACACACTCCAGGTGCCAGTTGAGTCACTTTCAGCTGTGAATTAGCAAAATATTCAAAAGTGACAAAAGCATGAGTGGTTATTACAAGTATTCATAGTAAACCTTGCCTGGTTTGGGTTTTAGTTTTTCTTCGGCGATCGTTCTCTGTTAGCAGACGCTCACATCAGAGGCGTTACTAGCCAAAATGTTTGGGGGGGGACGAGGCATTTTTGGACTGGCTGGTAATTTTTACTGAATGTTTCTGCAGAAAAACTACTAACGGAGTCGGCGCGAAACGCCGCGATTTTTCGTCAAAAAACAGTCTTTTTTTCTGAAAATTGGTAGATTTTTTCGTCAAAATAGTCATTTTTTCTGAAAATCAGTCGAATTTTTTCAAAACTGTATTTTTGTTGTTGAAAACAGTCGTTATTTCTGCAGAAACAGCCGGTAAAAACTACCAGCCAGTCAGTAAATGCCTTGCTCCCCCCCCCAAACTTTTTGGCTAGTAATGCGTCTGGCTCCAGTAAACCAGGGGACAATTAAGCTATGTTGTGCTGAAGTGAAGGCAAGCAGATGTAGAAGTCTACTTTGGAAATAAAAATTTTTGGCTGGCAGCAGAAAGTTAGAAGTTTTTTTAGCTAATAAGGCAAATTTTGAGGTTTTGCTATATTTGTGCTGTGGAAGAACTTTTCATTGGTGGAAATTGTGCATGCCAAGATAGTATTTCTTCGATTTTAGTCAATGGGAGGACGCTCTCCGGTGGTTCTCACAGTGAAGGCAATGGCGAACTTGTGCCTAGGGCCCCCAACCTCGGAAGGGTCAATTGACCAAAGTGGTAATTAGAATGTTTAAAATATTTTGTTCTTACTTTTACATTTCATTTCAAAGTCTGCTTGTCTATTTTCTTAAGTCAAAGTATGTTAAATAAACAACAGTTAAAAGTAGGCTGAAGATTGTTTTTTGTTTTGTTTCTTGCTAAATTACCTAAAAGTGGACCTTGACTCTGTTAGCTTCCTAGGTACCCTGTCAAATGCGCTGGGCCTGAGTGAGGCTGATGATTACGATTTTTTTATTTGTTAATCACGCAGATAAACTTCACAAAAATGCAGTAGCTTTTTTTTCAGGGATAGCAGCAGAGTAATGCAAGACTCGAAATGGCTGGCATTGACTATTTCTGCAGCGGTTTCAGTAGTGACAGTTGGAATAACCTTTTTCGTCATTTCGATACGGAAAAAGCTTCATGACAGTGAACAGGAAAAAGCAGAACTAAGAAAAAGTCTAAAAGAGTTAGAGAATCAGCTAGAGGAATCTGTGAAAGCAAGGCAATATAGTGTCAACCAGTATGTTCGGAGACAATCATTGGATTCTGTTGCTAGTGATGGTGATGAATTCTTCGATGTTGATACAGATTTTGAAGATGAAATCGAGGTGCAACAGGATAAAGAAGAAGGACCAGACTTTCATCAGTTTGACATTTTAATAGAAGGTGGAGCTGATGAAATAAAGAAGGCCCTGGAGCTCCTGCTAATCTATGAACATAGCGTAAGGGTTTTATAATTATTTGGGAAAGAGAGCGATCGTCAAATCTTGGTTGTCTATACTTGGAGTCCTTCAACGTTGCTTAAATCTCAACGTACCCAGACTTCTGACACACGTTTCTAGGGTACATACTTCGTTTAGCATCCTTCTAAGGAGGGGATAACTACTTAGACATTGAACATGGCGATGTTCTTCTATCGGTTCAAGGACCCTCGAACCAAATTCCGTGATAGCATTTTCAACAAAGTTGGCGTGAATGGGGATTTCTCTTTGGTCGAGTTGGTTCGCACTTGGGAGGTGCGCTTGCTACCTCTTTATTCGAGGCTTGCGGAATGGGGGGAGGAGGTAGGCTGGGTCTGTGTTCTATCCAGTTTATAGTTCAATATGAATCGAGTAATAATGGATATTCAGTAGTCCTAGTGCTGGTAAAAATCTCTAATCAAGATATCTGATATTGTTTGATACATGGGGGAAACTCAGTCCTTGTGGAGAATGAAGAGTTTTGTGACGTATTCAGGTAATTATGGTACTCAGATGCTTCTTATGCTATCGGAAAGAATGCAGCAAAAAAATGGTTAGGATAGCGGGAAATAATCCTACAGTGGAGGCATCACCTGTAAGGTAGCTAATTTATTGTTCTTTTCAGTATGGCTCAGACTTCAGATTTCTCTGCTCTTTAGCCAAAGCTGCAGTAACGAACGCTCCCCTGTACTCCAACCAGGAGCCGCAGTTGTCTCGAAAGAAACTTCTTATTCAGATGGGTAAGCAAATTCGCCCATCCGTGACTTGTATGCATCCATGCTTGGGTAATTGGCGACCGTCTTTGGCAAACGTGTAGTGAAGCGAAACGAAGGCACAGTTTGAAGGCTGCTCTGTGTGATTGCGACTGTTATTTGCACGGCATTAATACGTAGACGGGCAGAAAAACTTGCTTTAATATCATCTAGGTCAATTATTCCGCAGGCATTCATCGGCTTGCTCACCACACACAATTTAATTACGAAAGGAAGGCCTACCTTGCTACTTAATGCATTCATCCGTGTCGTAATACGGTGTGGGCAGCATATAGCTGGTTTGCTTGACTTTCCGTTGCACCTTCTGCCGCAAGGTCATTCAGATTAAGCCGAAACTTCGGGTTGGGGGAACCTTTTGGAGCACCCCTCCCCCCCCCCCCCCCCGCCCACTCCAGATGATGTCCTCCTTAAGCTTTGCTGCCACTCGTTAGACCGATAGCGTACGGTTACGATCAGGATTTTCCCTGCTGGCTTTCCTGCAGTCTCATCGGTTCCTGCCGGATAAGCTAAAAAAAATATCAGCCTAACTTTGCAGATTTAGGTCTGAAAATCATGGCAGGGATTTTGACCTCGCGTGACTGCTAGCTCCAGATCAAATTTCCGCGACACTACGACATTTACAGACCCGATCAGATTATCGGAAATTCAGGGTGAGAAAAAAACAACAACAAGAGATGAAACCTCATATAGCACTTTTAGGGGTATCGTAGGTAGCATGTATTCAAATTCATTGTAGGACGTCAACGAAAATAATAAACCTTTTTGATTTATCATTTTACTTATGGCGGTTACATTTAAACGATACGCATAAACATAAATAAACTTCTATAAATAAATATAAATAAAAAGTCATCAATTCATAAAATATTAAACTAATCGGTAACTATATATCTACAATTATAAAATAACAATTATACAATTAGCCTAGGTCAATAGTACCTCAAAATATTTACAGTTAGAAGTCATTTTGTTGTATCGAATTAAAATGTTTCACGAAATACGGCACGAAAGACTTGAGAAAACGATCCAACGAAGCAGCTGGAAACATTTGTAATAGTTGGTGTTTGAGATTTATTGATCCCCGTGTTATTTTCTCTTGTCTACTGCTTTTAAGTATTTCACGATGATGATCGGAATTCAACAGAGTCGTCCAAAAGTCCATCAAGAGCTGATGTCTTCGCTGGCTCAGTGTCTTCAGATTCAGTTTTGAAAGACTTGTATTGTAGTCAGTGTACGAGGGTCCAAGAATAATTTTGCACGCCCATTTTTGTATTGACTCAATTTTGTCACTCTGCTCAATAGTTAGAGAGGCATGCCGTAGACTACAAGCGTACTCGGTTACAGGCCGGACGTAAGTCTTGTAACAGCTTAGGAGTGACTCAATTGAGCGTCCAAATCGTCATAAGTAACTAAAAGCGTTCAAGAGAGCGGAACCTTTGCCTATTATGTAATCCACATGGCTATGCCAGCGTAAATCGTCAGTAAACATGACACCTAGGATTCTGACGGATGTACTCGATGACAGATGGTCTTCCTCGATGGGTGGTACTTCTCGTTTCAGAAAACTGATGCGGAGGGTGGTGCTCTTTTCATGGCTGATACCAAGTTTGAACTGATCAGATTGTGACCTTAGCTCGTCAAGGACCCGTTTGACAGGATTCGATGTCGGAGAGTCTGATAGAAGCCTCATTGCAGAAAGTGAGAGGTCATCAGCGAACTTGTATCGATACTGAAAATCGATCATCAACCTGTTTGTGACCATTAAGAAGGCCATTGGCTCACTTTCGTTCCTTGAGGAGCTCTACATGTAATCGCTAGAAGTTCAGACACTTCCCCGTCCTGAAGCCGCATAGACTGCCGCCTCTCAGAAAGGAAACTTGCCAACATCCGGATTAGAAACTTTGTAGCTCCCATTGTCTCGGCTTCGGTAATGACTGTGAGATGGTCGAGGTAGTCGAAGGCCTTGATGAAATCAGCTATGGTGCAGTCTACGAAAGCTCCATCATTCTCAAGGTGGGCAAGTATGTCATGCAGAAACTTTACAAGGTAATGGACTATGCTGACTCCGGGACGGAATCCGTATTGTCTAGGGTAAATTTTAGTTCCAATCTGTTCGCGCAACCACTTAAAGATAAAACTCTCAAAGATTTTTGAGAAAACCGATGTAACAGGTATGGGCCTTAAAGTCACTGACTGACTTTGGGGGATTGGCGTTATCGTAGCAGTTTTCAGTCTTCTAGGAAATTTTCCCTCAACCAAGCACTGGTTGATCACAGCTGTAAATGGTGCTGCTATATGATCGGCACACACCTTGAATAGTTTGGCTGGGATTTCTCCGGGGAGTGAAGCTTTTCGATCGTCAAGCTTCGATAGGGCTTCGAAAACTTCGCCAATTTCCGCGACTGGGATTTCAAAAACGCTGTATTTCAGCGAAGTGTCGCTTACGGTCCGAAGGTACAAATGGAACATATAGGACATGTGCTCTCGTTAACTAACAAGTTCCAGCCGAGTCGGATCACGCGTTCGAAAGTTATGCATGTCACTTAAGATATCGATGAACCTCCACCTCCCCCGCAGTTTCCGGGTCTTGTCCAAATCTGAAAATGTACATATAAGGATTATGACTGTCCTGCCCGCCAAGCCCCTTCTTGATCCCTCTACTCTAAGCGAGCCACAGGATTTCCGGTCCCCTCCCCTCCAAGTCCCCAATAGTAGGAGGACTAGGAGGATCCAGTCCAGACCTTTAAATGGAATATATGGGGCATGTATTCTTGCTCTGTATTACTCGTTCGAGAGTTATGCATGTAACATAATTCTCGGAAAGTTGTCGGGTAACCACGTCAAATGCCCCAAAACGAGCTGATATCCGATTCGGGCACATAAAAACCAATCAAGTTTCACTGGAATCTGAAATCCCCCCCCCCCTCCCCCGTTCATCTCCCGACAGAGTTAATATCGGATACAGAACTTAAATGGGGCACATCTACGGACCATGACCTTTGTACATTCCAAGTTTCATTGCTATCCTATCCTTTCATCCTAAATATTCCTTCAGCCAAAGCTGACTGCGAATCATATTTGATAGCGCAAAACGGATACGTCAGCTGAATTTTAGAGCTATATTTCGGCCCTTCTTGGCAAGGGTCCTCTTCAGGCTCAAAACCGCTCAATTTGGAAAAAAGAACTCGTGGGAAAAACACAAGTTCGTTTTTCCAACTTAAGCGTTTTTGAGCCTGAAGAGGACCCTTGCCAAGAAGAGTCGAAATATAAAATTCAGCTGACGTATCCTTTTGCACTATCAATGATCATTCATCCGTTTGGTCCCTAAGCGTCAAACAAATTTGCCCCCCCCCCCCCCAGTGTGTCCACCCCTAACCTTGCAAAGATCCAGGGTGATGTCCAGACTTCGCTAACTTTAGCAATTATTAAAATGTTGTCATTTGGTTCTAGCCGTCAATGCCGGTAGGCGGGCTCTTTCATTGGATCCTGATTCATCAGAAGCTCACAAGTGGTACGCAGCTGCAGTGGGAAGCAGGACTGAGTTCTTAGGCTTTACGGAAAAGCTATCCAATGGACAAGAATTCAAGAGACACGTGGACAGAGCCTTAGAACTTGATGTGAACGACTATTTCACGAATTTTCTTAAAGGAAGAATGTTGTATGAGGTACGTTTGACATCGCCTGTTAGTCGCTTCCCTCTTGCGCTTCCTACTGCGAACCATTTAAAGTTACTGTTCGGAAGTTCGCTAGATAGACGAAAGTTGCACTCGTAAAGAGTTTCTCCCGTGGTCCAGAAATGGTCGAAGGCGTGTCAAGAAAATTGGATGACGGACCGGTGTCAACGGCCTATTTTTCCCGGCGTGAACCCAGTTAACGCCGCGAGAGTTTGGATAGATTGTCGACAAAAAGAAAAAGTACCGAAAACCGCGTGAGAGGATGCAGTGCCATCTTGGTATGGAATGCCGCTTTAAATTTCAAAGATATAAACCTGATTCGATATCACACGTATTCAGAGGCCCTCCAGAAGCATTTCCTGTGGCGACTTTCTTCCCCCTTGTAAGTTTCCTCGACTTCCTCCAGATGACGACGATCTATGGCAAGAAGTATGTGTTGCTTTATACGGATACAGAAACTAGTCGCGTTTTTCACCACCTATTTTCCAAGGCCTTGGTTCATTTTCCTCTTTTTTCACCAAGCGCTTACTCCTTACTGCCCTTTCGGCCGAATGACCAAGCTCGTTGTCCTTTTTGCCCAGACCTGGGAAGAAAAGAGATAGGCAACTCCTACATGAGCAGTCCGCGATTCTGTTCAGTTCAGTTTATTCTCAAAACCGATACAAAGCTCAAGCGGATTTGATCATTCTCGTCCATATTAACACTAATTATATAAAAAAAAAAGAACTCTACACTAGTTTAGATATATCAAAAGTTTGTCAAACATAATGCAATGTTTTCAAATCTATAGATAATTAATGATGCGATTTAAAAAGGTTGACGAAGGCGGGAACAAAAGGTTCTCAGTCGAGTCGTTGCGTGTTTAATTGGCTGCAATTTGGGTATTGGCTGGCCTACCCCTCTCAGGCCATACTCTCGCCGCTGAAAAATCTGGGGGGGGGGGGAGGATATCACGCAGTGCTGATGTATTCGAGATTTTAGTTGCTAACACTAACCAGAGTTTTTCACGGCGCTTCAACAGGGTTTCTAAATTAAATTTATTAAGGAGGTCTATACACGGTACTTTAGGGGACTTGGAAACTACAAGGAGGGCTGTACTGTATCCTGTCAAGCGAATCAGACTGTTCACGAGTAATTCCAGAGTGCCAAACAGTATTCCAGGAGTGAGCGTATGAAAGAAATATAAACTCTAAGGAGGTGCTTCATCAACCTGCTCAGGAGCATGGCCCTGGACTCTTCTCTAACAAAAACGGTCAAGTTAGCCGAAAAGACGACTTGGGAGAGAGGCCTGTGAAATTTTCGGCAAAAATCGCGACTATGATTCGGTCTCTTTCAAAGCAAAACATCTTGGTAAGTTCGGGTTCCCTGGAAGCATGGCCCTATCCTTTATTTTTTTTCTCCAAAGATAAGGTTGCTCTTGCTAAGAGCAATATAATAAGGTGCTCTTGCTAGACGGAAGTTTGTGAACAGAATATACTTACTGAAAGGAGTTCCGATAGGCTATGGGAAGGGCTCTTTCGCACCCTGATGGTTTGTTCCCTAGATCTCAACGCTGACCTGGATTGAACGGAAAGCAGCTGCCCGATTACTCAGCCCAATTCCAGCCGACTGCCGTGCCGAAGCTCTCAAGCATTTCAGACTGACCGAGAAGAACTGTCCAAAGCCATGGAAAGAGAATTTTTACTACTTAATGCAGTGCTACTTGTCAGCTTGCGATAGTGAAAACGTTCTTCGTTGTGCAGAAATTGGTTCCCAAATTCCACCCATATCTCAGGAGGTAAGTACATGTCGAGGTAACTTTTTAAGACCTCTAAATAATAACGATGTATATTATATATATAACGAATATACATTAGAAGTATTTATCTTTGAACGTGAGTTTACTGGATGGGTGTTTTGGTTCTTCGTTCTGTCATTGGCCCAAAATTGCACTGTTTGAAGCTAACTGCCATTTAAGAAGCATATCGCTACAATAATAAATAGGCCCAAAACCTCATTTGTCGGAGTAGAGGTACTTATCTTTTTTTGGAGAAATTCCTTGATTTAAATACACTCAGAAGTAGGCGGCGGTCAAAGTTCGTCGACCATTTGTCGTTGGGGTTCTCATGTCAGCAAAGAACCAAGGACGAAAATTGCTTTTAAAGCACAATGGACACTTCTAATGCTTTACTTTATATTAAATGCTTCACAAATAAACATTTCCGACTTCCTTTAGAAGGCGCGACGAAATCGGCCGTTTTCTTGTTATCCCTTGTCTTTACCTCTCTGGCATTCCGGCGATCCAAATTTTAGGAGCTGGGATATCGTGGCAGGAAATTCAAAAACTCCCAGCAATGCTTGATAGCAAAGGATATATCTGAAATGTCACCAAAGTCAAGCCGCAGATGCAGTTTCCCTGATCTTTCTAGTGTTTCATCAGAAGTTCCATGGCTTAAAGTGCCTATTAAAAGTTTTTCTTTGTGAAATAGTGTTCTGAAGCTTGATTAACTTGCTTTATAAAATGTACCAGAATATGCAATAAGTTTATAAGAAATAACATAGCTGCGAAAGTCATTCCAAAACAAATAACCTATTCAAATCTGAATTATACAAGCTGATTTATGCATAAAATTAAGATCTACTGAGTATTTCAAGAAATATCACTTTTATCTTTGTCCAAGCTAGTAAATTGAGCATGTACTGGCCCAAAAAATTACGGTTTGAAATATCACAGAGAGGAAACTGTTGAAAAAGCTGCTGATCTAAGGGATAAGCGTTGCTCCTAGGTTGTTACAGAGTGGGAGTGGGGTAGTTTGATGTGCCTATTGAACTTTAAGAGGCGAGGCCATTTTCCAAGTGACGGGAACATTAGTCCGAGGAATATTTACGTCCGTTGCTGCTGTAGCATACAGATTGTCGTGACCGATGAAAAGAATTCAGCTAGAGAAAGGCCGGAAAGGGCGGCAAGGTTTATCAAAGGCTTCAAGTCAAACTCTCTACCCTGAATGTGTTTTATAACACTTGCATACCGATTGCGGTTCCGACTGTTGGTGGGCAGTCTGTCCCACGATTGAATACTTCCAGATGTGGTAGGACGATGAAACTTGGCAGGCGTATCAGGGACCCGATCAAACTAACTTGGAAATAATTAGTTTCCCAATCCGACGAACTGGGGGTGGGGATCCGGAATACTGAGTTGTGCGTAAATTGCAAACGGGTGATCGGATGCGAATGAAACTTAATAATTGAATAGAAGACATGTCCCGTTTCGAGTCTGGACCGGATTCGACAGCTGTGGGGGAGTTAGGTGGGGGGGGGGGGGGGGGGGGGGGGGGTGGAGACCGGAAATCTCGTGAAATGGTAAGACTGGAGGGATCGGGGTGAAACTTGCTGGGAAGAACAAGCATCTGCTCTAGATATATCGTTTACACAACCGGACACTTTGAGGGGGGTTAAAGGGAGCTTTTCATGAATTCCGGTGATGGCGGTTTTGTGGATTTCCACGATGAAACTTGACAGGCATATCAGGGACCCGATCAAACAGACTTGGAAATAGTAATTTTCTCGATCTTATCATCGCGGGGAGAGGAGGGAGGCGGAATCCAGAGTACTGAGTCATGTGTCACTAAATGTTCCTTCGGCCCAAGCTGACTGCGAATCATATATGATGGTGCAAAACGGATACGTCAGCTGAATTTTATTGGACATATATTTCGGCCCTTCTTGGCACGGGTCCTCTTCAGGCTCAAGTTGGAAAAACGAACTTGTGGTGTTTGAGCCTGAAGAGGACGGGAGAAAGGGGGAAGAAACACCACAAGTTCGTTTTTAAAACTTGAGCATTTTTGAGCCTAAAGAGGACCCTTGCCAAGAAGGGCCCAGATATAGCTCCAGTAAAATTTAGCTGACGTATCCGTTTTGCACCATCAAATATCATGTGTAACTTTTGAACGGGTGATCGGATTCCACTGAAATTTAGTATTTAAACAGATGACATGATCCGTGTAGCTCCTACCTCCGCTCGTTTGCGTCGGGCAGGTTGGGAATATATCTGACTCTGCATGGTCGTATTATAGAGATAAGGAGACTGAGGTTCGTGTGCTTATTTGTTCTTGGTAGTAAAAAGTGAAAGCTTTGTCTATGTCTACACTAGTGCTGAATATGAGACAACGGGGGCTTGTTTTTGTTATATTATAGTCCACTTGGAGCGCTGAACTGGAATAAGTGCGAATTGTGATTTCCGAGAAGGATGGTGACGGTTGGACTCGGTATTCATAGACTGTATTTACAGTCGTTCAGTTCCAAATTAAATTTGTCTCTTGTTTTTCAGGATAAAAAAATTGATCCCGAGTTTAGAAAAATCTTGACGCAATACTCCGGTTCCAGCTAGCTTTTCACACCTACAACGAAGTATGCACGTGGCCTGTGGTACAAATATTCAAAGGTGTGGCCTATTCGTGAAATGAAGTTTTGTTTTTAGTAATTTTATATTTTAGTCATGGGACTTTATCCTTCAACTTTGGTGCACTATTTGCAATTCGCAGCTAGTCGTGTTGTTTATAACATAGCGTATTGCTTGTATTGTTATGGGAATCGTTTACCTCGTCCTTTGCTCAAGTTTTTCAATAAAGTTTTTCTATGGTACTGTACGAAAGAATAAGAGTTGTTTCATCACTTACCAATGTAAGCTGTTGTGATTTGCCTCCTAGACCCGTACTCAGCAAGAAATTTGGCATTTTTCTAATGTTTCGCATGGAACATTCGAGCTTACAACAGGCCATAGTGTCCCTTGCGCCAGTTAATGGCGCAAATCGCTGTATAAGGCGTATTCTCGCCGTTCCCCGAGTACTCCACTTGAGGAGTCCCCGCGTTTTTGTTTGTCCCGGGGACTCACTCCCCGTATTCTCGCGAGTCCCCACAGACGGGGAATGCTCCGATTATCATCACCATCGTCAATAAGGACTCCCTTTCAGATTCAGAGGGGAATCAATTTTTGCTGGTGTAGGTGTAATGTAAAATTAATTAAGAACAATCAGAATAAACAAAACCAAAAATAAAGTGGATCCAGACTATTTTCGTCAACTGCACATTTCTTTTTAGAAGAAAATTCATTTTGGACGCATTCCCCGTGTTCTCGTTGTTTTCCGGACTCGGAGTCCGCGTGGAGTCACTCCCTCTATTCTCGCCGTTCCCTTCGATTCCCCGAGGAGTCCGGAGTCCTCGGGGAACGGCGAGAATACGCCTATAGGCTCGACCTTTTCTAACGGCAAAGGACTCGCTCGCTCGCCTGTTATAGCGAAAACAGGCCAGCTGTAACATGACGTCAGTCGATTCTACGAAGAACAGAAAATAACCACCCAGAGAATATTCACTGTAAGCGTAGCAGTTCGTAGCTATAGTCGGACTGTGGGATTCCTCATACTGTTTGCGCACCTTCAGTTCTTCGTCGAATCTATACTATTCAGCTATTTCACAAACTTTGCCAAAAAAGAAAGACGGAAATTTTGAAACCAAGAAAAGAAAATGCTATGCGTGCCCAGTAAAGATTCGCATGCAGCTGTGAAAGACATGCAATACAAGAAACGTAGATGCATCACATCGATGCGTCAATGTGAAAGCTGATTCATAGTAGGATCGGAAGCAATGTTCCGAGTTCGTCTCTTTCCTCTCAACTTTTCTGTCTGTCTTGGTCTTTGAATCTCTAGTGAAATTAGTTCATACCAAGTAGGTATAGGAGTACACAGAGGTATAAGAGCGAATACCTGAAGAAAAAACATCCTCCCGACTTTTCATCTTCGATGTCAAGCCAAGGGTTTCTGAACATTTACGGCACGGGTTACTGATCCTTCAGGACGAAAATCATAAAAGCAGCGGGGCAAGCTGCGGACACATCCCTTCTGGACAACACCTAGGTTTTACATAATGGAAGAAAGCTTTTATTCAAGGTTCTTTGAATAAAAACTTGACCGCACGTTTTGCTATACAGAACGGGCGATATAAAATTACACGGCTATAAAAACACTTTGGGAAACTTGTACGTGTTCCATTGATCCTCTGTCATTCTGTCACAAACGACATCAATTGAACAGTCGCACGTAACCAGACAATTCACAGTCGGCGAGAAGAACAACAGACAAACATCCTGGACTATTTATCTTGGGAGGGTGGCTTCACGGAATCTAGGCTTCCCCTGTCCTGACTGTAGAAAACCCACTGCAACAAACCACACAGCCTGCCCAGCTTTTCCCTGGTTCAAACCTCAAATTCATATTTTTCCCGGCTTTTTGGTTATTTCAACGAACAAATAAATAACCCCAAACCTTCAACCTCAGAAACAGATTATTCCCTACCTTTCCTGCAAACAGTTCACTCATCAGAATAATAACCGTTTTGCCGAGAGCTTGAACCTACGCTGTCCTTCAGTCTTCATCTTGCGTGACCAATAAGCTTTTTCAATTCCTATTCATTTTTAATGTTCCTCCCAAGCCGTTCCGACATCGGCTGTAGATCTGAACCTTCAATACAACAACAGGGCATTTATTCGGACCTCCTGAACCTCCACCGACATCCTGCCCCAATAGCCTATCCCGAATAAGTTCTTCTTTTATGTTCAAACTCCAGTTGTATGTTCAAAATTGTGGCAATACTTTTGGATACTCCGTCCTTTGTAGTCTCTTTCGTAACTTTGTTATTTTATTCTAATCCGCTGTTTTCCTCTTCATAATAGGGTTACAAAAAATACGTTACTCCCATTCTTAATACATAAGAACAGAAGCTAACGTACAGCAAATTAATTGTTGAATAGTTAAGTTGGCCTTCGCTCACGAGTCGGAGGCATTTCTTAGAAGTCGGAAGGAAGTCTTGCGATGCGACTCCGAGAAACTTGTTCCTGCTGAACAACTAGCTCAGCTAAGGTGCCTACTCAACAGGTCCAGTGGCTTTGCAACAGACGACATCTTGCTCAGTATAGACCGATCCGGCTTTAACAGAACTCATCCCAATGTTCAACCACAAGCTAGCACTCGTAACTCTCCTATACAGCTTTTCTTAGCGCCTTTTTTTCTTGTCTCTGTCCTCACGGTCATCCCCACCCCTCTTCCGATCGCCAGCGTGACGAACTTGCGTCAAAAACTGATCCAAACCGAAAATGTCTTCTTCCTTCTCAAACTGAACAGGTCCACTACGCACAGCGCTGGAATCTGCACCGCGGAATCCTTTCTCGGGAACAAATCTGAAAAGAAAAGAAGAAAATCATTGGAGAAAGGGTGGAGCCACAATGGCAGAAACGCGCACAGCTAACAGATGGTAAAGGTAACTTTTTGGGATCCCAAAACGTAAGTGGAGGGATACCTATGACATCGCAAAAGTTGTCCGTCTGTCCGTCCGTCCGTCTGTAAGCACGATAACTCTCGAAGGGAATGAGATATTTTGATGAAACTTGGTGTGAGGGTTCGTTGGGTCGTCGGACCAGTCAAGTTCGTAGATGGGCTTTGTAGCTCTACATTTAGGGGTGGGGGAGGGGATTCAAATTAAGGGACAAACAAAATGTTTTGAAACAGCTAATGTGATAGTCGATTATGGGGTAAGAAGACATGCTGAACACGATGGTGAAAACCATTTTGTCATCGGACAAGTAGTTCGCCCGGAATCCGGCCAAAACCGGAAAGTTTGTTGAAAGTAAAAGTTTTATTTGAAGTTGATTAGATGTTCGATTTAGGGGTAGGAAGACATGCTGACGACGATGGTGAAAATTATTTTCCCGACGGACAAGTATTTCGCCCGGAATCCGGCTCAAACCGGAAAGTTTGTTGAAAGTAAAAGTTTTATTTGAAATTGATTAGATGTTCGATTTAGGGGTAGGAAGACATGCTGAAGACGATGGGGAAAACTATTTTCTCGACGGACAAGTATTTCGCCCGGAATCCGGCCCAAACCGGAAAGTTTGTTGAAAGTAAAAGTTTTATTTGAAGTTGATTAGATGTTCGATTTAGAGGTAGGAAGACATGCTGAAGACGATGGTGAAAACTATTTTCTCGACGGACAAGTATTTCGACCGGAATCCTGCCCAAACCGGAAAGTTTGTCAAAATTAAAAGTTTTATTTGGAGTTGATTAGATGTTCGATTTAGGGCAAGAAGACATGCTGAACACTTATGTGAAAACAAGTTTCTACCCGGACATGTATAGTTCGTCCGGAATCCGGCCAAAACCGAAAACTGTTGGAAGTCAAAGTTTTATTTCTAGTTGATTAGATAAGCGATTTAGGGGTAAGAAGAGATGCTGAGTCCCTGTATGACAATCATATTTTACCCGGACATATAGTTCGACGGGAATCCGGCTGGAATCGGAAAATTTGTTATAAGCTAAATTTCTATTTGAAGTTGATTAGATGTTCATTACTGGGGAAAGAAGATACCCTGATTTCGTGTTTGAGCTTTCTTTTTTCGCCGGACAAGTAGTTCTGGAGTTAGGCCGGAACCGGGAAATTAGCAGAAGTGGCAGGAAGTTTTCGTCAAAACAGATATGATAGGGGTAAACACACATGCTGAATCCAAATCTGAACTTGGTTTTCTCAGGTGATTAGCTATTTTGCCTTAATCTGTTTCTGAATTTTAATTGTAAAAATGTTCAAGGAGTCTGGCGAAGACTGGATCTGGCTAAGACAAGACCCTGTTGTCTGGATCAGATATTGAATTTTTGGGATCCCATCGAAACCTTTGGTCTTGTTGTAGATGGAGGAGGGACTCAGACCAGAAGATGGGGATGGACTCGAAGGTCGCGGAATCCCATGCCACTGAACCGAAGGCTTGCCATCCGACGGTCTGCCCTTTCATTTCTATTTCCTCTACCTTTTCCGTGACTTGCTTAACGACTTATGGCGGGACACATTGAAACTCTTCGAACAGACCTTATGGGACAAGTCACGGAAAAGACAGAGGAAAGAGAAATGAAAGAGGTGGTGCTGGACTGGTTCCATTAGCCTGAATCATATTAACTGTTGCCGCGAAAATGAGCTAACTTCAGAATACGAAGGTGGGAAGCACTGCGACGATAACAGAAATCCGCTATTTCAGATGTCTTTTATTCCAGCAGGACAATTTTCATTAAACTACTTGCACAGTCCCACATCAACTAGACGCTCATGAGGCTTCGACGCCGAGCTTACAACATAGGAAAACATGTATATACAGATTAAGAAGACAAGTTACCAGTAGAGCGGTCTTGGCTGGAAAACAATTTTAAATAACAGTAAGGAGTAAATGAAGAAATGAAGGGCGCAAACAACTCTACATACAGTACCTCAAATAAACAACTATCAGACAGGCTACGTCGAAAGAAGCCACGTCGCAAAACCCAATTCATCAAGGATGGAGCGTTCTAGCAGATGTTCAAAATATTTTCCCTGCATGAAAAAAAAAAATGTCCACTCTCGAGCTAAAATCTCTCACCTGTTTGTACGCGCCAGGTTTTCCAAGTCGTCTCCGAATTCTTTATCAATGTTCTTCGATGGCCTGTAAATATGCTGAGCAACCTCAGCCCCAGCCCGCCAGGGTTCGCTGTATACCGCATTCACGTCATCGTCAGCAAATCCAGAATCCAACCCGCGCGTTTGGTTCATAAGACGCTGATCGAACATGGTTTCTCCATTAGATGTAGTCTTCGCAGGCAGTCCCAGAGCGACCACTTCGGAGATATCACGCTCCCGTTCCCGACCTTTACCCCTGCAAAGAAAGCAGAAATTGAGGGGTATGAAGTTTTTGACGGTGTGGGAGGGGAGGGCGGTGAATTCTGACAGTCACCTATGAGAACATGTAGGGAAAGGTTGTTCTGGGCCGTTCTGGGCTTTGTAAAAGGTTGAAAATGTGCTAGTGAGTGTGACCAAGAAACAATCTCAAATGCGACATTACGCTCACATGACGGTTCCAACAGGACGCAGAGAGGGAATGAAAAGATCGAACATTATTTGGAAGTGCCCTATCTTTTTAGTTTCAATCGCAGTCGCATCTCAAAAAGGCAAAATAACCCTACAAAAAATGGCGTTTCAATTTTGAAAGAACGCTTCACGGCTCCTTGCTCGGCGACTGACCGACGAGGCGATTTGGTTCTATGTCAGGCTTCGAGTAAGGCAACGCGAACATTCGTGTCGGCGACGACAGTAGAACAGGGGACGCCGAATTTTCATCTTGCTTTATGGTACTTGTTATTTTTTGTTTCAGGTTCTGCGCCGCCAAATCTGGGTATCAAATTTGTCGGCCTTTAGAGTAATATCAAGTTTGATAACTACAATTGTAACTCGAAAAGAAGCACAAATCAAAGTAATGCATGGTATGGCAGATACTTACTTGGCTTTGTCAGAGGCTCCAGCTCGAGCAAGATTTCTGTCTCTAGCACGATCTCTGTGACGCTCATCTCGAATCTTGTTACGCTCCTCTTCTGCTTCATCTAAATACAGAAACATCAGAAATAAAATTAAGAAACATGGTAGGTTTAGGCAGTGACTTGGTTGAAGCAGAATAAGCTGCAAAATAATATACAAACCAACTGTTTAATCCTTTAAGAAGTCTGGGAATCTCGGTGGGTGATGTCGTAGGATCGCCCATTTTCGCGGTGCGTGACGTATCTGGCAAGGCGGCTCAGGAGGAAATATAAAGAAGGCAATCCCGCATTTGCTTACGGAATTTTTCGCTCTCAAATCTCACCCAAATTATTCCCCATCCGAGGGAAACTGAAATAAAGCCTACTGCTGGACGAGCAAGAGCAACAGGGCTGAATCATTCAGCATTCTACAAGATTCCTACAGTTGATAACCAACCCCCAGATTCTGCAAAATCATGAATGAAAAACTGGAACATGTTTTATTCCAGTGAACTCAACACCAAATACATCTGAACAACCATGGAATCCAAGTCGTTTCAGTGTTCAAGAAGTACCAACCACCTCAGTCTTTCAACTGGATCCATCCGGAACTCTACACTTCCTCTCACAGCTGAAGCCTCGAGCTTCAAAGCAATCATCAACTTTTTAAGCAGACCTCCTTATAGCAAAACGGAAAACTCATCATCCAACGCCGTACAGACTGGAGAAGAAAAAAGAGATCAATAGTATCTCGATCCGTCACTCGTATGGCCCCTAAACGGGGCGGGGGCAACAGGCAGGAACCTACTCTTCCTATTTGGTAGTAAGACATTGGGAGTATAACCGTTCTGAAACATTAGGAAGCAGAAGTCTTTTACCTGCTGCGCCCACAGTTCCCGCTGCCGGTCGGATACCCGCTCGCTCCTCACGAACTTTCTGAGCAAGCATCCTGAGATGTTCCTCTTTCTTCTCTTTCTCTTTCTGGGCGAGTTTCTTCTCAAGCTGGGCTCTCATTTCAACAGACTCACGAGCCTAAAATCACAAGAAAACAAATACGTAACAAAAGCTGTGATGCCCTCTACTATTCCGTTATTTCAAATCTTTATAACATATATGGTGCATCATAATAGTAATAATAAACTTTTACTAAGGGACAACTCGCACCAAATATGTTTCTTGCCAATCACAGGAAGCGTAGAAAACAGCCAATGGGTGGGACTGAATGAATCTATGAAAGCCAGGTTCTCGGGGACAGGAATGGATTGGATGGTTACTGAGGTAGAGTGAATTAATATTATAGGTAAGACGAGTCATTTAAAGGCATAAGGCCGCTAAGTTTTTACGGAACCCGACCAAACTAACTTGGAAATAGTCACTTGCCCAATCTGACCATCATGGGGGGAGGGAGAGGTTGCAGAATCCTGAAAATAGGGGCATGCATAACTTTCGAATGGGTGATCGGATCTTGATGAAACTTGAGACCTTGGAGGACCTCGTGTCTCACCTCAAGTCCGGACAAGATCCGATGAATCTGAGGGGGAGTCGGAAATCGTGTGAAACTCTTGGAGTCAAATCAAATCAAATCAAATCATTTAATGTAAACAAGATACAGTCTCTCATAGGCATAGCCCAAATATGGTATCTTTTAGTCAAACAGTTAATACAAGAAAGATTTGTCAACGAGAAAAACAAAAAGAATAGGATAAAACGCACAAGTTACGAATTGTTAAAAGTACGAACAAAACTCGGCACAAAGCTTCGAGAATAACGCTGTGACCTGGATTAAACCGGTGTCAGTTTTGGAACTTTCGCAGCCGCCTCTCTGGGGAGTCGGGATCTGAGGGGGACAAAGGGAGGCGGGAGGAAGTTCTTGTAGATGGGGTGGAGGAGGAGGGTTGAGCCAAATTTTAGGCACAGTTTCTCTCGACGGACAAAAAGGGGGTCAAGTTTGTATTCTTTTAGATAAAAAGAGTAAGGCAGTGGGGAACCTCCGTAGATGATTTGTAGCGACCTCTTCTGAACCCGTTCAATTTTATCACTTTCTTCTTTTGTAAGAGCGAAATGCCAAACAGGACATGCATATTCTACTAGTGGGCGGATGAACATGCAGAAAATTAATTTTAGTTTATCCTTAGGAACCCGGAATTTCTTTAGAGTCTTCAGCATTTGGATAGCACCATTTGCCTTTTTTACAATCAATCTTGTGTTTTCATGCCAAGTTAGATCAGAAGAGATCACTACCCCAAGCAGGGTAGTGCTGTTACTGAGGAGGTTTGGGTCTATAGGTGGTTCGAATTCAGGTAGGCTTTTCTTGAGAAATGAAAATGTCATTACTGAAGATTTATCTTTATTTACCACCATATTTAATTTTGCTGCTTCAGAGGTAACTTGTTCAATATAATTGAAAGTTTGACTTTTACACGCTCCAAATACTACCTCTGCTAGGGAAAGATCATCTACATACTTCCATTTTTCTTCCAGCCCGACAGCTATTTCATTGATCATGAGGAGGAAGCATAAAGGACCGATCACTGTTCCTTGCGGGACACCGCAAAAAAACGGTAAAGAAGAAGAAAAATTATTTTATATTTTACGATTTGTTCTCTGTTTGTTAGAAAGCTTTTTACGATATTAATAAGATATTCAGGAATATTTTTCTCTGCCATTTTTTCCAGCAAAATCTTGTGATCTACAAGATCGAAAGCTTTTTTAAAATCTATTGCAATTAGATTTATCCATTTCCCGGGTTCATCTAAATTTTTTAAAATAAAATCAAGTAAACTAACGAGATAGTGAACAGTTGAACACTTCGGGATGTTACCAAATTGCCTCTTATCGATGACTTCCGAGAGATATTTTTTTAGCCAAGAAGCAAAAAAGCTCTCGTAAATTCGGCTAAAAATTGATGTAACAGTGATCGGCCTCACACCAGAGAAATCATTAGCTGCTCCCTTTTTCGGAATGGGAGTGATGAAGCCAATTTTCCACTTTTTGGGGAAATATCCAGTTTTGGTGATATTATTGTAAATAATATGAAGAGGAAACGCCAATTCTTTCGCAAAAGCTTTAGCAATGGCTACTGGAACATCAAAGGGTGCCACTGATGTTTTCTTTAACGAGGAGAGTTTCTTTCTAATTTCTGATATTGAAATTTCAGGCATTAAATTAGAATTTACATTTGAATCTTCTTGTGAGTTTTGGGATGGTGCTTCAGCTGAAAACGAAGGTGGCTTTTCAGGAGGCAGTGGTGGGTACGACTGTACAATAGAAGCAAAATGAGAGTTTAGGTCGTTCGCTGTTTTCTCTGATGGCTCCTCCTTCATGAAATCAACTGGTTGCGGGCCTCTACCAGTCAGATGTTTAACTTTACCGAAGAACTGTGAAGGCTTGGATTCAAGGAGGTTATCTACTTCCTTTTTATAATAATTTTCCTGCGCCTGTTTAATTTTCCATTTAATTTTGTTTCTTAATTTCTTTGCTTCTTCTTCCTTTCCTTTTCCAATTAAGTGCAGTTTATGTTTAATCATTTGTTTAATCTCTGAATTTACGTATGGTTTATCAGTTGAACACACTTATCAGTGGAGAGATCGGGATGAAACTTGGTGCGAAGAACTAGCACAAGCTCTAGATAAATAACTGACAGGTCTGGACCGGATTCGGACACTGTGGGGGGAGTTGGATGGGGGTTCCGGGATTCCGGCGACCCGTAGTTGATGAAAACTTCGCAGGCATATCAGAGACCCGACCAGATTAACTTGGAAACAGTCACTTGCCCGATCCTACCGTCGTGGGGGCAGGGGGAGACAGCGGAATCCGGAAATTAGTGGCATGCATAACTTTCGATCGGGTTATCGGATCTTAATGAAACTTGACATCTTGAAAGAACTCATGTCTCAGATGTCCCGTTTCAAGTGCGGACCGGATTCGATGAACTGGGGGGGAGGAGAGAACCGGAAATCTTGTGATACGCACAAGTGGAGCGATCAGGATGAAACTTGACGGGAAGTAAAGGTACAAGTCCTAGGTGCATCAGTGACAGATTCGGACCGGATTCGGTTACCAAGGGGTGGGGTGTAGGCGGGGTGTCCGGAATTCCGGTGATCGTGAGTTAAGGTACTCCCAGATGTGATAGGACGATAAAACTTTGCTGGAGCATTGGAAACTTGACATCATTGGGTTAGACATCGTCACCTTCTCCGATCCGACCATTCCTTAAAGAACTCATCTTAACCGCAAAATACAAGAAATACTTTTAAGCAAAATTTACTTTTTCAAGATCGCCATGAGTACATGAAGCTTTTTGCCTCAAGGGTTTTGCTTAGAAATTAATTTTTAGCACCCTTAAAGTGTGCATCTTAACTAAAAAGTGAAAAAAAAAAAATTTAACCATCACTTTCATCCTCTGACCCAGCCTTGCTGTTTTTTGTTTTCCTTCTTGTTTTCTTTTGCTTTCTGTCTCCTATTTTTATATTTAAAGTGAAACCATAGAGTGAATTTTCAGCCCCCTTCATTTTTTCTTGTTGGGGTATTTCTTACTACATATGCTTGCAAGTGCCATATGAGCTTACAGCTCTTGTTATTTTTATTTTATTGCTCACTTATTTATAATAGCCTACCTGTGGAGCCCACACTTTTTGGGTGCGACTGGTTTACTGATTTACATATTTTTGTTCGTAACTGAGAAGCTGCAGCCTGAAGCGCATCGTTTCAGTTTAGAACCAACATACACAATTCGCGGTCAGGCTGGTCGGATGTTAGTTTCGTGTGCTGACAGGATGAAGCGTATTTTCTACTTGTAAGACGCATACGATAATATTCTACTGTAGCAACCCCGATTTACCTTTCTGTCAGCAATGTAGAGCGACTCTGCCAGCTTAGCAAAGTTCTCGTTGATGTGAACTTGTTGAAGCCCCCGCCCATCAGCTGCCAATCTCTTGTCTAGTGGAATCGTGTAGCCCTAAAAATAAAGCATCATAAGTAACCTTGTATTTTACTTAACCAGAAAATACACCAACTCCGACAAGACGACGTTGAACCCCAGTTGAAACCACTACTACTACTTTCTTGGTCCATAGACGCAGCACAGGAGCGACCTATTGAAACTTTCGATCATCGAGGCCTCCGATACCTCCTCAGAGGGAGATTCGCAGACAGAGTATCAAACGCTGAAGTTCGCCGTCACTGCACAAGCACAAATGTAGAAAGAGCGACAGCAGTGCGTCGCCTACGTTTGCTTGATCGGCGCCCAAATGGCCACCTAGTCCAACGAGAATAACTATAGCTGAGTAATTCGTTTTCAGTAATAATTTATAGCATGCGATAGCCTTTTTTCACGAAAATCTAATTACTATCCTATTTTCCTACAATGGCTACATAAACTATTCTTCTTTACCATGGCTTCCGACCACTAAATCGCGGCGTGAAGTCGCAGTAGTGTATTTCTTCTGATTCTCAGGCCGATTGCGGTAAGTTAGGGCGTGCTCCATGATTTTAAGTAGTATTCGTTGTGAGTGACATCATGACATCAACATCAAGAAAAAAAAGATCGAATCTTTCGGTGGGGATCCCGAACACTGAGTCCTGTACTTATGAAATTAGCCGACGGAAGGTCAACTGCAGATTTTCAGATTATCGTCAGATCTCGTCAACTGCGGATGCTGGCATGAAGACAGATATATAATCCTTTTAACATCAGTAAAGACAGTACACTGCGCAACAAAGAACGCATTTACCTTAGCATTTTTCCAGTTCGAGATGCACGGAGGAATTTTCCATTCCTGCTGCTCTTTCACCGTCGTCTTCCTTGGGGGTGAATGCATCACGGGGGGAGGAGGAGAGGGTGGACCACGAGGTATTTTCTGATTGATCCTGCAAGAAAAAGCAAAATCAGCAGAGTTTTCGCAAGATTTGAAACCACTTCCCCGGACACCCATGGCGGGAGCCGCAAGAAACTCTACTCAGGACTCTGCTTGCTACTTTCGACTCCCACCTACCGCAAAAACACATGAGTTGTCTTATGACTGACATATTGACATGACTGTCTATGGTGTTCCGATTCAGTAAACTGAAATTCGCTCAGATAAAAGTAGAATATATTCTACTCATAACGGACAGAGCGAAGAAGGAAAATTCCAACCTACTGCTACAATCAGACTGAGTGTACATGTTACTTCTCTGTTCTTTCTATCAATCAACAGTTTCAACAGTTTAAGCCAGTTGGATCATACCATAACTCTGCAAAACATCCTCTTCAAATAAAATCGCTTTATCCAAATTTGCTGCGTTTCTGTAGTATTTGCTACTGGGATTAAATATATGTCTACTGAAATAAGATTAATCCGAATTAGAGATAAAATTAATCCCAGTAGCGAATACTGCAGAATTTTTTTCTATAGTGTTGATCAAATTTATTTTTCTGCGGCACAACGTTCATCGCTATTTTCACTAGCATCCTGCAAACTCTTCCCGGGAAACCTACAAGCGCGGAAACTGCTCAAGAACGCCCCACACCTTCCCAAGAAGGCTAAGGGAAATGTTCAACCAGAGTTTCACAAATGCTTGTATAATCACGGTCCCATGCGCCACAAGATAGGATCGGTGAGCAATTCTTTGGACTTTTAATGGATAGGTAGCGGAAGATCCCCGCAAAGTTATGAAAATTTATTATGGGTCCATGTTCTTACTTAAATCTCGGTGGCTCCATAGGGTCCTTCTGTGCTTCTACCATTCGAATGACCCTTTGCTTGGCACCAGAGTTGAAGGCCATACCTTGCTGAGAAGGCGTGTAACGAATATACTGAGCAGGCGCCTAAAAAGAAGCAACTAAAATCACAGATGTATCAAGTCCAGTCTCAAATGCAGGATAGAAAAACAATGGAAAACCCGAACAGTCGCTAAAACGCGGTGCTCTAAAAACCGAACAAACATTTTTTTTCAACTTAAAAAGAAAACGGCGACCGACGTGAACCCGGAAATCGTACTGTGAAGATTTGGAAAAATCTTCAAACAGATACCTTCGTGACTAGCTAATCAGACAACGCTTTCAAAAAAGCACCATAGAAGCCGACTGTTCGGTTTCACTATATCATTTTAAGGAAGATTCAAGGAACACAGAGACCGGCGGAATTAGGCAATCCACTGTGAAGGTAACGGATCAACTTCCATCAAACATCGTTGCCAGATCCTCAGTATACGCTTTGAAGCAAGTGCGCAAGCGCTCAAACGTGGAATGTGAAAGTATGAATTGACTAGATTTTGCTTTGGCCTTTCGCAAGTATCGCACGATAATTTTCTTTCTTTTTTATTTAACTTCGACTACGGCTTCTAGAGCCATTACACATACAACGTAAGTAAGTAACATGCACCATGTAACTAGAATCGCCACGGACAATTTAGCTCTGAGCAATTTTCCAAACACAATTTTGGCGCCTACTTCGGCTATAAAAAGAAAATAATAAAAACCGGCAATACGGCAATACGGCCGCAATAGTGGAGTATTCATAAAAGAAAACTCCAGTAAAAAGCACCTGACATGCTTTTGAGTTAAGATGGTAACTATTGGTCAGAGGTTCAAACAAAACTCTTAGACACAGGGACGCTGTCAGGCATGGCACGAGCTCGCCTGTGCAAATACTTCTCTTTAATTTAAAACAAAATACAAACCTGCTTATCAGCGGCTTTGACTGGCATGGCGGCAGCAATCTTGCTAGCCGTAAGGTTTTCAAGCGCGGCACGCGTCTTCTCTGTAATTTCCCTAATTGCATCCTCATCCGGCTTTTCCAGACTTGGGTCATCTTCGTTGGTCACCTCTGAAGGCAGCAGGTCAGTGAATTTGGAATAAATCACCTAAAAATGTAGCAAAATAAACAACAAAAGTAACATAACAATTCACATATTCGCACCCTCGCATGCACGGGCGGGCAGAGGCGTTACTAGCCAAAATGTTTGGGGGAGGGGCAAGGTATTTACCGACTGGCTAGTTATTTTTACCAACTTGCAGAAAACGACTGTTTTAAAGAAAAAAATGACTGTTTTGACGAAAAAATCGACTGATTTCAAGAAAAAACCGACTATACTTTTAAGAAAAAATCGGCAATTTTAATAAGAAATCGTCTATTTTAACGAAAAACCGACTTTTTGCGTGAGGCCTCCGAGCGCTGGTAATACAAGATATGGAGAGATCCTTGCCTCCATCCAGTGTCTCCATCTCTCTCTAGGGCCGTCTTGCCATTTTCATTCTAAACAGTCTATGTCGTCATTCGAGGTATATTTCAGAGGCTTAAAGGACCCGTCGTACCTATAATGTCAATGCAACCTACTTCACTAACCGCTCCATTAATTCTTATGCCCCAAGACCCGAATTTCGTACGGTACATTCTAAATCCCCAACGACAACTCACTGATTTTCACATTTGCTTTATTTCGCTATTTTCTACGCGTATCTTGCTCCCGGCGATTGAGAAACCGACTATGTAATTTGTCTCTGTTTTTTATAGATATCAACGGCGCTGGACAAAGGCTTGAAACAGCCAAAGCCGTGGGTAATTTGTTAAAAGCAGAGCCTGGCGTTTACTAGAAACAGTTAAAAGTGCGAGGGCTGCTTTAAGCATAAAAAGGTGGCGACAGACTTGAGCAAACATCACCCGATTCGGCATTCATCCTGTAGGGTGGTGTGACCCGTATAGTCTGTCTTTTCTATGCTGACTGTACCCACCATTGTCGAGGAAAATAATTTTGCCACCGATTTGGTCTCATTACAGCTGGTGTTATCAATTTGATGCTAAAAGCTGGCTTGTACAACAAATAAAAATCACTAAGATGAACGAAGGCCTACCTTGTCTTTTCCGTGTCCCTGTCGGGCAATGACGTCATATTTGATTTTTCCCTCTGCATCAAGTTGGACAGCTAAGGCATTCGACTTCTTGTTAGACCCAGGTTTTCCCATGTCGAGCGGGTACTGGGCAATGTGTATTTCCGGATACGCACCGCCATCTCCAAAGTCCTGAGAAGAGAAACAATAAGACGAGAAACAATAAGAAAAGTCATAGAAGACAATATTATTTAGGCCTAGCCTACGAGCAGGGCTTGACGGCCTGACCACCAAGTAAGACTTAGAGTGCCGCTTTGCTGCTTAAGACTGTCTAGTAAATTGATCTTTTCACTATGACATGGCTGTGTAGTAAATGATCTTTTCACTATGACATGGATCAGAAAAAACGTTTTTCGAAAATATCATTACTTTCCACCAGAATTTTTTTGATTTTCTTGTTAGCGCCTGTCGACTCTATCCAGTCTTTCTGCTCTTCGACGCGGCGGCTGGGTGCAAAACAATTGAAAACAGGAAGCGCCGTGGTTAAAAAGACCGGACACCGAGCAAATAAACAAGAGCTAGGATCTAATATGGCACTTCTTACGAGTAGGCGGTACAACAAAGTAAATATATATATATATATATATATATTTTTTATTTATAACCCGCCAAATACAGAATGTGGTAGCGGAGTAAACGAAATAACACAAGATAAATGAGAACGTTACAAAATACACCCGCTATCCAAAAATGCGGTTCGGACCTAGAAATAGGATATATAGCTTCACTTAAGTCTGAGTATTTCTGGCATCGCCTCGGGTCATCTGGGGCAAATGACTGTTATAACTTCCAAGTTTCAGCCCAATAAATCCCCTCGATTGATCCCTAGATGTGCCGCACGGCCGGTACCTACCTCCAACTCCCCCTACCGCGGCCGAATCTGGTTCGGACTCCTGAACGGAGGAACATCTAAAGCATCTTCACTGATCACCTATCAAGTTCAATCAAATCTGAGCATTTTTTTAAATTCGGTCCCTTCCCCCCACCGTGGTCGGATCCGGTTCGGATCCTAGAATCTGTCATCTAGGGCATATGACCTCTCTACATTCCAAGTTTCACTAATATCGCTGCACTCAAACCCTATGCGAGCCACACAGTTTCTTGGACCCCCCCCCCCCCCCTGTGGCCGAATACAACTTGGAAACGTAAACGTTTCATGTCTTAGATATCCATCAAGTTTGACTAAAATCGGAGAATAGCCTATATGCTAACTTCCCGTTCCACCCCAACCCACCTCCCCCCCACCCTCCTCCAATTCCACCAACCGTGGCCGCATGTAGTTCGAACGCATGTTTTTCAGTTCTTATCACCCGTTCAGTTTCACTCGAATCGGACCACCCGTTCCACCCTCGGACCACTCCCTCAAAGTGGTCGGATCCAGGAACGGAAGTATTCCTAGCGCATTGTGTCGGGTTCTTAAGTCGATTAGGTCGGTCACTAATATGCCTGCAAAGTTTCATCGTCTAAGCTTATCTGGAACTATTCTAACTCGCGATCACCGGAATTCCGGAAAAACCCCATCCAACTCCCCCCACTGAACTCCGATACGATCTGGCGTTCTCCACACCAGGTTCCATCGCAATGCCTCGACTCTAAGCGTTTCAACAGTTTTCCGGTGCCCCTCCCCCCACAAGTACTGAATCCGACCCGGACTTGACATGGAACATCTGAGACGATAGCCCTTTCCACCTGCCAAGTTTCATTCAAATCCAATCACCCGTACAAACTAGATTCCTGGTTCCCCATCCCTCGACTCCTCCCACGATGGTCGGATTTGAGGAAACGACTACTCTCAAGTCGATCTGTTCGGATCCCTGACACACCTACTAAGTTTCATCGTCCTAGCACATCAGGGAGTACCGAACTCGTGCGATCACTAGAACTCCGGACCACCCCCCAACTTCCACACAGTGTCCGAATCCGGTCCTATTATGTCAATGACGTATTTAGGACTTGTGCTTCTTCTTCCCACCAAGTTTCATCCCGATCCCTCCACTCTAAGCGTTTTCACAGATTTCCGTTTACCCCCTCCAACTCCCAAAGTGTCACCGGATGCGGTCCGAAAATGGGAAGTCTGAGGCACGAGGTCTTTCTAACTATCAAGTTCCATTTAAATCCGATCGCCCGCTCAATAGCTGAGCTTGCCACTAGATTCCGGATTCCTCATCCCTCCACTTCCCCCATAATGGTCGGATCGGAGAAACCACATTCTCAAGTCAGTCTGTACGGGTCACAAGCCTGCCCAGTTTCATCGTCGTACCACATCAGGAAGTAACGTACTCGCGGGGTCACTAGAAATTCGGATTCCCCCCAACTGCCCCACAGCGACCGGATCCGGTCCGGTTATGTCATTCACGTATCTAGGACTTGTGCTTGTTCTTCCCACCAAGTTTCATCCCGAGCCCCCCACTCTAAGCGTTTCACAAGATCTCCACCCCCCACCCCCTCCAACTCCCCCTGTGTCACCGGATCCGGTACGGATTTAAAATGGGGCGTCTGAGGCACGAGATCTTTCTTCATATCAAGTTTCATTAAGATCTAATCACCCGTTCGTTTAAAGACCTCATTTTTCGGGATTCCCCCTCCATCCACTCCCCCCAGATGGTCGTATCGGAGAAAAGACTATTCTCAAGTCAATCTGTTTGGGTCCCTGACATGCCTGCCAAGTTTCATTGTCCTAGCACGTCAGGAACTACCACACTTGCAGGATCACTAGAAACTCGGTCTCTCCACTCTAAGCATTTCCAAAGAGTTCCGGTTCCCCCTTCTACCCCCCCCCGTCACCGGATCCGGTCCGGATTTAAAATGTTACGTCTGAGACACGAGGTCTTTCTAGATGTCAAGTCGGATTCCCCCTCCCTCCACTCCCCCCAGATGTTCAGATAGGGGAAGTGACTATTTTTTATTTAATCTGGTCGGGTCCTTGATATGCCTGCAAAATTTCATTGTCCTAGCTTATGAGGAAGTGCCCGAACTAGCACAACCGGGACCGACGGACGGACAGAAATTGCAAATGCTATGTGGCACTTGGCCGAAGGGCAAGTGCTACAAAAAATTGTAAAAAAACAGAAGATTCTCACATCCTTATGTGTGAGTTGTCAGTGGACGCTGAAGATTCCTGCAACTTTACGTTGTCTGATGGGCAAAACGCGGCACGACCGAAAAAGAGCTAAAAATTCGTAGGCACGAAACGAAAGAATGGAGGAAGATAGGGATTTTAAAAGCTTTCAATTTTATAAGGGGGCTAGGCATATTATAAAAGGCAGAATATGCAAGAGGGGTCCTTTAACCTTTTCTTGTCTTGTCATTTTGCTTGTTATATAGACAGTGGAACAGTCAAAGTTTGACATCATTTACATCTATTCTGACTTTCTTGCTCCAAACAGCCAAATATGATGAACGAAACATAGGTTACTGAAATTTAAGTATGGTTCACACATTGTCATGCAAAGAAATAATTCACTCTCTGCCAGTTTTGGGATATATATGGGGGTGAAAAATATGTGATAATCATAATACTCATCCCTCCTGTAAAGCACTACTTATTTCCATGTTTTTCTTTCTTTGTCCTATTTGCGGCAACACTTTGTGATACAAATGGAGGTGATCAGTTTCTGACGATTAATCACTGTCATCCTCCTGTAAAGTGCTATTTATAAAATACTTACATCTAAGCCCCTTGGAATCCATCCTTTCCTCTGGCCATATGGAGGTGCAGTCCTACTGGCTAAAACCAGAGCTGAAGACTTCTTATTTGCTTCATTGCTAAACTTCCTCTCTTCAGCTTCTTTGTCCCAAACTGGTTGAGATGGTCTAGGTAGAACACTGCAAAAAAAAATTCATTTTTCATTCATTCACATGATTCAGACAATCACAACATGCAATTTCTATCACTGGTCTACACTTCATTCATCAAAGTTGTTGTGTAACTGCAACGTTTCTGTGACTCCAGCGGACAGCTGGATAGCAGTGGATTACAGTTAGTAAAATATACAAAAGTACTACCAAACACACTGTGTTTATTTAGTTTATTCAGTGGAAAATGTTTAATTTCACAGTAGATTTCCAGGGATATACAGGCACATTGGCACAACCATAACTTTTCTACCAAAGTACTACCAAACACACTGTATTTATTTAGTTTTTTCCATGGAAAATGTTTGCATTCATAGACCAGTCAGACAACACAAAGATGAGAGGGCCAAACAGAATCAGTCTAATTTCTGACCCTTCGCAGAATTAAATAGTTCTCTCTACAGCACCCTTGCAGCTGGTTACTGCACAACCGATACCCAATCACTAAACCCTTAGGTTGAGGCATACCCTAGAAACTAAACCATTCGACAGAAAATTGCAGAGGGTGTTTTCTTCTTTATCTTAACCATTAGCAACTACACAGAGAGTGCAGTAGACGTATGCTTCTTTCAACACCTATCTAAATGTCAGACCACCATGGCTATGTTTGTCACTCCTAATGCACTTTTCACTCCAAATACTCCTAATGAAAGCAGCAAATTAGGAACTTAACAGAAGTTAAGAAATTTTTGTTTCAGGCCATCCTGCCATAAGAGGTTAAATTCCTCCTGTGATTTCTTTCGTATTTATTTTAAATGTTCTTGTTCTTCTGTTTGAACACTTTGGGATACGAGTAATCCTAAACAGTTGTAGTTCTTTGCATTCAGTGATCCATCCATAGCAGGTCAGCAGCAAGAGGAAGAAAAAGAGCAACAGTGAGCAGAACATTCAAAGAAAACTTTTGTTGGCATAGACTTGCCTTAATCTTACACATATGACTGTTTACACCAGTATCTGCAGAACTATTTGCAACGTCTGCTTTTGATCAAATTTAGCAGATCTCCACAGTAGGTCAAACTGGCAGGCATGTTTTTTAAACTTTGAGAGGCAGAATTAAACAGGATTCTCTCAGTGTTTGTTCCAACACAAGAAGTCGTCTACAGTCCCACTTTTAATTCCTACCTGATCTGTTGACCCCATAATAAAGGACTGTCTCTCTTCTACTTCAGAATGGACATATTGCAACCTCAATCAAGTTTTACCTCTACGGAACTCTCTTAGAATACTGTCACGGCAGATAGTGTAGAGGCATCCAAGTCATCAGTTGAAAAGACTGGACTCCAAAACCATCTGGAATTCCCAAGATGCTGCCACTTACATCGATGATCAAGCCCGCAATTATCTTTCTCTGGCAAGCAAGATTTAAGGAAATGTAAGGTAATATTAATTAAGTAAGCAAGTAATTTATTTTTCAACCACCATTTCAGAAGTGGAGTATAGAAAATAAAAGAAAGAAAGAAAAACAAACACGAAACAGATTAGATAACACAATTTTAATCTTCAGCCGGGAGATCGGTAAAACGTCATGCTCTGATTTTTTGTAGAGTCAGAGACGAGGAGACGTTGGAAAGGGCAATAAATACTCCTTGGGCCCAAGCTGACTTGGAAACATATGTGCATACAATGTATAATCAAACAATGTTAAACTCTTCTGAGAACTGTGTTACTACCTCAATTTTTGCCGCGAAAATGTTAAAATGAAATCTACATGCTATCCTGACAGTCAAGAGGGAAAATATGAAAAAGTCATGTGTACAATATTCAAATTCTGTAACTTTTCTTTGTTTTGAAGCTGCTTTGAAAAAGGATTTTCTGGATATTGACTTTGCTAACTCTACCTTTTTCAGCATATTTAAGCCAATCCAGGTAAGGTTGGAATGAAGGGATCTATTGTGAAAAGAAAAATATGATTAACTAGAAATATTGAAGCAATATTTATTTGTCCAGTAGCTATGTCTGAGCTACGTAAACCATTCAATTACAATCTAGTATGTTCGTCATATTTCTTGGTTCCGATTAACTGGAACCTACGTATTGAGAGCTAAGGTACCGGTAGCAACAACTATTTGATTGAAAGCTATCAGCTCACGGATACAGATGGCTATGGGCTAGGGTTCCGGTAGTGCAAAAAAAAAAATTGAGCACACAGACCCATGTCAGTGCAGACTAGGAAACCGAGCCCATAGCCATCTGTATCCGTGAGCTGACAATTTTCAATCAAATAGTTGTTGCTACCGCTACCTTAGCTCTCAATACACGTGTTCCGGTAGTAAATTTTTTCCCATGTTATTTTGTCTAAGTCAGTGAAAATCCCGGAATCCTAGCTCTCATACAAACTATTCCGTGAGTTCTACATTCCACATAGACACTACCAAAACACAACAAGCTCCAATTGTACAGTTTACGATATGAACTGCCGGCTTCCTAGCTTCTGAGTACACAATTCCGTGAGACTACCGGATGAGAAACTGGTGCTACGAAGTTTCCATGAGCTATTTTCACTTACTACCGGAACGGGAGCCAGCACATACAAGTTTCTGTTAGTCAATGATGTTAGATCCTGGAATCGCAGCTCATATGGTTTGCTTTCCGTGAGAACTACCGGTTCAGCAGCCCATGGAACATAAAGTACGGCTCCCGGTTCCCTAGACAGTGCCTTCTTTCACAATAATCTATCTGGCTTAATAAAAAGGAACCAAGAAATATGACGAATGTTGCTCTAACTTTTTCATCAACCATGAATCACGGCTGTACAAAAAATTCATGTCATGAATGAATGAAGAACAGAAATTACTGCTGGACGTCATTGACATTGTCACTGAAGCACCACTAAACTAAACTGCGAAAGAGACATTCTAACTTCAAGAGCTTTGTTACTAGCATGAAAGCAAGTCAGAAACAGGCCTTTGATTCTGTGGATCTTGTAGCCTAGGCTAGTTCAGATATAGTTATCAACCTGTTACAATTTTATCACTGATCAAATCATCAAATGATGTGAGGAGGGCCTGACCGAAAAGAATCTATCATTTTAATTTTTATAAGCAACAATAACAGTGTACTAACCTGGACAATGAAGACATTTACCAGACAGTAAAAATGAAAAAGAAGACAGAGAAGAAGTGTAGAAATTATATGCAAAATCCCAAAACAAAACAAGTTCACTTTTTTCTTCCTTTCTTTCTCACCGCTCACCAGCGCAGATTGAAAAATAACAAATCTAGAAAAATAACAAATAGATGGCGGTTAACCTGTCTGAGCCAGCTTTGCTAGATGGCGGGCGCTCGTCCATTCATTCGTCCGTTCAACATATTATCTGGGGTCTGAAACTTTATGACTTTGTCGTTAGTGTGTTTGAACAAGGGATAATAAACGAAATTCATTTCAAGATTGATGAAAGTAAAGCCAGTAGTGTATTGGAACAAGCCTACGTGGTCTACACGAAGAAAACTGGAAAGACAAAAAAGAACAATACTGTAATTGAAGACCGAATTACGATTTACGCGAAGGGATTGCGTTTCTAAGTGAACTAACATGTGTTCTCTCGTGGAAGGTGTCAGATGAGACGCAATTCGAAAACTTACGACTTTGACATTAGGGTGTTCGAGACTTTGAGTAAGCTTTGAGCAAGGTAGTAAACAAAATGCATTGGAACGAACCTACAGCGCTCATAGCGAGCATAACTGATTGAGCATAACTGATGGACTGAGCCGTGTTTGGAGATTCTCTGAGAGCTCGATTGTTGGTTTCACGGATAACTAATATTAAACGTTACGGGAAAGGAGAAATCTAAGTCAGTTGACAGTTCAATTCATTCTTTTACACTACAGGTCTGAGCGTCGTGCACTTGTTTTTTCTTGAAAATAGTCGTTTTTATCGCAAAAACAGTCGGTAAAACTGAGCCAATCCGTAAATACCTTGACCTCCCCCAAGACATTTTAGCTATCCCAGTCCCTTTAATTGTGTGTCCAGTGATTCACTTCCCGTATTCTCATGAGTCCCAGGATTACGACCGGGACTGCTCCGACTGCCGTCGAAAAAAGGACTTACTTTCAGATGGGAGGGGGGGGGGGGCGGGAGGGAGTCATTTGTTGAGTTGCTGGTGTGACAAAGAAATCCGTCAGAACAGTTTTGCCCCAAATAAGCTTTTAACAACAATAATAATATAATACAGAAATAGGCGATTGGTTTCTAAAATGTACCTCTAAACACTTTTTATCATATTATTTTTCAGCATACATTTTGTCAAGAGAATTTTTGAAGGGGTTCGTGGGGTCACGCTTCAGATGGAAAAGCGTTGCAACGGTCCACCACTCTGTGCTGGAAAGATCATTTACAATTGTCACCCACTCAGCTCTGCCAACCCACTCAGCTCTAAGTCGTGTTGGTGCAGACCGTTCTTGTTAAAATTTAGAAGTGTGTCAACAGGCACTTTATCAGAGTTACCTTGACAAATTTTGCCAAGCACGAAACTCCAAATGTACACCGACATTTTTTGTCGGCACATTTTGGTACAAAATCAACTCTTGAACTTGTCGGCAAGAAGTAATATCACACTATGCAAAACGTTTTTAGTTTCAACAGACTGATATAAGAATATTTCTGATGAAATCGGCATAAATGTGCCCAAAATAAGCTTTTGTCGGGCATGAAGCGAAACGAAAGCTTGTTGTCAACTCTTGTGTTAGTTAGCGAATAGCGTATGAAGCTTCGATATTCCACTTGTCGGGAAAATAAATAGAGGCAGTACCGCATTCTGCATAGAATTTCCACTTCAACTATCTAATAATCAAGCAAATAGACAAACTTCTGAGGGAATCCGTCGGCGAAAGTTGGCCGTGAAGCTCCAACAGAAGTATATGGACACTGTCTGTCAGCACGTTTTAGTACAACAAAAGCTACGAGCTCATATGGCACTTGTGACGAGTAGGCTGTACAAGAAAGTAGATGAGAACGTCAGAAAATACACCCACCACCCAAAAATGCGTTTCTGAAATAGAAATAGGATATTTAGTTTCACTCAGTTCTGAGCAGTTCCGGCATCGTCTCTGATTATCTGTAGCAAATGCGCATGACTGTTCAGCCCAATAAATCCACTCGTTTGATCCCTAGACTTGCCACACGGTTTCCGGTACTCCCTCCATCACTCCTTACTGTGGCCGAATCTGGTTCGGACTAAAAAATGGATCATCTAACTAAAGCATCTTCCTTTACATCATCTATCAAGTTTCACTCGAATCTGAACAGTTTTGAAAAATTTCGGTACCCCCTCCACCCCGTCGTCGGATCCGGTTCGGACTCTAAAATATGTCATCTAAGGTTTCATTTCATATTTTTGGCAAGTTATGTATGCGTTTACTATGTTTTTTTCTCTCCGATTTCTGGAGGAAATAAATTATTCGAATTGAATTGAATTGAATTGAAATTTAAAGTTTCAGGTTTAAGTTCAAGTTTCATTTAAGTTGATGCACTCGTTTGAACCCTATGCGAGCCTCAAATTTTTCGGCAATCTCCCTCCAACTCTTCCCACTGTGGCCGAAGCGGAATTGGAAACATAAACGTCGTATATCTTAATCCCTACTACCAGTCCATCAAGTGTTACTGAAATCGGAGCATAGCCTATCTGCAAATTTACCCCCCCCCCCCCCCACCTTGGCCGAATCCGGCCCGGACGGCAAATAACAAATATAGGCCGCATAAACTCGGCACTGTCGAACTTGCAACTCAGTCGATATGCCTGCAAAGTTTCGTTGTCTTAGTACCTCTGGAACTATTCTAACTCGCGACTACCGGAATTCCAAGAAACCCCCTCCAACCCCTCGGCTCCCCCCCCCCCCACAGAGCCGTACCAATCCCTCTGCTTTAGCGTATCTTGAGTTACCTCCCCCCCCATCCTCCACAGGTACCAGACCGGACCCGGACTTGACACTGAACATCTTAGGTGATATCTCTTTCCACCTGACAAGTTTCATTCAAATCCGATAGACTGTTCAAAAGTTATGCATGCCACTAGATTCCGGACTCCCCACCCATCCACTCCCCCCACGATGGCCGGATTGGGGAAACGACTATTCTCAAGTCAATCTGTTCGGGTCCTGACATACCTGCCAAGTTTCATTGCCCTAGCACATCAGGAAGTATGCCGAACTCGCAGTATCGCTAGAAATCCGCCCCCCCCCCCCACCCAGGTCATCCTGAATATCAACTTTCGTCAAGATCCGATCACCTGCTCGAAAGTTAAAAATACTTCAATTTTTGGCATCCCCCTCCCTCAACTCCCCCCCCCTCCCAGATGGTCGGATCGGGGTTGTGACTATTTTCTATATAATCTGGTCTGGTCCCTGACATGCCTGCCAATTTTCATCATCCTAGCTCGCGGGATCACTAGAAATTCGGATCCCCTCCCCCACAACTCCCCCAAAGTGAGCGGATCCGTTCCGGTTATGTCAGTCATCGATCTAGGACTTGTGCTTGTTCTTTCCACCAAGTTTCATCCGGATCTCTCCACTCTAAATGTTTTCCAAGATTTCCGGTTTCCCCCATCAACTCCCCCCAATGTCACCGGATCCGGTCTGGATTAAGATGGAACGTCTGAGACACGACGTCCTTCCATATGTCAAGTTTCATTAAGATCCGATCACCCGTTCGTAAGCTAAAAACATCTCATTTTTCCTAGTTTTTCCGGATTCCCCCTCCCTCCACTCCCCTCCGGATGGTCGGATCGGGGACTATTTCTTATTTAATCTGGTCCAGTCCCTGATACGCCTGCCAAGTTTCATCGTCCTAGCTTATCTGGAAGTTCCCGAACTAGCAAAACCGGGACAGACCGACCGACCGACAGACCGACGGACGGACAGAAATTGCGATCGCTATTTGCCATAAAATTCAGGTCCGCAAAAAGGCAGATTGTGTCAACTCAGTTAGCTTAATAGTCTGCTTCGGCATCCGAAGTAATTTCGCACTCAGTGATGGGAATATTTCTGAAGAAATTCGCGGTACAAAGCGCCGACAATAGCCCAGGAAAAATTTTCTGTCCACAACTTACAGTTTAACCTGGTAGTGCGGAGATGTGACAGTCTAGAAAACAACCGCCGAAAAATAAATCTTTTTGGGTCACATGCATTAGAGGGCTTTCTTTGGAAGTAACATTACAATCTGCAATTAAACATTTCCTGAGCTTCGCTCTAGAGACGTCATTTGCCAACCTTCCCTCAGGCCTCCCAGACGAGCTAATGACCCAGAACTACGCCGCTCCCCCCCCCCCCCCCCCCCCCGGTATTGGTCTTTGCGAGAAAAAAACAAACTTGTGGAAAAACAAGTTTTTTTCTCACAAGTTCGTTTTTCCAACTTGAGTGGCCTTGAGCCTGAAGAGGACCCTTGCCAAGAATTGCCGAAATATAGCTCTAAGAAAATTCAGTTTCACTATCAAATAGCAGTAGCAATTGTCGCTAGCATCCCGACGTGCTTCCCGGTCAAGGCGGCAACCCATGGGATCTAGCTTTCAAAATGCATGATTCTGGTCAAAATTATCAGCAACTATCTCTGGAGACTTTGTTTGACGTTTAGCGCTAAAATCAGATTCACGTCCGTGGTACGTGATGATCCTTCTGACAACTTGTCATTCTCGAGAGACAACATCTATAACAGACAAAAACGAAAATGGAAACAACGAAAGGCATGTCAGCAAGAACAAGTGCGCAAGCGCTCAGACGTAGAGTGTAAAAGTAAAATGTTTATCACATTTTAGATGCAAACAGCTTTAGAAGTAACTCAAGAGTTACTTAGAAGTAACTCTTTCCTAGTAACTCAACAGTATTGAAATAACCTTGTAATCATCCCCCTTTCAAAGTTTTAAATGTAAACAAATCGCCAGTATAAATCCAAAGAAATGTTGAAGATCTTGCAAGTTGCACGAATAGTATTTGTTCTAACACTATGCCTGCCAGTCCCACCCTTTATACCTCTGTTCCATTACCGAGGTAATAACAAGTGCAATAAACCAATTCGCAGCGGACTATAATGCCCCATGTGTCACAATTCATTAAGAACGGCATATCATCGATCATATGACAGAAGAGTCTAGTTTTCAACTGTTGATTAAAGAAGTA
The DNA here is from genome assembly GCA_023053575.1 of Branchinecta lynchi. Taxonomy (NCBI): domain Eukaryota; kingdom Metazoa; phylum Arthropoda; class Branchiopoda; order Anostraca; family Branchinectidae; genus Branchinecta; species Branchinecta lynchi. Next base: position 9,542,427 of record JAKZAP010000008.1, read on the forward strand.
CGTCGCGTCGTCTTGTTTGCTGCTGTTCCATAGATAAAACTCCCCAAAAATTCAAAAGTTGAACTTGAGAGCTGTCACAGACGAACTTAACTCATCGGTAATCTGGGCCCAGCTGCCCAGGGACGGGAGGGGGGGAGGGTCGGGACCGACCAAAATGCGTATTTACTCCTCTTTTTCCTCAAGTATACCAGCTTAGAATTTGATTACAGTCACGGGTCAAAAACTTTTTTCATGGGCAATTTGGGCCCACTTGCCCATGAATGGGGAGGGTGGGGGGTGGTTCAATTCCACGATATATCCCCAACCACTATGATCCAAAAGCACAAAGGAATTTCATTGTCTTATCTCCAGTCACTGTCAAGTTAAAAACATTAACAAATGGGCAATCTGGGCCCAATTGCCCCCTTAACCAAGTGGGGGTGGAGTCTGGGACCGGCAAAAAGTAAAAAGAAACCCCAATGCTCACAAACGATGATATCTGTTGATTCCTGTCACGGGTAACGAACTTTACTTCTGGGCAATCTGGGCCCAGTTGCCCATGAACGGGGTGAGTGGGGGAGGTGTAACTTTAAAACAATTTTCCAGGCCTAGGATCTACACATACAAGGAATTTCATCGTCCTATGTCCAGTTTTGGTCAAGTTATGAACATTGTTCACTGGGCAATCTGTCCCCATTTGCCCCTGAACCGGGTTGGGGTGGGGGGTGGGACCCCCAAAAGGCCCAGCTAGACCCCAATACCCACTAGTATACCAAATTTGAACTTGATACTTGCACTCGTTCATAAGTCATGAGCTCCACAAAATATGGTGAATATCGAAAACCGAAAACCGAAAACGGAAAGCTGCTACAGCTCTCGCAACAATGGATTGTTCCAAGGAACACTCCACTAAAAACGATGGCGCCCCGACGCCATCGCAACGATGCTACAGTGCAATGAATAAAGCGCACCCTTAGGCAAAACGGCGCGGCTTCGGGATCTAAAGCTACGTTTACACGGAGGGTATTTACCCGTACTCCGCGGGTATTTTCCCCAGCAACATCAACAAAATCCCGGGTATTTTAGACTTCAATTTCGCGAACTTTTTACCCGGGGATTTGCTTGTCGAAGGGTATTTTATGACGTCAGCAACAATAAAATTGGATTTACGAGCAATAATTTGATTATGACAACATAAGAAGTGTTCCAAATGGACACATCTTGTTGTCCATTGTAAAGAGATATCCTGAGCTTTATAGAGCGAGTCCGAATTCAACTTTTAAACAGAAAATGCTACTTAACTCTGCAATTTTTGTAACGTTTTGGTTTCGGACTAGAATTTTCGTGAAATTTTACGTGCAATTAATACCGCGAAAAATGTCACGAGAAATGATGCAACGATGCAGCCTTTTATGCGGAATTCTCAGGAAGAAGCGGAAGGCGCGCTGAAGCGACGAAATGTAAAAATTAATAGTAGGAGTTTTCTAGGGCAAAATGGCCTGAAAACACTAAAACAAATACTTACAGATGGTTGTTTGAAGGTAAAAAAAAACAGATTAAATTCATTTGAATTAATATCAAATAAAAAGAGAAAAACTGCTATCATCAAAAATAATACGGTACTTTTTTCACTGTGGGATGACAGGAAAATGTACTTAAATTATTCGTTTTCCAACGAAATCAGGCAAAAATAGATCAGAAGTATAAATTAGAATGGTTCTACCTTTTCTCACAATCTCGGAAAGGTTAATGTAAAAACAATGCTGTGTTCACACTTGTCTGAAAGAATTTGAACTGAAATGACCTGAAACTCCTCAAGTTCGACCTAATTCTCCAAACAGCAGACTGCTTACTCTCCCCAGAGTCATCAAAAATCACATTCCAAAGGATTTATAAAGCCCCATCGCTGGTCGCGATGAAAGTACTCGCCGATTTTCAACCGCTAATTATGCGGAGCATCGGCCGATTTTCACTACGGTATTGCTCAAAGTTTTAACATTGAACACAAAGTCTCCAATTTTCACAGAAGAAATGAAACTATCTAATTCGGACACTTTCGTGACATTAATTGCGGAATTTTGTGCGAAATTTTCCTGGACGACTGGATTCGGACACGCTCATAATCTTGGAATCTATTGCCACATGACAGTAGTCTCCCATGAAAAATACCCGGGTACCGTGTGAACACTTCCCCTCTCGTACACGGGGAAAAATACCCGCCGTGTATTACTCCCAGGTTGTATTCGCTGGCCCAGTCAAAGTAAAAGCTGTGTTAAAATTAAGTTCAGAACATGCAAGTGAACTTCGGGAGAACGAGAAACGTCGCCCGAGCGATGACTCACATTTCATGTCAACCAATCAACGGCATTCGTTGGGGACAACTGTAGTTGCGGCTTCCGGCTCTTCCGCTAGGTCCACGGCGATTCTTTATCGTCACGAACCGTTAGTCATCAAGAGCTGATCAAGAGGGACATACTCTAGTTGGAAGTTATTAAAAATTGTCGTATAAAAAATCCTAAGGAAAAGCCGGCGTTGCCGACTAGTTGGCAACGAGAAAACTATGTATAGGATTTTTGTTTGTGTTCCAACTAGTCCGCCACTTTAAGAAAATTCGTATAGGAAATCCCGCGTTGCCGACTAGTTGGCTACGAGAACAAGACCAAAGGTTTTGATGGGATCCCAAAAATTCAATATATGATCCAGACAACTGGGTCTTGTCTTAGCCAGATCCAGTCATCGCCATACTCCTTGAACATTGTTACAATTAAAATTCAGAAACAGATTAAGGCCAAATAGCTAATCATCTGAGAAAACCAAGTTCAGATATGGATTCAGCATGTGTATTTACCCCTATAAGTCTTATCTGTTTTAACGAAAACTTCCTGCCACTTCTGCCAACTTCCGCGGTTTCGGCCGAACTCAAGAACTACTTGTCCGGCGAAAAAAGAAAGCTCAAAAACGAAAAACTCTAAAGGACGTATACAGGAAAACAAGACCAAAGGTTTCGATGGGATCCCAAAAATTCAATATCTGATCCAGGCAACTGGGTCTTGTCTTCGCCAGATCCAATCTTCGCCAGACTCCTTGAACATTTTTACTATTAAAATTCAGAAACAGATTAAGGGCAAATAGCTAATCATCTGAGAAGACCAAGGGCTTGGGCATTCCGGGCGAACTACTTGTCCGTCGAGAAAATCGTTTTCACCATCGTCTTCATCATGTCTTCTTACCCCTAAATTGAACATCTAATCAACTTCAAATAAATCTTTTACTTTTAACAAACTTTCCGGTTTTGGCCGGATTCCGGGCGAACTACTTGTCCGATGAAAAAATGGTTTTCACCGTCGTGTTCAGCATGTCTTCTTACCTCAAAATCGACTATCACATTAGCTGTTCAAAATATTTTGTTTCCCCCTTAATTTGAACCCCCTCTCCCACCCCTAAAGGTAGGGCTACAAAGCTCGACTGGTCCAACGACCCAACGAATCCTCACACCAAGTTTCATCAAAATATCTCATTCCCTTCGAGAGTTATCGTGCTTACAGACGGACGGACAGACGGACAACTTTTGCGATGTCATAGGTATCCCTCGGCTTACGTTTTGGGATCCCAAAAAATCGTATAGGATTTTTATTTGTCATCCAGCTAGTCCGCCACTGTAAGAAATTTCGTATAGGAAATCCCGCGTTGCCTACTAGTTGGCTACGATAAAAATTCGTATAGGATTTTCGTTTGTGTTCCAACTAGTCCGCCACTGTAAAAAATTTCGTATAGGAAATCCCGCGTCGCCGACTAGTTGGCTACGAGAAAAATTCGTATAGGATCTTGTTTGTGTTCCAACTAGTCCGCCACTGTAAGAAATCTCGTATAGGAAATACCGCGTTGCCGACTAGTTTGCTACGATCAGAAATCATACAGGAGAAAAGTTTGTAGCCAACTAGTTCGCTGCCGTAAGAAATTTCGTACAGGAAATGCCGCGTTGCCGACTAGTTGGCTATGATCAGAAATCATTGCGTGTAAGATAATGTGGTGCATAGCCAACTAATACGGTCAAAATCTTTCTTGAGACTGAAAGCTTGAATGCGACTAGCTGGATATTTCGAAATTTCTATGTGAATTGACACAATCCGACTAGCTGACATTTTCTGAAATCTCTGTACGAGTGAGAGACATACCCAACTAGCTGAATAAAAAGTTTTCTCGTAGACGAATTCTCGTCGTTGCCAACTAGTTGGCCATGCGGGATTTCTATAGAAAATTTCTGCCGATCCAACTAGTTGGCTAAAATAAGAAAATTATCCAACTAGTTGGCTAAAATGAGAAAACTCGTCAAGGAATTACAGAATTATCAAACTAATTCTCTAAAATGAGAAAATTGTATAGAGACACAATGATCATCCAATCAGATGGCTGTTAGTTCATTGACTATTAGACAAAATGGCGCATAGCCAACTAACGGGATCGAAATCCTTGCTGAGAGTGAAAGCTATTGCGACTAAAATTCTTATCCATGTTCATAGAATCCGACTAGTTGGATATTTTCCGAAATCTCTATCCAAATTCATTCAATCTGACTAGTTGGATTTTTTCTACAATCCCTATACGAGTGTGAACACAATACGAGCGTGAACACAAACAAAAATCCTATGCGGATTTTTATCATAGCCAACTATATAGTCGGCAACGCTGGATATCCTATACGAAATTTCTTAACAGTGGCCGATGGGACACAAACAAAAATCCTATACGAATTTTTCTCGTAGCCAACTAGTTGGCAACGCTAGTCCCCGAAGCCGCGCCGAAAGTCGGCGGTGGTGGCCCGCCGGTAAAGTTACGCCGCCGAATTTATTTAGGTGAAATGTTTCAAGTTCTTTTTCTTTTGAGTTTTATCTTCCAAACGCTGTTCTGTTTTTGCCATCAGCAAGTAAGCAGTGAGTCGTCGGTTATGGCGGCAGTGCAGGACTATTATTTATTACCAAAAATTGTATGTTAGCTCCACACCGTGTAAACAAAGTGACCAATAGTGACCGTGCTGTCTGTCCAAAGTTTGCTAGTTCAGACACTCCCGGACAAGCTAGGGCCAGTGCCGCCTTTTACTTTTGGCGGACCCTAGACCATCCATGGGTTTGTGCCCCTTTTCAGGAGTCAAAAAATTTCGGTAACAAATGACGAGGGTGCGTAACCTGGATCGTAAAGAACAAGGCGGCCAGCAACCATAGCCTGATTTCTCAGCAGTTTACGCTTTCCGCTTGTCCTCTCTTTTCCCGTGGTCCCCAGCACCGCCCTAACTGGCCTAAGGGTGAAGACGACACTAGCTAGGGTGGTGAAACCTGCCATTCTTTGTGGACAGTTGCGCCATTACACGGAAAGTCGGAAAACGTTTTAATTACTTCGAAATTCTCTCGATTGCTCTACATTCGAAATTCCCTAAAATCTCCTTGAGTACTGGGGATTACCCCTTTCACAAATTTTATTTGTAGTAAAGCAGCAGGTAGCCTATATAGGTTAAAGGACTGTATGGCACTTGCTTTGAATTGCCTCTTTTGCCGCTTCCTTCGTCTATCCCCTCGTCACTTTGCTAGTTTCTACACTTCCATACAAGCTAGGACCACACAATTCTGTATGCATCAAAGGACCCGACCGATAATCAAGGAGTCCTTCTTTTCCGAATCCGACCATCCATGTGGGGGGGGGGGAGCAATCCTTAATGTTGACCCTCATATATCTCAAACGGTACAAGGCAATGGGAACCAGATACGTAATTATGGGGCCATGACGGAATCCGGCTTTGGTGGAGGAATTTGAGGGGTTCCTGGATGTCTTCTCTTTTGTGACATGTCAAAATCTCGACTCGTGATCTGATCAGGAGGAACTTGCCAGCTGGCGAGAGCAAATGTTCTATTTATATGGCCGGGCCGTATGCTACCCTTAGCTAAAATAGTCCCTTGCAAGTGCTATATGATCTTTCTACTCTTCCGGTACCTCTCCTCAAAATCCTCCACTGGGTTTCTATCCGATAAAGACGTCCCCCCCCACGGACGGGGAATGCTCCGGTTATCATCAAAAAGGACTCCCCTTCAGATTCGGAGGGGAACCAATTTTTGCTGGTGTTAGTGCAATATAAAATTAATTAAAAACAATCAGAATAAACATAACAAAATAAAGTGGATCCAGACTAATTTCGTCACTTGCATTTTTTTTTTTTTTTAACAAAATCCGTTTGCAAGCATTCCCCACATATTCCCCGTGTTCTCGCTGTTTTCTGTACGCGGAGTCTGCGTGGAGTGACTCCCTGATACGTCTATGTGGATGGAATTTTATACAAGGGACTAGTACCGTGACAAATAAACCAGCTGATGGGTCACGGTAAAGTCACTGAATAGCATTCCATTTCCATCTACGCAGAGGTGTTACTAGCCAAAATGTTTGGGGGGGGGGGCGAGGCATTTACCGACTGGCTGGTAATTTTTACCGACTTTTTGTGCAGAAAAAACTACCGTTTCAGCAAAAAAAATGACATTTTTGAAAAAAATCAACTGATTCTCAAAAAATCCACCGATTTTCAAGAAAACCGACTATTTTGACGAAAAATCGACCAATTTTCAGAAAAAACGACTGTTTTCATGAAAAAAATCAACTGTTCTGACAAAAAATCGCGGCGCTTCGCGCCGACTCGGTTATTTTTTACCGACTGGCCGACAGCATTGGGAGGGGGGGGGCGTCCCTTCCTCCCCCCCCAGCCGTGACGCCCCTGCATCTACGTGGTGTTTGGTCGCATCTGGCCCAGATCTCAAATGGCACATCCGGTCCATGACTTTTGTACCATCGAAGTTTCATCACTTTCTTCTTTTGGTCCCTATGCGTAGGCTACCAAACATTTCCGGAACCCCTCTCCCCCGTGTCCACATGCGATTCGGAGACATAAATATCAAATCTAGGGCATTTGCTCCTATCAACCACCGAGTTTTACTCGAGTGGAAGCACTTCCGGATCTTGGACACATGACCAAATTTCATCCCATTCCCTCCATCCGTTTGGTCCCTATGTAGGATACGAAGCCTCTCCCTCCACCCCACCAACGTAATCGGATGCGATTCGGACCCGCAAATTTTGCATCTACGACACTTACTACCGAACAAGTTTCCCTTGAATCGGAGAACATCCGTAAAATTTCGGTGACACCCAACTCCCCCCACCAATGCAGGATCCAGTCTGGACTCAAAATAAAATCTCTAGTACCCATGACCTTTGTATGATAAAATTGGTATCTGCGCATGTGCAATGATTTCCGGGCCTCCCCCTCCACCCGGAAAGTTTCAGAAAAGTGAAATGTCTCATCTAGGGCATTTCTTTATATGAGACACCAAGCTCCCTTGAATCGGAGTACTTCCGATAAAATAAACGTCCGCCCCTTCCAACTCCCCGTGTCCAGAGGTTGGATCCGGTCTGTTCTTCAAAATCACGCATCTGGGGGCCCCTGATCTTTGTATTGTCCAAGTTTCGTCTCAATCGCTAAATCCCTTTGGTCCCTTGTATATATGATCCAAAAGTCCACCTCCACCCCCACCCTCCCGTGGTAATCGTATCTTTTTGCTCCCACAATAAATAAAGTTTACTTCGACTCGCGTCACGGAGGTCGCAAGTTTTCGTGTTCCCCCTCCCTCCATCCCCACACGAATGATCGGATTAATCCGCGAAAACATGGTTTCGCTTGGTATTCAGCCGAGTCCTTCAGAGGCTTGTCAACTTTCGTCGTCTTAGCTGACGTGGAAGTATCCGAACTAGCTAAAGTGAGACAGAGGGACCACCAATTTTCGATTTGGGGAGAATTACTGCTGGAAAATTGCAAAAAATACCTTGAAAATGCTAAAAACAGAGCAAACGCCAATAAATTTTTGGCGCGCCACCGATTACTTGCCGACGGCGCGACGACAAAAAAAATTTCTGCGCGCCGCCGCCGACCCAAATCCTCTCCGCCGAATTTGAATTTGGCGTGGCTTCGGGGACTAGGCAACGCCAGCTTTTCCTATAGGAAATTTCTTACAAATGCCAACTAGTCGGATAGTGACCGCGAGGTGTATATGCATGATTGGATATTTAGATTTTGTATATTTATACGACAATTTCTTATATTTTCCAACTAGAGGTGTCCCGTGCCATTGAGCATGTTCCATCCTACTTACCGTAGTTACTACGCATGACGTCACGAATTCTGGCTTTTTGCCGTCAAGGCTGGAACGATTTTTCTATTTTCCAGCAGGATCTCACGCCAGGGGCGAATCCGACCAATCACGTTCCAGAGATGCGTAGTTACTACGCTTACCACGCTCCCGAGCATGGTAAGCAAATAGTAACTATTAGTTACTATTCCGACAAGGTTGGAACGGTCAGCGTAGTAACTTTTCGTGAGGATGGAACGGAAATAGTAACTAATAGTAGTCGCGTTTTTTGCAATCGCTTGGAACGAAAGTTACCGTTTTTTGCGATCGACTGTCGACTGGAGGTCCAGTCGATCCGTTTTTTGTCGCTTGACTGGAGATCGACTGGGAACAAAGTCAACAGTCGATCCGATGCACCTTTCTCTTGGAGGTCCAGTCAAACTTGGTGCCAAATTTTGAAAACTGAAACATGTGGACCCAAAAACGTACAATTTACACCTCAGGAAGCGCCAGTACTGCAGCAGTTTCAGAGACTGCCGAGGGAAGAGTTGTGGGGATGGACTGATTTATTGACTGATAAGGCTTGTTCTCGCTCCCCTATCAAGCGACAAAAAACGGTCAACTGGATGAACCCGGGAACAAGTCCCAATCGCCAGTCGATCTGTAAAAAACGCGACTAGTAACTATTGTTACAAGGGTGGAACACGCTCATTGTAAACGGCCTTTCTTATATACTGTAATTCATCTTTTTACACTGTGATTTTCTGGTGTCTCATCGTCAGTTGAAGATTGCTTGAATTCGAAAATCAACACAAGTGCCGTTTACGGTATACCTAATATAGAAAAAAAAAAAAGGTTAGAAAAATAGGCTAGAGACAGAGAGCGTGTTCCACCCTTGTAACAATAGTTACTATTAGTTACTATTTCCGTTCCATCCTCACGAAAAGTTACTACGCTGACCGTTCCAACCTTGCGGAATAGTAACTAATAGTTACTATTTGCTTACCATGCTCGGGCTGTGCTCGGGAGCGTAGTAAGCGTAGTAAATACGCATCTCTGCAATGTGATTGGTCGGATTCGCCCCTGGCGTGAGATTCTGCTGGAAAATAGAAAAATCGTTCCAGCCTTGACGGCAAGAAGCCAGAATTTGTGACATTTTGCGTAGTCACTACGGTAGGTAGGATGGAACACGCTCAGAGATTATGCTTTTTTTTCTTTTATGGTTTTTAGTTCTCTTTTCATGTTCACCTGTACCTACCTGTATTAGCCTATCAGTCAATTCAGAGCCTGTCCGTGGAATACTCTATATGACTTACTCTATATGACTAATTCTAAAACACGCCAGTGATTCTCAGGAAGGAGGAGTAAAATTGTCCGTAACAACTCAAACTCAGTGACTCAAATCCTGAGCCAGCGCAGCTGTGACACAGTTTCTTCCGTTCTTCCGCAGGTACCCAGAGATTCTTCAGCGGAAGGGAGAGATAGTCATCAAGTGTATTAGGGTGTGAATACTCCACTTAGTGGAAATACAGATCTGCAGAACAGACATATGGTTTATAAACATATTACACCACATCCAGAAAACTAAACGAACAAGAAACAAGTTTGTGAAAGGTAAAGGTAATGCAGAATAACAAGAAACTGCTGGAGAGCGGCCCCCCCCCCAGGAGCTTCTAGCAACTGTATAGCAATAAAATGCCAATGAGCGCTGCAGGTAATGTCTTAACAAAATTTAATTAGGCCTGCTTTCAGAACAGATTTTAGGTTTTAAAAGGGCCCATCCCCAAGACTGTAAGGCCAAAAAGAGCATACTACAGAAGTCGCAACACAGTCTAGTACACTAGCCCATTTCAGGCACGGTGCTCAAACGTCTAGCACCATGCCTGGGTGCTAGACGTTTGAGCACTGTACCTTGGATTTCATGTATGGTGCATGGATTTCAGTATACAGTGTTCTGTCATCACAACTGAGCACCGGCTCGGACAGGGCTGAAATTACTACTATGAATTAGAGAAATCAAAGACAATCCTTTATATATTTTTCACAACAAAAACAAAAGGGCTCTAATGATGATGGAGATGAAAAATCTAACAGCACCCTATCTATTTTCCATGTATTTTCCCTATCTATTCCCCAAAAGCCAATATTCTGGTTGGCTGCTAGGTAGAAAAAGCTGAGGCACAGGACACTTTGCATGCAAAACCCTTGACTATGTAGAAAAGGAAATGAGGTTTTTCACATCTGTCATCAGCCGAGCCCTTTTGTTTTTATTGTGAAAAATATATAAAAGATTGTCTTTGATTTCTCTAATTCATGGTAGTAATTTCAGCCCTGTCCGAGCTAGTGCTCAGTTGTTATGACAGAAACTGTGTTTTTGATGTATGCACTGTATACTGAAATCCATGCACCTACATGAAATCCAAGGTACAGTGCTTGAACGTCTAGCACCCAGGCATGGTGCTAGACGTTTGAGCACCGTGCCTGAAAAGGGGCTAGTGTACTAGACTGTCGCAACATGCCAAATTTTAGAATTCTTTATGATCAGAATGACTTTTTGGATCACAAATCAAATCAAATCAAACTGGTAAATGATGGTGCTTCAGCTCGACCCTTTCCAAACAAAATGACCATACAAAATAAAAAAAATTAAACAGAGTAGGCTAGCCTTTGCTGTAGCCTATCCCACATTCAACAAAGGTTTATAACTTTTCTTACCATTTTACAAAATAAATCGGTTGGGGTTGAGTGGAAAAGAAACTGAGTGTTTGCTGACCCTTTCCCCTTCCTACTCATTTGTTCTCCTTCGGCGTGGTGCCCCACTTAAATTTTCAAGGGGCCGTCAACTATCCAGGAAAAAATCGTAAACTGACGCCTCGACTCGGTACCATGTTACAAAGATATTTATCGCATCTAGAAGACATTCAATCCTCAAACAATGGGTCATTATCTCGAATTTAAAACGTTCAGTTTTCATGAGTAATCTTGATCAACTGATGTGATGCAACCAGATTTCACAATTCTGATGAGAAACTGATTTTAGGGCTATTTTTTTTGTTTTTCCTGAGTACCTTACCTCTCTGCCCCCTTGGAAGGCCCCCACCACCCCCCTGCTGATTGACTGATACTCCTTGAGACCAAGCTGACTATATGCTGAGTAGACGTACTGTATGACAGTATGACCGGTCAAAAACGCTCAATGGTTGAAATGGTTGACATAAAATAATTGAAATACTTGACAATAACAAAAATGTTAAAAGAATTGGCAAAAATAAATGTCAGAAGAATAATAATAACTGGAGAAACAGTAATGAAAGATCCTTTGACAAAAAAAATCTCTTAAAATCATATGTGTTAAAGCAAGAATAATGCTTGGTACAAATGATAAACTTTGAAATCATTTTTTATTAAAAATTGTTCTTTCTTAATATTTTCTTGTCATTCTGTTTAATTAATTTTTGCAACCTCTATGAATTTTTTTAAAAGTGTTCGCTGGATTCCAAGCAAAGTACTTGTCAGGTGACAAAATGTAAGGTCAGATCTGGTATCAGCATGTCTCCTTCTACCCAAATCGAATGTCACATTAGCGTCGTGAAAGCCCACGGTTTAAAGGAGTAGCAAAAACCTGTTTTGAGCCTTTTGCGCCATGCTGTCAAAATAGTAAGAATGGAAACTTTCTTAATGGTTGCCAAAAAATGGTTCACAGAATTACAAAAAATATTAACAAACAAATATCCTCACTTAAATCACCTCATTAATTTATTATTTTCCAATTCTTTTTATATTTTGACAGAAATGTTTGTCAGCAAAACATTTATTATTGTTTCTAATATTTTTGTTCTTTTGACATTTTTACTATTTTTCTGCCAAAGTTTTTTATTATTTGAATACTTTTTTTCAAGTACTGTATTTCAGTTATTTTATGTCAACTATTTTGAACCTTTTTGCCCCCTCATAGTATGGAGGAGGTATGCTTCTTTGAACACTTCTCTAAATATTAGACGTTTTTTGCATTTAAGACAGTTAAGTGAGAATTATAAATTAAGAACTGGGAACCCATCATTTTGTTCACCCGCCATTTCGTTCACCCGTCATTTCACCTAAAAAATCCGTTGGTTCGCCCACTTTTTCCGACAATTCGTCCACCCGTCTGTTGGCCCCAAAAATCCGACAGTTCTTCCACACCGTCATTTCGTCCACCCGTCACCACGCCACCCGTCACTACGACCACCCATCAATACGGCTACCCGTCACTACGTTCACCCGTCAATTCGCCCAACGTCAGTTCGTCCACCTGTCAGTTCACCTACTACTCAATACCGACAGTTTGCCCACTTCGAAAATCCGACAGTTCGCCCACTTCGAAAATCCGACAGTTCATCCACTTAAAAAATACGACTATTGGCTCACTTCGAAAACAGACAATTCGTCCACTAAAAAAATCCGACGGTTGGCCCACTTTGAAAATCCGATAGTTGGCCCAAGTCGACCTTGTCTGAACATAACACCAGCTAAAAGCAAAGCATTTTAGTTTTCTTTTGAAAGAAAATATGAGATAAAAGTCCGTGGATGTAATTTGTTATTTCTTCTTGCACATTCTTTTTCTCTTTTGTTGGGATTCTTCGGACAGCCATGTAAATGATGCAAAGTCCTGGTGTGGATGAAATAAAAGTCCTTTGTTGTAATTTGTTTTGTGTTAACTTACTGTTAGCGCTTTGTTTTGTGTATCAGCACTTACTAGGTTTGGTTTTGATCACATAACTTACCCTCGGTTGGACATTCAAAGCAGTCTACCACAAACCTCTGATTTGTGGATACCCTTTGTCAAATGCTGGGTGTATCTAACGTTTAGCATAGCTAATGCCTAATGCTGGACACCCTATACATGCCTTAGGCTATGTCTGGTTACCTGTTGGTACCCTAACCCTGACCTACCCAAGTGTAAATGAATTCTGATTGGTGGATTTGTGACCTTGATTCAGATCATTAATATTTGATTTGGTGAGAGTGTCAGGAGCCTTTGGCATAGAATATTCAGCGTTAGGCATAGGGTATCAGGGTATCTCGTTTGGTATAGGGTATCAAAAAACAAGGGAGTGTGGTAGACTGATTCAAAGTTAGGCGATGGTCTAACTAAAATACACCTCTAGGCTACTATACAAGTGTGGTAGGAAGGTATTGGGAAGGTACCCTAGAAATAAAGATAATGGTTGTTTTTCTTTTTACTATCTTTGACCTTTTGCTCAGTTTTTGTTCCCTTTTCCATATACTTGTCTTTATACTTAGCATATCTGTTGAATTTGCAAGCCTTAACACAAAATCAAGCAAATTATAAGATCTCAGAAAACATCTAAGACTTGGAAGTTCCCTTATGATGTCTTGTATTTGCATTGACTATATGCCCAGGTCTTTGCAGGTGCTGTGGAACAGACATACAAGGACTGTGTTCAGCAACCTAGCTATTGCCTGGCTAGTGGGAGCTATTTTGCTTAGGTTGGCTTTTCATTTTCTGTAGGTCCATATTTTCCTGTCTTCTTACTTTGCTTTGGAAGTCCTGGTGTTGAGGACATTTTGAAGTTAGTTCGAAGCCCTTCAGAACAAACCTCTATGCCTACAGTAAAAAAGCATGACACACAGTCCAGTACACTAATCCTTTTTGTGATAACCGCACTCGAACGCTTCGGCATGCTGGCAGGGGTGGGCTGGGCATGGTGCTCATATGTAGGGGAGACCAGCCATGATGAGGACACGTCTATATATGGGACTTTGAGGATTTTCGAATGAAAAGCTTGAGCAAAAATTCTAGTTAGTTCACTGCTGAACCGCCATCTTGTTCAAGTTCAAGTTCTATTTATTTCAAACTAAATTCAGTATAAAGAACCAATTTGGCAGAGAGAAGGCTCGAGGCCAAATGGCGGACATTTTCTTCTACTACAAATTATAAGAACATCAACGCATAAGTTATAAATAAACGATAATTCATCCAGTTTCCAGATTCAAATGACCAAGATTAGTTGGGATTGACCGAGACAAACCAACACACGAACCGTTAATTGTTTAATTTATTTTTGTATTATTATTTATTTTTCTCAAGTGTTTTCAATGAGCATTAATTTAACTTTATTTTAACTTCAAATTTGATCTTTTGCCACCCACTCATGACCCTCCCTGAAGTAGGACCGCCCGGAATAAAATACCAGGAAGTACCAAACTAACACCAGCAAATTGCAAACAGGAAAGGCACAGGAAAAGTTTCGTTCCATCTTTCGTGACACTTTTTTATTTTCAAGACTAAATCATTCTCTTTTTTTTTTTTTTTTATCAGTTTAGGCCTACTAATAAGTCATTTTATTAATGTTTTCAGGGATTCCCTGACAATTTGTATGCCCCAAGAGTTTGTTTTGAGAATTTTTTTTTAGATGAGTCACACCATGTGGCGTATTTTATGAATTGTATTATGTTATTGTTGCAATGATGAATTGACTGACTATATATGTATATTTTAGTGTAATTATGTGACGTAAAGGTTGAGTCCGGCGCATGCGCTGCGAAAGTAACCTTTTATAAATAAAACTCACTCTCTCTAGTTACGGCCATTATTGGATCGAATTTGTCTTAGAATTTTTTGTTGAAAATAAGTTTTTCGACCCTGTTTGTAAATTCAATGGAGAACTTTAAAGTTGGGCAGATCTACAGAGGATAAAGATAGAATGATAGCTGCAAATGAAGCCTAGTTACTAGGCTTCTTCTGAGACATCATCATTTTTTATATGAGCGCCATCTGTCGTACAAATTCAGGTCACTTCAGGTCAAAATGTAATGGCTGGGACACACGTACCAGCCACAATGGGGGTTAAGTATCCCCAAACCAGAAAATGGGGATGTCTGGGACACAATGCAGATCGGGCTCTTTTGCCAATATATCCCGGTCATAACAGGATAGTTATCAATTCACTGTATTCGCTGCTTTCGGGCTGTTCGTTAACAGCGTGAAATGCTTCTGAACATCCCAAAGAATGTTTGCTTCACCTAATCCCCGAGGGTGCAACCGGTCTGATAATTACAGCAATAAATAGCCCTGCAATCAGCCCAACAGAATCATGTTCTGTTATAATTTTCCGAACCACCAAACACTTACCTTAGCTTTACTGCGTGCTACCCCTTCTTAGATGGAGAGCTTTGCTTTGTATGTACAGAGCAAGAACCAGGGCCATCAGAGCCCTACCTATGTTTCGAGTCAACAGATCGTCACTTAGACCATTCCATACGGGTTGTCGGCGAAACATCCCCTGGCGAAACTTCCCCATAGCAAAAGGTCTTCATGACAAAACATCGACGTGGCGAAACGTCCCCGCGGCTAAACGTCCCCATGGCGATACATCCCCGGCCAAAATAGATCAGTAACCAAAATACGGTAAAACAAAAAAATATTTGGAGGGGGGTGGGGGGATGTCATGATTTACATCAGTTCTGTCAATTATTACATCATACCTTATACTTTATATCACGTTCTTTCAAAGCGGATTTATTTAAAACCAGAGCGTAGCTGTACAATTTAAATATTCTCTAGAGTAATACTGGTTTCGCCTTAAGAAAAAACCGGCGACCCCCCCCCCCCCCCCCGGTACCATATCGGTATATTTATAACGAATGAATGAAGAGATTAGGTTAAATATGAGAGATTTAAAAACCTACAATAACTTAATACCAACAAACTGACTGTAACAGTTGACAGATTGACATTGCTATTATAATGAATGATTATCAGGAAACCAAATAGGTGTTGGGGAAAAGAAGTTTTGGCTTTCGGTTGTACTTTGAGGAGTTGAGCTTTGGAGGAGGGCTGACTGTTAGAGGATAGCACAATAGTTTCCATGGTTTCATATTAATTAGCGCTCAGATGCCTCTGATCCTTACAATACAGACGAAGTGAAGATCGCCATCCGAGAGAGGGTCTCATTCAGTTGCCTCTAAGTAAGTGTTGGGTTATACGAAAAGTTAAAACAAAAATATGATTTTGTAGAGCTGAAGCAGGGTACTTATTGCATTAATTATTAAACGAATCGCGCTTGTAGGTAATTATTATTTTATTTTGTATGCGGGCATGTCCCATCGTTTGGGCATGGTTATTAAAACAAGACCAAAAGTTTTGATGGGATCTCACAAACTTAATATTTAATCCAGACAATTGGGTCTTGTAAATATTAGGTCTTTGCCAGACTTCTTAAATATTTTTACTAGTACAGTTTAGAAACAGATTAAATGGTAATCATCTGACAAGACCAAGTTCAGATATGGATTCAGCATGTGTGTTTAACGTATAGCCGACGTCGTCGATGAAATTGATCAAAACTTCGTTCCTTACTTCTGCCACTTTTCTGGTGTCGGCCGGATTGGCAAAACACTGAAGCTCAAAACCAATTCGGCATGTCTCCTTACCCCCAGGTCGAACCTCTAATCAATTTCACATACAACTTTTACTTTTAACAAATTTTCCAGTTTCAGCCGGATTCCAAACGAACTATACGTCCGGTGAGAAGATGACTGTCATAGACGGATTCAGCATGTCTTCTTACCCGCAAATCGACCATCTTATCAAATTTAAATAAAACTTTTGCTTTTAGGGCTTAGTGTACAAGGTTATAACACTTTGGGTGCTGCAAAAAACAATTAGAAATAACAAACCTCTTAATTTGGAACCCCTCCCCCACCCCTAAATTGGAGCCCATCTTCGAAATTGACATGTACTTTGAGCCGAAGGATCCTCACACCAAGTTTGAACAAGATATCTCAATCCCTTCGAGAGTTATCGTGCTAAAAGACAGACTGACGGATATTTTTACGAAGTCAAATGTATCCCATCACTTACGTTTTGGGATCCCAAAAGCTCACTCATTATTTATTGCCTGTAGTTCAGAAGAATCTGTTCCTTGGACTTGGACGACACCAGGTCTATTTGATATGAGGCTTCCTGTTGGGATCAACTGTCTGCTGACGTTTCTGTTATGCTCTAGTACTAGTTCTTCTATTCTGGAGTGCATCCATCCAGGTACTCCAGAAGGTACTTGTTCAATCGGTGGGGGTAAGTTGAGTCTGTTGTTTTAGACAAAATTGAAAATTGTAAATCGTAGGCAAGAAATTGGGGTAGTCAGACATGAGGTCTGTCTGAACAAGACCAAAGGTGTTGATGCGATCCCAAAAATCTAATATTTGATTCAGGCAATCGGGTCTTGTATTCCCCAGATGCAGTCTTCGCCAGGCTAATTATCGGAGAAAACCAAGTTCACATATACCTCTGTAAGCCATATCTATTTTGACGATATTGACCGAGACTTCCTGCTTTACTTCTGCCAAGTTTCAGGTTTCGCCCGAATTCCGAACGAACTACTAGTCCAGCAAAAAAAGAAAATTCAGAAACAAATCCAGCGTATCTCCTCATCCCTATTTTTTTTTTGTTTTCAAGCGTCACCTACACTTTCCTCTATTTCTACATTTAATTTTTTTGATATTTTTTCTTATTCCCTCTTTTAGCCCTTATATCTCATTTTAACATTTTCAATACATCTTTAAAACCTTTTCTTTATTTTCCTTCCTTAATATCTCCTTTCCTTAAAATTGTCATTCTTTAAAAACTTAATATTTACAAAAATACTATCCCTCTTTATTTCTTTTTGCAACCAAACCAAAAAGGTTTTTTGTCCTGGAGACATGAACAACATAAACTTTGTTCGACCTCTTCGCACTTCCTGCGTCAAAGGATGCCCTTCCGTCATAGGGAATCCCTTCTGCAGTGGCATTTCCTACAATCTTTTTCATTTCCTTCTCTGATACCAAAACTCTTTTTTGTTTAATAAATCTCTAAAAAAAAAATAAAAATAAAATATAAATAAACGTTCATTTGATAGTACTTTACATACAAAATTGATTAGTACGATTAAATGAAAAAAACTTTAACTATTACCAATTTTCTTAATATAAAACTACTTTGGTAGCAAAAAATAACTTTAAAACTTTATCCCTTTGTTAAAACTTTAAAATATACCATTTAAATATAACTGTACTTTCCCACTTATTATTTCTTTTTCCTTATCCCTATAAAGAACATCTAATCAACTTTGAATAAAAGTTAAATCCTGCTACAACCGGATTCCGGACTAATTATATGTCCGGGTAAAAATGATTGTTATATACAGACTCAGCCTCTCTTCTTACCCCTAAATCTATCATCTAATTGAACTTTTGCTTTTAACAAATTTTCCGGTTTTGGCCGGATTCCGGGCGAACTAGTTGTTCGGCGAGAAAATGGTTTTGACCATCGTGTTCAGCATGTATTTTTACTCCTAAATCGACCATTTAATCAACCTCAAATACAACTTTTACTTTTAACCAACTTTTCGGTTTTTGCCGGATTCCGGACGAAGTACTTGTCCGGCGACAAAATGGTTTTCACTATCGTGCTCAGCATGCCTTCTTATCCCATAATCGACTATCACATAAACTGTTTAAAAAGTATTTTGTTTGTCCCTTAATTTGAACCCCTCCCCCACCCCTAAATGTAGAGCTACAGGGCCCATCTACGAACTCGACCTTACTCTTGACCCAAAGAATCTTCACACCAAGCTTCATCACAATATCTCATTCCTTTCGAGTGTTATCGTGTTCACAGACGGACAGCTTTTGCGATGTCATAGGTATCCCTCCACTTACGTTTTGGGATCCCAAAAAGCTTTACTTTCCCATAGCAAGTGTAAACGAATATCTGCAAGCTCAATCAAAAGATAAAATGCTTGCAGGCAGGTCTGTTCAGAACATAGGAAGGGTAACACTGGTTACTCACAACTTGCGAAAGAGTGAACTGGCTAGCAACTTAGTGGTCAAAGTTTCATTGCTGGATCCACGAACGATGTTTCCGGCCAGAACTGTATCACCCAACATGATTGCACTGTTTAACTTCTAGGCCATGTCTAGGTCTGTCCAAACAACGTTACCCAAGTTATAGCTAATACAGTGATGCCCTTGGCCAGGAAGCACACTGAAGTCCAACCCATCCCACTATCATTGTTTTCTGTATAACAGACATAACTCCTAATTATCACATATGTGCGCTTGTGTTTAGCTAGATTGTCTCCAGGGTTCCTTGTTCATTAAGTCTTCGAAGTATCCTAGCCTGTCAAAAAATAATTGTGATGATTTTCCAGGGCAAGAAATGAAGTCATTTATCGTTGGAAGCACAGGAGAAGTAGGGAAAGAAGTTTTAAAGGAGCTAGCATCAGCAGCAGCATATGCATCTGTCGTTGCCTTTAATCGCCGCCAGGTGGAGTACACTGATGAGATTCTCAAGACGAGAGTTGAACAGAAAATAGTTGATTTTGAAAATCTCAACCCTGATGACTTTAAAGGGTTTGATGCTGGGTTTTGTACCATGGGCACAACTCGTGGAAAAGCAGGCGCCGAAGGCTTCGTCAAAGTTGATTATGACTATGTCATGAACGTCGCGAAGCTGGCAAAGGAAGGTGGATGCAAGCAGTTTCACATTGCAACATCTAAGGGGGCAGATCCTAATAGCTTTATCCTGTACTCTAAAACAAAAGGAAGGGTCGAGGATGATTTGAAGAAGCTCGACTTCCCACGTCTATCTATTTATAGGCCAGGCCTTCTTCTTTGCAAAAGAGACGAATCTCGGCCGCTAGAAACGATTGTTCAGGCTGTTAGCAGATTCGCCGATTTTAATTATTGGTGGTCCATTCCTACTTCAACAGTTGGAAAAGCAATGGTGGCAAATTCCTTGAAGGAGGGGAAGCAAGTGGAGGTGATAGAGCAGGCCGACATCATTAAGCTCGCAAAAGCTGATTAAGTGTCTATGGTATGTTATCGTATGTGTGAGCAAGAATCGAAAATCCAGTAAAAGAATCCCGTTCTTGAGCCTGCATTGTGTACATTGCCGCATTTCTACTGCCTGGGGTCGACATCTTAGGCGGAACACGATTAAAGCCATTGTACGATGAGACGATAAAAGAGAAACGTGGAACAAGCCTTACTCTACTTCCCTAATCATTTAATTAACTCTCCATTTTATTTTTACTCACCCTAACGGCACTATGCGGCATGCGGCCCCCTGACGTATCAGGTTTCCGATTCTTCTTTCTGAAAGTTTATTGGTCAGGAAGACTTATGCTATTTTTTCGGTGCTTTTGATCAAAGCCACGGGTTCAGAACACGGCTAAATACAATCGAGGCGATTTTAACTAAAAAACAGGAAACCAAAGGAGCAGTTTTGAGGAAGTCACTCATGGTCAAGAAAGAGGGTGTCTGCCACCCAGACACTAAGCAACTAACAAAACTTCTAAGCTCTGAAGAAGCCTACGTTTTGCATATCAAATGGGACGAATGTACGCAAACTTATAAATTCGCAATACACTGACATTTCGTCCATCTCTCGACTTCCCCTACTCCGAACTTGTCACTACGTAGCCTACGCTTTCGTTTCTTCATTCAGTCAACCCTGCGATTTCTCACAAATGGGATGACGTTGCTGAGACCAGGTACAGTAGAATTCCGAAAGTGCATGAACCCCTTGTCGTTACGCTAGTGAGGTAACAAGGAGATAAAGGTTCTCTAACTAGATTATCGATTCTTGGATGACACGTCGAGTGTCAATGTGTGGATTCGTATATTTTTTATAACGTCCGGTTGTGAATGTTCAGACCCAAAGACCAGCTAACAGGTGCTTCTAACTGTGATCACTATTGATTTGGGGTACTTTTTTTGTTACACTTCTTATACTGTATTCGAGAAATAATAAATATCACACAGGATTATATAAAACAACATAACAAATGAGATCAAGGATTAACTTTGAGATCAATCACAGATATCCGATAGATACTTACACAAGGAAGACTAGAGCCGTAATGTAACCTTTTGCCCATCTCTATGAGCGCGTTCCTCCCTACTTACTGTAGTTACTACGCGTCAAGGCTGGAATGCATTTTCTATTCTCAGCAATATCGCGCCACGGGCTGATCCGGCCAATCATGTCACAGATACGCTCCCGAGCGTGGTAAGCAAATAGTTACTTATAGTCACTATTTCGAGAATGTTGGAACGGTCAACATAGCAACTTTTCATGAGGCTGAAACGAAAATAGTAACTTATAGTTACTATTGTTTAAACACGCTCTATATGAATGCCAGGCTACAGAGGAAAGTTTTCTGGGGCGGATGATAGCGTTCCAAGTGCAATTCGCTTCCCTGGCCGAACGCCCAAGTTCTCCCATTTGATCCACGACAAGCGGGCAGTGAGATCTAAAAAAAAAATTTAGGTTACTCGCGTCCTGCAGAAAAATCACAGGAAAGGCCTAAGAACGTTATGGGATAACCTCCTAGTTCAAGGGATGTTTCTGAGGTCTAGGCGTACCATTCAGTCTGTAGTGAAATTCCGAGCAGTAGGAGTGGTTTACACGACGAGTTTGGCTTTGCTCTGCGAAGTTCGTTCGCTGCAGGGGAGCAGTGGGACTTTTCACCGAATCTCAGACTAATTCTCGTATTTAGGGCGGTTTGGTTCCTGTTAGTCCCCAAATGGTTTTCCCCATCACCAACTTCTAACCAAAATTCTCATAGGATTTGTATTTAATTTTTCTCCTTCAGCAGAACAAAAAAGGGCGAACGTCGCTGACGCTGAGACTTTCGCACTGTTCTTCAGTTGACAGAGTCATAAGTTGCATTTTCTGTTCAGTAATTACAGATCTATTTACTATCCCCCTGTGATGGATTTTTGTTATACCGAGGCGAGAGGGGAGGATAGAAACCAATCGCCTTGGAGCGCTGAACTGGGTATAAGGCCAATTTCCACGGCGTAGGGAGATTTGTACCCAGTGAGAGTCCAATCAAGTTTAGCGACATAAGAACCCGACTGGTACACCTCACTCAGAGCGCTCGGATGTAGCTGTAGATGTATCAGCGATTGTCTGATGCTTAAATCTCAACACCCGAGCGTTTTGTAGAACCGTTGCAATCCAAATCTTCGACTCGCCAACTCGGTTTCTACCGACAACCCTAAATACGTAGAAGCGGACCAGCCGTCAGCACCGCACGAAAGTCACTTAAGCTGAAACCAACCTGGGCAGTCGAGGAACATTACGGCAGAGCCATTGCAGCTTAAAGGTACGTGCAGACACAGTCCGAATTTCGTTGCCGGATGCGAATTCCCCGCTTCGCTCCCAAATTTTGATGCATCGCATGCAGGTTTCCCCATAGTGGTTTCTCACGTGAAGTATTGCTGGACCATGTGTGCACGTAGCTTAACTGAGGCTCCAACGGTAACCTCGCGATGTAAGCATGGAAGTCAAAGTTCTTTTTTTTATTTTCTTGGTCACTGGTACATTTTTCGGGCGTTTTTTGGTACCTTTTCTTTCGAAACACTGGGGAGGACACGACCCATGCTCCAGAGGATCGTACTCTCAATTGTAAGTTTTGAGCTTGTCTTGTCTTCTTGTGTTTCGAGCTTGCCAAGATGACACAAAGCCATTTATCAATGGTGAATTTCTCCCGCAAATGACGTGTTACTAGTCTTACTGTTACTAAGAGATTTTCTAGTCGTATGTCTTGAACTTGTCATATTCGCAGTTGTTTGTTTTCAGCTTTCTAGAATGACACCAAACCTTGAATTTCTCCTGCAAATGACCTATTTCTTGTCATGTTTACGACGACAATCGTATGTTTTAAGCTTGTTAGAATGACAGTCCCATGTTTGGGAGTCGAATTGTCTCAATCTGCCTACACGATTGTGTGAAGCGACATTCCTGAAGGCTGCTGCGCAACCGATGAATAAAAAAAACTTACCACTTGTATTCCAAATGGCGCCGCGTTCTGTTCTGATTTCGCCTCTTAAGGATTTTTCAACGAAAGTCACCGGGTCCAAGTCTGACTTCAATAAATCTCGAAGCAATGCAATGTATGAAATGGCCAGACGCAGTGTGTCGATTTTGGATAGACGCTTCTCGTACGGGAAGGTTGGGACGTTGACTCGCAGTTCTTCGAACGCTGAATTGATACTGCTTGAAAAATGAATACTAGGTTGGCGACTCACTTAATTCGTTCTATATCGCTACGTGTTTGTATGCATCTTCTGACCAATCGCAAGTAAACGCTGACCTGTATTTGTTATAGATAGATAGATAGATTTATTTGCGCTAAAAAGCCACAAGGGCCATGGCAAATACAAAATAATAACAACAAAACAACAACAATAACAAACCTACAAAAAACCTTCCCGATATGACAGAGCGATCCGAAGGAATCTACCAAATCTCTTTAAATCCCCAAAATGTTTACTTTTTAATTTTCTAACAAGTTCCTCCCTCGAGAAAAAACCCACCCTAAAAATTTCCTCCCTTAGATAGCCTACCTTAAACCCTCACAATCACAAATAAAATGCTCTACATCTTCATCAATCATCCCGCACAAAGGGCAGAAATAAGGACCAGACGAAACTCTAATTTTCCCAATATATTTTCTTCTTTGGCCAAAAGGCAAACAATCTCCTCTCAGACTAATTGTGTTGCGAGAGCAACACTTTGGTTTTGTCCTCGTTTTTTTTTTTTTTTTTTTTTTTCCTATGACTCCGATTTCATTTTATTCCTGGTAACTGGGAAGGGTCTAACCTGTGCGGTTTTTACGGAAAGTGTGGACCTTAGGCCGGATTGATGAATATGACATTACATTTTGGAAAGCTCCGTAGAACTCTTGCCTGGGGCCAATAAGGATGGTTTTTGCTTGTCATCGAGCCAGAGCCTACGGTTTGCGAAGTGAAGTGGAGTTGTATAGCCTATGTCGGAGAGGACCATCTCAAGTTGTGTAGCGAACCTTTCGTTTCATCAAACCATGTTTCTGCTTTCGAGTGGAAAGCTCCGTTCTAGCACGCTAGCAGGCAGGCACCAGTTTCAAATTGAAGATGGACTAAAATCTATAAGTGTTAAATATATGCGGCAGTTACCCGGCCCCACAGCCAACATATCTTCTTTGAGTGATAAATAGAAAAATCTACAGAGACAAAAAAGTGGCTTTTTCCCACGGGTCCGAAAGTGCTGCCATCTATTGTTTCTGTCCATGTCTGTGACGATTCCAGCTGAGTTTATAATTTTTTTTTTTTGCACTTGGGTTTGCGGTAGAGTAACGGTATCAGATGTGCCCCTTAAACTTTAAAAGTTCTCTCATTGCTAAAGAAACTAGAGCTTATCCTTTGCTCCTTTCTAAGTCGTGACGTTAGAAAGTTGGCCTACGGCAAAAAAGTCAACTTTTGAACTAAGACAGGTAGAATTTTTTTTTCGACGGCAATCGATAGCCACTGATGAGCTGATCAAAGTATATGGCATCCATTTTTTGGTACAAAAATTCCTTCATGAGATACACCAGTTTGAAAATTTCAAAGGGGTTGACAACTTCAGTAGTAAGGTACATTGAAACCAAAAATAGGCGATAGCAGTTATGAGCCATGTAGGGGACTTTTAAGCAACAGTCGACTGTTAGCTCATAATCATCTTCGGTAATGAGGGCCTTGCAGCTTTTGCTAGTTGGTGTACCTGTTATTTGTTTCCGGTGTATTCGATGGTAAGAACAATTTGGTTCCATTTGTGTACGCGATTTCAGCTGAGTTTATCATTCGTTTTTTTGCACTTGGGTTTGCGGTAGAGAAATGGTATCAGATGTACCTCTTAAACTTTAGAAGTTCTCTCATTGCTAAAGAAACTAGAGCTTATCCTTTGCTCCTTTCTAAGTGGTGACGTTAGAAAGTTGGCCTACGGCAAAAAAGTCAACTTTTGAACTAAGACAGGTAGAATTTTTTTTTTCGACGGCAATCGATAGCCGCTGATGAGCTGATCAAAGTATATGTCATCCATTTTTTGGTACACAAATTCCTTCATGAGATACACCAGTTTGAAAGTTTCAAGGGGTTGACAACTTCAGTAGTAAGGTACACACTGAAACCAAAAATAGGTGATACCAGTTGTGAGACATGTAGGGGACTTGTACGCGGCAGTCGAGTGTTAGCTCATAATCATCTTCGGCAATAAGGGGTTTGCAGCTTTCGCTAGTTGGCGTACCTGTCATTTGATGGTAAGAACAATTAGGTTCCCAATTGTAAGACATGCAAGGGACTTGTCAGTAATAATAGGCTGTTATGCTACAAAAATCTTCAGCGATGAGGGGTTTGAAACTTTTGCTAGCCGGTGTACCCATTATTTTTATCCGGTGAACTTGATGTCTATCACGGGAAAGGGACTTGTCAGTAGAATCGGTGCACGAGGGGCTAGAAATTTGTGCAAATTGTTGCACATTGTATTCGATTTATATAAAACTGACTGTAAGAAAGTTTGTATCGATGGTCTCTCGCTGTATCCTAGGATTTACTGTTTTCGCAACGGGTACAAACGATAATGTAAAATAAGGTAGTTTCGTAATAATTAATAGTGTCATCTATGGTATTTTAATCCTGAAAAGTTACGGATAGCTTTATAATACCAACTAGATTATATAGGATATTGTTCCAGGTTTTCATCCGTCACGATGTCTACGATTGAAAAGGATAAAGTTCAACTGACTGCAAAGTCAATTTAGTCCCTTTTTCCGATATTCTTTTGTTGTGGTTAGGGCAATCGATGCCCTTGATGAGCTGATCAAAGTATATGTCATCCATTTTTTTTGAACAAAAATCCTTCATGAGATAAACCAGTTTGAAAGTTTCAAGGGGTTGACAACTTCAGGAGTAAGGTACACACTGAAACCAAAAATAGGCGATACCAGTTGTGAGACAAGTAAGGGACTTGTAAGCAACAGTCGACTGTTAGCTCATAATCATCTTCGGCAATGAGGAGTTTGCAGCTTTTGCTAGTTGGTATACCTGTTATTTGTATCAGGTGTATTAGATGGTAAGAACAATTTTGTTCCCAAAAAGCCAAAACGGCTTTTATGCTATAATCATCTTCAGCGATGAGGGGTTTGCAACTTTTAATAGCTGGTGTATCCATTATTTGTTCCGATGAATTTGATGTCAATCACGGGAGAGGGACTTGTAAGTAAGAATCGGTTCACGAGGGGCTAGAAATTTTTGAAAATTGGTGCACATTGTATTCGATATCTGTAAATATGACGGTAAGAAAGTTTGTATCAATGGTCTATCGCTATAACCGAAGATTAACTGTTTACACAACGGGTACAAACGATACGGTAATCTAAAACAATAAGGTAGTTTTGTAATAATTAATAGTGTCATCTATGGTATTTTGGTCCTGAAACGTTACGGATAGCTTTATAATACCAACTAGATTATATAAGATATTGTTCCAAGTTTTCATCCGTCACGATATCTACGATTGAAAAGGATAAAGTTCAACTGACCGCCAAGTCAATTTAGTCCCTTCTTCCGATATTGTTTGTTGTTGGTTTTACAACGCTAAAGAACAGCTTTTGATCATGTGATTATTCTTTTTAGAACATACCGTTTTAAAAGCTTCGATAAGTTGACAATTTCAGCATTTAACCGACAGCGAAGAAACAAAACCAAAGTGTTGCTCTCGCAACACTTTAGTCGGCGAAGCCGGACAAAGGTTGCCGCAACACTTCACGTTGCCCCGGCAACGTAGGTCTAGTTAAACATTTCAATTCTTCTGGAGATAACCCCGACTTAAAATAAATTTCTTCGCCCCATGCCTCCTTAACCCTATTGTCCACTCACATTGCCGTCCGAATCATTTTTGTTGCGAAAACACTTATCTGTGTGAATAACAAGACCGAAGGTTTCGATGGGATCTCACAAATCTAATATCTGATCCAGACGATTGGGGTCTTCGCCCGATCCAGTCTTCGCGAAAACACTTATCTGTGTGAATAACAAGACCAAAGGTTTCGATGGGATCCCAAAAATCTAATATTTGATCCAGACAATTGGGTCTGGTCTTCGCCAGATCCAGTCTTCGCGAGGCTAATCATCCGAGAAAACCAAGTTCAGATATACTTCTATAGAACATATCTAGTTTATACCTCTATAGGACATATCTAGTTTGACGATACTGTCCGAAACTTCCTGCTTTACTTCTGCTAAATTTCTGGTTTCGGCCGAATTCCGAGCTAACTACTTGTCCAGCAAAAAAAAAAATTCAGAAACGAATTTAGCATGTCTCCTTATCCCTATAAAAAACATCTAATCAACTTCAAATAAAACTCTAACTTCCCTCCACTTACGTCTTGGGATCCCAAAAACGAAAAGGCGTACGCGCGTCTGTCGCCCTCTTGGGCTTATTCGTCTTTTTAACTCTTGAGTAGATTTTGTTTGTATGTGTTGTGTTTTCCCTAATTACGTCTT
The DNA here is from genome assembly GCA_023053575.1 of Branchinecta lynchi. Taxonomy (NCBI): domain Eukaryota; kingdom Metazoa; phylum Arthropoda; class Branchiopoda; order Anostraca; family Branchinectidae; genus Branchinecta; species Branchinecta lynchi. The sequence continues at coordinate 9,569,921 of JAKZAP010000008.1, forward strand.
TTTATTTTCTTTTGTACTCCACTGTTTTCGTCTTGTGCGATTTGTGGGTTAAAAATAAATTATTATCAGTATTATAAAGACTATTTGGTACAAAAGTATTTTCGAGATTGGCTTTCCGTTTCTTACTGTTTTTCGATGGTGGCACAATGTAAGACGATGTTCTTTCGTTCTAGCTTAGATCACAGATAAACAAATACATTCACTTTTTGGGATCCCAAAAAGTTAGTGACGGGATACGTATGACTTCGTAAGGTTTGTCTGTCCGTCCGCCTGTTGGCACGATAACTCTCGAAGCCGTCGGTATATTTTGTAATGACGCATGGAGGAGGGTAAGAGATATGATGAATCCGTATAATCTACAACTTATTTTCTCTCCGGACAAGTTCGCCCGGAATCCGGCAAAACTGGAAAATTAATAAAAGTGAACCTCTTTTCGAAGATTGAATAGATTCGAGGTTTGCTTTAGCGGCAAGGCTACGTTCTGAATATCTTTTTGATGTTCATTTTCTTGCAGAAGAAGTAGTTCGCTGGAATCCGGCCAAAAGCGGAAATTAGTATAAGCAGACGTCTTATCTGAATTCGATTAGAGCTTCGATAGAGAAAGGAGGCGTATAGAATCCGTTTTTGAACTTAACGAATGAAGGAATTTTGAAGGTCGAATGAAGGTCGCTAGATTGGCCGGCATCCAGCGAAAACGAGTCCAAAACAATCCATCTGTTTACTTTGTAATATTACTGGGTATAAGGGTTCGATCGCGTTCTTTCGTAGACTGAAAATGCCAGAAAGAACAAAATAAGGTAATGTGTATATGGATAAAGAACACATGTTGGCTTAGTACATTCTTGGAGGTTTCTACTAATGTATGACCGATATTCTCGTCATAATCTGGGTTAGACCAACTAATAAAGACAGAATGGAATAAATTAATCGATCTGGTGAAGACTGGAAATTTACAAGAAGATGGGTGATGGATAAAGAAGTCCAGTAGATATTAACCTTTGGTATCGCATCGAAATCTGTAGTCTGGTTAAGATTCAACAGGAAGTCTTGCGTGTAAGGATTACGCCATCCCAAATACTGCATTACCGCACGACGACGGAACGTTAATATCTGGCGGAAGGGGTGGTGGTGTTGACAAAATGGGGACGTTTTCGCGTGGATGGCTGTAGAACTTAACGGGTGATCCCGTCCATCCGATAATTGGTCGGTCGTTTAACGGCTGAGGAAGATGAGTTCAGTCCACACGAAAATGCCCGTTCAGCTGGACTCGAGCATATGGGTGGAAAGGTCAACACAATATCCCCGTTGAGGTCAACGCGGCCCTCGGAGCGGCGTTGAACAGAAGGCGTCCATCGAGCTGGATGGCCCGTTCACTAGTTCATCCGAAGACGCAAAAATTACAAAAAGATCGACGGCATCCATGAGAAAATGTCCGTCGAGCTCGACGGGATCAGAGCCATCCACGCGAAAACGTCCCCCATGTCTATGTGCTATTCGAGGGATACTTCTTTAAATCTTAAACTTAGGTTGGAGCTGAAGTCGCGATACAACACTTGAGCCACTGCGCTTCGTTGCGACAATTAACACTATGTACTGAGTGGACTTACTTTTCACGTTTCCAAAACTAGCAAAGCAAGTTTTGGCTGAGTCGCTAGAACACGCGGCGGATCAGCCAGCGGAGTTTTCCAGACCGCCAGAACCGCCCTTAAAGAAGGATAATATAACCTACCTCAACATCCGCTTACGCTCGCGTACATTTGCAGCGTAGCGCTGGACCTTGTAGGGACCGCCGCCGTAGAAACCATCTTCATCTCCGGAGTCGAAAAACTCATCTGAAAAGAACCTTCTTATCAACTACCACACTCGAAACTAAATACTTTGATTCTTGTTTGTGAGAAGGAACCTTTCCAATGAAAATCCCAAGTTTAATTTTATAGACCTCGATCCTTTTTTTTGTCACTTCTAATGATTTGTCAGAGAGGTTGTAACCAAGGTTTATAGGTCGGTTCGCAGGCAGTATAGTTACGAAGAAGACACCACTGAAGATTGTCCCTACAAATTCGGAATAGACATGCCAGGGCGACACGACGGTTTTTACTTCTTTTCCTCTTAGTTTCTCGAAAAAACCTCTGAGAGTCAGATGCAGAAAACCACCCCACCCTATGTGACAACAAATATACTGCTTGAAACCTTTTCTACTGAATATCTATCAGCCCAATTAAGATGAGACTTCAAAAGATCTTCACAAGAGTCGCATAACGCCGAGCAACCAATACATACCAGGGGAGATCCCAGGATTCGACAGATGGCTACTAGTCGGATGCATGCCATACGCACAAGACGAATACATCTCCTCGTCAACTGGCATGACATCCTGAGAACTTGTTATTGCCGGAAAAGTGTATGACTGCTCCTCTGTATACTTCATCTCCTGATTTTTCATGCTCCTTTTTCTGGACTTATGAACAGCAAACTCTTGCGGGGCCTTCCTCTTTGACCCTGTGGGATATTCTGACCACTGGCAATCCTCAGAACTGTCTATTCTGCTATCTCTCACGTTGTCCGTTAACTGATAAAAATACTGATGGTACAAATTCGCACCAGGCCAACTTTCAGACTGGTCCTGTCTTAGGTCGAAAACTCCCTCATGCCCTACAAGCCCTGTTAGTGACATGGTATTAATCTGCACTGCACTCAAGACAACTCGTGTCAGGTCCACAACCTTTGTTAAGAGTTCACTTGCTCAGATACTACTGTCAGGCTCAGACCGTGAAGCTGACACTATTAGTACTCCCGCAAGTCTCAAGGGGGGCGGAACTGTGTGTTATTGTATTCTTCCAAGCCTCGAATACGTTATTTGTCAGAAACAACAGCTCCAGCTAGGAAATAGGAGGGGACAAATGGGAACTCTTTAGAAATCAGGAGCCAATGAGAAAGGACCTGACGCTGAGAGGAGGTACGATGGAAATGTTCGAGGGAGAATGCTGGTGACAGGTTTGAAAATTGGGCGTCTGCAGTGCCAGTAGCAGGTTGGGAAAGCAATTTATGGATGATAAAGGAAGCCGCCGAGAAGAAGTAAAGGAAAATGCACACGAGATGGAAAAGGGAAGGATTTTCAGGATCATTGCAGCAAAATACAAGGGAGGCCCACGGTAGAAATCTCTCACGACCTGGTCGAATCCTGCAGTTCCAAAGACTTCGCCATACCGAGCTAAAGAAGGCAAGAAGATGATTCCTGACCAAAATCGTAAACATCCAAGCGTTTTAATACAAAGAAGAAGAAATACATGGAAGGCTCTTATGGGGGTTTTTCCTAAGAATATTTTTATCTCAGAAATCTGTATATTATGTTCGTCACGAGAAAAAAATATGTGGTCAACATACTCGGCACACAATTTGTGTAAATCTGTCTGTTTATTTTGGCGGTGTTTTCAAATGACTCAAAACAAACATATCTCGACAAAGAAAAGATCAGGCTTACTAGTAGCCTAGCATCACCAGGCCTGGGAGTGACTAAAGGTTAAAATTCTAAAATAACAAGAGCTGCAAGCTCATATGGCATCAGCTAAGATTTGCGCTGTGTTGAAGCACAGACGGTTATGGGCCTACGAGTTCATGAAAATATATGGTTTAGTCAAAAACATGCCATGCACTTTGCGGTGACATTGCACCCTTTTAGGGAGGGCTAAAAAGTTTATCATTTCCATCGAAAGTATTTTTTTTTTTGCATTTTGCGGCTAAGATTCGCACACTTAAAGGGGGCTAGAACTAAAATTGTAAGCAAAATACTTGGGGTATAGATGACCATGCGCCCCTGGGGATCTTAAAAATCTATCGTTTGTTGGCAATGTTTTACCACTTTGCGGTAGCATTGGCGGTTTAAATCTGTCGGAAATTCATTTGTAAGCAAAACACTTCACGCAAAAATGATCATGGGCCCTTTGGGAATCATGAAAATGTATCTTGTTGTCGAAGTACTTTTTAACAGTTTGCAGTTAAGATAGGCACTTTAAGGGGGCTAAAAGCTAAACTTAAGCATATACTGGAGGTGCATTAAGAAAGAATATCGTTAGGTCAGAAACACGCCCTCTTGTCAATTATCAAGTTTCCTTCAGATCCGACCAACCGTCCAAAAGTTATGCACGAATGACAGCTTCAAAGTCAGTCTGATCGTGTCTCTAATAAACCTGCCGAATTTCATCGTCAAAGTGTATCGTAGGTACCTCCATTCGCGGTCAGCGGAATTCCGGGATAACCCATCGAACTCTCACCCCCCCCCCCCCCCTCACAACAGTCCGCCAATCTGGTCCATTTTAATCAAAAAATTTATTTACAACTTGTTCTTGTTCTTCTTACCAAGCTTCAACCAGATCCCTACAGTCTAAGCCTGTCCCGAGATTTCCGGTCCCCCTCTAATCCTTCCCCCCAGAGTTATCGGATCCGGCCCGAACACGAATTGTAACATCCGGGACCCGAGCTCTTTCCAACTGACAAGTTTCAGTTGTGTCCGATGCCTCGTTCGAAAGTTATGCTTGCCTCAAGATCCCGGATTTTCAATCCCTCCTCTCCCCCCCACCCCCGATGGTCGGATCGAGGAATGACTATTCTCAAGTCAATCTAGTCGGTTATATTAACGCTCTATCTAGGGTCTATGCTTGTTCTTCCTATCAAGTTTCATCCCGATCCCTCCGCTCTATGCGTGTCACGATATTTTCGGTACCCCTTCCAACTCCTCCCACAGTTGTCGGATCCGGTCCGGACGTAAAGCGAGATATGTGAGGCATGTGTTCTTTTCACTTACCAAGTTCCATTCACACCCGATCACCCGTTCGAAAGTTACACATGCCTCAAAATCCCGGATTCCCCCTCCCTCCGTTCCCCCCACGATGGTCGAACCGGGGAAGTGACTATTGTTCCAAGTCAGTTTGGTCGGGTGCCTGATACGCCTGTCAAGTTTCATCATTCTAGCATAGCTGGAAGTACCCTAACTCGCGATCACCGAACCTACCAACCGACGAAAAAGTGATCGGTATATTGACACTTGGCCGGAAGCAAGTGCCATACAAATAGTATATATGCTAGGATTTTCATGTAAGATATATAAGGCACTATAAGACAAATACAGCTTATCTGTCTAGAGAATTCCCATGACCCACCCTTTGTGGAAGTAAGGAACGAGGTTCTGGTGACAACAAATTTAAAACCCATCGGAATTATGTAGCAAAATTATATTATATGCGGACGATTCAAAACTCATGAGGTGGGTTGCGAATGCAAGAAAGATTGAGACTTTACAGGAATATATTGACAAGCTCGCCAATTAGGTAAAAAATGGCCCTTCAGTTTAACTCTGATCGGCCAGTCGGTAAAAAATAACCGAGTCGGCGCGAAGCTCCGCGATTTTCCGTAAAAACAGTCGATTTTTGGGACCCCAAACGTAAGTCGAGGGATACCTATGACTCCGTGAAAGTTGTCCATCTGTCTGTCCGTCTGTAAGCACGATAACTCTCGAAGGGAATGAGATATTTTGAAGAAACTTGGTGTGAGGATTTTTTTAGTCAAGGGAAAGGTCGAGTTTCTAGATTGGCTCTGTTGCTCAACATTTAGGGTTGGGGGAGGGGTGTTAATGAACCTCGCAAATCAACAAATAATAAGAATATTGAAAATGACGGACAGTCCCCTGACATGGGGAAAACACGGCTAGACTAGAACACCCTTACAAACCGAGAGTCCCTCGTCCGAAGGAAACAACTGTCCCTTGGTCTGATGAAACACGGAAAAACTTGCATACGCTAATCAGTATTTCTGCCAAATTAGCTCCTCGGAAGTAATAAGCTGGAGCCTGATCTGCCTCGAAAAGATTCAATACACCAAAGCAAAAACAGCCTAAGGTGTTGCGGCGGAAAGAAATTACACAGTAAGTTCGAACTGTCGGAAATGAGAACGGATGGAATGACTAACAACGTAAAGTGAAGCAGTAATTAAGAGGATAATTTTAAACGTCACACAGATGTGAACTGGTGTTTGGCATCATAAACTTCCAACAAAAGGTCCAAATATCCATCGAAACAGCTTCCGAAACGTGGATCCGTATTTCTTGGAATCCCCTTCCAAATCCTCCGGAAATAGCTAATCTGCTCTATTCCGCCTTTACCATGGGAATCAACCCTTATGCTGGAATCACCAGTTTCACATAAGCCAACCCAACACATGTTCCCACAACAACCCTTGTGAGTTGCAATTCTGCGTTTCTACGAAATTCGGCCGGACCTTCCGGAAATGTTAAAATTCTCGGCCACTTGTACTTCCTTATCGTGGGAATTATCCCTGAGGCGGAAAATCACAGTATACAAGTTCCGCCTTCCTTTGTACACCCAATTTGTTCCCGGTTAGCGCGTGTCCCCATTTATTCGGTATGATGAATAGGCAACCGTCACAATGAAACTGTTTCAAAACAAACAAAAGCTTCCCACAGCAGGTTCATAGAAGGGAGTAAAGCTGCTTGTGAAGGTTGAGGGTGCGGGTCGGCTCAGGCCCCAGGCAGAAACCTAGAACGGAGTTGACAGGCTAGGAAAGGACTAGACCGAACTCAAAAAGGTAGGAATGATGAACATCAGCATCAGAAGAAACGAGATCTAGTTCGGTAGGTTTCTTTTTTTTTTTACATCAATCAACAAAAAAGTTATATAGATATATACTAAAACAAGAGCTAGAAGCCCTTATGGCTCTTGCAAGATTGGGTCAGACGGTCAAATTGGAAATTTGCGAATTCGTGGGTCATTGGTCATTTGTCAGCAAATCCCTCGAGTCACAAGTGGCCAATGGCCCTTGGTATCCGATTATGTATCGTTTGGTATAAAGTACTTTTTTGATACCAGAACTATTTCGTGTATTTACGGAGAATCAGTAGTTACACAGACTCCGGAATAGGGTATCGATACAAATCTATTCGGTATAGTGACACCTTGGTGACACAGACTTGATCCTGTATGGAGGGCCGACTGCTTCCGACGTGAGAAGGCGACCGAGACAGTTTCCATACTATCGGCATATCGTTACACGAAGGAGGCGAGTGTTCTCCAGTATTATGCGTCCTTTCATCTTCGCTTCTTCAAGATTGTCCTTCCTACCTGTTTTTCGAACACGTACTCCGATTCCCCATGTCGAGAACCGGTTCCGATCATTTAGGACCCTTCAAGCAGATAGGGGACAGTCTGAGAATCAACGGGTGCAATAAGAGGAGGAACGAATAGTTATGATCCTGAACATTGATTTTCGAACGTGAAACTACAGTGATGTACAATGTTTTGTTGCTCCATGCCTCCATTAAATCCCCCCTCCCCCACTATAGCGCAACCCTAACTACACTGTCAGAAGTTTCATAACAGATTGCGTATAACTCTTTTAAGAATAACACCTTTTCACTTAGAAATAAAGTGTTATGACCAATTCAGTTTACACTATTTCGTGCCTAGATCTCCAACAACACCTTCAATTGGTAAAAATACTAACGGGAACAAAAGAAACATAACAGATAACATCCCAAAGTGTTATCTGTTGAAACCGCGCATCCTTCTGTTGTCGTTATGTAACTTCTGACAGTGTAGTATTTTTACCTATTGAAGGTGTTGTTGGAGAGCTAGGCACGAAATAGTATAAACTTAATTGGTCATAACACTTAAGTGAAAAGGTGTTAGTCTTGAAAGTGTTATGCGCAATCTGTTATGAAACTTCTGACAGTGTAGAAATGATCTTTTCTCGATAAACTGGCTCAGAAATATCGTTTCTTGAAAATACGATTATTTTACATGTGGAATTAGCGATGTTCTTGTTAGCGGTCGTCCAATCTATCCAGCCTTCCAGCTCTCCGACGCGGCGGCTGGACGCAAAATGTTTGAAAACTGAACGCGCCGTGGTTATAATGTGTGCAAACCAAGCAAAACAAAACAAGTCCAAGAAAAAGAAAGACTTAATGGTAAATAAAATGAAAAACAACACTTTGAAGCGTCTCCTGTCCTTATATTGAAAGAGTTGTCGGTGGACTTTGGTCCGCGAAGTTTGCATCGCGTGACTGGCAAAAGTCTGCTAGGCAATGCGCTAAAGGTTTCGATGGGATTCCCGAAAATTAAATATTTGATCCAGACAATTGGGTCCTGTAGATATCCGGTCTTTGTCAGTCTCCTTGAACATCTTTACTTTTAAAATTTAGAACCAGGTTAAGGCCAATGGCTAATCATGTGAGAAAACCAAGTTCAGGGATGGATTCCAGAATGTGTCTTTGCCCCAATGCGTGGTATCTACTTTGACGAAATTGATAAAAAAAAATCTTCCTGCTTTAGTTCAGCAGGTCTCCTTACCGTAGTTCCAAACGAAACAATTGGCGAAAGGCAGGGATTCTAGATGCTTCTTTAATTTCATGATGGAGCTGTGGATTATATAAAAGGCAGAATAAGCAAGAGTGTTCTATAAACAACATAGAAACGTTTTTCGTTAAGCGACGCACGGAATAGCGGGTTAAAACTTATAAACGCCAAACTGGACAGTGCAACTAACGTCGAAAACCGAACAGAAACGAAGACAAAGTTAGAAGCCAAATACAACTCCCGAAGGAAAACGCAACTAGCCGCCTACGGGACGATCTAACACCGTTTTCTTCCTGGAAGCGGAATCCCATCCAATCGCACATCATCGCCCGTAGCGTGTTCACAGCGCAGTCTGAGTAAAACGCACACCGACACTTTGACAGGTGATATTATAGGGTTAGGGACACAGAAGCCAATTACAACTTTCAGTAAACGACGTGGAGTGTCCACCTACTCGTTAAAACTCTTTAATTAGGCTGCACGATCATGCGTGTATAAAAAGAAGTCTTGCATACCTTTGTTTTCTCCTGTCCACCCACATCTGTCACGACAATCAGCCAGGCCTGCGAGGTGGTAGTTGGTCGCCGAGAAGATGATACGATGTCCCTTTAGAAAGAGAGGATTTGTAATGACCTACAAGCAGTACTGGCATTGCCGGACGAATCAGTCCTACCAACTCGTTTGCGAAATGCACGACTTCGCTCTAGTCAACATGCCCGAAGCATACACTTTCGCAAGTGTCTGCAGTCGTCTCGTTCAGGCATTCAAGTCGTAACTTCCAAGAAAGGTTGTCATATCCGTGCTGTTTCTGACGACAAGGTCTAAGCGGCAAGATCACGGTAATCGTGTGTAATTTGCTTAAGTATCTCATTCGAGAGAATGAGATTGTTTTGTTGTTTTCAAAAACCAAGCACTGGGAAAGACCAGAGCAAAGTTGTTCAGGTGATCAAAGCGTGCTTTACAGAATGGAAGTATTTAGCTGAAGCAGATAGAGTTAGCATTTAGCACATTTTTGAAGCCGAATACACCAAGAATGGTGTGATAGATCACTGTGAGTCGAAAGAGTTTGTTCGAGTCTTAGAAAACCAAAAGCAGGAGTAGAAGAAGAAGACCAGATAAGGGGATAGAACCGTACTACCAGTAAAGGATGGCTGTGTGGACCCTGACTACGACTTTACAACGGAAGAAGCATATTACTTTGAAGGTCGCCTAACTTTTGAGCGGCCCTGGAAAGCGTTTTCAAAACCAGATTGAAGAGTATTAAATGCAACTGATAGTTCAAGAATAAAGTCAAATCAAAACGAAAGTATTTTATTCTTTTGTATATTTAAAACTTTTTTCCTAAAATTTATCTCTACCGTCTTACGGCCAGGTCACGACGTCCGAAGAATCCAACGATTTTGCTTTATTTTCATGACACTCCCAAGTATCCCATTTCGTTTCAAACAAGAGCGAATGTTTCGAAGGGATACCCAGGGGAAGTACTCTTTCCTCTCATTACAGGGAGTAATGCGAAGACCTATCCTTCCCAAGCATAAAAAATGGGACTCCATCGCAGCGTTCTTGTGCGCAGTGGCGGACGTAGAAAATAGAAAGCCAGCGTTCGTTAACGACTGGTTGAGTTTCAGTAGGGACGTTCGTGTCCTCTAGCGGAGCTAGTGTCGCTGCGATTTGACTGTGTGTCACTTTTTCAATGTTCGCGCATTACTCCCTAGAGTTATTTTGCTCTGCCTTCAGAGAGAGAGAGAGAGGAGAGAGAGAGAGGAGAGAGAGAGGAGAGAGAGAGGAGAGAGAGAGGAGAGAGAGAGGAGAGAGAGAGGAGAGAGAGAGGAGAGAGAGAGAGAGGAGAGAGAGAGGAGAGAGAGAGGAGAGAGAGGAGAGAGAGAGAGGAGAGAGAGAGAGAGGAGAGAGAGAGAGGAGAGAGAGAGAGAAGAGAGAGAGAGGAGAGAGAGGAGAGAGAGAGGAGAGAGGAGAGAGAGGGGAGAGAGAGGGGAGAGAGAGACGAGAGAGAGAGGAGAGAGAGAGAGAGAGAGAGAGAGAGAGAGAGAGAGAGAGAGAGAGAGAGAGAGAGAGAGAGAGAGCTACAGGGCCCATCTAAGGCTTCTTTCACCCCTACTACTATACTTTGACCCAACGAATCCTCATACCAAGTTTCAATTCCTTTGAGAGCCATCGCGCTACAAGACGGATGGACACACTTTACTAGGTCTAGGTATTCCATCCCTAACGTTTTGCGACTCCCCTAAAAGAAAAGGATTTTCAAAAATAATTAAAAAGAACAAAGAAGGAAAATAAGGGATGAAACATTAGGCTCTTGGCTGATATAAAAAATTTGGAGAGTGTTCGCAAAAGCACACCGACTTGTTACACTGCCACTTTTGAATGCGAAAGAGGAAAAGAAGGGCTGAAACAATAGGCTCTTCTTTGATATTTCTCCTTAATTTAGTATTTTGACTGACTATTTTAGGAGCAAAAAATAAGACAAAAAAGGGAGAGGTACTCCCAGAAGCAAACCTCTACCGTTTTTTATGACTTGTGACACGGCCGCATCTGAATATATCAGCTGCTACGTTTCTATCCAGAAGAATTTATTACTGAATTAATTATGCACTACGTACTACTGGGATATTAGGTATTAGCACAGTATATCATATCAGAAAAGGGAAAGAAAACGGAAACAAAATACAACGAAAAACAGTGAGTTTAATAATTGAATTGACACATTGGACAGTCGGCAGGAAGGCGGTTGGACGGTGCAAAGTCTGTATTTATCTCTTCCTAGTTCCGACATGGGTCCAAAACAAAGTACTTCGCTGTGATTCGTCGATTATGTGTACGACTAGGAAGATACAGACAGGAAACGGCAGTATTTGCAACTTATGTATTTCTTTCTGAGAATTGCGTACACAAATAGCCAATAGGTTCCTAGTTCTACAGTAAGGACTAAGTCGTCAGGCAGAGCATACCCAAAACCGTCAGTGAACACTAAGCTTTAGTAACCTCCACCCTACACAAACTAATCTTACCAAACTCGATAACAGGACAAACGTAAGGACTACGAGAGAGGTCAGTAACGTCCACGGATCGGTCCTTTGGTAGCTCATCTTTCATCTTAGTCGTTCAGGGTCCGGTCCAGTCGTTTATTTAGCTGCTCCACTCTTCTCGCCTTTTCCAAGTCAACCTTCGAAGCGATCGCGACAGTTCTCGCAAAACTGATACATAGTCCAATGCCTCAGCTCAAACTTAAGTGTCAGTCAGTGTTATTTGTTTTATGCAGGAAAAATCAAACCGAGTCGCTACGAAGATTTTGTCGGATATGTTTTGGAGGTGTTTCAATCTCTTCTAGAATGGTATGTTGGTGGTGGTGCTACTACGCTATCTCGTCCTTCGTAAGGGGCGATCTCCAACTACAAACCTTCACTTTATGACGATAGCTTGACAGACTCTCGAGGAAGAAGCTTCAAAAAAACTAAACTTCTGCCTTTTATTTTTAAAATGGTTGTTAAAATAATTGCCACCCTGCAATCGTTCTCGAGCTAAGAAGGCACTCTTTTTCACCAGAAACTTCACAAGCTGAAGTAGCCCGAAACATCTTCTTTTTTTCTGACAGTCCTAGTTTTCGACAGCCAGAAATGTATGTAACAGGACGATATTCACACTGTCGCTATCAAGTTCCTTCGGCACCATAGCAGCATCCCCCACCCCATCAACCCCTGAGTCGCTATCTTGCCCCTGGTGCTCAGGGTTTTACTACTGTGGTTCACCATCAGTCTACTCACCGCGAAGCATTTGAGGGCTGATCCTACCAAGAAGCAACAGGACAGGGTTGGCATGGTGCATGCCGTGCAAGAACATTCAATTACGTTCATACGGTCAAAGATTTCTGAACAATGATCCAACTAGAATGGAAAGTTGCCCAAGTCCGAACTCCGAAGAACCAACAGATCACATTCAATATGCTTGCCCCCCCCCTCCCGTAATCTAAGAGATATTTATTTAGAAGGGGTTAATTTATTGCTTCTTGGCATTTTGTACCTACTGTAAACCCAACCGCGATTACTCGAGTGGGAGTGTACATTAAGATTAAAATTAAAAATTTTAAGATTAAAAATTAAGTGTCTTTTTCTGTGTTTGTGTTTGTATGTGTTTTGTTTATTTTCTTCATTTACTCCGCCTATCCAAAACGGCGGGTCAAAAATAAATTACTTACTTACTTTACTGATAGAAATTGGGAAAAAAGGAGAAGTTTGTGTGCTTTTTGCTGATTTTTTTGTGCTTATATGACTCATGGGCTTTCAGAAAAAAGTGATCTATCATCTACGACTGTCTCCTGACGTTACAGATTTCTACCAACTACAGAAAATGAAGCAATGCACTCTTCACCCGCCCTCCCCATCTAACACTCCATACGATTTACCGCCGTTTTTCTCTCCTCGTCAACACCAGCCTATCTGCAAACATACGTCAGACCGTGAAATCTTCATTACCCCCAGTTCCCGGTTCAACTCAAAGACACCCCCTGAAAAGCGGTCTTCCACTTCGTTCCACTCTGAACAATTGGCTCCTTATCCACTCGCACGCGCACGGGGAAGGAGACCGTGGGATCTGAGGGATACCGCAAAGGGGATACTGTAATTATTTGTTTGCGGAGTATAATAGATATTGACATAAGTTGTTGTGAGTGACAAATTCACTGAGTAATTATAAGACAAATCTGTTCACGCTCGATTAAAGGGACATAAACACTGATGCTGTGAGGGATCGAGAACGTTTCTGGAACAAGGGAAGTTAGGGAAATATAGAACAAGGTCTAAGGGAAATCAGGAAAATATGGAATAAGTCTACAGAACGCCAACGGATGAAGTTAACGATGCTGAACAAATAGCGAAGGATCGTTCCGACTTTCTCCAACTTTTGCGCTCAGTTTAGAAAACTATGTGTCTCGCTATGACTGGTTGCATTGCCGTGATTCGAACATGCTTTTGTCTTGTCCAGTTTTTTTTCCTAGTACCCCGATTTCAGCTTCTTACTAGAAAGTGGTAAGAGTCTAATCTATACGGTTTTCACGGAAAGTGTGGACCTTAGGCCGGACTGACGAATACGACCTCACATGTTGGAAAGCTCCTTAGAGCTCTTGCCTGGGGCTAAAAAGGATGGTTTTTGCTTGTCCTTGAACCAGATCCTACGGTATGTAAAGTGAAGCGGAGTTGTACAGCCTATGTCAGAGTATCTGAAGTTGTACAGCCAAGCTTTCGTTTCATGAAACTATGTTTCTGCTTTAAAGTGGATAGCTTCGTTCTAGCAGGCAAACAGGCAGGCGCCAGTTTCAAATTGAAGATGGACTAAAAGCTAAAAGGGCTAAATATGTGAGGCAGTTGCCCAGTCCACAGCCAATATATCTTCTTTGAATGATAATATACAAATTTAGAGAAAAAAAAGTGTCATTTTCCCACGGGTCCGAAAATACTGCCATCTACTGTTTCTACCAATTTCTGTTCTTGATTTCAGCTAAGTTCATCATTCCATTCTTTGCACTTGGGATTGCGGTAGAAAAATGGTATAAAATATGACTCTTAAACTTTAAAAGTTCTCTCGTTGCTAAAGAAATTAGAGCTTATCCTTTCTCCTTTTTAGAAAGTTGGCATACGGCAAAAAGTCAACTTTTGAACTAATAAAGCTAGATTTTTTTTTTCAATGGCAATCGATAGACCCTGATGAGATGATCAAAGTATATGTCATCAATTTTTTGGTAAACAAAATTCCTTGATGAGATACAACAGTTTGAAAGTTTTGAGGGGTTGACAACTTCAGTAGTAAGGTACAGACTGAAACCAAAAATAGGCCGATCCCAATTGTGAGACATGCCGGGGAATTGTAAGCAACAATCGGCTGTTAGACCTTAACCATCTTCTATGATGAGGGGTTAGCAACTTTTGCTAGTTGGTGTACCTATTAATCCTATTATTTGTTTCCGGTGTTTGTTTCCCGTAAAGATACAGCTATCCCATGCGATCCTATTAATCAATATTTAGTATCGTTCTCTGATCGTGACCTTGTTTCTGTCTTTGTTATTCTTTTCCATCGCTTTTTTACTCTGTTAAATGAAGCGGAAAAATTAACTACACTCATTCACTCGGCAGGAAAAAAGTTAGGCTACAAATAGAGACGACAGTCGAAACAGGAATTTAGTTGGCGTACGAAGTCATGAAAACAAAGAACGTGGGGTTAGCTCGGTAAAAAAAGAAAAAAAAAAAAAAAGAAGGGCTACGAGCTCATATGGCACTTGTTACGAGTAGGTGGTACAAGAAGTAGATGATAAGGTCACCAAATATCCCGCCATACAAAAATGCAGTTCGGACCTAGAAATAGAATATCTAGTTTCACTCAAGTCTGAGCATATCCGGTATCGCCCCGGATCATCTAGGGTAAATGACTTTATTACCTTCCAAGTTTCAACCTAGCAGATTCACTCGTTTGGTCCCATGACCTGCCTCACTGTTTCCGGTAACCCCCTCCAACCTCTACCGCGGCCGAATCTGGTTCGGACTCCTAAATGGATTATCTCTTACTCTCTAATCTCTGCATTTTCTCTTACGAATTATCAAGTTTCACTCGAATCTTAGCACTCCTTGGGAACTTCCGGTACCCCCCCCCCCCACCACCACCACCGTGGTGGGATCCGGTCCGAACCCAAAAATATGTCATCTAGGCCATATGATCCCTTCGCGTTCCAATTTTCATTCAAAACACTCCGCTTGTATGAGCCCCTGTGCGAGCCACAACATTTCCGGGACACCCCTTCTAACTCCCCCCACTGTGGCTGAACACGATTCGGAAACACAAATGTCACATCTCTGATATCTCCGGGGCCCCCCTCCAATCGTCGTCGAGAAACGGGGTCTTTCCAAATATAAAGTTTCCTTAAAGATCCAATTACCCATTCAAAAGTTACAAATACCTCAAGATTCCGGATTCCCCCTCCCTCCACTCCCCCCAAGATGGTCGAATCGGGGAAGTGACTATTTCCACCTTAATCTTTTGGGGCATGATCTGCGTGCCAAGTTTCATCGTCCTAGCTTATGTGGAAGTCCACGAACTAGCAAAACCCGGACCGACCGACCGACAGACGGACGGACAGAAACTGCAATCGTTATATGGCACTGGACGAAGGATCCAATAATGGAAAAAAGAAAAAAAGAAAAAAAAGGGGGCCATACAAATAGCTAAAAGTCCGACAAGGCTGCGACGGCAGGAATTATTTGCCAGAATCGATAAGAAAGGTTTACTGTATACCAAATTTATACAACAATAAGACATAACTACAAGCACAGATCTAAGTAGGCTAATCTCAAAGCAGAACAAAAACGAAAACTGACGAAAAATCTCATTATTTTCCGGCACATGCATAGCAAACCGCTTCGTTTCCCAATCCCGGAGCAAATCTATCTCCTAACAATTCGTATAGGAACAATCATTAAAGGGAACGTGCCGTTAGAAATATTATGACTATTTCTGCAGAGGCAAAAGCCTTGCAGCATTTTCTGTGGTTGTTACTCTTACATTCAAAATAATTCCGAATGCACATCAGAGCATTAGAATAACATCAGATCCACGAACCGCAAACACAATGTCATGCTCAAGTACGCGCTTTGCGAGGGGGTTGACATTTAAATGTAGAGGGGAGATATGTGATACTCGGGAAAATCCTAACTGCAAGTGTAGGCTAAGCCTTGTTTTTTGCTTAACTGCTATTTCTGTTACCGGTATTACTCCACCCTCTTGTAACTCGGTACCCCTCTCTACAAAGTGGCTGATATTATTATGAAAAATGTATTGGGTTTGTTGTTCTGTATTTGTTCGCCACCTTCTGCCTGCAGAGGCAACATAAAACAGAATGGAAGGAGCAACGTGTCAGTAAAGAATGATGATAAGATTCTAAAGAAATCTTATAACTAGAAAGATCCGAGAAGACTTCTTGCTGCTGTATAATTACCATGCGGATAATATAGAGCGTGTTCCACCCTCGTACCAATAGTAACTATTAGTTACTATTTCCGTTCCATCCTCACGAAAAGTTACTACGCTGACCGTTCCAACCTTCTCGGAATAGTAACTAATAGTTACTATTTGCTTACCATGCTCGGGAGCGTGGTAAGCGTAGTAACTACGCATCTCTGTAACGTGATTGGTCGGATTCGCCCGTGGCATGATATCCCGCTGGAAAATAGAAAGATCGTTCCAGCATTGACGGCAAAAAGCCAGAATTTGTGACGTCATGCGTAGTAACTACGGTAAGTAGCGTGGAACACGCTCATAGAAAGTCAAAATCAGATCGCAAGAAAACATACCTGCGATGCACTGGTCTAGAACATCCAAACTTGGAAATTTCGTGGTATTCAAAGACATCCCCCAACCAATATGCCGTTTCTCATTAAAAAGGCGTGTGAACGACCATGATGAAAAACGTCGTCCACAATTTGTACAAGATTATCCAATTTTGGCAGAAATTTAGCACACACAAAAATATAGTCCCGTCCACCAAACAAAAACGTCAATACGTTACAGTAATCCAGTAATCAGTAGTGTAATTATGTGTGCAGTCGCAAGTCTGGAGTTGAACGATACGGTATAGTACACATGTCCAAAGATCTAGAATAAGATTATTGCACTCAGGGTCCAGCCTTTGAACTTCAAATGTTTCAGCGACTAAAGTCTTTGAAAGTCGTCGTTGAAATAAAACCTTGAATCCTGTTTGACTTTTGACTTCATATGACTCAGTGAAGTCACAACATATCCCGGTATAAGATTGTTGCACTCAGGGTCCAGCCTTTGAACTTCAAATGCTTCAGCGACTAAAGTCTTTGAAAGTCGTCGTTGAAATAAAACCTTGAAGACTTCAAATGACTCAGTGAAGTCACAAGATATCCCGGCCTGTACGGCCAATTACAAACTGCAGATTCACTTCTTCTGGCCAGAGCGTTACGAGGATCCTTGCCAAGAAGGGCCAAAATATCGCTCAAGCAACTTCTAGCTACTTATCCTTTTAGTGCAATTTTTTATATTATTTTGCACACTACCCTTTATGGCGCTGTCGCCCTAGCATCGATCATAGCTTGTTGACACGGGACCGAAATAAGCACGTAAATAGCGGCTAGTCTGTTCAGACGATGGAGCAAAATCAAAGGTTGACGGCAGAATTAAAAAGAAAAACCTAATTCCGAATATTCTTTTTGTTTGTACAAAATATACAAAGTTAACAAAAACATCTTGTGAGTTAGTCAAAAACAAATATAGTTGATTTGTAAGTCTTTTGACTAGGAAAAAGTCACAAATTGAATACTAACACACTTCAGGCGACTCGGCAATTTTAATTTAAAAACAAATAAAATTCACTTAAATATTTTTGTTTTTAAATGAGAACATAAAATGTAATTACTAATAACTATAATTAATACGAGAACAAAATGCGATCACTTAATGTTGTTCAGTAACTTTTCAGTGAGGGTTGAATAGAAAAATTACTCAAATTATTATTCTTTTAAAAGGAAAACAAAGAAAACAAATATTAAACATAAACAGAACATACGCTGTTGTAATTAGAAAACTTTTCTACCCTTTTTTCGAAATCATTTAGTAATTCTGGGATGCTTAGTGTTGATGCAAGTTTGACCCCCATAATTACAGTTTGTTTACTGTCCATAGAGTCATCAAAGGTCAGATTCCAAAAGATTTAGTTTATCCCAATCGGTGACGGCGATGAAAATACGCACCTATTTGGAAGATCAGTAGCTGATTTTTTATTTTTTTCAACCGCTATTTACGCGCGTAAATCAGCCGCTGATAGAGAATCTGCCGGTGTTTCAGCCCCGTGTGAACAAGCTATCATAGAAGTAAGCCTATGTACCGCGATGTCAAAGGAGTCGTCTGCAGTACTGTATGGTGTCTTCCCACCTTGAAAGTCTCATCGGTTCTAGTAATCCTGGTAAACGAGGCACATGTGTATGGCGCCGTTTCGAGACCATAAATCATAGATCGTTCAGTTTTCTTAAGTAAATACATTTTAAGGATGTGCCGAGCGGAGCGATGCCCTTTCACTGTTTCTAACAAAGCGGAACGTTGCGCGTCAACATTAACTGTCATCCATGGAATAGTAGCTGCCATCCCATCTCAGCGAAGGTCCCACAGAAGTAGGGCGGTCAACAACATTAGCGTATTTGAGCCCTAGTTCTGTCGGAGAAGACGACAACCCTCAGAGATCATATATAAACTGGAGATCGGTTTCGATCGTCCAAGCATTGTCTGTTCACCTATTTACTTGTACCAGGGACTCAAACATTTCCTGTGATGACTATGCTTCTATGTTGCTATGTTGTCCGAGCCTCACCTAGTTTCCGAAAATTCCGCTTGGGTCGAATCGGGTTCTTGCTCAGATAGACTAAATTTGTTGGCACAAGGCAGGACTATTCAGCATGCCACCAGGTACCTAAGCTAGGACAAAATATCCAGGATACTCTTCCATTACAGAGAATTATTCCTAGTTCAGCACAGCAGCTGCGAAAAATTTTGTCTATCTGGATAGTCGGGTATTTTATCCCCGTGGGTATTTCTCGAACTATCTGACGCTCGGTCACGAGCGCATCAGAAATCTCTTATTGACAAGCCCCCTGAATGACGAGTCATTACAGGAAATTTATGGGTCCCTGCGTGTACGTTAGTCAATATTGTAAATATATAACTAGCTATTTCAGATACCGACTTCGCACCAGCTTAAGCGAAGTACTCCACTCCTACATCCCTGACATCAACCTTGCTATGTGGCGGGTGTATACGAGCAGCGCAGTATCGATTTATGACCTCAAAAAGCTGCCATAGTACTGACATAAACCTACTTAAATAAAAGATGATTTTAGAAAGCTCAACGCAGTGACATTCCCTAAACTTCCTAAAGAATAGGGAGCGATGCCGTAATTTTCCACTGAAGTCGGTAGCTGGAGGACACATACAAACTTTCCTTGGTGAAGGTTGAGGCTTGGGTTTTTCAAAGGAGAATAAGGAGGGACGAAAAATCCTTCTTTTAAAAACATAGACCATTGGTGACACTCGTTTTGAACAATTAAAAAATATTCTTTGAGCCCAAGCTGACTTTGAAACATTTATTCAAACAATGTTTACAACGGATACGTCAGCTACGATATTTCGGCCCTTCGCTGATGAAGAATCATAGCTGACGTATCCGTTGTAAACATTGTTTGAATAAATAACAATTAACAGATTGTCACCTGCCTTTTCGCGAACTCTTCCGTCCGAAAAAACGCTAAGATGAGAAGGACTCGATCACCAAAAAATCACTTACCTCTCTGTTCAGCTAATCCGCCATTTTCTCTTCCTCCGTCCGGAATCGCTTTCTCGCCGTTTCTTTGGAATCCTGGGGTTCAGCCAACATCACCTTCAGCCTTGAGCCGCAAATTTCTTGGCCATGCAGGGTCTAAATATAAGAAATAGCACGATCACTTTCCACTTAAAAGAACCCTTTTACTTATTCTACCTTTTCTATTGTGAATAGCCTAGCTGCCCTACATTATTATAAGGTTCATCCCTAAAATAGCTGTCCTAAAGAATCATAATCTTAGTAATTCCCCGCTCTTTGCCACTGTTTCGTTTTGCATCTACGACTTTTTTGCTCTTTTTTGGCATCTGCCAGTCTTACGGTCAAGCAGCGCAAAATTCCCCGAATGCTTCAAGGTCCGCGCTACACTTTTTCAAGAAAGTGGGCAAGATGAAAATCTTGCTTCAGATTTGGGGCAGACTTAAGGCTAGATCTTGTCGTCCCCCAGGGACTCCCACAACGGAGTCTCCGCGTTTGTGTGTCCTAGAGTCCACGGGCGGGGACTGCTCCAATACTTTTCATGACTAACTCTCCTTGCCGATACAAAATCGCTGTGTACCTAGCGGAAGAGCCAGAAGCGGCAGCACAGTCCCCAACGATCGCCGTGATTGGTTGACACAGGATTTGAGTTCTTGAGTTTCAGTCGTTAGTAAGACGTTTTCTCCTTCTTCCTGAGGATCAGTGGCGTGTTTTGGACTTCGTCATATAGAGTATTATCATCACCATCATTAAAAAGGGTATCCCTTTCAGATTCAGTGAGGGGTGAATTTGGGGAGTTGCTAGTGTTCTTGGTTTCTGGAAAACAAACGTTACGGATGGATAAAGGAATTTCTGAGATCAATACTGAATTTATTTTTCGGATGAAACTGCTTTTAGGAAAAAGACATGTATTTGCTACGATTATGATTTTTTGTTTGTTTGTGTAGATAAACACAAATGTAAATTAAGTAAAAAAATATATCACAATAAAGAAAAGTGAAAATAAACGCGACTAATTGCGTCACCAGAATATTTTTCTTTCAAACACAATCCACGGTGGAGGCATTCCCCGTGTTCTCGCTGCTTCCCGTCCGGGGAGTTCTCAGTGCTTCCCCCCGCCTTTCTAAGCAGTCCCCGAAGAGCGTCCAAAGTACGCCTTTAGTATAGGTCAACACGTCTATTTTATGGGTTAAACAACGCATTTCCTGACAAATTCGGGTTTCTTTTCTTGCATTTTACTCACTAGTCTCACAGAACAATGGAGCGCAGTTTTCAAATGTTTTGCGGCGGAACTCTGGAAAGTCTGAAGTCTGACAAATCCGACATACGCTTCTAAGAGAATAAATATTCTTTATAACCCGTCACATTCAAACTGAGCAAGAACGGAGTTAATGGAAGAAAAGGAAGTAAAGAACAAAACAGACGGAGCAAATATTGTTATTGTTATTTTCGAAAAATGACAATCCTGAACCATTTCTTCGTGAAAAGACCATTTCTATTAAGAGCTGTGCTTTGCTCGAAACATGCAGTGTAAAGCGAAACAATCTATACAGTATTTTTAGAGAGCACTGTGAACTATCCACAGACTATCCATACATTTTTTTTTTGTTTTTCAGTATAATCGAACACGGTAATTCTTAGGTGAAGGTGCATCCGACGGCGATCGATCAAAATTTTACAGTTAAGGAAATACAAAACCATACAAAACTGTCAAGACCATGTCAGTAATCGGCTCTTACATATCGAGATTTAACAGTATTCGTGCTTTAACAAGTGTTATTATTATGTTTAGTGGGAGGTAACATGCAAGCTATGCTTCCGGAGGGAGTTGATCCCTCCTGGGACCTGTACTACCTTAAAGTTTTGTAGTTTATATATCTATGCAGTAGTCAAGAAATGGATACGAAAATGGAAACAGTCGATTCTTTCCGACGCCCTTTAGTTCACGGCACATAGCAATACGCGGGGAAAATAGGTGTTTTGCGAAGATGCTTCGGTTTTCGCACTAGCGACGAAATCAAAGTGAAAAACCCAGTAAAAAAGAAGACAAGGATTTGCTTGTTTACCTTCTCTTTCAAGCAGACTGTCTACACTGTAAAAAGTTTCTCCGTATAAAGATTAAAGTTAACTGCAGTATTTGCTACTCAGATTGATCTTATCTCTATTTGGTAATAATCTTATCCGTGTAGAGATAAGAATAATCCGAGTAGCAAATACTGCAGTTAAGTTTAAACATTATACGGAAAAACATTTTACAGTATATCACTGATATTCTAAGGAGGGGTATGGTTGGAAACGACGGGGCGGCTTGTCAACGGTTAAGGATAAGTGAGCATTCTCCATGTGTCATGTAAAATTTGTGTCCGAGTCTGTTCTAGGAAGTGTTCCTGGGTGAGAAGGTGAGCAAATCTACGAAAGGTCTTATATTCTGAAGCAAGGGAACGATCAGAAAGTATGAAACACCTTTATGATAATCGTGTCGACCCTACAAGCCCACCTTCCACCGACCAAACAGATAAATAATACTTACGGCTATCGCCTTTTCCGCACATTCTTTGACGGCGTATTTAGCATATCCACATGTTTTCCCGTTTAGCATGTAAATATCGATGAGACTCCCAAACCGACCGAAAATATCCTTCAGTACAAAAAGAGCGGGTCGTTGCGGCTGGCATACGATGAACAGCCTAAAACAATAAGTTGAAGTCGCTCAAGGCAAAACAATAACATGAATTATATAAAAACATAAGTATTACTTCAGCCTAAGCTGACTGCGAAAAATATTTGATAGCGTTAAACCAAAAGGTCACCTGAGATTTACTCCATCGAAATTCGGCATATCTTGGCAAGACTGTTCTTCCCGCTAATGGTAGAAAGACGAAACTGCGATAAGAATAAAAAACAACTAACGAAACATCGTAGGTTCGTCTTTCTAGCTTTGGCCTGATGTACTGACGTAGATTGTTGTAATTCTTAAACCCCTGAACAAACGCGCACCTGCCTACTTGCCAATTCTCAGAACAGCGAGCTGGCGGACATGAGTCACAGCAGTGTGACCGTTACCTGGGGCTTCAAGAATAGCAAGTCGACCCTTTTATCGATGACGGGTGCAATATTGGCAAGTGCGCAGGTGGGCTAGTGCCTTATTGAGTAGAACGGCAAAATGTACATATAAGAAAGAATTTCCACGTTTAACGAGGAGATTCACATCAGACCATCAGACGACTACTGTACAGTTGGTAGCATTTGCCATATTGTTTAAGTGAGGATTATCTATGCGTTAACCTCAACTTGGAATTGAGTGAGTTATAAGCATATTGATTAATAAAGTACATTGTAACCCTAGTTTGTTCAACTCTACAGGCCCTAGGAGATAGACCCGCGAGCCTCCCCACGTTACCGAATCGAGGAAACATCTTCCCTATTAGGGAAACATCTTCCCTATGAGGACGAGTAAGCTTGCCAAGAAGGGCCGAATACCATTAGAACAATCTCTGCAGGATTTTCCGTCTAACGCCGCCAAATACGTAAAAAAAACTAAGACAGACAGTTCAAAAATCAACTTTTCAAGAGGTTTTGGGTTTTTGGGCCCCATAATCTAGTCTTGGGGCGCAATGAACGTACCCTGGATTTTGCCCTCAGGTTGACTGAGCCTCCCCAAAAAATTTAGAGGATATTCAAGGGTAAAACTGGTATCGAATGAATGGTCGGCGACGTTACCTGCTGTTTTTTATGAATGAAAAATAATCCAATAATTTACAGGTAAGTCGCTCGTTCTTGGCATAAAACTGGTTAAATTTGCCTTCAGCCGAAGCTGACTGCGAATCCTATTTGACTGTGCAAAACGGATACGTCAGCTCAATTTTATTCGAGTTATATTTCGCTATTAGAGCTATATATTTATATATAAATACTATGTATTATACAAGCTATGTTTATAATATATTTCCACTAGTTCGTTTTTCCAACTTGAGCGGTTTTGAGCCTGAAGAGGACCCTTGCTAAGAAGGGCCAAAATACCAGCTCTAATAAAATTCAGCTAACGTATCCGTTTTGCACTATCAAATAAAATTGGTTCTTAACGGACTGGGTGGCAGTCGAATCCTTTTCTCAGCTCCCTCTCTCGTAAGCCTCACCCCTCCCGAACCCGCAAACAGAATCACTCATACCTTTCAGCCGGCGGGGCATCGACTGGCGCCAGCGGCTGTGGCGATGGTAGTCTGACTGAGCAGTAGGACGGGTCGTAGGTATCTCCAGCAGGGAACATAGGTGGTTGGGAATTAACAGTGGGTATTGGAGGCATCACACTACCATTTCCAACTTGCCCTGGACAAAAAGAATCACATCAGTTCAAAGCATATGGCTTTCACCGGGGCGGTACACAACCTGAGGATGTTTGCTTTAAAAATTTCATTTATTTCATTTCAATCAATCAATCAAGTTTAATCCGAATAGGTAAAAGCTAGAAAAGGAATACAAATTAACAAAATACACAGACACACAAGAAACAATTTAATTAATACACTTACAAGAAATGACCAGAAATAAATGATGGAATGAAACTACGTAAAAATTGGGTAGAAGAATTAGCGGGATATGGGGAAAACTTATTGCCAGTATTCCTCTCGGACCAACGCACGGAAGACGAGAGGGGAGGGGGGAATAGATGGGTCATCTGGGGACGACACGTCATCTTAGCATCAATTTCATTTCATTTATCCGACCAAATTTAGAATACGGAGCCCCGGTTTGGCATTTTGGCCTCACGGTCGAACAGACCGCCAGAGTTGAGAAGATTAAAAAAAAGAGCTCTAATCATAGCGTCAAAGCTGGCCGAGAGTTCATATGAAGAGTTACTACGTAAATTCGAAATCGCCTCCTTACATGAACGAAGGCTGAAACTCTGCATGGAGTTTGGTGTCAAATCACTGAATCACCCGATCCACAAAAATATTTTCCCTTCTGAAAAGCTGTCAAAAAGACTCCCTCGCAAGGTAACTACTACGGTTGAAAAGTTGCAGCCAATTAAATGTGCCCACCAGAGGTTTGCAAAGAGTTTTGTCCCTTCATTTTTAAAGTTGTATAACGAAGCATAAGCTGAGCTGCTAGTTTAAATTTATCATGTTATTTATGACAGTTGTAGCCATATATGCGTAGGCCTATTGTTTGTGTGCTCATAAGTTGTAACTATGACTATACCGAAAAAATTTGGCGTGAGCCATGATCAGTTTTTGGCGAATAAAAAGATTTATCTATCTATAAACCGAGTTAATCTCATGGTAAGAGTGAAAAACGTAAACCTTACAAGTATACCTCAAGTGTAAGTCACGCATGCGTCAATCTATATTTGATGACAGAATATTTTGTGGGGTGGCCAGTTTGTAATTTTTTTTGCACGTTGCTATCGTTTTTTTTTTTTTTTTTTTTTTAAACGAGATAGTGCTGGTAAGGTGCCCTGCGGAATCGGTTTGTTGGAGTCGCAAGAGTCGGCAAATTTTGTATTATAAGGACATATATTCATGCTGAACCATTATATGTTGCGGACCCCCCTATGGTCGAACTTCTTCTATGTTTGTGATCCGCACTTCCTTATATTTTATTGTTTTTCTTAAAGGACACCTGAATGAAGAGTACCAAATATAATCCCTATCTGTATGACCTCCATTAACATTGTCTGCAGAAAACCCAATCCAAATACGAAATAGTGTTTCCAAGCTATGCTTTTTGCTCCATTTTGCATCTGTCCTTATTTCAGTACCGAAAAATTTCAGAAAGGAACAAATGTCTCCAATCAACCCTTCTTCTGGAATATTTTTTAACCAGTTAAGCCCAAACGCATAAAGAGAAGAAGTCTGCTTGTGCAAACCTCCAGAAACGAACATCCCTATTTTGAAAATGTCACGCTCAAGAGAAGCCATGTCTGTAAATGCATTCTCCATGGTGTGTTCACGTATGGTTTAATTGTTCAGGAATCCTTTAAGGCACAACTCTTCCTAGAAATGGTATTTTCACGATGAAGTGGGTCAGAAACATCGCTTTCGAAACTGCCATTCTTGCCACGCGAAATTAGCGATTTTCTTATTGGTGCTTATCGAATCTATCCATCCTTCCGTTCCCCGACGCGGCGCCTGGACTCAAAATATTTGAGAACTGAACGCGCCCTGGTTAAAAAGTGAGAAAACCAAGCAAAACAAAAAAAGTCTTAAACAGGAGATGGACCTGGTGGTCTACTATGTTTTCCGAAATGGAAACAACACTGTTAAGCTTCTCGTATCCAAACAGTATCGGCGAACCTTCAAGCTTTCGGGCAAGTTTGCGGTGCGCGACTGTCAAAACTCGGCGAGGCCGGAAAAACTCTAAAAGGACGTATACAGGAAAACAAGACCAAAGGTTTCGACGGGATCCCAAAAATTCAATATCTGATCATTTTTACTATTAAAATTCAGAAACAGATTAAGGCCAAATAGCTAATCATCTGAGAAAACCAAGTTCAGATATGGATTCACCATGTGGGTTTAACCCAATAAGTCATATCTGTTTTGACGAAAACTTCCTGCCACTTCTGCCAATTTCCCGGTTTCTGCCGAACTCCGGAACTACTTGTCCAGCGAAAAAAGAAAGCTCAAAAATCAGGGTATCTTCTTTCCCCAATAATGAACATCTAATCAACTTCAAATAAAAATTTAACTTACAACAAATTTTCCGACTCCAACCGGATTCCGGTCGAACTATATGTCCGGGAAAAAAATGATTGTCACACACGGATTCAGCATCTCTTTTTACCCCTAAATCGGATATCTAATCAACTACAAGTAAAACTTTAACTTTTAACAATTACAACATGCGATCTGCGAACTACAAGTCAGGTAGAAAATTGTTTTCACATAAGCGTTCAGCATTTTTTCTTGCCCTAAACCGAACATCTAATCAACTCCAAACAAAACTTTTAATTTAACAAACTTTCCGGTTTGGGCCGGATTCCCCGCGAACTACTTGTCCGTCGAGAAATCCTCACACCAAGTTTCATCAAAATATCTCATTCCCTTAGAGAGTTATCGCGCTTACAGACGGACGGACAACTTTTTCGATTTCATAGGTATCCCTCCACTTACGTTTTGGGATCCCAAAAACGAAACAATTGCGAAAGATGGGGATTTCAGAAGCACATAATTCCATAAGGGAGCTAGGAATAATACAAAAGACGGAATAAGTAAGAGGGGTCCTTTAAATAAAATTGAGCTTAACTCACCAGGCATGTGAGTTTGAAGACCAGCAGACTGGAGGACAGAGGCTGCTTGGAGCATCGATTCTGCTAAGTGTGCGAAATCTGTGGACTGGGACGAGCTTCCGTTAGGGCTGCCCGTCACACTGGGCATGGATCGGGACAGCAGCGTTTGAATAGTCGTCGCAGCTGCTGCTAGAGCGTTAGGATGCTGCACAGGCTCGCGCTCCAAGCGAGATTCCACTTTCGTTCTGAAAATTTACGAATACGTAAGTGACGGCGAGAGTAAAAGGCGACCTAACGATTGTCGGCTAGTTCCACTAATATGTGAGGCAAGTATACGCAAAGCAAGCAACAACTACAGAGCTAACATTTTACAAACTCGATAAAAATGAGTTTTTCTGCCCTTTGTTAAATTTATTTTGCATGGGAAGTTTTCTATTTGACAGATTACTCTTCGATAAGTGCTTTTCACGAGACCAGAGAAATTACCAGACCGGCCCCCCTCCAGCAAACGAAAAGCTCTAAAGTTCAAATCAAACTATTGCAATTCTGCGACCCTCCTTAGGCATTGTTCAAATAGATGTTATATGGTGTATTACTGATTCCTCTTTCCCTTGGTTCAGGTTCAGGTTCAGGTTCTTTTTAATAACAAAGTAAATAACAAAATGTCCAGAGCCCGGCTGAGAAGACAAATTCGTAATGCACGGGATGGAAAGACTTCTTTAAATAAATACAACATTTATACTTCACTACATGCCATTCATACAAATGGAAATATGCGTATTCCCCCGTCAGTACCCGGTCCCCAACACCACCAGTTGACACGTCCAGCGAAACAAACAATACAAAAATAAAAATAAAAGACAACAAGAACCGAGGAAAAGTGATTTCAGTCCGAAAGATCCTGGACTGAGTATTCACATCCCCCAGGTTCAGTATCTTCAAAACCAGATAAAATGGGAACACACTTAACCCCCCAAAGGCAATCCGCATCAACTAACAACAACTCACTTATCACGAAACACATTCTTAATATAACAACATAAATTTAAGTTTACGTTTGGTTGTTTGAATTGACTGTGAAATGTCCAAATTAGAAGTATAAATATTCCAGTTCCGAATTACTGAGTTTCGAAGCGAAAATTTCGATCTTTCAGTTATAATTCTTGGCTGATACAGTTTATTAAAATTTCTAGTTAGATGTCCGTGTTCAATAGTTTTAAGCGAGAAAAGGATCGAGGAACGAAAAAACGAGGGAAGCAAACCACGGTCATACTTAAGTTTGAAGAGGATAGATTCAACAGTCACAAAATGTCTTAAAGGAAGGATATTAAGAAAGCAATAAAGAGAATCTGTTGACGACTTCGCTGGATATAATTTAGGGGAAGGCAGGTAACTCTTAAGGACCCGCAAAGCTTTGTTCTGTTGTCTTTGAAGTGGCGCAATATGAGAACTAAATGTGTTAAGGTATACAAGTGATGAAAACATTAAATGGGAATGGATAAGTGCATAATAAAGTGATCGCATTGCTTCAAGGGGAAGGGATGACCTGAGTCTTCGCATTATCCCTATATTTCTCCCCAACTTCATACGCAAATTTGATATATGAGGCTTCCATGATAGATTAGAGTCAAGGAGGACTCCAAGGTATCGCATAACTGCTGCTCGGGAAATCTTAATTTTAAAATCACTTGACTCAATTAGTTGAAGCTCAGGAACAGCAGCGTTACATCGAGAGAAAACCACGAATTTTGTTTTATCAGCGTTAGGAGCTAGGTTATTTGAATCAAGCCACAATAGAAGATGGTTGAAAGCTTCCTCCAATACAAGTTTCAAACTGTTCATATCTTTCCCTGATACAGTACATGCAGTGTCATCCGCAAATTGCAAGTTTAAACCAAATATTCTCATGGAATTATTCAGGTCGTTAACATAAATTAAAAAAAGTAAAGGACCAAGTATTGAGCCTTGCGGTACACCAGCGATATTAGATTGTATAGTCATTTCGGATGAAACATCACCTCCATCAACATATTGAGAACGGTCCTTAATATAAGATGCTATTAGGGATTTTGCTGGCCCTCTTATACCGTAATGATCCAACTTATGCATTAAAATATCATGAGATATCGTATCAAAAGCTTTTTTAATGTCAAGAAAAAATAGAAGCTGGAATTTCTCCCCGGTCAAGAATGTCATGGACATACTGTGTTAGTAATAGGACCGCATGATCGGTAGAATGACATTTGCGAAATCCGAACTGTAGCTGATTTATCATTTCAAAATGTTCTAAAAAACGCACTATTCTATTATACAGACAACGTTCAATTATTTTAGAAAAAGCCGACAGAATTGATATTGGCCGATAGTTCGACGGATTTGTTTTCTCTCCTCCTTTGTAAAGAGCCAATATTCTTGAATCTTTTAATGACGAAGGAAATGTCCCGTTTTTAAATGCCAGGTTTATTATGTGACATAAAATGTGCGAAATTTGGGGGAAGATTTCTTTTAACAGAAATGTCGATGATCCATCAATACCCTCAGAGTGACCATTTTTCAAAAGAGTAACTACATTCTTTAATTCTTGTTCAGAAACCGGTGTTAAAAATATTGTCTTATCATGAGATGGCGGAAGGAATTTTCTAAAATCATTTTTGTTTTGACGACTTGACCTCGATGAAGCAACGGACTCTGCAGTTTTTTCACCTATTTTAGCAAAATGCCGGTTCAGGGCATCTGCTATTTCCTTCTTATCATTAAGAGGTACTTGGTTTCCAGGCATGCACATTTCATCTGGAAGACTTTGGTCCTTCCTTTTACCAAGGCATTCGTTAATCAGTGACCAAGTCTTTTTCGGAGACAAACGAACTTTATCAAACTCTCGTTTATAATAATTACTTTTTTCCAAACGAAGAATTTTTGACAGTTGATTTTTGTACCTTTTAAATTCAGATGTATTTTCATCAGTCGGACAGTTAAGTTGCCTCCTGAATAACTGGTTTTTAAACTTAATAGATCGTAGTATGCCTTCCGTTATCCACGGCTTATTTGGGGATTGATAACGTCTCAGACTAATCTTTTTCACCGGGCATGCTTCATTTAATATTTCGTTAAACTGCTTTAAAAATAAATCCATCGAGTGGTTGACATCCTCGGATTCCAAAGGTCCATTATGATCCATAATGCTTAATCTTTCTTTAAGTAGTCCTAGCGTATTTCTATTAAGTATCCGTGACTTTTTGGAAATTTTTTTGTTCGGTTTAAGCTCACATTTTAATTCAGAAAATAACATGAAGTGATCAGACGAGTCCACCAATACTACCCTTATTAGGTTTGGCTCAAAATTCGTCAGAATATTGTCAATCAGTGTTGCCGACGTTGCAGTTATTCTTGTAGGTATGTTACAAAGTGGTAATAAACCATGCGACAGGCACATCGATAAAAAATCAATCGCATTTTTGCTAAGTCTACACTCCCTTATTTCGTTATCTATTGTCTGATTTGCATCATAAATCAGATTAATGTTGAAGTCTCCCATCAGAATTATCCTTTTGTACTTGCAAGATATTAGCTTCATGAGAGTATTAAGCGACGACGAAAAAGAAGAAGGTGAAACATGAGGGGGCTTATAACTAACGCAGCACGCAACATTCTCATTATGTATTTTCAATTGTAAAATCAAAAATTCAAAATTCATTTCCTCGTATAAATCATCAAAATCTGTTATTTTACGCGAGTGAATATCTTGACGTACAAAACATCCGAGTCCTCCTTTATTTTTCGACACTCGCGACTTTTCAATGAAATTATAACCTTGAATTTGGATTGAAGAAGAAAGACCATCATTAAGAAATGTCTCACACACCCCAATCATCAAAATATCATTGCTGGGAAGAAACGCCGATAGAAAATCCATCTTAATCATAAGACCACGACAATTCCAAAATATTGTTCGAAATGAACCTTGAGTAGCTGCATGATCAATATCCCTATCGTCGATGTATTTATTTTTAGGGAGAGCCGCCACAGATTCATCCATATTACCAAAGTCCTCTTTCTACATACCATTCGCTAGAATTTGTTTAAGGTCAAGCGGACTTGCCTCTAGTTTGCTAAGCCTATTCCCACCATCCGTAAATTTAGACATTAATTCTGAGTAGATAAACAATCGCTGGACGCGCCCCCAAGTGGGGCAGGAGAAGAGGCACAGACCGGAAAATTAACAACTGAATGTGATAAAATACAGTAGTACACCTAAGAACCTGATCTACATCTACAACGAAAAACAAAAAATAGAAAAGAGAAGACAAGAAAAGACACAAAACAAGGCTCATGATTCATTCGGTTAGATCGTATTTGATTTTTAACAACCACGATGACGACGAGAGAAAAAATCAAAGAAGAAGAAAAAAGAAGAAGAAGAAGAAAGTAAATATTCTTCTCTAGAAACATATTTATCACCCATACCAACAACAAAAACCACCAGTTATCTCGACAAAACCCCATGACAAAGAAAACACTCATACTGTTGTCACTTAATATAAAAAAAAAACAAAAAAAAACGAATATTCGTCTTTTTAAAGACGCATTTCCGTGGTTCACTTTTAAACTTCATGCTGGTTGTCGTATCTGACCCACTGTTCAGAGTTCAGGTGACGCACTTCTAACCATAGATCCGCACCCTTTTGTTTAGTCCTGGTGGACTCGCATTGTCCAGCCTCGCGAAGTCCTTTAGCCGTTGCAAGAAGGCCGTTCCTTATATCATTCAGTTTAGGAGGAAGGTCAGACACAACGCGTGCTCCCGAACCTTTAAGTTTCCCCACATTGCGCATGATCAATTGCACGTCTTTGTCGTTGCTAAGGGAAATAAAAATTGGTTGTGACGTCGTACTCTTCGATGACCCTCGCCTAGTGGTAATGTTATCGTTCGTTTTCGACCCCAATCGGTACAGATTGTCAATGCTAATTGGGCTAGAAATTTTTAGGGTTTCACTGATCCACGATTTCATGTTGGATTCCAGGGTTTGGTTTCCCTTTTCGTTTCGAAGACCATGAATGATGAGGTTTTTTCTTCTGCTTTTTAAGTCAAGTAGCAGTAGGTCATTCGACAGTAACTCGCACGAAGCTTTATGTGCGTTCAGTTGACTTTCGAGTTCACGAATCCTATTACCACGTTCAAGTCCATCCGATTTGATGACCTCAATATCAGCTTTCAAACTCGCAAACTTTAGAGACAATTCGTTTTGGTTTGCCAGAATAGTATCGAGTTTATCTAGTTTCTGTAACTTGGCGTTTATGCTAACTTTGAAGTCCTCAAAATCCTTTTTGCTCACGCTCGCCATCATTAAATGATTCAATAATTACGATCTATTTCGAATCACGTTAGATCATTCCTTGCATTCCACAGCAATCTGATGCAAAAACAGGTTTTACACGGTTGTTTTCAGCGAGATGCTAACACCTTGAATGACCAGGCACGACTGAGGGGCGCGCTGTAATAAAGTGAATAAGGAGAATAGACCCGAATTCCATTTTCGCTTCTTCCGATCCAATCAGATGGCTTGGTTGGTTCCGCCAGCGGGCCGAGGAAAGGAGCAGCACCGTCAGGGTAGCCATGGGAAGCACTGAAGTTCTACTTTGTTGGAAGCTGAATAAACAACTTTTCTTTAAAATAGCAAGTTTTGTTCTTTTACGACTGCTTATGGTTAGTTCGATGACAAATGCTGTCCATCCATTATTTTAGCAGCTTTTTACATTATAATGGGCGTAATTGTACTCGTGTCCTTAGAGTACTAAGAACATTTTTTCCGATCTTTAGAAGATCAAAAAATTGTATCATCGTGGAAGCATCGAACGCTGCATTGATAAGAACCTTTTCACTTTGTATCTGAACAAGGGTGTGTATTAAGACATAAACATCGCCTATACCGCTATTCAGCTTATTTTTCCTATTCGAACAATGCTTTAGGGAAGCCCTTAGGTGGCAACAGATAGGCGTCAATACTCAATGCATATTCGACGGTACAGTAGGCCTTCACCTACCGCCTTTAGGACGGCTTAGGATGTACAACTGGCAGAGCTCCCCTGAGTGAGGGCCTACATGCTGTTTTATGAGGCCTGTCCCAAGAATCCATCAAAGTTCCTTGGACAGGCAGGAAGAACGGCACATCCTAAACCGAATAGCAAGAAAGTTCTGACGAAGTCATTTTTTTTTGCCATCCACCCAACTGTCAAACTAAAAGCAATAAGTGAGCATCTTCTGCCATCATCCAACAGCCTTCCTGCCCATTGCCCAATGCGCCAGCTACTGCAGTAAATTTATTGTCCTATTCGTGTTCCGTTTTTTGGGTTTATCTATCTTTTGCTGTTGTTGTACATATTTGTGATAATGCCACTTTGTATTTCTTGTTAAGCATTTATTTACTTATTTTCTGTATATACTGTGCAAAAGCCTTATTATTAGGCTGCATGTAATAAATCATTTCATTCATTCAGAGTGGTAGTTGCATCATGAAGATACACAGGTCGACCGTCAGCTGTCATCTGGAGGACTCAGTGTTCACTGAGTTTTGACCCTATTTGATCTACCCTAACATTCTGATAATATTAGGCTCGCAACGCTGGAACTGGCTCATCCCCACTGGAACCAATAGTTTCAAGTACAACTTTACCTTGGCTGTTCACCGGGCATGAGCGCATCGTATTTGACAATAAGCCGATGACCTGGAGGGTATTCGAATCCGTGAAGCTTTTCTTTTGCGTATGCTGCCGACGATACTGAGTTGTAAACTGCCACGACGACCATTTTCTGGTCCTAGAGAAAAAATACAGTGCGAACAAATACAATAACTGTACTAAAAGCGCTGTCCGACTGTACACTGAATGGGACTAAAGAGATTATTCTTGATTTCACAAAGTAACTTATTCTCCCTCAGAGAACAATCAAATGGAAGATGACAATACCATTCAGTCAAGATCATAAGCTTCTAGACAGAGTCGACCGTCTGTTTAATATAGGACCATTGTTTTTTAACTAATAGCACATAATTTGGAAACAAGGGCTACGAGTCCATGTGGCCCTTGTTACGGGAAGATCTCCCTCCGACTCCCCGCACCGAGAACCGATCCGGACCGAAAACTGTATCGCAAGTTAAACCAAATTAAAAAAAAAAAAAAATCTTACCCTTTTTCTTTCTTACCCTGTTCGACCATCCAAACCCCAGTCGCTTAACCCGTTTGGTTTCTACACGTGTTACTAAATTTCCGCGACCCTCTTCCCTCCTCTCACGCTCCCCTCTCAGTGGAAAGACCAGTTCGGACGCATAAACGGCACATCTAGGAAATGCTCATTCAGCCCATCAAGTTTCAATGGAATCGGAGCGTTTTCGGCAGATGTCTGATAACTCCTGAGTCCTGGCACATGACCCATGTACCCTCCAAGATTCTATCCAATCCCTCCATCCGTTTGGCCCCGATGCGTGTACAAAATTCACGGGACCCCGTCCCTCAAGCTACCCACACTGTTTCAGATGCGGTTCGGAGATATAAATGGCGCATCTAGGGTCATCATCTTTCACCTGTATCGGACCACCCGCTCACAACCTACGCGTGTCACAAGATCCAGGATTCCACCTCTCTTCACCCGACGGATGGTCGGATCCGAGAAAGGAAGGTTTCCTAGAGCATTGTGCTGGGTCCTTTATCCGCGTGCCAAGTTTCATTATCCTAGCATATGTGAAAGTGCCCGAACTACCTAAAGTCTGACAGTACGACAGATATTAAGATCGCTCTTTTAGATCTGTTCTAAAAACCTGGGGCCCGCAATATTTAACTGTACTAAAATTAGTCAATGAACTTTTATTTAACACTACATAAAATTCTTTCACTTTACTTTCAGACTAGGTTTAGCAAAAAGTTATTTTTTATAAATTCATTTTTTAGAAATGGATCACTTTCAAGAACTTTTTGTCTGAAGTGTTGCAAGTTATCTGATTAAGTTTCTGTTAAACTATCGAGCCTTTGCCCAAATTCAGAACCGACGTCAGACAACTGAGGTGCCAATGTCAAGTAGTGCCAAATATTCACATACAAATATCTGCACATACCTAATGACCCAGGTCATGGTATAAAATTTACCGTCGTGGACTAGGTTTCTCTAGGTCTAGAATTTCTACCAAGACGCAAAATAAACTGTTCCTTATCAATCAATCAATTTTTTTAATTCGTAATATTACAAATCATGTATTCAAAATTACGCTAACACAGGACTATTCTATACTAAATATATACAATCATTTCATCCATTCGGTAGCTCGGGGCAATAGCACAGACGATGGAAAAGGCGGTAGAAATGGCCAGAACGGCATTCTGCATTCTCATGAATTGCCTTTAAAAGTGGATTTTCGGAAACTCCTAACCTTGCAACAGAACTAACTATGGCTTTCCGTCTCATAACATCAAAAGATTCAATTTCATTTCCTAAAAACATTTGACTAGCAGAGTAACGTCGATTGTATGAAAGGAGATGACGATCACTCCCGCATTGGTCTTCTTTATTTGTCCCAACGTTTTACTCCTTGGTACCCTTTTAACGCGTTCCGGCTGAAGTGCCATATAGCTATCGCAATTTCTTTCCGTCCACCGGTCTGTCGGTCAAGATACTGCTAGTTCGGGTTCTTCGACCTCGGATAGGACGACGAAACTTGCCACCCATATGAAGATCCCGATTAAAGCTCTTATAATGCACTGCCCAAGGGCATGAGCGCAGAAGAAAAGGACAAAGAAATATAAAGTAATCACAAAACACTCACAAATATTTTCCATAAAGGTTATTCACTAATCTAGAATCACATTGATTGGTTTGGGAGGGTATCGGACATTTCGCTGCACTGCTCTGATCCGAGTGAAACTTCAAGAGAAGATGGCTTACATAAAACAATTTGTGTGACCAACCGCGACTGGATACGTTGGGGGGAGTCCCGGATACTTAGTGAAGCGCGTAGGACCAGGCGGATGGAGGGACTGTGATGAAACTTCGGATCGTACAACGGTCATGGACCCTAGATATGCCTTTTTGAGGTATTGGCCTGGATCAGACATTCGTGGGGGGAGTCGGAGGGTGGAGAGGGGGTACTAGAGATTACCCGGTAGGAGCAAATGGCTTAGTTGTGACATTCATGTAGCCGAATCTGATCAGATCTCTGAGGGAAGTTAGTAGAGGGGGGTACCGGACATTTCTCGGATACGCTCCGATTCGAGTGAAACTTGACGGGGTGGTGAGAAGATGGTTTACATATACAACTTACGTCACCCAAACCGCACTTGACAAAGGTGGGGGTAGTTCGAATGACACTTGGACAGTATAATTAAGAGTACGTTGGGCTGAGTTGGAAGGGGGGGGGGGGGTACCAGACATAGATGTCCTATGTGTGATATTCATGGTTCTGAGCCACATCTCGACATGGAAAGAGGATTTAGAGGGCTGTTCCGATAATTCTGTTTCATGCGGCGGAAGAATCCGCGGAACGTTTCCGACAATCTACCATGTTAAATGTCAATTTTTTGTAACAAGTACCATACGAGCTGGTAACTCTTATTTCTTTATCATAGGACAAGGCCGTATCTTTAGACCCAAAAATCCATACAGCAAATTCCAGGAGGCAAACAATTGAGTGAACAGGTATGATTCACTTAAAGGACCTATCTTATAATACTAATGCAACCTACTTCCATAATCACCCATATATTTCTAAACCCGGAGACCCCGATTTCGTACCGTACTTTCTAACCCCTGCAACAAAACCATGCTGATTTTCTCACTTGCCGTGTTTTGCTACCTTCGATATATATCACACTGTCGACGGTTGTCTCCGAGAAGTCTTTCCGTCAGAAAAACCGGTTATGGAATCTGTTTCCTTGTTTTCGCTACAAGTCAACGGGTCTCAGAAATAGCTTCAAACAGACAAAAATGTGGGTTATTTGTTGCAAGCACAGCCTAGCTTTAAGCATTCAAATATTTTAAAATACTGTAAGTTGAAGAGTAAATAGTGCGAGGGATCCTTTAATGAACATAATCAAGGGACTGACCTTTCCTCCCTGTTTGTTGTTATCTCTTCGAACGTCGCAGTAATCCAGGCCAGGCACGAGATCAAAAAGTTTCCAAACTTGATCCTGGTTCACCAGCGATGAAGCAACAACTAGCAGTCGATGGCAAGGCTCTTCATCTGGAATACACCCGGACATAGTTAAACCTCGAGTTTTCAACTAATAAGCCGAGTAAAGGCGCATTATTAAGGGCGCACCAGCAGCTTGCTGTTTCTAGTACAAAAAATGGACTAGGAATTTCATTTCTATGACCTCTATTGACCTTTTCTAACCAGACACCACTCAATCTCAAAACTGACAAAGTAATCTGATTTGCTAGTACTCTCAGCCTCAAGTGCCACTATCCTATGGGCTAGTCCTGAATGGGAATTGAACAAGACTAAAGGTGTCGATGGGATCCCAAAAATCTAATATTTGATTTACACAGTTGGGTCTTGTCTTCGCCATATCCAGTATCCAAGCTAATCATCAGAGAAACCCAAGTTCAGATACACCTATATAAGCCATATCTATTTTGACGAAACGGACCAAGACTTCCTGCTTTACTTCTGCCAAGTTTCCCGTTTCGCCCGAATTCCGAGCGAACTACTAGTCCAGCAAAAAAAAAATTTAAGAAACGAATCCAGCGTATCTCTTAATCTCCTTAAAGAAAATCTAATCAACTTTAAATAAAACTTTGACTTAAAAAAAAAATTATATGTCCCGGTAAAAAACAATTGT
The DNA here is from genome assembly GCA_023053575.1 of Branchinecta lynchi. Lineage (NCBI taxonomy): Eukaryota > Metazoa > Arthropoda > Branchiopoda > Anostraca > Branchinectidae > Branchinecta > Branchinecta lynchi. The sequence continues at coordinate 9,607,698 of JAKZAP010000008.1, forward strand.
CACATACAGACTCAGCCTCCCTTCTTACCCCTTAATCTTTCATCTAATCAAACTTTTGCCTTTAACAAATTTTCCGGTTTTGGCCGGATGCCCGGAACTAGTTGTTCGGCGAGAAAATGGTTTTCACCATGGTGTTCAGCATGTATTTTTACCCCTAAATCGAACATTTAATCAACTTCAAATGAAGCTTTTCCTTTTAACCAACTTCCGGTTTTCGCCGGATTCCGGACGAACTACTTGTCCGGCGAGAAAATGGTTTTCACTATCGTGCTCAGAATGCCTTCTTATCCCATAATCGACTATCACATTAGCTGCTTAAAAATATTTTGTTTATCCCTTAATCTGAAACTCCTCCCCCACCCCTAAATATAGGTCTACAGAGCCCATCTAGGAACTTGACGTTACCCCTGACCCAATGAATCCTCACACCAAGTTTCATCAAAACATCTCTTTCTCTTCGAGAGTTATCGTGCTTATAGACAGACGGACATTTTTGCGATGTCATAGGAATCCCTCCACGTACGTTCTGGGATCCCAAAAACCCAAGAGAAATTAGAAGTTTCAACAATTTCAGCGTTGACTGGGAGCAAGTGCAAGAAAACCTCGCTACTGATGAGCCTTCAACTCCCAAAATCAATATCGGGTACTGAACCGCCACACCGCTTGCAGTAAGCTGAGCTTTACTCGAATGGTTACAACTGGTAAAATTCGTGAAGCCTGAAGAGTGTATCACAATGATTTAAACGGAGCTTCAGTTAGTCAATGCCAGTGGAGTGAATAACACCGACCCACAAAATAACGGTACCTCATATATCGAGGTCACCAACTATTCCCGATTCTGGAAAACACTATTCTGAACACATGGATGCCAGGGCTATGTCCAGATAGGCAATGACCAATCAAAAATTGAAATCGAGACAAAAAAAGAGTTCCCCAGTCCTAACATTCAACACAGGCTACACAATACCATCGTGGTACACAGCGGTTGGGGGTATTATGAATCCTTATCATAGAAATCTTTTAGGCTAATTGGCAGAACCGACCCGGAAACCTTGATTTCTTAAGCTTGGTTCTCACATAGCCGGACGCTAAATTTCGCTCAATGGTATTACCCGGCCAACAACCAGTTTTTGGTCCTTATTGCGAATATCCGTATTCGATTGCGATGTCGTATCCAAGAAATGAATAAGTAAGTAAGTAAGTAAGTAAGTAAGTAATTTATTTATGACCCGCCATTTCGGAAAGGCGGAGTAAATGAAATTTATTACCCATGAATGAAATTTATTACCCATAAATGAAATTTATTACCCATTTTTAAGACAAAAGTCACAAAGGAGTATGAGAGAAAACAAGAAAGGAGAAAAAAAGACAAGAACACACAACACAGAAATACGCATGCAAATTTGGATATGGGGAAACCTGCATGCGATGCGTCAAGAGATTGGACCAAAGGATCTTATTCGACTGCCAAACCCGTACTGTGCGAGCACGTACCTTTAGCTCAATCGAGTACAGTTCTAGTGAGACCTACCAAAAGAGGAAGAAGAATCAATCGTAGCGGGCAAGAGACATTCTCATTCATAATTCGGCCTAGACAGACTTATACTAATCTTCTTTTTTTGTAGGCTACTTACTGTTACTGGGCTGAATGTCAGAGTTTCCAGAGCCCATATAACTGCTTCCAGATCCATACAGTCTTTCCGACGACCCTGCTGTAACGCTGAATCCATCATTATTTGATCTCGACGTTGTTGGCTTGGGGTCTGCAAACATTGGTCGGAAGACTCGATCACAGTTTTCGAAGGCCTTAGCGGCATCTGACATCCTGGAAATAAAGTCTACGGTTAGCACAGTGTTACTTTGTTTGAAAGAAGAGGTGGTAGAGAGGGCCTATCTCACTGGAATGGTTTCTGTGTTATGTTCTTCAACACCTTTAAAGTCCATGTGGCAGCAATTTGAATGACATCATCGTTTTTGGTCAATCCACAAATGCATCTTCTGATAGAACTTGTAAAGGGGGTGCAGATGACTGTCAAATTGGGACTCCAAAGGATAACACAAAATAGAACTAGCTAAGGGGCACAATTATGGATCGAAACAAAACTTTGGATGGTCTCGGAAGAAAGGGTCCTATATTTATTCCTGTCTGGGATCCACACAAACTGTCGCAATAACTGTCTCCTTGGAACATTTTTCTATCTTCATACAGTCCACAACCAACAGTATACATACTTCGGGAGCGAATCTTCCCTGGTTTGAAAAGAAGGCAAAAGACTGAAAGTCTGGTGACCAGCCAGGATCTTTCTGCGGAAAAGTTTTAAGTTATTCAGCTTTAGCCTACAGCTGGGGTTCATGGAAAAGAGAAAATCCAGCATGGAAACTGTGATGGTCTTTTCGCACCATTAGTAGGTTCGTAAAAACGAAATTAGCTGCTCGCACTCAAATTAGAAGTTCGAGAATGCTGCAGTGACAAGTGCTACATCAATAATATGATGACCTATTTGCTTACGACGATAAACGCGTGGTAACTACGAATCTCTTTGACGTGACAGCCAGAGATAATGTAACAGGCTCAATAATATGATGACTTACTTGAAATACTTCACATATCCATATCCTTTATTTTCTCTTGTGTTTCTATCTTTGACAACAGAGGTGTAATCAAGTTCTCCATATTTTGAAAAGTGGTCCCTCAAGTCACTGTCGTTCATTGTTTTAGGAATCATCACAAATAGTCGCAAGAGTCTTTCCTCTTCATTATTCTCTCTTCTGGCACCTTGATCGCGGCTGAAAAAAAAGGAAGCAACAGTAAGACAATCATTTACTAAAATCAGCTACGGGCTTAATCAAGAACTTAGGACGTGTTCCACCCTTCTAACAATAGTAACTATTAGTTACTTTTTCTGTTCCAGCCTCGTGAAAAGTTACTACGCTCACAATTTCCGCCTTCTCAAAATAGGAATTATTTGCTTACGACGAGTAAGCGTGGTAACTACGAATCTCTTTGACGTGATTGGTCGGACTAGCTCGTGGCTGAAAATAGAGAATGTGTTCCAGCCTCGACGCCGAGAACCCAGAATCCGTGACATCGCGCGTAGTAACTACGGGTAAGTAGGGTGGAACACGCTCTTAGACTATTCTATGAGCGTGTTCCAACCTTCTAACAGTAGTAACTTTAGTTACTAATTCCGTTCCAACCTCACGAAAAGTTACAACGCTGACCGTTCCAACCTTCTCGAAATAGTAAACTAATAGCAAACAGCACCTATTTGCTTACCATGCTCGGGAGCGTAGTAAGCGTGGTAACTACGAATCTCTATAACGTGATTGGCTGGATTACTTGGTGGAGCTTTGGTGGCGTGATATTTTACCGAAAATTTAAAAATGCGTTCCAGCCTTGACGCCAAGAAAGCCGAAATCCGTGACGTCATCCGTAGTAACTACGGTAAGTAGGGTGGAACACGCTCTATTTCCAGGGGCTTCTCACTTCCCATGCTTTAATACCATCATCATCTAAACTAAACGTAAAAGATCGATGTAGCCACACATAGTACAGTAGTTCAATTCATCTTTACCTGGACCGCTGATTAATCAGTAATAACCACATTGCTATCTTCTAAACTGGTGCTAAATCTAAACCAAAATTAAGCAGGCCTGGGCCCAAATAAGTGAAAATGAGAAATTCAATGTCATTAATTGTTGCTGCAAATCATCAAAGAAGACAAAAGGAAACGATGTGGGTTGGGCAAAGATCACAAAAAAACACCAAAGTGGAAGTACTAGGAAGAGAACGAAAGCCTTTCGCCTAACCAAGGATGACTTTACCTGTGGGCAATCAAAGCTTTGATGGGCCTTGAGTTGTCACTTATACATCTGCCATTCATTTCTTCCATTGCAAGTGCAGCCTCTGACGTCTTTGAGAATTTTATGTAAGCAACACCTGTAAAGAAAACTTTTGAGAAATCCTAATCGTTGCAGAGCTACTCGCAAGAAGAACAGAGTTAAGCTACTCTACCACTAATCTCTGATTTTAGGGTAGGCTATACCAAACTTTCGGAATACGGTTTGGAATGGCTCATGCCAAATGCCAGTTACTATATATGAAATGCTGGGTACCCTAACCCTGACTTACTGCACTATAATGGGAGTTTGATTGTTTGATTTCTTAACTTTACTCAAATCCTCAGCATTGTATTGGGTCACAGTATACAGCATCTGCCACAGTAAAGTGTAATTGGCATTTGCCCTAGGCTGTATTTATTCACGGTTCTAGAAACATATGACACACAAAAGTGGAAAAAGGGTAGTTGACCAGAATACGTATCTTCTTGTTATAATTTCAAGAAACTACTGGGAATAAATCATGAGGAAATAAAAACACTATGCGGTCATGGGATAAAAATAGAGAAGGGCAGGGATAAGGAGAACAGGGTAAGCTGCTTAAAGGTTAATCACTTTAAAGTAGAAACTAGGGCCATTGATCGGTTGCTAAATACATCTCAGGATTGTCAACATAAAACTCGAAACTGCATCAAAAACTTTGAACGGAAATTCCGGTGGAGCCCACTAGGTTGAGATTGTCAAGATGCAAAATCTAAACGACCTAGCCCTAGGATCTAATTAGCACTGCTAGAAGCTTCCTTGGAACATTTTGAGGCCGGTTTCAAGGTTAGACTGCACAAGACGGATACATCAGCTGAATTTATTTGACCAGTATTCTAGCCCTTCCTGGCAAGGGTCCTTCTCAGGCTTGCAGCAAAAAAGTTAACCTGTGATGAAATAAATAAAGATTCTAGTTACTATAAAGGCATTGGCCTCTTAATTCGTTTTCGTGGGCGGTACAGGAAAGACATCCCGGGTCATTCTTCACCGCCGTTGCTTTACCTCATGTTCTTTCTGCTGCAACAATCGTAGAAATTTTCGAATTTGCGACAATCTGCTCTTAAAATATCATATTTCAAATTTTCGAAATTTCTTCTTGGGTTCCCCATTTCTTTGCAGTTGGTTTCTAATTTAAAGGCCCTAAATAAAAAGACCCAGTTTTAATTTTGAGGAAAAAGATGACCAACTTTTATAAAACAAGAGCTACGAGCTCATATGGCACTTGTACGAGTAGGCTGTACAAGAACGACACCTCACTAATCTTTGCATTTGCCATATTTCACTATTTTCCGTGTTCGTTATGCTCCGAAAGAGTTTTCGCGTCTCATGCTACAGATGCGTAAAACCGGTTATCTGGATCTGGATATTTAGTTTCACTCATTTGTGAGCAGTTCCGGCATCGTCTCGATTGTCTGTAGCAAATGCACATGACTGTTCAAACTTTCATCCAAATAAATCCATTTGTTTGATCCCTAGACGTGCTACACGATTTCCGGTACTCACTCTATCTCCACCTACCGTGGCCGAGTCTGGTTCGGAATAAAAAAATCGACCACCTAAAGCATCTTCTTTTATACCATCTATCAAGTTTTACTCGAATCTGAGCATTTTTGGAAAGTTCCGGTACCCCCCCCCCCCTCCCACCAACGTTGTCGGAGCCGGTTCGGACCCAACCTCTTAATTCCCTGTTCCTGTCCATCAAGTTTTACTGACATTGGAGCATAGCCTATCTGCAAGTTTCCAGTACCCCCCCCCCCCTACCTTGGCCAAATCCGGCCCGGACGCCAAATAACAAATCTAGGCCGCATAAACTCGGCACTGTCGAATTTGCATCTCATTCGGTCCATCCGTTTGGTTTTTGTGCATGTCAAAAGTCCCCCCACCCCCAATTCCCCTAATCGTGGTCGCATATGGTTCGAACGCATGTTTTACCTGTCGAGGCCATCGATTCGTATCACCCATGAAGTTTCACTCGAATCAGACCACTCGTTTGCAATTTATAGAAGTCAATTTCCGTATTTCTCTTCTCTTGCTCCCCAAAAGATGCTCGGATCTAGGAACGGAAGTTTCCAGGGGTGTGTTGTGTCAGGTTCTTAAGTCAAGATAATTCGGGTCGCTAATATGCCTGCAAAGTTTCGTTGTCGTTTTACATCTGGAACTATTCTAACTCACGACTACCGGAATTCCAGGAAACCCCCTCCAACTCCCCCCACAGAGCCCCGAAACCATCTGGCTCCGTCAATTTCATTTAGGCCTAATGCTTGTTCCATCCATTAAGTTTCGTCCCAATCCCTCTGCTTTTAGAGTTTCTTGAGTTTCCCCCCCCCCCATCCCCACAGGTATCGGACCCGACCCGGACGTGACACTGAACGTCCGAGGTGATAGCTCACCAGACAAGTTTCATTCAAATCCGATCACCCGTTCAAAAGTTATGTACGCCACTAGATTCCGGACTCCCCATCCACCCACTCCCCCCCACGATCGTCGGGTCGGGGAAACGGCTGTTCTCAAGTCAATCTGTTTGGATCCCTGACATACCTGCAAAGTTTCATCGACCTAGGACATCAGGAAGTATACCGAACTCGCGGGATCGCTTGAAATCTGGACCCCCACCCCAACTCCCCCACAGTGCCCTGATCCGGTCCGGTTATGTCAATGACGTGTCTAGGACTTGTGCTTGTTTTTCCCACCAAGTTTCATCCCGATCCCTCCACTCTAAGCGTTTCTCAAAATTTCCGGTTCCCTCCTCCAACTCCCCCCAGTGTCATCGGATCCGGCCCGGATTTAAAGTGAGATGTCTGAGACACGAGGTCATCCTAAATATCAACTTTCATCAAGATCCGATCACCCGTTCGCAAGCTAAAAATACCTCAAATTTTGGCTTCACCCTCCCTCCACTCCCCCCCCCCCCAGATGGTCGATTCGGGGAATTGGCGATTTCCTATTTAATCTGGTCGGGTCCCAGACATGCCTGTCAATTTCCATCATCCCAGCACATCAGGAAGCACGGAACTCGCGGGATCACTACAAATTCGGACTTCTCCCCCCCCCCCAACTCCCCCAAAGTAAGCGGATCCGTTCCGGTTATATCAGTCACGTATCTAGGACTTTTGCTTATACTTTCCACCAAGTTTCATCCGGATCCCTCCACTCTAAGTGTTTTCCAAGATTTCCGGTTTCCCCCTCCAACTCCCCCCAATGTCACCGGATCCGGTCTGGATTTAAAATGGAGGGTCTGAGGCACGAAGTCCTTCCACATATCAAGTTTCATTAAGATCCGATCACCCGTTCGTAAGCTAAAAATATCTCATTTTTCCTATTCTTTCCGGATTCCCCCTCCCTCCACTCCCCTCCAGATGGTCGGATCGGGGAAGCGACCATTTCTAATTTAATCTGGTCCAGTTCCTGATATGCCTGCCAAGTTTCATCGTCCTAGCTTATCTGGAAGTGCCCGAACTAGCAAAACCGGGACCGACAGACCGACTGACGGACAGAAATTACAATCGCTATATGGCACTTGAGTAAGCTCAAGTGCCATAAAAAAAAAAGCTTCGGTAGCCCTCAAAACCCACAACCTGTACCCACTTTTTAACAAGTGAATAATATAGTTCGTAAATAAGTGTTTAGTTGTCGAAATCGTGTATATTTTTTATAATATTTATGTGTCATTGAATGGACAAGATGGTTTAGGCATAGTCTGTTTTATACATTATTTTGTACTCCTCAGCCCTGAAGGAAATAAATGAATAAGTAAATAAATAACAAATATCTGATTTTGGTGACTTTTTTCAAAGGAACTGCTTAGAGTTAAAGTTGGTGATGAGATTTGCTGCTTGGTTAGCAGGCCTTTATTTATGAAGAGTAAAAAAGAGTCGCAGTCAACTATGATTCGCCTTCACTTGACGGCAAATCATAATTGACTGCATTGAACAGATATTGTCAACTGAGTTTTAATCTAGCAAAATTTCTGGACTCTCAGCAATGGTCTTCTTCAGGCTCAAAGCAAGAAAAATTAACTGAAATAAAAGTAAACAAGACAAAAGGTTTCGATGGGATCCCAAAAATACAGTATCTGATCCAGACAACTGGGTCTTGTTATCGCCAGACTCCTTGAACATTTTTACAATTAAAATTCAGAAACAGATTAAGGCCAAATAGCTAGTCATCTGAGAAAACCAAGTTCAGATATGGATCCAGCATGTGTGTTTACCCCTATAAGTCATATCTGTTTTGACGAAAACTTCCTGCCACTTCTGCCAATTTCCTGGTTTCAGCCGAACTCCAGAACTACTTGTCTGGCGAAAAAAGAAAGCTCAAAAACGAACTCAGGGTATCTTCTTTCCCCAATAACGAACATCTAATCAACTTCAAATAAAAATTTAACATACAACAAATTTTCCGACTCCGCCGGATTTCGGTCGAACTAAATTCCCGGGTAAAATATGATTGTCAAACACGGATTCAGCATCTCTTTTTACCCTTAAATCGGTTATCTAATCAACTAGAAATAAAACTTAAGCTTCTAACAATTTTCCGGTTTTGGCCGGATTCGGGGGGAACAACATGTGCAGATAGAATTTTTTTTCACATAAGTGTTCAGCAAGTCTTCTTGCCCTAAATCGAAAATCTAATCAACTCCAAATAAAACTTTTAATTTTAACAAACTTTCCGGTTTGGGCCGGATTCCGGGCGAACTACTTGTCCGTCGAGAAAATGGTTTTCACCATCGTCCTCAGCATGTCTTCCTACCTCTATATCGAACATTTAATCAACTTCAAATAAAACTTTTACTTTTAACAAACTTTCCGGTTTTGGCCGGATTCCGGGCGAACTACTTGTCCGATGACAAAATGGTTTTCACCATCGTGTTCAGCATGTCTTCTTACTCCGTAATCAAGTATCACATTAGCTGTTTCAAAATATTTTGTTTGCCCCTTAATTTAAACCCCCTCCCCCACCCCTAAATATAGGGCTACAAAGCCCATCTACGAACTTGACTGGTCCGACGACCCAACGAATCCTCACAAGGTTTCATCAAAATATCTCATTCCCTTCGAGAGTTATCGTGCTTACAGACGGACGGACAGACGGACAACTTTTGCGATGTCATAGGTATCCCTCCAATTACGTTTTGGGATCCCAAAAAACTAATTTGAAATAACCTTTTGACCCTTTTTGACCCTTGCCAAGAAGGAACAAAATATCACTACAATAAATCTCAGCTGATGTATCAGTTCAATGTGTATTTATCTTTGAAAATACAACAGTTTTTGAAATCCAGGGATTTTCTAAATTGAAACAGATAACTTCAGTAGCTGCGTTTATTGTCTGGTGGCTGCTAACCGTTGCTTCTTACAAGGGTTTTTGTACTAACCAGTGATTGCTCCCAGATCCTATTAGCAATCACCAGTGTCTACTTAATGCTCACCGGTGCTGACTAACCAAAACCAGCTCTAGAGGCAGGTTCTATAACTCACTGGTGTGGTGAGACCAAAAAAATGTGCAATGGGACAAGAACCAAACACGGTGACGAAAAACCAGACAGCGTGGAGTGCTACAAACACGGCTAGTTTTAGAACAAGACCAAAGGTGTCGATGGGGTCCCAAAAATCTAATATTTGATTCAGACAATCGGGTCTTGTCTTCGCCAGATCCAGTCTTGGACAGACTAATCATCAGAGAAAACCAAGTTCAGATATACCTCTATAAGCCATATCTATTTTGACGATACTGACCAAGACTTTCTGCCGATTTCCGACCGAACTACTAGTCCAGCAAAAAAAAAGAAATTCAGAAACAAAACCAGCGTATCTCCTTATCCCTATAAAGAACATCTAATCAACTTTGAATAAAAGTTTGACTTAAAAAAAATCCGGTTACAACCGGATTCCGGAATAATTATATGTCCAGGTAAAAAACCATTGTCATATACCGACTCAGCCTCTCTTCTTACCCCTTAATCTGTCATCTAACCGAACTTTTGCTTTTAACAAATTTTCCGGTTTTGGCGGATTCCGGGCGAACCAGTTGTCCCGCGTGAAAATGATTTTCACCATCGTGTTCGGCATGTCTTTTTACCCATAAATCAAACATTTAATCAACTTCAAATTAAACTTTTACTTTTAATCGACTTTCCGGTTTTCGCCGGATTTCGGACTAACTACATGTTCGGCGAGAAAATTGATTTCACCATCGTGTTCAGCATGTCTTCTTACCCCTAAATCGACCATTTAATCAACTTCAAATAAAACTTTTACTTTTAACCAATTTTCGGGTTTTTGCCAGATTCCGGACGAACTACTTGTCCGGCGTGAAAATGGTTTTCGCTATCGTGCTCAGCATGCTTTCTTACCCCATAATCGACTATCACATAAGCTGTTTAAAAAATATTTTGTTTGTCCCTTAATTTGAACCCCCTCCCCACCCCTAAATATGGAGCTACATAGCCCATCTACGAACTTGACCTTACCATTGACCCAATGAATCCTCACACCAAGTTTCATCAAAATATCTCATTGCCTTCGAGAGTTATCTTGCTTACAGACGGACATTTTTGCGATGTCATAGGTATCCCTCCACTTACGTTTTGGGATCCCAAAAAGCCTGTGGTTATTCTGAAATTTCAAGAAACCCCGAGAGTTCGAAATAATCCTGAAAATTAAGAATTGGCCATATTCCGGTTCAGCACTTCCAAGCGGACTAGTTTCTGTTGATCCCCCTATGCCTCACCATCAGCACCTGGATCAGACATGGTAAAATAGATCCACTGGTTAGTGAGCCGTGTTACCTAAGCCTCGTTTTTGTTGCATGCTGCAGGTTCACTTCTCGGCCGATTCCGAACTGAATCTTTCTACATCCGTTTTTGCACTGCAGCGCTTCCGAGGAAGACGGCGGCGCTTCTCGAGAATCGCCGACTCGCTCACCGAAGTCCGTGCTTCCCTGCAAGATGCTGCAGCGCTGCCGCTTCAACCAAGAAGAAAGTGAGTCCAAAAACGCATATTGTGCAAAAGCAAAGAAGTGCTGCAGCAGCGATGCGGCAGCGCTATTGCAACAAATCGAGGCTCTGTAGTCTCAGCAGCAGAAAGGGAAAGTAACCCACTACAGTACCCTATGGATCTGAATTTTTCATATGTCTACGAAAGTGTTGGTTATGAGACAATGGGTGAATAACAGAAACTGGTCCACTTAGAGTGTTGAACTGCAATAAGGTCAATAGGTGGGTATGTGAACTGTGAAGATGAATTTGTTTCAAGCCGGATCACTCTTGTTACTGTCTGATTCTATCCATCCAACCTCGAACCTGGCAAAAAAATGTTGGATGGAAATTTCAGTCCAGTCCTTAAAAGGTCCTAACTGTCAAGAAGGAAACCCTGAATCACCCAAGACCTGTTTTGGACTGCGCAGAAATTTCCTTGTAAGGTTTTCAGGCCAAGTTCGAGGTCATATAAATTCGAGGTTGGATACCCTTCCAGTACAATTAGCCAGCAAATAGCATGTTCAAAAGCCTCTCTGTGGCTCAACTGCTCAATGACAGTGGTAGAGCATTCAACTCACAACTGCCTTGAAGTGGCCTGGTAACATAAGATTCAAATCCCAGCTGATGAGCATTTTAGTTTTCTAGTTCACTATTTACGGATGCTAAAATAACCTGTTGAAGTTATCTTGCATACTGCTAACCAGCTGCTCCCCCATACCAGTGTTGCCAAATAATGCGCATTTGCGCCATTTGGACGCTTTATAGAGGTGGCTGCGCTTTTAATTTTTTTCAAGTGTGCGCATTGCGCCAAATTTGCGTATTTCCCTGAATTTTGACATAAATTGGGCGGATTTTGCTCTCAGCCGAAAACTGGTTGACAAATTTTATGTCTAGTTTTCGCCGGATTCCGGAGTGAACTGTCCGGCAAGAAAATAACTTTCATATTCCGATTACGCATGTCTCCTTGCCCCTAAATCAACTATCTCAATAGCTTTTATTTTTGCCCCTTACTTTGAAACCCCCACCCCTAAATATAGGGCTACAAAGCCCATCTATGAACTCGACCTTACTCTTGACCCAAAGAATTGTCACACCAAGATTCATCAAAATATCTCATTCCCTTTGCGAGATATTGTACTTACAGATTTGTTTCAAGCCAGATCACTGTTCCTACTGTCTGATTCTATATGACCATTTACAACTAGCCAGCAACTAGCATGTTCACAAGCCTCTCTTTGGCTCAATGACAGTAGCTGTATTAATGCAGATGGCATGGTCAGAGGCGTTACTAGCCAGAATGATTGGGGGGAGGGGGCGCAAGATATTTACCAACTGACTGATAATTTTTAGGGACTGTTTTTCCAGAAAAAATTACATTTTAAGAAAAAAATTACTGTTCAAAAGAACAATCGGCTGATTTTAAGAAAAAACGACTGGTTTCAGGAAAAAACCTATAGTACAGGAGGGATATCCAACCTCGGACAAGATTTCAAATTTCCAAAGAAGTGTTTCCTTCAGAATAATCTATCTGGCTTAAACAGGAACCAACAAACGTGACAAACAGACTAGATTGAAGCTAATTGAATGGTTTACATATTGGATAAATAAAAACTGCTTCAATATCTCTACTTAAACATCTTTTTCTTTTCAAACAAGATCACTTAATTCTAACCTTAGCTCGATTTTGCCGCACAGCCTCGCAAACCCCACTTTTATTGTGCTATTGAAAACAAAATTTTTATTTTCAATAAAACTGTTCTACTACTACTGACTTACAAAATGATGAAATAGGTAGAGAGGCCAAAGTCAATAGCCAGAAAATCCCATTTCAAAGCAGATTCAAAACAAAGAAAAGGCACAGAAATTGAATATTTCTGGACACATGACTGTTGAAAAAAGTCATATTTTGCCTCTTGACAATCAGGACAGCATGTAAATTTCATTTAGCATTTTCGCAGCAACATTTCAGGTAGTGTAAAAAAAGGGGTCAGGTACCCCTGATTGACAGATTTCCGAAAAATCGTGCTGCTTTGCTCCGAGTCAGCTATTTTTTACCGACTTGTCCCCCCCCCCCATATGTGATGCCCCTGACCATGGAATTTGTTACCCTGGCAACTGGATCTGCAATTAGTCATTTTTGCAGTTACTGTGCTATCTGATAACATGGCCTAAAGTCATTTTCAGTTACCGTAGAATATCGGATACCACAACACTGCCAGATACCATGGTAACTGCAAAAACACATTTTGACTGTGGTATCAGATACCACGGCCACTGCAAAAAACACTTTAAGCAGTGGTAGGGGTATCCATAGGGGTAGAGCAGTCAACCACAAACCCCTGATTTTTGGATACCCTATGCCAAACGCTAGATATACCCAGCGTTTGACATAGCCTATGCCTAACGCTGGATACCCTATGCCAAATGCTGGATAGCTGTTGGTACCCTAACCCTGACCTACCTTACTGCAGATGAATTCTGATTGGTTGATTTCTGAGCCTCACTCAAATCATCAATATTTTATTGGGTCCCAGTATCCAGCATTTGGCATAGTGTAGGAGCGTTTGGCATAGGGTATACCAAACGCTAGATATACCAAGCGTTTGGCATAGGCTTTCCCAAAATCAGGGATTTGTGGTAGACTGGGGTAGAGGGGGTATCCAACCTTGTATTTTTAGAACCTCAGACTCGGCCTAAAGGTTAAGAGGTTCACTATCTACAAATACCCTCTTTAAGTTGCCTTGCATACTGCTACTCAATTCAAAGAAAGTCTGTCAACTGGTCAATAATGGCAAAGCCAAAAATGGAAATAATAGGCTCATAACAACCCATAAAGCCTTTTTCCGCGACACAATTGTGGGCCACAAACCACAAACTCCCTAGTGTTGGTCGGGGAAACATGATTGTGTGCCCCACAGTCAAGCCACTAGTTCAAACTTGCGGAAACACCATTTTTTTTTTCTGTAATTTGAAATATCTGTAAATAAAAATAAAATTCATGTAAAATCTCAATAAATAGAACTCCAGGCTTATTTCTTTATCGTTTTGTAAAAAAAAACATTCTCAGTTTTAAGTCTATATGCTTGAAAAAGTAGTTAGTTTTGTTGTTTATACATTATTTTGCTGCTTAATTTGAATTTCCTGACAGAATCTAGCCACAAAATTGACTATCACCTCGCCGGTTGTTATTAGTCAACTTTGAGCAACAAAGCGAGCCCTGAAAATCTTGTTGGTCGCGGAAACACACTTGTGGGCCGCACAAAAGGCGGCTGAAACACACTTTTCGAGCCACAATCGACTCACAAACTGTTTGTGGGAGCACAGAAAAATGCCTATAGCTTACCCTTTGATTCACCAGAATGCTTGTCCTTCACTATCCAGATTTCTTCAACTTTCCCAAAGCGGTTGAATGCTGAGCGGAGATCTTCTTCAGTTGTTGCCTTGTTGCAAACAATAAACAGTCGAGAGTTTGGTGGGTCATCGTACTTTGTAGTTTCTCTCATTCCCCTCCCACTGTCTGACCCAACCGATTCACTTTTAAATGCAGGTCGCCTGTGATTGTACATTTCATTCATTTCCGATCAGGCAGCCACCACAATAAGGCTGAAACTAGATGAAAGGACAAATGAACTAATCCAGGAAAACAGGGGTCAGTAGTTTTGAGTATCCTTCTTCAGCAAAAGTACAGCGGCGGCACATCTTGGCCGTTTCAGAGCGTGTTCCATCCTACTTACCGTAGTTACTACGCATGACGTCACGAATTCTGGCTTTTTGCCGTCAAGGCTGGAACGACTTTTTTATTTTCCAGCAGGATCTCACGCCAGGGGCGAATCCGACCAATCACGTTCCAGAGATGCGTAGTTACTACGCTTACCACGCTCCCGAGCATGGTAAGCAAATAGTAACTATTAGTTACTATTTCGAGAAGGTTGGAACGGTCAGCGTAGTAACTTTTCGTGAGGATGGAACGGAGATAGTAACTAATAGTAACTATTGTTACAAGGGTGGAACACGCTCTCAGTTTCTAATTACTGTCGCCAGTGTTGCCACGGGTAGGAATTTATCCCGGAATTCCGGTTTTTGAGATCCCAAAACGTAAGTGGAGTCCGTCCGTCCGTCCGTCTGTCTGTAAGCACGATAACTCTCGAAGAGAATGATATATTTTGATGAAACTTGGTATGAGGATTGTTTGGGTCAAGGGTAAGGTCGAGTTCGTAGATGGGCTCTGTAGCCCTATATTTGAGGATGGGGGAGGGGGTTCAATTTAATGGACAAACAAAATATTTTTAAACAGCTAATGTGATAGTCGATTATGGGGTAAGAAGACATGCTGAGCACGATGGTGACAATCATTTTCTCGCCGGACAAGTAGTTCGTCCGGAATCCGTCAAAAACCGGAAAGTTTGTTAAAAGTAAAAGTTTCATTTGAAGTTGATTAAATGTTTGATTTATCGGTAAGAAGACATGCTGAGCATGATGGTGAAAATCTTTTTGTCGCCGGACAAGCAGTTCGTCCGAAATCCGGCCAAAACCGGAAAGTCGGTTAAAAGCACAGTTTCATTTGAAGTTGATTAAATGTTTGATTTATCGGTAAGAAGACATGCTGAACCCGATGGTGAAAACCATTTTCTCGCCGGACAACTAGTTCGCCTGTAATCCGGCCAAAACCGGAAAATATGTTAAAAGTAAAAGCTTTATCTGAAGTTGATTAGATGATATATTTAGGGGTAAGAAGAGACGCTGAGTCTGTATATAATGATCATATTTTACCTGGACATATAATTAGTCAGGAATCCGGTCGTATCCGCATTTTTTTTAAGTCAAAATTTTATTGAAAGTTGAGTAGATTTCGTTATATGGATGAGGAGATACGCCGGCTTCGTTTCTGAATTTTTCTTTTTTTGCTGGCCTATTAGTTCGCTCGGAATTCAGGCGAAACCGCAAATTTGGCAGTAGTAAAGCAAGAAGTTTCGGTCAATATCGTCAAAATGGATATGGCTTATAGAGGTATAGATAGCTAGATAGAATATCTGAACTCGGTTTTCTCTGATGATTAGCCTGGCGAAGACAAGACCGAATTGTCTGGATCAAATCTTAGATTTTTGGGATCCCATCGACACCTTTGGTCTTGTTATTTTTGTGATGGGGATTCGGGGATTTCCGGGATTTTACTCCAGGATTCCGGAATTTTCCTGTTTATTTCGGGATTTTTGCCAGGCTGATAATGTGCAGATAAAAAGTAAGAAACTTTCGGAATAAATTTTTTTTTAATCAATTCGAGTAACACACTGAGACTTTAATCTCGACATTTTGTCGAGACTCTGCACAATAAAAGCAATACCTCCAAGACGGATCCTTTTTATCTATTCTTTGCGATCCCAAAACGTTAGTTAACTCTCGAAGGAGTTAAGCTTTTGTTCAACTTTGATATAGTTATTCTTTGCATCAAAGTACAGGTAAAGTTCCTAGATGGGCACCGTAGCCCCGTATTTAGGGATGGAGGTTCAAACTAAGGGGCGAAACTTTTTTTTAAATGCTAATGAAATAGTCGATTTAGGGTAAGTAAGGAGATATACTGAATTCGCTGTTGAACTTTAGTCTCCTGCCTGACACTTCTTTCACCTGAAATCCGACCAACAAGAAAATCGGCAGTTATTCCTGAGGTCAATCAAAGATTCGAGATCTGGGTAAAAACACGTGCCAAATCCATAGTTGAAGTCTATTTTCTCCCTGAACAAGAAATCTACCGGATTTGCGAAAAAAACAAATTGGGGTTGAAAAGAAGAGAATTCTCAAGTCTATCAGGTATTGTTGGGGGGTAAGAATGTTTGCTGAGTACGTATTTGTTCTCTCAGTGGATCAGTAGTTTTGCCGTAGTTAGGGAGAAGAGGCATAAAAACACATAAAAGTTATCAGTAAAACTGATTGGAAGGTTGATAAACTGGAAAAAGACACAACGAGAGAAATACTATACTTATTCTCGCCTCGGATGGACAGTCTGGCTAGAATCGTCTGGGGAAGTTGACGAATGAACCTATAATTTATCAGATTTTCTTTTTACTAACGTATCTCGAAAGGAGTCAGTCAAGGATCCATTGCACCTTTACGAGTTTTCGAAATCTGTCAGACCCGATTGCCTTTATCAAAAGTCCAATCGAAAGCTATGCTCTTCTTATCTACGATCGGATGCTCCATGTTTCGATGGATGCGCTATTGCCTGCTACAGCAGACGAAAGCACGCGCCTGAAATATATGAAATGCAAGATAGACCGACTTGTATGCAAAAAATGCGGTTCAAGTAGCCTACTTGCCAGTATAGCAGTCTGTTAACGCTGTTAACAGCAGTCTGTTTTTCCCTTCAAATTTGGGGATTTTTATTTTTGAGCTGATGGCAACGCTGACTGTCGTGGCAATTTTAAAACTTAGATGGCACATTAGTTTCAATCATCCAGCTGATCCAGCCTGAAAGCTAAACTACAGGTTGATTTCGCACATCTGAGAAACCTGCAGATGTTCTGAAAAATCAGAATAGAATATGAGTGAAGCAAAAGTGCTGCCAAATCTCATAGACATTCAGGTTCGAAGAGTCAGGAATTCAGTTGTAGGCTCTGAGCCTGACTTTGGGGATGTTTATCTTGGTGAAACACTTGTTGCTGCTATCTCTGTAACCAATACAAGTGAACTTTATCTAAAAGATGTATCATTGAAGGTGGAAATTCAGACAACATCTCACAGACTCAGACTTGTGAAGAATGACACCGGCTTCTTTAGCATAGATGAATTAGGACCTCGAGATAGGTTTGCAAACAGTATTTACCATGAAATCACTGAGATTGGTACACAGATTCTTATTTGTGAACTTAGCTGCCTACCACCAAATGGGGAAAGAGCAGATTTCTCGAAGTATGTAAAATTCTATGTTCAAAAGCCTTTAGATGTGAAAACAAAGTTTTACAGTGCCGAGTCAGACGAGATCTACCTTGAAGCACAGGTGCAAAATGTGACAGCTGGCCCTATCACATTCCTCAAAGTTGACTTTGATCCATCACCATTGTTCAGTGTTTCTTCTCTGAACTCAGTACAGGAGTCCTCCAATGAAATCTCAGTTTTCCATCCTATCACAACTCTCCACCCCCTTGGAATTCGTCAGTATCTTTACTGTTTGAAGCCAGAAGGAGAGGGAAAGGTTATGCGTGGTGTAGCATCCATTGGAAAATTGGATGTGGAGTGGCTAACTTCATATGGTGATAAAGGCAGATTGCAAACTAGCCAGCTGCAAAGAATGGCACAGGGCTTTGGAGATATTCGGTTGACTATTGAAGAGCTTCCAAACCCTGTAAAACTACACTCAGCTTTTGAGATTGTGTTCAGAGTAACCAATACATGTGAGCGAGTGATGCATTTGGTTTTGACCCTAGAGGATTCAAGTGCCCCCGGGTTGTCCTGGATTGGTAGTTCTGGGCAAACCTTTTCAGACCTTGAGCCTGGAAAATTTGTCGAGTTTGGTCTTGGAGTTTTAGCAAATCAGCCTGGATTGCAAACTATTTCTGGTGTGCGGTTGACTGATAAGTTTCTGAAGAGAAACTATGATTATGATGACATAGGGCAAGTAATTGTCATGGTTTAAAATTAGTGTTCATATTTATCTTTTTGGTTTTCATGCTATTTGAGGTTGTTTTGAAATCAAATTTGAATCGTAATAAACATTGGGCATCCTAGTATCTTCAAGTTTCTGAACAAGACCAAAGGTTTCATTGGGATCACAAAGGGGAATATTTATTGGACTTGTTCATCCAGACTATTGGGCCTTGTAGACTTTCAGTCTTCAGTTGATGCGTAAGCAGGTTGTTTATCCCTGATACGCTATTACCAAGATTTGTTAGGTGATTTCTTTCTGTCCTTAATTTCCGGTCTAGGCCAGGTAGTGGCGGGGATATCATTGCTAGTCGAAAACTCTGAGCTCTTTATCTTTATATAGGCTACATCACCCTTATAAGTTTTTTCGGAAGGTTTTCGTTCCGAAATTTCCAGTTTACATCAGCGCGATCGTAGCCTACCTTTACCCGGTAATATTACGAAACAGTCTTCTTATCTCTTTACCGCCACAAACAACTGGAAGAATACAACTACTAGAACAAACGAATTTTAGCCGGATTCCGGCCGATCTAGCGACTTCTTAAAGTTTAACAGAAAAGAGATAAGACTCGGCAGTCTAGACACATTACGCGTTCGGTTAAATATACCTGAAAACCCGGTAAAAATGCGTTACTCTGCTCGTCCGCTGTCGACAGATAAAGGATGATCGAATGAATCAACACTTTCAGATTTGTGGTACCTGTATGCATCTGTCCCTCTATGTTTGAAAAATTTACCGACTAGAAATTTGTAAGCCATCACCGAAAAATTAATTAACAATGGCCGATTCCATGCAAGACATCATTCTTCGACCTATATTCACTGCCTACTCCGTGCCCTTTCCGCGCTTAGCATATTTAATCCTGCAAATAAAGGCTTGTTTTGAAATTCAAAATCTCTGCGTCTGGATGAATTTTGGGTTGTCGGCAAGCAGTGCAGATTCTGAAATTCTGAACGTCATTACTAGAGCCTCGGGGGAAAAAATACAAAATCCCCTAGATGGGTCAAAACGTATCAATGTATTCAAATATTAAATGTAAAAATAAGCTGCCTTTTCATTTATACTTTAAGAAAACGAAGCAGGTAGTCCGGTTTTCTATGTATTCTTATCCAGGGGCGTCCGGAGACGGGCGGCCCGTTTTATTAAATCTTTTGTGCCCACATTTCCAAATAGTGTAATTTAACGAGCTTATTGGTTCCCATTCTTTATCGAATTTGGTAATTCATCCAACTTTTGTTCAGTCCCTATTGATTTCACCGCAGTCCCCTTCACAAATTCGGTGATTTAACGTGTTTACTTGGTCTCATTCGTTAGGCCGAACTGTAAATTCAGAATAAACATAACGTGCTTTGTATCTACTGTAATCTTGGGATCGCAAAATGGCACTTTGATCATCAATGTTTCTACAAGATTTTCACTATTTGGAAGAGGGGTGCGTCATTTAGTTGGGTGTTTGATGGTTGGAATTTTGGGGGGCTTGAACCACATTAAAAGCTACGATTCTCATCGAAATCAGTTAAATGTTGCCAGAAAAAAAAGGCGGCTTAAATTCCGCCTGCGCGCTTCAGTTTGCCCTGGGTACAGCCGTTAGCAACGCTGTCGCTTTGCAGTAATAGCGTCTTTTGTCGGCATATTTTCAAGTCCTGTTGGCAAAACTGGACGCCCCAAAACGGTAAAAGGCTAGTGACGGCGTATCACTGAAAAAAAAAAAAAAAGCTTTTTTCAAAAGAAGATTTTACACGCCAAACATATACATATATGAATTCGGTAAAAATCAGGTACCGATTTGGTCAATTCCCCCCCCCCCCCCCCCCCCCAGACAATGGAGAAAGGCTCGGGAGACCCGATAATGACAACATGATGCCTGCCGAATTTTCGTTTTTCACCGAATTCTGTCGGTACCGTCATCAAAGCACGAAAATAAAGTGGATAAATCGATTCAACATGTCAAGTTATCCAACCATCGATACTTTAAACCACTTTATGAAGCAATTGTAATAAATAGTAGAATCCGTGTTTTTACCTGATTATTATTCCGGCACGTAAACCAAGTAATGTGCTGATCCAACATGTCTTCTCACCCCTATTTCGACACTTTAGACACAAATTTTACGCAAATTAAAGAACAAAGTTTTAAAAAAATGTATTGTTTTTTGACGGATTCCGGATGTGTCGACGCGAAAAGAACTTCAGATCTGCATCATGAGAACCCTATACCCAGTCTCTAATTGACTTCAAGAAAATAGCTTCGGCTTCTGTCAAATTTCCGGTTCGAGGTGGATTTCTGGCGAACTTACACAAGAAAACAAATTAAAAACCGTGTTCAGCCTATCTCCTTCCTTACCCCTAAATCAAATCTGTAATTGAGTCCAGAAAAAACTTTTACTTCTACCAAATTTCCGGTTTAGGCTTTCCCTGACAAGAAAGTAAACGGTTTCAGCACGTCTCTTTACCTCATATCCATGTTCTCGCCGAACTAGTTTTCCGGGAAGAAAATAAGTTCCCACCTTTGAAACCTCCTCCCCTACTCCCAAATAGAGAGCTACTGGGCCCATATGTGCTTTGACACAAAGGATCCTCACGCCAAGTTTGAACACAATCTCAACCCCTTCGTGAGTTATCATAAGCGACGGACGGACAGACGGTTTACAAAGTCACAGGTATCCCGTCACTGAGTTTCAGGATCCCAAAAACCACTCACTGCGCAAAGAATTTTATTCACAAAATCGTAACTGGAAATCCTAAAATGACATCTACTACGGGTAAGGAAAAATTAAGTGTCAAGGAAAAAAAATACTGGTGTAGTCTACAAGCGAGATATCACCATTCATTACCAGCGAATCGCAGTAACAAGCTTAGTTTCATAGAGGACGGGAATAAGCTAGGCACATACTGATTTACCACATGTCTAGCTGTTTTCTTTATGGCACTTGCAGCATGTAGGCTAGCGATCGTAATGTCTGTCACCCTGTCTCACTTCGCTGATTCGGACACTTCCACGTGAGCTAGGACGATGAAACTTGGTATACATATAAAAGACATGACAAAGCTTAACGAAACCTTCTTTTCCTGGATCTGATCCTCCGCGTGGGAGTGGAAGGAAGGGGAATCGAGAAACTTGCGGACCGCGAAAGTTGCGAACGTGCTATCCGATTGGAGTGAAACTTGATGGGTGGTAAGAAAAGATGCCCGAGATTTTTGATTGTACGGGACACTTTGAATGATGTGCTCCGGTTCCAGTAAAACTTGATGGTTGGTAGTAGCAAATGCCCTAGATGTGACGTCTAAGTGTCCAAATCTTATCTGAATACGGTGGGGAGCTGGAGGGCGGAGATTCTTGTGATATGCATAGCGAATAAACGGATGGAGGATAGTTATGAAACTTGGAAGGTGCAAAGGCCATGTGCCATTTGAGGTCTGGATGGGATAGGAACCCTGAGGGGCAGGGAGTATTTCTGGAAGTTCTCAGATTCATGTGAAACTTAAAGGGCGCTAGCAGCGAATCCCCCAAACGTGGCACTTACGTGTAAGAATCAGATTAGACCTCAATCGGGGAGTTGGAAGTGGGGAGGGCCAGAAATCACATGACACGCATAACTCTCGTATAAGTGACTCAATTCGGACAGAGCTTGACGGTCGGTAATACTAAGCCCTAGATTTCCGTTTACAGGTCCTAGAGGTTCGTTCACCAGTTCACCACTTGTCCAAAATTTTACATATCCAGACTGGAGTTTGCCGTATCGGCCGGTATCATTGTGAAAGGATTATGGTGGCGAGATTGGTAACGAACTTTGCGGACAGGACTATCATATTTTTCGTAAGTGGAGCTGGAGGGAGGCCTCTGAAGAGACATCCGTCCTTGAAAGCTCGAACCTTAGCTCACAAAATATCAGGTGACTGGTACAACACTACCACTAATATCTAGACCAAAACAGCATTGTCACTGGCAAACTAATCAGGACTATCAGCAACGCCTGGCAAGGTAGGCTGTCACTTCTTGTACGGGCCACACCTAATACAGTGCCTGAACCCCTCCCACCTCAAGCTAAGCACACACTGACGCGGCAAGATTTTGCGAAGCGGATAGTCGAGGTGCAACCATTTTTCAGGATGGAGGGCTGAAGTGCTCAACTCGAATTTTCGGTCACTATAAGAAATTCGCACACGTGACACAGAAAATTCGATCAGCGAAAATTTAACTTAAAGACAGGGAAACAGCCTCGCGGAGTTCAAGATTTATTCCTAATTAAAAATAATTATAATCAACGATAGCGTTGCTACGTACTATACTTTTATGGACTAAAATCTTTCGTTGGTGAGCCAGCATCGCCGCCGATATCCCCCCCCCCTTCCCCCTGTTTAGTTCCGACAAAACCACATTTAAATCAGGTATTAAGAGGAGCAGTTAAGACAGAATCCTATTGTTAGCTCCCGATTCCCGTACCCGCAGTCCCAGAGCTTTCGGACACTCCTTTTTTTGCAAATCTAGACGTAAGTTAATAGTTTATAACAGAAGCAAGCGTATTTATCATTATCGTTTACATGTCTGGAATGCTATGTCATTCCCTGGCTATAAATCTAAGTACGTTTTCGATCCACAAAACACAGAAATACACTAACATCGTAGTCCTTATTCAAAATATGACACAAACCTATGCGACATCCCTTTTGGATTCCTGATCTACTATCTCTACCAAACTACTCTGTAGTCAATAGACCTTTGGCCTGGGCATTAAACGACTAATGCCCGGGCCACATCCAGTCACGTCTGTACGTAATTTGGTTCGCTAATTTGGTTATTACCCACTCTTACGTTTCATACTTGTCACACCTGGAATGAAGAAATTCAAGACAAATTACCGCCATCATCACTCAAAGGTTAACAAAACTGACTAAGGTCAGTGACTTTCGTCTGTGATTGGTCCAAACGCTCCAAAGATACGTTTCAGAATGGCGGAGATGGATTTTTCCATCTCAAACTATCTTACGTTCTTAGCGTCTTTTCTTCCCAATTTCGAGCGTAAGACAACCTTATTACCAGCGTTATTATCAGGTGTGACTATAGTGAGGCCCGGGCATAATTCTTTAAGACCATCTTCTGTTTTATGATAAGTTGTTGATTCTGTATCTACTAAGTTATAAGAAGAAAACGGTCGTCTTCTAGACATCGGTCTATCGATTGGAAAACCTCAACAACACTGTTGGACACTTCTAGTTTTTCACGCTAGTTTTTATTTCTCACAGTAATGTCTACTGCACAAGTTGTGTCTCACATATAACCTCCGACGAAATCAACAACTTACAGTTAAAACGAAAACAAACTTTTGCCGGCCAAGTCGAATACCAAGCAACAACGGCCCAAGTTTCTAAAGCAATTTCGGACTGACCAAACCCAGGAACAATCCGTAAGTCGAATCCGGGTCATCCGAAACACCACACGGCTAAACAAACCAAAGAGGCCTACTGTCGGCTACAGTGGATTTTCTGAAGACGAAGTAATGATTGCCATGAGTCCGATATGGTAGATACGGTTTCCAAGTACATTTTTTCAATCCACTAAATGCTCAAATGAATCACAAGAACAACCTAAAAATCCAAATTCGTTGCCCGACATAGATTTCGTTTTGCAATCACACTTCTTTCACTCACATAACCGATATCACTCAGGTAGTACTCAAACACATAAAATACTCTGCGAAACAGACTATAATTCTGTTGCCGTCACCCCTGACGACACGTCTAAGCATCCACCATTACCACCAAGCTGCACTTTAAACGACATTCGACATCCACATACAGGTATTGTAACAAAAGATCTGAACTGAGCTTCAATTGTTCCTGAAGGCTTCACTTCAATGCTTATTTGCTGTCTGTTACTGCTTTCGAGTCCAAACCGATTACCTAGTACCCGAGGGCTTGTGGGACGCCATTTACGGTTTTCGACTTTAAAACTCCGTTCTCGCTGACTGTTACTGTTTCTATACCGTTTTCAACAAGCCTGAAAAACAAAGATGATCAAAAGATAAGGAAGCACTACTATTTAGGGGAGAGCCAGTGAAGTTCGTTAAAGTAAAAGTTCGTCCACATGCACTGAGAGGGCTGAGTTGTTCATACACAGCCAGATGACATAAATAAACATCTATCTGTCTATCTATTTGACTAAGCATTTACAGATACAAGCAACCAGAGCGTATTCCACCCTTCTAAGAATAGTAACTGCTAGTTACTATTTTCGTTCCAACCTCATGAAAAGTTACTACGCTGACTGTTCCAACCTTCTAAAAAATAGTAACTAATGCCAGCTATTTGCTAATCATACTCGGGAACGTATTAGCTTGGTAACCACGATCTCTGTGATGTGACTGACCTGATCAGACGCGGCACGATTTTGCCAAAAATAGGGAAATTCGTTCCAGGATTGACGCCAACAAGCCAGGATCCGTGACGTCATGCGTAGTAACTATGGGTGGAACGCGCTCTAAATGTTCTGTTCTGCTTAGGATATTTCAAACGGAAGGAGAGGCAGAGCTTTAGTACGAACAGAGGAATCACAGGGTCTAAAAAGTAGTTTGTGATGGACGAAACAAGGTAGGCTCGGAGTTGCCGGAATGGGTCGACGAAATTTGAATCCTAAGTTTGACAACATTCAACACACGGATGCGCAACTTTAGCCAAACTCGGCAAACTTCTGCTAAGTCCTGACATATTATCGTTACGGACCTGTCGTCTCATCGGTGGGAATCCGTCCTAAGGTGACTTATGTGTTCAGAACAGAACCCTAACCTCCTGGAATACTCTTCTTTAATTATATGATTTACAGCGAACGGATCTAAGATCTGGACTTTTTATATCCCAAAACGTAGTGACGAAATACCTATGACTTCGTAAAATTCGTATGTCTATTAGCAGGACAAGTCTCGCAGAAGGTTATCCCGGAAATTCGTCATTTCCGTCCGATAAAGTGGAAAGAATATTAACTTTTTTTACACCAAACTGATGACACGATGAAAACCCGGACAAGAAACCCAGTTCGTAACTACTAGATCTCAATCATCCGTTCTCATAACAAGAGAGACAACAAGACCAAAGGTTTCGATGGGATCCCAAAAATTCAATATCTGATCCAGACAACTGGGTCTTGTCTTAGCCAGATCCAGTCTTCGCCAGACTCCTTGAACATTTTTACAATTAAAATTCAGAAACAGATTAAGGCCAAATAGCTAATCACCTGAGAAAACCAGGTTCAGATTTGGATTCAGCATGTGTGTTTACCCCTATAAGTCATATCTGTTTTGACGAAAACTTCCTGCCCCTTCTGCCAATTTCCCGGTTCCGGCCGAACTCCAGAACTACTTGTCCGGCGAAAAAAGAAAGCTCAAAGACGAAATCAGGGTATCTTCTTTCCCCAGTAATGAACATCTAATCAACTTCAAATAGAAATTTAGCTTATAACAAATTTTCCGATTCCAGCCGGATTCCGGTCGAACTATATGTCTGGGTAAAATACGATTGTCACACAGGGACTCAGCATCTCTTCTTACCCCTAAATCGCTTATCTAATCAACTAGAAATAAAACTTTGACTTCCAACAGTTTTCCGGTTTTGGCTGGATTCCGGACGAACTACATGTCCGGGTAGAAACTTGTTTTCACATAAGTGTTCAGCATGTCTTCTTGCCCTAAATCGAACATCTAATCAACTCCAAATAAAACTTTTAATTTTGACAAACTTTCCGGTTTGGGCCGGATTCCGGTCGAAATATTTGTCCGTCGAGAAAATAGTTTTCACCATCGTCTTCAGCATGTCTCCCTACCTCTAAATCGAACATTTAATCAACTTCAAATAAAACTTTTACTTTCAACAAACTTTCCGGTTTGGGCCGGATTCCGGGCGAAATACTTGTCCATCGAGAAAATAGTTTTCACCATCGTCTTCAGCATGTCTTCCTACCCCTAAATCGAACACCTAATCAATTTCAAATAAAACTTTTACTTTCAACAAACTTTCCGGTTTGGGCCGGATTCCGGGCGAAATACTTGTCCGTCGAGAAAATAATTTTCACCATCGTCTTCAGCATGTCTTCCTACTCCTAAATCGAACATCTAATCAACTTCAAATAAAACTTTTTCTTTCAACAAACTTTCCGGTTTTGGCCGGATTCCGGGCGAACTACTTGTCCGATGACAAAATGGTTTTCACCGTCGTGTTCAGCATGTCTTCTTACCCCATAATCGACTATCACATTAGCTGTTTCAAAACATTTTGTTTGTCCCTTAATTTGAATCCCCTCCCCCACCCCTAAATGTAGAGCTACAAAGCCCATCTACGAACTTGACTGGTCCGACGACCCAACGAACCCTCACACCAAGTTTCATCAAAATATCTCATTCTCTTCGAGAGTTATCGTGCTTACAGACGGACGGACAGACGGACGGACGGACGGACGGACAACTTTTGCGATGTCATAGGTATCCCTCCACTTACGTTTTGGGATCCCAAAAAGCAAGTTCAGCGCAACGTACAAAAAAGGCAGCCTAAGAATTGGTAAGGACAGGTTTAAGCAGGGAGCGGAAACCAGTACTTTTTTTTTTTTAGACGAAGAGGAAGCCGGGACGGTCTCACGCCTGATCAGGACAATGTGAAGAGACCATCCCACCCCAATCACCAGAATACCGGTGGAGACGTTGAGGATTGGTCAGTTGGACAGGGTAAGCACGGTGGTGTTTGTTACTTTTCTTCTTAATGATCGTGGAACCTGCATGACGAAAGGTTCTACCCATTCCATTATCTCTTCGCTCGAGTCCAAGAATCAAAGAAAAGATGCACTTACTTCTGTGTTACAATCTTCTTGTTACCAACTAGTCTGGTAGACGTGGAGCTCTGCCTGGCGCCGCTGTTTCCTCCAAAGGTTGTTGATGAGAAAAATCCTCCGCCGCCGCCGCTCTCCAGCATATCAAATGAATTCATACTCATCCCCATCCCCATGCCCATGCCCATACCCATGTTCCCAAAAGGACTGAGTCCAAAGCCAAATGGTGAAAAAATGGACGGCTGAGCAACTTGATTCCCGCGGCTTCTCCGAGGACCTGAAAGTAGTCCTACTATATATCTACTGACTACACATTCTCGGCTCCAAGGGAGCTTTGGATCAAACCCCAGATCAAACTTCCAGGCGTACAACGTATTCTGAATAAGAGACTAAAGGCTCTCTTCGCTGCTTACTATGCTAACTGGACCCGCCTTCCGTACAATCAGTCCAAGGAAGAGCCACAAAACTACCCATTAGCCTATGACTGGTTCGGTTTGGTG
The DNA here is from genome assembly GCA_023053575.1 of Branchinecta lynchi. Taxonomy (NCBI): domain Eukaryota; kingdom Metazoa; phylum Arthropoda; class Branchiopoda; order Anostraca; family Branchinectidae; genus Branchinecta; species Branchinecta lynchi. The sequence continues at coordinate 9,635,501 of JAKZAP010000008.1, forward strand.
CGTGAGATTGCCGTGAGCCAACCAAGCTATGAAGTCGTGATATAAGATTAAGAACCCTGCACCAGTTTTTTCCCCTGGGCCCGGGTTCCGTGCCAAGTTTTTCCCCTGGGCCTGGGTTCCGCACCAGTTCTCACTCCTGAGGCGTATTTTCGCCGTTCCCTGAGGACACCTCGGGGAATCGAAGGGAACGGCGAGAATAGAGGGAGTCACTCCGCGCGGACTCCGCGTACAGAAACAGCGAGAACACGGGGAATGCTTCCAAAACGGGTTTTGTTCAAAAAAAAAATATGCAGTTGACAAAATTAGTCTGGATCCACTTTATTTTTGGTTTTGTTTATTCTTATTGTTTTCAGTTATTTTACATTGCACCAACACCATCAAAAATTGATTCCCCTCCGAATCTGAAAGGGAGTCGTTTTTGATGATGGTGATGATAATCGGAGCATTCCCCGTCCGTGGGGACTCGCGAGAATACGAGGACCCCGGGACAAACAAAAACGCGGCGACTCCTCAAGTGGAGTCCGCGGGGAACGGCGAGAGTACGCCTCTGGACTCGGGTCAATACTTTCGTCCTATATCGTAAAAGCTCAAAACGGTTTGACATCCCGATCCAGGATACAGCAGTGTCTGCCGTAAGACTTACCCAGTATCTTAAAGTTTCAAACATTGTCAAGTGATCAGGTGAATACATATTGGTTTCCCGAAGCAGCGTGTTATTTTAGGCTTTTTCCCGAAAGATAAAACAAAAGACTTAAAAGCGTCAACCCCCGATCAGACACCGGAATATGAAGATTCAAACTCCCATTTACGCAACTACACTGTAAAACAAATCTTGCAGAATTTGCTACTGGGATCTTGTCTTAATTGAGATAAGATAATCCCTAATTCGGATTAATTTTATTCCAGTAGAGATAGGATTCATCCCAGTAGCAAATACTGCATCCTTATTCGGAGAAACTTTTTACAGTGTAAGTACTAATTTTGGTAACGGCAAGAGAAAGCCCACGCTTTTGCAAGAGATGATCATTCAGAATAACACAACGAAGTGACATCTTCCCGTCCTCCACTAAGCATGGCCAAGGTAAATACACAGCATATGCCAAAGCGGCAAAATGTATCACTCTCGAAAAAATGTGCAATGCCAATCTGCACGGTCAGTTTGACGACGGAAATCCGTTCAAAAAAATTGCCAGGAGGAAACACGCTTTTGAGTTTACGACCTGTCGCCTTTACCTTCGGAGTGGCTAAGGTCGAATGGATGAATATTATCTGATTTTGTCTCATGATGCAGCTGTACTTTACAAAATATTACATACTACTCATTGATGATAACTTAATTATTTAACAAAGTTGTTCTGCTACATATCTTTTAGTAAAGAGCTCGTTTCCCCCTTTTTGCCCAGGATCGAAGGACATCCTCTTGAGTCGGACAAAATATATGCTTCACACATTTATCGTTCAATGTGTATCTGTCCAACACACAGTGAGCGGAGCGCCACCTACAGCTGCAGGTCATCGGGCGGAAACTGACGAAATTTGTGATGAAGGAAAAAGATCTCCAAGCAGTCGTGCTACCCGATGAAAATTTTTCGAGAATTAGTTGTTTGGAGTTGTAAGTTTTAGTCGCATACAGTAGTAACTGCTGTCACTGCATATTACTATTAGCAAAACCGGATGCTACTACAGCACGGCTGGATGCTACCGGGTACTATTACTTAAAGGACCCCTCACACTATTTACTCTTCAACTTACAGTATTTTAAAATATTTGAATACTTTAAAACTAGGCTGTGCTTTCAATAAATAACCCACGGTGTTTTGCTGTTAAAGCCTTTTCTGAGACCCGTCGACTTCTAGCGAAAACAGGGAAACAATTTACATAGCCGGGTTTTCTGATGGAAAAACTTCTCGCAGACAACCGTCGACAACGTGATACGCAACGAAGGTAGCAAAACACGGCAAGTGAGAGAACCAGCGTGGTTTTGTTAGAGGGTTTAGAATGTACCGAACGAAACTGGGGTCTCCGGGTCTAGAAATATATGGGGTGATTATGGAAGTAGGTTGCGTTAGTAATATAGGTAAGATTAACCCAGTCTGAGGCATATTAAATGAAAGTATTCCATACTACTAAATATCAACACATACAGCCGTACAACTACCATACAACTCCACAGTCTAAAAACTTTTCATCGGTTAGTGGCTGGCCCTTCTGAGTGACTGTAACAACAAATAATTGTCCCTTGATATTACTTGCATTTTAATTTGTAGTTTCATATATTCACATATTATATATTACAGAGACCTTAGAGCAGACTATCAACGGATCAGAAGGCAGTGGGCCTACTTTTACCTTTTTTTCTAAACTCATTTTACTTCTCTTATGGAGTCCTTTACCCGCAACCCTGAGGGGTTTCAAGCTCTAGCTCATACGGAAAAGGCTTACCTCCAAACATACCGCCGCCGAAGAAACTCCCGAAAACATCCTCAAATGGATCATCCTTGAAAAACTCTCTGAAGACATCTTCTGGGTCTCGGAAGGTAAAGAAATGATCTGAAAAAGGGTCTTCGAAGAATCCGGCGAAAGGATCCTGGCGGGCGCGCGAACGGGATCCTCCTCCCATGTTTCCATTAAGTCCTTCCTTCCCATACTGATCATAAGATCTTCGCTTGTTATCTAAAAAAAAAAAAGTTGAAGATTCAAAGGTGTCATTTCAACTAGGTTCAACGTCAAGTCGTCAACGCCAAGATACTGTCTTCCTTTACTAAAATTAGAATCTCGAGACTAAGTGAACCAAGCTTGGTGTCTCCTCAAAAGAGATGAGGTAGATAAGCAGTCCAAGCTGCAATTAATAAATAAACACATGGCTGCAAAAGCTCAGAAAAGTGGGAACAAAATAAGTTCTAGTGTCCTTGTGCTTTGAAACTAAGCTGATGCTCGCCAACAGACATAACTCGTGCGCCTACTTTCGACTAAGTTAGTTTTTTGTTACACAAAGACATACCTGTTCAGATGTGGCTAACTGTTTTTTTAATACTGAAAAGAGCAACCTTAGCATTTTACAGAGCCCGCTAAACACTGTCTGACTGGAACGGGGAACGCGGAAAGATTGACTAACACGAGTGACAATCATTGTTTTCAACAGGTACCGTTGCCTGACATCAGTTCAAACTTTTTGCATGGGTCTAGTTGGAAGGAAATTCCTTCGTTGCTTAGTGACGGGTCCAAACAACAGAATGCAAGCTGTTCCGGTCGCCGAAAGCGTCTAGGGAAAACGCAGCTGTTAGTAGCCGATATGTGTCACAATCCACACGCTAGAACAGTATCATTCAAACTTCTCTGACCATGGTCACGGCCCGTATCTCGGTCCCGAAGAAGCAAGAGAAACCTCCGTCCCCCATCCTACATTCCTGTCATCAAGGGAATTCGGACCGAAACTAAAGTGATGGACACCACTAGCGTCGCAGCGCGTCCGTCTTTGATCACGATTAATACCGAAGAAACCAAAATATTTCGATAAAAACTAGTGTATTCACTCCCAAGTTCGATAGTGTTTATAGATGGACTTCAGTCTTAACCTAGGCCTAGGGGTGGGGAGGGGCTTAAAATTACGGGAGGCAGAGATATAGGTGGGAGGTTCAAGCTGTAGAAAAAAGGAATGGTGAATGAGGGAATGTTATGCATTAGCTCTTGCCCCACTGTGGTGTCGGAATCGCCCTCTTACATATAAAAAGGGGGTAAAGAACCAAAAAAGGCTGTTGCACAGCCTCGTGCCCGATTCCTGGAATCCATTGACCCTGTAAACAGACTGTACCCAGCCACCAAGTAAGAATTTAAAAAAATAGTTATCACGTTTACTTAAATTATATGTGCGTAAGTTAAAATTTTATCTTATATTTTTTTTTCTTTTCTTTTTTTCTTTTCTTACAGACAAAACGGCGTTTCAGCGAGATTAAACTTGTGTGTGGAGTCTCGCACATACGTTTATTTCCGCGGCAAAAATTCAGAAATACATAGGACACAAATGTGCCGCGCAGAAACACCTTAGCATGGCAATAGTTTATGGGAGCAATTTCTCTTTTCCCCAGCAAAGCCGACTTCGACTGTATCAAAGAACTCATAAGGTACCCGGTTTGGAATCCCACTCAAACCTTTGACGTTGTTCGATCAAAGCACCAAAAGAAAAATCTTTTTTTGTGCACTCTACCAAGGATATATTCAAAACCATTCCTGGACCCGCAAAATCGCAATACCGCGAAAGTTCCATCCAAAGCGTTTAACCTAGCCTATGTCAGTTTTCAGCAGTCTAAGGCAAGCTTATGCACCCTTAGCCTATTGTTTGACCAACCGCCACACAGGTTGAAGTTAGCATGCATTTGGTTGACCAAACCTTTTCAAAAGGCAATCGGAAGCTTGCATTGAATTTAAAATTCGCAAAATGCAGGGAAACATCAGTCGGGTTACTATTACTGGTTTTTGGGGCCACAAATCAATCCACCATGGTATACACACACCACAAATCATTTCAAGGCAATATAAACGTGCAACGGTCGTCTATTTTTTTATTCGTTGCGTATAAATATCTATGAACCGTATCTACTTTGGAAAACTTGAAAGTTGAACGAGGTATCGATTTATGGCCCAAAAGGCCACCATAAGTCACAAATGTTAGTTCAGGCACACCACATCGGCCAGTATAAGCAGCACGAAACCAGAGGGACATCTTAAAGACGTGCAGAAAAGTCGCAAGCGAAAGAGAGTACCAAAGTTTTTGCGAAAAGCGTCAGAAAATCCATGAAAGGAAAAGGTGCGCGGCACCTTTGCGCCTCCAGATGCTGCGCGCGCCCTCGAATCAGCAGCACGATTTAAGCGCTGGTCGTAAATCCGGCGCTTGGTGTCTGAGAAGAAAGATCAACCATTTACGGGTCCTTCAACTTGCTTCCTATAGTCGCCTCAGGGAACGAAATAGTAAAAGAGGAAAATGCAAAAAAAAAATAGGCTAAAAAACTGCTTAGCAGAGGCACAACGAATAGTAAAAGGCTCAAGGCCCGGAAGCACCCGGTCTAACTAGTCCACAAATTCCTACCGTGTAAACGTTAAGTCAAACCCCCACTGTGTCCCACAAAAATGTTGGATGCGACGACCATTTTAAGTTTATTTCTACGGATTTGGTAACCGAATTTTTCGCATCTGTACCCAGAGTGCGTGTATGATTCCCAATGCGACCTTCACAAAATTCTTTACAGATTAGTTATTTTTTACCGCTAGATGAGCTAGCATAAAGTAAACAATGAGAGTTACTTCTCGGTAGGTTTGTTTGACTATTTTCAATTCCTCGTAGACCTAGCCATGTTTAAAACTGTCTAAAATGCATCTGTGTGTGCTCTAGCCAACTGTGTTGTGTCAAACTAATCACGTTTGTCAATCCTGGCTTCCGACTTCAGTGCTGATTGCTGGCTGACTGTTCCACGCGGCTAATGCGCGACTCAGTCTGAACCGAAAGCCTAATCGCTTATTCAACCCTCAGATAACTTATACCAAGATCTAACGTGTGATTGTTATTATCATCTGGCGGCAATTCGTCACTGGATTTTATCAAAAACGTCTGCTTGGTTATGTCCGCGGTTATGGCGCCCAAAAGGATGAATCACCCTTGGCTCCCGTAAATATTGCGTTATGCGACATTTGCAACTTTTACAGAAGAGCGAAACTCGTAATTTTCATAACCCATTTAGAAGATCATGTCACTAGCGCCGTCTCTCGGGGAAAACAAATGTGTTATCTGAATTCTGAATTCAGCGACCGAACACCTCTTTGCAAAAATCCTAATTTTGAACAGTGGTGTCTTCTGTCGCTTTCCATGGGTTTGCGACACTCTTTCCTGAGAAGAAGGTCATTTGAAGGAAAAAAATAAGCTTAGACGATAAGGAAAATCTGAAACGACAACGGTTGTTTGGGTTTGGATACCCTCTTCGTTGATGTTTTGTCTCTCTTCTTTACACTTGTGTGTATGTTTAGTGGTTTGTGTTTTTTCCACTTGTATATGGCTTTGGCTAGTAAATAGATACACAAAATAAAATTCCATCGTCGGGTATACCCTGCCTTAAGCCTTGGTCGGCCTTCCCTACACTGGGGCGATTTGTGGTTTCCTGATCGTCTACAGATTTAGAAAAATCAAGTATAGATAATTAACCCCGGAGAATATTATCTACTAGAGGAAAAAATTACACTGTAACTGAGTTTCTCGCCTCTCCTCGGCAACGATACTTTGTGACAAACTATTTCGCGTGTGGGGCTGATAATTCTCGGGAAATTCAACTATCTTTTCTGTCAAGCGTCGTCAATCTTGCTTCTTTGCAATCCAATTCCCAAAAAGGCGAAGCGACCCATACACGTGTGAACGAAGAGCAAAAAAGGAGAGCTCACCATCGATAAGTACTTCGTACGCTTCAGAAATCTCCTTAAACCGAATCGTTGCTTCCTCTTGGTTGTCTGGATTTTTGTCTGGGTGCCATTTCAAGGCTAGTCGGCGGTACCTGTAAAACAGGATCGGGTGTAAAATGAGACCTAAATGTCTACATTGCTTCATTCTTTCATTTCTCAGCAGTGCTATCGTCAGCTTGCCTAGTCCAGAAGCCTACCACCGGCGACAGGACGGACGCGGCACCAAAATCTCCTGGGTCCCGGCACCAAAATCTCCTGGTAGGTAGGTTTTTATTTTTAACGAAAACATTGAAAATAAAATGAAATAACATTACTAATATCTTATTGCAGCAAAAAGAAAGTCAATTTATTGCAATTTATTAATACTACTTGTATCTAATAAATAACTAACTAAACACAACACCTTACAATTATCCACCTAGCCTATGACTTAAATAACAGACAATTAAACATGAACACTATACACAACAAGAGTCCTTAATATTTCCTCACTACCAGTTTCAGCCCCACCCGAACAACTGTGAAAAGCACTTAGATGCCGCACTAACCGGTACTGGAATTCCTTTGTACCATATTTCACTGAGAAAATTAACAAAAACGAGTGAATTCCAAGTGATTTATTTTCTTTCATATAATAGTTGTATAAATTCAAGTATTTTAACACATTAAATATAACGGTCGATGTATTTAGTACCATTTCGGCGCTACGAGTTAGATCAACACAAACCCAAGGGTTTCGATGGGATCCCAAAAACTGGGTCTTCTCTTCGCCAGATCCAGTCTTCGCCAGACTCCTTGCACATTTTTACTATTAAAATTAAAAAATAGATTAAGGCCAAATAGCTAATCATCTGAGAAAACCAAGTTCAGATATGGATTCAGCATGTGTGTTTACCCCTATAAGTCACATCTGTTTTGACGAAAACTTCCTGCCACTTCTGCCAATTTCCCGGTTTCGGCCGAATTCCGAAACTACTTGTCTCATGAAAAAAGAAAGCTAAAAAACCAACTCAGCGTATCTTTTCTCCTTAATACTGAACATCTAATCAACTTCAAATAAAAATTTAACTTGTAATAAATTTTCCGGCTCCAACCGGATTCCGGTCGAACTATATGTCCGGGTAAAAAATGATCTTCATACACACGGATTCAGCGTCTCTTCTTACCCCTAAATCGGATATCTAATCAACTACAAATACAACTTTAACTTTTTCGGGTTTTGGCCGGATTCCGGGCGAACTACTCACCCGACTAAAAAATTGTTTTCACACAAGTGTTCAGCATGTCTTCTTACCCATAAATCGGACACATAATCAACTCCAAATAAAACTTTTACTTTTAACAAACTTTCCGGTTTTGGCCAGATTCCGGGCGAACTACTTTTCCGGCGCAAAAATGGTTTTCACCATCGTGTCCAGTATGTCTTCTTGCCCCTAAATCGAATATATAATCAACTTCAAATAAAACTTTTACTTTTAACAAACTTTCCGGTTTTGGCCGGATTCCAGGCGAACTACTTGTCTGATAACAAAAGGGTTTTCACCATCGTGTTCAACATGTCTTCTTACTCCAATCGACTATCACATTATCTGTTCAAAAATATTTCATTTGCCCCTTAGTTCAAACCCCCTCTCCCACCCCTAAATTTAGAGTTACAGAGCCCATCTACGAACCTGACCTTACTCTTGACCCACACAACAAGTTTCATCAAAATATCTCATTCCCTTCGAGAGTTATGGTGCGCACAGACGGACAGACGGACAACTTTTGCGATGTCCTAGGTATCCCGCCACTAACGTTTTGGGATCCCCAAAAATACCTATCTATACACTTTAGTTAGTCGTTCCGCACCACGGCACTATCTCTTTCGTCGAATGGTTACGAGATTTCTTAACGCACGCATCGTCACGAAATTATAAAATGACGAGACGAAGAAAAATTGAAAATTTTGCTTCGTACAAAAGATACGATGTTTCACCGCGTTGAACCAAGCTTGGCATATTATCCAGCAAAGATCGACAAAAAAAAACGCTTCGACAGATCATGCTATGTCGCTGTTCCGAATTCGCGGCGTTTGAGTTTCATTCAAATTTTCACCTGGAGTAGTTGTCAAGGTAAAAGTCCCGTGTCCATCCTTACTTAATAGTTTCATTCCATCTTTACTTAATAGTTTCCACGGACGGCCTCTATCTTTCTAATGGGAAACCTGGACGGACATTTGTTTTCTTCCTTACAACCTGACAAACCTATTATTATACACACTTTCACAGAGCTTTTTATTGTTTTTGTTTTTTTTTGTTTTTTTGGGGGGGGAGGGGGTTTACTCACCAATCCTCTGTACCTTCTTTCCTATATACCCTGATATACACCTGAAAAAAGCCTGCTACTCTTGTGTACGCTGTTATTTCCGTTAAACTCCACAGCCTATGATCCGAACCTATAATCTTGCAAACAAAAGCCTACTTGAAAAACAAAGATACATCCACTTGGGACCTTGTTTATGTGACAGCAATGATCTCCAGGTCCCAGGCAATTTGGCCCGGGATAAAGAGACGGTCCGAAATATCCGTGACGGAATTCTCTGTGAAACAAGAAAGCGATTCTCTTCATGACACTACCACTGGAAATTGCATTCCACAGGGTAAAACTGCAAGCAGTAGAAGACGGTTCCAGGTGGAAAGATTACGTGGCCCCTGTTATTATTACTGTATATTATCCCTCGAAATATACTAGAGGAATAAAAAAAAGCCCATTGTTCACGTACAATATTTATGGGGCAGGGAACTTGTTTGCTATATGTAACAAACAACTTATTATCTTTTAATTAAACACAAAAAAACATTATTCATCTACTTATCTTAAAAAGCCTCCCAGAGAGATGAACAAGAAATTATTTCGATTGGTTCGACTATATGAAGAGACTTTCTGGCTTCCTGAACCAAACAGCACCGTAGAATATAGTCTTAAATAGAGTTAATGGTTTTCGTAACTAAAAAGTGAAGGAGAAATTTCAAGGAAAAGGTTCCATTAAGATATAAAAGAAGTGATTCCGATTTGTTTTTAATGTAAAAAGGGAAAGAGTAGATACTAAACCTACAGAACGGCAGTCGCAGAGAATATGCGATGGTGGGGTAGAATAAAATCTAGGTAGTACTTACGCTTTTTTAATGTCAGCTTGCGACGATGTTCTAGATACTTCTAAAATGGTGTAGAAATCTCGCATTCCTGGTGCTTCCTGCTGAGGTTGCTGGTGCTGACGTTCGGACCCTGTAGAATAATCCTGCTATATAAATCGGAAGCAGGGGAAATAGCAGCCTCGGCAACTTTGCTAGAACACTGTTATCCGCCTGTAGCACAGATTTAACCGTTCGTTAAACACACTAGCTAGATAGGACTTGATCAAAATTTCACCTAAATATTTTTATTACATAGGAGAAAATAGAACTTGGACGAAGATTGACGAAACAAAGCATGTTGACTCAAGATTTGACAGCAACTAGACGCACATATAAAAACAGCAGTACAGGAGTGCTGCGTGAAGCCGCCACCCTAAACTCCAATTTTTGGGAAATGACTTAGGGAAAAAGAGTAAAGGTTGAGATAAAATCCAGTGGAGTATCCTGAAAGGAGGCTTAGAACCTTCACTTTCTGCTGGTACCATAGTTTACTTGTAATTGTTCAAGGCTAAGCTGGAGAACACGAAAGAATATAGGCACCCAAGTGATCATGAAGTCGCCCACTTTGCTAAAAATAGTATTTTGCTACATGGCGAAGCTAGAGGCCAGATGTTTGGTCAGAGAGGTTCCTTGACCTTTTGCAAATAACAAAATTTGCTGTTTTCTTGGAATTTGCATGATTTTTCTGGGGGTGGCAGCTTCATGATCCAAGGTGGCAGGATCATGTACCATGGCCAATTGGGGGGTGGGCGGTGCCATAGTAAGGGCGGCTTCATGCAACACTCCTGTAGCAGGCTACAACTGAGGTATATGTTTTCGTACAGAGGCCTATCGTTTTATGAAGAAAAAAAAAGAGGTCACTTGTTCGTCGGTCATGCATCCGTGCGTCATGTATGCGTAATTTTGCGACACAGAACTGAATTGCGATATTTTAACTTTGTCCGATTAAGTTAGAAGTGTTATACTTTCTCTTATGGTCAGGAGCTCTGAAGAAACCGCCGATGACCCGCAATAAATGAATTAATTGATTTAGAAGTGAAGCCTAGCCTGGAAGACATGACATCTGACAACAAAGGTCGGACACTTTAGTGCAAACACGGTTGGAGGATGGATAAAGCCCGCTGAGGTTATGATGGAGCAAAACAACTTGCTTACAGCTTTATGAATATGGAGATATTCATATCGGATAGCCTAATAGTTTAATTAGGCACTACCCCGAGTTACCGCGTACACGGTTGGTTGGTGGATAAAATCCTCCGAGGTTATGACGGAGCAAAACAATTTGCTTACAACTTTAATGAATATGGAGATATTCCTATCGGATACTAATAGTTTAACTAGGCACTACCCCGAATCAGTGGCAAAACTAGGGGGGCGTGGGGGGGGGGGGCAGCTGCAAAAGCTCAGGCGGTAAGCCAGGAAACTTGTTGTTGGAAAATCGGCAGCGTTTCTCGGTGCGTAGATTCGATTTTCTGCACCGATAAGAGCTCTGACAAACACTTTCCTCATTTCGTTTCTTATACCGACGGAAACAAGACCAAAGGTTTCGATGGGATCCCAAAAATTCAGTATCTGATCCAGACAACTGGGTCTTGTCTTAGCCAGATCCAGTCTTCGCCAGACTCCTTGAACATTTTTACAATTAAAATTCAGAAACAGATTAAGGCCAAATAGCTAATCACCTGAGAAAACCAAGTTCAGATTTGGATTCAGCATGTGTGTTTACCCCTATAAGTCATATCTGTTTTGACGAAAACTTCCTGCCACTTCTGCCAATTTCCCGGTTCCGGCCGAACTCCAGAACTACTTGTCCGGCGAAAAAAGAAAGCTCAAAGACGAAATCAGGGTATCTTCTTTCCCCAGTAATGAACATCTAATCAACTTCAAATAGAAATTTAGCTTATAACAAATTTTCCGATTCCAGCCGGATTCCGGTCGAACTATATGTCCGGGTAAAATACGATTGTCACACAGGGACTCAGCATCTCTTCTTACCCCTAAATCGCTTATCTAATCAACTAGAAATAAAACTTTGACTTCCAACAGTTTTCCGGTTTTGGCCGGATTCCGGACGAACTACGTGTCCGGGTAGAAACTTGTTTTCACATAAGTGTTCAGCATGTCTTCTTGCCCTAAATCAAACATCTAATCAACTCCAAACAAAACTTTTAATTTTGACAAACTTTCCGGTTTGGGCCGGATTCCGGTCGAAATACTTCTCCGTCGAGAAAATAGTTTTCACCATCGTCTTCAGCATGTCTCCCTACCTCTAAATCGAAATTTAATCAACTTCAAATAAAACTTTTACTTTCAACAAACTTTCCGGTTTGGGCCGGATTCCGGGCGAAATAGTTGTCCATCGAGAAAATAGTTTTCACCATGGTCTTCAGCATGTCTTCCTACCTCTAAACCGAACATCTAATCAATTTCAAATAAAACTTTTACTTTCAACAAACTTTCCGGTTTGGGCCGGATTCCGGGCGAAATACTTGTCCGTCGAGAAAATAATTTACACCATCGTCTTCAGCATGTCTTCCTACCCCTAAATCGAACATCTAATCAACTTCAAATAAAACTTGTACTTTCGACAAACTTTCCGGTTTTGGCTTACCGGCTTACCCCATACTCGACTATCACATTAGCTGTTTCAAAACATTTTGTTTGTCCCTTAATTTGAATCCCCTCCCCCACCCCTAAATGTAGAGCTACAAAGCCCATCTACGAACTTGACTGGTCCGACGACCCAACGAACCCTCACACCAAGTTTCATCAAAATATCTCATTCCCTTCGAGAGTTATCGTGCTTACAGACGGACGGACAACTTTTGCGATGTCATAGGTATCCCTCCACTTACGTTTTGGGATCCCAAAAACTGTAGGGAAATCGGCAACGTCTGTCGGTGTACGGATTCCGTTTTCAATACCGACAAGAGCTCTTTGGGCAAATCAGGAAACTTCTTGTTTGGAAATCGACGGCGTTTGTCGGTGCGGAGACAGTGCACGGATTCCGTTTTCAGTACCGGCAAGAGCTCTGATAAAAACACTTTTCTCATACCGTTTCTGATACCGACATAAGCTCTGTCGGTAATCGGGAAGCTTCTTGTCTGGAAATCAGAATTTTTGTCGGTACGGAGATGATACCGACAAAAGCCTTGTCGGGAAATCAGATCCTGATATCTGTTGTTTTTCGTTTTTCGATCCAATGACTGGGAAAAGTCTTGTCGGTAAAATGTTAACTCTCTTTTTCGGTCTGTTTACATCCGGAATGGATACAAATCTAGTCATTAAATTCAGTATTTGTAAAGTATTCGTCAGTGGGACACTTTTTGATGTGGTGCTGGAATATTCTCGTCGGTAAACCCGAAAATGCACTAACCAAACACTTCTTCGTTCCTTTCTGTTCCTTGACGGTGAACCAACCACACCGGCAAACCTGTTTCCTCAAATTTGAGTGATATCTGTATTCCCACCTTTAAACTGCCCTTTTGGGTTGTTTACTATGTTTATCTGGCTGTTTACCAATCGGGGAAATAGTCCACTTTATAGGGTTGATCTGGCTGTTTACCAATCGGGGAAATAGTCCACTTTATTCAGTGACTTATGAGTTTCAAATTCCCGTCAGTGATACCCCCACCAACTCGGCCCACCGAGGCACTACTATAATGGCAAGAAGAGGTTCCTATGAGTTGTTTGTTTATCCTGTATAATTATGGCCTTTGGCTTTTTCAACATTTTTTTTCCCCGTTCACTTCACCTATACTGTGATGAAACGCATCCTCATACCAAATTTCATCAAAATATCTCAATCCCTTTGAGAGTTATCATGGAAACAGACGGACAGACAAACTTTACGAACTCGTAGATGCTAAGGTTTTGGACCCCCCAAAACCGCTAAGTTTAGAAGCGAAAAAGACAGCCGTGTAAATCTTCAAGCAGTGAAGTAATCTGTTGCAGTGTTTATCACTACTTTTCTGATTTGCAAGAGTACTGACTGCATAGTATGTTCTTGGTTCTATGTGATAACCATTGGTGCCAAGAAGTTAATGGCGAATTCAATAAGCTCATTAGAAAACCATCTCAACTGATATGTTACAACTTATTATTACAACCGTTGTAAGATGCGTTCATGGGAAACGTGCGCCGTTGCCGCGCAGCGGCAAAGGGACTTTTTGTCGGTAAATTGTTAAATCTTGTCGGTAAAATCTGGGCTTGCCCCTCCCCACGAAAATGGGCTAGTTTCACCACTGCCCCGAGTTATCGCATATACGCCACTCCTATTAAAACATGTGCATCATTATCATTAAACAGGTGTCTTGCACGAAGTTCACGTTGAATTCTCACAGATTGTGTGACTGGATGTGATTCAAGAATGGATTAAAAAAAAAGACACCCAAATTTTCAAGAAATGCGGAGTATGATAGAAGGTTTACTACTTGGAACTGGAAGACTTTACGTTCTAGTGGGTTTTGCGACTGGTATTAGAGTTTACCTGAAAAGCCAACTTATTTTTGTAACATTTAACTGAACACACTGAACTATTTGGATTCTGTTAAGTATTTTTTTTATTTTTTTTTCACTAGACGCATATACCTCGCTATACCTAGTAGGTACAAACGTTCGGAATCTGTACGGCCATCTCCACAACGGATGGTTCTACTATGACGTGGACAATTTGAATCTCAACACACACGCAGCTATTCAATGGCCGCACGGGTCAGGTTTGTGAATACTGTGGCTCAAACATATATGGACGAATGCCAAGCAGTTCACCGCCAGTTTCGCCTGTCCCCCAGTTTATTACATTTACCATTTTATTTTTATTTCTCGTAAACCGTTCCTGTCAAGCATACTACACAGTTACAAGCGCACAGAGGTACCCCAATTCGAAAGGGATACATGAAAATTGATTATTCGTGAATAGTGGAGCAACGAAGTAACGCATTTTCATCGGATCTTCAAGCCTATTTAAGTGAATAACTGATGGGTAACTACATTGTCCTGTCACAGCCGCTCTATTTAACTTTAAGGAGACTTCAATGCCTGGGTAACATCAAATAATAATTCTTCGTGTCATCTGTGCTTTAAGTGGCGTGGCCCCATTGAGGGAACTACGCGAAATGCCAAGCAGAATAAATTATGCTCTGGAATCATTAGTTCCAATAATCAATCAGCAGATAAAAATAAACGTCCAACAAAAATGAGGAAGGTGTCGATGGCAGAGAAATTTGGGACGAGTCGAATCTGTTTCTGTGTCCGGCTACTGGGTTATCCTTCATGAGTCATTCTTGCTATAATACGAATTAAGACAAGAGCTACGAGCTCATATGGCACTTGTACGAGTAGGCTGTACAAGAAAGTAGATGAGAACGTCACAAAATACACCCGCCATCCAAAAATGCGGTTCGGAAATAGAAATAGGATATTTAGGTTCACTCATTTCTGAGCAGTTCCGGCATAGTCTCGATTGTCTGTAGCAAATGCACATGACTGTTCAAACTTTCATCCCAATAAATCCATTTGTTTGATCCCTAGACGTGCTACACGATTTCCGGTACCCACTCTATCTCGACCTACCGTGGCCGAATCTGGTTCGGAATATAAAAAATCGACCACCTAAAGCATCTTCTTTTATACCATCTATCAAGTTTCACTCGAATCTGAGCATTTTTGGAAAGTTCCGGGACCCCCCCCCCCTCCCACCAACGTTGTCGGAGCCGGTTCGGGCCCAATCTCTTAATTCCCTGTTCCTGTCCATCAAGTTTTACTGAAATTGGAGCTTAGCCTATCTGCAAGTTTCCAGTACCCCCCCCCCCTACCTTGGCGGAATTCGGCCCGGACGCCAAAATAACAAATCTAGGCCGCATAAACTCGGCACTGTCGAATTTGCATCTCATTCGGTCCATCCGTTTGGTTTTTGTTCATGTCAAAAGTCCCCCCACCCCCAATTCCCCTAATCGTGGTCGCATATGGTTCGAACGCATGTTTTACATGTCGAGGCCATCGATTCGTCTCACCCATAAAGTTTCACTCGAATCAGACCACTCGTTTGCAATTTATAGAAGTCAATTTCCATATTTCTCTTCTCGTGCTCCCCCAAAAATGCTCGGATCTAGGAACGGAAGTTTCCGGGGGTATGTTGTGTCAGGTTCTTAAGTCAAGATAATTCGGGTCGCTAATATGCCTGCAAAGTTTCGTTGTCGTTTTACATCTGGAACTATTCTAACTCACGACTACCGGAATTCCAGGAAACCCCTCCAACTCCCCCCACAGAGCCCCGAAACCATCTGGCTCCTTCAATTTCATCTAGGCCTAATGCTTGTTCCATCCATTAAGTTTCGTCCCAATCCCTCTGCTTTTAGAGTTTCTCGAGTTCCCCCCCCCCCTCCATCCCCACAGGTATCGGACCCGACCCGGACGTGACACTGAACGTCCGAGGCGATAGCTCACCAGACAAGTTTCATTCAAATCTGATCACCCGTTCAAAAGTTATGCACGCCACTAGATTCCGGACTCCCCATCCACCCACTCCCCCCACGATGGTCGGGTCGGGGAAACGGCTGTTCTCAAGTCAATATGTTCGGATCCCTGACATACCTGCCAAGTTTCATCGCCCTAGGACATCAGGAAGTATGCCGAACTCGCGGGATCGCTAGAAATCCGGACCCCGACCCCAACTCCCCCACAGTGCCCTGATCCGTTCCGGTTATGTCAATGACGTGTCTAGGACTTGTGCTTGTTTTTCCCACCAAGTTTCATCCCGATCCCTCCACTCTAAGCGTTTCTCAAAATTTCCGGTTCCCTCCTCCAACTCCCCCCAGTGTCATCGGATTCGGCCCGGATTTAAAGTGAGATGTCTGAGACACGAGGTCATTCTAAATATAAAATTTCATCAAGATCCGATCACCCGTTCAAAAGTTATACCCGCCACTAGATTCCGGACTCCCCATCCATCCACTCCCCCCAGCAGGTCGGATTGGGGAAACGGCTGTTCTCAAGTGAACCTGTTCGGGTCCCTGACATACCTGCCAAGTTTCATCGCCCTAGCACATCAGGAAGTATGCCGAACTCGCGGGATCGCTAGAAATCCGGACCTCCCCCCCCCCCAACTCCCCCAGAGTGCCTGGGTCTGGTCCGCTTATATCAATGACGTATCTAGGACTTGTGCTTGTTCTTCCCACCAAGTTTCATCCCGATCCCTCCACTCTAAGCGTTTCTCAAGATTTCCGGTTCCCTCCTCCAACTCCCCCCAGTGTCATCGGATCCGGTCCGGATTTATAGTGGGACGTCTGAGACATGAGGTCATCCTAAATATAAAATTTCATCAAGATCCGGGGACTCGTTCGCAAGATAAAAATACCTCAAATTTTGGCTTCCCCCTCCCTCCACTCCCCCCCCCCCCCCAGATGGTTGAATCGGGGAATTGACGATTTCCTATTTAATCTGGTCGGGTCCCAGAGATGCCTGTCAATTTCCATCGTCCCAGCACATCAGGAAGCACGGAACTCGCGGGATCACTACAAATTCGGACTTCTCCCCCCCCCCCCCAACTCCCCCAAAGTGAGCGGATCCGTTCCGGTTATATCAGCCATGTATCTAGGACTTGTGCTTGTACTTTCCACCAAGTTTCATCCGGATCCCTCCACTCTAAGTGTTTTTCAAGATTTCCGGTTTCCCCCTCCAACTCCCCCCAATGTCACCGGATCCGGTTTGGATTTAAAATGGAGGGTCTGAGACACGAGTTCCTTCCATATATTAAGTTTCATTAAGATCCGATAACCCGTTCGTAAGCTAAAAATATCTCATTTTTCCTCATTTTTCCGGATTCCCCCTCCCTCCACTCCCCTCCAGATGGTCGGATCGGGGAAGCGAGTATTTCTAATTTAATCTGGTCTAGTTCCTGATATGCCTGCCAAGTTTCATCGTCCTAGCTTATCTGGAAGTGCCCGAACTAGCAAAACCGGGACCGACAGACCGACTGACGGACAGAAATTACAATCGCTATATGGCACTTGAGTAAGCTCAAGTGCCATAAAAAAGCAAATATACGACTTGTATAGACCAAAACTGAAACCAGAAAGATGGGTAGATACGCACTTGGGAACTTGCCAAGAGCTCAAATATAAGTCTTAAAGCACAATGGACACTTCTAATGCTTTACTTTGTATTAAATGCTTCACAAGTAAGTATTTCCAAAACACAGAACAAATCAAATGCTCGATGGTTTTGTCGGGCGTCGGTATTCTCGTCGTCACATCGGGTTCTTCATACACAAAAAAAAATTCTGTATTTTTTTATCGAGCGCTTGCCGAAAGTTCAAGTCTCGTTGGTACATCGGCTTCTATTTACGCGTAAAAAATAAAGTTCTTTACAATCTTGTCGCGCAAAACACAGGAGAAATCGAATTATGAATGCTTTTGTCGGGCGTCTGTATTCTTGTCCGCACACCGGGTCTTTTATACGTAAGAAATCAAATTCTGCAAACATTTGTCGGTCGCAAATTTTTCCGGAAGAAATACAGATTTTAAAAAAATCGCTGGCGTTGCTTAGTTCAACTTGTTCTGGGTACAGTCGTTGGAAGCTTCGCTTCTTAGCAAAAGTTGAAACGAAAAGCCGAATATGTGAAATTAAATATATGAATTTACATCAAAGGAACAATCTCAACTGATACATTACAGTAAGTTTTACACAAAATTTCGGCTGCGGCGCATTTTGTAGTATTCCCTATTTGGAAGAACGGTGTATCATTTAGTTTTCCTTTTATGATAGAAATTCTTGGGTTTCAAACACGTTAAAAGCCGGAAATTGTATGGTACTATAGCTGAATTTTCCGCAAAAAAACAGATTAAAAAAAATTTAGCCGGCGGCGCTTGGTTTAACCCTTGGTACAGTCGTTGGAAACTTCGCTTTTCAGCGAAAGTTAAAATGAAAAGCCGAATATGTGAACTTTAAAATACGAAATTATACCAAAGGGAATAACCTCAATTACTGCGTTACAGTTAGTTTACACAAAGTTTCGCCTGCGGCGCATTTTGTAGCATTCTTTATTTAAAAGAACAGTGTTTCATTTAGCTTGGCGTTTTAGGATTGAAATTCGCTGAAACACGTTACAAGCTAGAACTTGTATGGTAGGTATAGCTAATTTTTCCGGAAAAAAAGGTGAAAAATTTCGCCTGCGGCGCTTAGTTTAAGTTGTTCTTGGTACAGTCGTTGGAAGCTTCGCTTTTCAGCGAAGGCTAAAATGAAAAGCAAAATATCTGAACTTAAAATACGAAATTACATCAAAGGAATAATCTCAACTGATGCATTACAGTTAGTTTTTACCCCGGTTCTATTCTGTGCTGGCGGGAAATGTGCGTGTTTTGTCGACACATTTTTTAGTCCGTCGGCACAAACCGGACGTCCCCCCCCCCCCCCCAAGGTGAAAGGCTAGTGACCCCCCTGCCCTCATCCCGATGTTTTCGGCCAGTCGTTAAAAAATAGCCGAGTCGGCAAGAAGCGGCAGCGATTTTTTATAAAAAACGGTCGATTTTTTTCTCGGAAACATTAGATTTTCTTCAAAACAGTCAGTTTTTCGTAAAATGATGTTTTGATGTTTTCATTAAAATAGTCGGTTTCTTAAAACTCAGTCGATTTTTGTCAAATTTCGTCACATTTTTCTGCAAAATCAGTCGGTAAAAATGACCAGATTTAATAGAAGTAATGAGCGTTATAATTGTCCGTTAACAAGTTAAAACTTGGTTTCAAGTTAAAACATGTTGTTTTGGTAAAGAAACAGACCACAGAAGCCGAAAAGCCACCTACCCCCTAGGATACGCCAGTACTTTTTGGGAGGCCACATATACATATAGTATGTATAATTGTCCGTCAAATTCTCTCTCTGACCTGATGATGTATACTTAAATTTACCATCAAGAAATCCTGTGACGTAAGACAAGCCAGGTCCTTATTGTTAACTATAAAACACAAATTATCTAGTGGAAATGGACTCTCTGGGCTGAGAGATGTCATCAGATGAACTGAAAATCTCAAAAATCAACCTCCAAACTCAACCAGTGGCGAACACAATAGCTGCGTTCGTTGCACTCCGGGCTGTCTCTGGTGTTTAGTCACCAGTGTCCGGTTCTTCCCTTAAAACGCGTTCTTTTGGTTCACCTGTGAGTTGATGAAAACCGGCTAACTCCTCGCTGCAGCAGGGCTCACGAGCAGGTTCTGGTTAGTCCGCACCGGTGAGATAAAACCGGACACTGGTTAGTTCAAAAACGGGTTATAAGACTGGTGAGAAGTCACCGGTGGATGCAAAAACGGCTTATAAGAAAAACCGGAGACCACCGGTGAGAACTCCCGTGACAAAGAACGCAGCTAATGGTCTCCCACCGGACAAGCTGCCGACTAGGTGATTAATTAAGGCCCATAGTTGATTTCCAGGAATCGAATCGAACGCGGCTATGAAATCCCCGTTTTATGGGCAACAAAGACATATCTTGCCAGACATTCAATCAATTAATCAAATTTATTTTCCAAATAGCTTAAAGCTAGAAGAGGAATAAAATATTTACGAAATATTACTAAATTATTTACTAAATTAACTAATATATACTAACAAGACATGACCAGAAATAAATGATGGGATGAAATATGTAAATTTGGGCAGAAAAATTGGCAGGACATGAAGAAAACTGATTGCCAGTGTTCCTTTCGGACCGACGTGCGGAAGACGGAAGGGGAGAGACGCAAAAGCGTAAGTAAGTAAACTTAAGAAATTCGTTCCCGTAAGTAACAAATTTTACTTACGGGAACGAATGCAGTATAAAAAGCCATTTCGAGGAATAACTGCGATAGGCTATAATCAAAATTCTATGCGGTATTTCCCTCAGAATCGCGGCATTATACCGCGAAATCCGGTATAAGTGGCAACACCGTGTCGGGCACACATCATCACACATGGTAAAAAGTTACTTACTCTTAACTAAATATCAAATCGTTCAACTGCGAGCGTTCTCTTAAAAATACTTGCAACTATCGCGGTCAATAAAGCCTATCAACAGATCCATGCTCGGCGAAATGCCGGAAGTAAAGTTTTTGCGGTTTGGCACTGCGTGTTATAGTTTTTTTTTTTATTATGGCCTAGTCAACCAGTATCATTAATCGCAAAATTTGAATAAATAATATCTGTTAAATTCTATCTGCAAAGCCAGCTTACTTTCGTATCTAGTATCTGAATACACTGAATGATGTCGACTCTCTTGAGTGATTTTTTTTTTTTTTTTTCACTCTGCGACGTTAAGAATATAGACGGCCTCCTGACATGAACACATTCATGCTGTTCATTTATTTATGACCGACTTTTTGGGATCCGAAAACATAAATGGAAGGATACCTATGAGTTCGTATGAGTTTCCGTCTGTTAGCGCGGTAAACTTGGTGTGAGAATCCTTTGGGTCAAAGTACAGGTCAAATTCATAGATGGGCTCTGTAACCCTATACATAGAAGTGAAGGAGAGGTTTCAAAATTGTTAAATGCTAACTAGAAAGGAAATTTTGGGGTAAGGAAAATGCTGAATCCATATCTGAAACTTGCGTCCTCGCCGGACAAGTAGTTCGCTCGGAATCCGGCCGAAACTGGAAAAATTGTAAAACGTAAGGGTTTCACGTAAAGTTGATTAGAGGTTCAGTTTATGGATAAGGAAACTAGCTGAATTCGCTTCCATATTTTTTCTTCAGTTTATGTACGTAGCCTAGCTACCTTATTTCCCATTCTGCAAGGTATGGTCTAAGTGGTTGTAGTGCTTGGCTTCCAAGCGGGAGGTCCTCAGTTCGTTCCCAGTCAGCAACGCTGCTCTTTTGGTGTAAGTTGAAACTTTTGTTTTTGGGATCCCAAAACGTAAGTGGAGGGATACCTATGACTTCGTAAAAGTTGACTGTCTGTCCGTCCGTCCGTCTGTGAGCACGATAACCCTCGGGAATGAGATATTCTGATGAAACTTGGTGTGAGGATTCTTTGGGTCAAGGGACACGCCGAGTTCGTAGATGGGCCCTGTAGCCCTACATTTCGGGGGGGGGGGGAGGGGGGTCAAATTAAGGGGCGAACAAAATATTTTTTAACAGCTTCGGTAAGAAGACATACTGAACACGCACATGAAACTCATTTTCTCGACGAACAAGTAGTTCGCCCAGAATCCGTCCAAACCGGAAAGTTTGTTAAAAGTAAGTTTTATTTATAGCTGATTAGATGTGCGATTTAGTGGTAAGAAAACATGCTGAATATTTATGTGAAAATCATTTTCTCGTCGGACAAGTATTTTGCCCGGAATCCAGCCGAAACCGGAGAATTTGTTAAAAGTAGGCTAAAGCTTTATTTGAAATCGATTAGATATTCAATTTAGGCGTAAGAAGACATGCTGAATCCGCACTTCACAATCATTTTCTACCCTGACAAATTGTTCGTCCGGAATCCGGCCGAAATCGGAAAATTTGGTATAAGTATAAGTTTTATCTGAAGTTTATTAGAGGGTCAATGTAGTGCTTAATCCGTATACAAAAATTCGATTCTTGTCGGACAAATAGTTTGCAAAGTATCTGACCAAAACCTGAAAATGTGGTAAAGTGTTATCTGAGGTTGATTATAGGGGTAAGGAGATACACTGAATCTTTTGAGCTTTAGTTTTTGCCGGACAAGTAGTTCGCCCGGAATCCGGTCGAAACCGGAGATTTGGCAGAAGCAAGGCAAGAAGTGTTGAACAATTTCGACAACGTAGATATGACAGTATAACCTAGAGGTAAATACACACATGCTGAATGCATATCTGAACTTGTTTTTCCTCAGATGATTAGCCACTGTCCTTATTCTGTTTCTAAATCTTAGTAGTAAAATGTTCAAGAGTCTGGAAATTCTCTGGATGAAATATTAAATTTCTGAGATGCCGTCGAAATCTTTGGTCTTGTTGAAGAGCGGTGTCTCCGTAAGACGTCCGTTTTGTTGAAATCGAGACTGGTCCAATGTTTCACCTATGAATCTGTTCCTTGTTCATTACCTTTCCACTTCTTACCTTATTGATTACTACACTGATGTTGTAATCTAAAAAAACAAGACCAAAGGTTTCGATCGGATCCCAAAATTTTAATATTTGCGCCCGACAATTCGGTCTTGAAGATATTTGGTCTTCAACAGACTTCTTAAACATTTTTACTTTTAAAATTTACAAACAGGTTAAGGCCAATTGTAATAATCGGAGAAGAACAAGTTTGTATTTCACAGAGCGAACCGGATACGCCAGCTAAATTTCAACAAGTTCAGATATATTCAGATATCCGTTTTGCGCTGTCAAATACTCAGATACGGATTCAGCATACCGTTTACCCTATAGCCTACGTCGTATCTCCTTCCTTCCTTACTTCTGTCCAACTTCCGGTTTCGGCCGGATACCCCTACATCCAACCTCTAATCAACTTCAGATTAAACTTTTACTTTTCTCAAATTTTCCGATTTTCGCCGGATTCCGGGTGAACTATTTGTCCGGCGAGAAAATAAATTTCGAATTCGAATTCAGCATGTCTCCTTACCCCTAAATAAACTATCTCAATAGCTTTAAAAAAAAAAATTGTTTGCCACTTAATTTGAAACCCCTCCCCCACCCTCAAATATAGGGCTACAGAGCCCATCTTCGAACCTGACCTGTACTTTGACCCAAAGGATCTTCGTCAAAATATCTCAACCCCTTCGAGAGTTATCGTGCGGACAGACGGACGGACAGCTTTTACGATGTCATAGGTATCCCTCCACTTACGTTTTGGGATCCCAAAAACAAGATCACATGCATATCCTCATAAGTAAGCAAGAAACCCCTCTAACTAGGTCAAACACCGTCATTTCTGCTAAGCTTACTATTTAGAGTACTTAAGGATAGGTTATTTCTGACATATAAAGATTGATAGATAGATAAATAGAACCATCCAACATCCTACTAATCAAATGAAATATAATCGCTAGCCACAAATGATACCCTTTTCTTTTTAATATCGTGTGTATCCCTGGTCTCGAAATCACGCTCTAATTGGCTCTAAATGGAAGCCTTGACTAAACTTAGCTCCCAAATCCCCGAAAATTACAGCGACAACTGCGAAAATTTGCCGTAATTTACAATTTTCTGTATTTTTCAATCTTGTGCAATCTTTCAATTTTTCACAAAGTTCGTAATTTTCGAGAGGCCTCCGAATATTTCAATTTTGCGTCTCGGTGTTATTTCCGATATCAACCTCGATATCGGAAACTATCCTTTAATAACAACACACCTTTACGTTTGCAGTTAGACACTTGACCGAACTGGAATAAAACCAAGGTAATTGGTTCTTCATATGATAAAACTCTGCCATTTAATCTTTTAAGGTAAGGGTTTGCCTTGCCTTAGTTAAGGGAACAGCAGTACACCTATTCTGCTTTATATTCACCTTGGGAAAACTTTATTTTTACCAAAATTTGGAAATTTTAATCTTTTTTCTTTAGTTTCACATTGATGGTTGTTACAACATAGTTCTTGATGCGACTAACCTTCGGGCCTTGAATGATAATGATGCCTTGAGGAAGAAGCTCTTGCACCTTGTCCATCTGGAGTCCTTCCAGAGCTACTGCCAGAGGAAGTAGAAGATCTTCCATCTCTAGATTTATACCTTGCTCCAGCTGGCCGTTCAGAGGATGGTTGTGCATATGATGTACGGCTTGATGACTTTTTCCGATCCATGTTTTCACTGTTTGTCAAATCAATAGTTTCAGGCTCAGGTTCTTCTCGTTTTCTTTTTCTGGGACTGCCTTCACTTTCTTGACTCTTCTGAGCACGAGGCATTATCAAACATTGAACTGCATACAAACAGAACAAGACTTCGCACTAACATAATTTTCAAATAAATCACTGCATCCTCATAGCTTGGTGAATCCTGGAAAAAGACATGACTAGGAGAAAGTGGGACTGGCGTAATTTCATTCATCAGGTCCTTGCTATTCATTTTGTTCTTTATCTCAAAAGAAAGTTGAAACACTTGGCTCTTATCTGATATTAGTCTAAGTTCTTAATCAAAGGTGTTTTGGATGTAATTTCAGTGTAGTTTGACGTACTTTTGTTTTAGTTATGAAAGTACAGTATGTGGAATAGACAAATAAAACAGTATATTAAAACTGAAACAAAAGTATGTCAAACTACAGCGAAACTACATCTAAAAAAATGCACCTTTATTATTTCTGTCTGCTTTTTTCCCTTCAGAGGCAAAACCAAAGCAAGGTTGCTTAAAATTTAAAGAAGGATTCAAAGAAGCTTAAGTCCTAATATCCTACTACAAATCTCTGTTTTTGGATCACCCATGCCAAATACTGTGTATATCCAGCTATAGGCTATGCCAACTTAAAGTTATATAGTCTAGAAATTTTCTACAAAATGTTATATTAAATTTCTATGCAGTCCTGACAGTCAACAAGCAAAGCCTTGCTATTTTCAACAGTTACGAGTCCCAGTTTACCTGTTGAAATTATTTGCCTTTTCTTTTCTTAGGAACTGCTTTAAAAACAATATTTCTGGTTTTTAACTGGAAACAAACCTGTAAACTGTCAATCTTCTGGTTCAACTTCGGTGAAGGAAACAAACCTGTAATTTACAGGTTTGTTTCCTTCACCGAAGTTGAACCAGAAGATTGACAGCCTGACGAGGACCCTTGCAAAGAAGGGCCGAAATATCGCTGATAAAAAATCATAGCTGACGTATCCGTTGCAAACATTGTTTGAATAAATGTTAAAAATTGTTACCGAAACTCACTAAACTCAAAAGAAATACTATAAAAGGCAAACAATCTAAAGCAATTTCGAAGGAAAGGAAATTTAATTCCTAAAGGAAACAAATTTAAAATCTTACTTCATCCAATCTACCTAGCGGTGACTACCTGAGAAGGATAGAGTAACCTAGCCGGGACAACCTGGAAAAGGATTGAGAAACCTAGTGGCAACTACCTGGAAAGGGATAGAGTAAACCCGCTTGGAAAGAAGTGGCCTCCACAAAACTCTATAGATCTTGGAAGTGCTCTAACATTTTGAAAATTGGGAAATGAGGTTGGATAGACAGTGAAATCAGAGTTGCGTTTTATTTGAAGTTCATAGTATTCATGAGTGCCAGCGGACCCGCTAGTTTGTATGCTGGGTGAAGCAGCGGACAGTTCAGCATAATTTCTGACGTAATCCGCCAGGAATAAAACGACTATTAACAGTTCGCCGTCCGCTCATGGTCCGCTCCCACTGTACTATGAAATTCAAATAAAATGCAACTCAGGTATCTTTTGATCTAGGACAGGAAGAAGACCCTATTTAGGTACGTAGCCATTCTCAGTTTAACCAAATTTCACAGGGTTACCATACCCATGCTCAGTTTATGGTGCCCTAACGTATGGGCACCATTCCCAGACGCTGGGGCACCATGACCAAAAATTGGGGATTTGTGTATGACTGGGCCCTGCCCCAGCATTCGCCCACAGGCTAGACATGCTTGTGAATGGGGCTCTAGATTGAATAAGTTGAAAGCAAAAGGCCAGGTCACAACACGAGCCCAAACTCCAGTCACAGTTAAAATCAAATAAGTAAGTAGGCTACCCAATAAGAATGAGCAACGACTTCCAGAAGTCAACAATCTCGGATAATTTAGCAGTATCACAGGCTTTCCACAACTGAAAACCCCCAAAACCAGCTTTCTGTAGCAACAACTCAACCTTTTGTGTTATTTTACTCTTTTCTTGGGAGAATTTGTGCATGATTCGGAATGGGAAGGCCATCTGTTGGGTTTTCTAGAGCCTTCAAGCATTGCGCGTCGATAGGAAGCGCTTGTCCTGTGCTTTGGACTGGTATGCAGTATCGGTGATACCCATTCGTTCAAAAGCACTCTTACATAATTATCAGCTTCATGTTATTAGGTGTATCGCATGTTCCGGATGCATTTGAAATCAAGAAGTTCGTTTCCAAGTCTATCATTGTCGACCACGAGCGAGTAGCCCACAAAGAATAACAAGACCAAAGATTTCGACGGGATCCCGAAAGCTAAATATTTATTGTGCTTCTTTGTGAATTTCCCCATTAACTCACGAGTAAGGTTTCCTCTTGTATGGATAAAGAGGTAGGGTAGGGACTATTATCGCCACCTGGTGTTCCCGAAAGTTGGGCGACAAATTTTTACTGAACTGTTCACCAGACAGTTGTTAGATGAATCCTGCTTTTTGACCCAGTAAATGCCGGTTGCAGTGTTGGGAAGTGTAATACTTAAGTAAGATTACTTAAGTAATTACTGAAGTACAAAATTCTAGTACTTGTACTCTACTTAATTTAAAAAATTTCAGAAGTACTCGTACTTAAAGTTCCACGTTTTTCCCTCGGTTTTTCCTTCCCGGTCTGTTTCTCCTCCCCAATCGAAATCAAGTTTGAAATCCCTATTCGTTCTTTTATTCTGAAAATCCCGAATGAACGAACTGTTACACATCATAATGCAACTATCGAACATATCGATATTTGAAAAGTCAATATCGAAATATCGATATTTTTCAATATTGTAGATATTTCGATTATCGTATCGAATATCGCCCAACACTATTCTCCACCAGTGTCCAACATCATGAAGAAAATTTCTCCAACATTCAGGATTGTCCCAAGCCTCCTTCCATTAGTGGGTATGGGGATTTACGGAACGAACATTTTCAGCTTTAACAAGTAAAAAACTCAGTTCAACAACTTTTACAATCAAAGTAAAAAAAAATACTTTTAAGCAATATATGCATTTTCATTATGCCAATCAGCCCATTAGCATTTTTGCCTCAAGGGTTTTGATTACAGATGAAGTTCCAGCTCCCTTAGAGTGCGCATCTAAACCGCCAAGCCGAAACTTACTTTTAATCAATCAAAACATCTTAACCCATGCAAGTGCCATATGAGATTACAGCTCTTGTTTGAATTTGCTGTGTTTTGTTGTGCACGGGTTGATGTTTTCACAGAGCTGGTCTTTATACGCCTAAAATGCCCTTATAGGCCAAAATTTCGGTCACCTACACAGGTGCTGTGTTATCGACTTCGCGTGTGATTTGCGCATTCGCTATGAACCGGTTTTGCCCGCGCCTCCGAAGGTGAGAATAGGTTCCGGATCGTTTTCTCGCATGTCCATCTAGCCAAGAATAAATAACGAGACTTAATTGTGACCAACCATTCGTAAGTGTGATTTAGCTAGGGGCCCACTAGGCTAATAACCTCTTGGACATTTACATAGAAAATTAGTCCAAGGTCTGAGAGCTTGGTCACACTTGGCTTATTTCTGCGCAGAATTAGGCGCCGAAGTGGTCACACTAGATCAGAGCAAAATAACAATAATAATATTTTGCTCTGCACTAGATCCAACAAAAGCTTTTTCGGTTGCAAAATTAGAAAAAAGAAAACGATACACATAATTCTGAATGTTGTCGTTTTAAATTCAGTAGGTCAGTTAGAACAAACAGCATTCCCGATTATGTTACAGGAAATAGACTGTTTTTTTGTGTGTGCTGATATCTGTAAAAATAATGTACTATGTTGTTTTTTTTTACTTGAAAAAAAAGGATAAAAAAATCGAACAGATACTTTCTTTGTTGTTTTGTAACAGAAAACAAAAATTCATGTAACTGATGGCATTTTGACATCTCCCCATATAACTCAGGTTAATCCTGGGGTGTTGAAAATAAACTTATGATAGTTCACACTAGCCCAACACAAATAAAACTGAAATGTTGCAAAACTGGTGAAGTTTCGGTTTTACACCCTTAATACTCTTTATGACTATCTCACCTTGCCGATGCAAAACCTCCGGCCTCTCTGGGTAGCTAGCGGAAGAAAGGCAGATAGTGGTGTCAAAGCTGCACCCAAAGTTCGCGGTGACTGATTGACACAGGATTTGAGTCGTTGATTTTGAGTCGCATGGACACGCTTACCCCTTCTTCCTGAGGATCGCTGGCGTGTATTGGACTTAGTCATATAGAGTATTGCAGTCTGTTCATTATCCCCAAGCTGCCCCAAAGCCACCAAACGTCACGTCATCTAAGGATTTTCAGAACCTTACCGGCAACCGACACGATCTGCCCAGATTTGTAGATTCATATTCAGAGCTTGCGGTCACACTGGGCTCATTTCCTGGCTTTTTGGGCTGCAAATGTAGAAAAAAGAACAAGATACAACTAATTTTGAATGTTGTCATTTTAAATTCAGGGATGAATTAGAGCAAAACAACGTGTATAGTTATGTTACAGGAACCCTAATTGCAGTATGCTCATTATCCCCAAGCTGCCACAAAGCCCACCAAATCTCACGTCCCCAAGGGATTTTCAGTAGTTTGTGGAATAGGCGGCTTTTTGAGCCCTGTGTGACCAAGCTTTCAGCCGAGAAATCTGCGCAGATTTTCAAATCCGCGCAGATGTCAACCCAGTCACCAGTGTGACCAGGCTCTGAGCAAGCCCACATTTGCTTGAAAGAAGAGGAAACGGAAAAGCTGTTCTTCTGGTCGTATCTATTTCTCGCCAAGACATACAAAAAACTCAAGTCGCTGTTGTCTTTCCCTAGTAAAACACAGCAAGAGCTAAAAAAAATTGGAGACGGACCTATCGGAGCAGCTAGCTGCGCTAAACAATCTGTACTAAAGTAAGTTTCCCTTGCAACGAGATAACCCAAATTTGACAAAATAGCGTGACGCGGGTGGCAGTCGACTCCCTGGATGATCAGTTGTTGCCAACCTGGCTGCACAGCAACAACCCATGAACCGGAGGACAGGCTTTGCTAATTGGCTTTGGATCTTGCAGGGACAGCGACTTACAAGTAAATTAAAGGAGTTGATTCAGAGCATTTTTCACTGATGTAAATTCTAACCAGGGTTACCATTACCCAGTCCGAACTTGAGCCTGTCTGGGCGCAAAATCATGTATTGACACGATTTAGAAAAAAAAATAAAACAAATGGTGATCTGCTCCTAACTGACATGCTAAGCCTCGAAATTTCACAGAAGCAATGTACGGTCTACATAAAGACGTTCATCATTGACAAAAGAACTACTTTCGTTTCAAGATTTTTTTCTGTAATTCCCCGTAAAGAAAAGAAAATTTCTCACATCACATATTCACATTTGACACAAACAGTCAGAACTAACAAATCCTGTTCTCTTTCATCCGGTTTAGCAAATAGGCAAAAGTTTCCTTTTACCGGACTACCACTAAAACTTATGGTAATGATACTTGTTTCACTCAGCATGCACTATTTATTCCGTGCAACATGTTAGTATACACTTAGTATACATAATATAGGTGAAATAGAAATAACAGAAACGTGTGAATCTAGGTGGCTGCTTTTGTTTATAAAATCTATCGGCACTTTTTTGTCCTGATTCAACTCCTTTAAGGTTACTGTCCGTCCCGCAGACGACTGCCAGCCGCTTGAATGTACCTGAAGCTACCCATTCAAAGAGTGATGACGAGTTTTAGATCCTCACAGATCTTACACAACGACTTAAACCCGAACTCCCAAGATTTTGGGATCTCACACCTAGTTCCCGCAGGGTACAAATTTCGCTTTCCTTTGCTTCATAAGCACGTTCAGTGCCACTTTTCTCCTCAAATCACGCGAGATTCGCAAAGCTAAACGAAAACCGCCCCGGGTGTGACTGGGCTGTAACTAACGCAAATAAAAAACGCACAGCCGACAAAGCGCTGAAAGTAAGCTGCACTAACAAAACAAACTACTGAGCGAACGCTAAATTTAACGATTAATTTTCACGGGTAATTAAAATTAATATCATAACGACTGCCTTTAAGTCTTAACTTCTAGAAACGGTCTAAATCTACAATCACACAAATCTCACCGGTTATATACACACTACACAAAGTCACGCGTATCGGGTTCAACTGAACTCGACGACCAACTTCACTAGGCTACAGGAGAAGCTCGATTTTCCAGTATCACAGAAACTTCAAGGCGATCAGCCGAACTAGTCTGAAAACAGAAGAAGCATTAAGGGTTCTCCTCCATCCATCAGGAATAACCGTGGTTTTATCCGCGGTTTGGCACCAAATGTGACCAAGCTGGAAAGATGTCAGGATCACTTTTCTTTTGTTCTTCTTCTTCTTCCTTACGTCAGAATCCCTGTTCTGAGGCAGGATCCTTGTTTCTGACAAAACAACGCTAAAAAAGCTAACAGCTTAAAACAACAAGCTTAGAAAGTTTACAGGGAAATTGACTAACAAATACGTTGAGCGGTCGACTATGAAGAGGATATATCTGACTGGGTCTCATTTCTTGCCGTTCGTTCTGTCGCGGTTAAGGCGCTGATATATTTGAAGTTGGACATCACTTCAATGACAGAACAATCTAGGACAATACTCGGGTCGTCCATGCCACATGTTCTCATGGTTCACTAGCCTTTTATCTTGGGGGGGGGGGGGGGCGACCAGTTTGTGCTGACGGGACTTAAAACAAGGAACAACTCCCCGCCCTCAATATACTGACTTCCCTGTAATATCATTGTGCATTAACACTGACATAATACAGTCCACCTAATCTGGCTTATTATTATCATTAATTTTTTTAACCAGTTTTTAACATAATAATTCCCAGGGCTAGTCACGTGAACTAAGTGTCATGCGAAACTTCTTGTTTTGAGAGTGGCGATGGTTAGCCAGTGGGACAGTTTGAACACTTGGACACTGGTCTTCCCCCTGTTGTCGAAAAATTTTGGAACTACTATAGAATGTGAAGAGTATCGTCACCATCATGCCATGAAAACACGACGGCTCTAGCTTCTTCGTTAAACGAATGACACAAATATTTTGCTTTTTAAGTAGGTTTTCCTGAAAACTGTGGCTAGACGTCATGTCGTTTTGAGAGAAAACGAGAAGGGCAATCGCTAAAAGAGTTTCAGCGTTGTCCGTAGGGAAATAATCTATTTGGGCATGAACCTGAATTCTTAACAATAACGGTTTTTGTTTAGGAGTCCACTCGGCAGGTTGGTCATTTTTTATTTTGGTCAAACCTGCCCTATAGGGCGAAAGAAGGTGAAAATCATATTGTCTTCCACAAACACAGCTCATTAAATAGAAAAGATAGTTTTTTTGTTTATAATACCATCGTCCTAGGTGAAATTTCATAGAACTGAGAACTTGTAAAAGAAAATCGAAAATCGGACTATTCCCCCGAAAGTTCTGAGCTAAGCTGTGCAAAAAATTATTTGAAGGGGGAAAGTTTTCACCGTTGAACGCAAGATGCATATAACAATGTAAGGGAAAGGCAAGAGCGAGCAGTCTCTACGAAGGTCCCAATATTCCAACCAGTAGCGGCCAAACATAGCCGTTACCAAAATAGTTTTATACCAAAGATTGTTGAAATTTTAAATAGCCTTTGACCATTTGTACGTAATTTTAAATGTTTATGTTGCAATACTCACAAATTTTGGTTTAGTAACCGTGAAAGTGTGAGTGAATAAATTACTATTCTATTCTATTCTAATATAGGTTACCCCGATCGGCTATTAAGTAGGATAACACAGAAGCACGTTTTTCACACAGTATAAAACATGCAAAAATTTACAGATGAAGAGGAGAAATCTCAATTTATTTTTCACGATTCAGGAAGTTGACGAACCAAAGTGACATTCTTTTGAAGATTTAAAGATTTAAGTTCCCAGCAGGGTGGTATCCAGAAGAGAATTGGTTAGTCAAGGTACGGGATTACTAAGTCCAAACTAAAGCTGGCCCCGTGCTTAACGACATGTTCCATTGCCAAGGCAATGTGGGAGATTTCAGTTCTTGTGTCCTATTGGATTCAAATCTGTTTGTCCAATCCAAGACACATTTTATGCCAAAAAAAATTGATAAAAAAAACTGATGGAGCAGATTGCTTGAATTTACTCTGAGGCATGGCATGACTGAGAAATAGGGCTGAAACCTGTGTGAGGGAAAAGCGAGGTTAACCTGACTAGAAAGCTAGCAAAAAAAAAAGTGTAGGACAAACTGGCTACTTACGTCAGGCAAGAATAGCAGGTTTTTCGACTGCTACACTCATTAAGAAGTAGAGGTTTTCGCATCCCATGTGGGTCGTCTGTCGCGTTGCTGGTTTAACCGACCAAAGCGTTGAACGATCAAAGCCTGGAATGGAACGAAAACCATTAGAAGGAGGTATAAACTGAAGTGTGAAAAAGACCTGAATTGTCTAGGCGCTTTTCACACTGGATTATCTTATAATGCAAATCCGACATTTCTGTCAGTGGAGATAGTCTCGGAGACATTATTACTTAAGCTAACCCACATAAATAATTCAACTCGAAGACAATACAAATTCGCTGCGAGAACTCTCCGAAGTACATACAGCATTTGATAATAGTTCTTTCCCAATATCCTGAGATGGACTTAAAGAATTATTTGAGTTAAATAACCTTCTAACCGTATTTTCAATATCCAAATCTCATTCGCTCCCATGCAAAACAAAGACAAACCGGTTTCCCTCAATGGGCCAATCGCAGTAGAAAAGCATATCAGTGGAATGCTAATACTGATCGGATGTCTCGTACGCAACTCATAGCTTTGGGTAATGAATCAACTGAGCAATTCGGGAGTTTTGCATTCCGTTGGTTTTTCCTCTCTCCTTATGCCTTTCATTCAATTTTGCGTGTTTGGTCCTTGAACTATTAAGATGCTCTTATTTGGGTCATGCACGACCCCATCAATCTCTTTGGCTTTAAGAGTTGTAAGCAAGAGGTGTCAGAAAAGTTACTACAAGGTGCCATAAAGGTTACTACAGGGATTAAGGTACGCACGCACACAATCCGATACAAATTTCCCATGCGAAATTTTGCCTCATTACTCACAATGCCAATTTTCCACTTCGTCTTAATGACTGTCTATAGTAATCCCGGATAAAGAACACAATTTTCCTTTGCGTTTAAAGTTTGCTTTAAAAAAACAAAAAAAAATCCTCACATCGGACCGGAGGACGAAAGTCGATTAAGGACACAGGAGCACCTTCTGTGTACGCCACTGACATGTCCACAAAGGGAAACGTTCTCAAGATTCACTGCTGCAGCTGAAAAGGCTTACAAAAACGTACCTTAAGACTATCCAGCGTATTCTGGCAGTCAGTTGTGTCGATCTCATTCACGTTGATGCCTGACCTTTCGATCTCAGCATAAGTTCCAAACGGAAGCTTTCCGTTACATTCCAACTTCATAATATGGGATTTACTTCTCAGGTGTTTCGCTAGATGTCCATGGATGCGAAACGCAACGAGGCAATCCGCACATTTGAACGGTCGAGGGTTCTCCTCGGACGGAACGCCAAAGGTCCCATTCTTGTTAACCTACAGAAAAAGCGAAGAGCTTATAAAATGCGGCGCTGCTGGTCGGAACTCGGCTTTCCGTCACAGGAAGTAACTGGGCATCTAAAGGAAATACAGTATCTACTTTTTCTTTCACAATGTTCCCGTCATTCTTTAACTTCAAATAAATAACACAGCCCCATTAAGCATATCTTCAAGAGCTACTTCGCGATAGTGCGAAAACCGAGGCACTTCTCGCGAAACTGGGTTCCAAGCACATGGCATTCAATCGATGAGGTTTTGCAGCCGGAAAGCAACTCAGTGTTCCACCAACTTCCGGTTAAAGTAATTATTACTGGCAGCATTGCCCGAAGTAGCCTTTTTCTCACCCTAAAACCGCACCTGAGTACCGAGTCACTACTAAGCAATTAATTCGGTCCAGAATTTCCGGAGCTGCACGACTGACTTATGTTATTTCTAGTATAAATACGTTGCTATAACTTTACTTCCTAACTTAACTTAACTGCCTATTTTAATGACCTTTTCCGCTCTCAAATCGTGGCAAGATCAAGCTAACGGCATCTCATACTCGCTTTTTTTTGGCTTAGTACCACTGCGTTGGAAACACTATCTAGCTGCCGAACTTCCCTACCTTTGTCAGATGGATGGCCGACTGGAGGTGTTTCTTGAGATGTCCTTTGTTTCGAAATGATACGCCACATTCGACGCACTTGAACGGCCGCTCGATGTAGTGGATATTAATGTGAAGGCGAAGCTGCGACGCTTTGTAGAAGACTTTCTGACAGAAATGGCAAGTGGAACGGCCCTCACCATCGTTGACACTAGAAAATTGACAAAAGGTTCGGAACGGAATCTTTTATTAGCGGGTGAAGACAGGGCGGAAGTCCGCGCTGCAGCATCAACGCGGGCCGACTGCTTCGTTAACGCTCAATGCACTATCGGTGACTCTGCAGGACCTAAGGTGTAAGGTATTAAATCTTGATTAATGCATATCTTAATGTTTAAAAAAAAAAGAAAAAAAGGTGTAAGGTAAGGCAAGAACAAATAATCCAATAGAACCTCCTTCTTTGGTCCCATGCATCGACTATGGATACACCCACAAAACTGAGCCGAGCTAGAGGTACTGGCTGTGAGGTTTGAGTTGATCCCGTCTACTTCCCTCTTCGCTGCTGCGCATACCAGATGAGAGCCTACGCATGTTCTGCGTAGCTCCTCCTCCACTCGTTTACATCGGGCAGGGTATCAGAATATATTTCCACTCCGCATGGTCACATTACAGAGATAGGTAGACGGAGGTTCCTGTGATTATTTATTCTTGGGTAAGGTAAGGGAGACAGGGTGCACTAGGAGTCTTGGTTATTCCTATAGAGGCGAGTAGTTAATTGAACGAAATAATACCGGATATTACGGAGAAATCGTCAGTTCTCCGCAGAAAACTGTCCGAAACGGCGTACCCGCGTCTGTCGCCCTCTCATGGGCTTATTTATTTATTTATTCATTTCCCTCATAACTGAGGAGTCCAAAATATAAAGTACAAAACAGAACTATGCCTAAACCATCTGGTCCACTCAGTGTCGTGTAAATACTATAAGAAATACACACGATTTCGACAACTAAATTACAACTGTTTACGTACTATATTATTCGTCTGTTTGAGTAAATTTTGTTTGTATGTGTTGTGTTTTCCCTAATTATGTCAAATTTGTGGGTTAAAAGTAAATTATTATTATTATTATAGTGCTCCTCAGGCAAGATTAGAACCGGGGATCTTCGATTTAAAGGCGTTTTCCAGCACATTCGTGCGTCATATCCTTCTGAGTGTTCGTCGTGGAAAGAGAATTGTGAGCCACACACTCGACCCACAAGTTGAACCTCGCCAAAACACCGTCTTTTCTGTTTGTTTTTGGCGGTAATATCAAATGTCTGAAAATAAAAATAAAACCCAGATAAAATCTCTATAAATAGAACTTCAGGTTTATATTCTTGCCATTCTGTACCAGAAAGATCCTGAGTTTTATGTCTATCTACTTGACAAAGTAGCTAATTAGATTAGTTGGACATAAATTTGCGCTAAATTTGAAATTCCCGCCAAAGTCGAAACAAAATAAAAAACTACCTAGACAGTTGTTTGTGAAATCCGAGCCACACAATCCTTAGTTGCGCGATACCACGGTCTAAAGTCGTTTTTGCAGTTATCGTGGTATCTGATACCACGGTCAAAAGGCGTTACTGCAGTTATCGTGGTATCTGGCCAGTTATCGTGGTATCTGATATTCATATACCATGGTCCGACCGTGGTAACTGATCGTGGTATTTGAAAAGGTTATCTCACTTTCATCAATTTTTGTCAAATTGGTGGGAAAGAAGTTTGGCACTTAGTGATGTAACTGAATATCAGTTTTTCTTTTGGGATGACTTCAAACAGCGCAATTTCGGCAATTGTCGTTTATGCCGAGCAACCGTAGGCCTACATCAGATACCATGGTAACCGACTGCAAAAACGCAACTCTTGTTTGTCGCGGAAATACACTTGCGGACAACACAAACGACTGCGGAAACGCTCTTTTCTAGCCGCTACGAAGCCACAAACAAGTCGTGGGATTGCGGAAAAGGCCTAATCCTTCGGCCCAAGCTGACTGCGAATCATGGCCGATGGCTGTAAACGGATAAGTTAGTTGAGACTCAATCCAGCGATATTTCTGCCCTTATCGGCCAAGGTCCTAGTCAATGTGTGTCTCAAAGAATTTAATTGCATGTTCATTTGTTTAGCTACCACCTGACGAGGACCCTTGCCAAGAAGGGCCAATATATAGCAGGAATACATCTCAGCTGACTCACGCGTTTAGCACCATCCACCACGAACTTCAGTTTGTTTCGGTCTTTTAACGTAAACACACGGATCAAACAACAAAGGCACTTAACTGTTTGCTCGCACACACCTATTCTAAAAGGAAATCAAAACTACTGGAGAAAATGCTTGAGTACCCTATCTTATCCATAGGTATATACTTCCGCCACAATTTGAGACTGCTCGCGAACGACCTGCAAGAGCGGCATCAATGGCAATCCCAAAACTTCAACAGGTAGAATGTGACCATGTACCGTAAGAAAAGACGTGAAATTTTCTAATCTTTATTCGTATTTACATCTGTATGAGTTGACGATTTCGACCAATTTGATTCTTACCATGATACTTCGAAAAGAATAAAAACGATATCTATCTATAAGCTATAAGCATAAAAAAGAACAAATGACGGCGCAAGATTTGAGCATGGCAGCAATTTGAACTATTTGGAACTACAGCTTGAAGTATATCAGACAAGATCTTCGTTTTTGTTGCAATGGCGCTGCCGCATCGCTGCTGCAGCACTTCTTTGCTTTTGCCCAATATGCGTTTTTGGATTCACTTTCTTCTTGGTTGAAGCGGAAGCGCTGCAGCATCTTGCAGGGAAGCACGGACTTGGTCGGTGAGCAAGTCCACAATTCTCGAGAAGCGCTGCCGTCTTCCTCGGAAGCACTGCAGTGCAAAAACGGATGTAGAAAGAATCAGTCCGGAAGTGGCCGAGAAGCGGACCTACAGCGTGCAACAAAAAAGAGGCTAAGATCTTCTACTTTGCTCAGTACGATTCTTCCCGTTTTTTTCGTGAAATGTATAGTAGCGAAAGTCTTCGTATGACAGAATATATTTATTTACCTGAACGCCGGACTAGATCCTCTGCCAATTTTCCTTTGCCCACTCCTGATAGTGTCTGTGAGTCGACGTACAAGACTTTCAGGAGAGCCCTCACTCTCAAGCGAGTCAAAGCCGTCGGGATCATTCTTCGAGGAACAAGGAACTTAAAAAAAAAGAAGGGGATCCAGTATTAGTTACCGTTTCTTTGTCAATAGCTGCGTTTTTGCAGATACCACGGCAACTGGATCTGCAATTCGTTTTTGCAGTTACCGTGGTAGGCTATCTGATGCTACAGTTACGACGACAACGACAATAAACAACTACAAAAACGACAATTGTCGTATTTGCGGTTTCAAGAATTATCCAAAAAGAAATACTGATATCCACCGACAACTAGAGTGACACAACTTCTTTCCCACCAATTTGACACACAAAAAACCTAGACTCTTGTATTAGTGATGATGAAACTGAGATGAATTTTTCAGATACCATGGTCTGACCGTGGTATCTGAATATCAGTTACCGCGGTGACTGGCCAGATACCATGATTATTGAAAAAAGAGCGCAAGCGCTCAAACGTGGAATGTGAAAGTAAAATGTTTATCACATCTTGTACACAAACAGCGTTAGACCCAAGACGTCTCACCTCCTGAATAACCTAACAAGTATTAAAATAGCCTATTTGACAGTGCATAACGGACACATCAGTTGAATTTTACCAAGATTTTACTAAGGCTATATTTGCACAAGTTCGTTTTTCCAACTTGAGCGGCTTTGAGCCTGAAGAGAACCCTTGCCAAGAAGGGCTGAATATAGCTCTAATAAAACTCAGCTAATGTATCCGTTTTGCACTGTCAAATATGATTTGCAGTCAGCTTGGGCTGAAGGAATACCGATGAAATAACCTAATTGGAATTATCACACCTTAAAAGCTTTAATGTAAAGAAACCGCTTGTACAACTCCAAAGAGATCTTGAAGATCCTGAAAGAACGGTTTTAATTTCAACTGAATGTCTTGGCAGCCAGTCCGACCATTTAAACCTCTTTTCAATTAGCAAGGTAACAACAAGTGCAATAAACCAAATCAATATTAAGATGATCTTACTAAATATTATATGAATATTAGTAGGTGTATGAAACAAGCCAAGAAAATTGCAGTTCCCGAGGAGCATACTGTACACAGTCAAGCTCTCTACTCTTTGCTATCCCATGGTGTTAACATTTCTGTAATTTTCCTTTTGCGTTCTTGGTATGAGAACTCTTTCCTTCGAATCAACCACAGTAACTCACCCTCTATTCGAATTCGGCGGGGAGACAAGGGGGGGGGGGGGTCTTTCTCCTTGAATTTTCAAGATTTGTATATCGAATATTTTGTCAAAAATCCACTCAACATATTCTATTGGACATTCTGACGTTTCTTATCTTGCTAATGCAGACGACTTGTTTCTGATTAGCAATAGCGAAATTGCCAAGCAATAGCCTTCTGCCAAATTTCCGGTTTCGGCCGGATTCCGGGCGAAATACTTGTCTTGCAAAAAACTGAAGTTCAGAAATGGATTTAGCGTATCTGCTTACCCCCATGTCAAACCTCTAATCAACTTCAGATAAAACTTCAACTTTTAAAGTTCAATGGGCACATCAAACTACACAATCCCACTCTGTAACAACCTAGGAACAATGCTTACCCCTAGATCAGCAGCTTTTTCAACAGTTTCCTCTCTGTGATATTTCAAAGCGTAATTTTTTGGGCCAGTACATGCTCAATTTACTAGCTTGGACAAAGGTAAAAGTGATGTTTCTTATAATACTTAGTAGATCTTTATTTTATGCATAAATCAGCTTGAATAATTCAAATTTGAATAGGTTATTTGTTTTTGAATGATTTTTGTAGCTATGTTATTTTTGATAAGCTTGTTGCATATTCTGGTACATTTTATAAAGCAAGCTAATCAAGCTTCACAACACTATTCCACAAAGAAAAACTTTTAATAGGCACTTTAAGCCCTGGAACTTCTGATGAAACACTAAAACAATCAGGTAAACTGCATCTGCGCCTTGACTTTGGTGACATCTCAAATATATCCTTTTCTATCAAGCATTGCTGGGAGTTTTTGGGATCCCAAAACGTAAGCGGAGGGATACCTATGACATAGGAAAAGCAGTATGGAACCGAAAAACGGAGCAAAGCAAACTAGAGGCGTCAGACTTGCCCGCGCAAGTGAGCACTAGGGTGAGGCTTACCTTCCAAGCCATCAGCTCTATCCGACAGCTGATCCAGACTTTCTTCATCGAACTCCGTTTTTACATCGATCTCCTCGTCGAAATCTTCCTGGTCTCCGCCTTCCTCACTGGCGGGGTGTGGACTAGATCCGGACAGTCTTTCACATTCAATCCCAGAGCAACCGAGGGTGTTATTTCTCAAGGATTCCGCGTTTTTTTTGCTCATATCCAGAGGGCAGTCGTTGACGTCCCCTGGGTCGATCTCTGAGCAATCGTCATCAGTCGTCCCTAGGTCTACATCGGCGGTTGGCATGTCCCCGATTACCTAGAATCCGAACAAAAAGAGCGATCAGGTTTCGAAGTCGAAGGATTTAAATAATGTAGCAGAAAATATGGGAGACATGTCGATACGAATGATGATTGCAAACACAAAGTTTGTAGCTTTCTTCTGCGTAATTCTAACACTACAATATTACCCACAAGTTATAGTAGTATTTTATATATATTATTATTTCAAACCTTTAAAGCAATTTGTCCCTCTTTCTTGCCGGTTAACTGATTATTGATTAGGTCTCCTACTATTCACTGACCCTGTCGGACACACTTTTTGGGATCCCAAAACGTAAGTGGAGGGATACCTATGACATCGCAAAAGTTGTCCGTCTGTCCGTCCGTCCGTCCGTCTGTAAGCACGATAACTCTCAAAGGGAATGAGAT
Source organism: Branchinecta lynchi (assembly GCA_023053575.1). Taxonomy (NCBI): domain Eukaryota; kingdom Metazoa; phylum Arthropoda; class Branchiopoda; order Anostraca; family Branchinectidae; genus Branchinecta; species Branchinecta lynchi. The sequence goes on from JAKZAP010000008.1 coordinate 9,676,074, forward strand.
ATTGTGATGAAACTTGGTGTGAGGGTTCGTTGGGTCGTCGGACCAGTCAAGTTCGTAGATGGGCTTTGTAGCTCTACATTTAGGGGTGGGGGAGGGGATTCAAATTAAGGGACAAACAAAATATTTTGAAACAGCTAATGTAATAGTCGATTATGGGGTAAGAAGACATGCTGAACACGATGGTGAAAACCATTTTGTCATCGGACAAGTAGTTCGCCCGGAATTCGGCCAAAACCGGAAAGTTTGTTGAAAGTAAAAGTTTTATTTGAAGTTGATTAGATGTTCGATTTAGGGGTAGGAAGACATGCTGAAGACGATGGTGAAAATTATTTTCTCGACGGACAAGTATTTCGCCCGGAATCCGGCCCAAACCGGAAAGTTTGTTGAAAGTAAAAGTTTTATTTGAAATTGATTAGATGTTCGATTTAGGGGTAAGAAGACATGCTGAAGACGATGGTGAAAACTATTTTCTCGACGGACAAGTATTTCGCCCGGAATCCGGCCCAAACCGGAAAGTTTGTTGAAGTTTTATTTGAAGTTGATTAAATGTTCGATTTAGAGGTAGGAAGACATGCTGAAGACGATGGTGAAAACTATTTTCTCGACGGACAAGTATTTCGACCGGAATCCGGCCCAAACCGGAAAGTTTGTCAAAATTAAAAGTTTTATTTGGAGTTGATTAGATGTTCGATTTAGGGCAAGAAGACATGCTGAACACTTATGTGAAAACAAGTTTCTACCCGGACATTTAGTTCGTCCGGAATCCGGCCAAAACCGGAAAACTGTTGGAAGTCAAAGTTTTATTTCTAGTTGATTAGATAAGCGATTTAGGGGTAAGAAGAGATGCTAAGTCCCTGTATGACAATCGTATTTTACCCGGACATATAGTTCGACCGGAATCCGGCTGGAATCGGAAAATTTGTTATAAGCTAAATTTCTATTTGAAGTTGATTAGATGTTCATTACTGGGGAAAGAAGATACCCTGATTTCGTGTTTGAGCTTTCTTTTTTCGCCGGACAAGTAGTTCTGGAGTTCGGCCGGAACCGGGAAATTGGCAGAAGTGGCAGGAAGTTTTCGTCAAAACAGATATGACTTATAGGGGTAAACACACATGCTGAATCCAAATCCGAACTTGGTTTTCTCAGGTGATTAGCTATTTGGCCTTAATCTGTTTCTGAATTTTAATTGTAAGAATGTTCAAGGAGTCTGGCGAAGACTGGATCTGGCTAAGACAAGACCCAGTTGTCTGGATCAGATATTGAATTTTTGGGATCCCATCGAAACCTTTGGTCTTGTTCGACTAGCTAATGTGGCGGATTTATAAGAAGAAATAACAAAACAGCCTCCAAACAATTATTGATGATGACGATTTATTTTTCAAAACGAACACTTACAGCATAAATGCCGAACATTTCTCTTTTTCTAACTTTTTGGGATCCCAAAACGTAAGTGGAGGGATACCTATGAAATGGCAAAAGTTGTCCGTCTGTCCGTCCGTCTGAAAGCACTATAACTCTCGAAGGGAATGAGATATTTTGATGAAACTTGGTGTCAGGACTCGTTGGGTCGTCGGACCAGTCAAGTTCGTAGATGGGCTTTGTAGCCCTATATTTAGGGGTGGGGGAGGGGGTTCAAATTAAGGGGCAAACAAAATATTTTGAAACAGCTAATGTGATAGTCGATTTTGGGATAAGAAGAAGCCGATGGTGAAAACCATTTTCTCGACGGACAAGTAGTTCGCCCGGAATCCGGCCAAACCGGAAAGTTTGTTAAAATTAGAAGTTTTATTTAGAGTTGATTAGATGTTCGATTTAGGGCAAGAAGACATGTTGAACACTTATGTGAAAACAATTTTTTACCCGGATATGTAGTTCGCCCGGAATCCGGCGAAAACCGGAAAGTTGGTTAAAAGTAAAAGTTTAATCTGAAGTTGATTAAATGTTTGATTTATGGGTAAAAAGACATGCCGAACACGATGGTGAAAATTATTTTCTCGCTGTACAACTAGTTCGCCCGGAATCCGGCCAAAATTGGAAAATTTGTTAAAACCAAAAGTTCGAGTAGATGACAGATTAAGGGGTAAGAAGAGAGGCTGAGTCGGTTTATGACAATGGTTTTTTACCCGGACATATAATTATTCCGGAATCCGGTTGTAACCGGTTTTTTTTTAAGTCAAACTTTTATTCAAAGTTGATTAGATGTTCTTTATAGGGATAAGGAGATACGCTGGTTTTGTTTCTGTATTTTTTTTTGCTGGACTAGTAGTTCGCTCGGAAATCGGCAGGAAGTCTCGGTCAGTATCGTCAAAACAGATATGGCTTATATAGGTATATCTGAACTTGGTTTCCTCTGATGATTAGCCTGTCCAAGACTGGATCTGGCGAAGACAAGACTCGATTGTCTGAATCAAATATTAGATTTTTGGGATCCCATCGACACCTATGGTCTTGTTGTTCCTGCCAACTAAATAATTATCTTTCTACTTTGACAGTGACAGACAGTTTACTTTCCGATTAAGGCAACTAGATGTTCCCATTGTCGGACCAAGCCTTGGCTCAAACTGGCGTCTTGGTGATGGTGATCTAGGCGCTGCAAACGCGAGATTCAGAATCAGAATCATTTTATTTTTCCAAATATTCGTTAAAATAGCGTGGGATGTCAAAAGTTAAATAACAAGACCAAAGGTGTCGATGGGATCCCAAAAATCTAGGATTTGATCCAGACAATTCGGTCTTGTCTTCGCCAGGCTAATCATCAGAGAAAACCGAGTTCAGATATTCTATCTACCTATCTATACCTCTATAAGCCATATCTATTTTGACGATATTGACAGAAATTTCCTGCTTTACTACTGCCAAATTTGCGGTTTCGCCCGAATTCCGAGCGAACTTCTAGTCCAGCAAAAAAAGAAAAATTCAGAAACGAAGCCGGCGTATCTCCTTATCCCTATAAAGAAATTTAATCAACTTTAAATAAAATTTTGACTTAAAAAAAATGCGGGTACAACCGGATTCCGGACTAATTATATGTCCGGGTAAAAAATGATTATTATATACAGACTCAGCGTCTCTTCTTACCCCTAAATATATCATCTAATCAACTTCAGATAAAGCTTTTACTTTTAACATATTTTCCGGTTTTGGCAGGATTACAGGCGAACTAGTTGTCCGGCGAGAAAATGGTTTTCACCATCGGGTTCAGCATGTCTTCTTACCCATAAATCAAACATTTAATCAACTTCAAATGAAACTGTTACTTTTAACCAACTTTCCGGTTTTGGCCGGATTCTGGACGAACTGCTTGTCCGGCGACAAAATGATTTTCACCATCATGCTCAGCATGTCTTCTTACCCCTAAATCAAACATTTAATCAACTAAAAATGAAACTTTTACTTTTAACCAACTTTCCGGTTTTTGCCGGATTCCGGACGAACTACTCGTCCAGCGAAAAAATGGTTTTCACCATCGTGCTCAGCTTGTCTTCTTACCCCGAAATCAAACATTAAATCAACTTCAAATGAAACTTTTACTTTTAACAAACTTTCCGGTTTTTGCCGGATTCCGGACGAACTACTTGTCCGGCGAGAAAATGATTGTCACCATCGTGCTCAGCATGTCTTCTTACCCCATAATCGACTATCACATTAGCTGTTCAAAAATATTTTGTTTGTCCCTTAAATTGAACCCCCTCCCCCACCCCCAAATATAGGGCTACAGAGCCCATCTACGAACTCCCTTACCCTTGACCCAAACAATCCTCATACCAAGTTTCATCAAAATATCTCATTCCCTTCGAGAGTTATCGTGCTTACAGACAGACGGACGGACGGACAACTTTTGCGATGTCATAGGTATCCCTCCACTTACGCTTTGGGATCCCAAAAACACGAAATAAAAACATTATAAGCACTATTGGTTTCTTTCCAATGTTGTGTCATGATCTTGTTAGCTTTCTGCTTCCAGGTTGTCGTGCTTAACGAAGTATGGTGCAAATCATCTGCTATACCGCTGGCTGTGTGCTTGATCGCTGGTTTCTGGAGAAGTGGGTTGCAGCGTTTTAATTTCTCGGCCCGACGTGTGCTGCCGCTAGGAGTTGAAGCGGAGGCCGCAGGATGTCCCGATGTACCTCAGATCTAAGGCACTTTTTACCAAACGACATGGTGAGATGGTGGCGTCGCTCCGAGAGGGTTGAGATTCTGAGTTGTTTGGTGCTGTCCTCGTATGACACATATAACTGCCCAAGTATGATTTTGCAGGCTCGTTTCTGCAGAGACTCCAGTCTCGAGCTCTGGTCTTGTGAGAGCATGGGGTGCCATACGGGACAAGCATATTCAGTAACTGGTCTGATGTATGTTACATTTGTGGTGAGCATTGCGTCGTTAGGGATGGCGAACCTTCTTAACTTCGCAAAAATCTTAAGCAGGTTTGACGTCTTCGAAACTATTTCAGATACGTGCGTTTCCATACTGAGATTGTCGTCAAGATGGAGTCAAAGGATTTTGATAGTTTTGCTGTATCCTAGGACCTGGTCGGGAGGCGAGGTCTTCTGTTTCAGAAAACTGAACCTTATGAGGTTACTTTTTTCTGAACTGACCGTCAATTTAAGTAGTAACTGTAGTAACTCTTTTAAGCGGAAAATTAAACCTTTTTGAATTAAGACTTCAGTCTCTTCAAACAATTTATCATACAGAATTTCACGACGCAAAAGAATAAGCGGAGCTGCCCTTTTGTAATATAAAAGTTGCTCTATTGATTGTTTTCAAATATTAAACGGCAAATATTAAACGGTAATTATCGTACTTATGCAAACTTTCTGGCGCTTTTGAACAGTATTTAACATCCCCGATCCAGCCTTATCCGGCTGTTGCGGTCAACCAAGGGCAAGACCGCCGTTACTCTTGACGGCTGGAACACACGGAAGATTGAAAGTACGGCCAAATCCTAAGGCGTTTCTCCGACGAATATTTGTATTCAATATACTTCTGAATAGTTGCATTTTTGCAGATACCACGGTCTAAAGTCGTTTTCGCAGTTACCTTGTATCTGATATTACGGTCAAAAGGCATTTTTGAAAGGAAAAAGATAGTGGATGGATTTTTAGAGAAAAAGAAAGAAGAAGTGGATTTTCATGTGAAAAGAAAGGAGCCCTTTGTGAATTTCATGTTATCGTTTGAGAGAATGCATAGCGTACCATCTAGTCAATTTATGAAGGAATTTATGTTTATGTTTATCCACTAGATACTACCATACCAAGATCGCGTATGCCGTTTTACTCGAGATGAAGGCCCAAAGTGCAAGCTGTGCGATGAAATAGTGACAAATGGCCTGAAGCACGAGTTTTTCGATTGTAAATATAATGATAAAATTGTAGATAAATGTTTTAGTGTTTTAAGTGATCGTGGAGTGATCTTGAACACCAAGGAAGATAAGGTAAGGTTGATAAAATTGAACGTAGAGATCCCCGGAGATGAGAAGAAAGAGCGAACTGTGGTGTTGATTGTGATGGAATTATGTCAATATGTTTGGAAAAGAAGGAAAAAGAAAAAAGGGATTGAGTTAAGAAGGTTTGGTTTTGATTGTAAGAGAATGATAGTGCGGTTATGTGAGAGGGGAAGGTGGGAAGAGCGAGTGGATATTGAGTGGATGGAGTCTGTTGTTGATGAGTTGATTGGAATGTGAGTATGAGGAGAAGTTGAGTTGAAAATGACAAAGATGTTGGAAGAAAAAAAAAGTTTGTGAAATTATTTTTTTGTGTGAAAATGACGAGTAGTAGTATGAAATGGCGGGAAAAGATGAATTTGGATTGGTTGTTAATTTGTTTTTATTGATAAAATGTTGAAAAATTGTAAAAAATTAGTATTCGTAGTTTAAAAGTTTAGTATTTAAAAGTTATTTCAAAATTAATATTAATTTTTTTGTTTATGTAATAGTTTTCAATTTTTTATTGGGTTATTTTTGTTATAGCAGCGAAATTAGTTTTGTTGAGTTTAAATTAAAGGTAGTAATAATTTGTGGTAGAAACGTTTTTTGTTTTTAAAGGTTTTTGGTAGGTGGGTGCTCAAAAAATCCTCCTTGTTGTAAAAGTAGGGTCTTTTGAGTGTAAATCCTATTTTTTATTTTTTACTTTTAGTGGTTTGTGTTTTTTTGTGGACTCGAAAGTTAGGTTAAAAGGTCGTTTAATTAAATTGTTAAATAAGGGCCACCGTAAGGAGGGGTTCCCTAGGACGGAAGGGCACCCTTCCTGCGGGAGTTTGCTTTTGTTTTGTATATTTTGATGGTTTGTTATTGTAGGTTCCCTGATTTGAGAGTCTGCTTTTTCGCTGCTATATAAATTTTAAATAATATCGGTGTCAAATTAGAAGGTCAAGTAAAGAGGATTCAGAGAATAATTTTATTGTTAAATAAAATAGAAAGGACTTATGAAATTGAAAGTTAATTGTTTAGGAAATGTATAAAATAAAATAAACAGTGTTTAGGGGTGGATTTAAAGTTTTTATGTCTGTATTGAATTTGTTAGTATAGATTAAAGTAAATACTATAGTTCGTAATAACGGATTTGGAATGTGTTTGTAGCTCTTATGGGCTCCTGTTTGGGGGTGTTTGTTTGTCTTTCGTAGCGGCCGTTTTGGTTGGGGTGAGTTCTTGTCTTGATGTGTAGAGGTGAGGAATCGTAGATAAAAAAAATAAAAATAAAAATGTTTATATTTGTATTGAAATAAGAGTAAATAAGTATTAAGATTGGTAAAGTTAAATTCAAAAATAATTTGAACAGTTGAAATGATAAATGGAGTTATATTTTTTGAAGTTTAAAATTTTGTTTATTTGTTTGGAAAGAGTAGGTGACGTTAAAGATTTAAAGGAAATGTTAACGTCACCGAGTGGAGGAGGAGTCGTAGCCCAAAAAGTAAAGTAACACATTTTTGAAAGGCTACGCGGGTTTAAAAAAAAAAAAAAAAAGAAAAAAAAGGCATTTTTGCAGTTACCGTGATATTTGATATTCAGATACCAACTCCGATAACAACTTTGGACCGTGGTATCCAATACCACGGTACCTGTAAAAACGACAAATAGCAGATCCTTAAGTTACCGTGGAAACAGATACCATGGTACTGCAAAAAAGCAACTAATGTTCGTCACGGAAACGGAAGTGTGAGCGACACACACGACCAACAAGCTGAAAATCTCAACAAACAGAAAGTTAGGCTTACAGTCTTACGATTATGTTGTAGCAGGATACTCAGTTTTCTGTGTATCTGCTTTACAAAATAACTCACTTCATTATTGGGACAGAATTTGCTAAAAGAGTTGGGTTTCCCGCCAAATTTAGAATCACAAAGAGCGTGTTCCACCCTTCTAACAATAGTAGCTATTAGTCACTATTTCCGTTCCAACCTCACGAAAAGTTACTACGCTGATCGTTCCAGCCTTCTCGAAACAGTAACTCTTTGCTTACCATGCTCGGGAGCGTAGTAAGCGTGGTGACTACGGATCTATGTAACGTGATTGACTAGATTACACCGTGGAGTGATATACTGGCAAAAACAGAAAAAAACACGCTAAAGTCTTGGAGACAAGATTCGTGACGCCACGCGTAGTAACTAAGGTAAGTAGGGTGGAACACGCTCAAAACTGAAAATCACTTGGGAGTTGTTTGTCAAATCTGAGCCGTACAAACTATCATGAAACAGTAGTTTCAAGCCATGCCCTCTTTGTGGCGGAGAACCGCATCTAGGCAGGGTGAAGAAACACTGAACGGACAGACAAAAACGGACAGACGACGAATAAGTGGCCCAGAGGCCCACCTTGTACTGCATGTCACGTGTGACGTCACTTACCTCGTTGGCTGGGCAGTGACTAGCATTATCTGACTGACCATCGCCCATGGTCAAATCCTGTGCTTCTTGTTGAGTTTTTGAGCTTTCATCAACCAGCTAAAAGAAAGACGTAAATATGTTGGTTAAATATTTATCTGCTCTATCTATGATTGGAAGGAATAAAGCATTGGAAGATACTCGCACAAGTTTGCGCATACCCAGTGGTACGAGCGTGTGTGAGCTGAGGCTCTAGAAACGTCAACCTACTAGCAACAACAACAAGACGTCAATACTATAGCTCAGACGTTACGTTGCACAAATTTCATGGAATTTAAACAAGACACAAAACAAATAAAAATACAAAAATAACATATATAAAAGTAAACAAGAGCTCCGAGATAATATGGCACTTGTTACGAGTACGTAGTGTGAGAAACCCGAAATTAAATTTGAGTATTTTATGTAATATTTAACTCCGTCCATCAAATATGATTCGCAGTCAGCTTTGGCTGAAGGAATATTTATGTAAATCTGAGCATTTTCCGGGAATTAAGATACCCTTCCCACCCTGCTCGGATCCGGTCCAGACCCAAACATATTTCATCTAAGGCATACCATCTCTCTGCTTTCCAAGTTTTATTCAAATTACTTCACTCTGCAATGCGAGCCACAACATTTTCGGGACTCTCCCCACTATGGCCGAATATGACTCGGACACATATAAACTTCGCATCTCTAACATATCCTCTTCCCGTCCATCAAGTTTAACTCAAAATCGGAGCATATCTGCGAATTTCCGATTCCCGCTTCTTCCTCCTCCTACCTTGGTTGGATCCGGTTCGGACACCAAATGACAAATCTAGGCAACATAAACTTGGTACTGTCCAATTTGAATCCCTGTCCATCTGTTCGGTTTTTGTGCATGTCACAAAGTTCCCAGCCCCCCCCCCCCCCCCAAACTCCTCCAACCATGGCCGCATGGGTTCGTACACATGCTTTGCGTATCTAGGTCATCAGTTCTTATCACCCATAAAGTTTCACTTGAAACGGACAATTTCTTTCGCAACCTACAGAAGTCAGTAATTTCTGGATTCCCGCTTCCTCAACTCCCCGAAAAATGGCCGAATCCAGGAACGGAAGTCTTCCTAGGGCTTTGTGGCGGGTCCTTAAGTCTAATTGGTCGGGTCACTAATATGCCTGCAAAGATTTATCGTGCTCAGCACATTTGGAAAAATCCTATCTCGCGATCACCGGAATTCCGGGAACCCCCTCCAAATCCCCGTAAAGAGCCCCAACATGATCTGGTGCAGTCAGGAACGTATTTAATGCTTATGCTTGTTCTTCCAACCAATTCCATCTCGATCCCTTGACACTAAGCGTTTCACCAAACTTCGGTGCCTCCTCCCCCCAGTATCAGATCCAGTCCGGACTTGACATGGAACATCTGAGACAATAGCTCTTTTTACTTGCCAAGTTTCATTCAAATCCAATCGCCCGTTCAAAAGTTCTGAATGCCACTATATTCCGGATTCCCCATCCCTCCACTCCACCCCCGATGTTCGGATCGTGCAAACGACTATTCCTCAAGTCGGTTTATCCGGATCCCACATATTCCTGCCGAGTTTCATCATCCTATTACATCAGGATGTACCGAACTCGCTGGACCACCAGAAAAACAACTCCACCCACGGTGCCCGAACCCGGTTCTGTTATGTCAATGATGTATCAAGGACTTGTGCTTGTTCTTCCTGCCAAGTTTCAGCCCGATCCCTCCACTCTAAGCGTTTCCCGAGATTCCCCCCCTCCGACTTCACCCAAAGTCACCATATCCGGTTCGGATTTAAAGTGGGTCGTCTGGGACACAAGGTCTTTCCAAATATCAAGTTTTATTAAGATCCGATCACCAGTTCAAAAGTTAAAATACCTCAAGATTCCGGATTTCCCCTCCCTCCACTCCCCCCACGATGCTCGGAACGGGGAAATGACTATTTCCAACTTAACCTTTTGGGGACCCTGATATGCCTGCCAAGCTTCATCGTCCTAGCTTATGTGGAAGTGCCCAAACTAGCAAAACCCGGACCGACCGACAGACCGACGGAAGGACAGAAATTGCGATCTATATAGTCTACAATATGATTTCATCTTCTTTTTATATTTTTCGTATCTTCATAAGGTTTATGTTTCATAGTTCTGACGAAAATATTGAGCTAAAGTCATTCTTATTACTATCAGTAATGATTTGTGCCCCTACAAGACCTAGTTACAGAAAGAAAGAACAGAAAAAAAGTAAAAAATGACAATAATTTCATACTATCCTAGACACAGTTAATCACTACAAATGAAGCAGAGTAACATACTCGGCCAGATGCTTCATATGCTGTATGTTGGCAGCAATATAAAATTTAGTTTTCAACCACGATAGACGATATGCAAGATAGATGTATGATCTATCTAAAATAAATGTAGCATAGAGCAGCAATGAATAACTCCCTATTTTTCCATGCAAGCGCTCGAATCGAATACAGACTAGATCGGCGTTGCATATTCGCGTTGTAAACGCCGCGCATGGAAGGAGAATGTGCCAGGTTTGATATTCAAAGTTAAATCACGAGAAATGATCTACCAATTTAACTTGCAAGTCTATGGGACTGCTAAATTATCGTACAGAAATATGCCTACAAGCCAGCAAAAGCAATGTCGACCAATTTAAGAAGTGTGACTGGCACTTGTCAAAAGACATTGCAAGCCTTGTGACCAGCGGCTCATTTTGTGAAAACCTAAGGGGGGGGGGGGGGGCGTCGTTCTAGGTCATTGGCTTGGCTTAAAAAGTCCGAAGCTTGGCGTGAAACCTTCTTAACTTTTCACAACTGCCTGTGATAATCTTGTCAAATCATTTTCTTTCTCGCATATTTTAAGGTTTTTCATGGGTGGCCATTCCCCTGGGGGGGGGGGGGGGGTCAAATTACTCGGCCAATCTCTGCAACGGAAGAATTATACACGAACAGCGTTTCAAAGGTACTTGGTAGAGGTGACTGCGAACCATATTTGATGGTGCCAGACCGATAAGTCAGCTAAGATTTGCTCTAACGCTCTTAGCCGCGTTTGTTTTCGTCGTTGTCGGTACGAGAATGCCGTTTTAACTTTTTCATATTAGGGTTTTCTTTGGCACGTTGTACTAAACCATTCACAAACAAACCTGATATGAAAACGTTAAAAGCTGAACTAACTTATCTGCAAAAGCAGCCACGGCGACGTCTAGAAATGGAATTTAGCATTACAGGCCCAATGTCTTAATACTTGGTTTCCAAGTTTAATTTGTTTTTTTCGCTAATTCTCAAAATTCGCTCCTAATTACTGAACCGAGATGTTGAAACTGACTTTCCGCCTCTGTTCGCCGTCTCAGGAACGACGAATGAAACGGCAGTTCAACCTAACAAAGAAAACGCATTATTCTCGGCAGCTCAACACCGTACACTAACGGTGTTTTAAAGAAAACGCTTGTAGTTAAAGGACGATTGGAAAGGAGAAAAGGAACGCAGCTATTACTCCTCGATTGCAGGTTTGTTTCTTCTAGACGCGGGCTAACGAAGACCATTGCCAAGAAGGGCAGAAATATCACTAGAACAAACACTTCTCCGTTTAGCTCCATTAAATATAACCCATGGCTTATTTTTTTAATTATATTATTCGTATTACTTTAAAAAAAGGAACCCCATACCTCCTTAGGTTCAGTATTCTGCATCACATCAAAACTGGTTCCTTTATTACTGGTAGTACCAACCAACTGGGTTAAGTGCTTAGAGTTAGCATTCGTATAGCCACACTGCCTCTGCCTCGAATCATAAGAAGAAAGAAAAAGAACTGGGGAGAGTCCTGCCTGACTGAGATCCACAGCTGACGGCCGCACTTGCCATTGTGAGTACATGGACAGTCTGGGGTCAGTTTCCTGAACGACATACATTGGCTGGGGCTTTGAAAGACAGCAGAAATAGACACGTGTAGAGCACTTAAGACCAAGAGTTGTGTAGGAGTATCCATTTAAGAATGTCTGGTTATAAGCTTTACTAGGTCTGGGCGTGTCTGGAGATATAAGAACGTGACCGCCATCTTGAAATTTAGGTACACCCAACGTTGGATCAACCCCAGACATCAGTACCTTTTTTTGCTGGAAGGTTCCAGGTTTCAAAGGCAGCGATGTGGGTCGACAGAACTTTTTTGTTTCAGCACTATCTTTACTTGAGCCTGGAACCTCTTGATCCTTGCTTTTTTCAGGTATAAAGGCACGGGATTTGGTTGGTGATATTAAATATGGCACTGAATCAATGGTATAGTTGTGAAATTTAAGCTCACGGCTTACCCGTGGAGAGTCGTCTTTCTTGGGTTTCACCAGGTTTCTATCATCTCTTGAAACATTATGACTAACAAACTGGAAGTTGCTTACAAGAGGTAGGCCACGATTCATGATCTCTTTTCGTCTCGAGCTCAAATCCACAATATCTGGCTGTACTGGTTTAGGCACTTGTTGAAGTTCCACAGTGTTCCTAATAGCAAAAGAGGGTTGGCACCTGAAAGGAGTAGTTGATACAACTCTTTCGCGATTCCTTTCCACTATGTTCAAATTCTGACTGAAAAGTGTCACACTTTTTGAAAATTCAGCTGAGGCATTGTGAAGAGAGGGACCACAAAGGGAGTTATTTGAGTTCTGAGAAACACAGATGACTCTTGATGTTGATGGTCTCATTAAGCTGCTTATGCTAAAATCAACTGCCGGTCGACGAGGTGGTTCTTTCCCAGGTCCCTGACTCCTGATCAACGGATCACCTGTCCAACAAGTTTGGTTCTGCTGCCAATCATCAAGCCTTTGCAGCTTTGAGTTCATAAATCCTTGGCCCATGAGACCGTCTGAAATACACCTTTTCCTCTGACTTTCTAGTGTAAGGTTCTGCTCTTTTGCTGCGTTTTCAGAATTAGCAGTCACTGAACTCTCGATTATGTCTCTTATACCAAACTTATAGGACTTTCCCTGTAGCTTAAAATAATTAGAATCCACTGTATCTGCATGGGAGTATGCAGACGCTTTTTGCCAGGTATCGGAGCTTGACAGGCATGAGCTACAGCTAGACTGCAGCACAGGAGCAACAACTGGTTCTGGTGGCAGGCTTTCGGCTTGAACCACAGTTTCAAAACTGAAGGAGTTTGAAGATCTCTTTCTAAGTGGCTTCAACGAACCCTCCGGCATATCGTTCCTACTGAAAGCAGCAGCTGGAGCCTCGTGTTGGAGTGCAGCAACTTTCTTGAACTTCTTGTGAACATAGCTATTGTCAGTTATTGTCAAATTGTTGTTGTTAGACATCTGCTGCTGGTGACGATCTGCCATGTTGTGACAGATCATGGGTCAAGAGTACCTGAAAGCACATACCAAGTTAGGCCCACTTCTCATTACGGAGTATTTTCTGGTGGTTGCCTAATTGCCTACTGACCTTAACCAGAGGCAGATAGAAAAGCAGCTGACTTGTCAAGATGTGGCATTTTGTTCTCCCATACCAGACATGGGCCTGGAACTAAACCAAACAGGTGACCAGATCAAGGGTATCTGGAAACACATCAGAGTAAACGCCCCCTTCTCCTTACAGAGTACATATTTTTTTAGTTCTGAGCGCAAAAATCGACTTCTAAAATGAACGTTAGAGAAAGGTAATTGAATTTTAACATTTAATTCTGACCTCTAAACGACTAGGGGGGGGGGGGGGAGGGGAATGAAACTTGTAGATAATTTGACCAATATTTGAAATTTCAGGCTCTGATTGCACCAGACCTATGAATGAACTTTAACAGGTGACCAGACAAAGGTCTGAAACTACAGTATGCTAACATTTCGAACAGGGTATTACTACGATATTATTTCTTTTTCACTGACCGACAACACAGTGGTGATGAGCGTAATATTTGTGTCGGCATAAAGCTGAACACCACACTGCAAATTTCTGTATTTCACTTTTAATTTACATTCTACACAGCGTGAGGAAAGTATGAAAACCTTCAGGTCATAACGGACCTACATAGTCAGGCTTGGCAATAGTGGTTCCCAGAAAAGGCCTGCTCATACGAAAACAATACTTTCTAGCTAGGCTAGGCTTTTCCTAGTTGCTAGGGAGTAAACTGTCCTATTAGTGAATCAACTAAAATGGGTCATCACAATCCCATTTTAGAAGTCAGATTTGAGAAAAGGAAGGTTTCACAAGTTTTTGATGTCTAATGAATCTGGGAATACTAGGGTATCAAACTTAAGATGTCTCAAGCATTTGAATACGCTCGTTTCCAAATGAAGCCCGCTTTAGTTGTCTTCCACACAAAAACTCAAACTTGCCACTGCCTAGGCCTAGCCAAAGTTAGGTCCAGTCAAATAAAAATCTCTAATTTAGGATACAATTTTTGTATTTGGGGTATAAACAGATGCATAGACAAAGCACTTGGGAAGCAAATGTGATCGGGAGTAAGGGCATTGTACTCCCATGAAACATGTTTAGAAAATAATCACGAAAAACAGTCGTTAAACAAACATACTTAGACAACAATCCTGAACCAATCCCAAATTGAACAAGACCAAGGGTTTCGATGGGATCCCAAAAATTCAATATCTAATCCAGACAATTGAGTCTTGTCTTAGCCAGATCCAGTCATCGCCAGACTCCTTCAACATTTTTACAATTAAAATTCAGAAACAGATTAAGGCCAAATAGCTAATAATCTAAGAAAACCAAGTTCAGAATGGATTCAGCATGTGTGTTTACCCCTATAAGTCACATCTGTTTTGACGAAAACTTCCTGCCAATATCCCGGTTTCGGCCGAACTCCAGAACTACTTGTCCGGCGAAAAAAGAAAGCTGAAAAATTAACTCAGGGTATCTTCTTTCCCCAATATTGAACATCTAATCAACTTGAACTAAAAATTTAACTTATAACAAATTTTCCGACTCAAGCCGGATTCCGGTCGAACTATATGTCCGGGTAAAATATGATTGTCACACACGTATTCAGCATCTCTTCTTACCCCTAAATCGGTTATCTAATCAACTAGAAATAAAACTTTTAACTTCTAAAAATTTTCCGGTTTTGGCCGGATTCTGAGCGAACTACATGTCCGGGTAGAAAACTTCTTCACATAAGTGTTCAGCATGTCTTTTTGCCCTAAATCGAACATCCAATCAACTCGGAATAAAAGTTTTAATTTTGACAAACTTTCCAGTTTCGGACGGATTCCGGGCGAACTACTTGTCCGTCGAGAAAATGGTTTTCACCATGGTCTTCAGCATGTCTCCCTACCCTTAAATCGAACATGTAATCAACTTCAAATAAAACTTTTTCTTTAAACAAACTTTCCGGTTTTGGCCGGATTCCGGGCGAAATACTCGTCCGATGACAAAATGGTTTTCACCATCGTGCTCAGCATGTCTTCTTGCCCTTGATCGAAGATCTAATCAGAGGGAACTTAATCATAGTTGAAGATTGAGCGAAGGATTTGTATCGACTACTCCTTTCAGGTGTCAACCCTTCTGTCTGTGAAGATGTATACCCTCATGCAAGGTCACCATCGGAATGTACTAGCGAAAATGTTTGGGGGGGGGGGGGCAAAGCATTTACCGACTGGCTGGTAATTTTTACCGACTGTTTTGGCAGAAAAACAACTGTTTTCAAGAAAAAACAAGCGCTACGAGCTCATATGGCACTTGTTGGAGTAAGTGATGCAATAAAGTAGATGAGTATGTCACAAAATACCACCTTCAACCCCCCTAGGTTCGGACCTAGAAATATGATATCTTGTTTCACTCGAGTCTGGGCATTTCCGGCATTGCGTCGGATCATCTAGGGCATATTACTTTTCTACCTTTTAAGTTTAGATCCGCTCGTTTGATTCCTAGATGTGCAAAACTATTTCCGGTACCCCCCCCCCCTCCGAACTCCCCCTGCCACGGACGAATCTGGTTCGGACACATAAAATGAATAATTTAAAGCATCTTACTGCCTATCAAGTTTGACTCGAATCTGTTCACCCGTTCAAAAGTTATGCATGCCACTAGATTCCAGATTCCCCACCCCTCCACGCCCCCCATGATGGTGGGTCGTCTGAGGCACACAGTCTCTCCAAACATCCAATTTCATTGTTGTCCGATCACCCATTCGAAAGTTATAAATACCTCAAGATTCCAGATTCCCCCTGGGCCCTTCAGGACCATGAACATATATGGTCTGGTCAAAAGTATCTTTTTTACTCTTTTTTTAAGATGCACACTTTAAGGGTGCTAAAAAGTCATTTCTAAGCAAAATCCTTAAAGTTCAATGGGCACATCAAACTACCCCAATCCCACTCTGTAACAGCCGAGGAACAATGCTTACCCTCTAGATCAGCAGCTTTTTCAACAGTTTCCTCTCTGTGATATTTCAAAGCGTAATTTTTTGGGCCAGTACATGCTCAGTTTACTAGCTTGGACAAAGATAAGAGTGATGTTTCTTATAATACTTTGTAGATCTTTATTTTAAGCATAAATCAGCTTGTATAATTCAGATTTGAATAGGTTATTTGTTTTTGAATGATTTTTGTGGCTATGGTATTTTTTATTAGCTTATTGCATATGCTGGTACATTTTATAAAGCAAGTTAATCAAGCTTCACAACACTATTCCACAAAGGAAAACTTTTAATAGGCACTTTAAGCCATGGAAATTCTGATGAAACACTAGAACAATCAGTTAAACTGAATCTGCCGCTTGATATCTCAAATATATCCTTTTCTATCAAGCATTGCTGGGAGTTTTTGAATTTCCTGCAACAATATCCCAGCTCCTAAGATTTGGATCGCCGAAATGCCAGAGAGGCAAAGACAAGGGATAACAAGAAAACGGCAGATTTTCGTAGCGCCTTCTAATCGAAGTGGGAAATGTTTATTCGTGAGGCATTTAATACAAAGTAAAGCATTAGAAGTGTCCATTGTGCTTTAAGGCAAAATGATCATGGGCTCATGGGGTCATGGAAATGTAGATTTTGCTTAAAAGTATTTTTTGTACTTTGTGGTGAAGATGAGTACTTTAAGGGATGGTACTATCTGGTAAGTGGCAATTTCTAAGCCAATTTTTTCAAGTCTCTAATGTTCAAGCCAAATTTCTTTGTTCTAGCACATCTGGAAGTATATTAAATCCTGATCACCAGAATTTTGGACCAGGAACTCCCCCCAGAGTGCCCGAACCCGGTCCGGTTCTGTTACTGGTGTGTCTAGGGCTTACGTTTGTTCTTCCCACCAAGTGTCATCTTAATCGCTACACTTTAAGCATGTCAAAAATTTCCGATCCCCGCCAGACTCCCCCACATTGATTGGATCCTATCCGCACTTGAAATTGGACATCTGAGACATGAGTTCTTTTCGACAAGTGTCATCCCAATCGCTACACTCTTAAGCATGTCAAAAAATTTCTGATCCCCCCCAGACTCCCCCACATTGATTGGATCCTGTCCGCACTTGAAATTGGACATTGGACAAGTTTCATTAAGTTCCGATCACCGGTTCAACATTTGGAAATTGGACGTTTCTCAAGATTCTGGATTCCCCCTCGCTCCACTCCCCGAACGATTTTGTTGAATTGCCTAAATTATTGAATCTCTGGCATTCCTGCCAAGTTTTATCATTCTAGCACATGTGTAAGCTCTTAACTCGGGACCACCGGAATTCCGGAACCCTCCCTCGAACTCCCCCCACAGTACTCGGATCTGGTCCGGTCTTGTCAACTATGTATCTGGAACATCACCTTTCATCAAAACTGATGCACTCTGAACATGTCACATGATTTCCAGTTCCCCCTTTCAACTCCCCCAAAGTCTCCAGATCAGTTCTGGACTTGAAGTGTGACATCTCAGACAGGAGGTCTTTCCAAATATCAAGTTTCATTAAGATCCGATTCCCCGTTCAAAAGTTTAAAATATGTCAATATTCCGGATTCCCTCTCCCTCCACTCCGCACATTGTGGTCGAATTGGGGAAGGACTATTATAATTGGTAGGGTCCCTGATATGCCTGCCAAGTTTCATTGTCCTAGCACTTCTGGAAGTACCCTAACTCGAGATTAGTGGCCTGACAGACAGACTGACCAAAAAGTGATCGGTATGTGGCAATATATATAAATATATAATATATTATAAAAATATATTAACTAGAAATATTGAAGCAACATTTATTTATCCAATGTGTAAACCATTCAATTAGCTTCAATCTAGTATGTTTGTCATATTTGTTGGTTCCTTTTTAGGAACCCATAGAGATCAAGCGGCTCCAAGCATACCACCCGATCCCGCCAGCCGACGTTAAGCCCAAAATCAGCAGTTCTCCACCTTGGTCCCTCAACAAACCACCAGTACTTCTCCGGTTTGCCGACACGAGAAAGTCCGAGCTATCTCTCCAGGCTGCCAAAGTGACGTTTGCGCAGTTACGGCATACCATCCACAAAAATCGCTTCCCGATCTTCGTGGACGGTTCTAAAACAGAATCGTCTACGGGGTGCAGCGCATTTCTTGAAGAACTGAACATCATAGCCCTTGAAAAACTCCCCCCACACCTTTGCATCATGTCAGCAGAAATCAGAGCAATAAATCTGGCAATTGAGACCCTGTTACGGCTTCCCACCATACCCATCGAAGCAGTGATCTACTCAGACTCGATGTCAGCCCTCCAGTTGTTAGCTAACCCTGGATGCGAAAACGAAGATATTGATGTCCACATGACAGTACAACTGTGGAACGAACTCTTCAATAATGGTTGCTCCCTCCCACTCCAGTATATCCCCAGCCACATGGGGATCCGAGGGAACGAAGTAGCTGACAAAGCGGCTAAAGAGGCGACATCAGCCCGACAACTACGAAACCACCCAACACCCCTGCGAGACGTTCTACGCATACGCACCCAGTGCGCTCTAGCATCCAAGCCTCACCCAAAGTTCTCCCCATTCCGAGGAAAAACTGAAAACAGACTCTACCATCGTATACGAGCAGGAGCAACTGGGCTGAACCACTCAGCCTTCGCCTTCAAGATACCCACGATCAACGGCCATCCCCCGACCTCACCCCTCTGCAGATTCTGCAATACAATGAACGAAACACTGGATCATATACTCTTCCAGTGCTCCCATCAACAGATACATCTGAACATCCACAGATCCCAAGCTGTCTCCCTGTTCAAGAAGTTTCATCTCAAACCTTCAGCCGAATCCATACGGTCCACATCACTCTCCCCCTCAGCCGAAACCTCAATCTTCAAGGCAATCATATCCTTCTTGAGGACAATCGACCTATTTGAGACTATATAAGTAGGCATGGCAACATAGCCCAGACGTGAAAAGGCAAAGTGGACAACTCCGATCCGATGCCACGCTGAAAAGAAGAAGAAGAAGAAGCCAGATAGATTATTCTGAAGGAAAGACTTCTCTGGAAATTTGAAATCTTGTCTGATGTCGGATACCCCTCCTATTCGTGTCCAAATAACTCATGTCAAAGTTCACTTTCTTGTTTGCACTGACCAGAAATTTTGGAGTTTTTGTTAATATCATACAAACATAAAAATAGGGTGCTTTTATCCATTTCTGTAATTTTGCTGAACAACCTGTTCCCAATACTTATTGAATGTAGCAGAATTGGATGAAAAGGGTACAGTAGACTACCAGGCTAACTAGTTAGCCAAAGAAGGTAATTAAGGGCATCTGAAAACACCTGAATAGGTATTTTGAATTTTCCTTCTACAGGAGGGCTATCCAACCTCAGACAAGATTTCAAATTTCCAGTGAAGTTTTTCTTTAAGAATAATCTACCTGGCTTAAGGTGCGTTTTTTTTTATGTAGTTTCATTGTAGTTTGACATACTTTTGTTTCAGTTATGAAAGTGCAGTATGAGTCCCGTTTTATTTGTCCATTACACATACTGTACTTTCCTAACTGAAACAAAAGTACGGCAAACTATAGAGAAACTACAACTAAACTACATCCAAAAACATGCACCTTGAAGAAGGAGCCAAAACAAATATGATGAACATACTAGATATAACCTTATTCAAATGGTTTAAAGATTGGATAATCAAATATTGCTTCAATATTTCTATCCAATCCAAAAATGTAGAGCCACTGGGTCAAACGTTGTCTCGGTCCCTTTCGGCCTTTCTTTTGGGTAGGGCCGATTACCACTGTAATCGCCTCTAGAGGTAGATTTTCTTCTCCAGGATGACGTTGATTAGAGCTTTGTAGATTTGGTACCCAGTACTCTAGTTAAAAATATTTTTCTTTTCAAACGCATTCTAACTAAGCTACATTTACACTGAGGGTTTTTACGCATACTCCACGGGTATCTTTCCACACAGCAGCAACAAATCCCCAGGTATTTTTTACTTCAACTTTGCAAACTTTTTACCGGGTATTTGTTCGTCAAAGGGTATTCTTCCATATCAGCAGGATTATAGGGATTATGTCCCTAGAAAAAGTGATTCAAATGGACACATGCTGGAGTCCATTGTAAAAAGATATCATGAGACTTACAACCTTGGAATCTACTGCCACATGGCAGTACTCTCCCTTGAAAAATACCCGGGTACTGTGTGAACAGTATCTTTCCCATCTCATCTTGAGGGGAAAAATACCCGCCATGTAAATGAACCTTTACAAGAAAAGGTAGAGTTAGAAAACTCAATAGCTAGAAAATCCGTTTCCAAAGAATTTGAATATTTTTTAACAAATAACTTTTTAGTGAAAAAGTCAAACTGCACTGTTCACATTAAACTGACTGTTCACATAAGCATACCTCTACTGTAATCTGTATTCAGAACTGAAATTCTGTCGATCATCAATTAAACTGGAATGAAATATAACTCATTCTCTGTTCTGCTAAAAAAGGAAAACAGAACTACTGTATTTTTGTAGGAGAATGGCATACAGAACAGACCATGGATTGTTTACAAAAAAGTCCATAGCCTAGTCAACAAACGTTCACATAATAGCCTAAGCCTACGAGCAACAAGAAAATAAGTAAACTAGGTTAATGAATGACTCTTACACAATATCACATAGCTGTAGCATGGACACTTGCTTAGAGCTGAAAGCTAGGGCTAAGCAAGTCAGAATTTATTTTAGAAAATAATTTGACTTTATTTATTTTCTTTTTGATAATGATGGAGAGGAAACTGCTGAAAGACGGACTTTTGCATTGCAGATTAATTGTAGCTGTATGTAAATTTTGCAACCGAATTCTGGCGTTACGTTTGAACCTAAACAAGCGTGAATTTTATGATTGTTGGTTTGGAGTTTTTATAGTTACTAATTTTACCATGGGACGTCCAAGGCGTGGCACAGGAAGTAAACCGAGTGGCTCCGCGTATGGTGCAAAAACGGATCAGCGCAACAGGAAAGATGTCAATAAATATTTTGCTGGAGATGAAGAAGAAATAAGCCAGAGACTTGATGGAACATCAATACAAGTACAGGTAAGGGCTAGGGTTGGTTAGAGTACATTTGTGCTTTTTGTTGTTGTAAAGCACACACAAGCGTATGCTACAGATAGGGTAGCCACAAAAAGCCCTACCGGCTGATTTTCTGATTTTTTCGTAATGAAAAATTAGTTTTTTTAGTCTAAAACAGTTGAAAAAAATGTTCCAGATATACCTCTGTATGCTAAGGTTCAGGAGTATCATGTTCCTATTACCATAAGATCAGAATTTGAAAGTTATTTATTTAGTAGCTACCCTACTGATTTTTTCGTAATGAAAAATGAGTTAGTGGAAATTCATCATATTTTTTTTTCAATTTTTTCAGTCTAAAACAGCTGAAAAAAATGTTCCAGATATACCACAGTATTCACGGAAGAGTCACTAATTTAATAAGGCCTGCGCTTTTTTCCTAGCTAACTTTTAGTATCATATTAATAATGGCATGGAAACTCAGGTATAAAAAAGTAGCTGAACTTTCCTAGAAAGAATTTATTGATACCAAGGACTGAATATCCATGGTGCAATACACCAGTTAATAGCTTGTTCTTCGAAGTTTCTCTTATTCCCAGTTTCTCTTATAATCCATGTTCGGCTGCATCCATTGATAAAAACTAACACACAGTTTCCATAAATATTAGAAGACAAGATGGCAGACACGATTCATTTGGCCGTTGTTTGCTTTGTGATGTCATCATTCTCAGGCCAAATTACACTATTTTTGAACACGTGCCATCAGGCTGCCGGCACGCTTCCATAGGAATGAGTGTTTTTCTAATAGAGAATTTGGGTACTTAGCAGCAAATTAGTGAGGTATTATTGAAGTCAAACCAGTGCTAAAGTTCAGGAGTATCATGGTCCTATTACCATAAGATCAGAATTTGAAAGTTATTTATTTAGTAGCTACCCTACTACAGAGAGAAATTCCACGTAATTCTACAGGATACAATTCTAGCTGCAGAATTGACTACAACAACATTCTTACAGGAGGGGTATATGCTGGGTTCAGAAGGGGTACCTGACCTCGTTTTTCAGCTACCTCGATTTTTGCCAAGTAAATGTTAAACTGAAATGTACATGCTGTCCTGACAGTCAACAGGCGAAATATTACTTTTTTGCAATGCATGTGTGAAAAAATATTCGAATTCTGTGCTTTTTCTTCGATTTTTTTGTCAGTTGAAAATTGTCCCCGAAGCTGCAGAGTCCTCGGAGCTAACTCAGCAGACTACAGGCGAAAACATATTGATGCGTAGCCGTTAGGGTTGACAGATGCAGCCCACTGTTGCAGTTATGACACCGAATCTATTTAGGTGAAATGTTTCAAATTATTTTTCTATTTAGCTTTATCTCCCAACCGTTTTAGGTTGTTGTTCTGTTTTTGCCATCAGCAAGCATCGGCCATCATCGCTTGTTGCCTGGTTGTGGTGGCAGTGCAGGGCTATCAATTATTACCAAAAGCCTTTTTGTTAGCCTTTTTGAGCCCCAGTTAGCTCCACACCCAGCGCATCACTAGAATTTTACCTTTGGGGGGGGGGTGTAAGGTTTATGCCGATGGACTAAAAAATGTGCTGACAAAATATGCATTACATTTCCCGTGAGCAAAGAATAGAGCCGCGGTAAAACTAACAGTAATGCTTCAGTTTGAGGTCATTCCTTTGATGTTGTTTCATATATTTAAGTTCACATATTAGGCTCTTCATTTTAGCTTTGCTAAAAAGCGAAGCTTCAAACGGCTGTACCAAGAACAAGTTAAACTAAGAGGTGGAGGAGACATTTTTTGAATCTGCCTTTTTTGAGGACAAATTTACCTATTCGGTACCATACAAGTTCTAGCTTTTAACATGTTTCAGACCCCATGGATTTCAATCCTAAACCGCCGAACTAAATGAAACAGTGAATACTACAAAGTGCGCTGCAGGCAAAATTTTGTATAAAACTAGCTGTAATGCATCAGTTGAGATTGTTCCTTTGATGTAAGTTCATATACTTAAATTCACATATTCGGCTTTTCGTTTCAACGTTCCCCAAAAAAGCGAAGCTTCAACGGCTTTACTCAGCAACACCGGTGAATTTTTTTAAATCTATTTTTTTTCCGGAAATATTCACTCCCAACCACTGTTTGCAGAATTTATTTAAATTCTTACATATAAAAATATCTGATGTGCCGACAAGAATACCGACACCCGACAACAGCATTCAGAATTCGATTTCTTCTGTCTTTTGCCCGACAAGACTGCAAAGAACTGTATTTCATATGTGTTAAAAGAAGCAGTTACCGAGGAGACTTGAACTTTCGGCATGCGCACAATACAAATTTACACAATTTGGTTTTATTTTCGTTTAAAAAGATCCCGATGTGCCGACGAGAATAGGCTACCGACCCCCGACAAAACCGTCCAGCATTTGATTTTTTCTGTTTTTTGCTTGACTAGACTGTATAGAACTTGATTTCTTACGTGTGCCGATGAGACTTGAACTTCCCGGATGCGCACGACAAAGTATACGTCGTATAAGTAGAACCCGATGAGTCGACCGACGCCCGACAAAAACAATAGTCAGTTGAAAAAAGTCCCCGAAGCCGCAGAGTCCTCGGGGCTAACTCAGCAGGCCGTCGGTGAAAACATATCGGTGCGCCGCCATTGGGGTTGACGGAGGCGGCCCGTCGTTGTAATCATGACGCCGATCCTATTTAGGTGAAATGTTTCAAGTTCTTTTTCTATTTAGCGTTATCTTCCAAAGCCTTTAGGTTGTTGTTCGATTTTTGCCATCAGCAAGTAAAAAGAAGGAGTCATCGGTTGTCGCGTTGTTGTGGCGGCAGTGCAGGGCTATTAATCATTACCAAAAATTGTATGTTAGCTCCACACCCAGGGGCTTCACTAGCATTTTACCTTTGATGGGGGAGCGGGGGGACGTCCGGCTTGTGCCGACGGACTCGAAAATGTGCCAACAAAAAATGCCGTACATTTCCCGTGAGCACAGAGTAGAACCGAGATAAAACTAACTGTAATGCATCAGTTGAGATTATTCCTTTGATGTAGTTTCGGATAGGCTATTTAAGTTCATATATTTGGCTTTTATTTTAGCTTCGCTAGAAAGTGAAGCTTCAAACGACTGTACCAAGAACAAGTTAAACTAAGCGGCGCAGGAGAAATTTTTTAAATCTGCCTTTTTGCGGAAAAATTTACCTATCAGTACCATACAAGTTCTAGCTTTTAACGTGTTTCAGAGCCCACGGATTTCAGTCATAAAATGCCGAACTAAATGAAACACCGAATACTATAAAATGCGCCGCGGGCGAAATTTTGTATAAAACTAACTGTAATGCATCAGTTGAGATTGTTCTTTTAATGTAAATTCAAATATTCGGCTTTTCGTTTCAATTTTCGCTAAGCGAAGCTTCCAACGACTTGGCCCAGCAACACCGGCGATCGATTTTTTTTTTAATTTGTATTTTTTCTGGAAAAATTTGCGCCCGACAAATGTCTGCAGAATTTAATTTCTTACGTTTAAAAAGATTCGATGTGCCGATAAGAATACAGACGCCCGACAAAAGCATTCAGAATTCGATTTCTTGCCTTTTGCCCGACAAGACTGCAAAGAACTTATTTCTTACGTGTTAATAGAAGCCGATGTACCGATGAGACTTGAACCTGCGGCATGCGCACAATACAAATTTACAGAATTTGATTTTTATTTTTGTGTAAATAGATCCCGACAAAATCATCGAGCACTTGATTTTTTCTGTATTTTTCTCGACTAGACTGAACAGAACTTGATTTCTTACGAGTAGAAATACCCCCCCCCCCCCCTGTGCCGATGAGACTTGAACTTCCCGGATGCGCACGAAAAAGTGTACGCCGTATAAGTAGAACCCGACGTGCCGACGAGTCGACCGGCGCCCGACAAAAACAGTAAAAAATGTATTTCTTCTGGATTCCTTATGTATAAAAAGAAACCGATGTGCCGACGAGAATACCGAGGCACGACAGAAGCATGCAGAATTCGTCAGTGTTTTGCCCGACAAATGTTTGCAGGATTTCATTTCTTGCGTAAAAAAAAGAACCCGATGTGCCGACGAGTCGACGACGTCCGACAAAAACATAAACTGTATTTCTTCTGGATTCCTTATGTATAAAAAGAACCCGGCCGACGAGATTACCGAGGCACGACAAAAGCATAAGCAAAGCGACCAATAGCGACCGTACTTCCTGTCGGCCCGTCGCTCAGTCCAAAGTTTGTTAGTTCAGACACTTCCGGAAAAGCTAGAGGTGTATTCTCGCCGTTCCCCGAGAACTCCACTTGAGGCCCCGCGGTTTCGTTTGTCGCGAGGGCTCAGTCCCCGTATTCTCGCGAGTTCCCGCGGGCCGGGAATGCTCCGATTATCATCGTCCATCATCCAAAAAGACTCCTTTTCAGATTCGGAGGGGAATCAATTTTTGGTGCTGTTGGTGCTATGTAAAATAAAATAAAAACAAACAGAATAAATAAAAGCAAAAATAAAATGGATCCAGACTAAGTTTGTCAACTGCATATTTTTTGTTCCAACAGAATCCATTTTGGAAGCATTCTTCGTGTTCTCGTTGATTTTCGTACGCGGAGTCCGTGTGGAGTGACTACCTCTATTCTCGCTGTTCCTTTCGATTCCCCGAGGAGTCCTCGGGGAACGGCGAGAGTACGCCTTAGGGCGGTGAAATTTGCGGACAGTAGCGCCATTTCACTGAACGTCGGAAAATGTTTTAATTCTCTTGAAATTTCGCTCGATTGCTGGACATTCGAAATTCAATAGAAATCCCCTCGAGTACTCGGAATTCCCCAATTCACAAAATTTATTCTTAGTAAAGCAGCAGGTACCCCATATAGGTTAAAGGATTGTATGGCACTTGCTTTTAATTCCCTTTTGCCGCTTCGTAACTTGCAGCCTTTGACTTAAGACCATACAGCGACCATTATGTCTCTCCTTCTATTCAAACATTGTTTACAACGGATACGTCAGCTAGGATTCTACGCTACGTATACATATACACATATATATATATATATATATATACGTATATAGCTACGTATCCGTTGTAAACAATGTTTGAATATATGTTTCAAAGTCAGCTTGGGCTCAAAGAATATTTGTTTCTCCGTCGGTTCGTCTGTCCATTTGTCTCACTTTGCTAGTTTCGGCACTTCCATACAAGCTAGGACCATGAAATGTGGCATGCATAGTAAGGACCCGACAGATAATCAACGAATCCTTCTTTTCGAGATCGACTATCCGTGTATGTGGGGGGGGGGGGTGAGCAATCCTCGATTTTGACCCGCGTATATCGCGAACGGTACAAGGTCATGGTCCTATAGATATGTAATTCTGGGTTATGACGGAATCTCGCTTTGGTGGGGGAGTTTGAAGGGTTCCTGGATGTCTTCTCCTTTCTGACATGTCTGAACCTCGAACCCGGGCTCCAATCAGGAGGAACTTGCCAGCTGGCCAAAGCAAATTACCAAAATGTTCTATTTGTATGGCCGGACACCGGACTGTACGCGACCCTGAGCTAAAATACGTGCTACCTACCTTTGCAATGATATACGATCTTTCAGCTCTTCCGGTACCCCTCGTCAAAATCCTCCACTGGGTTTCTATCCGAAAAAGACACATAAACGTCACATCTAGAGCATTTGCGTCTAAAAACCATCAAGTTTTATGAAAACTTCCAAAAAATTTCAACCAACTTTCATCTATCCCGAAGAGTTCGTATCCGTTTATAAGTAGTCAACTGAAAGATTAAAATGCTCTTCAGTCGGGGTTTGAACCCAGGATTGTCAAGGCCACTACTCTGCCACTGAGGTACAGCGAGGAATTTGAACATTTCTCGCAAACCACTATAATAGTCACGAAGAAGCGGGCCAGAGGAACAGTAATCCCGCCGAAGACAAATCTATCTAAACACTTCATAACCGCATGTCACAGGACTAGATAGGTATTATGTAGATGGAATTTTATACAAGGGACTAGTACCGTGACAAATAAACCAGCTGATTTGTCATGGTAAAGCCACTTGAATTGTATTCCATTTCCATCTACTTAGTAATTGGTGGTATCTGGCCCAGACCTCAAATGGCACATCCGGTCCATGAGTTTTGTACCGTCCAAGTTTCATCACTTTCTCCTTTTTGTGTGTGTGTGGGGGGGGGGGGGAGACCAACAAAATTCCGGACCAACAAATTTCCGGAACCCCCCTCCGCTGTTTCCATAAGCGATTCGGACACACAAATATCATATGCATTTGCTCCTATTAACCACGGAGCACTTCCGGATCTTGGACACATGACCAAGTTTCATCCCATTCCCTCCATTGATTTGGTCCCTATGGAGGATACCAAGCCTCCCCCTTCATTCTCCATCGGATGTGATTCCGGCCCGCAAATTTTGCATCTGCGGCACTTATTACCTAACGAATTTCCCTTGAATCAGAGAACATCGTGAAAATTTCATAGGCCTACTGAGATCGGATCCCTCTATTCTCGCCATTCCCTTCGATTCCCCGAGGACTCCTTAGACCTTTTGCTCTCCATGCAGTTCGCCCGGAATATTGCTAAAATACGAAGAATTTGGTAAAAAAAAAAAAAGTTCTAAAAGATAAATATTCCTTTAGTCCAAGCAGACTGCGAATCATATTTGATAGTGAAAAACTGATGCATTAGCTGGATTTATTAGAGCTATAGTTCTGCCCTTAAATATTCCTTGAGCTCACTATCTTCAGCCGGACGAGGACCCTTGCCAAGAAGGGCCGAAATATGCTGCTAGAGGATCGTAGCTGACGTATCCGTTTTATGCATTGTTTGAATATATATTTCGGCCCTTCTTGGCAAGGGTCCTCTTCAGGCTCAAAGCCGCTCAAGTTCGAAAAACGAACTTGTGATAAACAGAACTAAAGAGAACCTTGCCAAGAAGGGCCGAAATATAGAAGTATCCGTTTTGCACTATCACATATCTTTCTAAAAGACCTTTTCTGTAATTGCAAATAAAATTTCTAGTACCCAAGACCTTTGTACGATACAGTTGGTACCTGCGCGTGTGCAGCTATTTACGGGCCTCCCCCTCCACCAGGAGAGTTTCGGAAAAATTAAATGTCTCATCTAGGGCATTCTTTTATATAAGACACCAAGCCTCCCTCGAATTGGAGTACTTCTGGAAAAATTTAATGTACCCCCCTTCCTACGCCCCCGTACCGAGCTGGAATCCGGCATGGATTGTAATGGGTTTCATCCCAATCCCTGTATTGCTTTGGTCCCTTGTATGTTAAAAAGTCCCCCCCCCCCTCCCTGTGGTCATCGTATCTTTTTGCTCCCTCAACACAAAGTTTACTTCAACTCGGGTCACGCAGGTCGCAAGTTTCCGTGTTCCCCTCCCTCCACCCCCCACACGAAGGATAGGGTTAATCCGCCTAAACATGGTTTCGCTGGGCATTCAGCCGAGTCCTTCAGAAGCGTGTCAAGTTTCATCGTCTTACCTTACGTGGAAGTGCCCGAACCGAACTAACGAAAGTGAGACAGAGGGACCACCAATGCGATCGCAATATGGCACTTTCCAAAGACTTATGCCATAATACAATAATAGCATAACAACGCTGTTGGCTTTTTAGGGAAAAATTGGCTGAAAAATTGCAAAAAATAACTTGTAAAATGCTAAAAAATAGAGCAAAGTTCGATAAGTTTCGGGTGGCTAGCCGCCAAAAAAATTTGGCGCACCGATGGCGTGCTGCCACCGACCCAAATTCTCTCCGCCGCCGCCCTATTTTAAATTTGGCGCGGCTTCGGGACTAGTTGAAAAAGGATTTTCTGGCTATTGACTTCGCTAACTCCACCTTTTTCATCATTTTGTAAGCCAATCGAGGTAAGGTTATCTTGAATGAAGGGATCTTGTTTGAAAAGAAAAATATGTTTAACTAGAAATATTGAACTGTAATCTGTTCGATGTGTAAAGTTGTATCCTAATTTTAAGTTGTGTTTTTTTTTTTTCTTTATGTACTCCACTATTTCTATTTTATAGAAGTGGGTAAATAAAAATATTCATTCATTCATTCATTGAAGCAATATTAATTTATCCAGTATGTAAACCATTCAATTAGCTTCGATCTAGTATGTTTCTCATATTTGTTGGTTCCTTTTTAAGCCAGATAGATTATTCTGAAGGAAAGGAAATCTTGTCTGAGGTTGGATGGAGGAGGGGAGGGGGGGGGGGGGGGGGTAAAAGG
Organism: Branchinecta lynchi; assembly: GCA_023053575.1. Lineage (NCBI taxonomy): Eukaryota > Metazoa > Arthropoda > Branchiopoda > Anostraca > Branchinectidae > Branchinecta > Branchinecta lynchi. Next base: position 9,705,635 of record JAKZAP010000008.1, read on the forward strand.
AGGGGCCTTTTATGTTTTGACGTAAAAACAACCCATGGGCTTGCCTGTTATCTGTTTTTTTTAGATTATATTGAATTGTACAACAGTTTTATACATAAGGATACAGAGGAAACAGAGCAATGCTGCTAGAAAGTGTTAAGATAATTGAAGGAAATTACCATTTCAGGACATATCAACAGTCAAGAAAACTTACTGTTTCCAGCAGTTTCTCTAACCTCTCAAAAAGCAGTGTTAATATTTCGTGAAATTGTTAGAACTGTTGGTGCTGTATTTCTTGTTTATTGTTTTTATGGCACTTGCCTTCCGACCAAGTGCCATATACCGACCGCATTTCCGTCCGTCTGTCGGTCTGTCGGTCGGTCGGTTAGTTAGGACGATGAAACTTGGCAGGCGTATCGGGGACCCGATCAAACTAACTTGGAAATAGTCATTTGTCAGATCCGGCCATCGTGGGGGAGGAGGAGGTGGCGGAATCCGGAAAATAAGGGCATGCACAACTTTTGGATGGGTGGTCGGATCTCAATGAAACTTGGTATCTGGAAAGACCTCGTGTCTCAGAGGTCTCAATTCAAGTCCGGACCGGATCCGATGAATCTGGGGGGGGGGGGGGGGAACTGGAAATCGTATGAAACTCTCAGAGTTTAGCGATAGGGATGAAACTTGGTGATACGAGCAAGCACAAGCTCTGGATAAACAACTGATAGGACTGGATCGAATTCGGACACTGTGGGGGGAGTTGGAGGAGGATTCCGGCGAACCGTAGTTAATGTACTTCCAGGTGGACTACGACGGTAAAACTTGGCAGACATATCATGGACCCGATCAGATCAACTTGGAAACAGTCATTCCCCCGATCCGACCATCGTGGGGGGAGGGGGAGACGGCAGAATCCGGAAATTAGTGGCATGCATAGCTTTCGAACGGGTTATCGGAACTTAATGAAATGTGATATCTTGAAAGACCTCATGTCTCAGATATCCCATTTCAAGTCCGGACCGGATCCGATGAACTGGGGGGGGGGGAGGGGGATCAGTGGTGAGAACCGGAAATTTTGTGACACGCATAGAGTGAAATAGCTAACCGGTTTTGGCTCGCCCGGAGATTTACTGTTTACCTGTGCTTGGTTACATGCTGCATTAATCAATAAGGAAGTGGCTTTATTGCAATCATTATGGCAGTATCACAAAAGAACTTTGATGAAGCAGTGAAGAGTATAACGGAAAAACTTGATGCTGTAATCCGTTCTCAAAAAGACATCAACAAGTCCATTCAGTCCCTTACGGGGGAAATAGCTACGCTAAAAAAGGATGCCTCCGATCGAGATTTAAAAATTGGGCAACTGGAAAAGGAGTTGGAGGATCAAAAATTAAGGTGTGATCAACTGGAGAATCAGGTACTGGAAAGTGATGTCAAGGACCGCAAATTGAATTTGTTAATTCATGGCATGCCTACTGAGCGGCCGTCTCAAACAGTTGAAGAAAATGTGAAAAGTCTTTTATCTGTTACAATGGAGATAAGCGACCCCATTCAGCTTACGAAGTGCTACCGCATGCTCGGTGGTTCCAATGCTCCGTCTCGTCTGTCAGGCCACGTCAACGTTACTAATCGAAGGCCTCGTCCGGCACCTGTATTTATCTCGGTTGTAACCGAACAGAACATTCAGAGGATTCTCAACTCAGTGCGTAAATTGAAGGGGAGCGGCATTCGTGTGTGCACGGATCTTCCCCCCAAGCTAAACGCTACTCGAAATGAACTTCTTGCGAAAGCAAAGGATTTACGTGAATCAGATTCCGCAAAGTTTACGCGTGTTAAACAGAAGGGCTCGAAGCTTTGGCTTGAATCCAAATCCACGGCCTCGTCACCCTGGGAAAGAGTGATGGGCTAGTTTTTGCTGTCCCTTTGAGATTATTATTATTATTAGTATTGTGATAGAAATTTTGACTGATTTTCTTGCCACTTCTGTCACAGTGTCACAGTGTTGTGTACATGTTGGGTTCTACAACCTCGTTTTTTGCGTATAATCTTTTTTTTAGCTTTCTAGTGTTAGTAGGTCTAGTGAAAAAAAATCAGGTTTCGAGGTCTTGTTTGTTCTCTGCCACTTTTTTACCCGATTTGCCTGATTAGTGGTGCGATGCCATTTCCATTTTTCCGTCGTGCTTGCCTGGGACATAAGGTAAAGATGAAATTTATATATAACACGTGAGTAGTGGGGAGTCTGGGGAAGATTGGGGAGCCGCCTCGTTGATCAGCTTGATCTACAAAATATTTATTATGATTTTTCCCCTTTTGCTAAAGGTGTTTATGATGATCATTTAGCTAGCCTTCCTGCTACTGATTTTTTATTTGAAGGGGATTTAGGAACACCTGTAATTGATGGGAACTTAAGATCAGCACTTTTTAACTGCCGAGGTTTGGCTAGTAGCCACGAGTTTGTTTCGCAGTTACTTTGTAACCACAGGGTAAGTATCTTAGGCCTATGTGAAACGTTTTTAAGTAATGAAAATGCAGAATTCATGAATTGTGATGGATTTAAATTTATATCTAATAATAGGGAAAATAGACAGGGTGGCGGAGTTGGACTTTTTGTTCGGGATGATATTCCATTTGTTGTGAAGAAGCTACTATCTAAGCATGACCAAGAGATGACTTTTGAGAGCCTTTGCATTGAGTGTGTGATTGATAATAGGAAAGTTCTTGTTTGTGTTGTTTATCGATCACCATCGGCTTCGTTACAAGAGTTTTTGCGAATTTATGAATGCTTCATTGAAGATGTGACTGTTTGAATTCTGAGCAAGTTCTGGTAATGGGTGATTTTAATATTAATTTATTGTTAGCTCAGACAAATAGACCGGGAATTTCTAATCATTTGCATGAAAAATCGCTTGAGTTTCTGTGCATGAACCTATCAAAATCACTTTTACCATCATGCAGGTCTGCGACCCGGGTTACGGAAGATACGGCTACTCTCATTGATAATATTTTTTCTACTATCCCCGTTACTCTTTCGCATATTGTATTTACAGATGTTTCTGACCATTGTGTGGTAGTTGCCGATGTTGGAATTAATCACAGACCAAAATTTTCGGAATTTAAACAAACTCGAAAAATTGATAAAGAAGGAATGGATAAATTGAGGAACCTTTTGTATTTAAATGATTGGACTGCAATTCTAGAATGTGAATGCCCTGAGATTTCTACGGCTCTGTTTTTAAAATATTTCCGTGAGTGCTTGGATGAAGCATGTCCATTGAGGCGCATTAAAATAAAAAAATACACACTCCCTAAAAAACCATGGATCTCACGCGGGCTTCTACACTCTATTTCAATAAAAAATAAGCTATTTAAAATATCTATGTCACTCCCATCTACTAAAAATAAAGAAGAGTTTAAAAAGTATAAAAATGTCCTGACACAGTTAATTCGGAAAGCAAAAGCTAGATATTTTGAAAAATCATTTGTAGAAGCTCGTGGGGATCAAAAACACACTTGGAGACTTATTAACTCTCTGTTGGGAAGGTCTCAGAAATCTTCATTTCCGAATGAAATGTTACGTGGTGATAGTACTTTTTCTTCCGATGAGCAGGAAATAGTGAACTTGCTCAATGCTCATTTTGTAAGCATCGGTGAAAAAACAGCTAATGCATCTCATGTTTCTCCAAATAATAATAATAATGATTTATTTAAAGATCACAAGCCCCCTCCCTCTGATAAAAGCATGTCCTTTCCCCGGTCACTGAAATTGAACTAAAACACATCATATCTAAAATGAAGAACGGTTCATCTGAAGCCCTTGATGGATCTTCGACTAATTTGGTCAAAGAAATATTCCCAGTTATATCACGGGTGTTATGCCACATTATTAATCTTATATTTGTAACTGGTGTCTATCCTTCAACATTTAAATCAGCAAGAATTGTGGCCCTACATAAAGGTGATGACCCGAGGCTTCCTGCTAATTATCGTCCTATATCGATACTCTCTGCTTTTTCGAAGGTTGTAGAGCGAGCACTGTATAACAGAATTTATTCTTTTTTTGAGAAATTTGATTAAATTTCTAAACTTCAGTTTGGATTTAGAAAAGAGCACTGCACTGATCATCCTATGGCTATTATTGTCCAACATATTAGTGATCGTCTTGACCGTGGCGAAACGCCTGCAACTATATTTTTAGACATACAGAAAGCTTTTGATTCCATTTCTCATCAAATTCGTTTGTATAAGCTTTCGAATGCTGGTATTCGTGGTAATTGCCTTAGGTTACTTGAATCGTATCTTCATGGGAGGCAGCAGATACTTATATATAATAATGTTAGATCTGATTCTTTACAGCAGTCAGATAAGGTTGGTGTTCCCCAGGGATCCGTATTAGGACCTCTGCTTTTCCTAGTTTACATTAATGATTTGTGCTCAGCTACTGGAGTTTCTTCTATAGACACTCAGTTTGCTGACGACACTGCAGCAACCGTTTCTGGTAAATCTCGTGAAGAGCTAGTGGTCAATTTAACATCCACATATGATAGATTGTCTACTTGGCTCTCTGATAATAGACTACTTCTGAACAGAAAGAAGACGAAGTTTATTGTTTACAGCAGAACGGGTCACAAGTTTCCAGATATAGAATCAGTTTCCCTTTCTGCGAATGAACCTGAGTCTGTTATTGAAAGGGTTGTATCGATAAGATATTTGGGAGTTGTGTTTGATGAGAATTTGTCATGGAAAGAGCAAATTAATCAGGTTAGAGCAAAGCCTGCCCGTGGAGTTGGTATAATGTGCAGACTGAAAAACCTTCTTCCATATTGCGCTCTTAAATCCCTTTACTTTTCCCTTGTGCAATCCCATTTTGATTATGCATCTATTATTTTTTTGAACACTTTTAAAAGTAATGTTACCCCTTTACAGATTATCCAAAATAAAGCAGTTCGTATCCTTAAACCTTTTCTGCCATCGCCATCAAACTTCCCCTTAAAATCCACAACAGAGACCCTTTTTTCACTTCATAATATTCTTCCTGTTCGGCAAAGTATCCAATTTTTAAGTGTTATGTTTAAGATTAAGCTTGAACGAGAAAAGCTCCCCAGATATTAGTAGTAGTAGTAGGTTCCAAGAATACGCCTAACGGGCCCAGTGCCCACGCAGGCTTCTTCCTCGTCAATGGATTCTAGGTGTTGCTAGCGCCGCTGTTGCGCGCTGTTGGCTTCTTAGACCTTTTCGATCAGGTCACACGCTCGCAGGATCGCGAATAGGTGCTGGAAAATCTTGATTTCGTCTGACTGGTGTTGTTCCTGTTTGGTGATATCTGCACATGTGGGGTTAATCTTCAGCCTTGTCAGTAGGGATTTGAGTCTACCTCGTTCCTGGTTTGCTCGTGCATTCAGCGATTTGCACATGAACAGGATGTGGTCCATTGTCTCATCGCCGTTTCGGCAAATCCGACATGTTGGGGATGTGGGGGGGTCTTCGTTGGGGCGGCTGATCTTGTAGTGGTATGCCTGGTGGGCTAGTCCATTTGCGTTGGCTCGAATGCGATGGTAAACCCTGGTCTCTAGCTTTCCTGGGCATGGAGATGTTCTGGGGCGAGGTGGCTTGATTGTATGGGCCTTCAATCGGACCTGGAGCATATCACGTAGAGGGATGGGGCGGTGTGAGATGATCGGGACTTTAGTTGCTTCTTTTGCTGCTTCATCGACAGTTGTATTGCCAGGTATCCCCACGTGGCTTGGTATGTATTGGAGAGTCACTTCGATTCCCTTTTTAGCAAGTTCTTGAATCAGGTTTGATGCGTTGTGGAGATCGATGTCTGCTGAGCTCCAGTCCTCTGACATCAGCGCTTGGAGGGCAGATTTTGAGTCAGAAAATACTGCTACTTTGACATCTTTGATTTCTCTCCTATTCAGGTCCAGTAGAGCAAGGTTTATTGCGTGGATTTCCGCTGACATGATGCAAATTTCTTTGGAGAGTCTCTCCATCATCTTCGTGTTCCATTGGGGAAGATAGACTGCACATCCAGTTGCCTCATCAGTTTTTGACCCGTCGGTGTAAATGTGGATGTGGTGGCTGTACTGTTCTTCGACCATTTTCTTGAACTCGGAGATCGCAATCATTGGGATGTTCATGAGCTCTGCTTTGTTCCTGCTCGAAAACTTGGGATGTATGGTGGGTTTTACCATCGTCCAGGGGGGGTTTGGTGGAACCCTTGGTGGGATGCTTTGGTTCATTATGGGGAGGTGCATCTGCACCGGTCTGAATTCCTTATGCGGCCCAGGTAAGGAGCACTGGCTTCGTACAGGGTGATGGAGAATATGGTGGGGCGTTGACTCGATCCTGGTGAAGTATCTTACAAGCAGTAGTTTTCGTCGCTCTTGCACTGATGACATACCTGACTCCTGCAAGAGGAACTGGGTTTTTGTGGTTCTTCTTGCACCAAGAGCAATTCGTAGAGCTGTGTTTTGGGTTGTTTCAAGCTGGGCCATGAGGCGCTTTGGGCAGCCTCCATAGATGATTAGGCCGTAGTCCATCTGTGGCCTGACGTACTGCTTGTAAAATCTAAGCAAGATATTATCAGAGCACCCCCAAGGAGTACTAATAAGCCTCAGCATGATCTTCATCTTCCTATGACATCTGGAAACAATGCCTTGGATGTGGTTTTGGAAGCTTAATTTCCTATCCAGGGTTATGCCTAGGTATCTCACTGTTGATACTTCGGGGATGGTTGTCTGATTCATTGTTACTACAGCTGGTGTTTGGGCCTTCCTGCCGTGGAACTGCATGACCGCTGATTTTGATGGGGCAAGTGGCAGATCGGACAATCTAGAAAACTTTTCAACTTTGGAGATTTCTTCTTGCAATTTCGACTGAGCCTCTGATAATGTCTTGCCTATTCCCCACAAAAGAATGTCGTCAGCAAACTCACCATTCTTATTCGACAAATCCATATCGTACAGAAAAAGGGCGAACAACAAGCAGCTGAGAACAGCTCCTTGGGGAAGTCCTTTTTGAATTGGTCGGGCTGAGGATATTTGGCCGTTTACCCTCACAACAAATGATCTGCTGCTTAGGTAGTCAAGGATGAAATCTGCAAGTGCTTGTGGAAATCCAATCTTCAGGAGTTTCGCCTGGAGTATTTGATGCTTTACGTTGTCGTAAGCCCCTTCGAAGTCCAGGAAGGCTGCCAGTAATATCATTCCTTGGCTTAGGCTCTCTTTAATGGCTATTAACAGGCGGAGGACAGTGTCGATCGCAGAGTGATTTTTCCTGAAGCCGGTCTGGGTATCAGGGATGAGCTTGTTCCTTTCAGCGTACCACTGGAGCCGTGTATAAATCAACTTCTCAAATAATTTTCCCAGAGTGGGAAGGATCATTATTGGCCTATAAGAGGAAGGGGTTTCTTTTGGCTTGTTTGATTTGAGAACTGGAACCACAACCGCTGTTTTCCATGCAGATGGGTAGGTGGATTTCAGCCAGCAGGTGTTGTATGTGTGCAGTAGGGCCTTCCGGAAGTTGACTGGGGTATGCTCGAGCCATTCTGGGTGGATTTCATCTGTACCTGCAGCTGATTTTGTTTTCAAAGCACCAATTGCTTGGTTTAGCTCGTCTCGAGTAAAATCCGAGGTGAGTTGATCTGTCCCGGTGAGCACTCTGTCTGTTTGTGCGCCAGTTTGTGTTGGGGATATCATATTTGGGGCGTTGTTTATCTTGAATTTAGCGGCATAAGTGTCAGCAAAAGCTTCTGCTTTTTCTAGGTTGCCCTCAATGATTGATCCTTCCTGCTGGAGTGGGTACCGAAGAGGGTTTTCATTTGCTCCCTTTCCGTTGATTCTGCTTATAAATTTGTGGATTTTTGTCTCGGATGTCTCGCGTCGAATTCCTGCGAGGAAATTCACCCATGTTGCCTCCTTTGCTTTATCTGAGGTTAGTTTCATTTTGGCGTCTGCTCTCATTTTCTCAAGGTATGACTGGACACTTGGTTTTCTTTCAAACCTTCGTGTAATTTGTATCTTCTCTTTATACTGTTTTTCGCATTGGTCATTCCACCATGGCTTTGGCGGCCTGCTCTTTCCATCTTTGGTGGTTGGTCTTGGGTTGCTTTTTGGAATTGACTTGGATGCTGAACTGTGGATTATTTCTGTTATGGCAGCGGCTTTCTTGGCCGGGTTGGCTTCCTGATAGATGGGTGTGTAATCTACAGCTGTGAGTATTTCTTCGAATTTCTTCCAATTCGCCTTTGAGTTGATGAAATGGGGCCTCTGCAACTCTTCCATTGCTGAACCTCCTATTTTTGTTATAATTCCATAGTGGTCACTTAGTAGCTCGTCAACTCGCACTATTTCCGTTTCGTTGATCAGCCTCGTTGATATGATCTGGAGATCTATGGTTGAGAAACTCCCACTTCTCAAATTATAGTACGTATTCAGGTTCGCTGGTGTTGCAATAGTTATACTTTTATTGTCTCTAGCCAATTTCTCCAAGTATTTCCCCGCTTTATTATGAGATTTCTCTCCCCAATCATGACTATGAGCGTTCATGTCTCCTACTATAATGGTTTTATCCATTTTCATCTTTGGTATAACCTTTTTGAAGAAGTCGTCGGCATCATTCGCCCCCGAAGGATTGTAGAACGAGACGACTGTTAGGGGGGGTTTCCCTCTCAGCCAAATTTTTGCCCCTATTGCATCGACTTCATTTTCATGTTCACCATAATCAATGGCGCAGTGTTTTACTCCTTTTTTTACACCGATTAAAACGCCTCCTCCAGCTCTTCCAGATGTCCTGTCTTTTCGGTATATCTCGTATCCATCGATTGCTATTCTATCATTGTCGCGAGTCTTTGTCTCTTGCACACATAAAACATCAATTGCTTTATAACCCATTACTTTTATTACTTCTGCGATTTTACTATTAGTCAAACCATTTGCATTCCACTGGAGTATCGATATCTGGGAGGCCTTTGTGGGTGGGGCTGATCTATTGTTTGTTGGCTGCTGACGTGGCATTGGTGGTTGATGGTGAGTGTTGAGGAACTATGAGGCTGAGGTAGTGGAGTGCCTGGTGGTGATGATCGATGGGTCTTATTTCTTCTCCTTCATCTTCACAAGTTGAAACCCGTGGTAAATATAATCTGCGGACTCCTAAGGTAGTTACAGAGAGGTCGCGTTTTTGCCTGAGGTATTTGATTCCCCTACATTGGGAAAGATTGAAAAATGAGATTGATTTTAATGTAAGCATAGATGCTATAAGACGGAAGTTGAAAAGAGTGCTGATTGAAAGTTATAAATCTAAATAATATGAAAAAATGGTTTTTTTTAAGGATGTTTATTTTTTTTTTTAAGGATTGGGTTGGTCTCCGGGGTTCGCCCATGAGGCCTCCAGATGTCTTATGACTCACTTGGTTTTAAGTTGTAAAATTAATTGTGTCTCAAAATGGTGCGCGGAGGATGGAAATGGTATCGTACGGCACGGGATTTGTTTTTTATTTATTTCTGCCAAGATTGGTTAATCTGTCTCGTTTTTTTTTTTTTTTCTTTTGGATAAGAGAACTATTTATTTTGAATTTTTGTGCATATTTAGTGTTGCTTAACTGTAGCTCAATGGCATTCGAGCTGTACTCTCAGCCTTGAGTTACCTAATACTTTGTATATATTGGTTATATTAAAAGAACCCTTGAAAAAAAAAAAAAAAAAAAAAAAAAAAAAAAAAGTACAGGCACAATTCCTATTTGCATCAGTGACAGAATCGGACCAGATTTGGGTACCGAGGAAGGGGGGGGGGGGGGGGCGAATTCCGGTGATCATGAGTTAAGGTACCTCCAGATGTGCTAGGACGATAAAACTTTGCTGGATTATTAGGAACTTGACATCATTAAGTTAGACGTCATCACTTCTCCGATCCGACCATCCCTTAAAGAACTCATCTTAACCGCAAAATACCAAAAATACTTTGAACTTACAAAATTTACTTTTTCACGATCGCTCACGATCGTTTTGGCCTCAAGGGTTTTGCTTAGAAATTAATTTTTAGCACCCTTAAAGTGCGCATCTTAACTGAAAAGTGAAAAAAAAACTTTTGACCACCACTTCAATCCTCTGACCCAGCCTTTCAACTTTGGCGCATCTTAACCGAAAAGGGAAAAAAAAAACTTTTGACCGTCACTTCCATCTGACCCAGCCTTGCAAGTGCCATATGAGCTTCCAGCTCTTGTTATGATTGCCAGGCATTAGTCAGTCAGATTTTCTTAGGCCCCCCCCCCTCCCCCCCATGCCCAAGCACTTCTTTTCAAGTAAGTATGGGAAGAACATGACTTGCAATCAGTTTTAGAGCTATCCATACATTTTAGAACACCCAAAATGCTTGAAGTGAACAAGAAATATGCCAGACACTTAAAGGATCATTACAGGTTAGGGCACCATCCCACATTTTCTTTCATCTTGGCTTTTGTGTTTTTTTTTTTTATAAATTTGCTTGAACTGAAACATCAAAACTTGGGTTTCCTCATAAGTTCTAGAGTTGGCTACCTTGCTAAACTTGGGTTGTCTCCTCGGTTTCATAATATTCCTTTTTGAAAACCAGATTTTGAAATAGCCTGATTTGTATACTGGATTCCTAAATTTTGCCCAAGAATTGGAAGCTCTACCCATTTTTATTTGTGCTCTTTTCTATTTTTCAGTTTTAGTTTTGGAATAGGAAGAATTGAATGCTCAGATGAGAGATAACCTTTGACTTTGTATACCAGTCTTGTAGGTCTACTCTTTGTTCACAACTTACAAGATGTGTAAACTTGCAGGATATCAAACTAGGGGCATCTTTCACTCAGTTTTTTTTTGTAAATGGTGGGTTTCTAAGTTTTGCCCAAGAATTGAAGCTCTACTCATTTTTATTTGTGCTCTTTTCTATTTTTCAGTTTTAGTTTTGGAATAAGAAGAATTGAATGCTCAGATGAGAGATAACCTTTGACTTTGGATACCAATCATGTAGGTATACTGTTTGTTCACAACTTACAAGGTGTGTAAACTTGCAGGATATCAAACTAGGGGCATTTTTCACTAATGTTTTTTTCTTTGGGGGGGGGGGGGGTGGGGGGTCTTCAAGCTTGGGTTTTATAGAGTTGGTTGTGTAAGTTTTATTTTCTTTAAGTCAGACTCAGATTCTTCAGAGGAAGAATCAGGCTCAGAATGTTCTGGATCAGAGGAAGAAAAGATGCCCGTCCCTATCACCCCTCCGTTTGCTGTAGCCATGTGGGATGTGCAGCAGTGCGATCCCAAGAGGTGTACTGGTAGAAAACTGGCCAGAAATAATCTTGTCAAGATTCTCCGCCTTGGTCAGCGTTTTGGAGGAATAGTACTGACACCTGTTGGACAGTTAGTAAGTACCCCTGTTTTGATAGGTTTGATAGTGTTGGGAAGTAGTTTAAGTACCTACTACTGAATTACAAAATGAAAGTACTTAAGCACAACTTTTTTCTACTGTTCTGGATCAGTGAACGGAATTTTTCACCAAATTTCGAGCCTCAAAATCGAAGATCACATCGACTATTACTCGGTTACTGTCGGCAAAAACCGACTGTGTGTCACACAAACGATCGCGGAACACACTATAATATATATTGTTTTGTTTTTCTTTTCGTTTTTGTACTCCGTCCCTTTTCTGTTTGAAATGACGGGTGATAAATAAATAAATAAATACAAAAAATAAATGTCAGAAACTTAAACAACATCATGATGGAACAAAAAAATCGCAGATGGTCGAATATATATTAGATTTACAGTGTCTCCGACAAGTTCCTTTGTCCAATTTGAGCGGCTTTGATCCTGAAGAGGACTCTCGCCAAGAAATGCCAAAATATAGCTCTAATAAAATTTAGCTGACGTATCCGGTTTGCACTATCTAATATGATTCGAAGTCAGCTTGGGCTGAAGGAATAGTTAGACTTACAGTTTGTTCATCACTTGAAGTGTGAATGCGAGAAGGCGATTCTTGAAATCAAAACGAGCAATTACTCTTCTATTTTTGTGCCATATTTGATCCAGCAAAACGAAAACCCAATTAATACACAATGGCCTCCAACAAATTGTTGGCATTGCAGACTGATTCTATACTTTGGGACAAGCTGCTTATTCCCTCGTCTTATCTGTAAATGGTATTGAATTTGTTCTAATCCCCCTCGGGGGACCCCCTATAGAGTACGACCTGTCCTTTAAAGAAAAACGTTGAAATAATTTGTCGCTGTCTCGTCGTGGCCTCACAGTTTAGCTTACAGTGTCGGAAGATTTGACCTCAAACTGTTTTACTTCAAGAAACTGCCCAAAGGCGGCAACATGTCAAAATTTTGTTTTCTTGTGAAGATAAATATGCAAAAAAAAGCCAGTGGTCAAATAAACAATTCATTTAACGTCCGATAATATCAAAACAATTACGGTATGAAGTGCTTCTTAGGTTTTGACTATTGTAGCCTAAGTCTTGTCACTCCGTGAAACGTAACACTTAAACGGACCAACAGCGGCTTTTGTAACATGTTCTACGAGCAGATGCGCGGAATTTGTGTAGCATCCTACAGAACGATATGCAGTCTTTTGCTGGTGCTGCCTGAATATTGCTGTCATCAGTACCCTATATTGGTCATTTTCCCTCGAAATTCACGTGTAAATAAAACAGATGATACAAAACTTCATCCCAACCAATTTGCATGCCAGCAAATTGAATAATGCAACCTCGGAAACACACTGGATAAAACCTTTGTTGTTTGCAAAAGCGAAACGATTGTGGTATGGGAAGATTACTGCCAATTGTCAATTACTGCCAAAGCGTCTTTGACTTCATTTAGTTTGCATTGTAACGCTTTAATCCTCCGTTGGATTTTAACTCTCCGAAACTTGGAATACCAATTTCCGAATGCGGTGATGCACAATTACTAAAATCCGATGCAGGAGAGACTTTTTACAGTATCGTTCTGTTTTAATAAAACTGACAGGGAAACCAAGGAAAAATGTTCACTACTTAACTTTTAAAGATGTTAGCTCTTCCTCTCGAAAATTACGATGCGTGAAGGGAAAAGAACGTGAGGGAGAGAAGCAGAGCTGTAAAAGTTTCTAAGAACGACCCAACGGTAGATATTGCGGAAATGGATAAGGAGGATAAAAGCTTTTTGGATTTTCTGTTGAAGATGTTCAGTAATAGTAGGTCGCAAATTTATAAATGTGGTGTAGTATGAGATACCTAGATAGGGAACAACCTCTCAAGAATGGAAAATTATGAAAGTTTCATCTCAATCGATAATGTCAAAGCAAGGTCGTATTCAGGGGGGGGGGGGGGTAGGGGGTTGAACCCCCCCCCCCCCCCCCCCCCCCCCCCCCCGAAACACACAAAATACTCAGTTTTATAGGCTTTTCCCTCTGATCCATGTCCTTTTTTGTACTTTCTTTGTGCGACCCGCAGGCAACCCCCCCCGATAGGCCCCCCCCCCCCCCCCCGAAATAAATTCCTGGATACGGGCCTGTGGCAAAGCTACATTGAAGAGCTTATCGTCGCACTTTCCAACTATGGGCATACACTTGCTGCCTTCTAGCGTAATTTCCGAGAAGAAACAAGACCAAAGGTTTCGATGGGATGCCAAAGGTGAAAATTCGTTGGATTTCTTATGTAAATCGGGTCTTTTGGGCTTCCCGTCTTCTTCCGGTTTACTTTACCGGATTCCGGGTAAACTACTTGTCCGACAAGAAAATTAAGTTCGAGTAGGGATCCAGCGTGTAAATCTTACCCCTTTGTCGAATCTTTAATTTAACCAACAGACGAACAGAGGGACAAACTTTATCAAAGGCAAACATACCTTCACTAACGTTATGGGATCCAAAAAACGATGAGCTCACCTACGCAGTAATTAAAACAAGTCAATCGTTCATATTTCATCAAGTTGTATTTGTATGTTCGTTTCATGTTTTTATGGCACTTGCCCTTCGGCCAAGTGCCATATAGCGATCGCGATTTCTGTCCGTCCGTCCGTCTGTCCAGGTTTTGCTAGTTCGGGCACTTCCACATAAGCTAGGACGATAAAACTTGGCAGGCGTATCAGGGAACCTAAATGATTAAGTTAGAAATACTCACTTCCCCCTTCCGAGCACCGTGGGGGGAGTGGAGGGAGGGGGAATCCGGAATCTTGAGGTATTTGAACGGCTTATCGGATCTCGATGAAACTTGATATTTAGAAAGACCTCATGCCTCAGACAACCCACTTAAAATCTGGACCGGATCCAGTGACTTTGGGGAGGGGGGGGGGGGGCTGGAGGGGGCAACCGGAAATCTCGGGAAACGCTATGAGTGGAGGGATCGAGATGAAACTTGGTGGGAAGACACCTAGCAAACACTAGATACATCATTGACATAACCGAGCCGATTCGGGCACTGTGGGGGCGAGTGGAGGGAGGGGGAATCCGGAATCTTGAGGTATTTATAACTTTTGAACGGGTGATCGGATCTCGATGGAACTTGATATTTGGAAAGAATTCATGCCTCAGACGACCCACATAAAATCCGGACCGGATCCGGTGACTTTTGGGGGAGCTGGAGGGGGCAACCGGAAATCTTGGGAAACGCTATGAGTGGAGGGATCGAGATGAAACTTGGTGGGAAGACACCTAGCAAACACTAGATACATCATTGACATGACCGAGCCGATTCGGACACTGTGGGGGAGTGGAGGGAGGGGGAATCCAGACTCTTGAGGTATTTATAATTTTTTAACGGGTGAACGGATCTCGATGAAACTTGATATTTGGAAAGACCTCATGCCTCAGACGACCCACTAAAAATCCGGACCGGATCCGGAGACTTTCGGGGGGAGCTGGAGGGGGCAACCGGAAATCTTGGGAAACACTATGAGTGGAGGGATCGAGATGAAACTTAGTGGGAACACACCTAGCAAACACTAGATACATCATTGACATGACCGAGCCGATTCGGGCACTGTGGAGGGAGCGGAGGGAGGGGGAATCCGGAATCTTGAGGTATTTATAACTTTTGAACGGGTGACCGGATCTCGATGAAACTTGATATTTGGAAAAACCTCATGCCTCAGACGACCCACTTAAAATCCGGACCGGATCCGGTGACTTTTTGGGGGAGCTGGAGGGGGCAACCGGAAATGTTGGAAAACGCTATGAATGGAGGGATCGAGATGAAACTTGGTGGGAAGACACCTTGCAAACACTAGATACATCATTGACATAACTGAGCCGTGCCTACTCGTAATAAGTGCCATATGAGCTCGTAGCTCTTGTTTGTTTGTTAGTTCGTGTTTTATTCGCATTGTTCGTGAGTTGCTATTGCGATCAAAATAAAATTGATTGATTGATTAATAATTATTGCGAATGTATTTCTACTGTGGAAGCACGCTACCCATCACGCGGAATCTTGACTAGCGCCGCCAATAACCGTTGTTCGTTCCTGATTGGTTTGTACGGTCAATACCTCCTACTGAATTAGTAAAAAATGACACGAGATTCAGGGTTTAATTGCGAAAAATATTCTGCATGGACGATTGAATTGGGAGCAAAAGCATGAAAACAACTGTATAAACGAAAATCAAAACAAGTTGGACTGGTAACTCAACTTTTTACTGAGAAGGGAAATAATGGAATTGTGAGGGGGGTTTCAGTTTTGCTTTAAGAACTAGAACTGTCATTTTACCAGGGTTACAGTCTGATGATTTTGAGGTTCGTCATAAGAGAATCAAATTCAGATACGAAACGAAACTTATACGATACGAAACAGAACGAAAACTCAAAAGAACAATATCGTCAGCGTACGCATACCTTCAGCATATGCCGACTTGATTAAATGAAAGAGCAACAAATAGAGCTGCCGCGGCAGGAAAACAGTCAAGAATTTAGGGTATAGGGTTCCACCTTGTCAGTTGTAGCACCCCATTCCCAATTATAATAAAACTTATCGTCAAACTAAAGTTTCCTCAAGCAAACACTCAGGACAACTGAGCGCCGCAGCTCCTCTCACATCGGTCTAGGGGGACACAATTTTAGCATAAATTGAACTCCTACTCAACAGTCGACTGGAAGTTCCAATTCTCCCGAAAACTTTCCTTGTTGTTTTGAGGCTTTTTTGGGGGTCTGAGCCCAACTTCAAAGCAAAGACGTTTTCCCCCATTCCTTCAGTAAGTGGAGCCTTCCTTTCATTCACTAAGTACACCACAGAAGCACGAATGGTTAAAGATCTGAGGGGAGGAAAATAACTAAACAAGGTCAGAGTAAGATACGTGCTCCACAGTCAATAATAGGTCTGGAAAATAAAGAGATTGAAGAGCCGACTTCAACTACTGAGGATTCCTAAGCTCAGTTGGGTAGTTCTGTGTTGTTCTGTGTGCAACTTCTGCCGTCGAAATGGTTTTCCACACACTACTCTATGCTAAACTTAATGCGATTGGAGTGGAGAAAAGGTGGCAAGTTGGATACGAGAGTTTCTAGCAGGAAGGAACAAAGGGTGAAAATAACAGTCGAACCTGAGACAACTGTTCTGCAGTAGATGTCCAGATTGGTGTACCCTAGGAAACGAAGATAGGCCCAATGCTATTCAATGCATACATTAATGACGTCTCGAACCATGTTTCAAATAAAATGAATTTTGTACGCTGATGATTCAAAACTTGCGGGGTGAGTTGAGTGCAAGTAATACACATTGGGTCCAAGAATCCACTTCACGAGTACACCATGCTACCCTTTACTTAATTAGACCTTGGTCTCGTTATCGATAACAACATGAAGTTCAGTATCCATTGCCAGAGAGCAGCAGCTAGTTCAAATCAGATGCTGGGCATTATCAAGCGAAGTTTCATACCCGAAAACCTCAAGTAATTACCAAGCTGAATGAGGCTATGGTTAGACCAAGAATGCAATACGGGATGACAGTCGCAAGTCACTTCTTCAAGAAGGATAAGGAAATCCTAGAAAAAAGGAAATCGTTTTCATAGGCTTGCGTTGGACAGTATTTATTATCACCATCATCAAAAACGTCAAGCAGTTGGTTGCGTCGTCGGCGTTCGACGTCGTCTTTTGGCCTCTCTTCTTGGCTCGCAGACCTGTGTCGTCTGAACCTTCTTTCTTTGTTGGAAGTATCTCTGCCTCGGTCGAACTGGGTCTAGTTGATTTTCCTCTAGGATCTTGATTATCTGGTAGAATAGCTCTTTCTCATCCGACTGTGATGCTGAGTTGATCGCACTTAAAGACGTTTGTATCTTTAGTTTCCGGCACTTTGGCTGTTTACCTATCGCCTTTGCATTGGAATAATCCGTGATGCACATCCAAAGAACAAATGACAGCCTAAAGATACTGAGAACGAGGTGTCCCACTGACACGATCTTTGGCCTCTTCTAACTGACGACATGTTTTACATCTCGGGCCTCCTCTGACTTTAGCATGTACTTAAGTGACGCACTGACCTCGCGTTCTAAAGGCTTGCATATTCATCGAGGGGATACGGTTTCGCATGATGTATCTCGCCGTTTCTAGTTGGGATTGTGCTGGGTTTTCCGCTGCTTTATTAGCCAGGGCGTCTGCTTCTTCAGCTGCGTTTGATTTCAGTCCTTGTCTTCTTGTTAGTGCCTTGTCGCGGTTTAAAGCCGTTTTATTATGGCACTTGCCCTTCGGCCAAGTGCCATATACCGATTGTAATTTCTGTCCGTCAGTCGGTCTGTCGGTCCCGGTTTTGCTAGTTCGGGCACTTCCAGATAAGCTAGGACGATGAAACTTGGCAGGCATATCAGGAACTGGACCAGATTAAATTAGAAATAATTGCTTCCCCGATCCAACCATCTGGAGGGGAGTGGAGGGAGAGGGAATCAGGAAAAATTAGATCTTTTTAGTTTACGAACGGGTGATCGGATCTTAATGAAACTTGATATAAGGAAGGACCTCGTGTCTCAGACCCTCCATTTTAAATTTGGACCGGATCCGGTGACATTGGGGGGGGGAGTTGGAGGGGGAAACCGGAAAGCTTGAAAAACACTAAGACGAGGGTGAGGAAAAACTTGGTGGAAAGTACAAGCACAAGTCCTAAAGACGTGACTGATATAAGCGGAACGGATCCGCTCACGTTGGGGGAGTTGGGGGGGGGGGAGAAGTCCGAATTTCTAGTGATCCCGCGAGTTGGGTGCTTCCTGATTTGCTGGGACGATGGGCATTGACAGGCACGTCAACGACCCGACCAGGTTAAATAGGAAATCATCAATTCCCCGATCCGGCCATCTGGGGGGGGGAGTGGAGGGAGGGTGAAGCCAAAATTTGAGGTATTTTTAGCTTGTAAACGGGTGATCGGATCTTGATGAAAGTTGATATTTAGGATGAACTCGTGTCTCAGACATGTCACTTTAAATCCGGGCCGGATCCGATGACACTGGGGGGAGTTGGAGGAGGGAACCGGAAATTTTGAGAAACGCTCAGAGTGGAGGGATCGGGATGAAACTTGGTGGGAAGAACAAGCACAAGTCCTAGACACGTCATTGACATAACCGGACCGGATCAGGGCACTGTGGGGGAGTTTGGGGGGGTCCGGATTTCTAGCGATCCCGCGAGTTCTGCATACTTCCTGATGTGCTAGGGCGATGAAACTTGGCAGGTATGTCAGAAATCCGAACAGATTGACTTGAGAACAGCCGTTTCCCAGACCCGACCATCGTGGGGGGATTGGGTGGATGGGGAGTCCGGAATCTAGTGGCGTGCATAACTTTTGAACTGGTGATCGGATTTGAATGAAACTTGTCTGGTGAGCTATCGCCTCGGACGTTCAGTGTCAAGTCCGTGTCGAGTCCGATACCTGTGGGGATGGGGTGGGGGGGGGGGTGGAAAACTCAAGAAACTCTAAAAGCAGTTGGATTGGGACGGAACTTAATGGATGGAACAAGCATAGGCCTAGATGAAATTGACGGAGCCAGATGGTTTTGGGGCTCTGTGGGGGGAGTTGGAGGGGGTTTCCTGGAATTCCGGTAGTCGAGAGTTAGAATAGTTCCAGAATCCAGATGTAAAACGACAACGAAACTTTGCAGGCATATTAGTGACCCGAATTATCTTGACTTAAGAACCTGACACAACATACCCCCGGAAACTTCCGTTCCTAGATCCGAGCATTTTTTGGGGAGCAAGAGAAAAGAAATATGGAAATTAACTTCTATAAATTGCGAACGAGTGGTCTGATTCGAGTGAAACTTAATGGGTGATATGGATCGATGACCTCAACATGTAAAACATGAGGTCGAACTATATGCGACCACGATTAGGGGAATTGGGGGGGGGGGGGGGGCTTTTGACATGCACAAAAACCAAACGGATGGACTGAATGAGATGCAAATTCGACAGTGGCGAGTTTATGCGGCCTAGGTTTGTTATTTGGCGTCCGGGTCCTGATTCGGCCAAGGTAGGGGGGGGGGGGGTGGGTACTGGAAACTTGCAGATAGGCTATGCTCCAATTTCAGTAAAACTTGATGGACAGGACCAAGGAATTAAGAGATACGACGTTTATGTTTTCAAGTCCTGTTCGACCACAGTAGGGGGAGTTGGATGGAGATTGCCTGAAACTTTGAGGCTCGCATAGGGGTCAAACGAGTGCATCAGTTTAAATGAAACATGGAACATAGAGAGAGCACATACCCTACATGACCTATTCTGGGACCGAAACGGATCCGACAACGTTGGTGGGAGGAGGGGGGAGGGTACCGGAACTTTCCAAAAATGCTCAGATTCGAGTGAAACTTGATAGATAGTATAAAAGAAGATGCTTTAGGTGGTCGATTTTTTTTTATTCCGAACCAGATTCGGCCACGGTAGGTGGAGATAGAGGGAGTACCGGAAATTGTGTCGCACGTCTAGGGATCAAACAAATGGATTTATTGGGCTGAAAGTTTGAACAGTCATGTGCATTTGCTACAGATAATCCGAGACGATGCCGGAACTGAGTGAAACTAAATATCCTATTTCTATTTCCGAACCGCATTTTTGGATGGCGGGTGTATTTTGTGACGTTCTCATCTACTTTCTTATACAGCCTACTCGTACAAGTGCCATATGAGCTCGTAGCTCTTGTTTAGCCTTGTCAGGTGAATGACTCAACGGACAAGCGTCAAAAATAAAACCGAATAAAACGCAGTCGAGAAACCTACCCGAGACAGGACCGAAACTAGCTCCGAGATCTTGTCATCATTCACGGCGTCCTGTCTGACAGGGCACTGACAAAACGGCATCGAGCCGACAAGTCAGTTAAATAAAACGGCATTTGTCTAACACGACTGAGACGAGGGTAAATCGAACACGGCTTAAACACGAAGAGGCATAGAAGTCCGACAAGTTACAAAACTCTTAGGCCAGGAGACAGGATGGTTGGGTCCAGTTGTCGATGATTTTCGGTAGAGACGAAGAGACTTTGAATTAATTAATTAATTTATTACGCACCACCCTAGGTCATAAGTGGAATACAAGAATAAATAAAAAGATACAAAAATATACACAATTTCAGAGAAATTTAATAACAAATAAGAACCAAGCTAAAGGACATAAAAACCCAGAACTAATCTTTGAAAAGGGTAATACTTGCACCCTGAACTTGAAACTTATCCTTTGGCATTTTGAAAGATGGAGCAGGTGCTTTGTATTTCTAAGCAGCATGATTCTTATGTTTTATGGTTCCCTCTTTGTCATAACATGCCTTACGCCAGAACGAAATAAAAGAGAAGGAGCGCAGAAAATGCTGTATAATTTTTCTAAGGCTTTCCAGTTGTAGTGTCGCACAAACTTCGGTTTCCGCGACGAACATAAACGAAATGTGTGGGACACAAATATGCCTTGGAAAAACACCGGAACTTTGCTGCTTCATCGACCGAAAATGTTCGATTCAATACTTTCATTCCGATAAGAAACCATAGTTGCGTTTTTGCTGATACCATGGTATCTGTTACCACGGTAACTGGGTCTGCAATTAGCCGTTTTGCAGTTATCATGGTATCTGATATACGCTGCTCTGCAAAAGCGACTGTTACCGAAATTGCACTTTTCGAGGTCATCCCATAAGAAAAACAGATATCCAGCTATGTCATTGCTAAAGTTCTTTCTTAGCAATCTGACAAAATTTGATGAATGTGAGATGACTTTTCAGATACAACGACCAGTTACCACGGTCGGACCGTAGTATCTGAATATCTGATACCACGATAACGGGCCAGATACCACGATAACTGCAAAAACGCCTTTTGACCGTGGTATCAGATACCACGATAACTGCAAAAACGACTTTAGACCGTGGTAACAGATACCATGGTATTAGCAAAACGCAACTCATATCTAATACTAAAAAGTTCAACCAGATCCCTCTGGTTCGTACATGGTAGGCAGATGTACCCATACGGACAGAGATAGGCGAAGCCACAATTTACACAAAGCACAGATAATACAATTATCTGAATCAAGCGTACGGTTTCTCAGAGAAGTACGATGTACGTAAAACAGCTGCGAAAAATTACGAACGTTCACTGATGATTATCGGTAATAGTTCGGTAATAGTAAAGTCTACAGTTCCCTAAGCCACGCAGCAGGTAGGGTTTAGAAGCTAAGCTGTAGTGCACTCTCAAAATCACGGTAACCAGACCAAGCAAACTCGTACTCCCAGGTAGACCTGCCACTCCGTTTATCTTCGCACTGCCGCCGAAAAAGTTTAAACGGCGGCGCCCGGCCCTTCTTTTTCGGTGGGGGTACTTTTCATTGTTGTCACTGTGTCTTTTGACAGTGAAAAAGTAATCAGAAAGACCGTCATATACAGTTGATGTTTCTTTGAGTATGTCCACACCAATGTCCCGACCATTCAATTTTAGTTCAATTCAGTTTTAGTTCAACCCCAATTACGGACTAGCCGAATAGCAGGTGGTAAAGTCAATCATACTTTAATAGGAGCTGCAAGCTCATATGGCACTTGCAAGGCTGGGTCAGAGGATGAAGGTAGGAATTCTTCAGTTCGTGGGTTTGTTGTGATTATTTGTAAGCAAAACCCTTGAGATAATGGGTCCTTGGAAATCACGAGAGCGTATCGTTTGGTAATACATTTGGCTGTGATGATACGCACTTTAGGGGCGCTAGAAGTTCATCTGTAATCAAACTCTTGAAGCAAAAATGATGATGAGCTCATCGGGAGAATGAAATGTATATTTTAATCAAAAGTATCATTTGTACTTTAAGAAATTCAGTTGTAAACAAAACCCATGAGGCAAAAATATTCTAATCATGTCAAGTCTCTAATCTTCAAGTTTCATGGTCCTAGCACATCTGGAAGTACTGTAACTGGTGATCACCGGAATTCCGGACCCCCCTTCCTCCCCCCACAGTGCTCGAACCCGATCCAGTTCTGTCACTGATGAATCTAGGGCTTGTGCTTGTTCTTCCCACCAAGTTTCATCCCATTTGCCTTTCTCTTAGCGTGTCACAAGATTTACGGCTCCCCCCCCCCTGACTCCCTCCCATCCGAGACACGAGGTCTTTCCAAATATCAAGTTTCATTAAGATCTGATCACTCGTTCCAAAGTTATACGTACCTCTAGATTCCGGATTCCCCTTCCCTCCACTCCCCCCACGGTGGTCGGATCGGGGAAGTGACTATTTACAAGTTAGTTTGGTCGGGTCCCTGGTACGCTTGCCAAGTTTCACTGTCCCAGCCCACCTAAAAGTAACTTAACTCCGTATCACCGGAATTCCGGCCCCCCCCCTCCAACTCCCACCACAGTGCACGAATCCCGTCCGCGTCTGCCAATGATGTACCTAGGGATTGTGCTTGTTCCTCTCACCAAGTTTCATCCCGATCCCTCCACTTTAAGCTTGTCATATGATTTCCGGTCCCCCCCTGCGCCTCCCCCCCCCACATTCATCGGATTCGGTCCGGACTTGAAATGGAACATCTGAGACATGACCTCTCTCCAAATATCAACTTTCATTAAGATCCGATAACCCGTTCGAAAGTTATGCATGCCACTAAATTCCGGATTCCGGCTCCCCTCCCTCCCCCCACGATGGTCGGATCGGGCAAGTGACTATTTTCAACTTAGTTTGGTCGGGTCCCTAATATGCCTGCCAAGTTTCATCGTCCTAGCATATCTGGAAGTACCCTAACTCGCAAACACCGGACTAACCGACCGACCGACCGACAGACCGACGGAAAAGTGTTCGGTATATGGCACTTGGCCGGAAGGCAAGTGCCATAAAAACTAACCAAAATTATCAACATAGACTAAAAAGTGGCCCAGTTACATAGAAAATACTGAGAACATGAGAACAAACAATATAAAAAGTAACGATTCGGGCAATAGACAAGGGGGG
Source organism: Branchinecta lynchi (assembly GCA_023053575.1). Lineage (NCBI taxonomy): Eukaryota > Metazoa > Arthropoda > Branchiopoda > Anostraca > Branchinectidae > Branchinecta > Branchinecta lynchi. The sequence goes on from JAKZAP010000008.1 coordinate 9,728,974, forward strand.
GGGGGGGTACATAATAACGTACTTATTTCTGTTACGTAGGGTAACAAAGGAGGGGACACAACTATTCTTGTATCTCATGTGTCGGCAAAACGCTAGTTGAAGGGTAGGGACTGGTTCGAAAGCTTGTCTTTGAGGCATCTCCCTTTCTGTTGTAAGTGTGGGGGGGGGGGGCAGGATGTCGCGTAGGACTGGGTTCAGAAGAGACTGCCCTCCAAACATTCCGCACAATTTTTTACGACGGTGAGACAGGGTTGTCAGATTAAATGTGTATCCGTTACTAGGAGAGATCGGTATTGTATCCTCTGTAGAGCATACGATTGCTCGCGAATCACACCAAAATGCCATACATGACAGCAGTATTCTAGGACTGGGCGAATGAACGAAAAATAAATGCACAATAGATGTTCGGAAGGGACACCATTACGGGAAAGAAGTTCGAGTCTCTGAAGGCCCAGATTGGTCTTCTTTAAAATTGAATCTATGTGCTTTTCCCACTTCATATCATTCGCGGTGTGTACAGCCAGCAGTTTTATTTCTTTAACAGGTTGCGCACTGGGGAATGGAGGACAAAATTGGGTAGACTTTTTATGGCACTTGCCTTCCGGCCAAGTGCCATTTACCGATCAGTTTTCCGTCGGTCTGTCTGTCGGTCTGTCAGTCCGGTGTTTGCGAGTTGGGGTACTTCCAGATGTGCTAGGACGATGAAACTTGGCAGGCACATTAGGAACCCGACCAAACTAACTTGGAAATAGTCACTTGCCCGATCCGACCATCGTGGGGGGAGGGAGAGGAGCCGGAATCCGGACGGAATTTAGTGACATGCATAACTTTCGAACGGGTGATCGGAACTTAATGAAACTTGATATTTGGAAAAACGTCATGTCTCAGATGTCCCGTTTCAAGTCCGGACCGAATCCGATGAATGTGGGGGGGGGGGGGGGGGGGGTCGAAGGGGGGAACCGGAAATCATGTGTTACGGTTAGAGTTACATACAAGCCCTAGTTACATCGTTGACAGAACCAGATCGGATTCGTGCACTGTGGGGGGGTTGAAGGGGGGTTCCGGAATTCCGGTGATACGGAGTTGAAGTTACGTGCAGGTGGGCTAAGACAATGAAACTTGTCAGACAAGTCGGGATCCGACCAGATCAACCTGGAAATAGTCAACTTCTCGATCCGACCACCGTGGGGGGAGTGGAGGGAGGGGGAATTCGGAATCTTGAGGAATGTATAACTTTGGAACGGGTGATCGGATCTTAACGAAACTTCATATTTGGAAAGAATTCGTGTCTCGGATGACCCATTTAAAGTCCGGACCGGATCCGATGAACGTGGGGGAGAGGGGAGTCGGAGGGGGAACCGTAAATCTTGTGAATCGCTTTGAATGGAGCGATTGGGATGAAACTTCGTGGGAAGAACAAGGACAAGAACTAGATACATCAGTGACTAAACCGGACCGGGTTCGGGCACTGCGAGGAGTTGTCGGGGAAGGGGTGGGGTGGGGTGGGGGGTCCGGAATTCCGGTGACAGCAAATTAAGGCACTTCCAGATGTGCTAGGGCGATGAAACTTGGCTTGAACACTAGAAATTTGACAAGATTGGCTTAGATATTGGCTCTGACCATCCCTTAAAGTACTAATCCTAACCACAAAGTACAAAAAATACTTTTAAGCAAAGCATATATTTTTGCCTCAAGGGTTTTGCTTACAAGTGAATTTCTTAAAGTACAAACAGTAATTTTGAGCAAAATATAGATTTTCACGATTCCAATGAGCTTATCATCATTTGTGCTTCAAGAGTGTTCATTACAGATGAATCTCTAACGCCCTTAAGTGCGCATCATCACGGCCAAATGCACAAATAAAATAGTTTTTACGAACAATACTTTCTCGTGATTTCTAAGGAGCCATGATCATTCTTATCCGAACGGTTTTGCTTACAAATGATCGCAACAAACCACGAATTGACGAATTCCTTCCTTTCTCCTTTGACCCAGTCTTGCAAGTGCCACATGAGATTCCAGCTCTTGTTTTAAAAGAGATCGTTAGGACCGCTGATTTTTCCGTGTTTACAACCACCTGGTCTGCAGATACTTCATCACGAATATCACCTATGATTTGTTGTGCTTTGCTTTTTACATTTCTACAGCAGACTTCTAACAGGTAGAGCTTATCTACGTATTTCCAATGATCATCCCTTAATGTCGCAAGCTCATTGACCATAACCAGAAACAGCCATGGTGATTTGTTGGACGTTACGAGGACGTTACTGACCTGGGTCTTGTATTCTCAAAAAAAATGTGAGAGCATATATTGCCGCCATGAATCACTCGGACCAACGACATCTAACCAGTTGCAATCTTGACGACCAATACTGGAATCGAATGTCGACGGAAGGCCGTGATCGTGTTCTTGATATGCTGTTCTTTGTTGACAAGTAAATCCGGTAACGCTTTACGTGATATATTTGTATGGCACTTGTATTGTTTTGCTCAAGTACCAGAAAATGCGATCGTAATGTCTGTCTTTCTGTGCGACTTTAGCTAGTTCGGGCACTTCCAGATAAGCTAGGCAACGATAATTGGCATGCGCAGAACGAACCGTAAAACTGCTGACACCTTCATTCCAGGATCCCATTATTGGGTGGGGGGGGGGGAGAGTCTTATCTCGTGTTTTAACTATAGTTCAGGTAGTAATCAAATTTGAGAATGATAGTTTTGTTTATAAGTAATCATTTGTTAGATCGTCCGATGAACTTTAAATCGTCCGATGAACTTTATTTTTTTTCATTCAGTTTGTCTGAACTCCTGAAAAGTATCATAAGTGTTATCGTAGGCTATAGGCCTAACAACCTACTTATTAATTGCCATATTTGCTGTTAGTACTCTGGCTCTTTCCCAGGAACTCCATGGGGAGTCGAGGGAAGCCATATATGAAAACAGAGGGAGTCACTTCCTGGGGCCTATCCAGGTTGAAAAGAACGAGAACACGTGGAATGTGTCCGTTTTCGATTTTCTTCGAAAATTTGCCCATTTCCTTGCCAAATTCATTTAGGTGACGAAATAAAATTAGTCTGTAAGATCTATGGTCTACTTTATTTTCACTTTTCTTTGATTTGATTTGCTGATATAATTTTACAACTGCACAGTTTACACAAAAAAAATTGACCTCCGAAATTGACGTCCTTGCTCCTTAGTCCCGAGTACAACCAAAAATGCACGGACTCTGCAGGTATGGAACGGCGAGATGACGCCTTATACCAGAATAGCTGAAATTGTGTTGATAAGCTATCTGGCTGGTCACTCAACCGATATTTTTATACTAACCATTTACATATACAGCCAATTCAGACACGAAATGCTCCAGACTGTGGCCCCAAAGTTGCAAAATGTCAGTTAATAAAGTCGGAAAACGGTGCCAAGCAGCGGCACGGCGCTGCCAAAAATAAAATCGGCGTGGCCTCGGGGTCTATGCCCAGGATACTGAAGGATACGGCGCGGTCGATTAATTGATAGGAATTCTCCTCCAACCAAACACTGCCGCAGTAAAGCACACTTGGTTAGATTTATTTCTTTTAGGATAGTTCTGCTGAGAACAAAACTTCTCGTGATAATCCTCAGTTTAATTCTGTAATTTTCTGCTGGTGAAAAACTAAGGAGTCTGAGAATGGGGGTAGCAAAAATAAACATTAGCTTTATTGTTATTCCAGTATTTCTTGGCAGAACTTTAGTGATCAGTTCGCGTAAACCATGAACGAAAGGTCTTCGTTAAGTTTAAAACCAAGGTATTTCACATGCGGTACACTTTCTGGTGTTCCGCTTTCTTAAGCAATAAGAGTAGCCACGGGTAAAAATTGGACGGCCAATCAAATATGATAAAATTTGACTTGCTTGCATTAATCTTTGTCTTGTTAAAACTCTGCAGCGCCTGGACTAAGGGTCTCAGTTATCGATTATTGTAGTAACTCGCCAGTCTTAGCCACATAATCCTCAAAGAAAGCTAATGCTTCATTATGAGGGTTAGAAGTCATTTGCAATACGTTATTACAGCCACCTGGATTAGCCCTAGGGAGGTCGTTAATAAACAAGACCAAAGGTTTCGATGGGATCCCAAAAGTTCAAATTTGATCCAGACAATTGGGTCTTGTCTTCGCCAGATACAGTCTTCGCCAGACTCCTTGAACACTTTTACTATTAAAATTTAGAAAAATATTAAGGCAAAATAGCTAATCATATGAGAAAACCAAGTTCAGATATGGATTCAGCATGTGTGTTTACCCCTTTAAGTCATATCTATTTTGACGAAGCAGATGGAAACTTCCTGCCTTACCTCTGCCAATTTTCCGGTTTCGGCAGAATTCCGGAACTACTTGTCCGGCGAAAAAATAAAGCTCAAAAACGAATTCAGCATGTCTCCTTACCCCTACATCCAACCTCGAATCAACTTCCAATTAAACTCTAACTTTTAACAATTTTTCCGGTTTCAGCCGGATTCCGAGCGATCTATGCGTCCGGTGAGAAAATGGTTGTCATATGCGAACTCGAACTCAGCATGTCTACTTACCCGAAAATCGAACATCTTATCAAATTTAAATAAAACTGTTACTTTAAACAAATTCTCCGGTTTTGGAGAATTGTCCGGCGAGAAAATAATTTTCATATTCGGACTCAGCACGTTTCCTTGCCCCTAAATCGAACCTCCAGTCAACTTCATATTACTTTTCACAAATATTCCGGTTTTCGCCGGATTCCGGGTGAACTATTTGTCCGGCGAGAAAATAAGTTTCATATTCGGATTCAGCATGTCTCCTTACCCCTAATTCGACTATTTCATTAGCTTTTTAAAAATATTTTTGGTTCCCGTTAATTTTAAACCCCTCCCCCACCCCTAAATATAGAGCTACATAGGATCCCAAAACGTAAGTGGAGGGATACCTATGACATCGTAAAAGTTGTTCGTCCGTCCGTCTGTCCGTCTGTTAGCACGATAACTCTCGAAGGGAATGAGATATTTTGATGAAACTTGGTGTGAGGACTCTTTGGGTCAAGGCTAAGCTCAAGTTCGTAGATTGGCTCTGTATCCCCTACATTTAGGGGTGGGGGAGGGGGTTTAAATTAAGGGTCAAGCAAAATATTTTTAAACAGCTAATGTGATAGTCGATTATGGGGTAAGAAGGCATGCTGAACACGAATATGCAAAATATTTTATCGTCCGACAAGTAGTTCGCTCGGAATCCGGCAACAACCGGAAAGTTTGTTAAAAGTAAACGTTTCATTTGAAGTTGATTAAATGTTCGATATAGGGGTAAGAAGACATGCTGAACACGATGGTGAAAACCACTGTCTCGCCGTAAGAGTAGTTTGTCCGGAATCCGGCGAAAACCGGAAAGTTGGTTAAAAGTAAAAGTTTGAGTTAGAGTTGATTAAATGAAGTCGATTTAAGGGTAAGTAGACATGCTAAACAATTATGTGAAAAGCATTTTATACCCAGACAACTAATTCGCCTTAAATCCGGCCAAAACTGGAAATTTTTAAAAAAGTAGTAAGTTTTATTTGAAGCTGATTAGATGACAGATTTAGGGGTAACTAGAGACGCTGAGTCCGTGTATGACAATCATTTTATTACCGGACATATAATTCGTCCTGAATCCGGTTGTAACCGGTTTTTTTTTAGAAGCTAAAGTTTTATGAAACTGATTAGATGTTCTTACGGATAAGGAGATACCGGAATTCGATTCTGAATTTAATTTTTTTGATGGAAAGGTAGTTCGCTTGGAATTCGGCCGAAACCAGGAATTTGGCAGAAGTAAAGCAGGAAGTTTTGGTCAGTATCGTCAAAATAGATATGGTGGCTGATAGAGGTATATCTGAACTTGGTTTTCTCTAATGATTAGCCTGGCAAAGACAAGACCCAGTTGTCTGGATCAAATATTAGATTTTGGGATCCCATCGAAACCTTAGGTCTTGTTTTTACATAGTATTTGTATAAACCGAAATATTTTAACCCATGTAAGGGCTTTTGTATTTGCTGCTTGTACGACAACCCAAGACTCACCCAGACGTGAAGAATTTGAGTTTTTTGTTTTTTTTAAGTCTGTATTTCCAGGGTTAAAATCACGGCAGAAGAAAGTAGGAAAATGAGAGGGAAGATGTTTCGCGTGTCGGCTTAAGAAAGTAGGAAAATAAGAGGGAAGATGTCTTCGGTGAAATGGATGATCTGCGGATAACTGACAAACGAAGTAATCCGTTTTAGTGGAGTGTTTCTTGGAACAATCCACTATTGCGAGCGCTGTAGCAGCTTTCGGTTTTCGGTTTCCGGCTTTCACCGTATTCTGTGGAGCATCATATCTCATGAACCAGTGCAAGTATCAAGTTCAAGCTTGGTACACTATTGGGTATTTGTGTCTAGTTGTACCTTTTGAGGGTCCCAACCCCCCGATCCCAACTCGGTTGGGGTCAGACTATGAAAGTAAAACGTTTATGACATTTTATATACAAACAGCTTTAGAACCAAGACATTTCACATCCCGAATAACCAAACAAGCATTGAAATAACCTAGTTTGTAATCGTCATACTTTAAAGGCTTTAAATGTAAACAAACCGCAAGTATAAATCCAAAGAAATGTGGAAGATCTTGCACTGATCCTGCCAGCCAGTCCGGCCCTTTAAACTTCTTTTCCGTTAGCAAGGTAATAACAAGTGCAATAAACCAAATCGTAGCAGCCTAATTTCACGATTGTCTCAATTCATTAAGAACGGCGTATCATCGATCATATGACAAAACAGTCCATTTTCCAACTGTTCATTAGATTAAAGTATGTCGCGTCTTCTTATTAGTTGCTGTTACACCAAAATCCTCAACCATAGATATATCTCCCCAAATATATAAGAGTAGGACCAGCTTTAGAGTTTGATTCCAGCCACGGGTCAAAAACTTTTTTCATGCGCAATTTCGGCCCACTTGCCCATGAACGGGGAGGGTATGGGTGGTTCAACTCCACATATATATCCCCAACCCCTATGATCCAAAAGCACAAAGGAATTTCATCGCCTTATCTCTAGTTACTGTCAAGTTAAAAACATTAAAAAATGGGCAGTCTGGGCCCAATTGCCCCTGAAACAAGTAGGGGTGGGGTTTGGGACCTGTAAAAAGAGACCCCAATGCTCATGAACCTACCAAGTTTCCACTTGATACCTGTTGATTCCTGTCATGGGTAAAGAACTTTACTCCTGGGCAATCTGGGCCCAGTTGCTCATGAACGGGGTTGGTGGGGAAGGTGCAACTTTAAAAGCAATTCTCCAGCCCTAGGATCCACACGTACAAGGAATTTCATCGTCCTATGTCCGGTTCTGGTTTATTCATTAGCGGTTTATTCATTTATTCATTATTCACTAGCGAGATAATTAGTTAATTCGTAAACTTCCGGCTTTGGCCAGATTCAGACTAGACAGTCCATCCGAGAGGAGAATAAACTGGTATAACTACCTTCCTGTCGGTCCATGCGGAGAACTATCTCCTTATTTTTAAGCTCCTACTTCACCCCGACTACGGCAAAATACTGATCTATTGAGAAAATAGAAAACAGATATGGTTTAGCCGACATACATTCTTACCCCCAAACGAAAACTCCAATCGACTTCAGAGTTAAGTTTCATTCTAACCAAATTTCCTTCTTTTTTTTTACGGGATTTCGAACGAATTACTTGTCCCGCGAGAAAGTAAACATCGGATGGATCCAACACTTATTTTTACTCCGATATCGAATCTTTAATCAACCTCAGAATTTTTATTTTTTTTTACGAATTTCTAGTTTTGGCTGGAGCCGGTGGTGAACTATTTCAATATCGAGCATCTAATCGACCGTATACAAAACAACTTTACTTTTACCGACTTTTCGGTTATGGTCGGATTCCTGGCTTAATATGTGTCCGGCAAGATAATACATGTCACCTTACACCCACACCAGCCTTACCCCATCGATAAACTTTTAATTTCTCAATAGGATGGATTCTGGGCGAACCACTTGTCTTTATACTTTTATTTCTACCAATTTGTGCCGGATTCTGTCGGGTAAAAAATAACCGAGTCCATCCATACTGCATCCATCCATACTGCGATTTTCGTCAAACCAGTTGATTTTTTTCATGAAAACAGTCGGTTTTTCTGAAGATCAGCCTATTTTTCGCCAAATCAGTCTCCGTAATATTTCTCCGTAAATCAGTCGATTTTTTTTGTTTTTTTATCAAAACTGTCGTTTTGTTTTGAAAACAGTCTTTTTTGTGCCAAAACAGTCGGTAAAAATTACCAGCCAGTCGGTAAATGCCTTGTCCCCCCCCCAAAAAAAAAAATTTTGGCAAGCGACAGCAACAGCTTATGTCGACGGCTAGCAAGGGAATCTAGGCCAAACTGTTCAAGGAGGGCACAGTATGGGACTTTTGTCACTTTTGAAATTACTTACAATGCACGAAATTGAACTCTGCCAATCATGTCTGACTGCTCCTGCGTCAGGCCATCATGCCAAACGGGGGAGCAGTCTTCTAAGCAGGACCGTATAAAAGATGTATAAACTCGCAAAAGGTGATCTGAAGGTATTCCGTGCCGAGACAGCAGCTTCAGAGAGCTAATACCTGCATTAGCGCTTCGAACCATCATTTCCTTCTCCCGCTTTAGATCAGCAGTAAGATACACCCCAAACAGTTGGAGTTCAGCTACATGACTGGACGCAGGAAGGGGGGGGGGGTGAAAATGGGGGATACTTTTGAGGAAAGAAAAGGTCAGTACAACAGACTTTTGGACATTGACAGTCATCTTTGTCTCCAGCAGCATCGTCTGATATATCAGCCATGAATGTAGCTGCACTGCTTTGGATGTTTTTGTAGCACAGACTGCAAGAGATAAATCATCAACATATTTCCAGCAATCTGGCATGCTTATTGCCAGCTCGTTTATTCATAATTCGAAAAAGTACTGGTCCAAGTGTTGTAGGCACACCAAAAAAGATAGGCAATTCAGCAGAGAAAGTTGACTTGTATTGTGACTGTACTCTGTGTTCTGTTTGAAAGGAAATTAGCTTCAATTCGTGCCAGAAAAGGGTGGACATTAAACTTGGAAAGAAGTTGCTTTAACAGTGTACTATGGCAAATTAGGTCAAAAGCGTTTTTAAGGTCAATAACTATTAGGTTTACCCAACGTTCAGGCTCATCCAAATGTTTGAGGATTTTATCCAGCACACTTACAGATAATGCGCAGTTGACGTTTTAGGGATGTTTCCAAACTGTCTAGGATCAATAAGCTCTATTGCTTGTTTCTTTAACCAAGCAGCCAGGAAACTATCATACACTTTGCTAAACACGGGTTATTGTAATCAGTCTACCTCTAGAAAAATCATTTGGCGCATTTTTTTTTTTTGGGGGGGGGGGGGGGTTGTAACATATCCTTTTTTCCAAATAGACGGGTAATCACTCGATTAAAAATGTGGGCCAAAGGGAAACATATTTTATCAAGGAATGCTTTAATTAATTCCACAGGGATTTCAACCGGTGTTACACTAGTTCTTTTCAAAACACTTAGCTTTCCTTTTACCTCCTTTGGCGAAGTAGTAGGAAAATCATTAAAATTAAGAGGAGGACTCGGTATTTCATCTTTTGTAAGAGGAGGGATTGACTGGACAATACTTACAAGGTCGGCATTCAGCTTATTTGCCGTTACAGATTCTTTTTCATCTAAATTAAAATCCACTTCTTTCTCTTTTTTTCCAACTATATTTTTATTTCTCTGTTTCTACCATAAAAAGGTAAATATTTTTTTGGTAGTTCTATCAGTAATCTGTTTTGGGGATCCCAGAATGTAAGTGGAGGATACCTATGACTTCGCAAAAGTTGTCCGTCCGTCCGTCTGTGAGCACGATAACTCTCGAAGGGAATGAGTTATTTTGATCAAACTTTGTGTGAGGATTCGAGTGCGTAGGTGGGCTATGTAGCCCTACATTTAGGGGTGAGGGAGAGGTTTTCAGAACAAGGGGTAAGAAGACATTCTGAACAAGATTATGAAGACCAATTTCCCACCGGACAAGTAGTTCGCCCGGAATCCGGCTAAAACAGGAAAGTCTGTTAAAAGTAAAAGTTTTATTTGATGTTGATTAGATGTTCTGTTTAGGGGTAAGAAGACATGCTGAACACTTAAGTGAAAATAATTTTCTACCCGGGAAAGTAGTCCGCCCGGAATCCGGCCAAAACCGGAAATTTGTATTTTGAAGTTGATTAGATGTTCGATGTTCGCTGAACTGGTTTTTGAGCTTTAGTGAGGCAATTTAGTTGAGCAGAATTCAGGCAGGTAGTTTCGATCTGTTTTGTTAAAACAGATGTGACTTGTAGCAAGAATGCTTATAGGGATAAACACACATGCGGAATCCTTATTTGAACTTGGTTTTCTCAGATGATTAGCTATTTCGCCTTATAATCAGTTTGTAAATTATAATAGTAAAAATGTTCAGGGAGTCCGGCGAAGACTGGATCTTGCTAAGATAAGACCCAATAGTCTGGATCAAGACCCAATAGTGATGGATCCCATCGTAACGTTTCGTCTTGTTTGTTTATTTGTACACCATTTCTGCTTAAAAGACACGTCTGTAGATGTAAAACACGAATTTTGTAACTGAAAAATTGAATCAAATGTTCACAAAATTGAAATATTCGGAGTCCTCTCGAAAATTTTGAAAAACTGAAACAATTAACAAAAATGACAATAAAGAAAAATAGGCAAATTTTCGCAATTTTCGGGAGATTTGCGCCTCAGACACTACGCAATCATGTCCAATAAACACGGCATGCAATAATGCCAAAACAAGATTGTGGGACCCAAAACTGTAGTGTAGGTCAGTGGCAGGTGAATCATTTGTTTAACTCGAAGCAAAGCCATCACTCTTATATATACCGATCACTCTTCGGTCGGTCGGTCCACTGTTCCCGAGTTAGGTACTTCCAAAAGTGCTAGGACGATGAAACTTGGCAGAAGCCTCAGGGACCCGACCAAACTAACTTAGAAATATTCCCTTTCCCGATCAGACAACCGTGGGGGGGGGGGTGGAGGGATGGGGAATCCGAAATCTTGAGGTAAGTATAACTTTCGAACGGGTGATCGGATATATCAAGTCCTGACCGGATCAGATGAATGCCGGGGGGGGGGGGGGGTCCGAGGGGGAGCCTGAACGTTTGTGACAGGTTTAGAGTGGGGCGATTGTGATGAAACTTGGTTGGAAGAACAAGCAAAAGCCCTAGATACATCAGTGACAGAACCAGACCGGATTCCGGGGCACTTGGGGAGAGTTTCGGGGGAGGGGGGTTCGGAATTCCGGTGATCGTAGTACTTCCACATGGGCTGGGACGATGAAAATTGGCCTGGACATTAAACACTTGACAAGATTGGCTTAGAAATATTCAGTTCCCCGATCTGACTATCTTGGGGGGAGTGGAGGGATGAAGAATCCGGAATCTTGAGGCATGTATACTTTCAAACCGTTGATAGGATCTTAATGAAACTTGATATTTGGAAAGTACTCGTGTCTCAGATTTCCAAAACCAACTCCGGACATGTTCCGATTAATGTGCGGGGTTGGGGCGGTTGGAGGGGATAATCGGAAATCCCGTGACACACTTAGAGTGTTTTGACTGGCGGGAAGAAGAACCTCAAGCCGTAGATGCACCAGTGACAGAACCGGACTGGATTCGGGCACTTGGAGGGAGTTGGGGGGGGGGGTACGAAATCCCGGTGATCGCGAGTTAAGGTACTTCTAGATGTGCTAGGACAATAAAACTTGACTAAACTTGACCAAATTGGCTTAGCAAATGTCAATTCCCAGATCCGATCATCCAAAAAGTACAAAAAGTACTTTTAAGCAAAATATACATTCTCATGATCCTTTTTGCCTCAAAGGTTTTGCTGTCAAACGAATTTCTAGCTTCCTTAAAGTGCGCATCTTAATGGCAATGATACATTTCAAGATCCCCGAGGGCCCATGTGCCACAGGGGTTTTGCTTAACAATGAATTGCCAGCATCCTTAAAGTGCACATCTTAACCGGAACGTCAAAAAAATACTTTTGACCGGACGGTATTATGGTTCATGATCCTAAAGGGCTGATGGTCATTTTTGTCTCGAGGCTTTAGGTATCATCACAGCCAAGGGCTAAAATAAAATATTTTTATCAAACGATACATTCTCATGATTTTCAAGGGCACAAGATCATTCTTATCTGAAGGGTCTTGTACACAAATGATCTAAACAAACCCACGAACCGGCAAACTTCTACTTTCATCCTGTGACCCAGCCTAGCAAGTTCCATGTGAGCTTCTAGCTCTTGCTTTAGTTTTCATTCATAAACCAGCTAAATATTTAGCTTTTATTGTTTGGAATCCCAAAACGTAAGTGGCGGGATACCTATGACATCGCAAAAGTTGTCCGTCTGTCTGTCCGTCCGTCCGTCTGTCCGTCTGTGCGCTCTGTGACTCTCGAAGGGAATGAGATATTTTGATGAAACTTGGTGTGAGGATTCTTTGGGTCAAGAGGAAGATCGAGTCCGTAGATGGGCTATGTAGCCCTACATTTAGGGGTGGGGAAGGGGGTTTAAATTAAGGGGCAAATGAAATATTTTTAAACAGATAATGGGATAGTCGATTATGGAGTAAGAAGACATGCTGAACACGATGGTGAAAACCATTTATGCGCCGGACAAGTACTTAGCCCGGAATCCGGCCAAAACCGAAAGTCTGTTAAAAGTAAAAGGTTTATTTGAAGTTGATTAGATGTTCGATTTAGTGGTAGAAGGACATGCTGAAAACGATGGTGAAGACGATTTTGTTAAAAGTAGTTGATTAGATGTTCGATTTAGGTGTAAGAAAACATGCTGAACACGGTGGTGAAAACCATTTATGCGCCGGACAAGTACTTAGCCCGGAATCCGGCCAAAACCGAAAGTCTGTTAAAAGTAAAAGGTTTATTTGAAGTTGATTAGATGTTCGATTTAGTGGTAGAAGGACATGCTGAAAACGATGGTGAAGACGATTTTCTCGCCGGACAAGTGGTGCGCCCGGAATCTGGCCAAAACCGGAAAGTTTGTTAAAAGTAAAAGTTTTTTATTTGGAGCTGATTAGATGTTCGATTAGGGGTAAGAAGACCTGCTGAAACACTTGTGTGAAAACTATTTTCTACCCGGGCAAGTAGTTCGCCCGGAATCGGGCCAAAACCGGAAAAGTTCGGAAGTCGGAAAAAATCTATTTAGGGGTAAGAAGAGATAATGAATTCGTGTATGAAAATATTTTTTACCGGGACATATAGTTTGACCGGAATCCGGCTGGAGCCGGAAAATTTGTTATAAGCTAAATTTTATTTGTAGTTGATTAGATGTTGAATATTGGGGAAAGAAGATACGCTGAGTTCGTTTTTGAGCTTTCTTTTTTCGCCGGACAAATAGTTCCGGAATTCGGCTGAAACCGGGAAATCGGCAGAAGTGGCAGGAAGTTTTCGTCAAAACAGATATGACTTATAGGGGTAAACACACATGCTGAATTCATATATGAACTTGGTTTTCTCAGGTGATAAGCCATTTGTCCTTAATCTGTTTCTGAATTTTAATAGTAAAAATGTTCAAGGAGTCAGGCGAAGACAAGACCCAATTGTCTGGATTAAATATTGAATTTTTGGGATCCCATCGAAACCTTTGGTATTGTTACTGTGGTGCTGGAAAATACTCTGCAAGTGCTCAGCAGTGTACTTCTGAATCGGACCACTAGCTAGATTAAACTAGGTCGTACCGAGTTTTGGTTCAACCCAACATCTTGAATGTGTGTGATCTAGACGCCGCGAGTGGAAGAGGTGTGATAACATATTGAATTAAGATCTGGAGTTCGGTTATATTTGCGTTATCTTTCCTTACCGGTGCCATGTGGCCTCGAGCCAAGCTTTATGATTTTTTGCGCCCTAGACCAGAGTAAGACGGAGTCAAACTAGATTTTACGAAGATTAGATATCAAGTAATAAGATATTGAATATCTTCCTTTTGAAATCTCTGGCCCCGTAATTAAATCGGACTCCCTTGTAGCTGGCACGGACAGGAGCCAAGAAAGTGGAGACGGTCAGCCAGCAAACGCTGTAATTAAACTGTACCCTGGAATACCATTCATCTGATATAAGAATGGTTTGTTGGAGAGGCGTGTGAGCCTTGGACACTCTAGGAGGCTCTGAAGTAGGAGTCATAGACTTCTAAATTCAAAATTGGTTTCTTGTTTATTTATCACGGTAACTATCCCTTGTATATGTCCCTCACATAACTAGTAGTTCAAATGCTGGGGATGTAAACGGTTTAGACAAATTATGCCTGGAGCGGGATCACTGTTCCTGTACACCCCGTTACTAACTGGCGATTGTCGTGGTTGTTGAAATGTGTTACCGACCGAGATTCGGTATATATTCATGTCATCTTTTTACATAACCGAACAGAAAAATCTAGTGATAAAAAAAAATTGAAAAAAAATTGAATTTCAACAAACATGGAACATCTGAGACAATAGCTCTTTACACTTGCCAAGTTTCATTCAAATCCGGTCTCCCGTTCAAAAGTTACAATGCCAGTAGATCCCTGATTCCCCATCCCTCCATCCCCCCCGATGTTCGGATCGTGCAAACGCCTATTCTCAAGCCGGTCTATTCGGATTCCTCAGATTCCTGCCGAGTTTCATAATCCTATTACATCAGGAAGTACCGAACTCTTTGGATCACCAGAATCCCCCCGCACTCCTCCCACAGTGCCGGAATCCGGTCCTGTTATGTCAATGATGTATCTAGGACTTGCGCTGTCTCTTCCTACCAAGTCTCATCCCGATCCCTCTACTCTAACTGTTTCCCAGTATTTCCGACTCCCCCTCTCTCCATCTCCCCCAAATTCACCGGATCCGGTTCGGCTTTGAAGTGGGTCGTCTGAGATACGAGGCATTTCTAAATATCAAATTTCATTAAGATCTGATCACCCGTTCAAAAGTTATAAATACCTCAATATTCCGGATTCCCCCTCTCTCCACTCCCCCACGATGCTCGGACCGGGGAAATGACTATTTCTAACTTCATCTTTTGGGGTCTTTGATATGCCTGCCAAGTTTCATCGTCCTAGCTTATGTGGAACTGCCCAAACTAGCAAAACCCGCACGGACGGACAGAAATTGCGACCGGTAAGCGAACAGTATTCAGAGAGACACGTAGGACCGACGCGCCACAAGCCATTCAGATTTTGATCAAATGTGTACGTGGAATATCAGAAATCAGTAGGCGACTAAGACGTGCCAACATATGTTTCTTGAACTTCGTTGCCTACCGGAAAAGAGTATGGTTGCTTCCTTGCTAAAGCTATTTGCAGTGTTGAAGGAACTTCACATCAGTGAATGAGATGTTTACTCAACATCTCTTTCCAGGGCTTTGAATGTTTACTTAGATTCCTTCCTGGAAAGTTATGTAGAGGCTTTCTTTTATCTTGAAAGTAAAAAACAAGAAGTTTTGTTTTCCCAGGGAAAACGTTCTCGGGCAAGCATATTTCAAGAACTGCTGACACGACGTTTTCATCAGGGCCGATAAGAGAGATTTCGCGATCTTCAGAAATAATGCTTCAGTAGGAAACTGTCAAGTTCTACCAAAAAGGAACTGATAAGAGGTCCTTAAGATCCTTCAAATTTTACTTCTGGCGCTCTCTGACCAAAACGACAACCGATGATGATCACGGATGCGTAGCGTATAACTAGATTAGTGTTGGGCGATATTCGATATCGATAACGATATATCGATATACCGGACCTAATATCGATATCGAATATCGAAACATAAATATCGATATCGAAAACGAAATTTTTTATTCATAATTATTGTAAATAGTCCAACATAACCTACATTTATATATCCGAAATTGGAGCAAAATGTTTTCCGTAAAGCAGTTCGTATTTATTTGGAGTTTGGGATGATGCAAGATGCTATTTAATGACAATTTCATTAGGAAATTTTGGCGAAGTGAGACGTATGCCATAGCGAAACATACTAAAGAAATATCGATATCGATTATCGAATATCGAAAGTGAAAATATCGATATATCGATATGTCGAAAAATCTAAATATCGCCCAGATGCCGAAGAAAATAGATAGTATCAACATTATAAGTAGTTTACTGAAAGACAGAAAATTTACCCGGGCGGATTTGAACAAGCTATGGAAGTTTCAGAGCCCAGGTCTTTATGGGATCCCAGAACATAAGGGGAGGGATACCTATGACATCGTAAAAGTTGTCCGTCTGTTAGAACGATAACTCTCGAAAGGAATGAGATATTTTGATGAAACTTGGTGTGAGGGTTCATGCTGAACACGGCAAAACATTTTCTCGTCAGTAGTAGTTCGTCCGGATTCCGGCGAAAACCGAAAGTTGGTTAAAAGTAAAAGTTTCGTTTGAATTTGATTAAATGTGTGACTGAGGGGTAAGAAGACATGCTGAATACGATTTTGAAAACTATTTTCTGGCCGGATAAGGAGTTTGTCCGGAATCCGGCAAAAACTGGAAAGTTGGTAAAAGTAAAAGTTTCATTTGAAGTTGATTAAATGTTCGATTTTGGGGTAAGTAGACATGCTGGACACCTATATGCATTACAAGTGCACTTACAAGCATTTTCTAACCGGACAACTAGTTCGCTCGGAATACGTCCAAAACCGGAAAATTTGTTAAAAGTAAAAGTTTTATTTGAAGTTGATTAGATGCTAGATTTAGGGGTAAGAACAGATGTTGAGTCTATATATGACAACCATTTATAAGTTGAAGTTTTATTTGAAATTAATTAGATCTTCTGTATCGGGATAAGGAACGCTGACTTCGATTCTTATTTTTTTTTTTTTTTTGCTGGACAAGTAGTTCGCTCGGAATTCGGTCGAAACGGGAAATTTGGCAGAAGTAAAGCTGGAAGTTTCGGTCAATATCGCCAAAATAGATACGGCTTATTAGCCTGGCAAACACTGGATCTGGCGAAGACTGTCTAGGGAACCGGGAGTCGTACTTTATGTCCTACGGGCTACGGAACCGGTAGTTCTCACGGAAATCAAACCACATGAGCTGCGATTCCGGGATCTGACGTCATTAACTAACGGAAACTTGTATGTGCTGGCTCCCGTTCCGGTAGTAATTCGAAATAGCTCACGGAAACTTCATCGCACCAGCTTCTCGTCCGGTAGTCTCACGGAATTGTGTACTCAGAAGCTAGGGAGCCGTTAGTTGATACCGGAAACTGTAGAATTGGAGCTTCTGTTCCGGTAGTAGTCGCGTTTTTAACAGATCGACTGGCGATTGGGACTTGTTCCCGGGTTCATCCAGTTGACCGTTTTTTGTCGCTTGATAGGGGAGCGAGAACAAGCCTTCGAAAAACGGTCTCAATCAGTCAATAAATCAGTCCATCCCCACAACTCTTCCCTCGGCAGTCTCTGAAACTGCTGCAGTACTGGCGCTTCCTGAGGTGTAAATTGTACGTTTTCGGGTCCACATGTTTCAGTTTTCAAAATTTGGCACCAAGTTTGACTGGACCTCCAAGAGAAAGGTGCATCGGATCGACTGTTGACTTTGTTCCCAGTCGATCTCCAGTCAAGCGACAAAAACGGATCGACTGGACCTCCAGTCGACAGTCGATCGCAAAAAACGGCAACTTTCTTTCCAAGCGATTGCAAAAAACGCGACTAGTGTCTACGTGGAATATAGAACTTACGGAACAGTTTGGATGAGAGCTAGGATGCCGGGATTTTCACTGACTTAGAGAAAATAACATGGGACAAAATCCACTACCGGAACCCATATATTGAGAGCTAAGGTACCGGTAGCAACGACTATTTGCTTGAAAATTACCAGCTCACGGACACAGATGGCTATGGGCTAGGGGTTCCGGTAGTGACGAAAAAAAAAATTGAACTCACGTACCCATGTCAGTGCAGACTAGGAAACCGGAAGCAAATATTTTTAACTAACGGAACTCAGCTTCTGCGGACTGGGGTTCCGGTAGGTCAAAAACAAAATAAGATTTTTTACTGGCTTCAGTGAGCTGTACCGTACTCAAAGTCCATATTGACACGCGTCCGTGAGTTTGTAATTTTAATTTTTGGCACTACCGGAACCCCAGCCAGCAGGAGCTGGGTTCCGTGAGTCAAAAATATTCACTTCCGGTTTTCTAGTCTACACTGACATGGGTCCGTGAGTTCAATTTTTTTTTTTTTTCGTCACTACCGGAACCCTAGCCCATAGTCACCTCTGTCCGTGAGCTGGTCATTTTCAAGCAAATAATAGTTGCTACCGGTACCTTAGCTCTCAATATATGGGTTCCGGTAGTGAATTTTTTCCCATGTTATTTTCTCTAAGTTGGTGAAAATCCCGGCATCCTAGCTCTCATCCAAACTATTCCGTGAGTTTTATATTCCATGTAGACACTACCGGAACAAAAGCTCCAATTATACAGTTTCCGGTATCAACTACCGGCTCCCTAGCTTCTGAGTACACAATTCCGTGAGGCTACCGGACGAGAAGCTGGTGCGATGAAGTTTCCGTGAGCTATTTCCAATTACTACCTGAACGGGAGCCAGTACATACAAATTTCCGTTAGTTAATGACGTCAGATCCCGGAATCGCAGCTCATGTGGTTTGGTTTCCGTGAGAACTACCGGTTCCGTAGCCCTAGGACATAAAGTACGACTCCCGGTTCCCTAGACAGTGCCCAGTTGTTTGGATCAAATATTAACTTTTTGGGACCCCATCGAAACCTTCAGTTCAGTTCAAATTCAACTAGACCTACGTTGCCCGGGCAACGTGAAGTGTTGCGGCAACCTTTGTCCGGCTTCGCCGAATAAAGTGTTGCGAGAGCAACACTTTGGTTTTGTTTCTTCGCTGTCGGTAAAGTGCTGAAATTATCAACTTATCGAAGCTTTTAAAATGGTATGTTCTAAAAAGAATAATCACATGATCAAAAGCTGTTCTTTAGCGTTGTAAAACCAACAACAAAACAATATTGGAAGAAGGGACCAAATTGACTTTGCGGTCAGTTGAACTTTATCCTTTTCAATCGTAGATATCGTGACGGATGAAAACTTGGAACAATATCTTATATAATCTAGTTGATATTATAAAGCTATCCGTAACTTTTCACGATTAAAATACCATAGATGACACTATTAATTATTACAAAACTACCTTATTGTTTTACATTACCGTATCGTTTGTACCCGTTGCGTTAACAGTTAATCCTACGTTATAGCGATAGACCATCGATACAAACTTTCTTACCGTCATATTGACAGAAATCGAATACAATGTGCACCAATTTAAAAAAATTTCCAGCCCCTCGTGAACCGATTCTTACTTACAAGTCCCTCTCCCGTGATTGACATCAAATTCACCGGAAACAAATAATGGATACACCAGCTAGCAAAAGTTGCAAACCCCTCATCGCTGAAGATGATTATAGCATAAGCTTTTTAAACGGGATGTTCTAAAAAAATTAATCATATGGTAAAAATGTAGTCTTCAGCGTTGTAAAAACAACAACAAAATAATATAGGAAGAAGGGACTAAATTAACTTTGCAGTCAGTTGAACTTTATCCTTTTCAATCGTAGACATCGTGACGGATGAAAACTTGGAACAATATCTTATATAATCTAGTTGGTATTAGAAAGCTATCCGTAACTTTTCAGGATTAAAATACCATAGATGACACTATTAATTATTATGAAACTACCTCATTGCTTTACATTTTCGTTTGTATCCGTTGTGTAAGCAATTAATCCTAGGCTACATTGATAGACCATCGACACAAACTTTCTTACCGGCAGATTTATAGAAATCGAATACAATGTGCACCCATTTGCAAAAATTCCTAGCCCCTCGTGAACCGATTCCTACTTACAAGTCCCTCTCCCGTGATATACATTAAGTTAACCGAAAACAAATAATGGGTACACCAGCTAGCAAAAGTTGCAAACCCATCATCGCAGAAGATGTTTGTAGCATAACAGCCGGTTATTACTTACAAGTCCCTTGCATGTCTTACAATTGGGAACCAAATTGTTCTTACCACCAAATGACAGGTACGCCAACTAGCTAAAGCTGCAAACCCCTCTTTGCCGAAGATGATTATGAGCAACAAAACAATATCGGAAGAAGGGAATAAATTGACTCGGCGGTCAGTTGAACTTTATCCTTTTCAATCGTAGATATCGTGACGGATGAAAACTTGGAACAATATCTTATATAATCCAGTTGGTATTATAAAGCTATCCGTAACTTTTCAGGATTAAAATACCGTAGATGACACTATTAACTATTACGAAACTACCTCATTGTTCTACATTATCGTTTGTACCCGTTGCGTAAAAAGTTAATCCTAGGTTACAGCGATAGACCATCGATACAAACTTTCTACCGTCAGGTTTATAGAATTCGAATACAATGTGCACCTATTTACAAAAGTTCTAGCCCCTCGTGAACCGATTCTTACTTACAAGTCTCTCTCCCGCGATAGACATCAAGTTCACCACCGGATAAAAATAATGGGTACACCAGCGAGCAGAAGTTGTAAACTCCTCATCCCTGAAGATGATTGTAGCATAACAGCCGCTTATTACTTAGAAGCCCATTGCATGTCTCACAATTGGGAACCAAATTGTTCTTACTATCGAATGCACCGGAAACAGATAACAGGTGCACCAAGTAGCAAAAGCTGCAAACCCCTCATTGCCGAAGATGATTATGAGCCGACAGTTGACTGTTGCATACATGTCCCCTACATGTCTCACAACTGATATCGCCTTGGTTTCAGTGCGTACGTTACTACTGAAGTTGTCAACCCCTTTAAACTTTCAAACTGGTTTGTTTCTTCGCTGTCGCTTAATGCTGAAGTTGTCAACTTATCGAAGCTTTTTAAACGGGATGTTGTAAAAAAATTAATCATGATCAAAAGGTATTCTTCAGCGTTGTAAAAACAACAACAAAATAATATAGGAAGAAGGGACTAAATTAACTTTGCAGTCAGTTGAACTTTATCCTTTTCAATCGTAGACATAGTGACGGATGAAAAACTGGAACAATATCTTATATAATCTAGTTGGCATTAGACCGTAACTTTTCAGGATTAAAATACCATAGATGACACTATTAATTATTATGAAACTACCTCATTGCTTTACATTTTCGTTTGTATCCGTTATGTAAACAGTTAATCCTAGGTTACATTGATAGACCATCGACACAAACTTTCTTACTGTCAGATTTATAGAAATCGAATACAATGTGCACCCAATTGCAAAAATTCCTAGCCACTCGTGAACCGATTCCTACTTACAAGTCCCTCTCCCGTGATATACATTAACCCTTAACCGAAAACAAATAATGGGTACACCAGCTAGCAAAAGTTGCAAACCCATCATCGCAGAAGATGATTGTAGCATAACAGCCGATTATTACTTACAAGTCCCTTGCATATCTTACCATTGGGAACCAAATTGTTCTTACAATCGAATACACCGGAAACAAATAACAGGTACACCAACTAGCAAAAGCGGCAAACCCCTCATTACCAAAGATGATTATGAGCCAACAGTCGACTGTTGCTTAAAAGTCCCCTACATGTCTCATAACAGGTATCGCCTAATTTTGTTTTCGGTGTACCTTACTACTGAAGTTGTCAACCCCTTTGAAATTTTCAAACTGGTGTATCTCATGAAGGAATTTTTGTACCAAAAAATGGATGACATATACTTTGATCAGCCCATCAATGGCTATCGATTGCCGTCGAAAAAAAAATTCTACCTGTCTTAGTTCAAAAGTTGACTTTTTTGCCGTAGGCCAACTTTCTAACGTCACGACTTAGAAAGGAGCAAAGGATAAGCTCTAGTTTCTTTAGCAATGAGAGAACTTTTGAAGTTTAAGGGGCACATCTGATACCGTTACTCTACCGCAAACCCAAGTGCAAAAAAAAAAAATTATAAACTCAGCTGGAATCGTCGCAGACATGGACAGAAACAATAGATGGCAGCACTTTCGGACCCGTGGGAAAAAGCCACTTTTTTGTCTCTGTAGATTTTTCTATTTATCACTCAAAGAAGATATGTTGGCTGTGGGGCCGGGTAACTGCCGCATATATTTAACACTTATAGATTTTAGTCCATCTTCAATTTGAAACTGGTGCCTGCCTGCTAGCGTGCTAGAACGGAGCTTTCCACTCGAAAGCAGAAACATGGTTTGATGAAACACAAGGTTCGCTACACAACTTGAGATGGTCCTCTCCGACATAGGCTATACAACTCCACTTCACTTCGCAGACCGTAGGCTCTGGCTCGATGACAAGCAAAAACCATCCTTATTGGCCCCAGGCAAGAGTTCTACGGAGCTTTCCAAAATGTAATGTCATATTCATCAATCCGGCCTAAGGTCCACAGTTTCCGTAAAAACCGCACAGGTTAGACCCTTCCCAGTTACCAGGAATAAAATGAAATCGGAGTCATAGGAAAAAAACAAAAAAAAAACAAAAAAAACGAGGACAAAACCAAAGTGTTGCTCTCGCAACACAATTCAGTTTTATTTCAACGCCAATTACGGACTAGCCAAATAGCAGGTGGTAGAGTCAAACTTACATTAACAAGGGCTGGAAGCTCATATGGCACTTGTAAGGCTTGGTAAAAGGATGAAAGTAGGAATATCACTGGAATTCCGGACACTCCCTTCAGCTCTCTCCCCCCCTCGGTACCCGAAATACGGTCCTATTCTGTCACTGATGCACCTAGGACTTGTGCCTGTACTTCCCACCAAGTTTCATCCTGAGCGATCCAGTCTATGCGTGTCACAAGATGTCCGGTTCTCCTCTCAGACCCCCCCCCCCCCCCCAGTTCATCAGATCCGGTCCGGACTTGAAATGGGACGTGCTGAGGCATGAGGTCTTTAAAGATCTCAAGTTCGTTAAGATCCGATTACCCATTCGAAAGTTATGCATGCTACTAATTTCCGGATTCCGCCGTCTCCCCCTCCCCCCACAATAGTCAGATCGGGCAAGTGACTGTTTCCAAGTTAAACTGGTCGGGTCCCTGAGATGCCTGCCAAGTTTTATCGTCCTAGCCCTCCTGGAAGTACATTAATTACGGATGGCTGGAATGCCAGACTCCACCCCCTCCAACTCCTCCCACGGTGTCCGAATCCGGTCCAGTCCTGTCAGTGATGTATCTAGAGCGTGTGCTTGTTCTTCGCACCAAGTTTCATCCCGATCACTCCACTCTGAGAGTTTCACACGATTTCCGGTTCTTCCCCCGGGGTTCCTCCCCCCAGATTCGTCGGATCCGGTCCGGACTTAAAATGAGACACCTGAGACACGAGATCTTTCCAGATATCAAGTTTCATTAAGATCCAATAACCCGTTCGAAAGTTATGCATGTCCCTATTTTCGGGATTCCGAATATCCGAAACACTTGTCCTTGACACATGTCAAGTTTCACGCATGATCGATTACCCTTTCCAAAGTTATGCATGTTAATAGTTTCCGGATTTCTCATCCCTCTACTCCCCCCACTACGATCGGATCTGGAAAGTGATTATTTCCAAGTTAATCTGGTCGGTTCCCTGATATTCCTGCCAAGTTTCATTGTCCTAGCTTATGTGGAAGCGTTTGATTTGTTTAGTTTAACCACTTTCGTTTTGACCACTTGGTCTTACTTTAATCTTTGAACCATATCTATTCCCGCATTCGCTCACGAATACATCAAGTCTTGGCGCAGTGATAGAGCACTGGAAGGGCGCCTCAGAGGTCCGTTGTTCGATCCCGCGCTTGTGCAGCGCTCTTTTTGCTACGTTTGCTCCGCTTTTGCTTTATAGTTTCCGGACTCCCGGATCCGGGGAAAGTCGGATTGGGGAAGTGATTATTTGTAAGTTGATCTGGTCGGGTCCCTGATATGCCTGCGAAGTTTCATCGTCGTAGCTTGTGTGGAAGTACCCTAACTCGCGATCACCGGACGAACCGACCCTCCGACCGACGGAAAAGTGATCGGTATATGGCACTTGGCCGAAGGGCAAGTGCCGTAAAAACTAACCAAAATTTTAAAAACTAGGAAACTAGGAAACTATTAAAAACTAGGAGGTGGTCGAATTTCATATAAAATACTGAGAACAAACAATATAAATAAGTAAAGATTGGTGAAATAGACAACGAGGGGTAAAATAATAACCTACTAATTTCTGTTACGTAGGGAAACAAAGGAGGGGATAAAGCTATTCTTGATCTCACGTGTTGGCAAAACACTGGTTGAAGGGTAGGGACTGGTTCGGAAGCTTGTCTTTGAGGCCTCTACCTTTCTGTTATAAAGTTGGGGGGCAGGATGTCGCGAAGAAAAGTTGAAGGAGTCTGGCGATGACTGGATCTGGCTATAAGACAAGATCACACAATGGCCCAGACAGTTCGTCCGGGAAATCTTTAATAATTTACACCGGAATACCAACATGCGTAATACTAGTCCTCTTAAGTCTTTTAATTTTCCTGGAAATTTCGGCTTTTTCTATTTCCGGAAAATCATTAAAACCTTCCGGCGACTCTGGGATTTCTTCTTTTGGCAAAGGGGAAGGGATTGAACGATTTCAGCAAGGTGCGCATTTTCCTCCAAATTGAAATCAACCCCTTGTTCATTTTTCCCCAACATCTGCTTTACGTTTGCGTACCAACTGCTTGGCTTTGAATTAAACAATTGATTTACTCTATTGTTGTAATGATCTTTCGCTGCAGTCCTTGTCATTTTACGAATTTTATTTTTCATTTTTAAAGCCTGTTCTCTTTTTGGGATCCCAAAACGTAAGTGGAGGGATACCTGTGACATCGCAAAAGTTGTCCGTCTGTCCGCCCGTCCGTCCGTCTGTCCGGCTGTAAGCACAATAACTCTCGAAGGGAATGAAATATTTTGATGAAACTTGGTGTGAGGATTCTTTGGGTCGTCGGACCAGTCAAGTTCGTAGATGGGCGTTGTAGCCCTACATTTAGGGGTGGGGGAGGGGGTTCAAATTAAGGGGCAAACAAAATATTTTGAAACAGCTAATTTGATAGTCGATTATGGGGTGCATGCTGAACACGATGGTGAAAACCATTTTGTCATCGGACAAGTAGTTCGCCCGGAATCTGGCCAAAACCGGAAAGTTTGTTAAAAGTAAAAGTTTTATTTGAAGTTGATTAAATGTTCGATTTAGGGGTAGGAAGACATGCTGAGGACGAAGGTGAAAACCATTTTCTCGACGGACAAGTAGTTTGCCAGGAATCCGGCCCAAACCGGAAAGTTTGCTAAAATTAAAAGTTTTATTTGGAGTTGATTAGATGTTCGATTTATGGCAAGAAGACATGCTGAAACTTATGTGAAAAAAAATTTCTACCTGGACATGTAGTTCCCCCCGAATCCGGCCAAAACCGGAAAATTGTTAGAAGCTTAAGTTTTATTTCTAGTTGATTAGATAACCGACTTAAGGGGTAAGAAGAGAGGCTGAATCTGTGTTTGATAATCATATTTTACCCGGAAATTTAGTTCGACCGGAATCCGGCTGGAGTCGGAAAATTTGTTATAAGTTAAATTTTTATTTGAAGTTGATTAGATGTTCATCATTGGGGAAAGAAGATACCCTGAGTTCGTTTTTGAGCTTTCTTTTTTCGCCGGTCAAGTAGTTCTGGAGTTCGGCCGAAACCAGGAAATTGACAGAAGTCGCAGGAAGTTTTTGTCAAAACAGATATGACTTATAAGTGTAAACACACTTGCTGAATCCATATCTGAACTTGGTTTTCTCAGATGACTAGCTATTTGGCCTTAATCTGTTTCTGAATTTTAATTGTAAAAATGTTCAAGGAGTCTGTGCGATGACTGGATCTGGCTAAGACAAGACCCAGTTGTCTGGATGAGATATTGCATTTTTGGGATCCCATCGAAACCTTTGGTCTTGTTCATTCTTGAAACAGTCGCCTTTTTTCACGAATTAGGTCTTTTATTTGCTTGGAGATATATGGGCGATCAGAAGAACACCGCTTTGACTTTTTTTTCGGGAAACAGGATTTATATTTCTTCAACAAAATATCTTGAAATAAAGCAGCTTTTTAGAAACAGCTTTCTCTGCATAAACTTGTTCCCAGTTTTCTTCCGCAATCCACGTACCGAAGCTTAAAGCACAATGGACACTTCAAATGCTTTACTTTGTATTAAATAATTCACAAATAAACATTTCCGACTTCCTATAGAAGACGTTACGAAAATATGCCGTTTTCTTGTTATCCCTTGTCTTTACCTCTCTGGCATTTCGGCGATCCAAATCTTAGGAGCTGGGATATCGTGGCAGGAAATTCAAAAACTCCCAGCAATGCTTGACATAAAAGGATATATTTGAGATGTCACCAAAGTCTAGCCGCATATGCAGTTTACCTGATTGTTCTTGTCTTTCATCAGCAGTTCCATGGCTTAAAGTGCCTATTAAAAGTTTTTCTTTGTGGAATAGTGTTGTGAAGCTTGATTAGCTTGCTTTATAAAATGTACCAGAATATGCAATAAGCTTATAAAAAATAACATAGCTACAAAAATCATTCAAAAACAAATAACCTATTCAAATCTGAATTATACAAGCTGATTTATGCATAAAATAAAGATCTGCTAAGTATTATAAGAAACTTCACTTTTATCTTTGTCCAAACTAGTAAATTGAGCATGTACTGGCCCAAAAAATACGCTTTGAAATATCACAGAGAGGAAACTGTTGAAAAAGCTGCTGATCTAGGAGGTAAACATTGTTCCTAGGTTGTTACAGAGTGGGATTGGGGTAGTTTGATGTGCCCATTGAACTTTAACACTCCTGCATCTGTGATTGGGCGGCTTACCTTTTCAGTTACAGTATATTAATTTTAAAGCTGTTAATCGGGTTTAACTCAATTGTAAAATGATAGCTTCACCCTAATGGTGGTCCGGCAATGGGACGCGCATAAAACTCGTGCATATTTTTTGATATCACATCCAGTGAAGTACCGCCCTTTGTAGTCGGAATATCAACAATCTATCCCAGAGAATTGTTGATGTAATTAAGACGCAATTCATTCCCGTCGCCAATCACGAATAAACCACAACCAGAGTACTTTGACGTAACGTAATCTGCGCTTAATTGGAGTTTCTCCAAAAATGAAGTACGACTTGACGCGTTTATCCCGGGAGAATAATAAAAAGCACATACTGCGATACCGTTGAACTATCTTGGGAGTCTATTCGGTTGAAGGCATACCCACTGCATCTCATCATATTTGTCGAGGATCGGTACTTCGATTTGCCTGGACCTCGTACACTCGCCAGCATAGATCGCCAGGCCACCTCCTCTCTTACCAAGCTGATGATCGTCTGGTCTGAGTCTTATGAAATTTTTGTATTTCGCGATCTTTAGTAAATCCGGATTTTGCCGATGTACCTCAGTAATTACAATTAGTGAACTTCCGACCGCAGATGAAAGACTCTCGAGCTCTGCCATCTTATCATCATTTAGACTTTCGGCATTACTACCTTAGGTCTTGTTGGCACTGAAACGTCTAGCCGCTTTTTCAACCCCTCTGATGTCTCGCCGGGGATGATTGTTTCAGGCAGGCCACTCGAGGCTGTATCTCGGAATTTCATTTTCGGTAGCTCTTGCGTTTTAATTTGTATCTAATATAAAACAGCAAATTGGTTCT
This sequence comes from Branchinecta lynchi, assembly GCA_023053575.1. Lineage (NCBI taxonomy): Eukaryota > Metazoa > Arthropoda > Branchiopoda > Anostraca > Branchinectidae > Branchinecta > Branchinecta lynchi. Next base: position 9,756,730 of record JAKZAP010000008.1, read on the forward strand.
TCTCCAAGGAGTCAGTTGCCCCGTATGCTAGGAAGTTACAAGAAACGGTCAAGATCTGCGGTGTTCCCTCCGGCAACCACGAAGAGGTACGCCGGACTTTTCTTAGTGGAGCTGCTGCCATGAATAGGGGTTGATGACTGTACAGGTGTACGTGACAGGCTATGTCACGGACCGGAAAATCGAGTTGAATGTTTTTCTTTTGTCGATTTCTGATTGTCTATAACCTCGCTTCAGCTGAAGGGTCGCCAGCCAAATGTGTACCACTCTGTTCGCCTCACGTCTCTTTTCGTTCGCCTCACTCCTATCCCCGGCCGATTTCGTTATTAAATTGTTTTTTTGTCTAAGTATGATAGAAACTCAGGCCTCATAGATCCCGGTAGACGATAACTATAGGGCGATTCTGGTGGTCTGAAAAGCTCGCTGGTTTGTACGCCGTATGTTCTTGCGACTCGTTAAAACTCGCTTCGGTTTCCGACTGTGTTCTTGCGCTCCGCTAGTTTTGGAAAGCGAATCCATTCCATACTTGGAAAGTGGTGAGCAAGCGAGAAGTTGGTTGTAGAACGCAGCAGTAGCGCCCACCGCTTTCCGTTAGTTCTGGCGCTCGGCGGATTGTCGCTTTGCTTTTCTGAAAGCGAAGCGAATAGATTGCCATAATCGCCCTTGTATAAGCTGTTCAAGATACATCACCACTATTCATCACAGACTTCTTGTCCTGCACGACTGGTGTAAAAACTCTCCTGTCTTCTTCTCAGTCGGTGATCCTTACGACTTGCCTTTTCTTGCTGAGGGACTTCTCGTCACTCACTCTTCCCGTGTTAGCATCAGTCTGCCTCCGTCCGCCTCAGCTCACCTCTCACTGTACTGGCAAATGTGTAGTGGGCAGCCCCTCGTTATAGAATACATAGTTGCCGAGTCTTGACGATTTTCTTTTCTTTCTAGTGCGTGTCACCCAAAGATCGGGAAGTTCTCGTAGACCATGGAGCCGCTGTGGTGGATTGCTCTTGGGCTAAGCTGAAAGAGACCCCATTTGGCAGAATGAAGGCTGGATACCCTCGGCTCCTCCCTTACTTAGTTGCGGCAAATCCGGTCAATTATGGAAAGCCTTGCAAACTTTCATGTGTTGAGGCTTTAGCGGCAGTTTTCTACATTTGCGGTGAGTCTGTGGGTGGGGTCTTTTTAGTTCACAGTCGGGGAGGGGGTGCTACTCAGTAAATTTTAAATCCATCCATGTAGAGACAATACCAACAGTTTTGGTGGGGTCGCAAACTTGGGTATGTTCTTCCTTTTTGGATCCAGTCAAAGAGAAGGACTGTCCCTTGGAAAGAAAAGCAAATCATTACGTACGTGATTGCCGCGCATAGACTGCAGGACCGCGCATAGACTCCCCTGATGCTATAGCGGATGGCAGTTTTCCCAGACTCCGATTGAAAAACAAGACCAAAGGTTTCGATGGGATCCCAAAAATTCAATATCTGATTCAGACAACTGGGTCTTGTCTTAGCCAGATCCAGTCTTCGCCAGACTCCTTGAACATTTTTACAATTAAAATTCAGAAACAGATTAAGGCCAAATAGCTAATCACCTGAGAAAACCAAGTTCAGATTTGGATTCAGCATGTGTGTTTACCCCTATAAGTCATATCTGTTTTGACGAAAACTTCCTGCCACTTCTGCCAATTTCCCGGTTCCGGCCGAACTCCAGAACTACTTGTCCGGCGAAAAAAGAAAGCTCAAAGACGAAATCAGGGTATCTTCTTTCCCCAGTAATGAACATCTAATCAACTTCAGATAGAAATTTAGCTTATAACAAATTATCCGATTCCAGCCGGATTCCGGTCGAACTATATGTTCGGGTAAAATACGATTGTCACACAGGGACTCAGCATCTCTTCTTACCCCTAAATCGCTTATCTAATCAACTAGAAATAAAACTTTGACTTCCAACAGTTTTCCGGTTTTGGCCGGATTCCGGACGAACTACATGTCCGGGTAGAAACTTGTTTTCACATAAGTGTTCAGCATGTCTTCTTGCCCTAAATCGAACATCCAATCAACTCCAAATTAAACTTTTAATTTTGACAAACTTTCCGGTTTGGGCCGGATTCCGGTCGAAATACTTGTCCGTCGAGAAAATAGTTTTCACCGTCGTCTTCAGCACGTCTCCCTACCTCTAAATCGAACATTTAATCAACTTCAAATAAAACTTTTACTTTCAACAAACTTTCCGGTTTGGGCCGGATTCCGGGCGAAATACTTGTCCATCGAGAAAATAGTTTTCACCATCGTCTTCAGCATGTCTTCCTACCCCTAAATCGAACATCTAATCAATTTCAAATAAAATTTTTACTTTCAACAAACTTTCCGGTTTGGGCCGGATTCCGGGCGAAATACTTGTCCGTCGATAAAATAATTTTCACCATCGTCTTCAGCATGTCTTCCTACCCCTAAATCGAACATCTAATCAACTTCAAATAAAACTTTTACTTTCAACAAACTTTCCGGGCGAACTACTTGTCCGATGACAAAATGGTTTTCACCATCGTGTTCAGCATGTCTTCTTACCCCATAATCGACTATCACATTAGCTGTTTCAAAATATTTCGTTTGTCCCTTAATTTCAATCCCCTCCCCCACCCCTAAATGTAGAGCTACAAAGCCCATCTACGAACTTGACTGGTCCGACGACCCAACGAACCTTCTCACCAAGTTTCATCAAAATATCTCATTCCCTTCGAGAGTTATCGTGCTTACAGACGGACGGACGGACGGACAGACGGACAACTTTTGCGATGTCATAGGTATCCCTCCACTTACGTTTTGGGATCCCAATTAGTCATGTGAGAATTCGATCCAGTCAACTTGATTGAGAAATATTTGTCTAGAAAATTTCTGACCTTTGATGGTTTCGGCATAAAGACTGGTCAGAAGGGGATGAAGCAATGACTAAAATAAATGGGTTTATTCCAACCAAAACAAGCAACCAACGCTTAAATGCCCAGAGGTTAACTTTTAAGGGAATAAATAACCTTAAAACGTCAACGAAAACAAATGACAGGAATCAGCTTTTATTCTTGCTCTCTTTCCGAACCGAGAGTTCTTTTCGTTGTATACCTGTTTCCGTATTCTCGGGATTTTGGCCGAGCGATCCACCCAAGCTAGCAACTAACAGGAGTGGCCCGAAGGGGGGAGGGGAGGCCCCCCCCCCCTGCCTTTCGCTAGGTCGTATCAGTCGTTTATTTTTGCCTCGCCGAGGTCCCTGGGCATTGTTAATTTTGTTAATTTTGGCTCTGCACAGTTTCAGTCGTAAGCCCGTCCCTAAAGACAAGTCGAGTCGTTAAAATTAGGTTTCATAACCCGGATAGGTCAGAGACATGATTCATGGGTGCAGCAATACGGCTACCTGTTCTACGTCCATGTAATTTGTATCTGCCTCACTTAGGTCTTTCAGATTTTAACCTGTCAAAATTATAATAGGTTAGTTGTTAAAGTGAACTCTGACTGGATAACATTAATATACCTTACATGCCAAAAGCGAGAGATAAGGTTATGTGTATGGATTGGCGCTAACGCTGATTCGGCTCTTTTTACCGACTTGCCGACAACATTGGGGGGGGGGGGTCTCCCCCCCCCCCTTCCATAGGTGATGCCCTGTATGCTAGTGTTAAAGCACACCTGGAAAGCCTTTGTAAAATTGAAGACACATACTCATACCACTCGAAAATGATCTATCTCTTTTATGTTTATGTTATTCTAAAAGTGAACTTTTCGTTATTCATTTGCTGTGTATAGCATTTTCTGTCGCGTATTGAGATTCGGACCTAATTTCGTGGTAAGGTCGCAGATGAAGATTGAGGCAGATATAAACCTTTCAGATGTGCTTGAATATGCTGCATTGAGGAAAGATATAGCGTTTCTATCGCGCGAGAGACGAAAGTTTATTACTTCATTGAATCGGGGTTTGTTTTTACATAGAAGGAATCAAATTCTGCAAACCAGTTTTAAGTTGCAATTTTTCAGATATAGCTCACTGTAGTTGTACGTGCTTTAGTTTTCGTCATGAAAGTACAGTGTGTCGAATGACAAATAAAGCGGTACACGGTACTTTCATAATGAAACAGTACAGTGGAATTACACTCGGAAAGAAACGCAACTGAAGTCTCGTCGGCGAACCGGCGTGTTTTTCTATCTGTAAACTCCTGTCGGGCGAAGATCAAAAGTTTCTTAAAAAGTTTCTTTTAAATCCGGATTTTCTTTTTTAATTCACTGGCAAACCTGTTTTCCTCGTTTTCTTGATGAAGTGTGTTTTTAACGGAAACATTACTTTTTTTGCTATTATTGTAACGTGAAGATTACTTTCTTTGCTGTTAGTTCGAAACAATCTACCTTGTTCTTGATAGGCACTATTTTGTCACTTTTTTCGATGGACAGAGTTGTGATTTCATGGCTATTCTTTACTATTCACTGGGATCGCAAAAAGATGCTCTGCTCCTCGGCTTTTACTTCTCGGCACTATTGACAGCCTGACGAGGACCCTTGCCAAGAAGGGCCGAAATATCGCTGATGAAGAATCATAGCTGACGTATCCGTTGTAAACATTGTTTGAATAAAAAATTTCCTCTTTTCATTTCTGAATAAGCGTGTCTTTAACGTGAAAATAACTTTTTTTGCTTTTTTTGCTTAATCTACTTTGTTTTGTATTTCCACTATTTGTCACTTTCTTTTACGGACAGATTTGTGATGTCATAGCTATTCTTTCCTTTTCAATGGGGTCGCAAAAAGACGCTCTGCGTCTCGGAGTTTCAAAAATTTTGCCTGTGGTGTATTTCGCAGTACCGTATTCTGTATGTATAGCAACGATTTGTCATTTACTTGGCGATTAGGCTTGGAAATTCTTAGATTTTAAACGCAAAAATGGCTACAGCCTTTCCAGACGAAGGCAGATTACAAAATATCGCCTGCGGCGTTTGCTGTAATTTGTCCCGGGTTCAGGCGTTGAAAGCTTTCTTTAGCGAAAGCCGAAATGTAAAGCTGAGGCAATGAATGTATGTATACAAAAAGCTTACAAGAATAATTTGAGCTGATCTGTTGCAGCTAGTTTTACATCGGCTCTGTTATTTATTGGAGGGGAATGTGCGCCATTGCCGCGTCGTCGCAGCAGTTCATTGTTGGTCTGTACGTGCGAGTCGTATATTGCGATCCAGGAGTCGTTGAAATAAGGGGTCTCACCTCCCTGGCCGGAGTGCTTCGGGCCACCTCTGGCAACTAATAGCGTTACATACAGATTTATCGCGTAATTTTTTGTTCATTCACAATTTTTTGGATTTGACGAAGTTATGGCAGGACATTATTATTGTTTTACATCCTTTGAAATATGAAAAGTACGTATTAAACATCAAGGACTAAAAGCATTTTTTATCTTCCATCTCTCCGAATAAAGATTTTGAAGCCCATCCACCCCTAGTTATTTAGGCAACTCCATCTACGAACTCGACCTGTGTCTCGACCTGACGGGTCCATACACCAACTGTCACCAAAATACTCCAATCCGTTCGGTAGTTAAAATTGACGGGCAAATTCCGACGATGTAAGAATCCCTACTGTCGTTTTGGACTCCTGTAAACTGAATCATTGTTCTAGCCGAAACAAATTAGACTCGAAGAATTTGCGTTCGAGTATCCGAGGTCACGTCTTCTGAAACACTGTGCAGAAGACGAAAAAATAAACATGGTGGAAAGAGTTTGCCTTGAGAAACAAGACCAAAGGTTTCGATGGGATCCCGAAATTTTAATGTTTGCTCCCGACAATTCGGTCTTGTAGATATTCGGTCTTCCCCAGACTTCTTAAACATTTTTACTTTTAACATTTACAAACAGGTTAAGGACAATGGTAATAATCAGAGAAGACCAATTTCGTGTTTGGCAGTGCAAACCGGATACGCCAGCTGAATTTCAACAAGTTCAGATATATTCAGATATCCGTTTTGCGCTGTCAAATCTTCAAATATGGATTCATCATATGGTTTACCCTATAGCCTACGTCGTATCTCCTTCCTTCCTTACTTCTGCCGAACTTCCGGTTTCGGCCGGATTCCGGACAAACTACTTGTCTGGCAAAAAACTAAAGCTCAAAAACGAATTCACCATGTCTCCTTACCCCTACATTCAACCTCTAATCAACTTCAGATTAAACTTTTTCTTTGGACAGATTTTCCGGTTTTAGCCGGATTACGAGTGATCTATACGTCCGGTGAGAAAATAATTGTCATCTGCGAATTCACCATGTCTTCTTACCCGCAAATCGATCATCTTATCAAATTTAAATAAAACTTTTACTTTTAAGAAATTGGCCCGATTCCGGCCGAACTAACTGTCCGGCGAGAAAATAAACTTCATATTCGGACTCAGTACGTCTCCTTGCCCCGAAATCGAACGTCTAATCAACTTCATACTAAACTTTTACTTTTCACAAATTTTCTGTTTTTTGCCGGATTTCGGGAAAACTATTTATCCGGCGAGAAAATAAATTTCATATTCGGATTCAGCATGTCTCCTTACCTCTAAATCAACTATCTGAACAGCTTTCAAAAAATATTTTGTTTGTCCTTTATTTTGAAACCCCTCCCCACCCTCAAATATAGGGCTACAGAGCCCATCTTCTGTACTTTGATCGAATGGATCTTCCCACCAAGTTCCAGTTTTTCGGAACTTGGATAGAGCCCATCTTCTGTACTTTGATCCAAAGGATCTTCCCACCAAGTTCCATCAAAATATCTCAACTATCGTGCGGACAGTCGGACAGAAAATGGTTTAATTGTTGAACAAATTTCCCTTCTTGGAGTTACGCTCTCTTCGGATTTAACATGGAAGAAGAATACAAAAAATTAATCAAAAAAGCAAATTCAGCCATGTCAATAGTTAAAACCCTGACTAAATTTGGGGTTCCAGAAAAGGCATCTATTAACCTATTTTGTATGTTTGTCCGAAGTCTACTTGAATATGCGTGTCAGGTTTGGCACTATGTTCTGACAAAAGAGGACAGAGATTCCATTGAAAGTGTACAGAAACGTGCTCCCAGAATTATATACAGAGGACCTAATGGCTTATTGTTTTCTTTTAAATCATTTTAAACTTGAGACCCTCCATCATAGACGGGAGAGGCTGTCCAGAGATTTTGGTATGAAGTCCCTACAGAACCCCTCCTTCCGCTCCCTTCTGCCGCCTCTCTTCCAACCTCAACGTTTGCGTCCGCAAAGAGCTTGTGCGGAGCGAATACCCAAGCTAGAGCCCCGTTACTACCGTACGGAGCGGTACCGTAATAGTTTTTTGTATCCCTAAATTTGTACATATTTTCAACAAAGAGGTTTAGTCATTCTTGTGCGTGTCTCACTTCTATGTTTTTGTGTTAGGCCATATTCAGTTTGAATTATTTATCTTGATATTATGACAGACATTATTGATTTGCCTTCATGTATATTGACGTATTCAACACGCCATTTGGCCCCTAGCCACGATATGTGTGGATATTTGAAATAATCTGAAACTGAAACTGAAACTGACAGACAGACGGACAGCTTTTGCGATGTCATAGGTATCCCTCCACTTACGTTTTGGGATCCCAAAAAGTAATCTCGAGCAATGAAAAGTTGGCCATATATCCTCTTTCTTGAGTCATTCCGCAGTTCATTTGGTTCGCGAACTTTCAAAATTGGAACCACACTCCAACTGACGAACTTCTCAAACTCTCCTTTTGTCCTCATTTCACTGAATCGATAGTTCTAATAAGAAGGTATCGGTTACTGAGTTTAGAAGCTACAATTCCTAGTCATGCTTAGCATTCCTAGGGAAAGCTTGAAATTGTGAAAAGTTGGATCCGATCAGGCATAGAGTTGTTATGTCCTGTCATACAAGAAGAGCGGGGAACTGGTCCAGCGTACTTACTTGTATTATACGGGAGCTGTGCATTAAACTATGAGTAGTACGCAAGTCCATACTGAAGCTGTGCAGTTATTCCTGTCAACAGCAGCTGACGGTAGATCTTGGTATTTTGTGAAGGGTGTCGACAGTTGGGTCCAACCTCCTTTCATGACGCTAGAAACCTTCGATGGGCTCGAGGTCTTCATTGAGATGGCTCATCTGCTCATCCACGTTTGACGTTTTCCTCTTCTGTGGTTCGTCCAGCTGGGTAGTGGGGTGGCGAGGAATGCCAGGGCAAAGTCGTCACTTCTGCTCGTCTGGCCAATAAATCTGGACAGTCGGTGTTTTTTACTATTTCACATAGATCTGAAGATGAATTACATACATGAAGTACCGCTGTTAAAGGTACTTGTAGGCTCAGTCCATTTTTCGTAGTCTGTTGCAAGTTTCCTCCTTCGCTCCGAAATGTTTTCGCATACGAAAAAATTGCATGCTGGTTTCCGCAACGTTACAAAAAAAAACGGCTAGCCCGGGTAATACATCCCGACGGGCAGCGAAGAGTAGGCAATACTCGTGATGACTAACTCTCCGCTTCAATGAAGAATCGCCTTGCGCCTAGAGAAGAGCCAGAAACGTCGCTATAACTAACGTGCTCGATTGGGTTCACGTAGTATTTGAGTAAGATTTTAGAATTTGTTTGGTTTAAGTTTCTTGTTCTTCCCTAAGATCACCGGCATATAGAGTATTCTCTTCGGAATAAATATTGAGGGGATGGCGTCTTTCTCAAATCGTGTTGACGATTTGCCATTTTTGGGACGCTCTTGCACAAACATTTGGAAATCGCTACATTTGATTGCAGTAAAGCAATCACATACATCAAAACTCCTTCAGAACCCTTTCCCACACCTGAGGTCCATAAGCGCCCTGCGAACAGCTACTTGAAATTCAAACGCGGGATAAGTATAGTTTGCTTAAAAGTGTTTTTCTTATTTTGCGGTCAAGATTGGTACTTTAAGGAATAGTCGGATTTGAAAAATGACGATTTAAAGACAATCTTGTCGGATCTCTAATATTCCAGCTAAGTTTCATCGTCCTAGCACGTCTGGAAGTACCTTAATTCGCGATCACCGGAATTCCGCCCTCCCCCCCTCCCAACTCCCCAACAGTGCCCGGAGCCAATCCCGTTCTGTAAATGATTTATTCAGAGCATCTGTTTGTTATTCCCACCTCGTTCCATCCCGATCTTTCCAGTTTAAGTCGGTAACGTACCCCCTTCCCCCCAGTAGTTGTCGGATCTCGACCTTACATGAAAAAGATCACGAGAGACATGTCCTCTGTTTAATTACTAAATTTCATTCGAATCCGATCACTCGTTACAAAGTTACGCATGTTTCAATATACCGGATTCACCTTCCTCCACTCCCTGCACGACAATCGGATCGATAACTTTTATTTCCAAGTCAGTTTGATCGGGTCCTGATATGCCTGCCAAGTTTCGTCGTGAATATCCCAAAACAGCCATCACCGGGATTCTGGGACCCCTCCCCCTCCCCCCAACTCCCTCATAGCGGTCGAATCCGGTCCAGACTTCAAATAGGACATTGGAGATATCTTTGATATATCATCCGTTCGAAATTACGCGCTACCTGCAGACTACAAACTGCCTTAATTTTCCAGTTTCCCTCGCACTCCACTCCCCCGCAAATGGTCGGATGGGGAAACGGATAATTTCCAGGTTAGTTTGGTCGGGCCAAGTTTCATCGTCCTAGTACATCTGGAAGTACCTTAACTCGAAAAAGTGTGTAAAAAAAACTCGGACAGACGGAATTGCGATCGGTATATGGCACTTGAGCCATAGGCTGCTGCAAGTGCCAAAAAACGAACAAACAAAAAACGACAAACCATTTGACATGAGTAAGCGAGAATGCGTACAGCAGAAAACAACCACAACAATCAATAATCCTTTGAGTCGGACCTGACAAGCGATGGGCTTCCTTCCAACCACTCCGAAACAACATTTTTATTTTTTTCCCACGCAGACGGTATTGTTTACCGTAAGGAAAATTTGGATCTTTCCGACTTAATTTTTGGGAGCTGAAAGTGAGTGTGTGATCTCGTTGACATATGAGATGATGGCGACAGACGTGTCAATTGTCAGGAAAAATATGATGGAAGCAGATGGCGATCTAAATTTATTTAAAAAATTAACACTTTGCAGAAACAGCAAAAGTTGCTTTGGAAGAAGATTAAGGAGAACATACAGTGTTCTGTCTTATACTTCCCTGGGAATTTACTTGGGCAGGGCAAGGGCAGGAGATTTTTTTTTTAGAATTCGCAAAGCCTTGTTTTGATAAATCTAGAGCGAAGACAAATGTCAGAAAACGGCGTCGGAGCTACATCGCCACTTTGACTTTCTACGTCATGTCAGCTATTGGCGGAACTAGCTCTTCGCACCTCATTGCAAACGTGTTGAAAATAGGCTACGCCATGAAAATGAGCCAGTGCCGGGTAAAAAGGGGCGAAGGGGATTAATCGAAAAAATAAAATACTGTGCGAGTTGTAAATAGGCTGCGATGGAACTCGGGCTGGGACTCGTCGGGAATCGGAACAAGTTCATGTGGAGAAGGTTTGACACATAATGTTGACCGGATAGTGCCGTTGAGGAGTGGATAATTAGATGTCCGAGGGGTTACCTGCTCCCCGGCACTGGTGTACACCCTGTACCGACAGTATCGGCCGGTCCCGATGCAGACCATAAATTAGGCATTTCATCGTTTAACGCTTCCAATATGCCAATTTTATTATTCTAACTCGTTGCAATCGATTTCGGCACCGGAAACTTGGTTTGACCAAAATCGAGATAGGGCAGCCCACCGAATATCTCTCTTAAAACCTGTTGTTAGGTTTGTGTCCCATAATTTGCCAAGAGTGGTTGCAAAATCATTCCAGTTTATTCATAACACGACGAACGCAAATATTGAGTCGCGAATACAACATATTTGCAGACGACCCCGGGGCCAGCAATCAGCGATCGGCATGTGGCCCAGTGTTGCCAGATGCTTGACACAAGATCGCGCAGCAAGAGAAGCAAAAATGCGCCTTCGGCTCATTTTCGCTAAAAAAAAAATTGTTACGGAGTTGGATGCCCCCCTCCCCCCCCATGGTGTCGACTGGTCGGTAAAAAAAATTGAGTTGGCGGAAAGCGGTGCAATTCTTCTTGAAAATAGTAGATTTTTCATGAAACGGTAGATTTTTCATGAAACGGTAGATTTTATGATAATATTAAAACGAAAAGACATTTCTGAAATTTTGATTAGGTGTAAGTTATGATTAATCAGATAATCAGCTTTGGTGAGAAAAAAGATTTTTCTAAAAAAAAAAAACACATTCCCGATATGCATGAACTTGACAAGCCCAACTGCTTACCAGGGAATACACTCCCGGATCCAAATATCGTGCTCGCTGGCCAGGAGCGTCGCAACTGCATTTTCGTTGGGGGGGGGGGGGGGGGGCAGAAACAAATTTTTTACCGAATGTGTCAAAAATGTTACCGGAAGACGATAGGCCAACTATTAGGCACGCGCTTTGGCGAAGCTCACTTGGAGAATATATTGCCGGGCATGATTACAGTAACAGCATCTATCTACTATATCCAAGAGAAAATTAAATCGAGCACCGCAGGTGAAAATTTCGAAATTATTTTTCTCTATAGGCTAAAATTTAACTGCTTCTCTTATATGTCCTATCATTTATCATGGATTAAATACCAAGACTCTAAGAAGCTCCTGAAACATGATGGTGCGTCGTCCCAGCAGCAGCGGCTACTGTAGTCAGTCAATACTGTCTATGATCACGTAAAGTGAGCGACGCAGGCGAGATTTTTTTTTTAAAGTTAGCTATTCCTGCCAAATTTAACTATTTCCATCCAGATTCTAGCTTTTAATGTTTCGAAATCCCCATCCTAAAACTGGCTTAAAACCCCAGTCAAATGACTCGCCTTTCCACAATACAGAGATATTATGAAAAGCGACGCAGGTGGAATTTGCGAAACATATATGATTAGATCTTCTTTTTAAGATCCAACTATTCCTTCCAAATCCTAATCTGGTCTTCATTTTCTAAGGGATGTGAAGAGCAAAATGCGCCCAATTTGCGCCGGAATTTTGGGGAAATACGCAAATTTGGCGCAGTGCTCACAATTGAAAAATTCAAAGCACAGCCGCCTCTAAAAAGCGCCCAAATGGCGCAAATGCGCACCGTCTGGCAACACTGATGTGGCCACTGGCCAGATCGCTTGCCGATCCGTGACTAAAACAGATCGGAATGAATTACACTGACTATTCAGTAGACAATAATGAGTCACGACGGCGAGCGCGAGGGGTCAGTGCCTTCTGCAAATCGCAAGAAAGACTAAAGTTGTGCTAGGCAGAACACCTCTCCTGCAATCCGTTGTAAGTAATGTAATGCACTTCGTCTTCGGAGGTTAGGATTTCACCATTCTACGCTTAGCACGAATTTTTCGAAAATTTACGTGCAGCCAAATAGGTCATTTATCATACATTAAAGAATGACTACACAAGCCGAACCGCAACAAGCATAACCTCACGGTCAGCGAAAGGACGTGTGTAACGAACGTTAATTTAAAGTTGTAACTGTTAACCCCTGGACAAGCAAACAAGAGCTTGAAGCTCATATGGCACTTTTAAGACTGGGTCGGAGGATAGAAGTAGTAATTCGTCAATTCATGGGTTTGTTGTGATCATTTGCGAACAAAACCCTTGAGATAAGATGAGCATGGGTCCTTGGAAATCACGAGAGTACGTCATTTTGCTGCGATGATGCGCACTTTAAGGGAGCTAAAAGTTCATCTGTAATAAAAACTCGCGAAGTAAAACTGATGATGAGCTCATCGAGGTCAGGAAAATGTATATTTTGCTCAAAAGTATTGTTTGTACGTTAAGGAATTCGCTTTAAGCAAAATCCTTGAGGCAGAAATGAGTATGGGCTCATGGGGAGCATTTAAATGTTTATTTTCTGTGCTTTGCGGTTAGGATTAGTACTTTAAGGGATGGTCGGATCTGGGAAGTGACAGTTTCTAAGCCAATCTTGTCAAGTCTCTGCCAAGCCAAGTTTCATCGTCCTAGCGAATCTGGAAGTACCTTAATTATATCCAAATAATGGATAAAACGGGTGTGTAAGCTACGATGCTTCATCAGCCTGACCAGGACCCTTGCCAAGAAGTGCCGCAATATTGGTGATAAAGCATTGTTGCTGCCGCATCCAAAATCCCCTACATTCCCTTCTTAACGGCTTAAACCGTAGACACCAACTTTCTACCAAGTTTTGTGACCAACTACTCGACTGGAAGATCCCAAACATCGGCACATCCTTCCCCCTCCCCACATTTCCCGACCGCATAAGGCCACAGAGAATGGCAGCACATCCAGTTCCTAAGATCCAACCCATTCAGGCAATTCATGCGCGGTACGAAAGAAGTTTTATCCCCTCCTTTGTGAGCTTTTGCAGCGCGAAATTTTTAAAAAAAATTTCCCTTTTTTATGCTACAATTCTTGTTCTTCTGTAATTATTGAATATTTGACTATGTAAAAGCGCAATTGTATATAGTTATGTTTGACGAGAGAACAAATATTCGTTTTTTTGTCAATACCGTAAGGAACGTTTTTCGAATAATAAAGATTGATTGATTGATTGACCTCTGAATGAATGAATGAATGAATACTTGTAATTCAGCAAATTGCCATAGACGAAAAAGAAAACACATAGAAAAGAAAACAACAACAACAACAAAATCATGCAGTCTGTTCCTGATGTTGCGTTGCAGCAAGAAGAGACTGACATACAGGCAGGCAATGAAAAATTGGCACAGTGGCAAATTTTATAACTTCAATCTTTGAATCCAAAAGACGGCACAGAAGTGCCGCTCTAGCCTTACCGCGAAATTTCATCAAAAGTGAGGCATCTTCTCGAAACGACCGCCGAAGAAACACTACAGATACATGGTAGCTTAAGCAAACGCAGGAACACACGGTTATAACTTATTTTAGCGTTGCTAAGACTCTTATAGCGGTAGTACTAGTTACCAATGCTAAAGCAAAAAGATTATGGCAATACGTTCTAGACAGCTGAACGCGTACATCAAGGTCAGCTTTGCTGAACTTACGAATTACATTTTTTGCAAGTTTGCATAGCCAAGATGTCAACCATTTAACATGAAGGTCATCATTCAGGTTAGACTTGAACATGAATCCTAAATAACGGAACTCATCAACATAACACAGTGTTCGACCTGACAGTTGCACATCATTTTAGCGACACGAATACCAGTTTTGCGAAACATCATCACATAAGTTTCCTTTGTATTAAAAAGAATATCATGTTGTGACGCAAAACTGTCGCAAATTTTAAGAAGCTTATTTAATCCATAACACGTAGGCGACAGCACCACTAGGTCGTCTGCAAAAAGCAGGTGGTTCATACATCTTCCGGCAATGTAGCATCCAACCATACACGAAGACAGACGGTTAGACAAAGCGTCAATATATACCGAGTAAGCAATGAGGAGAGAACCCCACCCTGCCGCAGGCCGTTCAGAAGGCCAAACTGATAGCAAACCCGTTAAGAAGGGAATGTGCGGGATTTTGGGGGATTTTGATACTATTAGTAAAGACCGGTACTGGATCCTCGCTCTAGCTTTGGCAATCGGCTTTGACTTTGAAAGTTTCTTCTACTCGGCTTTACAGCGATACAGCTAACGTAGAGGTAACGAACCGTGATGTACCGTAGCTCCTAACCTCCGCTCGTTTGCACCGGGTAGGGTATGGGGAAATATTCGAGTCTGTATGGTCGTATTACAGTGATGAGGAGACGGAGGTTCTATCAGATTATTTGTTCTTGCTAGGACCATCCGTCCGAACTACCTCCTATACAGTTAAGAACCAACCCTACGAGGATACCGAGCGGGCTACCATAATAATCCGCATCCATACAGTACCGACCGGAGGTTTGGTACCGGAAGTTAAGACCAAACGCCACACCGAATATCAAATCGTAACACGTGGCCTGAAGGCCAGCCAATCCACGATTAAAATAAAACGGAATAAATCTCATGGTCTTGCCTATTCGAACTTCAAACGCCTTTGTAACATAATATACAATTACTTTTTATTTGTCCTCCGCGCGAAGGTAGCCTTTCAAATTAGAGGGAGTCATTCGGCTACTTGATCCTTCCTCTTGCTTACTTGAGAACCCAACACGAAAAATGAAAAAAATAATGTTGTAGTAGTCTTGATTTGGTGCTCTTTTTTATAAAATATTCTGGACCGTCTGTAAGCTCAGCGCTGGCATGCAGTCAGTGGAACCCTTTGTGAAAACTCTCTGAACTGGCCTTATTACAGTTCAGCGCTCCAAGTGGACTAGTTTCTGTTAGTCCCCCATTGCCTCATAGCCAACACTTGTGTAGACATAGTAAAATGCCGGATCCATAGGGTAGTGGGATCTGCTGCTGAGACATATGCAACACCTCCATTACCTGGGACACAGATGACCAGTGCTGGCCCGAAGCACTCAGGCCAGGGGGGGGGGGGGGTGAGACCCTTCGTTTCAACGACTCATGGGTCAAGATATACGACTCGCACGTACCGACAAAAGTGAGCCGCTGCCGCTCCCCGCAACTAAATAATATAATCGGTGTAAAACTAACTGCAATGCTTGGGCCGAAACTGTTATTGTAATCAAAATTTGATTATACATATATTCACAACCATAGCTTTTTTTTTCATCTATTTCGCTTAAAAGGAAAGCTTCCAACGCTTGTAACCGGGACAATTTATAGCACGCTCCTCAGGCGATTTTTTAAATCTGCGTTTGTCTGGCATAACCTTACTACTTAGCAAATAGATTCTGGCCTTCAGTGTGCATCAGATCTATTTCTCGAGATTTTTAAGCCTAATCGGCAAATAAATGACACATCGTTCTTCTAAATCAAGAATACAACGACATGCGCCACCGGCAGAAGTTTCTGAACTCCGAGGAGCAGAGCGTCTTTTTGATCCCAATGAAAAGTAAGGAATAGCTATGAAATCACGAATCTGTCCGTCTAAAAAAGTGACGAAATAGTGGCCACTGAAAAAACAAGTTCTTTGAGCTCATATGGCATTTGTACGAGTAGGTGCTGTAAGAAAGTAGATGAGAACCTCTAACTCGCCCTACAACGGCCGAATCTGGTTCGGACACACAGAACAGATCATCTGAAGCATTTTCTCTTACCGGCTATCAAGTTTCAATCGAGTCTGAGGATTTTTCGGACCCCACATCTCAGATCCGGTCCGTACCATACACTTTGACACCTAGAGTATATGGTCTCTCTACTTTCCGAGTTTCATTCAGACCAATTCACTCGTCCTTAGATGCGAGCCACAACATTTCCGAGACTCCCCCTCCAACGGCTGCAACTCCCTCTCACTGTGGCCTAAAATGACTAGGAAATATAAAATTTGAGTTCTATAAAGTTCTTCTCGTCCTTCAAGTTCGAGTCGAGTCTGACCATATCTGCAAATTTCCTGTTTCCGCTTCACCCTCGTCCTGCTATGGCTGGATCCGGTCGCGACGCCAAATAACAAACTAGGCAGCATTAACTCGGCACTGTCCAACTGACACCCCATCCGACCCATTCGTTTGTAGCTTGGAAACATGTTTTGCATATCTAGGTCATTAGTTCTTAACACCCATACAGTTTCACTCGAATCGGACCACCCATTTGCAATCTATTCGCAATCCAATTTCCCTTAATTCTCCCAAAAGTTATCGGATCTAGGAACGGAAGTTTTTCTAGGGCGTAATGTCAGGTCCTTAAGTCTGTTTGGTCGGTCACTAGAATGCTTGCCAAGTTTCATCGTCCTTAGCACATCCAGAAGTATCAAAACATGCGATCACCGGAATTTCGGAACTCCTCTCAAAGAGCCCCTATACGATCTGGTTCTGCATGAACGTATCTAGGGCTTATGCTTGTTCTTTCCACCAAATCCCGTCCCAATCCCTCGACGCTAAGCGTTTCTCGAAATTTCCAGTGAACCCCTTCAACCGCCTCACAAGCATCGGATCCGGTCCTGACAAGGAACATCTGAAACTTTTTTCAGTTGTCAAGTTTCATTGAAATCCGATCGCCCTTTCAAAAGTAATTATTGCCACTACATTCTGGATTCCCCATCCCTACACACAAACCCCACGATGGTCGGATTATACAAACGACTATCCTCAAGTTGGTTTGTTCGAGACCCTGACATGCCAGCCAAATTTCATCGTCCTAATACGTCAGGAAGTACCAAGCTCGCGTGATCACCAGAATTCCGCCCCCCACCCCCCTCCCGAAGTTCCTCCTGAGTGCCCGAATCCGGTCCGGTTATGTCAATGATGTATCTAGGACTTGTGCTTGCTCATATCGCCAATTTTGATCCCAATCGCTCCACTCTAAGCGTTTCCCAAGATTTCCGGTTCCTCCCTCCAGTTCCCCCCGAAGTCACCGGATCTGGTCCGGATTTTAATTGAGTCGTCTGAGAAACAAGCTCTTTCCAAAAACCAAGTTTCATCAAGATCCGATCACCCGTTCAAAAGTTGTAAATACCTCAAGATTCCTGATTCCCCCCCCCCCCTCCACTCCCCCCACGATGCTCGAGTCGGGGAAGTGAGTATATCCTACTTATTTTAGGGTACTTGATACGCCTGCCAAGTTTCATCGTCTTAGCTTATGTGGAAGTACCCGAACTAGCAAAACCCGGGCCGACCGACCGACGGACGGACAGAAATTGCGATTGCTATATGGCACTTGTCGAAGGGCGAGTCTCATAAAGCTCTCTAAATTCCAAGTTTCACTAAAATCGCTCCACTTGTTTGACCCCTATGCGAGCCAAAACGTTTCCGAGAATCCCCTTCCAAGTCCTCCCACTGTGGCTGAATACGAATCGGAAACATAAACGTTGCATCTCTGACATGTCCCAATAAAGTTAGACTGGAATCAGAGCATAGTCCATCCGCAAATTTCCAGGTCCCACTTCACCCCCCTTCCCTACCGTGACCAGATCCGATCCAGACACAAAATTACAAATCAATGCCGCATTAACTCGGAACTGTCCAACTTGCATCCCATTGTGTACCCCCTCCCTCGTCCAACTCTCCTAAGCTTGCCCGCATGTGGTTTGGACGCATGTTTTGCTTGTCTACGTCATTAGTTCTTATCACCCATAAAGTTTCACTCGAATCGGACAACCCGTTCGCAGAAGCCAGTAATTTCCGGATTCCCCTTCCCTCAACTCCCCACAGTTATGTATCTAACGCTAATGCTTGTTCTTCTCACCAAGTTCCATCCCAATCCCTCAACTCTAAGCGTTTCACGAGATTTCCGGTCCCCCTTCAACCCCCCCCCCCCCCACAAGTACTGATTCGACCAGGACTTGACATGGAACATCTGAGACGACAGGTCTTTCCACTTGCCAAATTTCATTCAATTCCGATCACCCGTTCAAAAGTTATGCATACCACCAGATTCCGGGCTCCCCGTCCCTCCACTCCCCTCGGTGGTTGGATCCAGGAAACGACTATTATCAAGTCAATCTGTTCGTGTCCCTGACATGTCTTCTAAGTTCCATTGTCCCAGCACATCCGGAAGTACCGAACTATCAGGATCACCGAAATTCCGGACCCCCCCCCCCCTTGACCCCCCACAGTGTCCGAACCTGGTCCGGTTATTTCAGAGACGTGTCTAGGACTTGTTCTTGTTCTTCCTACCAAGTTTCATCCCGATCCCTTCACTCTAAGCGTTTTCCAATATTTCTGGTTCCTCCCCTTCAGCTCCCCCCAAAGTCACCGGATCCGGTTCGGATTAAATTGGTCTCTGAGACACGGGGTCCTTCCAGATATCAAGTTTCATTAAGATCCAATCGCCCGATAAATTCCTCTATATTCCGGATTCCCCCTGCCGCCACTCCCCCCATGATGCTCGGATCAGGGAAGTGACTATTTCCAACATAATCTTTTGGGGTCCCTAATATGCCTGCTAAGTTTCATCGCCCTAGCTTATGTGGAAGTGCCCAAACTAGAAAAACCTGGACACACCGACTGGACAACGGACGGACGGACAGAAATTGCGATCGCTATATGGCACTTGACCGAAGGGCAGGTGCCATAAAAAAAGAGGAAATAGCTTTGCCCGTGAATTTTAGCAAAATCAGAAATACAGACTTAAGAGCGCAACGAACTTCCGGTCTTCGCCCGACAGTCGTTGTCGTTGACTACAATGAGTGCCCGGGACCTCGGCGAGGCCAAAATAAACGAGTAATACGACTGAATCACCCCCCTTCGGGCCACCCCTGCAGATGACAGGTTTTCCACTCACTAACCTGTGTAGTTATTTTAACATGTCTGATCTAATTTGTTGACGGTGAGGCATAGGGGCAGAAACTAGTCCACTTGGAAGCGATGAACTGGAATATGGCCAATTTGGAAACTTGCTGTCGCCGTGGAAATATGAGTAGGAAGTTTGGGAGCTTGACAGTTCAATAGTCGATTTGATTGACCGGATTGTCTAAAATGAAAAATAGCTTGTATTGGAAAGTGTTCTTTAATATCTTTTATATCCTCGCTTTTTGTTTTTAACAGTATATTGTTGCTCAGAGTTATAGTAGTGCGAGTAAAACAATAACACCCTTACCATAGTGACGGGGATACCTATGACTTTGTAAAAGTTGTTCGTCTGTTAGTATGATAGTATTCTATCCTGCCCTTAATTCAGCCTCGCTGCTATAACATTGGCCGTATAAGGAGGGAAGCCTCCCTTCTCTTGTGTATATCCATAAATCACTCCCCGTTAGTCCATTGCATCCCTCCACAAGATCCCCCAAACATCTTTTATACCCCTTAAAAATTACCCAACCTCATCATTATCCCATCCTTACATCACTCAAAACGAAAATGTCATGCAAAAACAACTGTATGTATAGAAATCGTATCATTAACAAAATCAAACTAACGGTCTAAAATTCTTCTGATTGACACTTCTGTGACATCCGTCTAAACCATCAACCTCTCGCAAACTAGAAGTTTGCTACGTGCTATCGATCACTTTTTTCCGAACAAGATAGTGCTCACTATAGTCTCCGTCCTATATATATATTAAGTCGCTCCAGCTGTTGCCAACATGATGGCCCAGCTTGCTCTTAAACCCTGTGGAGTCTCCCCAGCAGGGGCATCACTGTGTGTGGGGGGGGGGAGCAGGGGACTCCCCAAAGGTCTTGAGAAATTACTTTAAGCGCGTATCAAGTTAGGAAGCCGCCCCACCTCAGTAGTTGTTCCGGTAGAGAAAGGTGTTCGTCAGGGTTCATTATTATCCCCTAGTTTGTATAATAACAGCGTTTTAAATGCCCAGGCAAGTGTCAATGTTTCGTGTATCGCCAAGAGTATAAACGTGTCGCTACTTACGTACGCGGACGACCTATTAAGTTTAAGCCGGTCTACTAGTGGTCTGCAATCGAATTTCATGATCCTACGAGATGAATATCGAAAAATCGGCCTCGCCTTCAATACGTCTAAATCTGCAGTACTGTTTTTCAATGATAATTCCCCTCAACCTGAACACCTTCAACTGGGTAGCGAGTCAATTACCGTTTCGTCTCACGTCGTATACCTTGGTCTGCCGATAGGCCGTAACCTTAAAGAAACTCGTGTACTAATCATTAAACACGTCGAGAAAAAACTTCGAACCGCATACGGTTCTATCGTCGCCAGTAGACTCCTATTATGCCGAAAGTATCTCGCGATCATGTATAACGCTGTCGCATTGCCGCATATCCTGTATATCGCGCCGTTTTGGAATTTGTTAACCGAGACCCAAAAACGTAAGCTCCGGTCCCTTTACTTCAGATTTGCAAAGTTTCTGCTGCGATGTCCCTTGTGGACGAGGAACACCTTCTTGATTGAAAAACACCAGATTGCGGACCCTAGTATCGCCGTGGATCGGGTAATTTCAAATTTCCAGGGGAAATGGAACCACCCCTGGCTTAGACACTTTTATAGTTCGTGATCCGTAATTATTATGTAAAACGTCATGTGTCTGTATATGTTGTGCCTTAAATGTCTCTTCTTTTTTCTTTTTCTTTTTTTTTACTCCGTTTTGTTCTTAAGTGAAAAATACGGGAAATAAATACTTTACTTACTTACTTACTTACTTACTTACTTTCGTCAGGCAAACACAGAAGAAATCGAATTCTGACTGCTTTTGTCGTATTCTCGTCGGCACATCGGGTTCATTTTATACATAAGAAATTCAGAAGAAATAAATTGTTTATGGCTTTTGTCGGGCTTCGGTCGACTCGTCGGCACATCAGGTTCTTTTCATACGCAAGAAATCATGCAAGCATTTGTCGGGCAAAACAATGAAGAAATCGAATTCTGCATGCTTTTCTCGTGCCTCGGTATTCTCGCCAACACATCGGGTTCTTTTTCTACATAAGGAACCCAGAAGAAATACATTTTTATGAAAATTTTTACCGAGCGCATACCGAAAGTCTCGTCGGTAAAAAATAATGTTCTTTACAGTCTTGTCGGGAAAAACACAGAAGAACAATCGAATTTTGAATACTTTTGTCGTGCCTCGGAATTCTCACCGGAACATCGGGTTCTTTTTCTACATAAGGAATCCAGAAGAAATACATTTTTTATGCTTTTGTCGGGCGTCGGTCGACTCGTCGGCACATCAGGTTCTACTTATACGTAAGAAATCAGATTCTGCAAACTTTGTCGGGCGCAACCGGGAAGTTCAAGTCTCAACGGCACAAGGGGCTATTTTTACACGTAAGAAATCAAGTTCTGTACAGTCTAGTCGAGCAAAACAAAGAAGAAGAAAAATCAAATGCTCGACGGTTTTGTCGGGCATCGGAATCATTGATTCAGGATTCCTTCACGCGCTCCGGGCAAGAATCCGACCTACCATCCTTCAATGCCTCTAGGTACGCCGCTTTGACCAACCGCGTACGAGCCTACGAGGGGGGCTATCAATTTACCTGACCATCTGAACCAATCTTAACGACTTTAACGTAAAAAGACCTAAAGTCCCCTTTAGAACCTTACTATGTAGAACTATGTAATCATAACACTCTCTCAAAATATCTAAGCTGCATCCTTTCTAGTTGTGTGTGGGCCTTCCATATAACCCCAGTCTTCTGATACGGAATTGAGACCAGGCAATATCTTAGACCGAAATAATTGTTTTGAATTTTAAGATTATGAATTTCCTTCAGATCACTCCTCAAAATCATATTTACTAATCTGTTTCCCTTTAGTGTACAAAAATCAACATGCTTCCCGAACCTACCAAAAGAAAACTTGACTCCTAAATAAATAAATTCTTCCTTTAAAGCTAATTCTTTTCCTTTAACACTATCAGCCAGACCTATCTTACCCCCCCCCTCCGAAAACGCGCGACCGAAATCACCATCTGTGACGTCCTAATCACGTAATACTCTCAAAGGTGTTTACTCCAACCTCGACTCCAACGAGACCATATATATTCTCACAAGATCCAGAACAAAAAGGTATCACTATGACTAATTCATTCACTGTTTGTTGCCTCGGGTGAAATGATAGGAAGAGGGGTTTGCCACTCTGAAATGAGAACGTTGTCTCGGTACAGTCCCTGGCGTAATGCCCGAACAGATTGCACTTAAAACATTTTATTTCTGTGGCGTTGTACTTACTTGGCCGTTTATCTGCTTGGTGGCTTGGTTCCGCAGCAGTATCTCCTCCTCCAGCTCGGAATCGCGTCTGTGTTTTGGCCCCTTTGTTAGCTTCAGCGTAGTTTTCTGCGTGTCTTGACTGCTTCGGCCATAGTAGATGGGGCTAACTGCTTAAGGTGTATAACTAGGCCTGGAAAGAAAATACTGTTGACGAACTGTTCTAGCGTCAGCACTGTCATGATCTGCTTTATCTTAGCTGCCCGTAAGTCTGATGCGCTGCTAACGTCGGCTTCGGTTACTTTTAACCACTTTGAGCAATATAACTCTAATTTGTCGGCGTGTTCTTGGAATGACGTGGCTTCTGACATGCGTAAACTGCGAAACTTTATGCGATGTTTCGGGGGAAATACAGTATTTTTTCAAAATACTTTCTTTTACTGCTGAAAAATCGCGTAATTGTGTTTGATTCATTCCCGAAATGGCTTCTAAAGCTTTCCCTGTGAGTAGTGGAATTAGGCGTAAAGCTTTTGTCGGGTCGTCCCACGCGCATAGCGCAGCTGTATTTTCGAAAGCTGTTATAAAACAGTCTACGTCGACATCCCCGTCTGACATTGTCTGTAGAGCCGGTTCTCGCGGCTTCGCTGTTTTTTCTAACAACTCCCGTCTCTCTCTCTCTCGTGACGTGCGTCGTCTGCCGCTTTCTGTTCTTGCATAAGCTTGAACATGTCTTTGAACTGAGAAACCAATTCGCCGATATTTTCGTTCATATTACTAATTTTTTCCGTTCTAACTATGTCTACGGTATTTTTTGGATCACCCTCTACCGTCTCTGCTCGGAATGAACGACCATCGGGTACCAATTACTGGTGACTAGCCCCTTGAGCCTTCGCTTCTTGCCTAGTCGACACACGATTAAATTTGTCCAGTCTTGATAGTTTAGGCGTTAGGATCACTGGATTTCCCGGAGCTTAATCTGGGCCTTCTAATTCAGTAACCTACACGACTTAACTATTCACTTGAAAGTAGTCCTACCACTTCCTGAGAAAAACTTAGTTCTCGCTTAGAGCCTTTACTCAACAAGACCAAAGGTTTCGATGGGATCCCAAAAATTCAATATCTGATCCAGACATCTGGGTCTTGTCTTAGCCAGATCCAGTCTTCGCCAGACTCCTTGAACATTTTTACAATTAAAATTCAGAAACAGATTAAGGCCAAATAGCTAATCACCTGAGAAAACCAAGTTCAGATTTGGATTCTGAATGTGTGTTTACCCCTATAAGTCATATCTGTTTTGACGAAAACTTCCTGCCACTTCTGCCAATTTCCCGGTTCCGGTCGAACTCCAGAACTACTTGTCCGGCGAAAAAAGAAAGCTCAAAGACGAAATCAGGGTATCTTCTTTCCCCAGTAATGAGCATCTAATCAACTTCAAATAGAAATTTAGCTTATAACAAATTATCCGATTCCAGCCGGATTCCGGTCGAACTATATGTCCGGGTAAAATACGATTGTCACACAGGGACTCAGCATCTCTTCTTACCCCTAAATCGCTTATCTAATCAACTAGAAATAAAACTTTGACTTCCAACAGATTTCCGGTTTTGGCCGGATTCCGGACGAACTACATGTCCGGGTAGACACTTGTTTTCACATAAGTGTTCAGCATGTCTTCTTGCCCTAAATCGAACATCTAATCAACTCCAAATAAAACTTTTAATTTTGACAAACTTTCCGGTTTGGGCAGGATTCCGGTCGAAATACTTGTCCGTCGAGAAAATAGTTTTCACCATCGTCTTCAGCTTGTCTCCCTACCTCTAAATCGAACATTTAATCAACTTCAAATAAAACTTTTACTTTCAACAAACTTTCCGGCTTGGGCCGGATTCCGGGCGAAATACTTGTCCATCGAGAAAATAGTTTTCACCATCGTCTTCAGCATGTCTTCCTACCCCTAATTCGAACATCTAATCAATTTCAAATAAAATTTTTACTTTCAACAAACTTTCCGGTTTGGGCCGAATTCCGGGCGAAATACTTGTCCGTCGAGAAAATAATTTTCACCATCGTCTTCAGCATGTCTTCCTACCCCTAAATCGAACATCTAATCAACTTCAAATAAAACTTTTACTTTCAACAAACTTTCCGGTTTTGGCCGGATTCCGGGCGAACTACTTGTCCGATGACAAAATGATTTTCACCATCGTGTTCAGCATGTCTTCTTACCCCATAATCGACTATCACATTAGCTGTTTCAAAATATTTTGTTTGTCCCTTAATTTGAATCCCCTCCCCCACCCCTAAATGTAGAGCTACAAAGCCCATCTACGAACTTGACTGGTCCGACGACCCAACGAACCCTCACACCAAGTTTCATCAAAATATCTCATTCCCTTCGAGAGTTATCGTGCTTACAGACGGACGGACAGACGGACAACTTTTGCGATGTCATAGGTATCCCTCCACTTACGTTTTGGGATCCCAAAAACCGCTTAGGTCTGTACAAATTTCGCCCTCGCAATCTTACCTTCGTTTGCTCGAAATTGTACTACCAAACTAATCCCTCCGCTGATCACCAGTTGTGACGCCCTAATACACGGTAAAACTCTCAAGGGTGTTACGCTAACGAGACCAGATATATTCTCACAAGATCCAGAATAAAAAGGTATCACTATGACTAATTCATTCACTGTTTGTTGCCTCGGGTGAAATGATATGAAGAGGGGTTTGCCACTCTGAAATGATTATGGTCACACCGTGACACCATCCCCCCTGGGTACATCGATTAAACAAAGTGACGTCACCGACGCGGAGAGCTTTACCATCCGTGAAGAAAGGGATAGGGTAGGGACTGGTAAATGGTCAACAGATTAGTCAACAAATTTTATTAGATTGTTACCAGATAGCTGTCGGATGCATTCTGACTTTTCGAACTAGTAAATACTGGTTGGGACTGATTGCATACACTTTTTGTCTGTCATTACCTTGTTCGAAAGTTGCAACAGCATGTCTCCTAACTCTATGTCGACTGTGTTAAAACTTCATGCTAAATTTCGAGATTAAGGGCGAACTACTTGTCGGGTGTGAGGATAATTTTCATGTTCGGATTCGGCATGTTTACTTACCTTTAAATCGACTATCTTATTACCTTTAACAACAAAAATTGTCGCCCCTTAATCTGAAACCCCTCCGCCACCCCTAATTATAGGACTACAGAGCCCATCTTCGAACTTGACCCGTAACCCAAAGAGTCATCGTGCCAAATTTGAAAAAAAATCTATTCGAGAGTTATCGTGCTAACAGACGGACAGACGGACAACTTTGTGATGTCATAGGTATCCCTCCACGTTTTGGGATCCCAAAAAGACATATCATATCATCACTTTTCTACTTTTTTCATCGGTGAATTTCAGCTGGCTTAGCTTCCATAACACATGGAAATGCAGGCTTTAGTTGAGATTCAAATTCTCCGCGTCTGGGTGAATTTTGGATTGTCGCGCAAGCAGCGCATAATCTGAACGTTATTACTGTTGCCACGGGTGAAGAATACAAATCCCTTAGATTAGTCTAAATAATTTAGTGTATTCAAATGTCAGGTGTAAAATTTCAGTTTCAGTTTTCAATTAACTTTAATTTCAATATTCTTTAACGAAACAACAAAGATAACGCCCCCAAGAAGCGCACAACTGTGTCCTGTGCGGGAGTGCACAGCTTTTACTCACTCATTACGAACGAGGACACAGATTTCTCGTCTTAAAGCTCTATGTGAACGTACTATGCTTTAATTTTTACAACATGCTACACATACATACATTTCTGACTTCCACTAGATGGCGTTTCAAAAATAAGCCACTTTTTTGTTATCGCTTGTCATTGACTCTTTGGCGTATCGGAGGCGATTTCAGAGCATGGTATTGCAAGGCGCGGAAATTCAAAAACTCTCGGACGTGTACGAAAATCAATCTTTTATAGAGCTGAGTGATGAGAGTGCCATGGCTGCTAAATAAACCGTCTCTGTAGCTTGCAGGTTGCTCTAGTGTTATCTGATGAAACTTTATGTTGTTTGTAGTACCGAACAAAAGTTTTGTTTTCTGAATGTAAACCTACAACACTGCCAAAAAATGGACAAATATAACCGACATACCTGCAGCTGATTCCAGAGCTTACAAGGAATTCCCCATTAACATCGTTAATATGAATATTTATCAACAATACAAATAATCCGGAGTATATAATAACAACGAATAGATAAGAAAAAAAATTCCGCTTATATTTGTCGAAGCTAGCAAATCGGAGTATGGCCTTCAGCAAAAACTGCGTAACGATATATTAGCCAACATAATTTGTCGAGGATCTGCTGATTTCTGATGTAACATTGTATTCTAGGGGGTGGTAATGTGGCATCATGATTGTTTGATCCGCCCATTGAACTTTAAAGCACAATGGGAACTAACTATGCTTTCATTTTTATAACATGCTTCACACATATACATTTCTGACTTCCACTACATAGCGCTTAAAAATAAGCCGTTTGCTTTTATCGCTTGTCATTGACTCTTCGGCGTATCGGCGGAGACGATTTCAGAGCAAGGTACTGCAGGGCGCGGAATTCAAAAACTGTCGGCCATGTACGGAAATCAATCGTTTTGTAGAGCTGAGTGACGAGAGTGCCCGGAGAGTGCTATGGCTGCTAAAAAATAAACTTCTCTGTCGCTGGTAGTGTTTTCTGATGAAACTTCAGGTAGTACCGAAGAAAAGATTAGTTTTCTGGATGTAAAGTTACAACACTGCCAAAAATTTACAAATATAACCGACCTACCTGCAGCTAATTATAAATTTCCTGCTCGGCTTCGTTATCGTCCTCATCCTGTCTTGCTGCAGCGTTAACGCATAACGTCCCTTTACACTCCCCGCTGGCAAAGCTGCAGGGCAAACTGTGCCGACGGCATCTACATCTGAGCAACTCGCACCTGCTGGTAAACTGGCACCGCACCATCTTTAGCAGGTTCTCCGGTGCTGGTGAAGCACTGTCATTATGGGAAAACACATAGTCCTTGACGAAGAGAGGTGCCAACCCCACTCTTCGGGCTTTAGCGAATTGGACGTGTCTTGCCACTTCATTATTTGCAAATAGCACCTCTAAAAGTGGTACTTTGCGGCAGCCAAAGTCGGCGGAAGCCGCTCTACCTGAACGAAAGCATTTGTACTATCGTAAATGATCGCACCCGGACATCCTTCAGGGTCTTCTCATTGCTTTTCCCTTTGTAGATGCGGAGCAAAGCTTTCTCTCTAGCTTCGGCGATCTCCTGATGATTGGATCCTGGTATCATGAAGATCTTGCAGGCATCTTTAAAAATCCCATCATTAAGTGACAAGGAAACCACTGCTGGTTTCCCTGCGCCGTGAAGGCTAGATGTTGTATCGCAGCCAGACATTGCGTGGATTTTCTGCTGCTACGGTTCCTAGTTTGTTCTTGATCCTTTTTATGTCGTACACTCGTCGGTTATTTCCATGTGTGTCTGTCTACATAAAGATATCAAATGCATCAAGCTTGTCATGGCACAGCAGAAGGACTAATAGGTCGGTATCATTCCCAATCAAAGTGGTCGACGAAGTTTCAGCGCAACTGACTGCAGTTTTTACAACTAAGACATGGCATCATCCTGAGCATGTAGAACTTTGCATCCTGAGTTCGCCAGCCTCTCAGTAAGTAGGTCGATGAAGCGTTGTTTACTTTTGGGATAAAATTCTGCCGATCTTCATGTTAGGAGAGAATTCAATCGTTGGACACGACAAACCTTTGGTTCTCTTCAGCTGTGTGCAATTTTTCGTCGTCGATGTATCAGTGTAAGAGTAAAAAACTGCCGCTGCCTGGCCGAAATGTCTTGTGACGCAATCTACGTAAGATCCTGGCTCCTCAGAGTATGTGGATTTGGAAGTCCACGGGATTTTGTGGACTAGCCAGCCACCGTCCAAAAGTCTCTGGGAGGTTGGCAATGTTACTGGACCATCAAGCCCCCCAATTTTCATCAGTGCATTTGTTAGAGAGGCTTTGTCGGCTGTCCTCATCACCTCGAACGAACTAAAGAGCGATGGTGGAAAACTACAGAGCTCGAACGACAGAACCTCGTTCAAGTCAGAACCACTGGTGCTAGCCACTGCGGCTAGACTTTGGAAGATTAGAGCTGGGTCGACCATTACCCTCTCGCTATCTATCACCACAGATGACTTCTCAGTCATAGTTACAGCTTTCTCCTTTCTCCTGAAAACACATTTGTCAATTTCTTTTGCTTCCATATCCTTCAGAATCAATTCTCTTACAGATTTGGCATCGTCTGCGTTTACAGATGATGAAGCGCGGACACCAGTAACCACGCTCAACAGCTGTGAATCCTGCCTGAAGGGTTCAATCGAACTATCTTTTCGATGTTCGCCAGATCTCTAGCTCTCCTCGAAGATATCGCTTCTGCGTGATTTTCAATAGTCAACTCCGCGAGGCCAGTCAGGTTCTACATGCGTTCTTTAACGAGAGCCAAAGTAGGCATAGCAGATCTCCAAATTGTCCGCTGCAATTCAGTCATGCCTCTACCTCTCGTCAGACCGCCACTCGTTTCCATACTTCTCATTAACGTCTGTTCGATCACCAAATCAGAAGAAAGTGCCGCCCAGTACTTGTCAGTTCTTCGGATAAACAGGTACTCCTGTAACATTCTGTACTGCTCTGGGTTGTCTTTCCTCAACTGAAACATCGACTACACGAATATCCAAGTAGACTTCGTGTAAAGATTGTGGCCGGAAGCAGTAAAGTAAGGAAGCATTTCCAACAACGACAAAGCTCAAGGTTGCCACTTCGTTCAGCTCTCAGGTTCTTTCTCAGGATTCCAAGTAGGTCCAGATACTGAAACCAAAGACGGGCAGTTCTGGACTCGGATAATCGTTTATTCTTTTGTCTTTTTTTTGCGGAAGTAAATAAAACGGCACAAACCTTGTATATAGCATTGCAGACGCCAGTCATCTGGCAAGTACTATAAGGATGACTCCACTGATTAGATCGCCTAAAGAATGGCACTAAGGAATGGAAACAGGAAACGGAGGGGGAGGGGGAGTCTGGAATACTGGTTTGAAATTAAACTTTTCGAGAATCATATTCTAAGGCGCCATTCCTAGCTTGATAGGAAATAGTGAATCAACCCACAAATGATTAAAATAACTAGTTCATGTATGTCAACTTTCACAGCCGTTTTAGGTAAGATGAGGTACTTGACCCCGTAAAATCAAGTTTTTAACTTCATTTCGAATTCCCCGCCATTGATTTCATAGGAAACGACCAAATAATCCAACAACCTCTTAATTTATAGTTTACCCCCCCCCCCCCCCTCCTCCGCCCTTTAAGGGTGGATATGGGCATTAGGGTACGGAAAAATTCAAATCTGAATTCAGATTTGGAGTCGGCGTGCTCGATTTGATAGGAAACGACTATTATTTATTATCACAAAAATCGATTTTCCCCCTCATTTTCCCCCTTCAAGGGCGAGTTTGGGATACTTTGTGCAAGGGGATTCGGGAGGGGGGGGGGTTGTGTGAATAAGCTGATTTTTCTGAACATTTTGGTGTAAACAAAAAATTCTGTTGCAATTTCCCCGAGGTTTGACCATTTTTTTCCGTATCTTTCCTCCACTAATGTGGAAGCCACGCTTTGCAACTCTAACTGATGCAATATTCCCTAAGAGCTTGGTTACACTAGGCTTTTTTCTGCGCAGAATTTGGCAAAGTGTCTGTGACACTAGACCAAAGAAAAGGTAGCTTTTTGGGGTTGCTAAATAAATAAAAAAAAAACTAAAAGATAAACCTAATTCTGAATATTATTGCTTTAAAATTCAGAACGTCAGATAGAACGAAACAGATTCTCTGATTATTTTGTAGGAAAAATTCTTGAATGGAAAAATCCAATTTTTTTTTTCACGACAAAAAAGTAATAATGAGACATGAAATAATTCGTAATTTTCTTAGATTGGAAACAGAAATAAAACATGAAACAGATGTGACCGATGGCATTTTGACAGCTAGAAGCTCCGTACTATTTTCCAAAATAAAGTAGGGTAATCCTGGGATACTTGAAACAAAATCATGAGACTTCACGCCATATGCATAATTTAAACTGAACTGTTTGCCCTGCTCTCGTGATGCTTTTTGACGGCAATTTATCGGACATGGTGATAAATTACAATCCTTTGTACAGTATCGCTCCAATATGTGAACTGTTTGCGCTGCTCTCGTAATCTTACATGCTTTCTGACGGCAATTTATCGGACATGGTGATAAATTGCAATCCTTTGTACTGTATCGCTCCAATGAAATCGATATCTTGGATACTTGTTTACGGAAGGACATCTTTGCATCGTTGGGTAATTAGTGCTGGTAGAAGTTCAGACGACAAATCTGGGATTAGTTACCGACATAATTCAGAAATATAGACAGGGCGAGCACAATTAGGTTTTGTTCTCGCCGTATCAAGTGTTCGCCGGACTTTTTGGACATTTTTACTTTTAAAATTTAGAAACAGAGTAAGGCCAAATTACTTATCATCTAAGAAAACGAGGTTCAGATATGGATTTAGCTGCATTTGTGTTTACCGGTTTCGGCCGAATTCCGAACGAACTACCATACTTGTCCAGAAAAAAAAAGACAGTTCAGAAACGAATTCAGCTTATCTCCTTATCCGTATAAAAAAAAATCTAATCAACTTCAAGTAAAACTTTAACTATAAAAAGATCCGGTTTTAAACGGATTCCGAACGAACTGTATGTCCCGGTAATACAGATTCAGCGTCTCTTCTTACCCTTAAATCTGTCATCTAATCAGCTCCAAATAAAACTTTTGCTTATAGTAAATTTTCCGGTTTTGGCCTGATTCCAGGCGGACAAGTTGTCCGAGTAGAAAATACTTTTCACATAGGTGTTCAGCATGTCCTCTTACTCCTATATCGAACATCTAATCACCTTCAAATAAAGCTTTTACTTTTAACAAACTTTCGCTTTTGGCCGAATTCCGGGCTAACTACTTGTCGGGCGAAAAATTATTTTTTCTCATCGTGTTCAGCATGTCTTCTTACCCCATAATCGACTATCACATTATCTGTTTAAAAATATTTCATTTGCCCCTTAATTTGAACCCCCTGGGGGATCCCCCACCCGAAATGTAGGGCTAGAGAGCCCATCTACGAACTCGACCTTAATGTTGACCCAAAGAATTCTCACACCAAGTTTCATGAAAATATCTCATTCCTTCGAGAGTTATAGTGCGCACAGACGGACAGACGGACAACTGTTGCCCGGCGAGAAAATGGTTTTCACCATCGTGTTCAGCGTGTCTTCCTACCCCTAATCGAACATCTAATCAACTTCAGATAAAACGTTTACTTTTAACAGACTTTCCGGTTTTGGCCGGATTCCGGGCTAACTACTTGTCCGGCGAAAAAATAGTTTTTACCATCGTATTCAGCATGTCTTCTTGCCCCATAATCGACTATCACATTATCTGTTTGAAAATATTTCATTATGGGCTAATGCCCATAATCCGGCTAATGCCATATAATACGAAATCGACCTTACTTTTGAACCAAAGAATCCTCACACCAAGTTTCATCAAAATGTCTCATTCCCTTCGAGAGTTATAGTGCGCACAGACAGACAGACGGACAACTTTTGCGATGTCATAGGTATCCCGCCACTTACGTTTTGGGATCCCAAAAACTGGAATTTCCCGTCGCTTGACTTTTGCCTTTGATCCGAAAATTAGTTCGTCGCCGGCCAAAATAAGCAGAAACTTTACTTTAAAAATGATTGCATCTAAATTATGTTATTTTTAGGCACGAGCTACTTTACTGAGCATCGTCAGTAGACTACTTGAGAAAATGTAAACGTCGTCGTTTAAGATGTTTTTCTTGTTTCAGGTTTCAAAGATTTGGCGACGGCATATCTGAGCAAGTTCAAATGGGGACAAACCTTCATCAATTTGAACTCGGAGCTTCTTGAAAAGTATTCAAATTGTTCATCGAGTCAGGAGATATTGGACACTCAGAATTCATATTTGGTTGAAATTGAAGAGGAAAGGAGGAACAGGGGTGAGCGCTATTTCTCGGTGTGATAAGACGGTCTCGTACGTAACCGGATGGCCTGTCAAACCTTCAACAAGGTCATCGTACCGGAACTCGTACCAGATTTCCGAGAAGGGAGTTATGGTCAGGTGTTACTGTCGTGGACCCGATGAAAAATTTGTAGCCTGCGTAGTTGTATTATAGTTGTACGAAAAAGTTGCATCTAGTGATATGTATTAGTAAAGAGAACTATCAGTTAATGTGCCTCAGACTGGGCCAGTCTTAAGTAGTAGTATCCGGTAGCATCCTGTCTTGCTCTAGGAGCATCCAGTCTTGTAGAATGCAGTAACACGGTAGCCTTGAAGTAGAAGAATGTAGTAGCATCAGTTGCTACTACATGATACTTTTTCGTACAGTTTCATACTACTATTCTGAGATAAATTTTTGATGGGGGAAGATCCCCTCCCCATTCAGAAGACCAGTGGGGGGGGCCCCACTGGTCTTCTGAATGGGGCGGGCTAGTAGCCTAACAATCGCTAGCCTCGAGCACTCAGGGAGATTACAGGTAATTATGCATTTAATAATAACACATGCATATTTAAAATTTATCGGAAGTCTGATGTCGGAGTGTTGAGGAAATCCACCTCAATTTTTCTGTGCCGTATTTCCGGTACCATAGGTTAAAGAATCCGAGATTTTGTGAAGAATGGGTTGAAGATTATCACCCTTGAAAGCACTGAAAATCCGAGTTATAAAGTTCTTTTCCTTCCCCATCTCGAACATCAAGGGTGGGGGAGAGTACATTTTCTCGTTGCCACTGTATCACTCGAAATTGGGATACAGCTTTTTGGTAATAGTTAACTCGTTTCATCTAGAAGCCTTTGGAGTAAGTAGTTAATTTAAGTGATTCTCCTTATTTCTTATCCTGGTAGCAGGCTAATTATTTTAGGTATGGCCTACCCTTGCGAAGGAGATCCGAAACAAGACAAAAATGCGTATTTCCCCCCAGAATCGTCTCCAGTCTTGGCTTTCCTCGGTCTGACCCAGGATGCTCTTTGAGTTTCTTTGAGCTCAAGTTCAAACTTCTTTTGTCTTCAAAAAAAGTGCAGTGGCGGCAACACGCCGAAGTTGTGTCTTCTTGTACAACACATTCGAATAAAATATCTTATTATTCATACAAACAATAAAAGGTCACTGAGATGTTCTGTTAGATTTATAACACCGCACGAAAGAAGACACGAGGGCAATCCGCTGTAGGCGGTCTTATTTTCCGGTACGAGTTCATTGTGGGGGGAATGGGCTGACATGCTCACCTTGCGCCAATTTTTGTCGACAGGGTGAGCATGGCAGCCCGCTCCCAGGCGATTAATTAGAGAGACTCCTTTCCTTCTAGGAATGACGAAACCGTTTTCAAGAAATAGACTAATTCCTGGAGTTTTCGGTCTTTTCGCTCTGTATAATAATATGATGGAAAAAATAAGCCACTGGCCGCTACAGAACATGATAGAACACTTTACTTCATAATTCTTTTCAGCGCACAGACTGTCCAAGGAATTTTTAAAGCGTTGATGGGGTCAGTTGAATGATACTTCAGATGGAGGGGCGTTCCAAGAGTCTCCCACCGTGGTTTGGAAAGATCATCTACCAACGTCCTTGGTAATGAAAATCCTTCTTTTTCCAGATACTACCATCGACCTCCCACCTTCAGATTCTGGAACGTCATCAGATGAAGAAGAAGAAAAGCGTGATGTTTGAGGAATTTGTACTATTTTTTTCGTGTAAAGGTCTGTTCTTTTTCTTTATTCATGCTCCACTGCGGTTGGTAAACCATAAGCTTGACACCGCTGTAAATTCAGTATTCTTTCAGCTGAAGCTGACTGCGAATCATGTTTTACCTAAAACAGACAATTCAGCTGAGATTTTATTTCAGCGACATTATTTTTTTCGTGTAAAGGTATGTTCTTTTTCTTTATTCATGCTCCGCTGCGGTTGGTAAACCATAAGCTTGACACCTCTGTGAATTCAGTATTCTTTCAGCCGAAGTTTACTGCGAATAATGTTTTGCGCAGAACAGACAATTCATTT
Organism: Branchinecta lynchi; assembly: GCA_023053575.1. NCBI lineage: Eukaryota > Metazoa > Arthropoda > Branchiopoda > Anostraca > Branchinectidae > Branchinecta > Branchinecta lynchi. Next base: position 9,791,561 of record JAKZAP010000008.1, read on the forward strand.
GAGATCTTATTTCAGCGACATTTCGGCCCTTCTTGGCATGGGTCTTCTTCAGGCTTGTCGGGTATGCTACCCCTCGGGCGTTTGTAAAAATTTGAAACGTTTATTGTAAAGGGACAAACGAAATGGGCTTCTCAGCAAGCTATTAAGTAACCACTCGGATAGGCTACCTTGTATCTCTACTGTTTTCTATAATAATAGTGAAGTGAGAAACAAAAAGTGCTCCTGCGGCAGGATTTGAACCCACAACCTTTGGATATGTGGTTCCTGGACTGTCTACGAAGCTTGACATCGGAGCCCTACACTGTCAGAAGTTTCATGATTGCCCATAACACTTTCAAGAATAACACCTTTTCACTTAGAAATAAAGTGTTATGACCAATTAAGTTTATACTATTTCTTGCCTAGATCTCCAACAACACCTTCAATAGGTAAAAATACTACTCTGCAAGAAGTTACATAACGACAACAGAAAGATGCGCGGTTTCAAAAGATAACACTTTGGGATGTTATCTGTTATGTTTCTTTCGTTCCCGTTAGTATTTTTTCCAATTGAAGGTATTGTTGGAGATCTGGGCACGAAATGGTGTAAACTTAATTGGTCGTAACACTTAATTTCTAAGTGAAAAGGTGTTATTCTTGAAAGTGTTATACGCTATCTGTTATGAAACTTCTGACAGTGTAGTCTTGTAAATTTATTTCAAATTTTCTTCTCTTTTATTTGTATACAAGTCCCTTGTATAACATTCCATCTTTACTTTCAATCAATCAATCAATCAATAAAGTTTAATCCAAATAGCTAAAAGCTTAGGGTTTTTACTTTGGGTTTTTCTACTCATTTCATAGCGTAGCCTTTGTCTGGATCTGAGCTGAACGTAATTCGGTATTTTTCGATTTACGGGGATTCGGTAGTTATACAGAATCCTAAATAGACTATCTGTACAAAACTCTTCGGTATGACGATCGGGATTCAGTATAATTGCCAGTATTCGGTAGTTATCACGAATTTGGTGGGATAATTTACTGAAATCATTTGGTAATTTTTCGATGCCGGAACTATTCGGTATATTTATGGAGATTCCGTAGTTACACAGACTCCCGAATAAGCTATTGGTTCAGAGTTATTCGGTGTCATGATTTTGATTCGGTAATTTATTAAGTATAATTTCCAGGATTCGGAAGTTAACAACGAATCCTGACTTTGTTCCAGTTTCGAAGAAAGTATACCTAATATGAATATTGTTTGGTAGTCTTTCAATACCAAAACAATTCGGTATGATAACAGAATCCCGAACACGCTATCGGTCTAAACTTATTCGGTATTATAACTGGGATTGGGTAACTTATTCGTTGTAATTGCCAGGATTCGGAAGTTACCACGAACCTCGAAACTCAGAAGAGGTCGAGTGAAGCACTGGTCGCAGACAAAAGGGATGATCTGTGATATCATCGATAGTCCTTACTTTTATTTTGGATCCCAAAAAGAATATCTAATCATAAATATTTCGAAAATTCCGCCCTGCAGTACTTTTCGTAATGTTCTCTATTTTGTGGAAGGGCGCGTCATTTGACGGGGGTTTCAAGCCAGTTTAGGATTGAGATTTCGAAACAGTAAAAGCTAGAATTTGTGTTACTAGATTACTAGATTCGGTAAAAATTTGAAAGATTCGGTAAAATTTTTGCTCTGCACCCCCTCACCGAAAATGCACTTGCGACGCCCCTGGCTATCAGTAGTATAAATATTCCTTCAGCCCAGGCTGACTGCGAATCATATTTGATAGTGCAAAACGGATACGTCAGCTGAATTTTCTTAGAGCTATATTTCGGCCTTTCTTGTCAAGGGTCCTCTTCAGACTCAAAGCCGCTCAAGTTGGAAAAAAGAACTTGTTGAAAAAGAACGGCCTTTATAATAAAACTCAGCTGACATATCCGCTTTGCACTATCAAATATGGCTATCAATAGTGTGTGAGGTTTATAGGTTTATAGGCAATAGTGTCTATTGTTTGAGGGGCTTGGCTCATTTCACAATCCGAAGCATTATAAGATATGCAATGTCTAGATCATCCCCAACCAGATCAAAATAGCACTAGGGAGTAGCCAAAACCTATGCTTTGTATGCATCGGGAACGGGCCTTAATCGTAGCGCCACCTACTACGCTGGGGACATTTCAGAGCGAAACAGAATTGCGGGTTTAGAAGATTTCTAGTACAGTTAAATTGCGGTCTGCACACATCAACGAAACGGTGTAAACTCACTTGTTTAAGTGCTATTGCTACCAGCTTACCAATATTTCACTTAAATCGGCCAGATTACTTTAAACTGGTTACAATCGACTTGCCCGCTGCCTAGACAAACTCCGAAGATCTGAAGCTCAATGAGGTAGTAAGGCGATCCAGACCTAGCAGTGCTTTAGCGCCACCGGGATTTTTCGCCACTGGGTGTTTTTCGCCACTGTAGGTGTTGACACATATCCTAATGACGTGCTGAGTCTTGCGTAGTTACCTGAATGCTTAGTGGTATTACCAGCGTTTTTGTCATGGCCTTGCCAGAGAATTTCTTGAAGATAAGTATTTAATTTATATTTACAGAAACTACAATACAGTAAAAACACAAAAACTGGCAAAACATCGTTAAAAAAAATGCAAGTGTCGAGTCCAAGTGTACTAGATGAGAAACTGCCCTGAGAAAGGTTACTCTAGTTCTTGACCCACTTCAGTGCGACCTACTCACTTTTCGAAGGCGCTTTTAAGACAGAGTACGTCAAACACACCCGAAAAATTCTCTTTCCAGCTCGGAGTTTTATTAAGTTCCATCCTTATTTGTTGGAAGAGAATCTAGTATCAAATCAGCAGTGTTTCTTTGTATACTTTCCTGAGTTAATCCTTAGTAAGTAGTAGCGAGAAGTGCCGCAAAATCCTTCTGAGATTTTTTCGCTAATCCCACCACTTATCTGCAGGGGCGTCGCAAGACTATAATTGTTCTGTATTTTTTAGATAGCAGAAACTGTTCGACATATTTACAGGGATTCGGTAGTTATACAGAATCCTAAATAGGTTATCTGTACAAATCTCTTTGGTATAATGATCGGGATTCGGTATAATTGCCAGTATTCGGTAGTTATCACGACTTTGGTGAGAGAATTTACTGAAATCATTTGGTAATCTTTCGATGCCGGAACTATTCGGTAGTTACACAGAATCCCGAATAAGCTATTGGTTCAAAATTATTCGGTATCATGATTGGGATTCGGTAATTTATTCAGAATAATTTCCAGGATTAGGCAGTTAACCACGAATCCTGACTCGTTTCGACGAAAGTATACCGAATATTAATATTGTTCGGTAGTCTTTCGATACCAAAACAATTCGGTATAATAACCAGGATACAGTAGTTATACAGAATCCCGAACATGCTATCGGTCTAAACTTATTCGGTATAATAACTGGGATTCGGTAATTTATTCGTTACAATTGCCAGGATTCGGAAGCTATCACGAACCTCGAAACTCAGAAGAAGTCGAGTGAAGCACTGGACGCAGACAAAAGAGGTGATCTATGGTATCATCGATAGTCCTTACTTATATTTTGGATCCCCCCAAAAATATATAATCATAAATATTTCAGCCTGCAGCACTTTTCGTAATGTTCTCTATTTTGTGGATGGGCGCGTCATTTGAGGGGGGTTTTAAGCCAGTTTTAGGATTGAGATTTTGAAACATTAAAAGCTAGAATTTGGATGGAAATTAAATTCAACAGGAACAAGACCAAAGGTGTCGATGGGATCCCAAAAATCTAAGATTTGATCCAGACAATCCGGTCTTGTCTTCGCCAGGCTAATCATCAGAGAAAACCGAGTTCAGATATTCTATCTACCTATCTATACCTCTATAAGCCATATCTATTTTGACGATATTGACCGAAACTTCCTGCTTTACTACTGCCAAATTTACGGTTTCGCCCGAATTCCGAGTGAACTACTATAGTCCAGCAAAAAAAGAAAAATTCAGAAACGAAGCCGGCGTATCTCCTAATCCCTATAAGGAAATCTAATCAACTTTAAATACAATTTTTACTTAAAAAACATGCGGGTACAACCGGATTCCGGACTAATTATATGTCCGGGTAAAAAATGATCATTATATACAGACTCAGCGTCTCTTCTTGCCCCTAAATATATCATCTAATCAACTCCAGATAAAGCTTTTAATTTTAACATATTTTCCGGTTTTGGCCGGATTACAGGCGAACTAGTTGTCCGACGAGAAAATGGTTTTCACCATCGGGTTCTACATGTCTTCTTACCCATAAATCAAACATTTAATCAACTTCAAATGAAACTGTTACTTTTAACCAACTTTCCGGTTTCGGCCGGATTCCGGACGAACTGCTTGTCCGGCCACAAAATGATTTTCACCATCATGCTCGGCATGTCTTCTTACCCCTAAATCAAACATTTAATCAACTTCAAATGAAACTTTTACTTTTAACCAACTTTCCGGGTTTTTGCCGGATTCCGGACGAACTACTCGTCCAGCGAGAAAATGATTGTCACCATCGTGCTCAGCATGTCTTCTTACCCCATAATCGACTATCACATTAGCTGTTCAAAAATATTTTGTTTGTCCCTTAAATTGAACCCCCTCCCCCACCCCCAAATATAGGGCTACAGAGCCCATCTACGAACTCGACCTTACCCTTGACCCAAACAGTCCCCATGCCAAGTTTCATCAAAATATCTCATTCCCTTCGAGAGTTATCGTGCTTACAGACGGACGGACGGACGGACAATTTTGCGATGTCATAGGTATCCCTCCACTTAACGTTTTGGGATCCCAAAAAGCAAAGAAAAATTTCGCCTGCGGCACTCACTTTATGTGATTATGGCTAGTATATTGACTTGACTACAATTGCTGCTGCTGCCGGAACGTCGCTCCATCCTGTTTCTGGAAGTTCTTAAGAGTCTCGGTATTTAATCAACCTTAGATGATAGAATTTGTAAGAGAAGCAGTTAAATGTTAGCCTACAGAAAAAAATGGATTTCGAAAATTTTCGCCTGTGGCGCTCGATTAATTTTCTATTGGCTAGAATAGATAGAAGCTGCCCGGCATTATATTCTCCATGTCGGCTTCGCCAAAACGCCACCTAATAGTTGGCTTATCGTCTTTCATGCTGCCCTTTATTGTTACTCTTCCTACGTAATTGTTTCTGTTCCATAATTTAAAGCCCGAATTCTTAGTTCTAGGATTCGGTAACATATTTGAAAGATTCGGTAAAATTTTGGCTCTGCACCCCCCTACCGAAAATGCACTTGCGACGCCTCTGCTTATCTGTAATATGTTTTTGCCCTTCTTTTACCTGTTGCGTTACCTGTAGTGGCGAAAAATACCCAGTGGCGAAAAATCACGATGGCGCTAAAGCCGCGTTCACAAGCATGCCTAGCTAAGCACAGATGCCTAGGCACACGGTCAGGAATAGCCAGGCACCAAGTTCTAGAGCCCGGAACTCCGTGTCTGGCCTAAAATCTGTTAATTTGCTCTGCTCCCAACCAAGTCGCGACCTCAAACCAGAACCGCGTCACTGTGTGGCTCGTGAGGTCATCCAGTGGCGTGATTCTAAGACATGTCAGCTGGGCAAACTTAAAATAGATCTCACATTGAATTTCGAACTAAAGCGCCTTGCCTTGGAAATGCACCGTGAGATTCTGCCACCCGAAGATGAAAAAATAATGGATACTCGCCCAACAAGGAGTATTTCAAGGGCAGCTAAGAAAGCTCAGCTAATGAACCCGCTCGCTCATAGCACTGAACGCTATTTGAACTCATTTTTGCCTCTTTTTTTTATCCGCAGTTTTAATGTGAATTAATCAAATTGTAATTTGATAATCCTGTGCATTTTGTTTTATCAGAATTTTGGGAATAAATTAATTTTAAATTGTTGTAAATTGTAAATAAGAAGGTAATTTCTGCTTGAAAATCACCACATTTCAGAAGAAAGGTGTATCCTCTAAGCCGGTCAGTGCAATTTGGCCTGGAAGAAAGCGGAAGAGATGGACTGAACTGGTTGCTGTAAAGGACGAGTTCAGTTCATTCATTTGTATATCTCCAAAGCTCGCTAGTAGAAAACGTATAATAAAATATAAATAATAGGTCAACAACTGACCAATAACTAGACCATATACTTTCACAAAATTCTACATTCAATCTATTTTTAAAAAATTTACACTAGCCTAAATGAATATCTAGCCTACCTAAAACTTTAACCAAAATAATACCCTTTGTGAGTTAGTTTTTTTGTGAAAAGAAAAGGTATAGTTGTGGTTTCTGCCGTACCATTCAACTTCCTTGAATGATGCACTTGTACTTGCGTAACAAACCTGACCCGTCTCAAGTTCGAGAAAAGGTTACCGTTATTAAACCAATTACATTATACCTTCTGGAGAAATGGATTGGATTATACGTTCGAGTTCATTTCAGCCTTTTGGTAGGTAGCGTGTCAGTTGATGCGGAGAACCCGTCCGGCGACAGTAGCGAATATCGCGGGATAGCTGGCGATAGTTCTGATTTTAGAAAATATAAAATCAGCTCTGTGCTCCAACGTGGATGATTTTTAAGATGTAACCTCTTCAGGTTCAGGTTCAGGTTCTTTTTAATAACAAAGTAAATAACAAAATGTCCAGAGCCCGGCTGAGAAGACAAATTCGTAATGCACTGATCCCTTTAGATTTATATGGTTTTTACCGTTGGAATTTTCTTGCCAAGATCAAGTTGGATGATATCCTGGAGTAGAATATCCTCAATGTAGCCTACCCTGATTATACCTGCGAGATCTTGGGTCTCTTAATGACCTTTGTGAAGGATATGATCAGTTCCTCCGTGTTTCTGTTTGGACATCTTTGACCCTCCTGTACACTCAGGGTCTACCTCTCTTTTGCAACTGAAATTTTCTTATGGAGAGCAAGTATGGTGATATCCCCTATAGAATTTCCTTACAGGTTCCCTTAAGTATATATCGAGCAGACCCCATCTGTTTCTTTTTCACACACCCCTCCCCTTGCCATTGGGCCCACTCAGTCGGAATTTTCTTGTGAGAGAGTGAGTAGGGTGATATTCCCGAGGAGAATTCCCTCACAGGTCCCCGGATCGGAATTATTGTATCCATGAGGCTTCGATCCCAGCGACCTGTCAGAAAGAACTACTAAGATCTCCACGTTTTCTGTGTAAACGTTTCTGGAGGGAGGGGGCTAGATTTGAATTTGCTTGGAAATAAACTGAGCTGGATATAAGGGCGTCCCTAGCCAAAACTCGAGGGGGGGGGGGGGGGCGCACTGCCACCCATTGTAGCTTTTCGTCGCATACATTGCAAGCGTTGAAGTCTGAAGAAGCCTTGTCGTATCTACGAGCTGAGGGGTGGTTTGATCGGCTTGGGCGTGGGCGGCGACTACCTCAAAATATACGACAGGTTTCCAGCAAGGCTCAAGAGTCATACTAGTTGGAAACAATAGCCAAGAAACACAGCATCGCATGCTGGAAAATGTGCGAAATTACAGAAACTTAAGGTGAACGTCATTTGTAATAACAGGAATTTGCTAACGCAATAGTCTGTATATCAGACAGAATGAAAATGAGCGCCACAGGCGAAATTTCCTAGTATGCTATGACTTGTTTCGGGCAAAACATTTCTTCTGCCAATAAAATCTGGATTTTAAGGTGACCCAAGCCCCAAAATTTCAAGCCTAAAACACGAATGAAATGACGTGAGCTTCCAGTAAATAGAGCCTACTACAGAAGGCGCCGCTGGCAAAATTATTTTGAGAAATCCTGTGTGATCAGAATACGTTTTCCGGATCCGAAATGAAATTAAGGGCCACTTAGCACGGCTCTGCCCGTCTGTCTTTGTTCATGACGGATCTAGAAAATGTGAGGCTTTTAGCTGGAAGTTGGTAATGTGCTTCAGTTTGTCCGAGGAAGAACTACTGATCATCCAGAAAAAAAACGTGAAACAGAGCAGACCTGTTCTGAGTTTCCAGTTAAAAAACAAAATAAAAATCAAATGACATGTTGGAACAATTAGGCCCGTCATTACACCGTCGCTCATTGCTCACGAAGCCCATTTAGTTTTAAACGTCGCACTAACTAACTTGAAACTAACAAAGTTTTAAAATTGTACGCCACAAGCAAAACCGGTCTGACTTTTATATGAATTAAGAGATATTGGTACATAACAGATCGTGTTAAATTGTCAATCTGGCAAGCTCGAAACATCCTATTCCTGAAGTTCCGAACGCTCGAGAACCCAGAACGGCCTAGGTCCGAGGTTGATGTCAACTCTGTTTCTTGGTAACCCTGAACTAGCCTTACTGACTTTTTCGGGCACACTGCCAGCCCCCCATTGCGCTTTCCTGGGTGAGCTTCCGTTTTGCTAAACTTTTGTGTTCGGGCACTCTGCGAGCGTCCAGTAGCGCCCAGATTATGATATTTACCTGGTCGGGCGCTCTGAGAGCGCCAAAAAATGTTTATATTTGTATTGAAATAAGAGTAAATAAGTATTAAGATTGGTAAATTTGAATTCAAAAATAATTTGAATAGTTGAAATGGTAAATGGAGTTATATTTTTTTGAAGTTTAAAATTTTGTTTGTTTGTTTGGAAAGAGTAGTTGACGTTAAAGATTTAAAGGAAATGTTAACGTCACCGAGTGCAGGAGGAGTCGTAGCCCAAAAAGTAAGGTAAAAAATTGTCGAAAGGCTACGCAGGTTTAAAAAAAAAAAAAAAAAAAAAAAGAGCGTCCAGATTAACTTTTTTCTTTCTTCAAGGGAGCGTGCCCCCACCCTCATGGCGACGCCTCTGGCTGGATGACATCTTGCAGTAGAGAATCTTCAAAGGTACTCAGTTGTACCTGCGAGATCTTAGAACCCTTGATAATCTTTCAGAAGGACATGAGCGGATCCCTTCTATCTGTTCCTGAATTTCCATCCCGTTATAGTATTTCGCTTCACTGGCAGCGGAACTGGCTTAGCTGGATCCCCTCTTAGTGTGTGCTTTCATGTCCTAATGAATTTCCGATGTTGTCAATATTTGTAATGCAGGTCCTCCTTTGGGAGAACATGAGGTAGCGCGGTGAGCCATAGGTTGGCATCATCTGCAGAGAGGTCGATTAGAGATTCGGTATAAGGGTATGGAGGCGTGTTGAACTTATTTTTGCACTATGTTTTACGGACAAGTTCGTCCGGAAACCGGCCAAAACCGGTAAATCTGCACATAAGTAAAAGTGTGAACTGGGGATTTAGTATAGGGGTAAGGATCTGAGACATGCTGAATTCATTTTTTAACTTTTATTTTCGGCGGATAAGCACTCCGTCCGGAGTCCGTCCGAAACCGGAAATTTGGTGCAAGTAAAAGTTTGTTTGCGGTCGATTGGATATCCGAAATAGGGGTCAAAATACTGAGTCATATGTTGTTTTTTTTAGCGGACAAGGAATTCGCACGTAACTCATCTTTGATCCATGGTTAACTATAAAGTCGCATAGAGCTTTATTTCAGTGCAAGAGTGGATATATTTGTGCTTGCTTTTCTCAGCAGATTAGTCGTCTAGCCTTGATCCGTCGAAAACCAGCACTTTTACTACTTGGAAGTTTCTAATAAATGATTTGTTTTACTAGCTGCTTTGTTTTACTACCAGCTAGATTGTACGACAAGAATAGGATATAGACCGGACATTTCGGAAAGAACAAAGTACTCCGATGAAATTTATGAGAGGGTTTGGATATAGGTAAAAGAACAAACCGGATCAGAATATTTTATGGGTTTTCGACTAGAATTGTTGTTTTGCTTATGAAAATTCATTAAATCTTTAGGAAAAAAGTGATTGATATCATTATGACTAGCAGTTGCGTAAAGTGGATTTTAATAAGGATTTTCATAAAACTTTGACCTTATCAGACCCAGCTTACGATCCGGAATTACGCTATTGCCTCCCCTAGGTTCTCGCGAAATAACGCCTCTGAATCTGTGTAATATGACCTTGGGACAACTAACATGTTTACGGCCGATCTGGCGAAGACAGAAAATCTACAAGGCCCGATTGTCTGGGTGAAGAAGTCCAATAAATATGCACCTTTCGGATCCCATCGAAACCTTTGGACTTGTTAAACGGAATTTTCACTATTTTTCGGCTCATGCGGAAATGTAAAACGATGACTTCGTCTATTCTTGGTCCTACTCTCGGTCCTAATTTGATTCTCCTTGGTGATATCCTGAGGGAAAATTTATCTCAGAATAGTAGTATGAAGTTGTACGAAAACGTGGCATGGAGTACCAACTGATGCTACTAAATGCTTCTACTTCAAGGCTACCGTGTTACTGCATTCTACTGCCTGCTACTATTAGTAAGACTGGATGCTTCTAGAGCAAGATAGGATGCTACTGGATACTACTATGTAAGCTTGTCCCGGCCTGATGCACATTAAATGATAGTACTCTTCACTATTTTATATCACTAGATGCAACTGTTTTGTACAACTATCATAAAACTACGCAGGCTAAAAAAATTTCATCGGGATTGTTTGACCGATAAATAGGTTTCAAAAAGTAAAATCCCTAAGTTGATCTTTGCCCCACCTCCCTCAAGGTTTACTGAAACAGTGTCATTGGTATTATTCCCGCTGCCACAGCCCTTGCGGACCGTCATTTGAGAGTATCTGACCTTTCATACGCCGGAACCTATTTTACACGAGAACAATATAAAGTTCACTTCAGAATGCGTCACGAAAGTTTTTTGATAAAACGGCTACGCCTGGATTTCTGCTAGCTCTCGTCACATTTGAGAACACCCGTTCGTCAACGACTCAGGGGCGGTTTCAAGTGCTTCGTCATGGGGGGAACGATCTCAAAATATACGACTGGCTAATGCCCGGCAATTACACCGATTAGAAACAAAAGATGAAAAACTCAGCTCCACAGACTCAAGAAATATTAGCATACAAAGATTATGCGAAAGGTCATTACAGAAATAGACTGATAAATAAAATAATAACAGAAATTGCAGCATGCCCTTCATAGCAAATTTCACTAGACAGATTCAAGCCGAGGTATCCTAGGGCAGTGGTTCCCAACCGGTGGTACGGGTACCCCAAGGGGTACGAGAGACCCTTGCAAGGGGTACACGAAGGAACCAAAATTGGTCTGTAGCTTCAAAATCTCATCTCACTGATTTATTAACGCCGAAAGCGTAATATTACCAGCAGAGTATCACAAGCCAAAATGTATCTCAATGGGCAAGGAATTTTTGCTGACCGACAGGTCATTTTTACCGAATGTTTTTGCTTTTTAAATAAATGCTTTTCCGAAAAATCGCGGCGCTTCGCGCACACTCTTTCTTTTAATCGTCTGGCTGACCTTTTTTGGGGAAGGGCTGTTGTCAACCTGTGTGTGACGCCTCTTATTACAAGCCCAGTTAGAAATAATGTTGATTCCAAAACAGCTAGCCTACTGCCATAAAATGTTTGCCTGTGTCAAAGAATATTGTTTAAAAAAGAATCGACGACATTGCAAGTGATATTGTCATTCAGGTTGCAAATTGAGCCAACGAAAAAGTTTGCGATGCAGCTTGATGAAAGCACGGAGAACATCAAAACCAAACAGAAACAGGCTGACTGTAAAAAATACTGCCGTTAATGACGTCGTGCCGAGATCCGACAAAATGTTGGCGACAAAGCAGCCTCTAGTGATTGCCTCATTGATTGTGTTGCGAGAGCAACACTTTGGTTTTGTCCTCGTTTTTTTTTTTTTTTTTTTTTTTTTCCTATGACTCAGATTTCATTTTATTCCTGGTAACTGGGAAGGGTCTAACCTGTGCGGTTTTCACGGAAAGTGTGGAACTTAGGCCGGATTGATGAATATGACATTACATTTTGGAAAGCTCCGTAGAACTCTTGCCTGGGGCCAATAAGGATGGTTTTTGCTTGTCATCGAGCCAGAGCCTACGGTTTGCGAAGTGAAGTGGAGTTGTATAGCCTATGTCGGAGAGGACCATCTCAAGTTGTGTAGCGAACCTTTCGTTTCATCAAACCATGTTTCTGCTTTCGAGTGGAAAGCTCCGTTCTAGCACGCTAGCAGGCAGGCACCAGTTTCAAATTGAAGATGGACTAAAATCTATAAGTTTTAAATATATGCGGCAGTTACCCGGCCCCACAGCCAACATATCTTCTTTGAGTGATAAATAGAAAAATCTACAGAGACAAAAAAGTGGCTTTTTCCCACGGGTCCGAAAGTGCTGCCATCTATTGTTTCTGTCCATGTCTGTGACGATTCCAGCTGAGTTTATAATTTTTTTTTTTTGCACTTGGGTTTGCGGTAGAGTAACGGTATCAGATGTGCCCCTTAAACTTTAAAATTTCTCTCATTGCTAAAGAAACTAGAGCTTATCCTTTGCTCCTTTCTAAGTCGGGACGTTAGAAAGTTGGCCTACGGCAAAAAAGTCAACTTTTGAACTAAGACAGGTAGAATTTTTTTTTCGACGGCAATCGATAGCCACTGATGAGCTGATCAAAGTATATCTCATCCATTTTTTGGTACAAAAATTTCTTCATGAGATACACCAGTTTGAAAATTTCAAAGGGGTTGACAACTTCAGTAGTAAGGTACATTGAAACCAAAAATAGGCGATAGCAGTTATGAGCCATGTAGGGGACTTTTAAGCAACAGTCGACTGTTAGCTCATAATCATCTTCGGTAATGAGGGCCTTGCAGCTTTTGCTAGTTGGTGTACCTGTTATTTGTTTCCGGTGTATTCGATGGTAAGAACAATTTGGTTCCATTTGTGTACGCGATTTCAGCTGAGTTTATCATTCGTTTTTTTGCACTTGGGTTTGCGGTAGAGAAATGGTATCAGATGTACCTCTTAAACTTTAGAAGTTCTCTCATTGCTAAAGAAACTAGAGCTTATCCTTTGCTCCTTTCTAAGTGGTGACGTTAGAAAGTTGGCCTACGGCAAAAAAGTCAACTTTTGAACTAAGACAGGTAGAATTTTTTTTTTCGACGGCAATCGATAGCCGCTGATTGAGCTGATCAAAGTATATGTCATCCATTTTTTGGTACACAAATTCCTTCATGAGATACACCAGTTTGAAAGTTTCAAGGGTTTTACAACTTCAGTAGTAAGGTACACACTGAAACCAAAAATAGGTGATACCAGTTGTGAGACATGTAGGGGACTTGTACGCGGCAGTCGAGTGTTAGCTCATAATCATCTTCGGCAATAAGGGGTTTGCAGCTTTCGCTAGTTGGCGTACCTGTCATTTGATGGTAAGAACAATTAGGTTCCCAATTGTAAGACATGCAAGGGACTTGTCAGTAATAATAGGCTGTTATGCTACAAAAATCTTCAGCGATGAGGAGTTTGCAACTTTTGCTAGCCGGTGTACCCATTATTTTTATCCGGTGAACTTGATGTCTATCACGGGAAAGGGACTTGTCAGTAGAATCGGTGCACGAGGGGCTAGAAATTTGTGCAAATTGTTGCACATTGTATTCGATTTATATAAAACTGACGGTAAGAAAGTTTGTATCGATGGTCTCTCGCTGTATCCTAGGATTTACTGTTTTCGCAACGGGTACAAACGATAATGTAAAATAAGGTAGTTTCGTAATAATTAATAGTGTCATCTATGGTATTTTAATCCTGAAAAGTTACGGATAGCTTTATAATACCAACTAGATTATATAGGATATTGTTCCAAGTTTTCATCCGTCACGATGTCTACGATTGAAAAGGATAAAGTTCAACTGACTGCAAAGTCAATTTAGTCCCTTTTTCCGATATTCTTTTGTTGTGGTTAGGGCAATCGATGCCCTTGATGAGCTGATCAAAGTATATGCCATCCATTTTTTTTTAACAAAAATCCTTCATGAGATAAACCAGTTTGAAAGTTTCAAGGGGTTGACAACTTCAGGAGTAAGGTACACACTGAAACCAAAAATAGGCGATACCAGTTGTGAGACATGTAAGGGACTTGTAAGCAACAGTCGACTGTAAGCAACAGTCGACTGTTAGCTCATAATCATCTTCGGCAATGAGGAGTTTGCAGCTTTTGCTAGTTGGTATACCTGTTATTTGTATCAGGTGTATTAGATGGTAAGAACAATTTTGTTCCCAAAAAGCCAAAACGGCTTTTATGCTATAATCATCTTCAGCGATGAGGGGTTTGCAACTTTTAATAGCTGGTGTATCCATTATTTGTTCCGATGAATTTGATGTCAATCACGGGAGAGGGACTTGTAAGTAAGAATCGGTTCACGAGGGGCTAGAAATTTTTGAAAATTGGTGCACATTGTATTCGATATCTGTAAATATGACGGTAAGAAAGTTTGTATCGATGGTCTATCGCTATAACCGAGGATTAACTGTTTACACAACGGGTACAAACGATACGGTAATCTAAAACAATAAGGTAGTTTTGTAATAATTAATAGTGTCATCTATGGTATTTTAGTCCTGAAACGTTACGGATAGCTTTATAATACCAACTAGATTATATAAGATATTGTTCCAAGTTTTCATCCGTCACGATATCTACGATTGAAAACGATAAAGTTCAACTGACCGCCAAGTCAATTTAGTCCCTTCTTCCGATATTGTTTTGTTGTTGGTTTTACAACGCTAAAGAACAGCTTTTGATCATGTGATTATTCTTTTTAGAACATACCGTTTTAAAAGCTTCGATAAGTTGACAATTTCAGCATTTAACCGACAGCGAAGAAACAAAACCAAAGTGTTGCTCTCGCAACACTTTAGTCGGCGAAGCCGGACAAAGGTTGCCGCAACACTTCACGTTGCCCCGGCAACGTAGGTCTAGTTTTGTATAATATTGTCTACACTTGTATGCCTTATCATGTATGATAATAAATATTGTCTTTTTCACGTTCTGAAAAAGGGGGTACGCAATCTTTTTGAACCTTGATTAGGGGTACGCGGTACTGAAAAGGTTGGGAACCACTGTCCTAGGGGATCGACTAAAAACGGGAACGGAACGGAACGATACGGTGCAGGAGGAACGCGTACTAAAACCGGGAACAATGCACTAAATCTGGAACACTGCACCATAAGGAACACTACTAAAAGGGGGAATGCTGCACCGTCCTCCCACCAAGTGCCTCCGGCCAAGTGCCATATAGCGATCGCAATTTTTGTCCGTCCGTCGGTCGGTCGGTCTGTCTGTCTGTCCAGGTTTTTCTAGTTTGGGCACTTCCACATAAGCTAGGACGATGAAACTTGGCAGGCATATCAGGGACCCCAAAAGATTAAGTTGGAAATAGTCACTTCCCCGATCCGAGCATCGTGGGGGGAGTCGGGGGAGGGGGAATCCGGAATATAGAGGTATTTATAACTTTTGAACAAGTGATTCGATCGTGATGAAACTAGATATTTGGAAGGACCCCGTGTCTCGGATGACCCAATTTAAATCCGAACCGAATCGGTGACTTAGGGGGGGGGGGGGGCTGGAGGGGAGGAACCGCAAATCTTGGGAAACGCTTAGAGTGGAGGGATCGGGATGAAACTTGGTGGGAAGAACAAGCACAAGTCCTAGACACGTCGTTGACATAACCGGACCAGATTCGGGCACTGTGGGGGGTCGAAGGGGGGGGGGGGTCGGGAATTTCGGTGATCCTGCTATTTCGGTACTTCCGGATGTGAAAGGACGACGAAACTTGGAAGACATGTCAGGGACCCGAACAGATTGTTTTGTTAATAGTCGTTTCCTGTATCCAACCACCGTGGGGGGAGTGGAGGGATGGGGAGCCCGGAATCTGGTGGCATGTATAACTTTTGAACGGGTGATCGGAATTGAATGAAACTTGGCAAGTGGAAAGAACTATCGTCTCAGGTGTTCCACGTCAAGTCTTGGTCGAATCAGATGTTTGTGGGGGGGGGGGGATTGAAGGGTGGACCGGAAATCTCGTGAAATGCTTAGAGTTGAGGGATTAAATGAAATAGAAAATTCATTCTTTCGTAATGAATGGTCAGCTTGGCTTCAAACCTTATATTAGTTGAGGGATTGGGATGGAACTTGGTGAGAAGAACAAGCATTAGCCTTAGATACGTAATTGACAGAACCAGATCGTATCGGGGCTCTGTGGGGGGAGGGGGAGGGTGTTTCCCGGAATTCGGGTGATCTTTTATTCAAACAATGTTTACACGGATACGTCAGCTCTGATTTTTCATCAGCGATATTTCGGCCCTTCTTGGCAAGGGTCCTCGTCAGGCTGTCAATCTTCTTGTTCAACTTCGGGGAAGGAAACAAACCTGTGACAGGTTTGTTTCCTTCCCCGAAGTTGAACAAGAAGATTGACAGCCTGACGAGGACCCTTGCCAAGAAGGGCCGAAATATCGCTGATGAAAAATCAGAGCTGACGTATCCGTGTAAACATTGTTTGAATAAATGTTTCAACGTCAGCTTGGGCTCAAAGAATATTTATCGGGTGATCGCCAGTTATGATAGTTCCAGCTATTCTAAGAACAATTAAACTTTGCAGGCCTATTAACAATGCCCTAGGACATAATGCCCTAGGAAACTTGTGTTCCTGGATCCGACCTAAGTGGCGAACGGGTGGTCCGATTCGAGTGAAATTTTATGGGTGATAAGAACTGATGAGCTGGACAAGCAAAATATGCGTCCGAACCACATGCAGGCAGGTTTAGGAGAGTTAGACGAGGGGGGGGGGTACAGAATGGGATGCAAGTTGGACGGAATGCGGCCTTGATTTGTTATTTGGTGTCTGGATCGGATTTGGTCACGCTAGGGGAGGGGTACAGGGGATGCCCGGAAATGTTTTGGCCCGCATAGGGGTCAGACAAGTGGAGCGATTTTAGTGAAACCTGGAATGTAGAGAGCTCACATGCCCTAGATGACACATTTTATGGTCTGAACTGGATCCGACCTCGCTGGGGACGGGGGTGGGAAAATTCCTGGAAGTTCCCAAAAAAACGCTCAGATTTGAGTGAAACTTGATAGGTGGTAAGAGAGAATGCTTCAGATGATCTATTTAGTATTCCGAAGTCCGAACCAGATTCGGAAACCGTGTGGCATGTGTAGGGACCAAACGAGTGGATCTTTAGGGTTGAAACTTGGACAGTAGAAAAGTCATTTGACCGCGGTGATTCGAGGCGACGGAAATGCTCAGACTTTAGTAAAACTAGATATCGTATTTCTAGGTCCGAACCGCATTTTTACATGGCGGGGTATTCTTGTTTCTTGTCTACTTTTTAGACACCACCTATAAGTGCCATATGAGCTCGTAGCTCTTGTTTTTAGTAGTTTTTTTTGGTAGGAGTTCCAGATCGTTCTCGTGCACATTTTCACAAGGGACAGCCCCTGTTCTTTCATTCCAGTGCACGACCACGACCCCTGTTCTAGTAGTCGTGTTTCTCCGCTTAAAGTGCGAAAACACGATGAAGGTTTCCCGGCCGGATTTCCTGCACTTTCATCATCAAATTGAAAAAATTTCAACTTTTCCATATGGAAGTCATGATGGTGCCGCAAATCCGGGCAGGAATTCCCGCCGGGAGCTCCCAATCCTCATCGTGTGTTCGCACTATTAGCCGCTAGCACGTAGCGCCCTTGTTGCAGGAGGAGCAAGTACTTATACGAAACCAAACTACTAGAAAAAGGAAGGACGGTGCAGCTTTCCCGCTTTTAGTAGTTTTCCTCCTGGTGCAGTGTTCCAGATTTTAGTACGCGTTCCTCCTTCACCGTATCGTTCCGTTCAGTTCCCGTTTTTAGTCGATCCCGTACCCTAGCAGCTTCTGACATATGTTCTGGAGAGAAAGTTAAACTGAGCGCCGCAGGCGAAATTTTTCAGCAAAATTAACCTACTTCCCATACAAGTTCTAGTTTTTACTTTGGCTTAAACCCCAAAATCTCAAGCTCAAGACCCCGCCTAAATGATGCACCCTTAAACTTAAAAGATAATACGGAAGGCAATAATCAATGGCGCTGCATGCGAAATTTTTTAATCTGCCTTTTTGGGATCCCAAGACGTAAGTGGAGGGATACCTATGACATCGCCAAAAGTTATCCGTCTTTCCGTCCGTCCGTCTGTAAGCACGATAACTCTCGAAGGGAATGAGATATTTTGATAAACTTGTGTGAGGATTCGTTGGGTCGTCGGACCAGTCGATTTCGTAGATGGGCTTTGTAGCCCTACATTTAGGGGTGGGGGAGGGGGTTCAAATTAAGGGGCAAACAAAATATTTTGAAACAGCTAATGTGATAGTCGATTATGGGGTAAGAAGACATGCTGAGCACGATGGTGAAAACCATTTTGTCATCGGAAGATTAGTTCGCCCGGAATCCGGCCAAAACCGGAAAGTTTGTTAAAAGTAAAAGTTTTATTTGAAGTTGATTAGATGTTCGGTTTAGGGGTAGGAAGACATGCTGAAGACGGTGGTGAAAACCATTTTCTCGACGGACAAGTAGTTCGCCCGGAATCCGGCCGAAACCGGAAAGTTTGTTAAAATTAAAATTTTTATTTGGAGTTGATTAGATGTAAAGTTTAATTTGAAGTTGATTAAATGTGTGATTTATGGGTAGAAAGACATGCCAACATGATTGGGAAAATAGTTTTCTCGCCGGACAACTAGTTCGCCCGGAATCCGGTCAAACCCCGGAAAATTTGTTAAAAAGCAAAAATTAGATTAGATGACAGATTAAGGGGTAAGAAGAGAGGCTGAGTCGGTATATAACAGTGTTTTTTTACCCGGACATACACAAATTTTATTCAAAGTTGATTAGATGTTCTTTATACGGATAAGGAGATACGCTGGTTTTGTTTCTGTATTTTTTTTTTTTCCTGGACTAGTAGTTCGCTCGGAAATCGGCAGGAAGTCTCGGTCAGTATCGTCAAATAGATATGGCTTATAGAGGTATATCTGAACTTGGTTTTCTCTGATGATTAGCCTGTCCAAGACTGGATCTGGCGAAGACAAGACTCGATTGTCTGAATTTTTGGGATCCCATCGACACCTTTGGTCTTGTTCTGCCAGAATTTAACTACAGTAGGCTACTTCCCATACGAATTCTGCTTTTAAGATGGATCTGATCCCACGCAGCAGCCTCTAAGGTTCTTACTTGAGACAAAATTAAATCCAGTGTGGCATGCGAAATTTCTTAGGACCTACTTTTTACTGGCAAAGCTAAACTACTTTAAATACAAATTCTAGCTTTTAATGTTACCCAGACCCAAATCTCAAGCTTCAAATCCCATTGAAACTATACACGCTTCAACTAAATAGAAAATAGGATACTACGAATGGCGCCGCAAGCGAAGAATTTTTCAAATCCGACTTTTTCTGGCAGAGGTTAACTGCTGCCAGCACTAATTCTAGCTTTAAACGTGCTGGTTTAAGTCTTATGCCTAAACCTCACCTAAATGACGCACCCTCCCACTAGATAGCGAATAGGCTACTATGAAAGATGCAGCAGGTGAAATTTTTAGGCACGGGAAAGTAAGGGCTGCCTATGATATCCCAGACCTGTGCGTGGCACAAACAACTCCCAAACGGAGTGGGAAATTTTGCCAGAATTTGGTATGTGGCAGTGCTTCCAGTAGGCTCCTTCCGAAAAAGGTAGTGGCCACCCAGAATAAGAAAGATACAAAGTAGATCTGTTTTGTATTTACAGTAAAAAATATTGGTGCGATCATGAAGGCCGTCAGTGCTTACAAGGCCGATTTATGTTAACATATTAAAAGAAACATTAAGACATTGAAAAACAAGACCTAAGGTTTCGATGGTATCCCAAAACTCCAATATTTAATCCAGACAATTGGGTCTTGTCTTCGCCAGATCCAGTCTTGGCCACGCTAATCATCTGAGAAAACCAAGTTCAGATATACCTCTATAAGCCATATCTATTTTGACGATACTGACCGAAACTTCCTGCTTTACTTCTGCCAAATTTCCGGTTCCGAGCTAACTACTTGTGCAGCAAAAAAAGAAGAATTCAGAAACGAATTCAGCGCATCTCGTTATCCCTATAAAGAACATCTAGTCAACTTCAAATAAAACTTTAACTTATAAAAAATTCCGGTCTCGTGGTTTTCACCATCGTGGTCAGCATGTCTTCTTACCCCGTAATTGATTATCACATTAGCTGTTTAAAAATGTTTTGTTTGCCCCTTAATTTGAACCCCCACCTCTAAATGTAGGGCTGTAGAGCCCATCTACGAAGTTGACCTTACCCTTGACCCCAAGATTCCTCACACCAAGTTTCATCTAAATATCTCATTCCCTTCGAGAGTTATCGTGCTGAAAGACAGACGGAAAACTTTTGCGATGTCATAGGTATCCCTCCACTTACGTTTTGGGATACCAAGAATCCAGCTGTTTTATGCTATAATAAGAAGATTTTTTGCGCAGAGCCAGATAGGCTGTTACTGAAATTTTGCATCGAAGGCAAAAGATTTGAAGATCAGCACAAATTCTGCGAAAATACAGAGGTTTTGGTAAAAAATCTGTTGTGTTCAAATTTATGTCACTCTGACAAGCTCGGTAGCCTGCATACGACTATCATTCTGACAAGCTAGACTTACGACTGTCGAATAGAAAACGACTAGAAAATTGCGTCTTAAATATGACAAGAAACGGGTTATTTGCAGGCAAAAGTCACAATTTGGTGTCATTCTGGAACAATCAAACATACGATTGTCGTTCTGAAAAACCCAGAGAACAGTACTGTGAATTTGACAAGCTCAAAATATACGACTCTTTGTAGCCATGTGACTAGAAAATTTCATCTGCATTCAAAATTCACGTTTGGCCTTTTCAACTTTATGTTATTCTGGCAAAATCAGACATACGACAGTCACACAGACAAGCTCAAAATGTGCTACTTAGAGTACGATTCTGCCAACCTTGGGGTGGGTGAGTCACTCCCTCCCCCCCCCTCATTCATTCCGCCCCTGAAGACTACCGGTATGCCTTCCCGCGCAAACGCCCCTACCCTAGAGTATTTTTGCGCAGATTGGCAGGAAGTCGCCGCGGGTTAGTCCGCGATACCTCCTTTCGGTCTATCTATCCTAGTGAACTTTCCTTGGCGTGCGAAAGTGAACATCGTATTCCTGGAGTAGGGAACTTCGGAGACCAAGTTTACTTCCGATCTGCCGCGGTGCACAACCTAAATTCCTTATTCTATTTTCCGCGGATATACTCGGCTTCAAATTTCTAGTCGAGTTTGGAAATTTTCATCTCTGGCCAAGTTAGTTTCGTGATGCCATGGTTACATTTAATGGTGGGCGGCAGGGAAACTCGAGTTGATCACTCGAAATAATTCAGATCCCTTGAAGCATGCTAGGACTAAAAACTTATCAAATTATGACCTGATACAAAATTAATTCATGAAATGACACACGAGTTTCTTTTCTCCCCTTGCACTTTAATTATCTTCAGCAGACATGTTGAGTTTGAGGGCGCAGTCAAACGGTTTCCGGGAAGGGACTGTCGCCGCCGACGAACTGCAGGGCTTAACGCAAATCGGATGTTCGCTTTGTGAAGAAGAGCTTTAAACACCTGAAACCAGAGATGATCAGAGCGGGAACTCGTCTTGGAAGAGCTAATCCGCCAATACACTTGATGACTATCTCTCCCTTCCGATACAGAATCTCCGGGTACCTGCGGAAGAACGGAAGAAACGGTGTCACAGCTGCGCTGACTCGGGATTTGAGTCATTGAGCGCCAGTCGTTACGGACACGTTTACTCCTTCTTCCTGAGAATCACAGGCGTGTTTTGGACTTAGTCATATAGAGTATTTGCTTCTCAAGCGAACAACGAGATAGAGAAAATACTAAACAGGGAATTCATGATACGCGAATGCTGCTAGGTAAAGTCGAGCGCCCTAGGAACTTAATTTACGTTTGTTGCGGGTGACTCCGGACCCGGCGCTGTCTTGTAGAAAAATGTCCTTCGCGTCTTTCAGTTCCTTCCAACTTTCCCGGGTGGCCAGCCACTTGTTTTCGCATTCTATATCCACTAGCTTAAGCTAGATTGTGACAAGACCCTGCAGGGGATGAGCTTGGCGTAAGTCAACCGGTGCCCAGTGCTTGGCAGGTGCCGGCACTGGTTTCCATTTGCTAGAATGTTAAAATCTACATTAGGAGCATTGAAAGATGAATCGCCTAATTTATAGCCGGAATCGCTGGTTTCGGTCGGTGCCGGGAAAAGTGTTCATTATGTCCCGGGGAGTGGGTAACCGCTCGGAAAGGCGTCACGATTCCTTCGTAGCAGGAAAACCAAAGACAATTACTTGTTGTAATCGCCATGGTAAGTGTACACCATGTATGCCATCCCTAGAGTTTCTTTGACTGCTGTCAAAGAAACAGAAAAAAGAAAATCAGAGGCGATCGGTAATGTCTTGGGATCATCGCCAGGATGTTTAATTTCCAGTAAGTGGTGCGAAAATTTGATCGAGTCAGTTCTACTCAGCTCACTAAATCGGTAATGCCTTCGGATCAATGCCAGGCTTTTTGTGGTTGTTTATTCTGAATAATTGTTTGTAGTCCTGATGCTCTCCAGCAGATGTATTTATATTATGGCAAGGGAGTGATATTTAATTTCCAGATTTCTTAAATCGCGGTCCTTTAAAGTAGTACTGACACGGAGTTCATTTAACCTTTAAGATCTGACCTCCAAGTCTCTCCCAGGAACTATGTCCATTGTCTCACTTCTGATACTTAATTAAGTATTATAAGCTCTATGACGCGGGTAGCGGGGAGAGGTCAGACTAGTTCTTGTTCAAGCGGTGGAACGGATCGGTAGCTTAAAGGGAGTTGTCCTGGTGGGCCAAGAAAAAAAAAAGAAAAAAAAAGGCAGGAAGAGGTGCGAATGAAGGATGTCGCAGTGACTTGGTTAAAACAGTTGTGTGGAGGACAATTGGGCTATTTTCAGCTTGCATCTTGCGGGCTGATCTACATCCTACACTCCAATTGTCCGAACCACCTTCCCCGCGTCATATTATGCTAGCTTAGGAACTTCGCCTTGACATTGCTTCAGCTCGAGTTTTGGCCATTATTTGTGGACTGTTTCAAGTTCATCTTCTCTCCGCGTTGTTAGAATGGGGTGGGATAATAGTCGCAATTCAGGCCAAATCAGATCCAGTGTCTCATTCCCAAATTAGAGTTGTTGGCAGAGGAAGAACAACTGATGAAAGCACCACCTTTCGTTGCAATATTCGTACAGATCCTCGTACAGATCCACGCTTAGGGACTGGAATGCTTTCAGTAGTTATCTTGTCCATGCGGGGCAGTCTTGACAATATGCATGGTTTTCTCCTCATTTATTGGAGACTGAACTGTTATTGTGTTTAGATGACAACATGTACCTCGTTTTTGTTGCACGCTGCACGTCCACTTCTTCTAAATGGTGTTTTTGCACTACAGTCCTGCCAAGGAAGACGGCAGCGCTTCTTGAGAATACTTTTCATGACTATCTCTCCTTGCCGAAACAAAATCTCCGGCCTGTCCGGGTATCTAGCGGAAGAAAGGCAGAAGTGGTGTCACAGCTGCTGCCAAAGATCGTGGTGATTGATTGACACAGGATTTGAGTCGTTGAGTTTGAGTCGTACGGACACTCTTACTCCTTCTTCCTGAGGATCGCTGGCGTGTTTTGGACTTAGTCAAATAGAGTATCCCTGCTTCCCTGCAAGGTGCTGCTTCAACCAAGAGGAAATCTTGCAGGCAGTGAATCCAAGAATGCATCTTGTGCAGAACCAAAGAAGAGCTGCAACAGCGATGCGGCAGCACTGTTGCAACAAAAACAAGACTCTGGATAATTCCACGGTTCTTGTCTTTCTTCATGGCGACAAAATGTCTTATTAGTGACTCCCTCTCGTCTTCGTTTCAGGGAGACCCTTGAGGTTTCGTGGGATTCGGGACTTTTCTCATTTTCTTTAGTTGGCCGGGTGTGGAATCGGATAAGAGGTTGCATATTTGTGAGGTAGGAATCAAGATTGTCAGTAGCTTGTGCACTTGAGGGGAATGGAATTGTCTCTCCAGAGAAATGTGACAATATTTGACGCTTTTTCCTTGAAAAGAATAAGCTTCACTTCTGCTACGTTCCAAAAAAGAAATCAGAAAAAAAAGAGAAAAGGCTGCAACTTGCTGCCTGTCATGAGTTTTCCTTCTGTCTACTTTTTGAATATTATTTCCGTTCATTCTGACAGTACAGCTTCTTACGAGGAGTAGTCCGAAGTTCACAGTGACTGATCCGAAGGTTCAGTCTTGTCTGCAGCGCAACTGGTAACTTCTATTTTGGTCTTTGACCTACTCGGAAATAAGGTGGCCAAGCTTGTTCACGTCCGGTGCAGTATTTTTTCCTGAGTTCTTCCGTACGGTTGAGCTGTGGAGAACGAGGGTTTGGAGGTTAGACCCGTGTTCTCAGGTTAGGGTGGCATTGGAAGAACAAAAGTCTTTTCTTCCGTCGTTGAAACTAGGGCTTGCGGCTGCCCGACACCAGCCAATAGCGCGTATGGTTCTTACTTCAGACGAAGCCGAAATATACAGACAAAAGCCTGTTTGGTAGAGACGAAGTAATATCGAAGGTAAAAAGTTCTAGGCGACATTTTTCTCGAAACATTTTCCAGCCTTTTTGTCCTGAATGTCAGGTAAAACTTTCAGCCAAATCGGAGGGCCGGCTACGGAGATACACAGTTTTCTTTCTGTTTTAGCATCCTCCTGGCTCGAAGCGCTAAAGGTGGAAGGTTTTTTGGCTATTATTATAAAATTTGAAAAATGTCGCATTTTTTGTCACCTCTTAAAAAAACACCATCGATATGCTCACAGGATCTAGCGAAGACCGGAAGTCTACAAGACCCAGGTGTCTGCATAAAGAAGACCGATAGATATGTCCCTTTGGGATCCCAAAAAATCTTTTGTCTTGTTTTCTAGAACATGCGTCTAAATAAATATTTTTTGAGCCCAAGCTGACTCTGAAACATATATTCAAACAATGTTTACAACGGATACGTCAGCTACGATTCTTCAAATTCTTCGATTCTTCGTTGTCAGCATTGTTTGAATATATGTGTCTAAATCTCGTATCAGTCATCCTCCTGGAAATGTGGTGAGGTTGCCGTGTAGCCGATGAGTAAGAGATAATTCCTGTCCTCGTTTCTGACAAAGGCTACCACAGGTCCGCCTGAAGCGTTTTGCAATTGAGATGTTTTGACTCAACAGTACCCTCTCCTGAACTTTGCACCAGACTCAGACGTCTCTAGCGAATGAATATTATAGCTATGGCCCCTGATAGTGTCATCTGAAGCTGATCCAGAGTATTGGGTAGGTCTGGAGACGTGTAAAAGATCAGTATATCACATTTTCATACCTCAATCACGTTTGTGTTATCCTTCGCGGATACGGTCACGTAGGCATGATCCCAGTCTTCTGTGACCGTCTTTTCTGTTTGATATGCAAGGTCGATCTTTTCCCGATCGCTCAGGTCAAGTTTGTTTCCGACGACGACAATGGGTACTCCGCAACCTTTTATGTCGATTATCTGGTTTCGAAGAAATCTCACTTCCTAGAAAGAACGTTTAATTGAGACCGGTAGAATTGTCCCAGGTCCTAGTAGAAGAGGACTCGCTGCACCTTAGGGAATCGGTTTTGGATGTCTGTTTTGTCAGGACAGCAATAGGTTCTAATCAGAAATATAAGGATTCTGAGACGAAGGGACCAATAAAGTAACTAAAGTGGTAATCTCCGCAGTCCGGAACAGGGAAAACCGAAACAATGACGGCCTCGAGCTGGTAATACATCACATCCTGTACGCGGGACTCCTTCTGCCTGCAGATTGTCAATCCTGGCCCGTTAAAGTTTAACCGAATAGTTCTCAGATATGACAATTTAATTACCCATCACTTGTTCACTTAAATAGCCTTGAAGACACGATGAAAATTTGTTACATCGTTGTTTCACATCATACAATTTTCATTGGATGAACTTTTTCTTTCGGATTTCCGGTACCTCTATGTGCGTAACTCTATGCTTTAAATAATTATCAACTATAACGGTAAACTGTCGCCAAAAATCAATCTTTTTGGGGGTCAAACGCAATAACGGGCTTTCTTCAGAAGCGACCTTGCAATCTATAACTGAACATCCTTCGTTAGCCAATGCAACTCCTACTTTTGTTTACGTTAGAATTCTCCGCGTCTGGGTGAACTTTGTCTTGTCGGGCCAGCTAAGGTCGAATAATTTGGAATATTTTTTGTGTAAGAATAATATGTCACACAAATTTCTGTGAAGAAACGGTCGAATTATTGTCTGAGTGGCGACAGACTTAATGGAATATACTTTCCGAAAATTTTCACGAAACTTACGAACGCCGTCCTTTATACCTCGTGACTCTTTTTGATCCTGAATCCCATTGTGGGGTAAAAGACGTCCCTAGTTTGCACTAATCATAACTGGAAGTGGAAAGTTATTCAGTATTCCTCCGAGAAGTTCGAAGTAGAAGTTCTCCTGTTATTAGGACCTTGTTGTTGGGTTGATTCGAAAAGCGATCTTCCGGATTTGTAAACAGCGGAACTTCAAGATTGTTTCAGAGACATCTAGATAGTGAAGTCATCTAGTAGGCCTAGTCAGCTCAAAGGTTCTGGGCCACCATACCTGTCTTACTGAACCTGCATGCTTTGGTCTTACCACAAGGCTTTATCCAGGGTTTGACCCCCCCCCCATAATATTGAAACAATATCGTTGTTTATATACTTTAGCCTCTTCAAGAAACTGACATACTAGGAAAGAACCTGGACTAAGGAGAATAAAGGCAGGTTCCTTGGAAAAAGTCTTCCCACGCTTGAGTCGAGGTTTGACATAAATCTGTCTCCAAGAATTTATGTGTTCGGACAGCCTTTAAAGTTATGTGTTACGTCTGGAAAATGGGGGTATCTAGACCCAGATCATGGAGCCGTCTTTCCCAATTTGTATTTAGTTTATGGTTACCCTTCTTCGAATAAAGAACTGTGTCTTCACGTAAACATCTGACGGCTTAGTGATTGTCTTGAACTGAGAGCAACAGACTCGTTAGGATTAGTAAATCATCTATGCCCGCTTGAATTTGGCAGTCTTCTTAGTTGATACAATATAGGTCAGTTAAAAACTTAAGTAGAACAAATGGAATCTTGTTAACTTCCATCTACCAGAAGAAGTTTCAGGATCTCTACGAAACATATTGGAAGTTAGAGCTAAGCCTAGCTTTGCCTTTTTAGGCTCCAAACATGATTCAACCCCTGCTGGGGGAGGGAGTCTTTGAATGTTTCCCGATCTTCAAGTTTTTCCAGCATTGCTTTACTGTCTAAACAGGTGAAATTGATTTGGTTTTCTAGATAAACTTTTCCATAACTTGAGTCGTTACTAGCCAAAATGTTAGGGGGAGAGAGGACCAAGGTATTAAACCTTCTGGCTGGTTATTTTTACCGACCACGCTCATGAAAGTCGACAGTTTTCAGAAAATCGACCGCCGTCTAACTTTTTCCTTTCCCGAGTGTCTGACAGCATTGGTGAAGGCGTCCCCCCTCGGGATTGACTAAAAGCAGGAAAGGAAAGGCAAGAGAAAAATAGGCAAAGATACTAAAACCAGGAAGAGCAAACTAAAGCGGGGAAAGAATTATCAGAAATTGAGTATTCGAAAAACTGGCAAGCTTTTCCTCTGTTTAGTATCCCGGGTCGGCAACTTACATTTGTAAAAGTTCACCTGTTTCTCCTTTTAGTATTCGAAAAACTGGCAAGCTGCACCGTGCTTTTACGCTGTTTAGTATCCCGTGAGGGGTCGGCAACCTACATTTGTAAAAGTTCACCCATTCCTCTTTTTAGTACCATGTCGGCAGGCGACTAAAATCGTCCGGGTCCAGCGAGGAGTCGGCAACCAATATATTTCAAGTCCACCATTTCTTTCCTGATTTTAGTAACTTGTCACGGATAGTACCTTAGAATACTGAAACTAGGAAAGAAATTGGGAATTCTACATTATTCTTATTTGAGGGGTCGGCAACTATCAAAATTCATAGTTCACCGTTCCCTTTCTCGTTTCACTAGCTTTAAAGGGTTGGCAGTTAAAATTCCCAGTTAATTGAGGGGTCGGAAGCTAAGATACCTTAACCAACTAAAGTACCTTTGAGGTGTCGGCAACTAGAATTTTCAGTCAAGTGAGGGGTCGGCAACTAACTTTAGTATCCTGTGATGACTGATGGGTAAATAAATTGGAAACTCTTCTTCTTTGAGGGATTCCGCCTCTTTACGAGCGAGGGGTCGGCAACTAAGATATTTTAAGTCCACCGTTTATTTCCTGTGTTTAGTAACTTGTCACGGATAGTACCTTAGAATAACGAGGAAAGAAACAGTGCACTTGAAATATCTTAGTTGCACGACCCCTTAAAGCTACTAAAACGAGGAAGGGAATGGTGAACTACGAATTTTGATAGTTGCCGACCCCTCAAAGAAGAAAATTTAGAATTCCCAGATTTCTTTCCTCATCTTAATGCTCAAAGGAACTATCCGTGACAAGTTACTAAAACGAGGAAAGGAACTGTTCCTGACCTCTCAAAGAAGAAGAATTTATAATTAGCGATTTCTTTCCTATTCGAGAACTCTAAGGTACTATCCCTGACAAGTTACTAAAACCAGGAAAGAAAAGGTAGACTTGAAATATCTTGCCGACCCTCGCTGGACTCGGATGATTTAGTCGCCTACCGACAGGGTACTAAAAGGAGTAAAAGTGAACTTTTACAAATATAAGTTGCCGGCCCCTCATGGGAAACTAAACAGAGGAAAGACTTGCCAGTTTTTCGAAACCTCGATTTCTGGTAATTCTTTCCCCGTTTTAGTTTGCCGTTCCTGGTTTAGTATCTTTGCCTGCTTTTCTCTTGCCTGATTTTCTCTTGCCTTTCCTTTCCTGCTTTTAGTCGATTCCTCCCCCCATACGTGACGCTTCTGGTCTAGACTTAATATACCTAATCTATGTTCTTGTTTGGGAGTAAGGTTTGGATTAGGTCCCACACGGGAGACCCCCCCCCCCCGAAAAATGTTTCATGGATACGGCCTTGGCCCTGCCCCTCTCCATAATTCCAAAGCGAGCTAACCCCACACTGGTCCAAAATTTGTGTTACCTATGACGCCCATGAATCACTTGATTCATCTCGTAAAGATTCCAAATATGCTGCTTTAAGCACCCGTACTCGCGGCATATTAATAATTCTTTCCCAAAAACTCACCACATCGGTTTTTCAGAAAATAGACCGTTCTAAAATCCGAAATCCGCCGTCTAATTTTTTCCTTTACCGAGTATCCGACAACATTGGCGAAGGCGTCCCCTCTCTCCCCATACGTGACACTTCTGGTCTTGACTTCGTATATGTAATATATGTTCTTGTTTGGGAGTAAGGTTCTGATTAGGACTGACGCACGGGAGACCCCTCCCCCCCCCCCCGAAGAAAATCCTGGATACGGCCTTGTCTTACCACCAAGTCACTCACATGCCCTAAGGTACCTTTTTGTATACGTTCCCACCTCATATTAATATTACTAAAACCTACCATTGTAGGGTAAAGATGTCGCTAGTTTGCACTGTCATAGCTGGAAGTGGAAAGTTATTCAGTGTTCCCCCAGAAGTTCGAAGCAGAAGTTCTCCTGTTTTTAGGACCGTGTTGCTGGGTTATCGGAAAGGGATCTTCTGGATTCGTAAACAGCGGAAATTCCAGATTGTTTCAGAGACATGTCGATAGTGAAGTCATCTAGTAGTCAGCTCAAAGGTTCCGGGCCACCATACCTGTCTAACTGAACCTGCATGGTCTGGTCTGACCACCAAGTTCTTATGCACTAAGGTACCTTTTTGTGAGCCCCACCTCCTATTACTAAACCCTACCATCGTAGTTCAACCTGCGACATTCTTGCTCCAGAAATGGAGCTTCTAATGTTTAAGTTGTAGTTTAGATAGGTCTAAGCAAGTTTCTTCTCCTTTTAGGCCAGGAAATCAAGTTGTCCAGTGCTTTGTTATTGCTAGTACGTAAATAAATACATGCAGACTTGAAACCGTCCTATGCTTTACGGTCATTCGTATTCCAGTTCAGCCCTCTAATTGGAATAGCCTCTGTTTGCTCATCTTCTCTTCATTACCAGCATCCATCACACAGAGATAGTACCAAGATTCATAAGTTAATGAGCCGAAAAGTGAAACTTTCACATTTAAATGTAAGGGAAGTGCAGAACTCGCGTCTTCAAGGAGGCTTCCATACTTTTTCAGCAGAAGGTATATAACATACCCTATAAGCAGAGTTCTCGTTGAACATTGATAATAGTTGCGTTTTTGTAGATACCATGGTATCTGATACCACGGTCTAAAGTCGTTTTTGCAGTTATTCAGATACCACGGTCCGACCGTGGTAACTGATCATGTATCTGAAAAAGTAATCTCACTTTCATCAGTTTTTGTCAATTTCTCTTTAAAGGACACCTGAACAATGAAACCATACTTGAACACACCATGGAGAATGCATTTACCGACATGGACACGGAGAGCATTCTTCTCCGGAATGTGACGTTTTCAAAATAGGGATGATTGTTTCCGGAGAGACTCCAAGACAAAAAGCGCAATTCATTCAAATCTTGTACAGCGCTGGCCGGATCGTATTGGAATTTCTTCTAGATAGACATTTGGGATTATCTGGTTAGAAAATATTCCAGAAGAAGGGTTGATTGGAGACATTTGTTAATTTCTAAAATTGCTCGGTACTGAATTAAGGACAGATGCAAAATGGAGCAAAAATCATAGCTTGGAAACGGTATTTCGTATTTGGATTGGGTTTTCTGCAGGCAATGTAAACGGACGTCATACAGATAGGGATTATACTTGGTTCTCTTCATTCAGGTGTCCTTTAAAGATGTAACTGAATATCAGTTGTTCTTTTGGGGTGAGTTCGAAAAGCGCAATTTCGTCAATTTCGTTTTTGCAGAGCAACCGTATATCAGATACCACGGTAACTGTATAAACGACTAATTGCAGGTCCAGCTACCGTGGTAACAGTTATCTGCAAAAACTCAACTAATGATGA
Source organism: Branchinecta lynchi (assembly GCA_023053575.1). Taxonomy (NCBI): domain Eukaryota; kingdom Metazoa; phylum Arthropoda; class Branchiopoda; order Anostraca; family Branchinectidae; genus Branchinecta; species Branchinecta lynchi. Next base: position 9,822,644 of record JAKZAP010000008.1, read on the forward strand.
CGTTCCTTGGGGGGTAACTAGGAACTACACCGCATGGTGGCTCTAAACTGGAGTACGGAGAATTATTTATCAGAGGTAACATTTACATACCGTGCTCCGGACCGTACTAGATGGTGGTGGTTGCCCGAACATTGGAGCTTGAACTTCAGTTTGAAAAATAAAAAAACGAGGCGACTTGAACAATTTATTTTATTTTGCCCCAGTCTTTCCTGTCATCCACGGACAGACCCCTGCAGGCCCGTATCCAGGGGGGGGGGTTAGGGGTTTGACCCTCCCCCCGAAACTTACAAAAATAATCATTTTTATAGGCTTTTCCCTCTGATCTATGTCTTTTTTATACTTTTTTTCCGACCCGCAGGCAAAAAAAAACACCGAAAAGCACCCCCCCCCCCAAATAAATTCCTGGATACGGGCCTGGTGGCCTGGTATATTTATGCAGGAAAAAGTGGGATCCTTCTTGGCTTCAGCTCATGATGCCCATCATGAAGACCCAGTTTCATGGAACGACTTGGTCCGTCATCTACTATCGTGAAGGAGGGTTCCGCAGCTTGCGCCGTGATGCAAGTAAATAACTACCCCTTACCTCAAATGTCTGCTGATCTTCAAGGCTGTATACTAAAATAAACGCGTCTGAATTGTTGATAGAGAGTTGCCTCATGGCTGGAAAAGCGTATGATCCAGAAGTATCCAGGACGTCCAAAGTAAGGGGGATACCAAAAATCTCGTAATCAGCTCGATGATATTCTTCAACCGTTTTCTTGTGCCTTTCGTCGAAGGTATCGTACAAAAACTGGGAAACAATGGAAGTTTTTCCGACACCTGAGGCCCCCATTATCACAATCTAGAAGAAAGGACTAGAATAAATTACATTCTTGTTTGTTTATTCTTTTGCCTTTGAACACCTTATGAAAGGTTTCTAAACTCGTTGAAACCGTGCCCGAACTCCAGAAATAATAAATTTTTTTCCATCTTGTCTTAACTAAATGTTCCTGATTGCTTTCTGAGAGACACTCATAAATATAATGCAATCGGAAGACTGAGGGAGAAAACGAATCATGGGGTAAATTACTCCTGTTGCACGAACCAGAATTCGTCTCCCTATCTCCGTAATACGAACATGCGGAGTCGAATAGAGTTCCTTTACCCTGCCCGATGCAAACTAGCTGAAGGGTGGGAGCTATGTGGAACATCACAATTCGTTACCTCTACAAGCAGCTGTATCGCAGTAAAGCCCCGGAGAAGAAATTTCGAAAGTAAAAGCAGATTGGTTGTCTACTATTTTAACGTCCCATTGACGCGCTGCAGAGAGGGTCAGCACGCCTGCCTGTCCTCTAATCTACGCAACGGCGAAGGGTGAAGTAGAGGGGCATCAACTCAAAGCTCAGCAAGTAGCTCTAGCTCAGCTCAGTTCTGTTGGGGTATACATAGTCGATGCATGGGACCAAAGACTGTTGGCTTATTTGTTTTGTTCCTTTTTGGCCACTTCGCCGTTAGGTAAAGCAGAGGTCTGTTTGTTTGAACGTTTGTTGACTTTGAACAATGCCGTTTTCGTGCTGTTATTGTGACAAACTCAACTCCCAGCTAGCCGAAGAGTAATTAAGAGCACCTGCGAATATCTGAATAGGTGTCTTGTATATTCGCTCTACCACCTAGTCAAAAACTGCCATGTTCAAATTTAAGTAACTATTTAAATATCGTAGCCTACCTCTATTGCATCTTTTAGCTGTACTGAAGTACAAGTTAATTATTATTATTACTTTGTATTACTGTTATTAACTTCAAATTATTAAGGAAAAAAGTAATTCAGCATGGGTTTAATCTAAGAAGCTAGATAACGCGAAATAGAATAAAGTTAACGTCAATGAGGGAAGGAGGAAAAGCCACATAAGTAAGAGATCTGATCTCGTAGTTTTGTTTTAAAAATTTACAAATACTTTAATTACAAAAGATATCACGGGGTTAAAAAAAATAATAAATGAAGAAATTACTAAATAAAGAAAAATACTAAGTGGGTGAAACTAAGGTGAAACTTATAAGTGTCTCAAAGAGTGAGATGTAAAAGCTGATCCTTTTTACCTTGTATAGCTTTTTCGGGGGCGTAGTCGAGACATCGTCTGTTATTTGTGTAAGGTCCTGTGTACTCGGAGATTGCGGGACCGTTAAGCACCCCCTGCAGCCATCGGCAGGAGTGTTGAGTAAACAAGGTTGTAAACTAAATCGTCGTCCTTTTGAACCACGTTTCATTTTCGCTGGAATCAGAGTAGGGTCAGTCCGGTGAGGAGCACAACAAAAATCCCAATGTTTCTGGTGTTCAGCTTTGAATTTTACATTCTCTATGTTTGCTTATACTCGGTCACTCAGTTCGGAGTGGAAAGAATGAACAGAATGACTGTTCATACGGTGTTCGGAATGAAACCTGTGAGATTTGTTGCTCCCGATAAAATCTGTAATCCAGCGTTCGTCTTATCCTCCTCCTTAATCTGTGAAAAATTACGTTTTCTGACAAATGATCTTGCTAGGTTTTTTTCATGGCTAGAAAATAATCAAACCCTCTTTGACAAAAAATAAGGTAAACAATTCCAGACGAGTAAAAAAGCAAGATCTTGGGAAACCCTGTGCTGTGGGTTCAAGAATCTGCGAAGTGAGAGCCTACCTTAAGAGCGACCAGAGCTTGTCGTTTTTTGTGCCAGGTCTGGATTCTTAGGCATAATATTTGACGTTCCACCGCTTGAATGCTTAACGGGTAAAAAAAAAAAATTTCTTCCAAACCTTCAGAATAGATGTGAAGATAGTAGATGAGAATTCCCCTTTAGATCTGTTATGGAGTCGAGTATTTCCACCAAAATTAATCCAGTTAAGAGAGCCCATTCACAGCGGACAGCGACGTTTAATGTTAGGTAATTCTGGAAAAACAAAGGGAACTTCTCCAAGTTAAACTTTAAATTGAATCCTACAGCTTTCCACCTAGAATCTGTCTCATTCTAGCCATAATGGATAATACAGAAAGACTAGGTACTGGTCGAAGGGTTGCTTGTTTCTAGCTCTCGAACGAGAACCCATAATACAACTTACAAGTGATCGCAAACTGCCCTTGGTAACAGAGATGATCAGAAACTCTTTCCCAGGCTTTAGGACTATCCGAATGGATGTCTTCACCAAAAAAAGAGTAGCGGTACGAGGTCGGGCCCTGATCCTATCGGACATTATATGAATGCGGTTCCGGACACATAGATCCAAAGCAGCGGTTCCCAACCGGGAGTACGCGTACTCAAATTGGTAGGCGAGAGCCTTGCAAGGGTACGCGAAGGTACCAAAATCGGTTTAGCCGGTGGCTTAAAAATCTAGCCTCGCTTATTTTTGATTGCCGAAAGCTTAATTATTATTGTTATTATTATTATTATGATTATTTGTTTGAATCCTTCAAAGCTGAAGAGCAATGTATAAAAAGAAACAACAACATGTCAACATACTTATGCACACTTACATACAAATAAACAACTGATCGTTCAAAACATATTAGCCTACTAGATCGACAATAAAAACAAGGGATGACCAGCAGAGGCATCACTAGCCAAAATATTTGTTGGGGGTCGAGGTATTTTTATTGACTGGCCTGTCATTTTTACCGACTTTCGCGGTGCTTCGCGCCGACTTGTTTCTTCTTAACCGTCTGGCCGACCACCTTGGAGGGAGGGGTGTTCCCAATGTCCGTGACAGGCTTTGATTACATCCCCTAGCCAAAGTCAACGAAATAATGTTGATTCCAAAACAACTAGCCTACTGCCGTAAATCTCTTCCTGTGCAAAAAAAAAATGCGGTTTCAAGAAGAACCGAAGACATTGCGAGTGATATTGTCATTCAGGTTGCTAATTAAGCTGACGAAAATGTTTGCAATGCAGCTTGATGAAAACACGGAGAACTTCAAAACCAAACACAGAAACAGGCTGACTGAAAAAAATATTGCCGTTTTTGACGTCAGGCCAAGATTTGACAAAGTTTTAGCTACAAAGCAGCTCCAAGCGTCTCATTGATTTTGTATATATTTCTACACTTGTATGCCTTATCATGAAAATATCGTCTTTTTCACGTTCTGAAAAAAGGGATACTCAACCTTTTCGAATCTTGATTAGGGATACGCAGTACGGAAAAGGTTGGGAACCACTGCCCTATGGGATACCAGGGTCCTGGTCGGTTTTTGGTAATTTACAATCAAAAAAATTTTCTTTTCTTTTTATTTTTTTTGTAAAGTACTTTGACTTTAGAACAAAGACAAGCAAACTTAAGAATCAAATTGACAGGTACCGAATATACATTTTTAGACATTGTAATTACCACTTTCGAGATTGCACGAAATAGGCAAGCAGACATGGAAATGAAATAGACACCCATCATAATTACCACTTTGGCCAATGACCGTGGCCTTTCCGAGGCTGAGGCCCCTAGGAAGAACTTCCTGGATGGGGACTGGCTTTACAAAAAGTGAAATTTATCCGTATGAGAAATGGTTTAATAGAGTGAATTCTGCAGGATTGCTGGAAAACTGCCTTGTCCGTCAGTCCAGCACAAGTAGAAAATATTTTTAAATTCTTCTTTCGAAACAGTAGGCTATCGTGGATATTATCTCACATAAGTTCAGTATTTACCAAATTTCCATACAAACAATAATAAAATTTTTTTTTAGTCCTGGTTGTGGTTTGGTGTTCAAGTAAACCAACTACTCGAGGCTAAACGAGAAATAACACCTCACACCTCCAAATAGACATTCCAGCTGGGAATTGTGCTGAAGGGGCGAACGAACTGCACGCTACCGTCTGGTTAAGGTAGTGTGTTAACAAAAGTGTCTACAACCATCTACATGAAGTTCTACAACAGTCCTTAAAGTTTACCGAATAGGGCTGGGATAGGACAATCTAGTTACACATCATTTATTAACTTAAATTGAAATTAAAAATTAAAAGCCTGACGAGGACCCTTTCCAAGAAGGGCCGAAAAATCGCTGATGAAGAATCGTAGCTGACGTATATCCGTTCTGAACATTGTTTGAATAAATGTTTCAAAGTCAGCTTGGGCTCAAATAATATTCACTCAAATTGGCTTGAAGACCCGCTTAAATTGCGTTACTTCGTAATTCCGCTATTCACAAAGAATCGATTTTTAAATAGTGGAACTTCCTTTTGGTTTGTTATACCTCCATGCGTTCGTATTTTTGTTGTATGCCTTACGAGAAAGATTTATGATCTTTTTTTTTGTGTTCAGGCACTAAGCAACCTTCACCAATCTCAACACTGCCCACTGAAAAGCCGCGTTTGTGTTGAAATTAAAATTCCCCGAGTCATAGTAAAATTTACGCTGTGGGGACGGCCGCAGATATTCTGAACGTCATAATTAAGGCAGATAGTGGAAAAAAAAAATCCCTTCCAGAATCAAAATAATTCAGTATATTCAATTAAATGACACAACAATAAGTTGGCTTTTCAGTTAAACTTTAAGAAAGGATTCCTGTGATAAATTGCTCTTGATGTTCGTTTTGGCAAATAGGGACAAAAACAAATAATCAGATAGAACCTCTGTCTCCCTTTCTCTGAAATATGACGATGGATTTCCCCGTACTCTGCCTGCTGCTAACGAGCGGAGGTTAGGAGCTATACTTCATCACGTTTCGTTACCTCTACAAATAGCTATTTTTAAGAATCTTTCAAAGTCAAAGCTGATTGGTTCTCTGGACGCGCTCCAGAGCGGGTCAATGTGCTTCCTGCATTTATTGCTCTGCGATGAGCATCGGAGAAGACGAAGTAGACGGGTATCAACTCGAAGCTAGAGCCAAAGCTAGTATCCATAGTCGTTGCATGTGACCAAAGACGGAGTTTCTATCTGATTATTTGTTCGTGAAAGGGGGAACTATTGATGAAACCGAATCGAGTGGTGGCGTATCCTGTTCTGTGATACATTCACAATCAAGAGCGGAACTAGTAGCGGATCCAAGGCAGCGACGAAGCTTGCATCTACCTATACATTCAACATCCACTTTTTCTGAAGGCGAGAAAATCTTCATTCTAACATTACCCAGCCCCCGCCTAAATTTTCATTCTAACATTACCCAGCCCACGCCTAACCTTACGAGGACACAGAGACTGAAGAAAATTTCAGACGCAATGGAAATTTCACCCGTTTTGCAATTTTTACTTTGGATCGAGTGCGAATATTGCACCTGACTATGAAGATAACAGTGTGTGTCTACGTTACTGAAACTTACCTGTTGAGTACCACTGCTCTTCTTAAATCATCCCAGTGTCTTTAGAACTCAGCATCCCACCTGATCGGAGACTTCCTCCCAACTGCTTTCATCGGTCCTAGAACTCCCGCAGTGTCTCAGCGGGCCAAATTGACATGAACAGAAACATGATGGCACTTCCTAAAAAGTATTTACAATTTGCGAAAATAAGTGGGACACCTGACTTTTGATTAGACAGGTGGCGTGTTTATAGTCATATTTGTTCATGCGGGAGTCCGTAGTATTCGTTGACAAAATTTGTTTTCGTATTTTCGGTTCTTGTGTATTCATGAGATTTCTCTGCCGAGGAACCGCTGTTGAATCGTCATCCACTTACTTATGCTATCAGATAGATATTATCTCTCTGAATATATTGTGTTCAATTCAAATCTGTCAGCATTCTTTGAGGCTGTACCCAGAGGCGTTACTACCCAAAATGTTTGGCGAGGCGTTTACCGACTGGCTGGTAACTTTTACCGACTTTTTCTGCAGAAAAATGACTATTTTCAACAACAAAAATTACATTTTTGAAAAAAATCAATTGATTTTCAGAAAAATTCACCGATTTTCAGAAAAAAACGACTTTTGACGAAAAATCGACCAATTTTCAGAAAAACCGACTGTTTTTACGAAAAAAATCAACTGTTTTGACAAAAAATCGCGGCGCTTCGCGCCGACTCGGTTATTCTTTTTACCGACTGGCCGACAGCATTGGGGGAGGGGGGGGGGGGGGGGGCAACCAAAAACAAACAGGGAAAATTGGTCAACGTTCATTTGGTTACCGTGCATGCCAGGCATGGACCAGTTTACTTGAGAAGACTGTTTCCCAACCAAATTTACTCGCGTTTAAGCAACATCTTGGTGGTACCGGTACTCCGTTTAATTGCAGCGTTGCAGCACCTATGTGAATCCATTTTAGTGTATATTTGTTGTATCAGTAACAATATTAATAATACGTTATTGACCCGCTACAAAAAATCAAAGCCGAGTACCAATAAAAGAAACAAAACAAACACTTCACAGAGTTTAAACAAGAGCTGGAAGCTCATATGGCACTTGCTAGCCTGGGTCAGAGGATGAACTAGGAATTCATCAATTCCTGGGTTTTTTGTGATCATTTGTAAGCAAAACCCTTGAGATAAGAATGAGCACAGGTGTGAATGTATCGATCGTAAACACTATTTTTTTTGCACTTGGCTGTGATGATGCGTACTTTAAGGGCTCTAGAGATTCATCTGTAATGAACATTCTTGAAGCATAATGATGATAAGCTCATCAGAATCATGAAAATATAGATTTTGCTCAAAATTATTGTTTTTACGTTCAACAAATTCACTTGTAAGGAAAACCCTTGAAGCAAAAATGATCACGGGCCCTTGAAGATCATGAATATATATCGTTTGGTCAACAATATATTTTTTTTTACTTTTTCGGTTAAGATATGCAATATAAAGGTGCTAATAATTAACTTTTAAGCAAAACCCTTCAGGCAAAATTTGATCTTTGGCTCATGGGGATGATGTAAATGTATATTATGCTTAAAAGTATTTTTTGTACTTTGCGTTTAGGATTAGTACTTTAAGGGATGGTCGGATCTGAGAAGTGACAATTTCTAAGCCAATCTTGTCAAGTCTCTCATCACGAAGCCAAGTTTCATCGTCCTAGCACATCTGGAAGTACCTTAATTCGCGATCACCGAAATCCCCCGATCCGGTTCTGTCACTGCTGTATCACTGTCCTTCCGACCAAGTTTCATCCCAACCGCTCCACTCTAATCGTGTCCGGTCCCCCCCCCCCCCCACCCAACATTCATCGGATCACGGACTTTAAATGAGAGAATTGAGACACGAGGTTTTCCAAATATCAAGTTTCATTAAGATCCGATCACCCGTTCAAAATTGATATTTACCTCAAGATTCCCGATTCCCCCTACCTCCACTCCCCCTACGATGGTTGAGTAGGGGAACTGAATATTTCTAAGCCTTGACTCTCGATCACCGGAATCCCCGCCCCCTCTAACTCCCTCCACACTGCCCGAATCCGATCCGGTTCTGTCACTGATTTATCTAGTTCTTGTGCTTGTTCTTCCGACCAAGTTCCCCAATCGTTCTACTCTAAGCGTTTCACAAAATCCCCCCCCCCCTCAGACTCATCGGATCCGGTCTGGACTTGAAATGGGACATCCGAGACACGAGGTCTTTCCAAATATCGAGTCTTCTTCAGATCCGATCACCCGTTCCAAAGTTATAAATTCCTCAAGATTTCAGATTCCCTCCACTCCCCACACGGTGGTTGGATCGGGGAAGTGACTACTTCCAAATTATTTTGGTTGGGTCTCTGATACGCCTGCCAAGTTGCATCGTCCTAGCCCTTCTGGAAGTACCCTAACTCTAGAACAGTGAACCGACAGACCGATCGAAAAGTGATCGATATATGGCACTTGAGCAAAGCTGCAAGTGCCATAAACATACTTGAAACAGTATAGAAAACCGATTCTTTTGCCCCTAACCCATTAGGTTAGGTTAGGCTAGTCGTATAACTATATCACACTGTATTTCTGTCCCTATATTTGTTGAAGTTTTTACGTCTCTTTGTTGATGTTTTGACTGCCCCCACAGGCCCATTCGGGCTTTCCTGCAGTCAGAGGTATCAGCTACATGTCTAAAGGACGGTAAGAGGGTTACAAAAGGGGTGTTGGTGTAGTTTAGCATGTAAAAGTTGGTTTGTATAATAAAGAGTATAAAAGAAAAACAAATGGTTAGTCTAGCCATGAAGGATCCGTTAAGCAAAACATTATTTGACCTGAAACTTTGATCCCTTGTCGAAAGAGATCCTTTCGGCTTGAACTTGATCCTTTCGGCTTGAGGCGGATACCATCCTTGCATCCGGGAGAGGTTAGGTGCGCCAGTACAGCTCTGATTGGCCAAATAAATGGTACGCTTGCGACACCCTCTAGTGGTTTGAGTGACAAGTGTGCGGAGAAGGGGTCCACTAGATGCACGCCTTTCAAAGCTCCCCTGGGCCACTTTGGGAGTCAAGGTGACTCATGGAAAAAAGGTAAGATTCACTTCCTGTGGAATGGTCTGACGAACCACGAGGAAGCAGTCTCCGTGTGCATTTTGGAAGAGCGTTTTCGTCTTATGGACGTCCATGCCAGCGTCCAGGCGATTTTCTGCGGCATATTGTGTCCCACACATATTTCTGGGTCACGGAAACAGAAGTATGCGGAACTCACCGAACCACACGTTGAAACCGAGGTTGAAACTCGTGGATAAAGTCTCGTCCGATAAAGTCTCTTTAAACTGAACACCAGGCTCATGCTCTTACTAGTCTGTACTAGAAGGGCCTCAGCTTGTCAAAGTAGCTCACTTTATTATTTGTACTTTCTCGCTAAATTTGAATTTCTTCAAGATTTCGAGCCTCAAGAAGGAAAATCATCTCGAAAGTTGTTTGTCAAATTTGAACCACATTGCGAGCGACCTTATTGTTCGCGAAAATAGACTAGTGGGCCACACAAACCAGACGAAAAACATAATGTCAGGTCGGGCCGAAGCCCGAAGTTTTTTTTTTCGCAGAATCTACGGTTGCAATATCTTGCTTTAAAATGTATTTTTTTTTTTCTTGACGGCTCGCAGGAATTGAAGAAGCCAATTCGCAGAACATGATTTTAACAGATGCAAGTGGAAGGACCGGGATTTCGTGTGAAAGACATCCGACCCTCATAAAACCAAGAATAAATATCTCTTTATTTATTCTTGATAATACTGTAGAAGAGACTGGAATGAGCCATTTTGACTCACAGTGCAACTAATGGAGCGGACGAACGGACCACAACAGCTAATGGAGCGGATTAACATTTTAGGTTTTCGGCCTCTTGGTAACCGGCTGGTAAACGCATATGACCTTTCGGTCGAACGCGTTAAACCCCAAACAACAACCGGCTCAAAATGTTCATTTGCTGGCGAATGTCAAGATTAATTGACCACCATTATTTCATTTTGTCACGCTTGAAGGTACTGTAGGTAGTATGTTTAGCACGTGAGAAGATCCCCCCAAACCGCCGCTTGGCAAAAGTTTCGGAGTGTCGGACAGCCACTCGTGGTTCGGTTTTTGCGATCTGGATAGTCCTGGGGACGTGTACGAAAGCTCTGAAGCGATTCGAAGAATTCCTGCCAACGTTGTCAACGCTATCACGAATTCCGTATGGAGAACTTCAGAAAATCCGTTCTGGTAAACCCACTTGTTCGTCCGCTCCATTAGTTGCACTGTGAGCCAAAATGGCTTTTGCCTCATCTGCGTCATCTGTTTTTCTTAAAAGAAGCTTCTGTTGGTTTTCTAAACTGGTGCTTAGAGTTCGCTATTCTGGTACGGTAGCTTTGCCTAGATAGAAAAATATCTGCAATTTTAACCAAGTGAAGAAATGGGCGTTAGTCCTATGTAACCCTGTTCTGCTGGGCTGTACTTTACTTATTCCAGCTATTCCATTATTAACACGGACAGATACGCATCTTAACAACGAAATGAGGTATATACACTTACTGTCATCTTGGCAGAGGCTAAGTGCTTATTTGTGTGCATGTCTGTTGCCTATTGTACATACTAGGCAGGTACTTGGTACTGTATTTCACAGTCTGACACCAGAGGGGTTACTAGCCAAATGTTCGGGGAGATGAGGCATTTACGGACTGGCTGGTAATTTTTACCAACTTTTTCTGCAGAAAAACAACCTTTTTCAACAACAAAAATGACATTTTTGAAAAAAATCGACTTAGCCTATTTTCAGGAAAACCGACTATTTTGACGAAAAATGGACCAATTTTCAGGAAAGACAACTGTTTTAATGAAAAAAAGAAATCGTGGCGCATCGCACCGACTTGGTCATTTTTTAACTACTGGCCAACAGTCGTTGGCCAGGGGGGCGTTCCCCCTCCTCAACCCAGTTGTGATGCCCCTCTCTGCAGTCTAGTACACTAGCCCCATTTCAGGCACGGTGCTGAAATGTCTAGCACCATGCCTGGGTGCTAGACGTTCAAGCACTGTACCTTGGATTTAATGTATGGTGCATGGATTTCAGTATACAGTGCATACAGAAAAAACACAGTTTCTGTCATCACAACTGAGCGCCAGCCCGGACAGGGCTGAAATTACTACTATGAACTAGAGAAATCAAAGACAATCCTTTACATATTTTTCACAACAAAAACAAAAGGGCTCTAATGATGATGGAGATGAAAAACCTAACAGCACCCTATCTATTTTCCATGTATTTTCCCTGTCTATTCCCCAAAAGCCAATATTCTGGTTGGCTGCTAGGTAGAAAAAGCTGAGGCACAGGACACTTGACTATGTAGAAAGAGAAATGAGGTTTTTCACATCTGTCATCAGCCGAGCCCTTTTGTTTTGTTGTGAAAAATATATAAAGGATTGTCTTTGATTTCTCTAATTCATGGTAGTAATTTCAGCCCTGTCCGAGCTGGTGCTCAGTTGTCATGACAGAAACCGTGTTTTTGATGTATGCACTGTATACTGAAATCCATGCACCATACATGAAATCCAAGGTACAGTGCTTGAACGTCTAGCACCTAGGCATGGTGCTAGACGTTTGAGCACCGTGCCTGAAAAGGGGCTAGTGTACTAGACTGCCTCTCTGATACAGATGTAGTCTAGGCCAGTGGTTCCCAACCACTGGTACACATACCCTAAGAGGTATGCGAGACCCTTGCAAGGGGTACTCGAAGTACCAAAATAGGTTTAGTCTGTAGCTTCAAACATTGTTGTATACGGTGATACAAAAAGCCTCATCTTTTGGGTGCAGTGTTAGGGCATGCGTATCAGCACTGAAGCACCTTTGCTCATACCTTGGGTCACCATGCTCTGCCTCTGGACCAAGGGCACATTACTGCCATAAAAATCTCTTGAATAGAAAATCCTGAAGGAATGTTTGACAGTGCTGATAAAAAAATGTCAGCTGAATTTATCCACAATGATTCAGAGTTAGCTTGGCCAGAACGAGTATTTGCTTCAAGGAAAATTCCTTTTTTCAAAAACATTTATGGGGTTACAGTACTGTGCCCTGCTTATAGATGTAAGATTTCAGTATCTTGCAAAAATTGTGAATATTTGCTGAAAAGTTGTGAAAAATTTAAAAAAGCTGAAAAATAAGATGCTGAGCTTGAGTATCGTGTCTGTACCAGTCTGTACAAATTTTGATCTGTGTCAGACCACAACCAAGGAACACAGTCAAGATTATGCTCTCACCCCATATAACTTTATCAGAAGTATCCCTCTGCAAGTGAGCAGATCAACTCTGTGGCAGTGGTTTGCTCATTAACACTCAGATCACTTCCTCTGTACAAAGGGTTCAGGACATTCTGAATGAATTAATAAATTAATTTTTTGTACATATAATTTCTGTTGAAGAAATCTTCAAATGCTCAAACGAAGGAGTTTCGAGTCCCGGTGTTCCCTCCCCTCCCTCCCCTTAAGAATAATTAATAGACCTAGTAAGAAGTCCTTATTCGAGACTGGTCCCATTGTTTCGCTTGTGAGAAGTTCATGACTTTTTCACTTGTTTATTGATTATTATGGTCGGTTTTCATAAGAAATAAAAATAATTGATGTAAAACAAGTTCACATGAATGACATACAACTTGACAGACCTCCAGCTCTCGGTAACACGCACTGATAGCGCAGAATCATTATTCCGCACCAGCAACATTTAGTTTTTTCATAGTGAGAAACCTCTCTTAATACCTCAACCATCCTTTCTGCTAGCTTAATCTACAGAGGAGTTAAAGGTTGATTGTTTCTGATGTTCTTCAAGTACAATCAGATCAAGAATGTAACTTGCAAGACAAACAAGAATTTCTGTCTTCCGGATATGGAACCACTGCCCCTCCCCTGCAGATCCTGTTTTTGGGATCCCAAAATGTAAGTGGAGGGATACCTATGACATCGCAAAAGTTGTCCGTCTGTCCGTCCGTCCGTCTGTAAGCACGATAACTCTCGAAGGGAATGAGATATTTTGATGAAACTTGGTGTGAGGATTCGTTGGGTCGTCGGACCAGTCGAGTTCGTAGATGGGCTTTGTAGCCCTACATTTAGGGGTGGGGGAGGGGGTTTAAATTAAGGGGCAAACAAGAAATTTGAAAGAGCTAATGTGATAGTCGATTATGGGGTAAGAAGACATGTTGAGCACGATGGTGAAAACCATTTTGTCATCGGACGAGTAGTTCGTCCGGGATCCGGCCAAAACCGGAAAGTTTGTTAAAAGTAAAAGTTTTATTTGAAGTTGATTAGATGTTCGATTTAGGGGTAGGAAGACATGCTGATGGCGATGGTGAAAACCATTTTGTCATCGGACGAGTAGTTCGTCCGGAATCCGGCCAAAACCGGAAAGTTTGTTAAAAGTAAAAGTTTTATTTGAAGTTGATTAGATGTTCGATTTAGGGGTAAGAAGACATGCTGAAGACGATGGTGAAAACCATTTTGTCGTCGGACGAGTAGTTCGTCCGGAATCCGGCCAAAACCGGAAAGTTTGTTAAAAGTGAAAGTTTTATTTGAAGTTGATTAGATGTTTGATTTAGGGGTAGGAAGACATGCTGAAGACGATGGTGAAAACCATTTTCTCGACGGACAAGTAGTTCGCCCGAAATCCGGCCGAAACCGGAAAGTTTGTTAAAATTATAAGTTTTATTTCGAGTTGATTAGATGTTCAGTTTAGGGCAAGAAAACATGCTGAACACTTATGTGAAAACAATTTTCTACCCGGACATGTAGTTCGCCCGGAATCGGGCGAAAACCGGAAAGTTGGTTAAAAGTAAAAGTTTAATTTGAAGTTGATTAAATGTTTGATTTATGGGTAAAAAGACATGCCGAACACGACGGTTAAAATCATTTTCTCGCTGGAGAACTAGTTCGCCCGGAATCCGGCCAAAACCGGAAAATTTGTTAAAAGCATAAGTTCGATTAGATAACAGATTAAGGGGTAAGAAGAGAGGCTGAGTCGGTATATGACAATGATTTTTTACCCGGACATATAATTATTCCGGAATCCGGTTGTAACCGGATTTTTTTTTCAGTCAAACTTTTATTCAAAGTTGATTAGATGTTCTTTATAGGGATAAGGAGATACGCTGGTTTTGTTTCTGTATTTTTTTGTTTTTCTGGACTAGTAGTTCGCTCGGAAATCGGCAGGAAGTCTCGGTCAGTATCGTCAAAATAGATATGGCTTATAGAGGTATATCTGAACTTGGTTTTCTCTGATGATTAGCCTGTCCAAGACTGGATCTGGCGAAGACAAGACTCGATTGTCTGAATCAAATATTAGATTTTTGGGATCCCATCGACACCTTTGGTCTTGTTTTCTAACCTAGTAATCAAATAAAATAATCACCAGTTACAACTAAAAAATCTTTCTTTTCCAATCATACGTATCCTTCGTATCTAAATCGCACTCTAATTGGCTTCAAATGCAATGCAGCCCTTCACTAAACATTTTAACTGTTCATGATGTATGTTCATTTCATATTTATTGTTTGTTATTTTGTGTTTTATTTGTATTGTTATCGAGTGTCTATTTTTCCAATTCCGGCCCGTGTTAGCCCAGTGCTATTAGGGTTGAAATAAAATTGATTGATTGACTGACCTGACTCATACCCAGTTATCCATCAAAGCTGCAAAGAATCGCCTTCCTACGACCCTGTTGGGCATGATTGCGTGCCGCGTTTGGACATGATTGCATAGTGAGGTGGCGCAGACTCCCGAAAATTGTAGCGAAAATTACGTTTTTCTTGCAAAGATTGCAAAAATTCGCATATTTTTCAATTTTTCCTTATTTTTATGGCACTTGAGCTTACTCAAGTGCCATATAGCGATTGTAATTTCTGTCCGTCAGTCGGTCTGTCGGTCTGTCGGTCCCGGTTTTGCTAGTTCGGGCACTTACAGATAAGCTAGGACGATGAAACTTGGCAAGCATATCAGGAACTGGACCAGATTAAATTAGAAATTGTCGCTTCCTCGATCCGACCATCTGGAGGGGAGTGGAGGGAGGGGGAATCCGGAAAAAATAGGAAAAATGAGATATTTTTAGCTTACGAACGGGTGATCGGATCTTAATGAAACTTAATACATGGAAGGACTTCGTGTCTCAGACCCTCCATTTTAAATCCAAACCGGATCCGGTGACACTGGGGGGAGTTAGAGGGGGAAACCGGAAATCTTGGAAAACACTTAGAGTGGAGGGATCCGAATGAAACTTGGTGGAAAGTACAAGCAAAAGTCCTAGATACGTGACTGATATAACCGGAACGGATCCGCTCACTTTGGGGGAGTTGGGGGGGGGGGGAGAAGTCCGAATTTGTAGTGATCCCGCGAGTTCCGTGCTTCCTGATGTGCTGGGACGATGGAAATTGACAGGCATGTCTGGGACCCGACCAGCTTAAATAGGAAATCATCAATTCCCCGATTCGACCATCTGGGGGGGGGGGGGGGGAGTGGAGGGAGGATGAAGCCAAAATTTGAGGTATTTTTAGCTTGCGAACGGGTGATCGGATCTTGATGAAAATTGATATTTAGGATGACCTCGTGTCTCAGACACCTCTCCTCAACGCTTAAAGTGGAGGGATCGGGATGAAACTTGGTGGGAAAAACAAGCACAGGTCCTAGACACGTCATTGACATAACCGGACCGGATCAGGGCACTGTGGGGGAGTTGGGATGGGGGTCCGGATTTCTAGCGATCCCGCGAGTTCGGTATACTTCCGTCCTAGGGCGATGAAACTTAGCAGGTATGTCAAGGATCTGAACAGATTGACTTGAGAACAGCCGTTTCCCCGACCCGACCATCGTGGGGGGAGTGGGTGGATGGGGAGTCCGGAATCTAGTGGCGTGCATAACTTTTGAACGGGTGATCGGATCTTGATGAAAATTGATATTTAGGATGACCTTGTGTCTCAGACACCTCACTTTAAATCCGGGCCGGATCCGATGACACTGGGGGGAGTTGGAGGAGGGAACCGGAAATTTTGAGAAACACTTAAAGTGGAGGGATCGGGATGAAACTTGGTGGGAAAAACAAGCAGAGGTCCTCGACACGTCATTGACATAACCGGACCGGATCAGGGCACTGTGGGGGAGTTGGGGTGGGGGTCCGGATTTCTAGCGATCCCGCGAGTTCGGCATACTTCCTGATGTCCTAGGGCGATGAAACTTGGCAGGTATGTCAGGGATCCGAACAGATTGACTTGAGAACAGCCGTTTCCCCGACCAGACCATCGTGGGGGGAGTGGGTGGATGGGGAGTCCGGAATCTAGTGGCGTGCATAACTTTTGAACGGGTGATCGGATTTGAATGAAACTTGTTTGGTGAGCTATCGCCTCGGACGTTCATTGTCACGTCCGAGTCGGGTCCGATACCTGTGGGGATGGGGGGGGGGGGGTGGGGGTGGAAAACTCAAGAAACTCTAAAAGCAGAGGGATTGGGACGAAACTTAATGGATGGAACAAGCATTAGGCCTAGATGAAATTGACGGAGCCAGATGGTTTCGGGGCTCTGTGGGAGGAGTTGGAGGGGGTTTCCTGGAATTCCGGTAGTCGTGAGTTAGAATAGTTCCAGATGTAACACGACAACGAAACTTTGCAGGCATATTAGCGACCCGAATTATCTTGACTTAAAAACCTGACACAACATACCCCCGGAAACTTCCGTTCCTAGATCCGAGCATTTTTGGGGGAGCAAGAGAAATATGGACTTCTATAAATTGCGAACGAGTGGTCTGATTCGAGTGAAACTTCATGGGTGATACGAATCGATGGCCTAGACTTGTAAAACATGCGTTCGAACCATATGCGACCACGATTAGGGGAATTGGGGGTGGGGGGACTTTTGACATGCACAAAAACCAAACGGATGGACCAAATGAGATGCAATTCGACAGTGCCGAGTTTATGCGGCGTAGATTTGTTATTTGGCGTCTGGGCCGGATTCGGCCAAGGGGGGGGGGGGGTACTGGAAACTTGCAGATAGGCTATGCTCCAATTTCAGTCAAACTTGATGAGGGAATTAAGAGATTGGGCCCGAACCGACTCCGACAACGTTGGTGGGAAGGGGGGGGGGTACCGGAACTTTCCAAAAATGCTCAGATTCGAGTGAAACTTGGTAGATGGTATAAACGAAGATGCTTTAGGTGGTCGATTTTCTTTTATTCCGAACCAGATTCGGCCACGGTAGGTGGAAATAGAGTGAGTACCGGAAATCGTGTAGCACGTCTAGGGATCAAACAAATGGATTTATTCGGATGA
The DNA here is from genome assembly GCA_023053575.1 of Branchinecta lynchi. Lineage (NCBI taxonomy): Eukaryota > Metazoa > Arthropoda > Branchiopoda > Anostraca > Branchinectidae > Branchinecta > Branchinecta lynchi. The sequence continues at coordinate 9,840,215 of JAKZAP010000008.1, forward strand.
AAGTTTGAACAGTCATGTGCATTTGCAATCGAGACGATGCCGGAACTGCTCAGAAATGAGTGAAACTAAATATCCTATTTCTATTTCCGAACCGCCTTTTTGGATGGCGGGTGTATTTTGTGACGTTTTCATCTACTTTCTTGTACAGCCTACTCGTACAAGTGCCATATGAGCTCGTAGTTCTTGTTCAGTTTTGCGAGATATTTCAGTTTTTTTTGGTATATTTGCAATTTTCGAGAGGCCTCCGAATATTCCAATTTGCGAATATTCGATTGAATTTTTCAACTGAAAAATTCGCTTTTTACATCTATAGCCCTGCTATACCCTTGTTCCAGAGCATGGTGCCCCAACGTTGGAATATTGTGCCTTGAAATTGAGGATTTGTGGATGATTAGGTGTATATTGGTACCCCTGTGAAAAAAAAAGGACACCTGGCACACATCTCTACCAGATACATTACCCCTGCAAGACCACCCCTGCAAGCGTGCACCGAACGTTTGGTAAAGAAAGGGCTTAGTGTTTTTAGATCGGGCCACAATGTCACGTTACCATGACACCAGTTCCGTGGTCTATGTTGTCTATCTATTTGTGTCTCTTCTGTCTATTTTGTTATGAACATAATTCTTCAACTCTATGCTGTTTCCCGTTTATAATGGCTCTTGAATATGAGTAGAAAGCAGTATAAGGTGGCTTAATTCGCCAGAGTGTGTAGCCCACTCATTTCAGAAAGATTTATCATCTTCATTTTTTTATTTACAAAGGAACTAGAAGAGATTATAAACATACCAGATTGAGTGCAGTCTGAAAAGAGTCATTAAGAGCGTGTTCCACCCTTCTACAAATAGTAACTATTAGTTACTATTTCCGTTCCAACCTCACCAAAAGTTAATACGCTGACCGTTCCAACCTTCTCGAAATAGCAACTATTTGCTTACCACGCTCGGGAGCGTAGTAAGCGTAGTAACTACGAAATCTCTGTAACGTGATTGGTCGGATTCGCCCTTAGCATGATATTCTGCTGGAAAATGGAAAAATCGTTCCAGCCTTGACGGCAAAAGGCACTGTCTAGGGAACCGGGAGTCGTACTTTATGTCCTACGGGCTACGGAACCGGTAGTTCTCACGGAAACCAAACCATATGAGCTGCGATTCCGGGATCTGACGTCATTAACTAACGGAAACTTGTATGTGCTGGCTCCCGTTCCGGTAGTAATTGGAAATAGCTCACGGAAACTTCATCGCACCAGCTTCTCGTCCGGTAGCCTTACGGAATTGTGTACTCAGAAGCTAGGGAGCCGGTAGTTGATACCGGAAACTGTATAATTGGAGCTTCTGTTCCGGTAGTGTCTACGTGGAATATAAAACTCACGGAATAGTTTGGATGAGAGCTAGGATGCTGGGATTTTCACGGACTTAACATGGGAAAAAATTCACTACCGGAACCCATATATTGAGAGCTAAGGTACCGGTAGCAACTACTATTTGCTTGAAAATGACCAGCTCACGGACACAGGTGACTATGGGCTAGGGTTCCGGTAGTGACGAAAATAAAAAAATAGGACTCACGGACCCATGTCAGTGTAGACTAGGAAACCAAAGTCAATATTGACTTTGAGTCCGGTACAGCTCACTGAATCCAGTTATACATCTTATTTTTTTTTTGCCCTACCGGAACCCCAGCCAGCAGAAGTTGGGTTCCGTTAGTTAAAAATATTTGCTTCCGGTTTCCTAGTCTGCACTGACATTGGTACGTGAGTTCAATTTTTTTTTTCATCACTACCGGAACCCTAGCCCATAGCCATCTGTGTCCGTGAGCTGGTGATTTTCAAGCAAATAGTACTTTCTACCGGTACCTTAGGTCTCAATATATGGGTTCCGGTAGTGAATTTTTTCCCATGTTAAGTCCGTGAAAATCCCGGCATCCTAGCTCTCATCCAAACTATTCCGTGAGTTTTATATTCCACGTAGACACTACCGGAACAGGAGCTCCAATTATACAGTTTCCGGTATCAACTACCGGCTCCCTAGCTTCTGAGTACACAATTCCGTGAGGCTCCCGGACGAGAAGCTGGTGCGATGAAGTTTCCGTGAGCTATTTCCAATTACTACCGGAACGGGAGCCAGCACATACAAGTTTCCGTTAGTTAATGACGTCGGATCCCGGAATAGCAGCTCATATGGTTTAGTTTCCGTGAGAACTACCGGTTCGTAGCCCGTAGGACATAAAGTACGACTCCCGGTTCCCTAGACAGTGCCACGGCAAAAAGCAAGAATTTGTGACGTCATGCTTAGTGACTACGATAAGTAGGATGGAACACGCTCTGAGGTAGCGTTCCAGTGAAGTTATTACAAGTTGCGATGATAAGAGGAGGGGCGAGCGCCGTATTGTGGTAGTTACCACGCGCTCTGGAACGAAAATAATAACAACGCGAACATACGTCATTACTCTTACGGGAGTTCCTGCAGGACCGATAGTTATTATCACTTATGATGCTCGCGACCATCATAAGTAAATAGTAACGATCATAACAGTCGTGGAACGAAAATAATAAGTGGGAGGAGCCAACTTGCTTATTACGGCGGGGTCTGGAACGGTAATAATAACAAGAATAGTAACGATCGTAACTACTAATAAGTCGCTGGAACGCTACCTAAGTATATCGCGAAACCAAGTTATAAAAATTGAGTCAACGCCTCTCGTTATTCACGTTCACGTTCTCTCACTACTGTGAGAATTAAACTGTTGTTTGTTGGTGCAGACAATTGGAATTATTGACTAGAAAGGTTCTGAAGAATAATAGTTCTGTTTGAACTTGATTGAACAGTTTTTCAATCATTACATTTAATTAATTCGTAATATTACAAATCACATATTCAAAATTTGTCGGGCATGAATACAGGTTTCCGTTTCTAGTGAGAACAGTTTCGGAAAATCAGGAAGCTTTTTGTCGGGAAATCGGCAGTGTTTGTGGGTTGCGCATACAGTTTCTTTGTTCATCTGTTGGTCGTCTGTCAGGTATAGTAGGCTAGAGCCAGTCTAGAGTTTGACCTGTAAAATATTGCAATACAAATGTTTCTGACACTGTCCTGATCAGAAAACAAATTTGTACAACATATCCAAAATAAAGGTCTGGTGAAATCAACTTTTTTCGTAGCCTACTTTTATCCTTTTTTATAGACATTAAAAATCGGACGAACTGTGGCTTGTAAAACGTATTAGGGCTACTTTGGCTCATTGAAACCGTTTCCGGTACTTATTTCAGTTTAAGAAACGTCTTTTTTATTATGGCACTTGCCCTTCGGCGAAGTGCCATATAGCGATCGCGATTTCTGTCCGTCCGTCGGTCTGTCGGTCGGTCCGAGTTTTCGTAGTTCGGGCACTTCCACGCAAGCTACGATGATGAAACTTAGGCAGGCGTATCAGGGACCCGAAAAGATTAACTTGAAAGATCCGACCGTCGTGGGGGGAGTGGAGGGAGGGGGAATCCGGAATCTTGAGAAATTTATCACTTACGGGTGGACTGTCAGAAGTTTCATAACAGACAACACAAGGATGCGCGTTTTCAACAGAGAATACTCAACACACAATACTTGGGATGTAATCTGTTCCAACAAGTGCACAAAGAGCTTTAGAACCAAGACATTTCGTATCCCCTGTAACCAAACAAGTATTGAAATAACCTGGTTTAAAAGCTTTAAATGTAAACATACCGCAAGAATGAATCCAAAGAAATGTTGAAGATCTTCCACGAATAGCTCGAGTTCGAACATTGGTCTGCCAGCCCGTCCGACCCTTTAAATTTCTTTTTCCATTAGCAAGGTAATAACAAGTGCAATAAACCAAATCGAAGCAGCCTAGTACCCCGAGCCATTTGTCACAATTGTATGTGTCACACATATCATCGATCATATGACAAAAAAGTCTAGTTTCCAACTATTCATTAAGATTAAAGTACGTCTTGTCGTCGGTGTTGCCACTGGTCGCAGAATTCTGCGATTTGTGATACATTTTCGTTTCTTCGACAAAGCGAGCAAGAAGTCTGCTACCGGTTCAGTAGCATTAAATACAAAAATGAAGCATAAAATTTTAGGTGTATAATTATGAAGATGATAAAGGGAAATTTCTCGTTAATAGTTGGTGAAAAGGGCCTATTTTCGGAGGTGCCAATCAGAAAAGTGGCAACAGTGCGTGTCGTTTTGTTTGTTGCTGTTAGACCAAAATCCTCATCCATAGATATATCTCCCCAAATATACTAGAGTTGGATTTGAGACCTGTCATAGACAAACTTAACTCATGGGAAATCTGAGCCCAGCTGCCCATGAACGGGAGGGGGGCGGGGGCCATCAAAATGCGTATTTACACCTCGTTTTCCACAAGTATACCAGCTTAGAGTTTGATTCAGTCATGGGTGAAACACTTTATTTAATGGGCAATTTTGGCCCACTTGCCCATGAATGGGGAGGCCGGAGGATGGTTCAGCTCCACATATATATCTCCAACCCCTGTGATACAGGAATTTCATCGCCTTATTTCCAGATATTGTCAAGTTAAAAACATTAAAAAATGGGCAATCTGCCCCTGAACCAAGTGGGGGTGGGGTTTCGGACCCGTAAAAAGTAAGAAGAGACCCCAATGCTCACAAACCTACCAAGTTTCAACTTGATACCTGTTGATTCCTGTCACGGGTAACCAACTTTACTCCTTGGCAATCTGGGCCAAGTTGCCCTTGAACGCGGTGGGTGGGCAACTTTGAAAGTAATTTCCAGACGTAGAATCTACAAGTACAAGGAATTTGTCGTCCTGTGTCCAGGTCTGGTCAAGTTACGAGCATTATTCACTGGGCAATCTGGGCCCATTTGCCCCAGAGCCGGGTGGTGTGGGACCCTCAAAAGGCATAACTAGACCCCAATACCCACAAGTGTACCAAGTTTGAAGTTGATACTTGCACTGGTTCACGAGTTATGAGGTCCACAAAATACGGTGAAAACAGAAAGCCGAAAGCTGCTACAGCACTCGCAATAGTGGATTGTTCCAAGGAACACTCCACTAAAATCGGACTTGGCATGTCTCCTTACCGAACCTCTGTTTCTTGTCGAACCTCTATTCAACTTTGTATGAGGTTTTACTTTTACCAGTTTTCCGGTTTGAGCCGAATTCCGGGCGAACTACTTGTCCGTCGAGAAATATATAGGTAGGCTATGGGGTCCATCTACGAACTTGACCTTTACTTCAACCCAAAAATCCTCACACTAAGTTTGAACGAAATCTCTCAACCCCTACTAGTGTTACCGTGTTAACAGACGGACGGACGAAGTCATAGGTCACTAGTGTTTTCGGGCAACAAAACCTATCCTTAAGGTAGGGTGTTACTGCAAAAGGTTGACTAAGCATTCCGAAAATTATTATTCTCGTACCAGTCGATCAACTTTCTAGTACGTTAACTGTTAGCTTTCCTCGCAGCATCGCATGACATTTTGGCAGCTAAGCAATCGGGCATCGATTCCTCTGACTTCGTGATACCGCACCGTTACTTGTATGCACGGTGGTGATGATTGAAGGCTCACTATTTTGTGTGTCAACGGGTCGTCGAACAGTATCCTGTTCTCTGTCTTTTTGCAAGAGAATTGCGCATGATTAAATCTTCAAAACAAATCGTTAAATGACAGTATTTCGCTTTCATGTTTTGTTTATTGCGCTAAATTTATCAAGGTTGTGCTATCTTAACGCAAAAAATGCAACAATACATTATAGCTCTTTCGTTTAAGATACGAGAGACGACGGAGAATTCCGTTTTTGATGCTAAATGTGTATGTCTGGAACTTATTACGAACGCAATCACAGGTTTCGGTCGTTTTCCCAGTATGGTAGGTAGCTATTGCACAGATCTATGTGATGTTGCTGCAGAGGTCATTGGGATCATTATTGTCGGAACACCTACGAGATCGCTACTTCGCATATAAGGTTTAAAGCCAAGCTGACCATTCATTACGAAAGAAATAGAAAACCGTGATTTTCGAGCTTTTTTTTATTGATTGAGGACGGTTTGCTGGAAGTGCAACCGAAATATCCGAATTTATATTTATCCCTCGCACAGCATCCTAGCGAGATAATTAGCTGATCAATAAAAAAAAAAAAAACCCGAAAACATGGTTTTCTATTTCTTTCGCTACTTCGCCCCTGAATTCCTGCAAGCGCGATAAGTATCGAACGGGATAAGATATTTAACAAGTGCGCAAACGCTCAGATGTGGTATGTGAAAGTAAAATATTTATCACAGTTTGTATACAAACAGCTTTAGAACCAAGACATTTATCATACCCAATAACCAGTCAAATATTGAAATAACCTAATTTGTAATCATCCCACTTTTAAAGCTTTAAATGTAAACAAACCGCAAGTATAACTAAGAAATGTGAAGATCTTGCACGAATAGCTTGAGTTCCAACAATGATATAGACCAGTCCGACCCTTAAAACCTCAGCAGCCTAATAACCCCTTTGTCACAATTCATTAAGAATCATATATCATCGATCATATGACAAAACAGTCCAGCTTCCAACTGTTCATAAAATGTACGTCGCGTTCGTCTTATTTGTTGCTGTTACACCAAATCCTCATCCATAGATTTATCTCCCCAAATATACAAGAGTTGGACTTGAGACCTGTCATAGACGGACTTAACTCATGGGAAATCTGGGCCCAGCTCCCCATGAACGGGAGGGGTGGGGGAGGGGGTCGGGACCCATAAAAATGAGTATGTACACCTCTTTTCCTCAAGTATACCAGCTTAGAGTTTGATTCCAGCCACGGGTCAAAAACTTTTTTCAGGACAATTTGGGCCGACCCATGAACGGGGAGGGTGGGGGTGGTTCAACTCTCGCCAACCCCTATGATCCTAAAGCACATAGGAATTTCATCGCCTTGTCTCCAGTTAGTGTGAAGTTAAAAACATTACAAAATCGGCAATCTGGGCCCAATTACCCCTGAACTAAGTGGGGGTAAGGTTTGGGACCTGCAAAAAGTAAAAAGAGACCCCAATGCTCACAAACCTACCAAGTTTCAACTTGATACCTGTTGATTCCTGTCATGGGTGACGAATTACTCCTGGGCAACCTGGGCCCAGTTGCCCATGAACAGGATGGGTGGGGAATGTGCAACTTTAAAAGCAATCCCAGCCCTAGGATCTACACGTATAAGCAATTTCATCGTCCTATGCCCAGTTCTCGTCAAGCTATGAACATTATTCACTGGGCAATCTGGGCCAATTTATCCTTGAACCGGGTTAGGGTAGGACCCACAAAAGGCACAACTAGACCCACTAGCGTATCAAGTTTGAACTTGATACTTGCACTGGTTCACGACTTAAGAGCTCCGCAAAATACGGTGAAAACCGAAAACCCGAAACTGAAAGCCGAAAGGGGCTACAGGCCTCGCAACACTGGATTGCTCCAAGGAACACTCCACTAAAAACTCGAAATTGGTTAGTGAATTAATCATGCTGCGGATTTACAGTTTTATTCGGGGCTAGCAGTCGTCATTACACTGTCGAAAGACGCCATGGACACTTCTGTTGAAGCTATGGGATAGGTGGAAGTCCTACTAACTGGTTTCGCCAGTTTTGTACACGGACTGTCGACCTTGTATGCGCCAAATTCAGCTTTCCAGTGCGTGTGCTAGATTCGACATTCTTTTATTCCAATGTCAGAAAATGCTTTTCGGTCGACTCGTCCAAGTTGTCATTTCGCTTCCAGAATTATGTTGGCAATCGAGCTAGAGTGCGTCATGAGGACGAGGGCCAAGTTTCGTTTAGAACTCCGAAAATGGAGGGCCAGAATCCAGAATCAGAGGGCATGCGACCTCCAGCTCGTATTTGAAGTTCGGCACGTGTTACTCCTGGTTCATTCACATACTGCTTTCCTACCTTTTGCGTGAGCACATGCCGCGACGATGTTATTTAGCGTTGAAATGTGTTTTCGTTTTTCACTTGAGCGCATGATTTCTTGATGATTCCAGGAGACGCACATTTACAATGAAACATATATGATCATATGAGCGTTTTGGACATCAGCTACGAGCAAGTAGTATCATTGGCCCCTGATTTGTTGTTTCGTAGTTATTCACAAGGGCCTCTCAATAACATACCCTCTTGGCAATGTTCTTCCCCCGTTTTAAGTTTCTTCGATTTCCGCTAGATGTCGTAGCTACGACGAAACTTGGATAAAGATCCTTGCTTTTTACTTTATTTAGAGATAAAGTGTAGATTTGGTCTTGTTGAAAACACAATTAAGCAAAATAGACTAGGCTATACAGACATCGACCCGAATGCCCGCGTTCAGCTACTAGAGGCATAGATGGGGTATGAACATTCTATATTCGGTCTTGTTTCATCTAAAATTAAACAAATGTACGTCATTGTAAGCTCGTTCGGGCACACAGACTTCGATCAGGATTGGGTGCCAATATTCCGACGCGACGAAGATTTTGAGTGCATTTTCGTTTACAAATTATGTTCACGTTGCTAACTTCGTACTCTGCCTACACGTTACTTAGCTCTCTTTTAGACCAAGTGAAGAGAACCGGTGGTTTCTTAAAAGATGAAATTTTTTTTTTTTTTAAATGTTCTTGTCGTACTCTTTGAACCTTACGTCAAACTTTACTGCCACAATGGTCGATTTTCGTTTCACGAGGGCAAATAGTGAACAGACAAATTCTCTAACTACGGTGTAAATAATGCAGTGTATTCAGTTAAATGGATACAAAAATGAGTTGGCTTTTTAGTTGAACTTTAATCATAAACTTCAAACTAAACTGGAGAAATAGCATAGCAGGATCTTGACGCTCGTAAATTTCCGTAAGTTTCCGTAAGTTTTTCTCGCAAGTTCTGACCTTAGTTCCGCAGCTGCTTGAACCAGGTCAAGCGTAGATTCCGCGGGGGATGAATCCCACTTCTGTCTGCTGGAAAAAACTTTCCCTTGCCTAGAAACTGCATTATGAAGCTGAGGTAAAGTCGCACAGCGAATTTCCATTAGTGTGAATGGCATGTAGTTGAATCTGGTTAAAAACATGTTTCCATCCCGTGCATTACGAATTTTTCTTCTCAGCCGGGCTGTGGACCTTTCGCTTTTTAGTTTATCATTGAAAAGAACCTGAACCTGAAGTACCGGGTATCTCGCCTTTTCCTTCAGATCTGTGTGTTAAGCTACACAACTGACAAACTAAGTCCCAAACAAAGAGACGAGATCGGTATCGATGACCCAAAATCATCCCGACTAGGGCTAGGTTGGCTTCACTGTCGAAGATTCCGTACATTTTTCTTGTTGTTGTTGTTATTGGTTGATTAACGTCCCATCTCATTGTCAGTTACGGATCTCGCGACGTCACTTCGTACTGGACATTTCGACTTCTGGGCTGGCAGGGAGCTTATTGTAACCTTTTAAAGCGGAATGCTTATTTATATATGTGTATTGGTGAATTTGTTTTTGTCGAGTGCTGTACGGTTCAGAGGATGAAAGTAGGAGTTTGCCAATTCGTGGGTTTGTTCTGATCATTTGCAAGCAAAACCCTTAAGATAAGAAGGATCAAGGGCCCTTGGAAATCACGAGAATGCATCGTTTGGTAAAACGAATTTACTTTTGCCCTTGGCTGTAATGATGCGCTCTTTATGGGTGCTAGAAATTCATCTGTGACCAAACCCGTGAGAAAAAACGAGAATGGTCCCTTGGGGACCATTAATATATATCGTTTGGTCAAAAGTATTTTTTCTGTTACTTTTCGATTAAGATGCGCACTTTAAAGGTGCTTGAAATTCATTTTAAAGCAAACTCTCTGGCGCAAATGATCATGGGCCGAAATCTGTCGTTTGATCAAAAGTATTGTTTCTAACTTTGCAGTTAAGATGCGAACTTTAAGGGAGCTAGAAATTCATTTGTAAGCAAAATCCTTGAGGGAGAAATCATCATGGGTTCATGGGGGATCATAAAAATGTTTATTTTGCTTAAAAGTATATTAAAATTAGTACTTTAAGGAATGATTGGATTTGGGAATTGAAGATTTTTAAGTCAATCTCCAATATTCTAGCCAAGTTTCATCGTCCTAGCACGTCTGGAAGTACTTTAACTCGCGACGCCGGAATTGTTACGTATTTTCTGGTCCCCCTCCCCAATAATTGTCGGATCCGATCCGGACATGGAAAAGAAAATAAGAGACCTGTCCTCTGCTCAGCTATTAAACTTCACTGCAATCCGATCACCCTTTCCAAGGTTACGCACCACTCAATATTCCGGATTCCCCCTCCCGCCACTCCCCCCACGATGATCGGATCGAGAAAATTACTATTTCCAAGTCAATTTAGTCGGGTCCCTGATGTACCTGCCAAGTTTCGTCATGAAAATCCCCCAAACCGCCATCACCGTAATTCCGGGAAATCCCCCCCCCCCCCCCCAAGTGTCCAGATCCAGTCCGATTGTGTAAACAGTTTATCTAGAGCAGATGCTTGTTCTTCCCAGCACGTTCTACTACGATCCCTCCAGTTTAACCGTTTCACAAGATTTCCGCCCCTCCCCCCAACTCCCCCCAGCTGTCAAACTGGTCTAGACTTGGAGAAATGGGACATCAGAGACATGTCTTCTATTCAGTTATTAAGTTTCATTTGAATCCGACCACCCGTTCAAAAGCTCCTCACGACTCAATTTTCCAGATTCCCCCTCCCTTGACTAGCCCCCACCTCTACGTGGTCGGATCTGGAATCTGATTATTTCTAGGTTAATGTGGTCGGGTCCCTGATACGCCTGCCAAGTTTCATCGTCCTAGCACATCTGGAAGTACTCTAACTCGCCATCGGGGGACAGGCCGCCCGACCGACAGACAGAATTGCGATCGGTAAATGGCACTTGAGCCAGAGGCTGCAAGAGGAGGATGCCCCCCCCCCCTAGATTTCTATTTCTTGCTTCTTGTGCTATTTTCCGGCCATAAAATAGGTTTCAAACGCTGAAGAAAGCAATCACTTTATTTTGAGGTTAGTTCGAAAACTACTTCAAATTATCCCACAAATTTTGAAATTCTGTATGGTAAATCGGCCGTCCTGGCGGAATGGCTAACACGCCTGCTCCCAAGCGAAGGGTCCCGGTCGAGCCTCGCTTGTTCCTACAGTTTGGTTTTGGGCGAGGGATTGTGGCGTAACCCAGTAAGACAAGCCAAAGTCCACCCTACTTCAGATGGGCAGTAGGGTACCCGGCGAAATCTGGGAAAGGTGACACGAAAGGTGTGAGAAAACACCAGGTTGGCGCCCGTTGCACTGGCCTTTTGGCTTAATAAACAAACGTTATTCCTGGCTGAGGGATGAGAATCGGAGATCAGCACCGCCAGCTATGCCTGTATAGGCCGATTGTGGTGCCTTTACCCTTTTTTTTTTTTTTTTTACTGATAATCCTGGGATCGGGGCCTAACATTTATCTTTGCCCCCGATGTTTATTTAAATGGCGCCACTGTCTTCAGTACGTCTGCTTGTTCTTCGTTTGTGGGTCATCCATCGGGGAGTAAATAAGTTGTGAAAGGTAGTTTACGGCCGGACACAAGATTCTTCAAAAAAACTATCGGTTTCGTGTTATGGGCGGTGCACCACCAGGTGACATTTTCCAGCTAGTTCGCTATTCCGCTGTCTTTGGATCGATCCCTTCTGTGTTATTTCCTTATTGCTCTGTGCGCAATGGAATTTCGAAAGCAGGAAACCATTACGCCTTTGCGTCAGAGATTCTTTTTCTAGGACAAGGGACCTTGGGTTTTGTGTTCTTGAGCTACATGGCTTGTGCTAGGGATCGATAGAGATGTAGTGAATTTCATTTTACTCTTTTCCGCCAGTTCTGGCGAAGCTTTTAATCTATACAAGATTTATAACTGGAAGTATGTTGGAGCTAAAGCTACTACTGGATAACAATACAGTTGTCTTCGTGATTCTTTGATGACGATGGTGGCTTACCTGGTTGCTAATCCTCCATACTCCAATCCAGAGCCTGTTTATCCCTTGTTCGTCCCCGAATGATCGTCAGCACCACTAACGTTTACCCGAAACTCAGCTAGGAAATGTGCTCAGTTATATTCCTTCAGCAAAAAAAAGGTGCGAACCTCCCCGACTGAGAACTTTTACGCTTCAGTTTAAAAACAAGACCAAAGGTTTCGATGGGATCCCAAAAATTCAATATCTGATCCAGACAACTGGGTCTTGTCTTAGCCAGATCCAGTCTTCGCCAGACTCCTTGAACATTTTTACAATTAAAATTCAGAAACAGATTAAGGCCAAATAGCTAATCACCTGAGAAAACCAAGTTCAGATTTGGATTCAGCATGTGTGTTTACCCCTATAAGTCATATCTGTTTTGACGAAAACTTCCTGCCACTTCTGCCAATTTCCCGGTTCCGGCCGAACTCCAGAACTACTTGTCCGGCAAAAAAGAAAGCTCAAAGACGAAATCAGGGTATCTTCTTTCCCCAGTAATGAACATCTAATCAACTTCAAATAGAAATTTAGCTTATAACAAATTTTCCGATTCCAGCCGGATTCCGGTCGAACTATATGTCCGGGTAAAATACGATTGTCACACAGGGACTCAGCATCTCTTCTTACCCCTAAATCGCTTATCTAATCAACTAGAAATAAAACTTTGACTTCCAACAGTTTTCCGGTTTTGGCCGGATTCCGGACGAACTACGTGTCCGGGTAGATACTTGTTTTCACATAAGTATTCAGCATGTCTTCTTGCCCTAAATCAAACATCCAATCAACTCCAAACAAAACTTTTAATTTTGACAAACTTTCCGGTTTGGGCCGGATTCCGGTCGAAATACTTGTCCGTCGAGAAAATAGTTTTCACCATCGTCTTCAGCATGTCTCCCTACCTCTAAATCGAAATTTAATCAACTTCAAATAAAACTTTTACTTTCAACAAACTTTCCGGTTTGGGCCGGATTCTGGGCGAAATAGTTGTCCATCGAGAAAATAGTTTTCACCATCGTCTTCAGCATGTCTTCCTACCCCTAAACCGAACATCTAATCAATTTCAAATAAAACTTTTACTTTCAACAAACTTTCCGGTTTGGGCCGGATTCCGGGCGAAATACTTGTCCGTCGAGAAAATAATTTACACCATCGCCTTCAGCATGTCTTCCTACCCCTAAATCGAACATCTAATCAACTTCAAATAAAACTTGTACTTTCGAGAAACTTTCCGGTTTTGGCCGGATTCCGGGCGAACTACATGTCCGACGACAAAATGGTTTTCACCATCGTGTTCAGCATGTCTTCTTACCCCATAATCGACTATCACATTAGCTGTTTCAAAATATTTTGTTTGTCCCTTAATTTGAATCCCCTCCCCCACCCCTAAATGTAGAGCTACAAAGCCCATCTACGAACTTGACTGGTCCGACGACCCAACGAACCCTCACACCAAGTTTCATCAAAATATCTCACTCCCTTCGAGAGTTATCGTGCTTACAGACGGACGGACAGACGGACGGACGGACGGACGGACAGACGGACAACTTTTGCGATGTCATAGGTATCCCTCCACTTACGTTTTGGGATCCCAAAAAGTTAAAGCTTATCGTTGCTGTTTATTAACTTAAAGATCTCTGTGATGGACGCTGATACTGTGCCGAGGCGATCCGCCTTTTCCTTGAAAAATTCAACTACTTCCCATACAAATAATGTCTCTTAATGGGGATTAGACTCCATAATTCCAAGCCTACCCCTTAGTGACGCGCCCCTACACTAGGCTGCATAGGGAATTCTACGAAAGGCGCTGCGTGCGAAAATTTTGGAAACATTGATGTATTTTGGGATCACAAATAAAAGTAAGGACTATCTCTGATATCATAGATCTGTCCATGTGCCTGCGGTCACGATTACTACCGCTCGGAGGGAGATAGATTGTGGAAAGTTACCCGAAACAACAAAAAAGTACTTGCGCTCTAGAAGAAAGTAGATACAAAGTGGATTTGTTCTGAATTGCAGTAAAGAAAAGTTGATTATGTATCAGGAGACGTGATTGCGTACTGCAATCATCAAGCCTGCCATACCATCTCCTTTCCGTACCCAATGTTTGTATACAAAGCCTTGTTATATTCAAACCTTGCCATGCAAAAGAAAATAAAAAAAAATCGAAGATCAGCCCGTTTTCTGCTAAAATACAGAGGTTTGGGTATAGAACCAGACTGTGTTCAAATTGTGAGCCGCAGGCTGAAATGCTGATTTGGTAGCTGCCTTTCCGTCATTCTGACAAGCTAAAAAAAGTTCGACTAAAACCCTCTTCGTAACATACGAATTTAAACAGAGCGTGAGAGATTCACGATGATTTTGTTGTTGTTTTTGTAGGACCATTTTAAAAGTTTCTAGGGGTTGACAACTTCTGGCAAGCTCAAAAACGTTTGACTGTCATTCTGACAAGCTCAGAACGTACGATTAGAAACTCACTTCGTAACATACGAGTTTGAACAGGTTATTTGCGTGGGAGATTCACGATTATTTTGGTTTTTGGGATCCCAAAACTTAAGTGGAGGGATATCTATGACATCGCAAAAATGTCTGTCTGTCCGTCTGTCTGTGAGTACGATAACTCTCGAAGGGAATGCGATATTTTGATGAAACTTGGTGTAAGGGTTCTTTACGTCATGGATAAGGTCATGTTCGTAGATGTGCTTTGTAGCCCTACATTTAGGGCTTGGGGGAGGGGGATCAAATTAACGGGCAAACAAAACATTTTTAAACAGCTAATATGATAGCCGATTATGGGGTAAGAAGACATGCTGAACACGATGGGGAAAACCATTTTGTCATCGGACAAGTAGTTCGCCCGGAATCCGGTCAAAACCGGAAAAATTGTTAGAAGTAAAAGTTTTATTTGAAGTTGATTAGAAGTTCGATTTAGAGGTAAAAAGACATGTTGAACACTATGGTGACAACCATTTCTTTTGCCAGACAAGTAGTTAGCCCGGAATCCGGCCAAAACCGGAAAGTCTCTTAAATGTAAAAGTTTTATTTGAAGTTGATGAGATGTTCGATTTAGGGGCAGGAAGACACGATGAACACGATGGTGAACACCATTTTCTCGCCGGACAAGTTGTTCGTCCGGAATCCGGCAAATACAGGAAAGTTGGTTAAAACTAAAAGTTTCATTTGAAGTTGATTAAGTGTTCGATTTAGGGGTAAGAAGACATGCTGAACACTTATGTGAACAGCATTTTCCACCCAGACAACTAGTTCGCCCGGAATCCGGCCAAAACCGGAAAATTTGTTAAAAGCAAAAGTTTTATTTGAAGTTGATTATGTGACAGATTTAGGGGTAAGAAGATAGGGTCTGTGTATGACAATAGTTTTTTACTCGGACATATAATTTGTCTGGAATCCGGTTGTAACCGAATTTTTTTTATAATTTTTTTTTATAAAAGTTTTGTTTGAAGTTGATTAGATGTTCTATATAGAGATAAGTATATACGTTCACAATTAGTTCACTCGGAATTTTGGCAGAAGTAAAGCAGGAAGTTTCGTCAGTGTCGTCAAAATAGATATGGCTTAGAGGTATATCTGAACTTGGTTTTCTCTGATGATTAGCCTGGCCAAGACTGGATCTGGCGTAGAGAAGACTCAGTTGCCTGGAGGAAATATTAGATTTTTGGGATCCCATCGAAACCTTTGGTCTTGTGTTTTGTGGGACCATTTTAAAAGTTCGAACTTCGGCGTCTACCTCAATAGCGAAGAGACTAAACCACAGGGTTGCTCTGCAACACTTGTGTCGGCGAAGCAGAGCGAAGGTTGCTGCAACACTAGCTGCAAATCTGGTTACATTTAGTATTTTCTTCCTTTTTTTCCTTACTACTACTCATTTTTGGGATCCCAAAACGTAAGTGGAGGGATACCTATGACATCGCAAAAGTTGTCCGTCTGTCCGTCCGTCCGTCCGTCCGTCTGTCCGTCCGTCCGTCCGTCCGTCTGTCCGTCCGTCCGTCCGTCCGTCCGTCCGTCCGTCTGTAAGCACGATAACTCTCGAAGGGAATGAGATATTTTGATGAAACTTGGTGTGAGGGTTCGTTGGGTCGTCGGACCAGTCAAGTTCGTAGATGGGCTTTGTAGCTCTACATTTAGGGGTGGGGGAGGGGATTCAAATTAAGGGACAAACAAAATATTTTGAAACAGCTAATGTGATAGTCGATTATGGGGTAAGAAGACATGCTGAACACGATCGTGAAAACCATTTTGTCATCGGACAAGTAGTTCGCCCGGAATCCGGCCAAAACCGGAAAGTTTGTTGAAAGTAAAAGTTTTATTTGAAGTTGATTAGATGTTCGATTTAGGGGTAGGAAGACATGCTGAAGACGATGGTGAAAATTATTTTCTCGACGGACAAGTATTTCGCCCGGAATCCGGCCCAAACCGGAAAGTTTGTTGAAAGTAAAAGTTTTATTTGAAATTGATTAGATGTTCGATTTAGGGGTAGGAAGACATGCTGAAGACGATGGTGAAAACTATTGTCTCGACGGACAAGTATTTCGCCCGGAATCCGGCCCAAACCGGAAAGTTTGTTGAAAGTAAAAGTTTTATTTGAAGTTGATTAAATGTTCGATTTAGAGGTAGGAAGACATGCTGAAGACGATGGTGAAAACTATTTTCTCGACGGACAAGCATTTCGACCGGAATCCGGCCCAAACCGGAAAGTTTGTCAAAATTAAAAGTTTTATTTGGAGTTGATTAGATGTTCGATTTAAGGCAAGAAGACATGCTGAACACTTATTTGTGAAAACAAGTTTCTACCCGGACATGTAGTTCGTCCGGAATCCGGCCAAAACCGGAAAACTGTTGGAAGTCAAAGTTTTATTTCTAGTTGATTAGATAAGCGATTTAGGGGTAAGAAGAGATGCTGAGTCCCTGTATGACAATCGTATTTTACCCGGACATATAGTTCGACCGGAATCCGGCTTGAATCGGAAAATTTGTTATAAGCTAAATTTCTTCAAACAATGTTTACAACGGATACGTCAGCTCTGATTTTTCATCAGGAAGGGCTGAAATATCGCTGATGAAAAATCAGAGCTGACGTATCCGTTGTAAACATTGTTTGAATAAATGTTTCAAAGTCAGCTTGGGCTCAAAGAATATTTATCCGCTAAATTTCTATTTGAAGTTGATTAGATGTTCATTACTGGGGAAAGAAGATACCCTGATTTCGTGTTTGAGCTTTCTTTTTTCGCCGGACAAGTAGTTCTCGTAGTTTCGGCCGGAACCGGGAAATTGGCAGAAGTGGCAGGAAGTTTTCGTCAAAACAGATATGACTTATAGGGGTAAACACACATGCTGAATCCAGATCCGAACTTGGTTTTCTCAGGTGATTAGCTATTTGGCCTTAATCTGTTTCTGAATTTTAATTGTAAAAATGTTCAAGGAGTCTGGCGAAGACTGGATCTGGCTAAGACAAGACCCAGTTGTCTGGATCAGATATTGAATTTTTGGGATCCCATCGAAACCTTTGGTCTTGTTCCTGTAGAGTTTGTGGGTAATAAATAAATTATTAATATTATCAAATCATGTGACTGAGAGTACGATACGTTTCTGTGAGGCATGGGGGTGTTTCACCCACCCCTGGAACCGTTGCTGCGTGGAGTGATTTCCTAAATTTACACAGTGGCAAAAAACTTACCCCGAACAATAACTGTCCTCAGTTAACAGACTTCTATGTCATTGAAGGACTCCTCTTACTTATTCTGTCTTTTATAATATACTTAGCTCCCGTATGGAATTATAAACTTCTAAAATCCCGACCTTTTTCCATTTTTTCGTTTCGTAACTACGAATTTTAACGCTTTTTCGGCCTTGCCAAGTTTTCCCGTCACCCAACGAAAAGTTTGCCGGAATCTTCATTGTTCGCTGACACCTCTTACACACATAAGGATGTGATAATCTTCTGTTTATTGCTTCTTTTATTTGCTTAATTTTCCCACTTTTCAACCAAGGCACGTTCACTTTTCAAATCTTTTGCGCCCAGCCGCCGCGTCGCAGAGCAGGACGGCTGGATACAATCGGCAAGCGCTAACAAGAGAATCGCTAGTTTGAGGTGGAAAGTAATGGTATTTTCGAAAACCTTTTTTCTCATCCATTCGATAGGGGAAAGATCATTTTTAGTAAGAGTTGTGCTTTAAAAATTCCAGGAACAGGCTCACTGGCTTCCCTTCAGTTATAAAATCCAAGCTTGTAAACGTCAATTTGGCTAAGAAGGAGTCCGGCTCGAAATTCTCAAGTTTCTAAAGTGGCATGTCCGAATAGCATTGAAACTTGAGCTTGTCACATCATAAGAATGATTTTTATTTCTTTTTAGAGCCGAAAAGAGATACAACGAGAAACAAATAAAGGAAAAGAGGCAAACTCTTTCAGCTTCACAGCTGAATAATCTGGCCTGCTCATTTCTCGATCTGAGGGCTTGGTTGCACATTTCAAAAATTTCACGATAGTATTCTGGTTGAGAATTTCTTTTCTTTTTAATGTTCACGTATCTTCTTTTTAGATATTCCGTCAGTCCAAGCTGTCTGCGAATCATGTTTGACGGTGCAAAACGGATAAGGAGCTACATAAAATGTACCGTAGCTGACTTATCCGTTTTGCACCGTCAAATATCTTCTTTTTACTTACAGTTAAATTGACCGGAACGAGTGGCTACGTCTCCACCTCAGTGACGCCAAAAACGTTTAAAAACATCAAAACGTCAGAAAACTTTACTTAACGTCACTAACACTTACTTATAACTAAATTTACATTAATTAAATAACACAGTTCAAATTACTATTTTTGTCTATTTCGCCATCACTTTTCCACCCGAACCACTCTTATTAGCTTTGATAAGAAACACGGACAAAATTGCATAACCGATCTTTCTGACCGATCAGCTCATCGGAAGCAATAAAAGGGAGCCTGCTCCGCTTCGAAAAGAGTTGAAGATGGCATATCCACAAAATCAGCATGCATCACGTTGGTTCAACTCCAAATATATATTCCCAACCCTAAGATCTAAAAGCGCAGGGAATTTGATCGCCCGATCTCCAATTACTTTCAAGTTAAAAACGTTAAAATCTGGACAATGTCTGCCCAATTGCCCCTGAACCAAGTGGGAGTCGGGTTTCGAACCTCACAAAAAGCAAAAAGAGACCCCAAAGCCGACAAGCCTACCTAGTTTTAAATTGATACCTGTAGATTCCTTTCACGGTTCACGAACTTTACTCTTGGGCAATAATGGAACAGTTGCCTATAGACGGGATGGGCGGGAGAGGTGCAAGTGGTACAACTTTAAAAGTATTTCCCCAGCCCTAGGATCTACACGTACAAGGATTTCATCATTGTTTATCCAGCTCTGGTCAAGTTATGAAAATTATTCACTGGACAATCTGGGCCCAATTGCCCCTGAACCGGGGCTGGGTGTGGATGGGGGGGGAGGTAGGACCACCAAAAGGCACAACTAGACTCGTTAGGTCCCTAGACGTGCCACACGATTTCGGGTACCCCCTTCCAACTCCTTCCACCGCGAACGAATCTGGTTTGGACTCCTAAAAGGATAGTCTGAAGCATTTTCTCTCACCCCCTATCTTTCTCTCGAATCTGAGCATTTTTGGGGAACTTCCAGTAACTCTTCCCCCCACCATCACCATGGTCGCATCCGGTTCGAATCCTAAAATATGTCATTCTAGGGTATATGATCTCTATATTCCAGGTTTTGTTCGAATCACTCTACTTGTTGTTTGACCCTTATGCTAGCCACAACAGTTCCGGGACTCCCCTTCCAACTCCCCACTGTGGCTGAATACGACTCGGAAACCTAAAAGTCGCATCTCTGACTTCTCCTCTTCCCGTCCGTCAAGTTTGACTGGAATCGGAGCATAGCCTGCCTGTAAATTTTCGGTTCCCGCTTCACCCCCTCCCTGCCATGGCCGGAACTGGCGCGGGCGCCAAATAACAAATCAAGGTTGCATAAACCCGGTACTGTCCAATTTGCATCCCATTCTGTCCATCCGTTTCGTGCATACATGTCAAAAAGTTTTCTGGGAATGCAGGGAACACCCTTTAACTCCCCCACAGAGCCCCAATACGATCTGGTTCTATCAATTACGTATCCACGGCTGAAGCTTGTTCTTCCCACCAAGTTCCATTCCAAACCCTCGACTCGAAGCGTTTCACGAGATTTCCGGGACCCCCCCCCCCTCCAATCTCTCCTCAAAAGAAGTATCGGATCCGATCAGGACTTGGTATGGAACATATGAGACGATAGCTCTTTCCAATTGCCAAGTTTCATTCAATTCCGATCACCCGTACAAAAGTTATGATCTTGTCACTGGCTTTCGGGTTCCCCATCTCTCCACTCACCCCATGATGACTGGATCCGGGAAACGACTATTCTCAAGTCAGTCTGGTCCCCTATATGCCTTCCAAGTTTCATCGTCCTAGCACATCAGGACGTACCAAACTCCCTGGGTCACCACAACTCCGGACTCCCCCCCTCCCAACTCCTCCTCAATGTCCGAATCTGGTCCGGTTATGTCAACGATGTATCTAGGACTTGTGCTTGTTCTTCCCACCAATTTTCATCTCGATCCCTCCATTGTAAGTGTTTCCCAAGATTCCCCTCCCCCCCCCAGCACCCCCAAGTCACTGGATCCGGTCCGGATTTGAACTCGGTCGTCTTAGTCTCGGGGTCTTTCCAAATATCAAGTTTCATTAAGATCCGATCGCCCGTTGAAAAGTTATAAATACCTTAAGATAAAGATAATCCCCCTCCTTCCCCCCCCCCACGATGCTCGGACCGGGGAAGGGACAATTTCCAACTTCATATTTTGGGGTCCCTGATAGGCCTGCCAATTTTCATCGTCCTAGCTTATGTGGAAGTGCCCGATCTAGCAAAACCCGGACCGACCGACAGACTGCCAGATCGACGAACGGACAGAAATTACGATCGCTATATGGCACTTGGGCGAAAGGCAAGTGCCATAAAAACTGGTTGAAACCGAAAACCGGCTACAGCGGACACTAGAGTGGACTGTTCATGAATGAACGCTCCACTAAAAAGTTGCACCGGATGTGCATATTGCGGTGCGGAACTGCAGAGCTAGCAGAATTGATTTCCGTCGTAAGCTCAGGTCTTTGCTTGTCTTTGCAGTAGGTTATCGCAAAAAGTCTCCACTTTGCTTACTCAGACGTCGCGCTCTTTTCTTAAACCAGTCGGTTGAAATGGCGGAAATAGTGTTTGGCATGTATATTGTCAAAAATGGTATTTACAGCATGTATTTTTTATGTTTATTTTATCGGGTATATTTTTTTTACTTCAGTTAAGTTAGCATCTGTCAAAATTATGCCATAGCCACACGCTAACTGAGGAGTTAGAAGTTCAAGATGCCAGCGTTACCCTTTTGGAACTTTCCTCGTCCCTACCAGAAATCATGGACAATTGGGCCTAACCAGCACATTACGTTTACACTGTTTTCTGTCCGAAGATTGAATTTTTTTTTTTTTTTTTAAATACTTGGCATTAGAAAATGGTGGGTCACATATAAATGACTGGCTTGTTTACTTATTATCCACATTTTATTTTAAATCTTCTGTTTTCTTTAACTTGTATCTGTGTTAGCCTATATCATATCGTAAAGATTTTATTATAACATAAATTCATTCGTACCGGCCAAGCATTTATTGGAGGAGTGCGAGATCGTGGGTCTGCCTCTGATAGGCGCCGTGAAGGACACGCGCCATAACTACACTGTAAAAAAAAAATCTTGCAGTATTTGCTACTGGGATTAATCTTGTCTCTAAAAACATAATCTTATCTCTAATTTGGATTAATCTTATCTCAGTAGCAGAATACTGCAGTTAACTTTAATCCTTACTCGGAGAAACTTTTTACAGTGTAGAGGAATAAGGTCGCCGAAATTTTCCGTTTGAGTGGGTATGGTATACTTTGGTAGGCGTGGACTCTGGTGTTGAGTAAATTTGACGGAAATAGCCAGAAAAGTTAAATCAGAAAACTGGGCATGGGTCTAGCCTACAAATTAAGAAAACAGATTAGCCTAGAATAAAGTTTATTTGAGCTAGACAGTTTTAGTCAGAAAACACTAAATGTTTGGGCTTCCGCACTTCAGAGTATAATTAACAAAGGATTAGTGAACAAGTGCTTTTCACAGGATCGAAGTATTTGTAAGTAGATGGCTGTCCATTAATTTCCGTAACGTCAACACCCAGCCTATATTTACGATCTCTTCTATCTTTGAGCTTGGTTTCAATAAACTTGATTGAATTACAAGGAGCTCAAGAGTGCTGGGTGCAAGCACCAGTCATACACAAATCCTCAGTTTTTGGGCATGGTGCTCCAATGTTAGGGCATGGCTAAAAAATGAGGATATGTGTATGACTGGCAAGTACGCAGCGCTCAAGTGCACTGTCACCCGAAAATATGAGAACACTTTAAGCTATAGTCATGGACGTAAGCAGGAAGTATCTGATCAGGTTTCGTAGCATAGCTGTGCACTTCAGATGATTATGACTGGAAGCACAACCAGCTTGAAATTCATGCCTCTGGGCTGGTGTCATGAGTCACTGGTGTAAGGAGTGCTTGCACAACACTGACGTCACCCGCTCTGAAACTGTGGATAGCGACACCCAGTTACCAGACTGAAAAGGGTTTCTGAAGACTGTGTATCATAAGTTCTATGAAATAAGTTATCTATATTTATTTGGAATACCAGAATGTGGTAAGATACATTACTTTTAGATATTTATGAAGGTGTTCACCAAATAATCAAGTTTGATGGTTCGGCTGAACTCCGTTGGAACTTTTGGAGATGGTGTCTGGGCCATGGAATTGAGGACATAATTTTTTCACGATTTGCAGTAATTAACTGTATTCCAGTGCTTTCTTAGCTTCCGTTTTATGCTTCATTATGAAAGTCCAGGTTCTTCTAGGTGCTAGCGTATTCGCTGGCCTCACTCTGTGGCAGGCATGTGCAGGCTTTGGACACATTTTACGACCCCCTCATCCATCACCAGTTATTTTGAGGAATTACCGGTCAAGCCACTCCGCTGATTTTACTGACATTACCGTCAGAACTTCCACTCAGGGACTCAGGGGAGCACTGATAGACCACAGTATCTTAAAACTTAGAAACCTCCAACATCGTGATTCCTCTGGGTACGCTCTGTCCCTGGTCACTGTCACGGGCGATAAGAATCCTAAGACACCGACTTTACAAACCTGCTAATGTGATCGGGGAAATCCCTTTTAGACCTGGGATCTAGCTGACAGTCCACATCATGGTTCATTGTCAGTCACTGGCTTCCTTTTGCATGATTCTGGGTATTATTATTGTTTCACTTCTCGTCACCGAATTAGCCGAGTAAGCTAGATTTTTTTTTTTTTTTTTTTTTTTTTTACAAAACTTTGCATTTACGGCAGATGTGATCAAAGTTTTCTTTACCGAACCTGGGTAAAATACTTAAACCTTACGGCAATTCATTAAAAAATATTCATACTCCATTCTAGTAAAGCTTTGAAGCGCCCCAAAAGATCGTCTTTTCCCGTATAACATCTTTTCTTATTTCTTTCTCATACACCTTACTTTTTGGGCTACGACTCCTCCTCCTCTCGCTGACTGTGTTAGTCTCACCCTGTCCTACTCCCATATAGAAATTGACACTTGAAGACTGGGAGAATCTGTAAACGGGACTCTCCCGTCTCCCTTCCCATTCAATCCCTTGGAGGAGTGTCTAAGCCATATGTGTCCAGGGACTAAAGAAAGTCGATATCTGTCCTGTCTCTCGAAATAGCAACCACGATTTACTTGCAAGCGTCATTCCACTTGCCTACGAGGCTTACCTATAAAGAGCGTGTTCCACCCTTCTAACATTTAGGTTACTATTCGTTCCAACCTCATAAAAAGTTACTACACTATCCGTTATAACCTTCTCGAAATAGTAACTATTTGCTTACCATGCTTGGGAGCGTAGTAAGCATGGTAACTACGATGCTCTGTAATGTGATTGGCCAGTTTAGCCCGTAGGAATTAATTTATTCTCTCATGGCCTAGACCTTGTCGATTCCCGGACTTTGGCCGAAGGGTCATACAACCTTTGAGACCTAGGAGATGTCAGAATGTTAAAGGTAGCCGTTCCTTGTCCCATTCCACATTCTTGCTCGTGCCAGAAAACTATGTTGATATCGACCTCTAGTTGCTTTGGCTCCGCGATTTTGGAACTCCTCCCTGTTTGCCAAACAATAAGCTCAAAGTTTCCGTGTTGGAAACTAAGACTTCCAATCGAGTCTCCTTAGAGGCTTCTGCCTGCATACTTTTGTGGTTTATGGGAGACATTGTTAGTTCATGTCCGGTAATCCTTCGTCCAGTACAGATTGTGTCAACTAGGTTACGTTCTTGCGCAACTTAAAAATGCCTCGTCTCTCGACTGAAAAGTTGGAAATTGATCGCGCAGAAGTATAACGCCGAGTCTGAAACTTTAGGACGTGAAGCGGATTTTGCTTATTTTTTTTGGCGGAATGTAGTCTGTGAGTGAGGACATACTCCCCTATAGAATCCTTTAAGCTATTCTTGGACGGAAGCATAAGTTATCCAATCAGGTTTTGTAGCATAGCTGTGGACTATAGATGATTATTATTGGAAGCACAACCATTTTGAAATTCATGCCTGTGGGCTGGTGTCGTTAGTCACTGGTGTGAGGAGCATTTTAATGCTTGCACAAAACTGACGTTGCACCTCTGAAACAGTGGATCCTTTGGAAGGGGTGAGTGAGCACCCCCTCTCCCTCACGTAATCCTTTATTCTGCACGTTCGTCCACTTGTCTTACTTTATTGAGCATTTCAGCAGCCGTCCGTTTATATTCAGTCTTCGTTGTTTCGCATCGCTGACAGCAGTGACGGGATAGCTATGGTATCTTTAATATGTCCGTCTGTCGGTGATAAATTCTGCTCTGGATAGTCTTGATATGATTAAACTATTCCAATGTTGAAATTCTGGGTAACGTCGTCGAAGAAGCCCTTGGGTTTGTTTTTGGATGGAAGAAGGGGGTAAGTCCCTTGTTTTTGTCGGTACGCTTTGTCCATATAGCTTATAGGGCTAAGTATTTGGAGGCTGAGTTACCCTATCTATGGTCTTGCGTCCAATGCATCTAGACCGTTGCTGAGTTAGGACCACCTCAGAGGTCTCCTGGATAGCTCTCGTCAAAGGCACCTTGGAAGCGTTTCATCCAGGAATTTCTTCTCCAGGACCTATTGATCGAGTGCAGCTGTCCCTTTAATCTTGCTGTGCTGCAGTTGCTAGAACTACCGTCCTATTAAACACGAAGGAGATTAGACTTCGGAGAACTTGAAGTGGAGGTTTTTCCACCGTAGTGTGTCTTCAGCAGCAGGGCAAGGCTTTGCGTGTTGCATTACCGGGTGGCAGGGGGGTCACCATGCGGGTGAGGGGGACTCCCCCCCCCCTCACCCAAAGGTCTTGAGAAGTACTTTCGTCTGGCGAAGCTTTTGTCGGCGCGGAGAAATTAAATTTGGCATGCTTTTGTCAGGCGTCGGTAGACTCGTTGGCACATCGGGTTCTTTTTACACGCAAGAAATCAAATTCTGCAAACATTTGTCGGGCAAAATACAGAAGATATCGAATTATGTATGCTTTTGTCGGGGCTCGCTATTCTTGTCGGCCATCGGGTTCTGTTTATACGCAGGAAATGCAGAAGAAATAAAACTCGTATGCTTTTGTCGGGCGTCAGTCGACTTGTGGGCACATTGGGTTCTTTATACGTAAGAAATCAAATTCTGCAAACATTTGTCGGGCGAACCCGGGAAGTTCAAGTCTCTTAGGTTATTTTTACACGTCGATCAAGGTCTCTAAACGTTTATCGTACGCATCCTGGAAGCTTTCGGTGGCATATCCACTTCTGTTTACACGTAAGAACTAAGGTTCTTACTATTTTGTCAGGCAAAACACTGAAGAAATATAATTCTGAATATCGGTATTCTTGTCGGCAGATCGGGTTATTTTTGTACGTAAGAAATCAAGTTCTGCAAACACTTGTCAGGCCAGTTTCGAAAGTTTATGTCTCGTTGGCAAATCGAGATTTTTCTACATACAAGAAATCAAATGATTACAACGTTTTGTCAAACGAAGACCGAAAATTAAGGAAATTAAGGAAAGTTTCGTCGGTTCATCGGGCTCTTTTGTACCCACTTCTTTTGCAGTAAATTTGGAACAGTTCTAATTTGTGCCTACTTTACTGTGGACGGACACTACTATTTTGGAGGAAAGATATGTTATTCACAGGTAGCCTACTTTTATTTGGGATCGAAAAAGGCGCTCTGCTCATCACCGTTTCCAAAAAAATTCGCCTGCGGCGCATTTCCTAGTATTCTCCATTTGGAAAAAGGGTGTTTCATTTCGTTGGCCTTTTAGGATTAAAATTCTTGGGGGTTGAAACGCATTTAAAGCTGGAAGCCTCGCTTTTTAGTGAAAGAGCCAAAAATGTGAATCTAAATATACGAATTTTAAAGGAAGAATCTCAATTAATGTATTATAGTTAGTTTAAAATTTCGCATGCGGCGCATTTCCTAGTATTCTCTATTTGGAAGAACGGTGTGTCATTTGATTGACGTTTTAGGGTTGAAATTCTTGGGATTCAAAGCTAGAACTTGTATAGTAGATATAGATAAATTTTTCAGGAAAAAAGGCAGATTAAAAAATTTCGCACGCGGCGCTTAGTTGTATTCTGTGCTGGCCGGAAGCAACGGTGTGTTTTGTCGGCACAAACTGGACCCCCCCCCCCCCAAAGGTAAAAGGCTAGTGCTGCCCCTGCGGGTGTAACTATTAGGACTTGAACAGTCTTGGCCTGTAAAGAGAAATTGAACGGTCTGAAACCCATAAGTCTCAGTTCTGAAGTTACA
The DNA here is from genome assembly GCA_023053575.1 of Branchinecta lynchi. Lineage (NCBI taxonomy): Eukaryota > Metazoa > Arthropoda > Branchiopoda > Anostraca > Branchinectidae > Branchinecta > Branchinecta lynchi. The sequence goes on from JAKZAP010000008.1 coordinate 9,867,173, forward strand.
AGTTATCTGTTCAGGCATATAAAAGACGCTCTGCGTATCACGGGCCCATCTGTTTGTTCTGTGGATTTTTGATTATTTCGGTCGATTCTGTTGTATTAGTGTATTTCTGTTTTATCTTCTTCGTTCTTCCTCTTCTTTACTCCATTATCTTCATGTTGTTCATGTACAGTGGGTTATAAATTGTATTACTCGTCAGGTGACAAGCTAAAAGCTTAACGCCAAATGCAATAATACATTAATTAATGAAGTTTGATTTAAACCCCCAAATATTCCATGGGGTAATTGTGCCCAGAGCCATCAAAGATCACATTGCTAAGGCTTGCAATGTCCTAGGGGTTTATGTTGGTGCTCTTGGTCAATCTGCGATATTTTGAGCCTAGTGTGAGATCTAGTTAACCAAATTGTGCCTACTCTTCACCTGTGAAAGTCAACGACGATACGTGCATATCACAAGGGTGACGTGGTGTGATAGAGACTAGCCACGCCTTAGCCCATGGCATTTTTTTTTTTAACAGTTAGGTCCAGTGGCGGAAGGGAGAAAACGGTTGTCTGCAACTAGGGGCTATTAGTTACACAATTGAAATCAAGCAACCCTCGACGTAATATCTAAATTGATATGTGGAAGACGTAGTTATGTTCATGATGAGTCTGTTAGATGTCTATACCCTTCCGTCATCCATGGGTCGGTCTGAAACACTGACAGCCAACTTTGGCTTTCTTCTAAAGCGTTTTGTTGTACAGTATTGTACCAGAATTGGGACGTATTTCAGGAATTGTCTACTAAATTTTTGCTTGTTCTTTGCGTTAACGTCAGTTTGAAGTTCGACTGTTTTATTTTAGCTGTAAGCTATTTGCCTTAAATACCTAGATTGGCAAGAGCGACGCTTTTTTCAAGTTTTTTTGGTATGCCTACTATCATGTGATCCACATGCTTTTTAGTTCATCTATTTCATACGCATATTCTTTGCTTCCTGCATCTATGCCAAAGCACGCTGTGGCCCAGTAAACGTGCACTGAATCAATTGAAACCTGATAAATCCTGAATGTTTAGCTCTTGTTGGTAAATTTCTGGCTTCTTTCGGTTCTTTTCCAGTAGTTTTAATGAAGGCTTCAAAGCGAAAGAATACTATTTTCTGAGGAGATAAATCAAGGTTTTTCCAGTATTGAGATTTGAAGATAAATCATTGTTTGTTCTCTGTGTTTCATTAGCAGGTACGGTGAATTTGATGACTTTTGAAACTTTATCTTTGGTCTGGAACATGATTATGTTTACAAACTCTATCTTTCTTGTTAGTTATCTTTTTGGTGCGGCAAGTATTTGAGTCTGAGTAAGTTTGGGCGGTTTGGGGTCTTCGGGTTCCCGTGTACTACGAATGAATGGACACGGTCGAACCGTGGTATCTGAATATCAGACAACACGATAACTGCAGAAACGCCTTATAACCGTGGTATCAGAAACAACTGTAACCGCGAAAACGACTTTAGACCGTGGTATCAGATACCATGGTATCTGCAAAACCGCAACTATAGTCTGTGCAACTTTTCTACTGGGTTTAATCTCAGGTTAGGGGAGTTAGTGGTATCTTGCATTTGTTTTATCTTCATTGGGCTAGCTTTATGACATTTATGTCGCTGGGATCTTACGAGATCACTACTCTACGAGATGTTACCCGTTCTTCCACCAAATTAGGTTTCCCCCAGAATGTATCATCACCAATCTGTCATGAAGGCAAGATCTGATTGTCTGATGCAAATCGACCTCTTTTGTTCTCACCCCTCCTTTGCCAACGGACTGATAAGGGATTGTTGGAAGTTAACCTGTTTCTTCCATTCCTCTGGCGTGGATCCAGTTGTCTTGTACGGCTTATTGGGGGTAATTTTCTGCCGATAGTGTGTTTGTGACGGGGCTTCAGTTGAACATGGTTTAGCTGTCGTCTGCCTGTTTGTCCTGTTACAGCCTAAAATGCACGAACATTTATTGTTCTTGTATTTAATAATTCTTACTCCGCTAAAACCGTTCCGAACCTATAAAATGTCAATACCTCACGTCTTCGAATCATCAGCAATAAACTGTCACTCGAAGTTACATTGGAAGTTATTGGTTGTGGACCCCGTCACCTTTTGCCCGTCAGACCAGTAGACTATCTTTGCGTCAGAAAAACTGCGTGACACCTGAAGAAATTTGTTCGACAGTTGATGGCCTTCCATCAGCTTGATGCTTGAAGCTTGAAAGCTTGAAGCCCCATGGCCATGTGCAGTGCTTTCCTCTTTTGTTATGCTTTCTGTCAAGTGAACGGGCGCATTTGCACGTCTGTAGAAACGTTGTCGAGAACGTTGTTACGTCTTCGAACGTTGTTACTCGTTGTCGAACGTTGTTACTCGTTGTCGAACGTTGTTACTCGTCTGTCGAACGTTGTCGAGAACGTTGTTACTCGTCTGTTGAAACATTTTCTGGAATGGTTTAGAAAGGCGTCGATTTACGGATGAGCGCGTGTCACGTTGTCCACTTAACTGGACTGTAAGTAAGAAGGGCATGCAGCAGTGACATCTATTACATTATTCTGATAAAACAACGTTCTTCAAGACTTTAGATGGCGTCAAATCTTATAAGAAATTTAGCAATACTTAATTTATTTATCTGAACCAGGGAGGGACCCATAAATGTCCTGTAATGACTCGCCATTCAGGGGGCTTGTCATTTCCTATTCTTCCATGTTGCTATGTTGCCCGAGCCTCACCTAGTTTCCAAAAATTCCGCTTGGGTCGAATCGGTGTTCTTGCTCAGATAGACAAAATCTGTTGGCACAAGTCAGGACTATTGAGTATGCCACCAGGTACCTAAGCTAGGACAAAACATCCAGGATACTCTTCCATTACAGAGAAATATTTCTCTACCTGGATAGTCGGGTAGGCTATTTTATCCCCGTGGGTATTTCTCGAACTATCTCACGCTCGGCCAAGAGTGCATCAGAAATCTCTTATTGACAAGCCCCCTGAATGGCGAGTCATTACAGGAAATTTATGGGTCCCTGTCTGAACCTAGTCGCGTAATCCAGTTAACTGGACAAAATGTCAGAACAGAAAAAACGCATACCCAAAGTGATTTTGGTATAGATACCTAGCTATTCTCAATGATTCATATTTTGACGCTATAATTTTTTCAGCTTCTGTTTCTTTTTTGAAAGTACAGAACAAAAAATATTTTGGGTGTTTCCTCCGAATCAGTATTTTTGCAAGAAAAGAAATCTGTTTCTGTGGGCCGGATTTCCCAAATAAGACCAACCTAGGCCATGGCCTGATTGCCACTGTTCCCTGACGACTGTGTAGTAGCACAGAAGAAAACACACCCAAATATTTACAAAATTTTCAGTTTTAATTTGGGAAAGCCGGTAAACAAAATTTGTATCCATACCATCAAGCAAATCGCTTCCCTTCATTGCGCTTTACACATCATGATCGCGCCAAGTATTGGATCTTGTTTCCACGTGCAGCACGAGAGGAAGTCGGACATGCGCTTTGACCTAGTGCGTTGAAATGTGTAAATCCAGACAAATCTACGGCAATCCGCAATATCTTATTTTGAACGTCTATACGCGGAGGGAAAACTGTTCCTCCTGACGTTAGTGGGCTGGTAAAGGTAGTAACGAACACTTTAGGTCATAGGCGTTAGCTTGGGGTATCTTAGCCTCTCATGTTGCCGAGCTGCCTCAGACAATGCTACGGGCGGTTCGACATCATTATTATCTGGTAAGCTACACCCGGTGGGTGTGCTCATAAGTTTTATGATAAACCAACTCGAAAGACATAAACAAGTAAAACTTCACTTCACAACACGTGATAAACTACCCACTCTTAATGACCGGAGGTCCTTTTTATAAATCAAATCTTTATTATTTTCGCTATTGTGGGTTTCTACAGTATCAGTATCCTGTAACTTCGTAACCGCTAACGGAAATGTCTCCTGCGAAAGCTGTATCGGGGGTGGGGGGGGGGGGACAAAAAAATATACACACATAGCCGTTTTTGTAGATTTTTAACCTCTGATATATGTTCTTGTTTCACTGTTAGGTATGGATTAGGTCCAACCCGCGGGGAGACCCAACCCCCGAAAAAAAAATTCCTGGATACGCCACTGCCTCTGGTACACGAAAATTGCGAGCATCAAAAGATGGCCCATGAATGACAAAGTTTGTGGCACTTAATGAATTTTGGAAATCGGTTTTTGCGGATGGGAATATATGCCAAACAAAATTTCTCTCATGGAAATGTGTGATTTCCCTGAGGCTCTTTATAAATTCTTTTCTTCTCATGCTTCGGAGGTTTTATGATGCTTTGCCGTGATTCCGAATCAGCGGCGTTGCATCGTGAGTGCTAAAATGTCGAACAGTGTTTTCAAATAAGACAAGGAAGTATTAATACTATATGCCATCAGGAGAGTAAACAATGGTCGGGTACCCCCCCCCCCCCTCCTTAAGCACTTTGAGTGTTCATAAAAAATGTGAGATTGCATGTCTTGACTGTTCATAGGAATGGGATCTGCCTGTCTTGAAAAAGATTTTGGTTCTGTAGTTTGTTGTTCTGTCCTTTTTGTAAGGACAGGATTGGACAGGTTCTATCCTGTTTTGTCATCATTACGGACGCTTCCTGGTAAGACTTGAGGGTTGGAACCGTTGAGGAAACGCCTTCACCGCTGGCGTCTTTGGTCTTCGTGATCGATATTGATAGCCTATCGACTTAGCTAGGTCTAAATCCCTCATGCCGGTTGATGATTATTTTGTAGGAGAATTGGATTCTTCTGTCCGTCCTGTGGCGGGTGAGAATATATCTCGTTTTTTTTAGATTGCATAGTCGTTCCGTGGTTGCTTTCACCGGAAATTTCCAGTAAGCAAATTGATCTCTTTCCGGTATCGACTCCCGACCATGCAGAACTTCCCTTCCTCTCCAGAAAGCTTGGCGACCGCTCTGGCTAAAAACATTGAACTCATCCGAATACATGCTTTCGAATTTGGCATTGGAGCAAATCGCAAGGCGAAGCGAGATTCGCCTTTAATAAGAACTAAAATAGTTTAATAATTGAAATAAAGATTATAGTTTTGAAGTATAAACTTCTAGTATATTTTTGTTATGAAAAGAGTAGGTGACGTTAAAGAGTTTAAGAAACTATTAACGTCACCGATTGGAGGAGGAGCCGTACCCCAAAAATTCGAAAACAGGGTTATCTCAAAGAAAAGATTCTACGCGGGATTTAAAAAAAAAATAAATAAAAAAAATAAGAACTAAGCCGAAGTCTAGGCTCCCGCAGAACGCGAATTTGGGTTTTTATGCGAATTCGACCTCGCAGGCGGGCAAGAACTGTGTCGCCAGGCCACAAAACTCGCCCCTCTCCGTTTCAAGTTCCAACCTCAAGTGTTTCAATTTGTAAGCGGAAAAAATCGCGTTCTTTGGGCACCAAATTTTGGCTTAGAGCTGCCATGCAAATTGATGCTTGTCGGCAGTGATACTGCACCATACAGCTGTATGTTCGGCTTCTTCTCACGGAGCCAGTTTGCTTCTTTACCTAAAAGCATTATGCTCATCTGAACATTCTTAGTCGGACTGCAGCTATCGAAGCGGATCACAGGGTGAGGTAACATCCGCCCTCCGTGAGTACTAGACTTTATAGGGCTCTTAAAGTCCTGCGGCAGGCTAGCATGTTCATAAATCTGCGTAAAGCAGTCTGCTTTATCGGAACGGGAGCAGTGTTGGCGTTACTCTTTGATGGAACCTTTGACGTTTGGCCGTAAAACCCTGTGACATTCTGGTGCCTACGAAACTCGGTCCTTTTTGTTTTTTACCAATTTTTAAGGAGAAATCTCGCTTGCAAGCTAAATTTCTGCGTTCAACTTCATAATACGCTTTCCTTGTTTTATCGTCTTACCGATTGCAGAATTCTGGCTGGCTTTGATGAAGAAGTCGAAAACCTGGATAATCACAGAATTCTGTCACCAGTGCCAAAGCTGTTATGATATAGCGTCAACAATACCTGCCTAACAGCAGTAAGCCAGTACCAGTTCGATTGGTATTTATCCTTCCGGAAAAGATCAGTGGCCGGTTTGTGCGGCAAGTCTCTGCGACCACACCCTTGTTTTTTAAAGCCATTTTTAAAGCCGGTGGCTTTACTATGCATGTGCTAACCACACGTTCGGTTCTTTCCGTTTCCCATAGTATCGGAGGTAATATGACTATAGTGTTTGAAATTGATTGAAACCTCTTTGAAGTTTTGTAAGGATTGAAAGAAGATGGGTGGGCTTTGGAATGGCTGGAAAGTGGGGTACGTCAGCAACGTCGCCTATTGGTTATTGCAGTCATTTTTAGTATAAGGCATGGATACAGTCAGTGTGGTCCCGTGATTACTGTTATTACTACAACTTCTTGACGTTTGGAGTGGGTTGAAATTAAAATTGACACCTTGTGTGTATTGATCCCTGGTAATGGGATCGAACTGTTGTTTAAACAATTATTTAGCTTACGTGATTTCAACGCAAAAAGCCTGACGATAAATCCAAATACACAAACTAATACAACCCCGGAGTAGCCCAATTAAGTTTACTTTCTTCAACAAATCTTGTTTCATCAGAACTATCAATTATTTACATTACTTATAAAATCTCAATTACTTAAAGGACCCCTCGCACTATTTACTACTAAACTTACAGCATTGTAAAATTTTTGAATTCTTAAAGTTTCCGGCCCCTTTGGTCATCACCTGGTGCAGGTTCGGCAACGCCGGGATTCTTAAATTTCTTCTGTCCGTGTAATGAATAACAATTGAATAATTAGTAATGTCAATTCTGAGAGTTTAAAGATGAGGATGTTCATATTTTCAATGTTTCCTTTCATTTTTGTTTATGTTCTTGTCGAACGGGTTGATAGGAGGCGAAGAATGTTTTATGTCTAAAATCTTGGTTTTCCGGCAACATTATCACAGTGACTAGCTTTGCGCCTCTGCTCCTCCGATAATCGGATTTCTGGCGGTCGGAAATACGTCCATTTCTTCTAGGGGCTAGAACGCAAGCCTACATCTTAGTTGCTTGTTTTCAAGAAATTCTTATTCCGCCTGTCTTTGTTGACACAGCCTCAAGTGCCGCAACCCGTAAACATTATATCGAATTGGCTCTGATCAGGGGACCCATACGCACAGAACAAACTCTTGCGAAGATCATAAATCTAATTGAAGGGTTGCCGCGAGGATGCCGACCAAGAAGACGCTTTGGGTCAGACCCACGCGAACATCATCAATTTCTTCGTCTCGACATTCGTATAACCTAAACAATAGAGTGTGACTGTTGTGGGGATATTTGTGTATCTGTTTTTTGTTCAATTCGCGGGAGATCCTGTGTTTTGCGATATCCGACGTTTTGAAGGGCTGTTGGAAGACTTTTGGAATTTCTTCCGGACCGACTAGGTTGGAGGCAGCCGAACACTCAGACTGATTTTCGCAGTCGAAGGCGAATTTCCTCTTTTGCTCAAAATTTCTGACGAACTGAATGCAGGATCGGTCGTGGTGAAGCGATATTCGCATGCGGGTCTTGCGTGAGAAATCTTATCGGATTCTGTATCCTAGTAGCCTGTTAGGTCTGTTTGTTTTGTTGATAAGCTGCGTGATCAAAGATTTGCCTAATCCATTACAAACCCTTTTCGCGCAATCCTGTTAAAAAGATTTTGAAAAGTTTTGGATTGATCTTTATTTTAATTTTTTCGCATCGTCTTTAGTATAAATACTCATAAGCTACCTCTGGACACTTAGTTTGTACTTCTGGAGACTGGTAGTGTTTTCGCCCTGGAAAAAGGTTAAACCGATTACTTTGTCAGACAATTTTTTTGTTTCACGATTCCGGTGGCGAAACTGGCGACACGAAATAGGAAGGATAAGAAAAAGTGTTCCATATCCCAAGAAAGTGTTTCGTGTCCCACTTTTTCTTCTGGAGCTGATTCAAACAAATTTTGCGCCATTTAAAAAAAAAAAGTGCGAACCAGCAAAAAATAATAAAATATAATAAAATAAAAAGTGCTTCAGAGGTTTCTTAAAGTTCAATTGAAGAGGGCTGAGATAGGCTAATCTAGTTATGCATCACTTATTCACTAAAAGAGGCTCCAAGACCCGATGAAAATGCGTTACTTCATTACTCCGCCATTCACAAATAATTGACTTTCATAAAGTGAAATTTCCCTATCGGGTTTGTGGTACATCTATTCGCTTGTACCTATGTTGTATGCTTGACGAAAACGATTTATGAAAAATAAGTGTTCAGGCAGTTAGCTACATAACGCGAGCTGGTCACTGGCCACTGAAAAGCCACGTGTGTCTTGAGATTCAAGTCTTCCGCGTCATAGTAGAGTTTGTTTTGTGAGGACGGCCTTAGATATTCTGTACATGATACTAGAGCAAATGATGAAAACCAAGAGCGTGTTTCACCCTTCTACAAATAGTAACTATTAGTTACTATTTCCGTTCCAACCTCACCAAAAGTTACTACGCTGACCGTTTCAACCTTCTCGAAATAGTAACAAATAGTAACTATTTGCTTACCACGCTCGGGACCGTAGTAAGCGTAGTAACTACGGATCTCTGTAACGTGATTGGTCGGATTCGCCCGTGGCATGATATTCTGCTGGAAAATTGAAAATTGTCCCAGCCTTGATTGCAAAAAGCCAAGATTCATGACGTCATGCGTAGTAACTACGGTAAGTAGGATGGAACACGCTCCAAAAAATCCCTTGACACAAGCCAAACCGTGCTGGGTGTATACCAAAATAAGTTGGCTTTTCAGTTAAACTTTAAAACCCCTTGAAACGTCCCGTTGGTGTAACTCAAGAGGCCTTTCACGGCACATATCTCCAGCGCAGTTATCTTTAGTATCGCTCGTGCCAACTCCAGCTCCTCCGTTCCCAGCGCTAATCGCCAGGAGAGTTTTTCTATCGAATCATTCTGCTGGGAGTGCGAGTGAGTGTTGTAGTGAACAAGGGACCGGAACTTGTTCTAATCGGATATCTCTCTCCTTTCTAGTACGTTGAAACTGGATGAAAGCATGCATCTCGAAGTGCAAGTGGCTCTAAATTTCGTCATTTCGTACCTATATAACAAACTACCCCGGAGGAGGGTGAACTTGTTCGGGGAGGAGTTGGAGCGTGCAATGAAGGAGAGATTTCAGGGTGAGTAAATTCTTTTCTCTTTTTGTGCCCATTCGATAGTAGTGTTGGGCGATTTTTCGATATATCGATATTTTCACTTTCGATATCGGATAATCGATATTTTCACTTTCGATATTCGATAATCGATATTTCGGTACCATGTTTCGCTGTAGTATACGTCTCGATTCACCAAGATTTAAAGGCACAGAAAACTTGACTACGCAACTTTCGGCCATCAAACCGACCTGAAGGGCTTAGATAAAGATACAGGGACTTATTGTCGACAGGAACCCCCTTCTTTGTTATCTCGAACCCCCCTCCTTGTTGCCAAAGCCAGCTGGCAGGCCCTTGCCCCTTGTACACTGTAATTATGCACTGTAAAAGTTCGCCTTTGGCCGTGTTTCGGCCATAGTATCGGGACAGTAGTCAAGAGGTCGTGCGTTCGATTCCTACTCCCGGCACATAAACATTTTGCTTTTTTTCTACTGACTCAAAAGTCGAATTCTCGGAAACTGCCGGGAAACTGCAATGGTTGTACGAGAATTTTTCTTACACTCAATATCGACTCAGGGTACATTCTTGATATGTCAGCTTGCTCCCCGAGTCAAGTTTGAGTAAAGTTTTCTGTTCCTTTAAAGGACACCTGAACAATGAAACCATACTTGAACACACCATGGAGAATGCATTTATAGACATGGACCAGCAGAGCATTCTTCTCCTGAGCGTGACGTTTTCAAAATAGGGATGATTGTTTCCGGAGGTTTGCACATGCAGACTCCAAGACAAAAAGCGCAATTCATTCAAATCTTGTACAGCGCTGGCCGGATCGTGTTGAAATTTCTTCTAGGTATACGTTTGGGCTTATCTGGTTAAAAAATATTCCAGAAGAAGGGTTGATTGGAGACATTTGTTCATTTCTAAAATTGCTCGGTACTGAAATAAGGACAGATGCAAAGTGGAGCAAAAATCATACCTTGAAAACGGTATTTCGTATTTGGATTGGGTTTTCTGCAGACAATGTTAACGGACGTCATACAGATAGGGATGATACTTGGTACTCTTCATTCAGTGTCCTTTAAGAGCAAAATTGTCATAAAAAAAAGCATCTTGCATCAAATTAAACCTGGAATAGATAAAAACTGAGTTGCGAAGAACATATTGCTCCAGATTCGGATGTATAAATTTGACTTCTGTTGGAGTATTTACAATAGTTATAAATGAACAAATATCGTTTTCGAAATCGATGTTTACGTTTCGATATTCGATAGTAACTATTATACCGACACTGACAGAAGTTTCAAACAGATAGAACAAGGATGCGCAGTTTCAACAGACAACACTTGGGATGCAATCTGTTGTGATTTACAAAATGCTATGCATTAAATTGTACGCATGACGAGCACTGCCAGAAAGACCGGCTTTTCCTGGCAATGCTTTCTATGCATGAAATTAATGCACAACGACTTGAAAATGACAACAGATAACATCCGAATTGTTTTCTGTTGGAACTGCGCATCCTTCTGTTATCTGTTATGAAACTTCTGTCGGTGTAACCTGCTAGGAAAGCACAAGAAGTTGTGCATGGCTAGGGATGGACACTAGCTAATAATAATAATAAAACTGAATTAACAGAAAGAAAAAAAAGAAAAAAATGGGTTTCGAGACTTTTCTTCTGCGATATTTTGGCTCTTCTTGACAAGGGTCTTGTCAGGCTTTAGCTGGAAGAAACGGCCTGCAAATCGTATCCTTATCCGCATTGTGTCACTTTGTTTCTGATTCGCAGTCGGCTGAAGGAGCATTTAAGCCACCAGTTATAGCCTTGCGTAGAAGTGTTTAGTAGCACAGGTAGCTCACACAGTAGCTCACACTTGTATTGATTTTGAGCTACTGAAAGAGACAGCACCTGTGCGGTAGCAAGTGTTGAAGTTTGTTCTGTCTTCAGTCCTTCAAATACAGACTAAAAGCAAAAATTTTAACGGAGTGGAATTCCGATCGTCTTGTATCTCTGGATAAACTCGAAAAGATCCAGAATCTATCTACATAGATAAAAGTGAAAGTATCTCACTCCATGCCTTGGGCAACAGTGCTCTGGATTTATATGCCTGTCCTTAGATCTTACGTCACCGTATTGTGGAAATCCGGGAGTTCGATTTTTGTATGTCAGAAAGGCCCCACGGTCGATGAGTGACATTTTCAGTCACGACTTGATAGTCTGTTCTGTAATGAGATATTCTGCTTCACCCTTCCGCATTCGTTTCTATCCTCGCATTGATTCCCTCTTCTAAAACCAGATGGAAACAACCGTCTTCTACCTAAATATAGCGAGTGTAGGCCAAGGATATAAATAAAAGATGGCCTGAATGATCGCCTATAGGCTTAATGAGGATTACGGTGCATTAGGAGAATACTTAGAGGCTTGGAAACTTGCCAAGAAAATACATTTGCTTAGAGTCAGTGGGTCTGGAGGAAGAAGTATTCAAAATGTACTTTTGGGACAGATTCCTTAGGGAATCTGACTATCTGGGTAACGGTTGATAAATTTACCAAGGAAGGAAATTCGGAAAACCGGGGCTCTCTTCTAATCAGAGGTGGAGATCGGATCTTTAAGACAACGACCCTGTCCAGTTAGTCTTACATTTTTAGATTCTAATAAAATGTACAAATCTAAGGGTTGTTGTACGTAAACAGGTTTAAAGTACAAAGGACACGATAGCGGACACGAAGGGTTTCAAACTGTCTAGAACTTGAAATCGTTCCCGCTCATACACTCCAAACACCAACCACTGTCTAGCCTCAAGCATCAACGGCTCCTTCGTCTGGTTTCGGTAAATTTTAGAAGGTATAGAGTTCGTATAATTGACACATTCGACTAGTTGCGTGGCTTCACCATGAAGCGTAAGTATCTTAGTGAAAATTTGTTTCAATGGTGATAGGACAGAGTGTCTCGAACGGAAATATGCGTAGAGAAAAAAGGCAGGGATACTGGGTAAAGGGGTTGCTGAGGGCGTTTAAAACTATTAGGAAAACTTTACTGTCGTCGATGCTTCTAAAATTCAAGTTGCTTTTCCTCTTTTAAGTGAATTGCTAGTACGAGGGACAACATAGACAAAGGAAGTGTCTTTTCTGACCATTTTCTGTGAAACGTGTCCGGGCCTGGCACAGCATACGTGAAATGTGTGGATGTGTGTTGAGACATGCATCTGTGTGCTTAGGCACACATGTTCATTGATAACCCAATTAGTAGAACAACCGCAGACCAAGGGGCTATTAAAGACTCTCTGCGGAGAAGCCTCTGAACAGTTTGATTGACTTTAAAATACTTCGAGTTGATAAGGAGTGTTTGCGAAGTAGTATCTGAATTGCTGAGTAAACTCGTGTTATCTGTTTGTTTTGCGTCTTGGCCAAGTTACCTGGACTTGATGAGGTGCCAGCTTCGTTGAAATGGTATTCAAGGAACGGTTGTGGCAGTGAGGCTGTTTACGACAGCTGTGACTATTAATTGACCTCAAGTGTCACGGGTTGACCAACTTTTAGATTTTATTTGGTTCCTGCGGTGCGGTTGGCTGGAAGGAAATCAAGATCTATTTCTGAACGTCCTGGGTGATGAAGGGAATCTTTTATCCGGGACTGGTTTCAAAACAAAATCCGCGTTCTTTACGACTGAAGTACTTACTGGTGGATGTTTTTTTTTAGTGCGTTTTGAAATAAGAATACAAGTCGATGGCATATAGGTGCAGTGTCAGGAACCCTTCTGACATTAGCAAACATGTCGATGTGTATTGTAGCCTACGTTACTGCGATTGTACTTGTATTCAAATTCAAATTCACTTTATTCATCCAAAAATTCTTGATTGCGAAAAATAGCATAGGAAAATGTCAATAAAAATTCACTAACATACAAGTACATAATATACTATTACTTTACATAATCTTCATGCAATATATAATTTTAGTTTCTTAATTTGGTCCATAATAAAAATGTATACAGTTTGTTTGTGTTTCAATAGTATTCAGTCATCGGGTCGAATACTTATGACTACGTATAGAAACAACACACTGAAATCACTATGAATAAAACAAACGTAAATTTGGTCACGTCACAATTGATAAAATAACAACAATATAGTCAGACAGAGTTAAATGTGAAGAAGCACTCTCAACCTGATGTTATGGTGAGGGGGGTAGTAGGCCGGACAGAAGATGGTAAATGGTAATTGTCTGGTAACTACCGCCTTGTATTCTCAGCTCTTGCCTCGTTCTGAGCTGGGCGTAAACAGGATTCTGTAGTTAATACACAAAATAATATGGGTTTAAAGTAGGCTAGAATGGAAAAATGAAGATGAAATAGAAAAAAGTAGTCTCAACAAATTCTTTATTTGATGACTTTAATGAAAATAAGTTCGAAAAAAAGAAGAAAAAGATGAGAGAAGGGGTACAATAAGTCACGTCATGCGGTGAACAAGACTTTGGATAAGGCATGCAAATGGAATGTTCAAGGCAGTATATTCAGGAATTCTTAGTAGGGCTTGTAAGATAAGCGCAAGGCATAGTCTACGGATATTGACCAGCTTCATGAATGAAACCTAAAGTATGAGGAGAAAAAGAATCATTTAAATATTTGAGCAGAAGTTATCATTTACTCCTTAAGACCAGTAGATGCAGCAACCAAGGCCGTATCCAGGGGGGGTCCCCCCCCCCCCCCCACGAAACATACAAAAGTAATCATTTTTTATAGGTTTTCCATCTGACCTATGTCTTTTTTGTCAGACCCACAGCCCCCCCCCCCCCGGAATAAATTCCTGGATACGGGCCTGGCAGCAACTGAAGCTAGTTCAGTTTTAAAATATAGATCGAGCAGTTTGAATTGCAATGGCGAACAGTCCATTTTCGTGAATAAAACTTAAGCTATAAGAATAAGTATCACTCACTTATTTGAGAAGCCCCTTAGCCTCGACATGTGAATGAGAAATAACACGTGCAGCTAATTGAATAGTTTTGGCAGGTGTTAACCAGGAAATGGACTATTTGACAGATGTTTTTTTGTTGTAAGAAAGATTGAAGATTTTAGAATTCTAAGCGTATTACCTCGTACTAGACTACTTGGTATTCAGCGTAAAACTAAGGTGTAGGACTGTATGCACCATGCTAAGAAAAGAATATTAAATATCTTGGTGCACCAACTCATATCCGACTGCGAAAAGTGGACAGTGTGCACGTACCTTGAAGGACCCGTCGGGTCTATATGGCCAATGCAACCTAAGCCCGGAGACCCAAATTTCATATGCTACATACTAAGCCCGACAACCGTAACTCACTAATCTTTGCACTTGCCACGAATCACGATTCACTATTTCTCATGCGCAAATGCTTCCGACAAGTGTTCTCGTATCAAGCTATGCGCAAAAACTGTTACCTGAATTCTGCCGACTTTTCTCTAGAAGTCAACGGACCTGGGAAAGGCTTAAAACAGCCAAAGCCGTGGATAATTTGTTAAAAATCAGAGCCTGGTTTTACAGTATTCAGATAGTTCTGAATCGTGAAACATAAACAGTAAACAGTGCGAGGTGTGCTTTAAGCATTAGAAAGCTTGGCCCGAAGACAAAATGTGACAGGTAGTACGAGAATGGTGTTGCACTTGACGTTCCATAATGATTGATCGACTGGAGTCCAAGGCATGCTGGTGCTTCAAAAATAAGTTTTTGGCACCTAACGGGGAACGATATTCGATATTTTCCTCAAAGGACGTGTTTACAGTGATGAACAGAGGCGGGTGACGCCCAGAATCCTAATTGGGTTTGATTATGGGTGCAATCAGTTGCATTGTAAAAAGGGAAGGATGGACATAACCATAGATTCCGCCTCCCCTACCCGAGAATAATTACTATGAAGAAATTTAAAATTTAGATTTGTTAAAAAAAAACAAAAAAACAGCGCTCCTGATGGGGTTGATTCCTGAAGGCTGCTATGGCCCATCGTGAATTATTTTTTTAGATATTGATTTTCCGTTCGTTTTGGCTTTGTTCTTGTTTGAGTGTTTTTATACTTTGCTGTTCTTTTTCCTGCCATGACCGAGGGTTTTATTAGGAATGAATTCCTCGATAAATTTATTCAATCGTCATCCCGCGAATGGAATAAAAACAAAGAAAAAAGTTGAAGTGAAGCTAATTTCCTATGAAGCTAATACAAATAGAAGATATGAACTGAAAGTAAAAGTAGCCCACGGAATTCGCACTTCTGAGTCGTATTTTTTGCAGATTGAAGTGTAAACGGATTAAAATTGACCTAGTTTTATCAAATGTTTCCAGTTGAAACTCGTTACTGAGACTCTGTTTCCTCCAGTCCGTTAGCACAACAGAACAATAAAGATGTTTGTTTATTGGCAACGGTAATAAAAACGCCCTGTCGCGTGTCGACAACTCACGTGGCATGTTTGTCGCACCCTCGCTAAAGTCAATGTGGTTTAGTTACCAGATGCAAACTAGGTAGCCTAGTGCGTCAGTCAACTCGCCAGAACATAACAGTTAGCCAGAAATCGATCCTGTACAAAAACCAGGCCGAATTATATTTTGAGTACCAAGGTAAACATTATGGACGAAGATTTAATTCACATTCGGTTTTTCAAAACAGCAAGGTATGGATTCGGCTTTGTCTATCTGACTTAGTTCAGTACTAGCCAATCATATTCCAAAAAGTACTATTATTTGCTAACATCCTAAAAAGTTTGATAGACCTGAATTTTGGTCTAGCTGGTACCCGAAACTGGCGCCAGTCTCTAACTGCAAACAGCAGAAACCCAGTTAAGCCTCGGTCTCGGAACTATATCCGGAACGGGTCTGGACGTTTTGGCCTGAACCCGTTGTGAATGGGCCTTTAGCGACACCTTTCGTCGTATTTCCGTTTTTGCGATCACTGGAAGCTCTCCTTTTTTGCGTTTTGGGGAACGCACTCAGTGGAACGGGGAAAACACGGTCAATGGTGACTTGGTCGGTGACCGTGTTCACAGTAGCGTGTTCTCTGTTGCGTGTTTACCTCATGCCGAACGGAACTTAAACCAAGGATCTAAAGCCAAAAACCAAAAGTAAATACAAACGCCTGGAACTTTCAAAGAGCGAACAAAAGCTGCATTGGGAAACAGTTCCCGCGATACCGCTTGCAATCTAGATCGAACCGTGTTTTTGACTATTTTATGCTGGAGCTTCTTGGGCCAAATAATTTCAAGACTAATTGCATAGTTGGTGGGATTATCGGCTTCCTGTTGTTCAGCACATAAGTTGGTAATCACGGTTGACTGAAAATCATCGGTGAATGCCGTGAGGCGATTCTGGCTGCTTTCGTCCAGACTCGGTCGATTTAATGTTTTAGGCAATTTTTCTCAATTGTGGTTTGACTGATATGTATCACTTCCTGGTCATAATCTATCTTTCCGGACACAGTCGGAATTTTGCCAGCTTGAGATGACCGGGTTTCGACGTTTTTAGGCCAAAATTAAGTGCTAAAAAAGTATTCAGCAAGTGAACGCGGAAAGCAACTGATAACGGGGGGAGCGAGTTATTCCCGCTAGGTCGCTAAGGATCCGCCCTCGCGAACGCGAAACCCGCGTTTTGGGGTCGCCACCGAATGACGAGAATGTCTTGAAGATTTGGAAAAGTGCAGGAAATTGATTTTGCGATTTTATGGCTTTACGAGGGTGTATTAGAGATGTTTGATAATATTTAACCAGCCTAACCAGGGTGCCGTTGTCCGGCCTAGACGAGAGACCGAGCTGTGGCATACTCAAATTGAGTGCAAAAGATACACTAATACTCCCACTCCTATTGGTACCTTTAAAGCGGAGGTGAAGGCATAAAATATCCTTTTCTTTTACCTGTTTCTGAGTACTTAAACCCAACCCCGTTTACTGTTTTCGCTAACTGCCCAGTCCATCCTAGTTAATACTGTTGCCATTCCACTTGAGTTGTTTGAAAACGCCAAGTGACCCGTTATGTAGGTACGTTATGTGGGCGGATCACATAAACGCATTGCGGCATTCCTCTTCTTGACACGGCCACAAGCTACAGAAGAATGCCCGCTGCGGTGTAAGTAGCAAGATATAGTCTGAGAATCGCGAAGGGGCTTGATAAACCTTTTAGATAGCCTTAAGGGGCTTGAGGTGTAAGTATTGCCTTATTTGGAGGATTCCGGGTTTTGCTGTAAAACGTCCCGCTCGGAAGAGATTCTACGTCAGTCTTCTTGGGGGACAGCTAAATCGAGGAATATGGAGTCCCATCCTTAAAAGATCTGTCTTACTTATAATACTAATGCAACCTACTTCCATAATCACTCCATACACTTATAAACCCGGAAAACCCAATTTCGTACGGTAAATTCTGACCCCTCTAACAAAACCACGCTGATTTTCTCACTTGCCGTGCTTTGCAAGCTTCGATGTGTATCACGCTGTCGACGGTTGTCTGCGAGAAGTTTTTCCATCAGAAAAACCGGTTATGTAAATTGTTTCCCTGTCTTCGCTACAAGTCAACGTGTCTCGGAAAAGGCTTAAAACAGCCAACACCGTAGGTTATTTGTTCAAAGCACAGCCTAGTTTTGAAGTATTCAAATATTTTAAAATACTGTAAGTTGAAGAGTAAATATGGGTCCTTTAAGTAAGAATTACTTTGCAGGTCACTGGTACCCAGAAAAGCCACAGAAAGGCTCAGCATTTCGATGCCTTCGCACTGGAGAGCCAGACCCGGTTTTAGAAAGAGCAGCAAGAGAATCCGGATTAGACCTAGCTGACCTGAAGGAACACCTGCCACAAGAGATGTCCGTATGGGTTGACCCAGGAGAGGTAAGCATCATCTTCCTCTACTGTTCCATCTTTAAAAAATTCTGGAAAAGCACAAGAATCTTCCACTGGAGTAATTTCTTAGTTGTCGATCTCCCCCTTATAAATTTATAATGTAATGTACTTTCTTCCCTTAATAGCTTCTATTCTACATGGTAGCATTGGATCGTCGTTCACACGAATTACACATGACAGAATTACATAAATAACAAATAATGCGTAAAACGGATATGTCAGCTACGATGCTTATAAATATCGCTGCCAAAGCATCGTAGCCGACATATCCGTTTTATGAATTATTTGAGTATGTCTCAAAGTCAGCTGGGGCTCAAGGGATATTTATACACATAAATAACATTTAAAGTACTAACAACTTTGAACGATGTTCATACCAGGGAGTGGAATTGAAGAAGACCGCTCTGTGAAATGTCACTGGTGTGAGACCCTTGTCGATAACTAGAGTTGCGTGTTTTTATGGCACTTGCCCTTCGGCCAAGTGCCATATAGCGATCGCAATTTCTGTCCGTCCGTCGGTCTGTCGGTCTGTCGGTCTGTCCAGGTTTTGCTAGTTCGGGCACTTCCACATAAGCTAGGACGATAAAACTTGGCAGGCGTATCAGGGACCCCAAATGATCAAGTTGGAAATAGTCACTTCCCCGATCCGAGCACCGTGGGGGGAGTGGAGGGAGGGGAAATCCGGAATCTTGAGGTATTTTTAACTTTTGAACGGGTGATCGGATCTCGATGAAACTTGATATATGGAACGACCTCATGCCTCAGACGACCCACTTAAAATCCGGACCGGATCCGGTGACTTTTGGGGGGAGCTGGAGGGGGCAACCGGAAATCTTGGGAAACGCTATGAGTGGAGGGATCGAGATGAAACTTGGTGGGAAGACACCTAGCAAACACTAGATACATCATTGACATAACCGAGCCGATTCGGGCACTGTGGGGGGAGTGGAGGGAGGGGGAATCCGGAATCTTGAGGTATTTATAACTTTTGAACGGGTGATCCGATCTCGATGGAACTTGATATTTGGAAAGACCTCATGCCTCAGACGACCCACTTAAAATCCGGACCGGATCCGGTGACTTTTGGGGGGAGCTGGAGGGGGGCAACCGGAAATCTTGGGAACCGCTATGAGTGGAGGGATCGAGATGAAACTTGGTGGGAAGAGACCTAGCAAACACTAGATACATCATTGACATAACCGAGCCGATTCGGGTACTATGGGGGGAGTGGAGGGAGGGGGAATCCGGAATCTTGAGGTATTTATAACTTTTGAACGGGTGATCGGATCTCGATGGAACTTGATATTTGGAAAGACCTCGTACCTCAGACGACCCACTTAAAATCTGGACCGGATCCGGTGACTTTTGGGGGGAGCTGCAGGGGCAACCGGAAATCTTGGGAAACGCTATGAGTGGAGGGATCGAGATGAAACTTGGTGGGAAGACACCTAGCAAACACTAGATACATCATTGACATAACCGAGCCGATTCGGGCACTGTGGGGGGGGGAGTGGAGGGAGGGGGATCCGGAATCTTGAGGTATTTGTAACTTTTGAACGGGTGATCGGATCTCGATGGAACTTGATATTTGGAAAGACCTCATGCCTCAGACGACCCACTTAAAATCCGGACCGGATCCGGTGACTTTTGGGGGGAGCTGGAGGAGGCAACCGGAAATCTTGGGAAACGCTATGAGTGGAGGGTTTGAGATGAAACTTGGTGGGAAGACACCTAGCAAACACTATACATAATTGACATGACCGAGCCGATTCGGGCACTGTCGGGGGAGTGGAAGGAGGGGGAATCCGGAATCTTGAGGTATTTATAACTTTTGAACGGGTGACCGGATCTCGATGAAACTTGATATTTGGAACGACCTCATGCCTCAGACGACCCACTTAAAATCCGGACCGGATCCGGTGACTTTTGGGGGGAGCTGGAGGGGGCAACCGGAAATCTCGGGAAACGCTGTGAGTGGAGGGATCGAGATGAAACTTGGTGGAAAAACACCTAGCAAACACTAGATACATCATTGACACAACCGAGCCAATTCGGGCACTGTGGGGGGAGTGGAGGGAGGGGGAATCCGGAATCTTGAGGTATTTATAACTTTTGAACGGGTGACCGGATCTCGATGAAACTTGATATTTGGAAAGACCTCATGCCTCAGACGACCCACTTAAAATCCGGACCGGATCCGGTGACTTTTGGTGGGAGCTGGAGGGGGCAAGCGGAAATCTTGGGAAACGCTATGAGTGGAGGGATCGAGATGAAACTTGGTGGGAAGACACCTACAAACACTAGATACATCATTGACATGACCGAGCCGATTCGGGCACTGTCGGGGGAGTGGAGGGAGGGGGAATCCTGAATCTTGAGGTATTTATAACTTTTGAACGGGTGACCGGATCTCGATGAAACTTGATATTTGGAAAGACCTCATGCCTCAGACGACCCACTTAAAATCCGGACCGGATCCGGTGACTTTTGGGGGGAGCTGGAGGGGAGAACCGGAAATATTGGAAAACGCTATGAGTGGAGGGATCGAGATGAAACTTGGTGGGAAGACACATAGCAAACACTAGATATATCATTGACATGACCGAGCTGTGCCTACTCGTAACAAGTGCCATATGAGCTCGTAGCTCTTGTTTTAATGTAGTTTGACGTACTTCTGTTTTAGTTACTAAAGTAAAGTATGTGTTCTATTTTATTTGTCCATTCCACATATTGTACTTCCATAACTATAACAAAAGTACGTCAAACTGCAATGAAACTACACCGAAACTACTTAAAAAAAAATTAAGTTATCGTCCTTTAGAGTTACCTGGTAATCGTGTCGTGGAGATTTTGGAGCTATCATGACTCAAGTCCTCTATGGCTCTATCTACCACGAATCCCTGATCTTTGGGTAGACCATGCAAAACGTTTGTTATGCCAACAATTTGGAAAAGCCTATGCCAAAAGCTGCTTACCCTATACGAAAGGTTGGGCACCCTAGCCCAGTAACATATAAATGATGTGAGTGAGATTCAGAATAAGGCTATGGTGCCCAACATTTGGCATAGGGCAACCGTGTTAATTCCAAACTAGTAGGCGTAGCCTAACCAAAAATCACGGATTTGTGCTAGACTTAGTCCTATGTGGAATAAAACGCTCGGTCTATCATAAGACCGGAGTACTGAACTCGTTAGGCCAGCATATGTCGTTAACAAGAATATCGCACTTGCCTCGCGAGATCTTGGGAATTTTTTTTTAAAACCAGAAACACAAGTTGTTTGGTGTGGTGTTTACCATAATGTCGTCCTATAGGCATTATCTGAAAAAGCGATCTTACAAGTACAGAAGGTCAAGGACTTTCTCACAAGGAAACCTACTTTTTTATGAGGTGTCGTATCTCGACTTGCAACTCCGCAGTTCACACACCTCTGCAAACATTTTCCATTTTTTAATAAACCGTTTTTTGGGATCTCAAAAGGTAAGTGGCGGGATACCTATGACATCGCAAAAGTTGTCCGTCTGTCCGTCCGTCCGTCTGTGGGCACTATAACTCCCGAAAGGAATGAGATATTTTGATGAAACTTGGTGTGAGGATTCTATAGGTCAAGAGTAAGGTCGAGTTCGTAGATGGGCACTGTAGCCCTACATTTAGGGGTGGGGGAGGGGGTTTAAATTAAGGGGCAAATTAAATATTTTTAAACAGATAATCGTTTGGTCGTCTATGGGGTAACAAGACATGCTGAACACGATGGTGAAAACCATTTTGTCATCGGACAAGTAGTTCGCCCGGAATCCGGAAAAAAACGGAAAGTTTGTGAAAAGTAAAAGTTTTGAAGAATTTGAAGTTGATTAGATATTTGATTTAGGGGTAAGAAAACATGCTGAACATGATTGTGAAAACCATTTTTTCGCTGGACAATTAGTTAGCCCGGAATCCGGCCAAAACCAGACAGTCCGTTAACAGTAAAAGTTTTGTTTGCAGTTGACTAGATGTTCGATTTAGTGCGCACTATAACTCCCGAAGGGAATGAGATCGTTGATACTTGGTGTGAGGATTCTGTGGGTCAAGAGTAAGGTCGATTTCGTAGATGGGCACTGTAGCCCTACATTTAGGTGTGGGGGAGGGGGTTTAAATTAATGGGCAAATGATATATTTTTAAACAGATAATGTTATAGTTGTTTACTAGGTAACAAGACATGTTGAACATGATGGTGAAAACCATTTTGTCATCGGACAAGTAGTTGGCCCGGAATCCGGCAAAAACAGGAAAGTTTGTGAAAAGTAAAAGTTTTCTTTGAAGTTGATTGGATGTTTGATATCCTGTGATGCCTCAAATTAACAGAATGTCAAACTTCTCATCT
Organism: Branchinecta lynchi; assembly: GCA_023053575.1. Lineage (NCBI taxonomy): Eukaryota > Metazoa > Arthropoda > Branchiopoda > Anostraca > Branchinectidae > Branchinecta > Branchinecta lynchi. The sequence goes on from JAKZAP010000008.1 coordinate 9,889,545, forward strand.
GATAAGCACAACAATCTGTAAAAGACAATTAGTTCTTAAGTATCCAACCTGTTCCATCCCCCACTATCAACTTTAATCTGTTCCTAAATTTACAATTAAATTATTTATTCTTCTACATTATATATTAGATTTTTGGGATCCCATCGACACCTTTAGTCTCGTTTTTCCTGCTCCCTAGTTCACTGTGAAGAAGACAAGTTCCGTCACCGAAAAAAGCTGATATTGATCAACGATATCTTATACACTTACTGGGATTACAAGGGTCGAGAGGTGTGCCTGTTTGGTTTGGAGAACCACTCGGATATTATAGAGACTGACAAGCAAGCAATCATCGGCAAAAAAGGCAGTGAGGAAATTTCACGTCGCGTCAGAGAAATTTATACTATACCGTTAGCACGATTGTTGACAATGTTTGGGTTAAGTAACCTGTTTTGTTCTGGTATTGTGCGATGGTCCCTTATCTGTTTTCGTGAAGGGTTGTTTACTTCTTCTAGAACCCTAGATATCTTGAACCTATATGGTACTAATCTCTGCGACCTGTCGACCTGCACAATGGTTTGAGTCGCATACATCTTTGTATTTTATCCTCGTTCATCTATCTCTAAGGTCCAGTGTTAGCTTCCTTGGCAATTCTGTGCGAAAGGGTAGACTTGTGAAGTACATATCCCAGCACTTACTGTTGAAGCTGGATGAGGGTCTGGGTTTTATCCCCATGATCTTTGACAGTGCTGTTTTTCTTTGATAGTTTTGGTTGCTCTTCCCCTGTACTTACCTGTCCTTCTGTCTGGACGCATGCTCTCTGTCTGTCCAAGGCAATAGCAGACGGACCGAGTACGAGAAATGTTGAAGATCCGTCAGATTGGTCCTGAGATATCCTTGTCGCTTAAACAGCTACATTCTCTAGCGTATCCGTTCTGTGTCTCCAAGGTCTGTGTGGGTGACTCAGGTGGATCCTTCTTCGTTTGCTACCTTTCTTGGAAGAGTCGTTCTTCTTCGAAGAGTCATTCTAGATACAGAGGTACGCGTTCTAGATACAGAGGTACGCCGAGCACTAAGGCCATGAAAGGTCGTTTTTGCTATGAGCTATTGTTTCAGCTTGGGGATTAAAGGGTTTTGGCGTCCAGGATTCTGGTTCGGTTCTCGTGGATTTATCTTAGGCATTAGTGATCGAACCTCTAAAGGTAGCATATATTTACTCGTTTGCTCGTCTTAGCGTGTAACTAGCTACGTCAGTAGGACAGTCGGGAAACTAAATACTTCAGCCCAAGGTGACAGCGAATCATGTAGACTATAACAAGTGACTCAAACGGCTAAGTCAGCTAAGATTTCTTCAGCCATTTTCGGCTCTTTCTATCCTCGCAAATTCTAAGAAAAACGATTCGCCATGTCCTGCATGCTTTAAAGTTTGGTACTCGTCTAATTTTCGACGGTCCTGTGGAGTTAGTGTAGATGACAAGAAAGCAAACGTGTAAGTCTCTGGCAGTTACTTCATGTTTCATGACCGAGTTTCAGAGTCGTATTTCTACTTTACAGCTAGTTCGTTGGGTACTAACTTGAAGACCTTCTCTGCTGCGTGGAATCTGGTTTAAAGCTTTTCCGATTCCGGGCAGGTATAGTGAGTCGTCTGACTGCCTGATTCTACCTGAATGCAATTTTGGTTACGGAACAACAGAGGGTGGTGCATTGAATAGAAATCGATTTCTGCAATCCGATTTTTTTTTCTTTAATTCGGAATCATGTCGGCTCAGACGAATTTGTTTGACTTTGTCTTCATATATAGCTTAAGCCCATTCACAGACTAGTTCTGGCTCTTGTTTTTAGGTCCTTGTTTTTGTGTGTTTAGCTGTGGTTAAGGCGTTGGTTTTGGCCTTGGGTTCGAATGAACGAGCCAGCGGTCATGTTCTGTAACCTACGACCTAGCTGTAAAACGGGTGCCTGGAGAAATCTAGGGTAAAATACGTGGAGCGTCGTACGGTTTGCCCCCAACCACGCATCGCGCTCCCGGTGAGAGAGGTAGGAACCTGCGCTACGCGTGCAATAATTTGCAGGAGAAAAGGTTTGGTTATACGACTTTGTTTGTCGCTGTCATCCAGTCATCCTGATCAAAACCGGAATCTCGAGTTCGGTAGCCCGTGTAGGCCAATTTTGCATTATAATATTATTATTATTATTATAACGTTCAGCTTTTCGCTAGGAGTAGACCAAAGGATTCAGGGATCTCATATCTAAATGTAGTCTCAGTCTTATTGTTAATGCTGATGCAGTGTTATGTAAGACCTAACGTACTTGGTTGCCTAACCATCATGATTGGCTTTCATCGTACCAGAAAAATCCAAACTAGATAGTTAAGGTTTTGGAATTTGTATCTTGCAAGTAAGGTATTTCTGTCTCATCATTCGCTCTGTTTCTTACGGCCCCCTGTTGGTGCAATTTGACAGAACAGCTGATCCGCAGGGGTCGAGACAAAGACAGTTCGACCATATCTCCAACCAGATGGTTTGTTTTGACCCTTGTGCTCTTTAATGTCACCTGGCACCTGTGTCGCAGATTATCCTTCTGCCTCTTAAGAGCATTCTTCACTAGGGCCTGTATTTTTGGTTTGATCTCTACGGTCGGTCTCTGTCTCTGTAGAAATCGTGTGAATTAGTATGCCTGCAGCGGATCCCAAGTTATCAAGGAAACTTCTAAGCTCGACTGGAAAGGGAATGCACTTGCATACGATGTACACCCAAGCCTCCGTTTTTTTAGGTTCTATTGCTCTTCTGCTGTAACTGAACGTCTTCATTCGTTGCCCAAACCTTTACATAACTTCTAGGGCGTTGCCGTTTATCGAACTTGGTGGAAGATATTCACGTTGTCCTAAATACCAGCCGCTTAAATACATTTCTTCAGCCAAGCTTATTGCGAATCATATTTAACTGCGCCAAACCGATAGACCAGCGTATATTTGTTCTAGTGATATTTCGGCACTTCTTGGCAATGGTCCTCTTCGGGCTCAAGCTAGGAAAGAGCCTGTGACCGTTAAATCACATGGTTTAAAACTTGCAAGTCTTATAGTACGAATGGAACTATCTTGAACGGAACGGAACTTTCTGTATACGGTATTATGTATTATCGAGCAGGGCTTAGTCGTACAGGTTTTCAATATGTTTTCCTTGTCAATCCGGTTTCTGCTGCGTCTGTAGTTTAAGTCGTTTCTCCAGCTCTTTAAATGGTCCTGGCATGCTTCCCATTTTCAATTTCCTCCTTAAATATTACGACGGATGTTTTAAGTAACGGTACGTCATCGGTCGTTGCCTAATTTTTAAGATCCCTGTTTAGGGCGTTGTCGTCTGTCGAACCTCCAGGAGTGTTCGACTCAGATCAGATTGGAATTGGTAGTCCTGGAGACGCCACACCCTCCTGGCAGTTGATTTATAGACTCTCGCGCTACAGACGGTCTTCTATTTCAAAGAATCACTATCGACCTGAACGGACTTGGACGGTCGATATGAAGTGGTGCTAAGTTTGTTTTCCGAGCCACAATGCTGCGTCTTTCTTGCGGGGAAATATATCCTCGAAACTTCGGATTGGTGTGTTCGAGAAGAGATTATTCCTCTATATGACTAAGTCCAAAACAGGCAAATGATCGTCAGGAAGAAGGATGAAGCGTGTCCGTACTACTCAAACTCAACGACTCAAGTCCTGTGTCAATCGATCACCGCGATCTTTGGGTGCAGCTATAACACCATTTCTGCTTCTTTTTTCCGCTGGCTAACCGGAGAGGCCGGAGATTTTGCATCGGCAAGGAGAGATAGTCATCAGATTATTTGCATGTAGCGCCTACTAACACTTCGCTGACTTGTAACCTGGCATGCCTCTGCCCTCCTCACTTGTTGGTGATGGTGGCAAATGGTACGGAATTGCTGACATCGGGCCTGCGATCTTAAGCCTGCTTGTGTCCGATTCAAACAACCTGGTAAAAGTACAGCTTTTTGAGGGTCGCAAAGATAAGTGAGCAATAGCTCTAACGTCCTTCTGCCTGGGACCTCGGTAGCTCCCAGACGGATTAAGATATTGTGGATGAGAGTCGAGGTACACTAGCCCTTTGTGAATCGGAAAATGTTCATAGGTTTGCCGGAATTCGGTCAAAGCCGCACATTTACGAACAAACTTAATTGCTCGTTTGCTGGTAGTTTGTTTTCAGTTCGAACAGAATCCGAAAAAAACATAAATTTGATAACAAGATCGGGCGAGGTAACTGGCCTGGGGGTAATATGATCTTATATGATCCTGGGGGTGATTATGGATATGCTACTAGTTTTCAGTTTTGATGTAGTTCAGCCGGAATCCGGAGAAAAGCGGTAACCGGGTATACTTGGTCAAGTTGATTAGAGGTAAGAGGACATGCTGATTTTGTTGGATCTTTGCATCAAGTAGAGAAATTAAGTTGTGGAACTAGCGACCGTTATAGTGTCAGAACGGAGCTTTACGTCAATCATTTATTATATTTGGTAAATAGCGGGTAAATAGTTGTGTAACTTTTGGTGAATATTTTGGCTCATTTTCTACTTTCTTCTCCGATATGTGAGATCTATTCGCGATCGAATAGAACGTGGAGGCGATTAGTCCCTTAGAAAACTGGCGTTGCTCCAGTATCCGTGTTCCTCTGGTTGACGGTCAGAGAGGATCCCCAAGATCTTGAACACTTTCTACTGATTATGCCGTCCCTCGTTTATCAGACGTCAAGGGACAGTAGCTTTCTACCTCATTCGCCTTTCCAACGAGATGGAACTGCAGGATCTGGATGTCTGCTTTATCATCGCTCTCCTCTGACGTCAAGCGAAGGGATCTGGAATTTCTTTGCTTTTTCTAAGAAGAGCTATTCTTCGTTCCAGTTTTCCAGGGAAGTTGTTTGGAAGTCCTTGGTTCATGTATTCTCTGATGCGTAGGCGGCATGTCTGCTTCTGGGGGCGTTTTTTCTTGTCGTTGAAAATTTATTGACTCTAGATGTACATGTTGCTTACGACGTGAAATGTGGTTGCAGGAGGGGCCCTGCGTCATACGTGTCACTGCTTAGAACCAAGTAATTCCCTGGATGATATTGAATTATTATAAATTGAATATTGGTTTTCAGCCAATGAGAGCACGCGGGGTCCGGACGAGCACGGTTACGACTTAAACTCTCCGGACGATATTGATCTACTGTCAGGTCCGTGTTGGCCCGAGAATTCCTGATGCCAGTATTGCATGTTATGTACGAGTTCGTCCATTTCTCTTGATGTTTCCTCCGTGAAATTTGAGAACCTTTCAATTTTACTAATCGGCATCTGAATATTAAATACGAGTGCGAATTTTGCACCTATTTGCGAAAATTGGACTAAATAATCCTTTAGCCCAAGTTGCCTGCGAACATTTGATCTTTTTCTCGCTTAAGCCCGTAGAGGATTCGTGCCAAGAAGGGCTGAAATGTCTCTAAATATACCTTTAACGAAGAAAATTGGACCGTCGTGCGCGGCAGTTCAGCGAATGTGACGGCCAGGAACTGAGCCTTACCAAAAGACGGGAACGCACGAGTGAACTAAACCCTCGATCTTGCGTCCGCAATCTCAACCCTACCTCCAGCAGGCTCTCTTCTGACGGCATTATAGATAATTCGCTCGTGTGATTATTTCGTGTCGCGGGAATGAGATCCATACTTCGCAGCGACCCCTCAAGAGAAAACAGGAGCTTCCCTGACTGATTCATTGTCGGCTGCTCTCTTTGAGTTTCCACCTTTACTTTCGCCAACTGGGCGGTTCCTCCTTGGCTGGTTCCAATGTGGGTCATCGATTTTTTATTCACGTGGAGAGGTTAGCTGGGAAAGGTTAGCTCGTCAATATATAGCTCTGCGTTGCGTTGGAGCCGAAAGCCGTTACACGAGGATCAGCTGTGGTCTTGCCGTTACGCTGATTCCCGAAAGCATGCAAGAACTTCTTTTGTTGCTTCCGACAGGTTCAAAATAATTTTTTTTTCCTCATACAACCGAACATGTCCTCTGTTTCCGAAACGCGTTTAAACTTTTGCATCCAGCAAAGTTTCTTCAACGATGACAAACTACAGACATTCGCTTCTTTGGGGTGTCACTCTTTTCTCCCTAATTCGCTACGCCGGAGATCCGCAATTCCATCAATGAGCTTAATGAATGATCTGCGAAAAACAAGAAATGGCATGATCATAAGTTTTGTTTGTGCCAACTTGCAAAGAGTTCGTCATTTTAAATATTTATAATGTTTTCTTTAATTTATTTATTTTTTTCTTGCTCGAAATGTGTTGCTGTATAGCACAAGAATGTTTGGTGCCTGAAATCTGGTCTCATCACAGTGGGGGGTGGGTTTGTACAAAGCAAAAGCTGAGCATTGGATTACGGTTAAAGTCCATGGTTGGAGAAGGACTTTGTTGGGCGGAAATTGGAACACGTTCACTGAGTTTCTTGATGCACTGTAAAAAAAAATCTTGCAGTATTTGCTACTGGGATTAATCTTGTCTCTACTGAGATAAGATTTTCTCTAATTCGGATTAATTTTATCCCAGTAGAGATACAATTAATCCAAGTAGCAAATACTGCAGTTAACTGTAATCCTTACTCGGAGAAACTTTTTACAGTGTGAATTGGCGCAAACTAGAAAGTCGAAACCGGGTTCGACCCCAGAACTGACTTTAAGCTTTTTATCGCAGCAACTTCTCGAGCTTGGCAGGGAGTTGCCGTTCCGTCAAATTGAAATTTATTGGCCATTGTGTCCGTGGCAGGATATACATTTGCCGTGAAGAAGTTTGCGTTAACGAACATCGATTTGTCCTTATATTTTGTCCTGGTTAACAAATTACAGCTTCATTGTTCGTTTTCTATAGCAAACATGTCGCTGTGTCGAAAAGTTTGTCGAACTGGCATTTAAAGTAACGTCCGTGGGCAAGTCCAGTTAAATCAGTCAAATTAAAAGTCAGGATTATTTTCCGATAGTCATAAGCGGAAGTCGATCAGAGCATTACTAGAGAGGATTTACTACTAGTTACCCCTACTGTCTTTAGCTGTGTGTTTTTGTCGGAAATTCTCGGAAGCGGGTACTCTAATCATTCAGTGTTTGGCTGCGAACTAAATGAACGAATGGTCTTGTTTACCCATTTCAACAAGACCAAAGGTTTCGATGGGATCCCAAAAATTCAATATCTGATCCAGACAACTGGGTCTTGTCTTAGCCAGATCCAGTCTACGCCAGACTCCTTTAACATTTTTACAATTAAAATTCAGAAACAGATTAAGGCCAAATAGCTAATCACCTGAGAAAACCAAGTTCAGATTTGGATTCAGCATGTGTGTTTACCCCTATAAGTCATATCTGTTTTGACGAAAACTTCCTGCCACTTCTGCCAATTTCCCGGTTCCGGCCGAACTCCAGAACTACTTGTCCGGCGAAAAAAGAAAGCTCAAATACGAAATCAGGGTATCTTCTTTCCCCAGTAATGAACATCTAATCAACTTCAAATAGAAATTTAGGTTATAACAAATTTTCCGATTCCATCCGGATTCCGGTCGAACTATATGTCCGGGTTAAAATATGATTGTCATACAGGGACTCAGCATCTCTTCTTACCCCTAAATCGCTTATCTAATCAACTAGAAATAAAACTTTGACTTCCAACAGATTTCCGGTTTTTGCCGGATTCTGGACGAACTACATGTCCGGGTAGAAAAATTTTTCACATAAGTGTTCAGCATGTCTTCTTGCCCTAAATCGAACATCTAATCAACTCCAAATAAAACTTTTAATTTTGACAAACTTTCCGGTTTGGGCCGGATTCCGTTCGAAATACTTGTCCGTCGAGAAAATAGTTTTCACCATCGTCTTCAGCATGTCTTCCTACCCCTAAATCGAACATCTAATCAATTTCAAATAAAATTTTTACTTTCAACAAACTTTCCGGTTTGGGCCGGATTCCGGGCGAAATACTTGTCCGTAGAGAAAATAATGTTCACCATCGTCTTCAGCATGTCTTCTTACCCCTAAATCGAACATCTAATCAACTTCAAATACAACTTTTACTTTCAACAAACTTTCCGGTTTCGGCCGGATTCCGGGCGAACTACTTGTCCGATGACAAAGTAGTTTTCACCATCGTGTTCAGCATGTCTTCTTATCCCATAATCGACTATCACATTAGCTGTTTCAAAATGTTTTGTTTGTCCCTTAATTTGAATCCCCTCCCCCACCCCTAAATGTAGAGCTACAAAGCCCATCTACGAACTTGACTGGTCCGACGACCCAACGAACCCTCACACCAAGTTTCATCAAAATATCTCATTCCCTTCGAGAGTTATCGTGCTTACAGACGGACGGACAGACGGACAACTTTTGCGATGTCATAGGTATCCCTCCACTTACGTTTTGGGATCCCAAAAACAGAAGTGTGATGGAGTATGAAAAAGAAAAAGAAAACTAACAAACAAAGAACAAGTAGCCTACTTCAGAAATGCTTGGTACAGGCTGTGCTCGGGATCTAGCGAGTGCAGAAACTTTTCCCTACGTACTTTGATCCATTGGATCGATGACACTATATTGAACAGAAACTCAAGTATCTCTCGTTCAAAGAACTTTGGGTCCAGTTGCGAACTTGGTCGATGTTTGAAACAAGTGTTAGATCCTTTTGCCGATAAATTCTGAAATCCGTTTCTTGGGGCTAATCCAGCGTCCTCTAACACAAACAACAGCCCCAGGAAAAAATGTTTAGTATCCGTTATCGACTGAACTATGCAAGACTTGGGAACGTGTCTTCTTTCCCCTCTTGGACCGAGTCCTGGGAACCGAGAATCATATGCTGGTATCGACCACCAGACCAGATCACGTTGTAGTGCATGCCTAAACAATAGATCCCTCAAGCCATAGTAACCATGGAATTAATTTATTGTATCTCTTGCAGGTCAGCTATCGCATTGGTGAGCGCGGCACTGTAAGTCTTCTCTACTCCGAATCACGCGAGTCTGAGGAAAGCTCACTGGACAAGGAAGTAAAGCGCGCCTTTAACCCCGACGCCAAATCCTTCCAGCCAATCAGCGACGATTTGAGCACATCTTTGAGCAGCTTAACACTCACTCCGAAGTCAGTGTCGCCCTTCAGTCCTGGGGAGAAAGACATGCTATCCCCTTCCGAGAGTACATCAAAGACGCCTAGCCCCGGCTCGTCAATGACTAATTTGAACGGAGTCGTTCCACGCAACCAGCCGGTTGTTTTCACTACAGCAACCTTCGCTCAAACTAAGTTCGGCTCGACTAAGCTGAAGACGTCGACGAAACGCGGCAACCGCATGTCACCTACTGAGTTTGCAAATTATATCAAACAACGTGCGCAACAGCAACAACAGATACAGAGTCAGTTCATGTACACCAATGGGCTTCAGCCTCCCCAGCGCCCGAGGTCACTGTCACCCAACCCGATGATGGCGCCGCAGCTTGACCTGTCCGGGAACTACCTGATGCCCAACTCGCAGATGTATCCACACCAGATGTCTCCCCTGTCGCCGAACCCTCCTAGCCCCCAGATTCGATACAACGACGCCATGAGCCCTAATTTTGGATACGATATTTTCGCGCCACGCGCCAATAATCAACCAATGAACTGGGAGTTCGGCGGCATGGGGCATCAGTCGAACTTCGGTGGAAGCGCCAACGGCGGCTCATCCCCAGATAAGCAGTTTAACGACTTCCCGTCGAACGCGAGCGGAAACGGGAGCTACCCTGGTGGAAACTATCAACACCTTCTTGTCGCGAACTAAGGAGGGCTAACGGACGGTTTTGATGGTCTTTCAAAAGATACTGAAATTGCGCCTTGTGGTACCGATGTAGGACTCAGTGGAGTTGTTGCCCCCTTTCACTAACCCTCCGTAGCCTTGTGCGTGAACTGCGTAGATCTCTACCGACAAAAGCTTTGTGATAATGAACGGGATTTTTGGTATGTTTTAGTTTTTGTATATTACGTGAGCCCAAACGAGAGCGCGCAGTCAACTCCCCGAATTTCTAGTTTTGTACCACGGCTTTTTCTGCGTGAAAGTCGAGAATCGAAAACGGCAAAAGTTTATTTTTGATGTTGTTGTTACACGGACGTCGTACGTTGTGTCGTTTGCGAACTCTTATCGTGAAAAAACTGTTAAAACCAAAAAAAAAGGGAAACGGGATCTACATTTATCTTCATGCTCCCAGATCATCTGCGGATCGGGAATGCGAGTTTGTTATGAGTTTTTTTTTGTCATCGATTTATCAACTGTTACTCTGAGAAGTACGGATATAAGGTTTGAAGCCAAGCTAACCATTCATTGCAAAAGGCGGCAAACGTTTACCCTAATTTCCGGAAAAAAGAAACACAGTGCAAATTGCAAGTTCGTTTATCTCTTAATACCATAAGCCTCATGAGCGCTAGTTTGTTCTGATTTTTTCATCGATAGATCAGCTATTGAGATAAAGGAGTATAGCAACGTATGTGTACTGCAAGCTTCCCTTTACATTGTGCACGGAATGCAGCAGAAAGTAGACCGGGAATTCTGTTTTATCATTTACGACTGTTGTAGCCTGATTCAGGTTCTGTCGCAATTTGGCATCCTTGCACAGCATGTTCTAAAGGTGCGCAATGAGATAAGCGTTTAACCCGAGAGTACGAGTTCCGTTCATTAGATGCGCATTTGTGAATTAGCAATCGGGTCAGTTTTCAGTCCTGGTCTTTTGCCAACTATTGTACTTTGAAGCTCACTTTTCTGTTTTAATTCTAAAATTAATTCTGTCAGCTTTGCCACAGTATATTCGTACTCCACATAGCGTGAGAAGATTTTCTGTTACGGAAGACTAGTGACAGCAAGGGCCCGTGATAAGTTGCTTATGATAACTTCTCTCTTCCCTCCTATGTTGGTCAATTTTTGTGCATTGGCCTACCTGATATGGCTTTAAAATGGAACGTTTATTGGTCGGATAGAAGAAACAACTTTATTCCTCAGAATCCAAAATCAGTTCTACAGAACCAATTCGATTAGTTATTCTTAAAAATCCAGATAAGTTTTCCCTCTATCAAAGTCGACGGAATGACCATGCATAATCTAGCGGAAGGGGTGAAAACTGGAAACGGAAGTGCTGAAAATTGCAGAGCAAAGACCCTTGTGAATGACTATGAGCAACTTATCAAAGGACTTCTTCCATCGTGGTCTGTGTGCTCGGTCGTTAATACGCTGGGAGACTAGACTACGTCAAAGAAGCTTATTTTTCTTCGAAAAAACCTGAACTATTTTCTTGGGAAACCTAACATACAGCTCCGTGACTTGAGATTTGAAAACAGACTAGGCTTGTTTGTTTAGAGATGAACCCTACTGGGGAATAGTTCCGTACTATGTTAAGGTAGCATGAAGTTATATGAATGCAGGTCCTGTTAGACCCCGACATCAAAACCGCTTAGCTGATGTGTTTGAAGCAAACTTCCGCTACGGTGATAAGCTTGGTTGTGTTCTTTACTACTGTTGTACCATACTAATGCGTCTGGTTCTCTGGTTGAGGCAGCCTGGTTTACCCTGGTTCCGGTGTCGTACCCGACCCTATGTTAATCGCGCTGATGCTAGTTACGATTTGTTTTTGTTTTTACATTTTTCTAAGCATAAATTGTTGATAATATTATTTATTTACTCTCGCACTATGGGCAAGGATGGAAGTTTGGGACCTGTGGTGTTCGCTTGGAGGGCTTGGGGCAAAAGGTGTTTCAACCAAATGTATTATTAAGTCTGTCATGAATTTCTGTTTGGGATTTGTTTGTTTCCTAAGGGCTCTGATCAGTTGAAATTTAATTTGGAGGGTGGGGAGGGGTCGCCAGGTCAGGCCAGCTGCCAAAACTTTTGGGAACACGAGATCGATACTAACTTTTTTGTGTCGTAAACCAGCCCGGAAGTTAAGTGGTTTTCGTTTGCTGGCGTTTTTGACCCACCTCCCATCCAAAAACAAGAAAGAACGTAAGCTTTTCCTCGCGTTCTTTCTTCGTTCGAAATTTGCCTGCAAAATTGTTTTAATTTGTCGTCAACGATGTTTGGTTTATGTGGGGAACTTTGTCTTGAAGTATAGAAACAAACGTCACAGTACGAAGCGTATGTCATAGAGCTACCGATGTTGTAAAGGAGCGTTGTTTCAGTGCTTCTTTAGGTTTGCATTTCTGTTCTTCTTACACGTGTGTAGGGCTGTATGACTGCCAGCTTCGTCCTTCTTTTGTTTGCCAAACTCGTCTCTAGTCAGCAACGGACTGATTTTTTTTCTTCAAGGAACGTTAATAGAAGTACAAGACGGTTTCTAAGAAAAACAAAATTTTTTATGTTTCTTTTCTAAAAAAAATAAAAAAAAAATCATTGCGACAGACGTTTGACCGGTGAGTGTATACTCTTCGCCCGATGAGCTTGTGGTAGTGCTTTACGGTGTGCGTTTTTCAAATCAACGAGTGAAGAGTACTGTCCGTCTGTCCGACTGATAAGGCCGCAGACCAAGGAGCCTCGTAGTCAAACCGTAGGTGTTCTAGCATTACTGTTTTCTATTTCCGAGTTAGTCGGTAGGGCTCTTAGGCTTTGAATTTTGTTTTGTGGTTGATGTAATAATCTTTGGTTGAAAAGTGAGGACGGCCGAGCGGATTGTGTGCGCACTACGTTTTGCGCTCTAACGAGAAGTATGATTTAACTTGGTCGTTATGTTGTTATACAATTAATATATTAGCCAGATCGTCTACTTTTTCACACGGATTTTTCATATTATATTGGATTTTGATTAGTTTTTATACATTTTGTGGTAATAAATGTAGAGATTGATGTATTACCTCCTCTTTGTGTACGGTGTTATCTAGTTTCTCGTCTTCGGACTGGGGACATTACAACAGGAGCTGAAGGCGGCCTTAACTCCTTTCTCCGCAAAACGGGAAACTTAGCGAAACCAGAGCCACCTAGCAGGAATGACTCGCATCGCGCCCTTACAACTCAGTGGCGATTATTTGTTTCCCATTCGCCTAGTGAACAGTTTTTGCATTCGCTTGGCTAAAACCGGTAGTTACGAGGCTAAAACCGGTAGTCGTGTTAGATTGTCAGCTTGATCGCTGTTATTCGAGTACCGACTGGCGGTTCCTGACACCAGATTCACAGAGATTTCACATCCGCCTTTTGTTTTTCTCAAGAACTTTAACTACTTCCCATACAAATTCTAGCTTTGAATGCGACCCAGGCATCAGATCCGAAGCCTAATACCCTACTTAATGGCGAGCTCTTCCACTAAATAAAGAATAAGCTATTGCGAAAGGCGCCGCACGCAGATTTTTTTTGAATCCACTATTTAGTGGCAAAATTCAAACACTTACGGTGGCTCAAGCATAAACTCCCCCTAAAAGGAGCACACTTCCACTAGTTCCACTAAATATAGAATAAGCTTCTACGAAAATTATGTATTCTTAGGCGACCGGGTTTGCTGGTGAGCACTGCCAAGGAGCAGATACAGTGCATACTTATATCGTTGAAAGGACAACATATCGCGTTAAATTGACGGAAAAAAGCTGTGATTGAATCAGTCCTAGGAGAGGAAATGGGAACTATAGCGTTGGCGGCCAAACTTTTAGTGTGCCGCGGTTTTCCGCTTCGCTGCGTCGTGACTCACAGTCACACCTTGTCACACAGGTTGTCAGAGCATGAAGAGGTTATTCCATGTTCAAACTGAACCGTGAGGCAAATGCGTGAACAAACAAAAAATCAAATCCCAGATAAACAAGAGCTGTAAGCTCATATGGCACTTGCAAGACTTGGTAAATAAGAATGACGATGGATCCTTAGAAATCACGGGAATGTATAGTTTGGTAAAAATAAAAAATACATTGTTTTGATTATACATAGGGCCTACGCTTGTTCTTCCCACCAAGTCTTATCCCAGTCGTTATATTCTAAGCGTGTCTCAAAATTTCCGCTCCCCCCCCCGACTCCCCCACATTGATCGGATCCTGCCCACTTGAAACGGAACATCTGAGACACGAGGTCTTTCCAAATACCAAGTTTCATTAACATCCGATTCCCCGTTCAAAAGCTAGAAGTACGTCAGTATTCCGGATTCACCCTCCCTCCACTCCCCCCACGGTGGTCGGATCGGGGAAGTGACTATTTCCAAGTTAGTTTAGTCGGGTCCCTAATACGCCAGCCAAGTTTCATCTTCCTAGCCCATGTGTGAGCATCTTAAGTCGGGATCAACGGAATTCCGGAACCCTCCCTCCAACTCCCCCCACAGTGCTCGGATCCGGTCCGTCCTTGGCAACTATGTATCTAGGGCTTATGCTTGTTCTTCTCACCAAGTTTCATCCCGATCCGTCCTTTTGGAACATGTCACACGATTTCCCGTTCCCCCCTCCAGCTCCCCCCAAAGTCACCGGATCCATTCCGGACTTGAAGTATGACTTCTGAGACACGTGGTCTTTCCAAATATCAAGTTTCATTAAGATCCGATTCCCCTTTCAAAAGTTATAAATAAGTTAATATTCCGGATTCCCCCTTCCTCCACTCCCCCCATGGTGGTCGGATCGAGGAAGTGACTGTATCTAAGTTAGTTTGGTCGGGTCCCTAATGTGGCAGCCAAGTTTCATTGTCCTAGCACATGTGTAAGCATCTTAAGTCGGGATCATCGGAATTCCGTAGCCCACCCTCCAACTCCCCCCACAGTGCTTGGATCTGATATGGCCATGTCAATTATTTATCTGGGGCTTGTGTTTGTTCTTCCCACCAATTTTCATCCCGATCTGTCCACTCTGAACATGTCACACGATTTCCGGTTCCCCCCTCCAACTCCCCCCAAAGTCACCGGATCCATTCCGGACTTGAAGTGTGACATCTGAGACAGCAGGTCTTTCCAAATATCAAGTTTCATTAAGATCCCATTCCCCGTTCAAAAGTAAAAAATACGTCAATATTTCGGTCCCCCCTCCCTCCACTCCCCCCCATGGTGGTCGAATCGGGGAAGTGACTATTTCCGAGTTAGTTTGGTAGGGTCCCTAATATACCTGTCAAGTTTCATCGTCCTAGCGCTTCTGGAAGTACCTCAACTCGAGATGAGTGGCCTGACAGACCGACCGACCGTCAGACCGAAAAGTGATTGGTATATGGCACTTGAGCGGAGCTGCAAGTGCCATAAAAAGACGAGAATCGTTCAACACCAGTTTCTAGTCTGGTTTGATCGAAACTCGGGCGCACTGAGCAATAATTCGTCCGCTACCGGGCAATGATTAACCGTCAGTTGAAGGGAGGCTGAAGATAAACGGAACCCGAGACGGAACCTCCAGTGACGGAGTCGATATGTCCAGTCCGGCTGCCGGGAATCCGACAGTAAACCGAGATCTTCAACTTCCGCGTAAGAGTGACCTAAAATGTCTCATGGTTCCATGTCGGACGTCCTCATTGGGCCTCCGACCTGTATCCCCTCGTATTTTGAGGATACCAATAGTACGCATCAACCTCAACTATCATTCGCAACTTTTCACGCGGAATATAGGGATATTAATTCTAACCTCGCTACACCCCGAGTTTTACTAGTTTTTTTTTTCAACCATAACGGTTCTTTACGAGAATTGACTTTTTGTTCGAGAGAATCATTTCCGAAGTTTGTTCCCGGTGACGTTATTTTTTTTTTTTTTTTTTTTCAATCAATCAGGTTTAATCCAAATAGCTAAAAGCTAGAAAAGGAATACAAATTTACAAAATACACAGACACATAAGAATTTATTCGTAAGTATATCCCTTGCGTAAATTTCGCACCAAAGCCAAGCGGTCCAGAATGTGGCCAGTAAGAGTGAAGCTGTGTGTTAACTTACCTTGATCCTCCTGTACCACCGGAGGCAGTCACGGACAGGCGCCAGTCTTCTCTTGGGTGGGCTTTTCCCAAGAAGTCATCCCACACATTTGCAGACATGCATGCTTGTTTGCAAGGTCCTTCTGATGAAGCCGTGTGTTAGCGGAGCCTGCCGTTTACAAAATATACATATCTATTTTTATTTATAATCCGCAAAATGCACAAGGCACTTCTGGAGTAAAAAATAACAAAAAACAATAGTAGAAACATCCTAAAAAATACACGCAAACACCATGTTCTCGATAATCTGGTGATAAAATATGATGTTTTTATGGCACTTGCTTTCCGGCCAAGTGCCATTTACCGATCACATTTCCGTCGGTCGGTCGGTCGATTAGTCCGGTGTTTGCGAGTTAGGGTACTTCCAGATATGCTAGGACGATGAAACTTGGCAGGCGTATCAGGGACCCGACCAAACTAACTTGGAAATAGTCACTTGCCTGATCCGACCATCGTGGGGGGAGGGGGACGGGGTGGAATCCGGATATAGGGACAGTCATAACTTTCGGACGGGTGATCGGATCATAATGAAAATTAGTATCTGGAAAGATCTCGTGTCTCAGATGTCTCATTTCGAGTCCGGACCTGATCCGATGAATCTGGGGGGGGGGGGGGGGGGGGGGGGGGGGGGGGGGGGGGTAGGAGGGGGTAACCGGAAATCGTGTGAAACTCTCAGTGGAGCGATCGGGATGAAACTTGGTGGTAAGAACAAGCACAAGCTCTAGATACATCATTCACAGAACTGGACTGGATTCGGATGCTGTGGGGGGAGTTGGAGGGGGGCGGTCCGGAATTTCGGCGATCCGTAGTTAATGTACTTTCAGGTGGGCCAGGACGATCAAACTTGGCAGGCATATCAGAGACCCGACCAAACTAACTTGGAAATAGTCACTTGCCTGATCCGACCATCGTGGGGGGAGGGGGAGGTGGTGGAATCCGAAAAATATAGACATTCATAACTTTCGAACGGGTGATCGGATCATAATGAAAATTAATATCTGGAAAGATCTCGTGTCTCAGATGTCTCATTACGAGTCCGGACCGGATCCGATCAATCTGGGCGGAGTAGGAGGGGGGAACCGGAAATCGTGTGAAACTCTCAGAGTGGAGCGATCGGGATGAAACTTGGTGGTAAGAACAAGCACAAGCCCTTGGCAGGCATATCAGAGACCCGACCAAACTAACTTGGAAATAATCACTTGCCCGATCCGAACATCGTGGGGGGGGAGGGAGGGGGAGGGGACGGAATCCGGAAAATAGGGACATGCATAACTTTCGAACGGGTGATTGGATCTTAATAAAGCTTGGTATCTGGAAAGATCTCGTGTCTTAGATGTCTCATTTCAAGTCCGGGCCGGATCCGACGAATCTGGGGGGGAGTCGGAGGGGAGAACCGGAAATCGTGTGAAACTCTCATAGAGGAGCGATCAGGATGAAACTTGGTGCGAAGAACAAGCACACGCTCTAGATACATCACTGACAGGACTGGACGGTATTCGGAAACTGTGGGGGGAGGTGGAGGGGGGTCCCGGAATTCCGGCGATTCGTAGTTAATATATTTCCAGGTGGGCTAGGACGATAAAACTTGGCAGGCATCTCAGGGACCCGACCAGATTGACTTAGAAACAGTCACTTGCCCGATCTGACTATCGTGGGGGGAGGGGGAGACGGTAGAATACGGAAATTAGTAGCAAGCATAACTTTCGAATGGGTTATCAGATCTTAACGAAACTTGATATCTTGAAAGACTCATGTCTCAGCATGTCCCGTATCAAGTCCGGACCGGATTCAATGAACTGGGGGGGGGGTGGAGTCGGAGGGAGAACCGGACATCTTGTATCTGACCCAGCCTTGCAAGTGCCATATGAGCTTCCAGCTCTTGTTATAGGTTTAATGAGCTAATGACAACCAGGAGCTAAAACTCAGATGTCGAATCCTCAGAAAATTTACTGAATTTCCAATGCTTCCGAGATTCGAATTACCATTACCAAACCAAGCTGGTTCAAAAGCCGCGTGGGGCGCTTTTACTGCCATCTCGATAGACTCTGAAAAAAGAGCCGAAAAACTTTCGCCGGTTTTGGGGTCAGTAAGTCGAATCCTACTACCTTCAGTCCATTCCTGCTTGACAAGTGATGCAAATTGTTACGAACATTTTGCTTGCCAAAAACTCCCGTGTCCGTCAGTGGCACGTCGTTTCTGCATGAAATCATTGTTTATATCCGCTAAATTCACGCCGGAAGGTTTTGCAGATTAATGTTTACGTAATGCATTCCACAAGACTCAATAGGAGCGGATAAGCAGGGGTCGGGTTTACTTGTACCATAGCCTACCGTGTATCAACAACATGTAACAACACCAACGAAGACACCCATCCAAATTATCTGTAGGGGCAGTTCGAAGGGGGATGGCGGGGGTTACCCGTAAACAGGGGCGTCGCTAGCCTTTTACCTTTGGGGGGGACCAGGGCCGTATCCAGGGAGGGTTAGGGGTCTGACCCCCCCCCCCCGCGAAATATAACAAAAATAATCATTTGTATAGGATTTTCCCTCTGACCTATGTCTTTTTTGTCCGACCCGCAGCCCCCCCCCCCCGAAATAAGTTACCTGGATAGGGAGCTGGAAGGGGGGGGGGGGCGTCCAGTTTGTGCCGACGGACTTACAAATGTGCCGATAAAACAGGCCGTTGCGTTCGCAGGCGAAATTTTTTAAATCTGCCTTTTTTCCGGAAAAAGTTGGCTATCCCTACCATACAAGTTCTACCTTTTAACGTGTTTCAGACCCCCACAGTCAGACCCCTCAAAGGTTTTGCTTACCAAACGAATTTTCTAGTCCTCTCAAAGTGTGCATCTGAACCGCTCAGCGCAACCATATTCTAGGTTTCGGGGGAGTCAGGTTTATTTTGCTTGACCAGGCCAAGGCGTTCGATAAGGTTGTTCATGCTTACCTTCTTTATAAACTGTCCAGATATCATTTACATCCTGATGTTGTAGAATGGATAGAGTCTTTCTTGACTGGACGTACACAGAGGGTGATGATTTACAATAGTCATGGCTCACAATCCTTCTCCGACCCAAGCCCAGTATTGAGTGGCGTTCCGCAAGGCACCAAGCTTGGGCCAACGTTATTCAGCATCTATATAAATGATTGTCCCTCTGTTGTACATAACACCCTTACACTCTTTGCTGATGACTCAAAACTCTTCGGTCCTGTTGCCAACAACAAACAAACATCTGAACTGCAAGCTGACCTTGATGCTCTTTCCAACTGGTCATCTCTGTGGCTTTTGGAGTTCAATGCTGCGAAGTGTAAAGTACTTCACCTTGGACCTAAGAACCCTCAATATACGTACACCATGTTGAATGGATCCAAAAACCACATTGACCTAGAAAGTGTGGAGGAGGAAAGGGACCTGGGTGTCACAATTGACAACCAGTTTAAATTTCATCCCCACACTCGCCACCAAGTTGCTAAAGGAAACAGAGCACTTGGACTTGTCAAAAGGACCATCACCTCTAGGAAGCCTGTGATCATTAAGAAGCTTTATACTGCGCTTGTGAGACCCCACCTTGAGTACGGCATGATTGTTGCATCACCCCACCACAAAATGGATGCCAAAGCCCTAGAGGGAGTGCAAAGAAGAGCCACTAAGATGTCACCACAACTAAAAGCCCTAGAATACCACGAACGGTTGAGGGTACTGAAGCTTCCCAGCCTCTCGTATCGACGTAAACGCGGCGACGTCCTGATGGTAAAAAAGCTGTTAGACTCCGACATTATTCCTGGGGTATTCGAGAGCTCCCAATCAAAGTCGACGAGAGGCCATTCCAAGAAGCTCCAACTGACCAGCTGTAAACGACGCGAGCGGCACAGTTTTTTCTCTGTACGGAGTGTTCCACTCTGGAACAGCCTTTCCGAAAAAACTATCAACGCTGCTACCCTGGATGGCTTCAAGAGGGGCGTGGACGAGGACTGGCGAAATGCTGAATGTCGGCTGCACTGGGATTCCAGTGAGCCGATGTGACAACAAGATTTATCAACCAATCAATGCCGGCTACACTGGAGTGCCAGTGAGCCGATGTTACAACAACGATCTGACAATCAAGCCGCCAACAGCGAGAGACTCTACAGGAGGCTAACACCACCTTATCTCGCTGGAAGTGCGATTTAAGGTAATTTAAGGTAATAACCGAGGGAGCGCAGACCTTAGCTTTATAAACCTGCTACTTATACCCTGCCCAACAAGCTTCTTCCAGCTCTTGTTTTAAATAAAAGAGGATCCTTCCTGGGACAGACAACTTTTGAAGTCTCGAAGGGTTGCCGACTTCGGTATTAAAACGGTATGGTAGCTAAGAAACTAAACCAAAGTGTTACCAGACAGCCCTTTTGTCGGCAAATCTGACCAAAGGTTGTTGCAACACTAGTTGCAGATCTAGTTCTACCTTGTTTTGGAACATTGCTAGTAAAGAAAGAGCTTGACAGAAAGCGCTAATTCGCCATGTTGAAACTTACTTTGTGCGACAGGGGCTAAAAGAAAATATTTTTGTTTGTGGTTAGAATCTAGGGCGACTGTTTATGAATTTGGCTTTTTTTTCTTGATCAATATCATTATCGCTATAGAAGAGGGATTGAGATGAAAACGGAGCTTGGCCTAGCGTTTCAGGATTGTGGAGTTTACTGCCAGCGACACATCGCAGTCTAATTTAAAAAAAATATCCTAAAACAAGGAATCTTAACATGTTTCGAGGATACCAGAATGCGACCAATTTCATCCATTTTATTCCCCAAAAGCGCTTGCACTTTAATTCAACGCTGCTTTGTGATTGATTCACAGTTTGGGTGCTTCTAGAATTCTGGATGTGGCATGTCAGCCGTAAATATCCAATGAGAACATTCTCACACGCATGGCAAAATGGTTATTTCTCATTTCCGCGTCGAATCCTTTCTTACAAATTACCGGAAATGCATTTTCGGCTACACCGCACGAGGGATTTGGTTGCATCCCGTAACTCCTATCGTCGCTAACTGCATGAACTCTGCGAAGAACGTTGAGGTAGTGGTCGAACCCGGCACTAAGACGTACGGAACAAATCCATAGAGCACCTGGTGGTGTACATGAGTGGCTGCCTGTCATAACAGTGTCCCGTTGTGCGATAGGCCCCCACAAAATTCCTTCCAGATTAGTTATTTTTTTTCTCGCTAGATGCGTTGTAATAAAGTAATCAATAACACATTATTGCTTGATGTACTTGGTTTAAAAAGCTTTAAACATGTAGCCTTGTTTGAAGCTGTTTAAAATGCCTCTGCCTCTATTTGTGCTTTACCTAACTCTGTTCTGCCAAACTTCATCAAGTTCGTCAGTTTTATCTTCCGAATTCAGTGTTGATTGCTAGTTGACTTTTCCACGGGGCTAATGAGCGACTCGGCATGAACAGAAAACCTATTCTCCTTTTTGATAACTTCTACCAATATCTAACGTGTGATTATTATTTTTTCTCTAGCGCATCTGGCGGCAACGTGTCATCGGATTTTATGAAGGGCGTATAGTGACTCAAGCATGATGTGACGTCTTGCTGTATGTCAGTCCAAAAAGAGCGTGTTCCACCCTTCCACAAATAGTAACTATTAGTTACTATTTCCGTTCCATCCTCACGAAAAGTTACTACGCTGACCGTTCCAACCTTGTCGGAATAGTAACTAATAGTTACTATTTGCTTACCATGCTCGGGAGCGTAGTAAGCGTAGTAACTACGCATCTCTGTAACGTGATTGGTCGGATTCGCCCCTGGCGTGAGATCCTGCTCGAAAATAGAAAAATCGTTCCAGCCTTGACGGCAAAAAGCCAGAATTTGTGACGTCATGCGTAGTAACTACGGTAATTAGGATGGAACACGCTCAAAGTTCTCTTGGATTGGCAGTTAATGTAGGTAGGGCGGAATCCAACACGACAGGCGAGCGAAGACCGTTGGCTCCTATCAGACAAAAGCGTTGAACGTCCAGTAAAACAAGACCAAAGGTTCCGATGGGATCCCAAAAATTCAATATTTAATCCAGACAATTGGGTCTTGTCTTCGCCAGATCCAGTCTTCGCCAGATTCCTTGAACATTTTTACCATTAAAATTCAGAAACAGATTAAGGCCAAAAAGCTAATCATCTGAGAAAACCAAGTTCAGATATGGTTTCAGCATGTCTGCGTTTATTTCCTATAAGTCATATCTGTTTTTTGACAAAACCTTCCTGCCTTACTTCTGCCAATTTCCGGTTTCGGCCGAATTCTGGAACCACCTGTCCGGCAAAAAAAAAGAAAGCTAAAAAACGAAAGTATCTTCTTTCCCCTATATCGAACATCTAATCAACTTCAAATTAAATTTTAACTTAAAACAAAATTTCCGGTTCAAGCCAGATTCCGAGCGAACTATATGTCCGGGTAAAAAATTATTGTCATACACGGATTCAGCATCTCTTCTTACCCCTAAATCGGATGTCTAATCAACTACAAATACTTTTAACAATTTTCCGGTTTTTGCAGGATTCCGGGTGAACTACTTGCCGGGCGAGAAAATAGTTTTCACCGTCGTATTCAACATGTCTTCCTACCTCTAAACCGAACATCTAATCAACTTCAAATTGAAATTTAACTTTTAACAAATTTTTAACAAATTTATTGTATGTCCGGATAAACAAGACCTAAGGTTTCGATGGGATCCCAAAAATTCAATATCTGATCCAGACAACTGGGTCTTGTCTTGGCCAGATCCAGTCTTCGCCAGACTCCTTGAACATTTTTACAATTAAAACTCAGAAACAGATTAAGGCCAAATAGCTAATCACCTGAGAAAACCAAGTTCAGATTTGGATTCAGCATGTGTGTTTACCCCTATAAGTCATATCTTTTTTGACGAAAACTTCCTGCCACTTCTGCCAATTTCCCGGTTCCGGCCGAACTCCAGAACTACTTGTCCGGCGAAAAAAGAAAGCTCAAAGACGAAATCAGGGTATCTTCTTTCCCCAGTAATGAACATCTAATCAAGTTCAAATAGAAATTTAGCTTATAACAAATTTTCCGATTCCAGCCGGATTCCGGTCGAACTATATGTCCGGATAAAATACGATTGTCATACAGGGTCATACCCCTAAATCGCTTATCTAATCAACTAAAAAAAAACTTTGACTTCCAACAGTTTTCCAGTTTTGGCCGGATTCCGGACGAACTACAGGTCCGAGTAGAAACTTGTTTTCACATAAGTGTTCAGCATGTCTTCTGGCCCTAAATCGAATATCTAATCAACTCCAAATAAAACTTTTAATTTTGACAAACTTTCCGGTTTGGGCCGGATTCCGGGCGAAATACTTGTCCGTCGAGAAAATAGTTTTCACCATCGTCTTCAGCATGTCTTCCTACCCCTAAGTCGAACATCTAATCAATTTCAAATAAAACTTTTACTTTCAACAAACTTTCCGGTTTGGGCCGGATTCTGGGCGAAATACTTGTCCGTCGAGAAAATAATTTTCACCATCGTCTTCAGCATGTCTTCCTAGCCCTAAATCGAACATCTAATCATCTTCAAATAAAACTTTTACTTTCAACAAACTTTCCGGTTTTGGCCGGATTCCGGGCGAACTACTTGTCCGATGACAAAATGGTTTTCACCATCGTGTTCAGCATGTCTTCTTACCCCATAATCGACTATCACATTAGCTGTTTCAAAATATTTTGTGTGTCCCTTAATCTGAATCCCCTCCCCCACCCCTAAATGTAGAGCTACATAGCCTATCTACGAACTTGACTGGTCCGACGACCCAACGAACCCTCACACCAAGTTTCATCAAAATATCTCATTCCCTTCGAGAGTTATCGTGCTTACAGACGGACGGACGGACGGACGGACGGACAGACGGACAACTTTTGCGATGTCATAGGTATCCCTCCACTTACGTTTTGGGACCCCAAAAATGATTGTCATACACCGATTCAGCATCTCTTCTTATCCCTAAATCGGATATCTAATCAATTACAAATAGTTTTAAGAATTTTCCGGTTTTGGCCGGATTCCGGGCGAACTACTTGTCCGGCGAGAAAATGGTTTTCACCATCGCGTTCAGCATGTTTTCCTATCCTGAAACCGAACATCTAATCAACTTCAAATAGAACTTTTACTTTTAACAGACTTTCCAGTGCGTGCCGGATTCCGTGCTAACTACTTGTCCGGCGAAAAAATGGTTTTCACCATCGTGTTCAGCATATCTTCTTACCCCATAATCGACTGTCTCATTAGCTGTTTAAAAATATTTTGCTTGCCCTTTAATTTAAACCCCTTCCCCCACCCCTAAATATAGGGCTACAAAGCCCATCTACGAACTCGACCTTACTCTTGACCCAAAGAATCCCCATACCAAGTTTCATCAAAATATCTCATTCCCTTCGAGAGTTATCGTGCTTACAGACGGACGGACGGACAACTTTTGCAATGTCATAGGTATCCCTCCACTTACGTTTTGGGATCCCCGAAAAAGGTTGGGTATAGCATTAAAAGATATAGTTATTTGCCTACAATGCCTTAGGCTAGAATTGTATTAATAATTTTTACAAACCCATCAGAATTAGTGAAGCGACGTTTTTTATGCTACTGGCATGTCTGATGCTTTTGAGAAACACCAGGTTTATTTATATTTGCCATTAAAATTGAACCTTACCTTACCTTACCGTACCTACCGAAAAGGAAGCGCCCGTAAATGTAGTTGAGGCTGTCTGAAAGAGCTAAGGAAACGTAAGTTTTGGCTTCAAGATTTTAGGTAGTCGACCGCCTGGCCTATTTCATCGGGGTACGCTATAAGCATTTCAGAAAAGAACAAGGGCGGACGTGACGCCGGAAAAGAGTTGAGCCTTGTCGGCTTGTAGTAAAGGCTCTTTCCTATCTGGAGATGGCATTTTAACAAGCTAGCAAATGAACGGAGTTCCCCTAAAGTTCCCGCTGGGCAAGTAAATAGCTGATTAAAAAAGAGCAAGTTGTCTGTAATGTCGGGTTTCACCCGTTCCAGACAACGAGTCAGTCTCAGCAATAACGAGAAATCCAAGCGACAGTACGATTGTACACGGACGAGGTTACAGGAATGCACGAAGCCAGGAATATTTGTCTCTAGAGCGGCTTGGAGGAAAGGAAATAAACCGCAGAGACAGTTGTTCTTTATGGAACGTAAGTCTCACCCACTGGAACCATAGCCCGCGGACAGAAGTCCAATATGAAGTTTGAAGTCTAGCCATCATGTGCTCCCCGGTCCTTTCCCGGAACTTCAAAACCGGATCTTTTGGTATTGCAGTTCGGTAAGATAGTCAACTTATTAGCCAAAGCGGAATCGTAAATTTCCGTACGACTGGGAGCGTTCGATGTATTTGTACGATTGACTTCAAGTTTGCTGCTTTTCTTCTACCAAAAGTTAAATGCTGAAGACGTAGAAGGAAGGACGCCCGTAGGCGAGAAATTCTAATTTATATATTGTTGGACGTCTACTTGAATGAGCCGGGCGGCCAGCGAGGCGCAGGACGCGTTACATTCATGGAGCGTTCTAAGGACAAACAAACCTTATGTAGCTCCTCAAACTAACGACGTCAAACTTGTTTAGAATTAGAAGGCAATCGTACAAATACGTAGAACGATCCCAGTCGTAGGATATTTACGATTCCGATGTAGCTAATAAGCTGGGTAGGTAGAGATAGGTCACAGCACAGATAGTTCGTCAATAGGGAGGCCAACAGAAAGTCCAACTGCATGATCAGCTCATGCTGAAGCCGTGAGTAAGACAGGATGGCTAGGACTCCAGATGGCTGCCCTCCTGCAATGGATCGAATAAAAACGGGAATGGAACGGAATGACACAGTGCAGGAGGAAGTGGGCAAAAGTACTAAACAAGGGAATGAATGCATGGCCCCCTGTTTTTGGCCCCAGGAGGAACATACTTTCAGGTAGAACAGGGGCCCTGCCTGTTTTTAATACTAACTAGACCTACGTTGCCTGAGCAACGTGAAGTGTTGCAGCAACACTTTGGTTTTGTTTCGTCGCGAAAACTTAAATGCTGAATTTGTCAACCCATCGAGGTTTAAGAAATGGTATGTTCCAATTTTCTATAATCACAGGGCCGCATCCTTCAGCATTGAAAAAAAAGCAACAGAATATCGGAAGTAGGGACTAAATTGACTTTGCAGCCAGTTGAGCTTTATCCTTTTCAATCGTAGACATCGTAACTCGTGAAAATTTGAACATTATCTTATATAACCTGGTTGGTATTATAAAGCTGCCCGTGTTTTCTCAGGATCAAAATACCATAGATCTCTACTAATCATTGCGAAACTACCTCGTTTTTTTTTACATTATCATTTGTATCCGTTGCTTTAAGACTTAATTGTAGGTTACAGTGATATACCATCATTAGACCATTCTAGCATATCATGAAAATGACAATGCTTTAGCAACCGATTCTTAAACGATGACATGAACCAAATTTTTTCTAATCATCGGAAAATACCCTGAACATAATAGGTACACAGGTACACGCCGAAGATGATTATGGTGTGACAGCCGTTTGTTGGGTACACGTCTCTGACTTGTCTCACAGTTGGGTTCCGCCTATCCTTTGTTTGAATTTGTACCCTAGTTCATGTCTGAGTGTATACCCTACCACTGAAGTTGCCATCTTTCAGAACCTTAATATGATCAAACACCATCCCTCAGCGTTGAAAAAGAACAAGAACAGAATGTCGGAAGATAGGACTATAGCCTATTGACTTTGCAGATAGTTGAACTTCATCCTTTTCGATCATAGACATCGTCACGAAGGAAATAGATATAGCCTAGTTGGTATTATAAAGCTATCCGTAACTTTTCCATCAAATGACTAAAGATGCCAATCTGCTAATTATTGCGAAACTATGTCATTATTTTACACTATCATTTGTATCCGTTGCGTACACACTTAATTCTAGGTTACAGTGATAGACCATGGAGACGATAAAAAAAAATAAAAAATAATGTGTACCAATTTGCAGAAATTTCTAGCCCCTCTTGAACCCCCTCTAGCAACCGATTCGCACTTACAAGTCCCTCTCCTGTGATAGACATCAAATACAATCGAAAGAAATAATAGGTACACCAAATAGCAAAAGTTGCAAAAACCTCATCGCCGAATATAATTATAGCCTAAACAGCCGATTGTTACTTAGAAGAGTTACAAGTCGCCGAAATGTCTTACTAGCGAGAACCAGATTGTTCATACCACCAAATGCACCGGAAAGAAATAACCGGTACATCAGCTAGTAAAAGCTGGAAACCCCCATCGCCGACGATGATTATGGCCTAACAGCCCATTATTGCTTGCAACTCCCCTACAAGTCTCACAATTGGAATCGGCCTATTTTTGGTTTCAGTGTGTACTGTACTACTAAAGTTATCAACCCCTTGAAACATTCAAATTGATGTATCTCACGAGGGAATTTTTGTACCAAAATATGAACGACAAATTGATCAGCCCATCAAGAGCCCCCGATTGCCGTTGAAAAAAAAATCTATCTGTATTAGTTCAAAAGTTGACTTTTTATCAAGTGCAAAAAATGGAATGATGAACATAGCTGAAATCACGAACAGAAATAGGTAGATACAATAGATCGCAGCCCTTTCGGACCCGTGGGAAATTACACTTTTTGTTTCTCCAAATTGTGTCTACTAATCATTCACAGAATATATGTCGTCTATGGGACCGGGCAATTGCCTCACATATTTAGCACTTTGAGATTTTAGTCCATATTCAATTTGAAACTGGTGCCTGCTTGCTTGCCTGCTAGAACGGAGCTTTCCACTCGAAAGCAGAAACATGGTTTGATGAAATGAAAGCTTGGGTGCACAACTTCAGATAGTCCACTCGAAAGCAGAAACATGGTTTGATGAAATGAAAGCTTGGGTGCACAACTTCCCATAGTCCTCTCCGACATAGGCTATTCAACTTCGCGTCACTTCACCTACCGTAGGCTCTGGCTCGAGGACAAGCAAAATACATCATTTTTGGCCTCAGGCAAGAGTTCTACGGAGTTTTCCAAAATGTAACGTCATATTCATCAATCCAGCCGAAGTATCACACTTTCCGTAAAAACCGCACAGGTTAGACCCTTGCCATAATTACCAGGAATAAGATAAAATCGGCGGCTAAGGAAAAAAAAAGAAAAAAAAGGAACGAGAACAAAACCACAATTCCTGCTGCAGCATGAGATGAAGTCTTAAAGAACAGAGGCCCTGACATTCCCGTTTTTAGTACTTTTTCCCCTGACATGGAACCAACTCAGAACCAGTATCAAAAGCAGGGGGCCGGTCATTCCCGTTTTTAGTGGAGTGTTCCTTGGAACATTCCACTATTGCGAGCGCTGTAGCAGCTTTCAGCTTTCGGTTTTCACCATATTTTGTGGAACTCATAACTCGTGAACGAGTGCAAGTATCAAGTTCAAACTTGGTACACTTGTGGGTATTGGGGTCTATTTGTGCCTTTTGAGGGTCCCCCCCCCCCCACCCAGCCGGTTCAGGGGCAATGGGCCCAGATTGCCCAGTGAATAATGTTCATAACTTGACCAGAACTGAACATAGGGCGATGAAATTTCTTGGACGTGTAGATCCTAGAGTTGGAAAATTGCTTTTAAAGTTGCACTTCCCCCACCCACCCCTTTCATGGGCAACTGGGCCCAGATTGCCCAGGAGTAAAGTTCGTTACCCGTGACAGAAATCAACAGGTATCAAGTTGAGACTTGGTAGGATTGTGAGCATTGGGGTCTCATTTTACTTTTGCGGGTCCCAAGTCCCACCCCACTTGGTTCATGGGCAATCGGGCCCTGATTGCCTAATTTTTAATGTTTTTAACCTGACATTAACTGGAGATAAGGCGATGAAATTCCTTTGTGCTTTTGGATCATAGGGGTTGGGGAGAATTGAACCACCCCCAGCCTCACCGTTCATGGGCAAGTGGGCCCAAATTGCCCATGAAAAAAGTTTTTGACCCGTGACTGGAATCAAACTCTAAGCTGGTATACTTGAGGAAAAAAAGTCGTAAACACGCATTTTGATGGGTTCCGACCCCCCCCCCCTCCCCTCCCGTTCATGTTCAGCTCGGCCCAGATTTCCCATGAGTTAAGTTCGTCAATGACAAGTCTCAAGTCCAACTCTTGTATATTCGGGGAGACGCATCTATAGATGAGGCCGGGGGTTTGCTGTAACAGCAACGATTACGACGACCCGACGCGCTTTGATCTTTAATGAACAGTTGGAAACTTGACTGCTTTGTCATATGATGGATGATATGCCGTTCTTAATGAATTGTGACAAAGGGGGCAATAGTCTCCTACGATTTGGTTTATTGCATTTGTTATTACTTTACTAATGAAGAAGACGTTTAAAGGACACCTGAACAATGAAACCATACTTGAACACATCATGGAGAATGCATTTACAGACATGGCCACGGAGATCATTCTTCTCCTGGGCGCGACGTTTTCGAAATAGGGATAATCGTTTCTGGAGGTTTGCACATGGTGACTCCAAGACAAAATACACAATTCATTCAAATCTTGTACAGCGCTGGTCGGATCGTATTGGAATTTCTTCTAGATATACCTTTGGGCTTAACTGGTTAAAAAATATTCCAGAAGAATGGTTGATTGGAGACATTTGTTCATTTCTAAGTTGTTCGGTGCTGAAATAAGGACAGATGTAAAATGAAGCAAAAATCATAGCCTAGAAACACTATTTAGTATTTGGATTGGGTTTTCTGCAGACAATGTTAACGGACGTCATACAGATAGGGATGATACTTGGTACTCTTCATTCAGGTGTCCTTTAAAGGGGGGACTGGCTGGCAGACCCAAAGGCAGACCATTCAGTGTTCGAAGTTCGAACAAATGCTATGCGTGCAAGACCTTCAAAATTTCATTGGATTTATACTGGCGGTTTGTTTACATTCAAAGCTTTTAAAGTGGGATGATTACAGATTAGGTTATTTCAATCCTTGTTTGGTTATTGTGGATGAGAAATGTCTTGGTTCTAAAGTTGTCTGTATATTAAATGTGCTAAACATTTTACTTTTACACTCCACGTCTGAGCGCTTGCGCACTTGTTAGTTCCTCCTGCAGCATAGATGCAAGGATTAAAGAACAGGAGCAGTGTCCCTCGTGCGGATGTGCACGGGAATGATCTTAAACTCGTACCCAAGCAAACTACTAAACAAAGGAAGGACGGTGAAGCGTTCCCCCTTTTAGTAATGTTCCTCCTGGTGCAGTGTTCCAGATCTGAGTACGTTGTTCCTGTCTTTTTTACGCGTTCCCGTTTTTAGTACGCGTTCCTCCTGCACCGTGTCATTCTGTTCCATTCCCGTTTTTAGTTGGTCCCCTCCTGCAAGTCTTACTTTCGCAGGGGAGAACATTACACTCTATAGATATGTAGAGAATACAATGTGCTGGTCATGAGCATCGCTCAATGGGAAAAGGTAAAGCGCTTTCCATCGCGCAGTTGTGGCTGCGACTTGTGCACTGTGCGGCCATATGTGCATACGATTGGGACTGGAGTACTCTATATGATTAAGCTGAAAGCATGCCGGTGATCCTACAGGATCCCCATAGGTAAGAACAAAAATGTCACCCAAAAAAAATCCTCAAAATCGAACAAAATCAGATCTAAACCAACCAAAGTTGTTAGTTGTGGTGACGTTCTTCGCTAGGCACATGGCGATTCTTCGTCGAAACGAAGAGTTAGTTATCAAGGGTATTGCATCAAGCCACCAGGTACTGTTCTACGGATGGGGCGTCCGGTGACTGTTTCATGATTCAGTTTTGTAATTACAAACAAACAACAACAACAACAACAAATCCAGAGACTACACTGTCAGAAGTTTCATAACAGAAAGCGCATAACACTTTCAAGAATAACACCTTTTTCACTTAGAAATAAAGTGTTATGACCAATTAAGTTTATACTATTTCGTGCCTAGATCTCCAACAACACCTTCAATAGGTACAAATACAACACTGTCAGAAGTCACATAACGACAACAGAAGGATGCGCGGTTTCAACAGATAACACTTTGGGATGTTATCTGTTATGCTTCATTCGTCCCCGTTAGTATTTTTATCAATTGAAGGTGTTGTTGGAGATCTAGGCACGAAATAGTGTAAACTTAATTGGTCATAACACTTTATATAGCAATTAAGCAGAAGTTAAGTAGTTATTAATATTTTTCTGTCTCTCTTGTTTGCATTATGTAGTGCCAATTTAAAATTGTATTTTGTGTGTTGTTCATTTCTTTTTTCCTTTTCATTTTTCATTTTTCCTTTTTGTTTATTTTTCTTTTCTTATACTCCATCAGTGACATTTTTATGTAAAGATGGGTAATAAATATATTCGTTCATTTATTTCTAAGTGAAAAGGTGTTATTCTTGAAAGTGTTATACGCTATCTGTTATGAAACTTCTGACAGTGTAATTTGTAATGCGCACGGAATCGAAAATCTTCACATTCTACTAGAAAGTATACGGTCCTATTAGCACCCGTTCCCAATTCCACCCGGTCACGCGTCCAGCGTATCAATCAATAAGAACGTTCTAAACATGACAAGACCCGAGAAAAAGTGGTATCAGTCCTGGGAAAGACCACGGACCGAATATTACCAGTTCATTTACCAGAATGTGGGGAACAACCTAAACCTCCCGAAAGCCAGCCGCATGAACTTTATTATCTATATAACAACTTTTTAGGAACCCACATTGTTCTCCAGAACCATGCCACTATTCGTGTCGCTACACAAACCACTCGGCTGCCAACGATGGAATCTATATTCTAACGCTGTTTGAATCAATCGCAAGCTTACCCTGCTAAGAATACTACTGAGGAATCTATGGGGCGCTGCCAGGAGTTGACCTCGGCCATTTTTCTCTTATCACATCCTCTGTAATCTATTTCTCCTCCTGCCATTCATCTTTCAGCTCTTTGGTCCTGTCCATTATCCTTATGCTGATACGAATTTGCGTCATCAGTTCAGTGGTCGATTTCTCCGACGTGGAATTTCCGAACATGAGAACAAGAAAGACAAATTTACAGTAAGGGGGAGATAAATGGAAAGGGTTGGGATTGCCCAGTGCTGGAAATTCTATGGATATAACACCAAGACATAAAGCGCTATTATAATACAAGGGAAATGGAATACTTCATGCCACTAAGTTACTTATTCCCCACTCCTCGTTAGAATACTCTTGATGACTAACTCTCCTTGACCATGCAAAATCGCCGTTTACCTAGCTGAAGAGCCGGAGGCGGCACCACAGCTCTCCCCAGCGATTGCTGCCGCCACGTTGGAAGGCTCCCCTTTGGGGCTAGTACGAGACAGACGGTCGAAGCGAGGCTCGGTAAGGTCTACTTGGCCTCGGTTTCCGTAGTTAAAGGCTCAGTGCAGAGCCGCCTCCTAGAGAAGCGTTGAACTCGGAGGTGGCGTGGAGGGTAACGTAGAATATGGTAGCGTGTAGTCGCGTGCGTATGGGTTCTCTTTCCTATCTGCTATAGTAACAGTCTACCCACTTTCTATGGCCTAAATAAACCTCACGATCTCTCCAGACACAAGAATTGTTATGGCACTTGCCCTTCGGCCAAGTTCCATATAGCGATCGCAATTTCTGTCCGTCCGTCGGTCGGTCAATCCAGGTTTTGCTAGTTCGGGCACTTCCACATAAGCTAGGACGATGAAACTTGGCAGGCATATCAGGGACCCCAAATGACTAAGTAGGAAATAGTCACTTCCCCGATCCAATCATCTGGGGGGGGAGTGGAGGGAGGGGGAATCCTAACAAATTAGGAGCTGATGATCAGATCTTAATGAAACTTAATACATAGAAAGACCTCGTGTCTCAGACGTCCCATTTTAAATCTGGACCGGATCCGGTGACATTGGGGGGAGTTGAAAGGAGGAACCGGAAACCTTGGGAAACGCTTAGAGTGGAGAGATTGGGATGAAACTTGGTGGAAAGAACAAGCAAGAGTCCTAGATACGTGATTGACATAACCGGATCGGATCCACTCACTGTGGGGGAGCTGGGGGGGGGGCGGATTTCTAGTGATTCCGCGAGTTCAGTACTTCCTGATGTGCTAGGACGATAAAACTTGGCACGCTTGTCAGGGATCCGAACAGATTGACTTGAGAATAGCCGTTTCCCCGATCCAACCACCTGGATGGGGGGGGGGGGGGGTGGAGGAAGGGGAAATCCGGAAACGTGAGGTATTTGTAACTTACGAACGGGTGATCGAACCTTAATGAAACTTGATATATAGAAAGAACTCGCGTCTCAGACGCCCCATTTTAAATATGGAGTGAATCCGGTGACATTGGGGGGAGTTGGAGGGTGAACCGGAAATCTTGGGAAACGCTTAGACTGGAGGGTTCGGGGTGGAACTTGGCGGGAAGAACAAGCCCAAGTCCTAGATACGCGAATGACATAAACGGACCGGATTTGGTCACTGTCTGGGAGTGGGAGGGGGGGGGGTCCAGATTTCTAGTAATCCCGCAAGTTCGGTACTCCCTGACGTGCTAAGACGATGAAACTTGGCAGGCTTGTCAGGGACCCAAAAAGATTGACTTGGTAATGTAGTTTCCCGATCCGACCATCATGGGGCGAGTGGATGAGGGATGGGGAATCCGGAAAATTTAGTAGTGCGCGCTCAGCTATTGAACGGGGGATCGGATTTAAATGAAACTTGACATTTTGAACCACCTCATGTCTCAGAAGTCCCATTTTAACTCCGGACTGGATCCGGTGACATTGGGGGGGGGGGGGAGCCGGACATCTTTGGTAACGCTTAGAGTGGAGGGATCGGGATGAAACTTGGTGGGAAGAACAAGCATTAGTACTAGATACGTAATTGACAGAACCAGATCGTGTCGGGGCTCTGTGGGGGAGTTGGAGGGTGTTCAGGGGCGTCGCTACGGGGGGGGGGGGGGGGTTGGGGGGTGGTACCACCCCCCATCGACGAAAAGAACAAGCTAAAACGGGGAGAGCGTCAGATCTAAATAACTAGGTTAGATCGGGCGCTCGTAGAGCGTCTGGACACACAAATTAAGCTGATCTGGGCGCTCAAATAAGCTGATCTGGGCGCTCAAATAAGCTGATCTGGGCGCTCAGAGACAGTGCGCTAGAGCTTGAGATACAACTACTTCTCAAACTGCAATGCTTTCTGACTCTAATTACAACACGCACATACGAATAACTATTTAGTCGTATTCACCGTGCAATCAGCCGCCGATGAAATACATTTCTATCACTGATCGCTAAGCCAGTTTGAACTTTGTGTTCCTTCGCGTCTTGGAAAGCGGTGCAAATAGATCGTTTCGATAAGTGTTCTTCCCAAAGTTTAAGCTTGGAATCGACGTGATTTCCTAAATCCATTTTGCATTGATTCTGACTATGTTCCGCGGTGATATTCTTATGTCGATTTTTCGGAACAACGTGTAATAAGTGGTCAAGGTAAGAAAGCTCCTAACATAAGTAAGAAGTAAGTTTAGTGTGCTCAAGTTTTAAAGCAATAATATGTTGTCTGCCGAGCACTCAACTACATAAAAGCAAGTTAACGCTATTTTATTGTTTTCTGGCCAAGTGAGGTCGTGAATTCCGTTGATGCTCAGTTAAGTTACTTCCAGATGTGCAAGGACGATGAAATTTGGTAAGCGAATCAGGGACTAGACAATATTCACTTAAAAAGAAAACAGTTGTTTCCCCGATCCAACAATGGTGAGGAGAGTGGTGTAGGAGGAATTCGGAATTTTGATATGTGCCCAACTTTCAAACGTGTCGGATTTTGATCTTTATGAACTTAATTTTTGGAAAGAAGCCATATTTCAAAAGTCTCGTCCGGTGACTTGCGGGGGGGGGGGGGGGGTTGAGGGAGGAACCGCAAATAGGATGTGCTAAAAATCGCATTTCCTTTGATCTGTGCTACCAGGTATTTCTGCCGGCCTCGGTAAGTGCTGCTGGAGCAGAAAAAAGCTTCAACAAGTTGAAAAATGTGATGATGAACTTCAATGCCACGGTGGGTGACGAACGTCTTGACTAACTTCTCGTCAATTCAACCGAAAAAGTTCTCTCTGGCGAGGTGGATCTGGGACAGCTGTGTGGTACATGGAAGAATATGAATAGCCGCGTCCAGTACAGATTTCATCTCTGATGTTCTCTTTTACCTTTAATCTTGTTCTCTTTCTTTAAACATGTATAACTGATTTGAATTATAAATGTGTTCTCGTCCGGTTTTGTTATGACAATATACGACAATGTTTATCATAAATTTGACTAAAATAGAAGAAAAGCTGAAATGGGGGGCTGGTCGCCGGCAGGCGCCTAGCCACCCCCCCCCCTCGAATTTTCGCTAGCGACGCCCTTGAGGGTGTTCCCCGGAATTCCGGCGATCGCGAGTCAGGATACTTCCAGATGTGCTAAGGGCGATTAAAGTTGGAAGGCATATTAGCGATCCGACCAAATAGACTTAAGGACCCGACACAATGCCCTAGGAAGACTTCCATTCTCGGATCAGACCATTTTTCGTGGAATTGAGGGATCCGGAAATTATTGACTTCCATAGGTTGCGAACAAATGGTCCGATCCAAGTGAAACTTTATGGGTGATAAGAACTGATGACCTGGATATGAAAAGCATGTGTCCGAACCCTATGCGGACGGTTCGGCCGAATGGGGTGCAAGTTGGACAGTACCAAGTTTATGCGGCCTTGATTTGTCATTTGGTGTCTGAATTGGATCCGACCAAAGTAGGGGGAAGATGAAGTGGGAACTGGAAGTTTGAAGATATGCTCCGGTTCGAGTTAAACTTGATGGACGGGAAGAGGAGATGTTAGAGACGCGAAGTTTATGTGTCCGAGTCGTATTCGGCCACAGCGTGGGGAGATGGAGGGGGAGTCCCGGAAATGTTGTGACTCGCATAGGGGTTAAACAAGTGGAGTGATTTGAATGAAACTTGGAAAGTAGAAAGATCGTATGCGTCAGCTTGCATATTTTAGGGTCTTGCTCGGATCCGAGCCCGGTGGGGAGGGGTACCGGAATTTCAGGAAATTCTCGTACCACCTACTCTTAGCAAGTGCCATATGAGCTCGCAGCTCTTGTTTTACTTTAGAAAACCTTATAAACTTGGAGAAAGAGTGTTAATTAATATTGATATTCCTTTAATATATAGTGTTAGTTGATGGTGAGGATAGGTCTGAAGAGCCGAAGTTGACTTGGCCTTGTTGCTCTGATGAGAAATACCTAAAAGAAAACTTACGTTAATATTCTCCTCTAATTCCTAGTCGGGGTGGTGTTCACGGAAGAACGGTTGGATCAGAACTCCCCGAATAGTTCTTTTTCAGATCTCACTTTCTTTCGAGGGAAGACATTCTTTTGGGGCCAGGGGCCAGGTTGAAGTTTTCCCTTAGAACTGCTAACGTCTGATTGGCTGTTAGAAGCGTTATGCAAGCACTCGTTGTTCATGATGCTGGTCACTTTGTTCTAGGGGATCTTAGTTAATTGTCTCTCTGACCGTGCGAAATAAGCTTACGGGATTTATTGTTTGAAACTTGAGTTGGGGTAAAAGAACTGTCGAATCCCATTTTTTGAAAAGGAAATAAGAGTGATAAGAGGAATGGGTATTTATTTAATGTTATTTATTTTTTATCCCCCCCACCTTGAGGGGGGGGGGGTAATGAAGGAATGATATAGCGGATTCATGGTGGTTTGCGGCCACAACAGGACTCTTTGTCTTAAAATTGTCCGTTAATGGTAAATTGTTTGTTTAATTTTTTGTTTATGAAATTAAAAAATAATTAAAAAAATTGCCAAAATGAGTAATAACCGTTAGAAAGGACAGGAAGATAAATCTAGAAGAGGGAGGCCTATTGTAAAATAACAAATTAAGTGGAACGATCTCACCTTGTGTGTTCAGAGGGGGAGGAAGCACCCTTTTTACAGACTGACACAGTATTTGAGTTGTTGTGTTTGAGTTGTTAGTGAGACGTTTTCTCGTTCTTCCTGAGGAGCACTGGCGTGTTTTGGACTTATGACTCTATGCCAACTTTGTATCTATATGGAGTTGAAATTACATATTTAGCGTATGCTGACGATGTTTTATTGATAAGTCGCACACGAAGTGGACTTCGACGTAATGGCGTAAATGGTCTCTCCGATATTGGTCTAAAAATTATCGTTTCGAAATGTGAGTCTATGGCATTTAATTGTGATTGTCCTGCAGAAATCCCTTTGAGCTCAACAGTTCTTAGCCCCGTTGAGCTCGGTTTTCGAATAAGCTTCGATCAACTAGAACATTATTGTATGGACAGATGGTTGATTCCATCCGAATTGCTTGTGGATCTGTTGTACCTATAATCATGGTAAATTTGGAAGAAGAGACCTGGGAAGAATTTTTTCTGCTTGTGTAGCTTCCCACATTACATGTTTATCCGGGGTGAGTGACCTACTGTCTTTACAGATATGGCCACGGAGAGCATTCTTCTCCTGAGCGTGACGTTTTCAAAATAGGGATGTTCGTTTCTGGAGGTTTGCACATGCAGACTCCAAGACAAAAAGCGCAATACAGTGCTGGCCGGATCGAATTGGAATTTCTTCCAATAAGATCCTGTATTGGGATTGGGATTGGGATACGTTTGGGCTTAACTGGTTAACACATTTTCCAGAGGAAGGGAAGATTGAAGACATTTGTTCATTTCTAAAATTGCTCGGTACTGAAATAAGGACATATGCAAAATGGAGCAAAATCATAGCTTGGAAACACTATTTCGTATTTTGGATTGGGTTTCTGCAGGCAATGTTAATGGAAGTCATACACATAGGGATGATACTTGCTCCTTTTCATTCAGGTGTCCTTTAGGGAAGACGTATTTTAAGTTCTGTAAATATCTTCTGTACTTACCTGCCCGTCATAGTAACACAAGTATTATGCGTCATTTCAATGTTATTGATCTAGTCGGAAGCCTATATACTGGAAATTGAGCGCGAGCGTGTAGACGGTCGCATACATCGAAGTCAGATGCTTGCTTCTTTTAGTTCGTTGATATGTTATCTATGTTTTCTTTTTCCCTTCGTTTTCCACTTTTTTGTTGTATATAGTAAGTTTATATAAAAAAAAAAAAAAGTACTCGAGACCTCAGAAATCTCTTGTTTCTGGCTTTTGAATTTTGTCGGTGGTCCAAATAAGAGTTAGGAAACCTATTAACATCCGTCGTTGCTGACTAGTTGAAGACGGTTTACTGCTATTGCTTTTACTCGCTTGTAAAGAAAACCAAGCGCTGTTAAATTTGTCTTTAGCGAAAAGCGGCTCCAGCCCAAGCAGATATGCTGGAGTCAGTGGCGAGGTCAGTGGTTCCCAACCTTTTCCGTACCGCGCACCCCTAATCAAGGTTCGAAAAGATTGCGTACCCCCTTTTTCAGAACGTGAAAAAGACGATGATTATTATCATAATGATATCGATAAATCAACAAGACAATCACTAGAGGCTGCTTTGTGGCAAAAATATATATATATATTTCACAGTCACCCTGTATCTGCGTTTGGTTTTGATATTCTCTGTGCTTTCATCAAGCTGCATCGTAAAATTTTTCGTTAGCTTTCATTGGCAACCTGAATGACAATATCACTTACAATGTCTTCAATTCTACTTGAAACAATATTGTTTGACACAGGAACAGATTTTACGGCAGTAGGCTAGCTGTTTCTGAATCAACATTATTTCACTGACTTTCACCAGGGCATGGAATCAGAGGAGTCATGGAGGGGTTGACAACACTTCGCCCCCCCCCCCAAAAAAAAGGTCTGCCAGACGATTAAAAATAAAAGAGTCGGCGCGAAGCACCGCGATTTTTCGTAAAAGCAGTTATTTAAAACAAAATCAGTAAAAATGACCCGTTGGTCAGTAAAAAATACCTTGCCAATCAAGATACATTTTGGCTGGTGATGCCTCTGCTGGTATATCAGGCTTTCGTCAATAAAAAATCAGTGAGGCGAGATTTTGAAGCTACAGACTAAATCAATTTTGGTTCCTTCGCGTACTCCTTGCAAGGGTCTCGAGGTCCGGAAGTA
Organism: Branchinecta lynchi; assembly: GCA_023053575.1. NCBI lineage: Eukaryota > Metazoa > Arthropoda > Branchiopoda > Anostraca > Branchinectidae > Branchinecta > Branchinecta lynchi. Next base: position 9,928,568 of record JAKZAP010000008.1, read on the forward strand.
TAGAACTACCTAGAGTAGAGATTACGGATAAGATTTGATCGATGCACTCACTAGATGTATAGTGCTGAAGCCGGCTTGGATTTTGAATTGACGGCCTATATGTGGATAAAATGTCGAAAGGTTGAAAATGATAAGATGAAGGAGGTAGGCTTTGATATTAGCTGCATTCGCCCGGTTTTCCAGATGTAAAACAGTGCAACCTCCATAATGAACTACTTCGTGCAGAAGTTTACGTTCCTTTGAGGTGGAATTTAAAAGTTTAGCTATGGAATCGAAAAAATTCGAAACTTTAGCAGGACGTTATCCACTGCTTCCTGGCCGAAGATTGAAAATTAAGTGTCTGTTTCTGTGTTTTATTTATTTTCATTTACTCCGATTTTCAAAAATGGCGAGTTATAAATAAATTACTGACTACTTACTTAGTTTTTTTTTTGTGCAGATATCATAGTATCTCATACCACGGTTCATGTGTGATGTATCACACATCTGATACATCGCGCTTTTTTATATTTCCAAAAGAAATACTTTCATCCACTTAGCCTACAAGTACCAAACTTCTTTCCCACCAATTTGACAAAAGCCGCTAGTTTGGTTTGTTCGTGATGATGAAAGTGAGAAGACTTTCCCAGATATGACGGTCAGTTACTACGGTCGAGACCGTGGTATCTGAGCGTTAAGACCACTCCAACTCCAGCGGAGAGACGCAGAAAGCAGTATTTTAATAGATCGTCCTTCAGCCCAAGCTCACTGCGAAGCATATTTGACAATGCAAAACGGATGTCAGCTACATTTTATTAGAGCTATATTTCGGCCCTTCTTGGCAAGAGCCCTTCTTGGAGCTGACTTATCCGTTTTGCATCGTCAAATAGTATTTAATGCAGAGACGCAGTAAAAATTCAGGCGGCCGATCAGGGTGGAAGGCCACAGACTAGAAATCCTTCCAGGATTAGGGTACTTCCATACGAAATCACTTCCTTCCGAAAGTTAAAAGTTACTCAACTTTCTGATGAGTGCCGAAGACCTGGAACGAGAAACCTAGTCGTGTGTCAACATCAGCTTCAACGTGATTCACGGGTTACACATTTATTACTTTATATCAGTGCTGGATTAAACTTTGTGAAGGCACTCTTGCAAATAATCTATCAGTGACGTTCATGTTAGCTGCTAGGAAGAGTTCGTTTGTCGTTTGACTTGTAACCATTATAATTCCGGATTGTATAGGTTTATCTGTTGACGCTGGCTTAATATGACAATACTTTTAGTAAGTTTCTTTAAATTGTCATCCATGTGGTTATGAAATGGCTTCGTCCGATTTTGAAAATAAATTGGATTGAGATTTTCACTAGCGGTCATTACAGATATGTTCTTACATTCTAAATTAAATTCAAAAAACTGTTTCTGGTTTATTTGTCACGTTACAAGTCCCGTGTCTTACATTCCATCCCCGTAATTGTGTTGCGAGAGCAACACTTTGGTTTTGTCCTCGTTTTTTTTTTTTTTTTTTTTTTTTTTCCTATGACTCCGATTTCATTTTATTCCTGGTAACTGGGAAGGGTCTAACCTGTGCGGTTTTTACGGAAAGTGTGGACCTTAGGCCGGATTGATGAATATGACATTACATTTTGGAAAGCTCCGTAGAACTCTTGCCTGGGGCCAATAAGGATGGTTTTTGCTTGTCATCGAGCCAGAGCCTACGGTTTGCGAAGTGAAGTGGAGTTGTATAGCCTATGTCGGAGAGGACCATCTCAAGTTGTGTAGCGAACCTTTCGTTTCATCAAACCATGTTTCTGCTTTCGAGTGGAAAGCTCCGTTCTAGCACGCTAGCAGGCAGGCACCAGTTTCAAATTGAAGATGGACTAAAATCTATAAGTGTTAAATATATGCGGCAGTTACCCGGCCCCACAGCCAACATATCTTCTTTGAGTGATAAATAGAAAAATCTACAGAGACAAAAAAGTGGCTTTTTCCCACGGGTCCGAAAGTGCTGCCATCTATTGTTTCTGTCCATGTCTGCGACGATTCCAGCTGAGTTTATAAATTTTTTTTTTTGCACTTGGGTTTGCGGTAGAGTAACGGTATCAGATGTGCCCCTTAAACTTTAAAAGTTCTCTCATTGCTAAAGAAACTAGAACTTATCCTTTGCTCCTTTCTAAGTCGTGACGTTAGAAAGTTGGCCTACGGCAAAAAAGTTAACTTTTGAACTAAGACAGGTAGAATTTTTTTTTCGACGGCAATCGATAGCCATTGATGGGCTGATCAAAGAATATGTCATCCATTTTTTGGTACAAAAATTCCTTCATGAGACACACCAGTTTGAAAATTTCAAAGGGGTTGACAACTTCAGTAGTAAGGTACACTGAAAACAAAAATAGGCGATACCTCTTATGAGACATGTATTAGGGGACTTTTAAGCAACAGTCGACTGTTGGCTCATAATCATCTTTGGTAATGAGGGGTTTGCCGCTTTTGCTAGTTGGTGTACCTGTTATTTGTTTCCGGTGTATTCGATGGTAAGAACAATTTGGTTCCCAATGGTAAGATATGCAAGGGACTTGTATGTAATAATCGGCTGTTATGCTAAAATCATCTTCTTCGATGATGGGTTTGCAACTTTTGCTAGCTGGTGTACCCATTATTTGGTTTCGGTTAAGGGTTAATGTATATCACGGGAGAGGGACTTGTAAGTAGGAATCGGTTCACGAGTGGCTAGGAATTTTTGCAATTGGGTGCACATTGTATTCGATTTCTATAAATCTGACAGTAAGAAAGTTTGTGTCGATGGTCTATCAATGTAACCTAGGATTAACTGTTTACACAACGGATACAAACGAAAATGTAAAGCAATGAGGTAGTTTCATAATAATTAATAGTGTCATCTATGGTATTTTAATCCTGAAAAGTTACGGATAGCTTTCTAATACCAACTAGATTATATAAGATATTGTTCCAGTTTTTCATCCGTCACTATGTCTACTATTGAAAAGGATAAAGTTCAACTGACTGCAAAGTTAATTTAGTCCCTTCTTCCTATATTATTTTGTTGTTGTTTTTACAACGCTGAAGAATACCTTTTGATCATATGATTAATTTTTTTTACAACATCCCGTTTAAAAAGCTTCGATAAGTTGACAACTTCAGCATTAAGCGACAGCGAAGAAACAAACCAGTTTGAAAGTTTAAAGGGGTTGACAACTTCAGTAGTAACGTACGCACTGAAACCAAAAATAGGCGATATCAGTTGTGAGACATGTAGGGGACATGTATGCAACAGTCAACTGTCGGCTCATAATCATCTTCGGCAATGAGGGGTTTGCAGCTTTTGCTACTTGGTGCACCTGTTATCTGTTTCCGGTGCATTCGATAGTAAGAACAATTTGGTTCCCAATTGTAAGACATGCAAGGGGCTTCTAATTAATAAGCGGCTGTTATGCTACAATCATCTTCAGGGATGAGGAGTTTTCAACTTCTGCTCGCTGGTGTACCCATTATTTTTATCCGGTGGTGAACTTGATGTCTATCGCGGGAGAGAGACTTGTAAGTAAGAATCGGTTCACGAGGGGCTAGAACTTTTGTAAATTGGTGCACACTGTATTCGATTTCTATAAACCTGACGGTAGAAAGTTTGTATCGATGGTCTATCGCTGTAACCTAGGATTAACTTTTTACGCAACGGGTACAAACGATAATGTAGAACAATGAGGTAGTTTCGTAATAGTTAATAGTGTCATCTACGGTATTTTAATCCTGAAAAGTTACGGATAGCTTTATAATACCAACAAGATTATATAAGATAGGTAGAATTTTTTTTCACGACGGCAATCGATAGCCGCTGATGGGCTGATCAAAGTATATGCCATCAATTTTTTGGTACAAAAACTCCTTCATGAGATACGCCAGTTCGAAAGTTGCAAGGGGTTGACAACTTCAGTAGTAAGGTACACAATGAAACCAAAAATAGGCGATACCAGTTCTGAGACATGTAGGGGATTTGTACGCGACAGTCGACTGTTAGCTCATAATCATCTTCGGCAATGAGGGGTTTGCAGCTTTCGCTAGTTGGCGTACCTGTCATTTGATGGTAAGAACAATTTGGTTCCCAATTGTAAGACATGCAAGGGACTTGTAAGTAATAATCTGCTCTTATGCTACAAAAGTCTTCAGCGATGAGGGGCTTATAACTTTTGCTAGCCGGTGTACCCATGTTCTATCGCTGTAACCTAGGATTTATTGTTTACGCAACGGGTACAAATGATAATGTTAAACAAGGTAGTTTCGTAATAATTAATAGTGTCATCTATGGTATTTTAATCCTGAAAAGTTACGGATAGCTTTATAATACCAACTAGATTATATAGGATATTGTTCCAAGTTTTCATCCGTCCCGATGTCTACGATTGAAAAGGATAAAGTTCAACTGACGGCAAAGTCAATTTAGTCCCTTTTTCCGATATCCTTTTGTTGTGGTTAGGGCAATCGATAGCACTTGATGAGCTGATCTAAGTATATGTCATCCATTTTTTTTAACAAAAATCCTTCATGAGATAAACCCGTTTGAAAGTTTCAAGGGGTTGACAACTTCAGGAGTAACGTACACACTGAAACCAAAAAATAGGCGATACCAGCTGTCAGACATGTAAGGGACTTGTAAGCATCAGTCGACTGTAAGCAACAGTCGACTGTTAGCTCATAATCATCTTCGACAATGAGGAGTTGGCAGCTTTTGCTAGTTGGTATATCTGTTATTTGTTTCAGGTGTATTCGATGGTAAGAACAATTTTGCTCCCAATTGTAAGACATGCATGGGACTTGTAAGTAATAATCGGCTTTTATGCTATAATCATTTTCAGCGATGAGGTGAATTTGATGTCAATCACGGGAGAAGGACTTGTAAGTAAGAATCGGTTCACGAGGGGCTAGAAATTTTTGAAAATTGGTGTACATTGTATTCGATTTCTGTAAATATGACGGTAAGAAAGTTTGTATCGATGGTCTATCACTATGACCTAGGATTAACTGTTTACGCAACGCGTACAAACGATACGGTAATGTAAAACAATAAGGTAGTTTTGTAATAATTAATAGTGTTATCTATGGTATTTTAATCCTGAAACGTTACGGATAGCTTTATAATACCAACTAGATTATATAAGATATTGTTCCAAGTTTTCATCCGTCACGATGTCCACGATTGAAAAGGATAAATTTCAACTGACCGCCGAGTCAATTTATTCCCTTCTTCCGATATTGTTTTGTTGGTCATAATCATCTTCGGCAAAGAGGGGTTTGCAGCTTTAGCTAGTTGGCGTACCTGTCATTTGGTGGTAAGAACAATTTGGTTCCCAATTGTAAGAGATGCAAGGGACTTGTAAGTAATAATCGGCTGTTATGCTACAAACATCTTCTGCGATGATGGGTTTGCAACTTTTGCTAGCTGGTGTACCCATTATTTGTTTTCGGTTAACTTAATGTATATCACGGGAGAGGGACTTGTAAGTAGGAATCGGTTCACGAGGGGCTAGGAATTTTTGCAAATGGGTGCACATTGTATTCGATTTCTATAAATCTGACGGTAAGAAAGTTTGTGTCGATGGTCTATCAATGCAGCCTAGGATTAACTGTTTACACAACGGATACAAACGAAAATGTAAAGCAATGAGGTAGTTTCATAATAATTAATAGTGTCATCTATGGTATTTTAATCCTGAAAAGTTACGGATAGCTTTCTAATACCAACTAGATTATATAAGATATTGTTCCAAGTTTTCATCCGTCACGATGTCTACGATTGAAAAGGATAAAGTTCAACTGACTGCAAAGTTAATTTAGTCCCTTCTTCCTATATTATTTTGTTGTTGTTTTTACAACGCTGAAGACTACATTTTTACCATATGATTAATTTTTTTAGAACATCCCGTTTAAAAAGCTTATGCTATAATCATCTTCAGCGATGAGGGGTTTGCAACTTTTGCTAGCTGGTGTATCCATTATTTGTTTCCGGTGAATTTGATGTCAATCACGGGAGAGGGACTTGTAAGTAAGAATCGGTTCACGAGGGGCTGGAAATTTTTGAAAATTGGTGCACATTGTATTCGATTTCTGTAAATATGACGGTAAGAAAGTTTGTATCGATGGTCTATCGCTATAACGTAGGATTAACTGTTAACGCAACGGGTACAAACGATACGGTAATGTAAAACAATAAGGTAGTTTTGTAATAGTTAATAGTGTCATCTATGGTATTTTAATCCTGAAAAGTTACGGATAGCTTTATAATATCAACTAGATTATATAAGATATTGTTCCAAGTTTTCATCCGTCACGATATCTACGATTGAAAAGGATAAAGTTCAACTGACCGCAAAGTCAATTTGGTCCCTTCTTCCAATATTGTTTTGTTGTTGGTTTTACAACGCTAAAGAACAGCTTTTGATCATGTGATTATTCTTTTTAGAACATACCATTTTAAAAGCTTCGATAAGTTGATAATTTCAGCACTTTACCGACAGCGAAGAAACAAAACCAAAGTGTTGCTCTCGCAACACTTTATTCGGCGAAGCCGGACAAAGGTTGCCGCAACACTTCACGTTGCCCGGGCAACGTAGGTCTAGTTTCTATATAACCCTGTGACATGTGAGTGTGAGCTGCTTAGATGAATAGGTCTAATCTGGCTTCGGCGGGACCACCGTTCCTGGGGCTACTTTTGTAGTGGTTTTTCACAAGCCTCTCAGTATAAATTAGGGGTAGAGCACTGGCCATGAAAGCCAAAGATCAGTGGTTCAAATCCAGGCTGAGGAGCATTTTTATTGGAGTGTTCACTTATGAACAGTCCATTCTTGCGGCCAAGGTAGCCAGTTTTCGGTTTTCATTGTTTTTCACACGAGTTCATAACTCATAATTTGTTATACTTGTAGACATTGGGTCTAGTCGTGCCTCTTGCCCCCCCCCCCCCATTTCCACTTGGTTCGAAGGCAATTGGGTCCCGTTTTTCCCCGTGACTAATGCTCCCACCTCGAGTACATACAGCTGGAGATAGGACGATATAACTTCATGTGCCTTTAGAGATTAGGGTTAGGTAGATACTTTTGGAGTTTAGCGAATCCCAGTCTCTCCACTTATGGGCAAATGGGCCCACATTGCCCAAGAGTAAAGTACCCGTGATATGTATATCGATAGGTATCAGTTGAAACTTGTCAGGCTCGTGTGAATTTGGGTCTCTTCCTGCCTTTTAGGTATTCCAGACCCCAGATCCATTCGTTTTACGGGCAATTGGGCCTATATTGACCAGTGATTATGGGCCAATCTGGGCCAATCTAATTGCCCAAGAGTAAAGTACCCGTGACATGTATATCGATAGGTATCAGTTGAGACTTGTCAGGCTCTTGTGAATGTGTGTATATCGATAGGTATCAGTTGAAACTTGTCAGGCTCGTGTGAATTTGGGACTTTTCCTGCCTTTTAGGTATTCCAGACCCCAGATCCATTCGTTTTACGGGCAATTGGGCCTATATTGACCAGTGATTATCCAATAGTTCTTAACAAGGGATAAGGGAAGTTCGATTAGGTATTCTACCCCCATCCTGCCCGTTCAAAGGGCAACTGGGCCAAACTGGGCCAATCAAATTGCCCAACAGTAAAGTACCCGTGGCATGTATATTGATAGGTATCAGTTGAAACTTGTCAGGCTCGTGTGAATTGGTGTATGTCGATAGGTATCAGTTGAAACTTGTCAGGCTCGTGTGAATTTGGGACTTTTCCTGCCTTTTAGGTATTCCAGACCCCAGATCCATTCGTTTTACGGGCAATTGGGCCTATATTGACCAGTGATTAGCCAATAGTTCTTAACAAGGGATAAGGGAAGTTCGATTAGGTATTCTAACCCCCATCCTGCCCGTTCAAAGGGCAACTGGGCCAATCTAAATCCAAATTTTGTACACCCAGGAACGTCACGACTGGGGGGGGGGGGGCGTCCCCCCCCCCCGAATGATGTCGGCCAGTCGGTAAGAAAACCGAGTCGGCGCGAAGCGCCTCGATTTTTCGTCTGATTTTTTTCATGAAAACAGTCGGTTTTTCTAAAAATTGGTCGATTTTTCGTCAAAATAGTCGGTTTTTCTGAAAATCAGATGATTTCTATGAAAATCAGTCGATTTTTATCAAAAATGTCCTTTTTGTTATTGAAAACAGTCGTTTTTTCTGCAGAAAAAGTCGGTAAAAATTAACAGCCAGTCGGTAAATCCCTCGTCCCCCCCCCCCCAAACATTTTCGCTAGTAACGGCTCTGGTTACACCTGTGGATATATCTGTCTAGATCTGCATCTTGATGGGTCCTGACACCCCTCCCCCCCCCAGAGACGTGTCAAACTTGTTACTCTTACACCTAACGTTGAAGCGCTTGCGCACTTGATGCCTTTCAAATCACTACTTTTCAACTTGCATGATTTTTATCTGTAGTCGCGAGACCCCTAAGAGGGGTGGGATAGGCCGGTATTCTGCCTATTCAGTAATCTGGGACTAGTATAATGTCTCAAATATTCCAAAGAAGTAACCCGAATTTCCCTTTCCCTCTCCACTATCTAACGCATTCAGTTGTTAATGTGTCCATAGGGATAAAACTATTGCTCCCTTGCCATATTACTGAGAGAACAAGCATTGTACATCCAGAAAATACCATGGATATCCGTGCTAGAAAGAAATTCCATCTACGCGTCCTAGCATGCAATACATAAATTATACGCAGGGCATGTGCCGAAGATCCGGGGAAAAGCGATCGACCATTGTTCCACTAGAAAGCCTACAAAAAAGGTTACAAGATCGGAAATCCCAGGCGATACTAGTGAGGTAGTGGCTTCTTATTCCAAATAGGGAGCCACGGAAACGAGAAGTTCACGCTGCAGAGACTGATCAAATGGACTTGACCAATTTTCTACCTCGCCACCAAAAGAGACAGATCAAATGGACTTGACCAATTTTCTACCTCGCCCACCAAAAGAGCCAAAGGAGGCTGGGTGGGTGCAAGAACCAGATGATTTGGGCTTGGCACCTACCAAAAGAGCCAAAGGAGGCTGGGTGGGTGCAAGAACCAGATGATTTGGGCTTGGCACCTAAACTTTCCCTGGTGCGCACAGGCTGCGTTCTGCACTGCTGCGCTTTGCGTGGTCCGTTCGAAAACCGGACCGCGGACTTGAGACCTCGGACAACTGTGTTCCAACTTTTCGTGATTGTTACTGAGCCGTGTAATAGGGACTCGCTTGGCTCGTCTGATTTATTTCGACGGTGTTTTTCTTTGTAAACGACATTTTTCTCGGAACGGAGTTAAGAGATTATATCAACGACCACTGTATCCTGCACGTCTGGTACAAACTTCTGACAAATCGGAGCAACCCCGGGATGATAAACGAGTTTTCTTTCTTGGACTTTCTTGGCCTAGAGGTGGAAGGTTTTTCGCTGTCCCTGCATAATTCGCTTGTAACCTTCTGGGAAAACACCGTCGATGTAACATTTGTTTGTTAAAACTACCACAAACTCTTAAGCATTGTCCTAATAGGTGTAATAAGGTGTATTACCGCGTATAAGACTTATTACAGATTCCTCTTTTCCTCGGAGCGCGCTGTAATAAGGTGAATAAGGAGAATAGACTAGCGTTCTATTCTGGCTTATGCAGGCCCAATCAGATCGCTTGGTTGGTTCCGCCAGCGGGCCGAGGAGAGGCGCAGCCTCGTCAGGGTTGCCAAAGAAAGCACAACAGTTCTACTTTGTTGGAAGCTAAAGAAACAACTTTTCTTAACAAAAACACGTTTTTGTTCTATTACGACGGCTTTTCGTCAGTTCGAGGATCAATGCTGTCCATCCGTTATTTTAATAGCTTTATTACAGTATAGTTTGCGTTATATTGTACTCGTGTACTTCAAGTAGTACCAAGAACCTTTTCGGATATTTTTAGAGCTCGAAAAATTGTATTACCTTGGCAACACCGGAAGCCGCATTGATAAGAACCTCTTGGGTTGTATTTGAACAGGCGTGTGTATTAAGACGTAAACATCGCGTATAGCGCTATTCACCTTATTACACCTATTAGGACAATGCTTTAGCGGCTGAGGTTTGGGCCACTTTTCTGAGCGGAGCTGAAACAGGCGCGACAAAAATTTTAGCCGTACGACAAGAAAGCCGGGTCGCAAAACGCGAGCCTCGATGCCACTTATAGGGTGGAGTTATTTATGGTTGGTGAGGTATGGCGGCGTGTAAACGTTTGTATATTTATTTATTAATTATTTGTTTTTCTAGTTAAACAGCAGTTAGTTTACTTCTAAGGTCCGACCTTCTCGTGCTCTGCGATCTGACGGTCTTGTTTGAATGTTTATTCTGTAGAAGTAATCATGTCAAGACAACCCGTACCTGAAATCGAAACTTGGCTTTTTTCCGGAAAGGAAAGGAATATATCCCCTCTAAGAATTAGCGACTAAGAAAACTGAAGCCAAAAACTCTATATGACTTGCCATGAACCTTGGGCGGGAAGAACGAGAAACGTCACCCGAACGATGACGTAAATAATATGTAAACCACTCACCAACGTTTGTTGGGGCTAGCTGTAGTGACAGACTGCAGAGGGAACAGCCCTGGCTTCCGAAAAATAAGGCAACATTCTTCTCCAATCTATTTCGGCAGTCCATAGGAAACCATGGACAATGATTGAGCTTGCGGGAACCAAACCATTCCTCAAGAGACCGTCCCAACATCCTTGGATTCCTGGAGAATCACCTGATTAAGAAAAGAGGGAAGAAATGCATCCTTCTGGATCGATCTTCACCAAAGACAGAAGTTTCGTAAACAGCAGATTCGTCGAGGAAGCTGACGCCCAAACAAGTTGGTGGAACGTTACTAGCGACGTGAGCCACCCACGTCCTTATAGAAAATCAATCGCTTCCAGTGTTCCCGGAACGAGGCTCGGGGGGGGGGGAATTAAGCACATATCCGTAGCGGTTTATAAGAGCCTTTCCTAGAACGAGCCCCCCCCCCCCCCATACGTAACACCCCTGACTTGTTTGACTAGGTATGATTAGGGATGTTGAAGTCATATATCGTTCTCGAAATTTTGTTTCGTGCGCGTTCGTGCTCAGGTCTCAGCAGCGAACTTTGAGTATCGTTACTTTTGCGAACAAAATAACCATGAACCTAAAAGAAGGCAACAAGTAGAAGGAGCTCCACTGTCGCTTCTACTGTTCCGGATGTCTGGTTCACTGCTACTGGCCACAGCAAGCAAAGGCCCATAACGTGTTGTTCGTAGTTATTCCCAAGAGACTTTCACTAGCATGATTTCAAGATGTTATAATTTTTTTTTCTATTCCCTCCTCCTCCACTCAGTGACACAAGTGTGGCACTTATTCTTTCTATTTTTAGTTTAAAATTATATTATCTTCTTTAAAACTATTCATAACTTAACATTTACCTTAATATTTTCACCTTTACATTTTACAAAAAAAACTATTAAAAATCAAAATCAATGAAAAGCATTCAAAATGATTATTGTAACGTGAAAACGAGTCAAACACACACTAACCGAACAAAAAACAAAACATAAGAGCATAAACCACGCCGAGAGGTTTCAAGATAGATGGAGCGCTGCACACTCCAGTTTCGACACATACAATATTGACCCGATCTTACTTAAGATAAAACTAGACCTACGTTGCCTCGGCAACGTCAAGTGTTGCAGCAACCTTTGTTCGGCTTCGCCGTGTTGCGAGAGCAACACTTTGGTTTTGTTATGGCACTTGTCTTCCGGCCAAGTGCCAGCCGATCACATTTCCGTCGGTCTGTCGGTCGGTCGGTTAGTCCGGTGTTTGCGAGTTAGGGTACTTCCAGATGTACTAGGACGATTAAACTTGGCAGGCGTATTAGGGACCCGACCAAACTAACTTGGAAATAGTCACTTGCTCAATCCGACCATCGTGGGGGGAGGGAGGGGAAGCCGGAATCCGGAATTTAGTGACATGCATAACTTTCGAACAGGTGATCGGATCTTAATGAAACTTGATATTTGGATAGAAGTCATGTCTCAGATGTCCCATTTGAAGTCTGGACCGAATCCGATGAATGTGGGGGGCGGAACCGGAAATCATGTGACACGCTTAGAATGGAGCGATCGGGATGAAACTTGGTGGGAGGAGCAAGCACAAGCCCTAGGTACATCACTGGCAGAACAGGACCGGATTCGTGCACTGTGGGGGGAGTTGGAGATGGGTTCCGGAATTCCAGTGATACGGAGTTAAGTTACTTTCAGGTGGGCTAGGACAATGAAACTTGGCAGGCAAGTCAGATCCGACCAGATTAACCTGGAAATAGTTAACTTCCCGATCCGACCACCCTGGGGGAGTGGAGAGAGGGGGGATCCCGGAATCTTGAATCTTAACGAAACTTGGCGATGAAATTTGGTTTGGACATTAGAAACTTGACAATATGGCTTAGAAATTGTCACTTCTCAGATCCAACCATCCTTTAAAGTACTTATCCTAACCACAAAGTACAAAAAATGCTTTTAAGCAAAGTCTACATTTTAATTCAAGGGTGTTTGCCCTTGTCACCCCTTAAAGTGCGTTTCTTAACCGAAAAGGATACTTGAACCAAACGATATATATTCATGACCAACAAGGGCCCATGATCATTTTTGCCTCAAGGGTTTTGCTTACAACTGAATTTCTTAAAATACAAACAACAATTTTTTTCAACACAAAATTTTCAGGGTTCCAATGAGCTTATCATCATTTGTGCTCAAGAGTTCATTACAGATGAATCTCTATAGTGCCCTTCAATAGCGCATCCTCACGGACAAATGTACTAATAAAATAGTTTTTACGAACAATACATTCTCGTGATTTCCAAGGACCCATTCTTATCTCAAGGTTTTGCTTACAAATGACCACAACAAACCCACGAATTGACGGATTCCTACTTTAATCCTCTGACCCAGCCTTGCAAGTGCCATATGAGCTTCCGGCTCGTGTTTCTTCACTAACGGTTAAATGCTGAACTTGCCAACCCACCGACGTTTTCAAAATGGTATGTTCCAGTCCATGAAGAATATTTTTCTGAAATGATGACACAATCTGTAATTACATGGTCATCCCTCAGCGTTGAAAAGAAAAATAATATCGGAAGTAGGGACTAAATTGACTTTGCAGCCAGTTGAACTTGATCCTTTTCAATCGTAGACATCGTGACTTGTGGAAACTTGGAACGTTATCTTATATAACCTAGTTGGTATTATAAAGCTACCCATAGCTTTTTTGTTCAAAATATCATAGATGCCACTCTACTAATTATTGCGGAACTGTATCGTTGTTTTACATTATCATTCGTCCGTTGCGTTAACACTTAATTCTAGGTTACTGAGAAAGACCATCACCATAGACCGTTCTAGCATCTCATGTAAACGGCAACGCTTTAGGAACCGATTCTTGAACGATGACATGAAACAAATTCTTTTCATAAAAAAACATCGGAAACGAAATAGGTACACATAGCCTACTTAAAAGTCGGAAGCCCCTCATCACCGAAGAAGGTTACGGTGTAATCGCAGATTGTTCGTTACAAGTCCTTGACTTGTCTCACAGTTGGGTTCCACCTATTCTTTGTTTGAGTATGTACCCTACCGCTAAAGTTGTCAACCCCTCAAAGACTTAACTCTAGCTACAGTAATATACCAATGGAGACTAATTTTCTTATCATCAGATTTACCTTAAATTACCTTAAATCGCACTTGCCAGCGAAAGTAATCCTGTCGTGCGCTGGCTCAGTGATGGATGGGGAGGGCCGCATCTTGGGAATCTCATGCAGTTTTCCAAGGCTTCCGAGTCCAGTCTTTGTCAACCGATGACTTGAAGGCCTCCACACTATCTGCCATGACAGTTTAAAGAGATCATGATTTAAAGAGATCAAATAAAATATTCACCAATTCGCACTAGTTTCTAGTCCCTTATGAATCCCTTCTAGCAACCGATTCCTACTTACAAGTCCATCTCCTTGTGATAGAAGGAGTTGTAATTTAAGGATAGTTTTAATATGAAAGTGTTGCCGGCAGTCCATTATGCGGCCGAAATATGGGGTTTTTGTCAGGGGGAAAAGTTAGAAGTTGTTTTAAAAGGGCACTAGGTCTAAGTAATAAATTTAATGGATTAGTGGTTAGGGTGGATTTAGGCGTAAGGTCGCTGAAGAGTATTAAATTAGTAAAAATGATTAAGTACTGGGAAAAAATATTAATTTTGCTGGGTGAAAGACTATTGAAAGACGCGTATCTTGAGTCACACGATTCCTGGGCTTTCCCGATTCGTTCAATATTAGATAGTTGCGGGCTTGGTTGTATGTGGAATAGAGGGGAGGGTCCGGGAAGAGAGTTAGGATTTGTGTCAAAAGAAGTTGATAGTAGGCTATTAGACCAAGAAAACAAGGTTTGGTTAGCTAGGATAAGAGATAGTGGATCCTTGAGTTTGTATGCAGAGGCTAAAGAGATTTGGGGTGAAGAAATTTATTTCAAAGCGGGTCTAAAAAAAAAGAAGAAATGAAACTAATTCTAAATATGAGGGCAGATAGATTGCCGCTTGGTGAAAGACGAAAGTATTTGGGAAGTGTTTGAGAAATCTGGTCTTTACTTTTGTCCAATGTGCGGTGTGGGAGATTAGGATCTAATTCATCGTATGTGTAGATGTGATGAAATTGAGTTTTTGAGGGAGGAAATTTTTAAGGGAGGGATTCATGGGAGGAAGTGATTGTTGAATATTATGCGGAGTAGGGATTTTCTTAGTATAAGAAACCTGGCAAGGTTCCTCAGAGTGGCCAGTCTGCACAGGGAAAAGTTTTTGAGTGGGGTTTAGTGTAGTAGTGTGACCGTTTATTTTTGTATTTACTTGTTGTTTTTTATGTGTGTTTATTATGGCCTTTGGGCTTTGAAGACAAACAAATATCATATCATATCATATGGACTGAAATAAAGTAGTAATAATAATAATAAAAATAATAATATCATAGTACCAAATTGTTCTCCGTTCAAATACACCAGAAACAATTAATAGGATAGTAAGTATACCAATTAGCAAAAGTTACAAGCCCCTAATCGCCGAGGATGATTATGGTCGGATCTCGATTTTAGCTTACAATTAAAAAAAACAACAGAATATCGAAAGTAGGGACTAAATTGACTTTGCAGCCAGCTGAACTTCATCCTTTTCAATCGTCGACGTCGTGACTGGTGAAAGCTTGGAACAGCTAAATGAAAGCTATCCGTAACTTTTCAGGATCAACATCCCACACATCTCTACATTCTCTACTAATTATTTCGAAACTATGTCGTTGTTTTACATTATCATTTGTATCTGTTGCGATTAACAATTAATATATGTTAAAGTGACAGACCATCACCATAGACCATTGTAGCATCTCATGAAAACGACAATGCTATAGCGACTGATTCTTGAACGTGAACCAAAATGTTTGTTTTATCATAGAAAACACCGGAAACAAAATAGGTGAAAAAAACTAGGAAAAGTCGAAAACCCTCTCCGGCAAAGATGATTATGGTGTAACAGCCGATTGTTACTTACAAGTCCCTGACATGTCTCACAATTGGATTCCGCCTTTGTTTGACTATGTAACCTACCACTAAAGTTGTCAATCCCTCAAAGACTTAATTCTAAGTTACAGGGATAGACCAAGGAGACTAATTTTCTTAACCCAGATTTGTAGAGATCAAATAAACGTGCACCAATTTTCAGAAGTTGCTAGCCGGTCATGAACCCCTTCTAGCAACCAATTCTTATTTACAAGTCCATCTCCCCGTCATAGACATGGTACCAAATTGTTCTAACGATCAACTACACCGGAAAGAAATAATAGGATGAATAGGTACACCAACTACCAAAGTTACTAGCCCCCTGGCCATCACCAAATGTGACTATGGTCCAACAGCCGATTGTTGCTTTTACGCTCTACAGGTACACTGTACAGGTTCCGTACATTGAAAAAGATGATGAAATCTTATTGGTATACGTCAAACCAAAACGGCTTGCTCGACAATACTCCAACTTGGCAATCTCTGTTTTCTACTATTCACCTAATCAGAGTGTCTTCTCGCCGACGCGAGAAGAAATTTTCTGGAGAAACTTCAGTTAAGTACCGATTTTGTCCCCTCTAAATATCCAAACGCCAGGATTTGTTTAATTGGTGACAAAAACGATTAAATCTAGGATACTTTCTGAAAGGCCAAGGCCTGAAATAGGTTTGGTGACAAAAACGATTAAATCTAGGATACTTTCTGAAAGGCCAAGGCCTGAAATAGGTTGTTGATTTTTCCAACAACGAAAGGTGGAACCCATGTAGACGTCATACGTACGACCTGGATACTTTTTACAATAATCCAACTGAGCTTCCGCCGTTTGGGTGAAGCTACCATTATATAATGGCGACCTTTATCTTCGTTTAAGGTCGATTACACAGTTACAACGGTTACGCATCGACCAATAACAGACAATGGTCTGTTGGAGTTCGGGAATTGGCTTTTAACTGAAAAATGGTTTGATCAAAAAGATGAAAATGTGAGTGAAAACGCAAAAATTTCCAAAATAAAATAAAATAAGTACAAACAATGTTTTCCAGAAAGGACCTGCAAGCGATGCTCTACTGATCGACCATACATTACGGCTGTCATAAAAAAGCTAATTCGTCAACAAATTAAACTGTTCAGGGAGGGAAAAACGGAGAAAGGGAAGAAGCTGAGAAATATAATACGGAAAGAAACTAGAAATGCAGCAGCAAGTTTTTATTCAAATAAACTTGGAATTCTGTTTCAGTCTAAACCTAGTAAAAGTGAGAAACCAATTAATTTCAATCTTGATCAAGATGATAAAAGCACAGCAAATCAGTTAAATGATCTTTCAAAAATAGTCCAATCACTTCCCCCTCTTGTTGCTTAAAGTAAGCCCCAAGAACCAGATGATGAGCAAGACGTACAAAGAATTTTTCAAAAAAGTTTGTTCTTTAAAGGAACAGAAAACTTGACTCAAACTTGACTCGGGGAGCTAGCTGACATATCAAGAATGTACCCCGAGTTGATATTGAGAGTAAGAAAAATTCTCATTACGACCATTGCTGTTTCCGGGCAGTTTCCAAGAATTCGACTTTTGAGTTAGTAGAAAAACAAGACCCAAGGTTTCGATGGGATCCCAAAAAATTAAATATTTACAGACAATCGAGTCTTATGGCGGTCCAGTGGTAATATCAGAGAAGACGAAGTTCAAATATGGATTCAGCATGTGAGTTTACCCTCATAGCCTGCGTCACGTCTACTTTGACGAAAGTTCCTGCCTTACTTCTGCCAAATTTCCGGTTTCAGCCGGATTCCGGGCGAATTACTTGTCTTGCAAAAAAATTGAAGTTCAAAAACAGATTCAGCGTATCTCCATACCATCCGTATCCCCATAATCAACTTCACATAAAACTTCAACTTTTAACAAATTTTCCGATTTCAGCAGGATTCGCGGTGAAATGTGTCCAGGTATAAAATGATTGTCATATGAGAATTCAGCATGCCTTCTTACCCGTAAATCGAACACCTAATGAAATTCATATAAAACTTTTACTTTTAACAGATTTTCCGACTATGGCCGGATTCCGGGCGATCTACTTGTCCGGCGACAAAATAATTTTCATATTCGGATTAAGCATGTTTCATTATCCTCAAATCGAACAAACTTCCGATTAATCTTTTATTTTTGACAAACTTTCCGGTTTTGGCCCGATTCCGGCCGATATACTTGTCCGACGAGAAAATCGTTTTCATATTCGGATTCAGCATGTCTCCTTACCCCTTAATCAACTATCTCATTAGCTTTTTTCCGGGCGATCTACTTGTCCGGCGACAAAATAATTTTCATATTCGGATTCAGCATGTTTCATTATCCTCAAATCGAACAAACTTCAGATAAACCTTTTACTTTTAACAAACTTTCCGGTTTTAGCCGGATTCCGGGTGAACTACTTGTCCGGCGAGAAAATGGTTTTCATATTCGTGTTCAGCATGTCGTCTTACCCCTTAATCAACTATCTCATTAGCTTTTAAAAAATATTTTTTTCGCCCTTAATTTGAAACCCCTTTCCTAAATATGCAGCTATTGCGCCCATCTACGAACTCGACCTTTGACTCGAAGAGTCCTCACACCAAGTTTCATCAAAATATATCATTCCCTTCGAGAGTTATCGTGCTGACAGACGGACGGACGGACAGACGGACAACTTTTGCGATGTCATAGGTATCCCTCCACTTACGTTTTGGGATCCCAAAAAGCAAAAGGTGTGTGTGCCAGGAGTAGGAATCGAACGCACGACCTCTTGACTACTATCCCGATACTATGGCCGAAACACGGCCAAAGGCGAACTTTTACAGTGAATAAGGGGCAAGGGCCTGCCAGCTAGCTTTGGGAACACTAAGGAGGGGGTTCGAGATAACAAAGAAGGGGGGTCCTGTCGACAATAAGTCCGTGTATCTTTATCTAAGCCCTCCAGGTCGGTTTGATGGCCGAAAGTTGCGTAGTCAAGTTTTCTGTTCCTTTAAGACGTACCCCTGTTGACATACCTGTCGAGTTAATCAGGGCTATTCCCAATGAACTGGCAGGTCCCCTTACAGATACCCTGAAATTTGGAAAGTTGGTTATATCACGCCTATCCCGAAGGATGGAGCAAAAAATGATTTTGTTGGGACCTATAACTTCTACACCAATTTTTAGCAAAATTTACGAGAGTTTCGTATCCTTCGTATGTCGCAGATCCAGTGCCGTCTTTACCCTTAGGCCGGTTAGGCCTGGGCTGGGGGTCCAGGGAAACGAGAGGCCAAGCGGCCGGTGTAAATAGCTGAGAAACCAGGCTACGGTTTCTAGCCGTGTTGCTTTGTTCATTACCATCCAGGATCCAGGTGTGACCAACTGCGTTGCACCGACATTTACGTTACCTAAATATGTTCAAATTTGACTAGTGTGACTCGACCCAGAATCCTGTGTGCTAATATGCTGGCGCTTTTACAATTTTGATTCACGAAAAGGGGCCAAAAGCCATGGATGACCTAGGGTCCACCAACAGTAAAAGACGGCACTGCGCAGATCGACCAGAGACAATTCGGTAACCGTCCTGAAGCTTCAACCAGTCATTACTTAATTAGTCTTATTGGTTTTATTTTAAAGAATTTGGACGACCCTAATAAGGGATTAACTTAATAACCATAGATATTAGAAAAGGTTTCGATCTCATTAATCATAAAGTTTTGGTAAAAATACTTATCGAAAAGGTCAAGGTTAGTCCTTTTACTGTAGATTTTTTAGTTGATTTTTGAAGAATAGAAAACAAACAACGAAGTACAACAAGAACAAAGGTTTCGATGGGATCCCAAAAATCTAATATTTGATCCAGACAATTGGGTCTTGTCTTCGCCAGATCCAGTCTTCGCCCGGCTAATCATCAGAGAGAACCAAGTTCAGATATACCTCTATAAGCCATATCTATTTTGACGATACTGACCGAAACTTTCTGCTTTACTTCTGCCAAATTTCCGGTTTTGCCGAATTCCGAGCGAACTACTAGTCCAGCAAAAAAAAAGAAAATTCAGAAACGAATCCAGCGGATCTCTTTATCACTGTAAAGAACATATCATCAACTTTAAATAAAACTTTGACTTTCAAAAAAATTCCGGTCGAAACCGGATTCCGGACTAATTATATGTCCGGGTAAAAAATTATTGTCATACACAGACTTAGCGTCTCTTCTTACCCCTCAATCTGTCATCTAATCAACTTCAAATAAAACTTTCGCTTTTAACAAACTTTCCGGTTTTGGCCGGATTCCTGGCGAACTTGTTGTCCGGTGAGAAAATGGTTTTAACACCGTGTTCAGCATGTCTTCTTACCCCTAAATCCAACATTTAATCAACTTCAAATGACACTTCTACTTTCACGAAACTTTCCGGTTTTTGCCGGATTCCGGACGAACTACTTGTCTGACAAGAAAATGGTTTTCACCGTCGTACTCAGCATGTCTTCTTACCCTATAATCGACTATCACATTAGCTGTTTAAACATATTTTGTTTGTCCCTTAATTTGAAACCCCTCCCCCACCCTCAAATATAGGGCTACATAGCCCATCTTCGAATTTTATCTGTACTTTGACCCAAAGGATCCTCCCACCAAGTTTCATCAAAATATCTCATTGCCTCCCAGAGTTATCGTGGTTACAGACGGACAGACGGACATTTTTGCGATGTCATAGGTAAACCATAACCAAAAACGTGTTATCTGAACTATCGGATATTTTCTGTGGTGTTCCACAGGGAACTTTACTTGGACCTATCCTGTTCCTTGTCATGATGAATGATATAGCGCAAGAGCGCCCAGATCGCTGGAAATTTGTGGATGATTTAAGTTTGAACGAAGTATGCTACAGAAATATTAAAAGCAAAGCTGCAAGCATAATAGAAGACATTAAAGATGGAGCCAGGTTGTTGGACATGCAGGTAAACGAAGACAAAAGTGCAATTTTAACCTTTTCCTTCCTCAGAACTAGCATGACAGCGAAGAAACAAAACCAAAGTGTTGCTCTCGCAACACTTTAGTCGGCTTAGCCGGACAAAGGTTGCCGCAACACTTCACGTTGCCCGGGCAAAGTAGGTCTAGTTTACGTTTCTTTCATTCGATCCACTTTTGAATATGCGGCTGCTGTTTGGCACTTTGCCGCTGCTGCCGAACAGACACAACATATAGAAAGAATACAGAAACGTGCACTCCTAATAAGTCGTGAGCCCAAAGTTCCCTATTCTGCTCTCCTAAAAAGTTTAATCTGGATACCCTTGAGAGTCGGAGACTGCGGCTGAGCTTAGTGGTTGGTCATAAGCTCCTCCACCATCCTGTTTTATCCAATATCCTTCCCCCTCCGTATGAAAACACAAGAAACCGACAGGAGAGGGTCGCAAGTTCAAAGGTCCAAAGTTGTCCCCCGTACGTGCAATACATACGCGGTATCAGAAAAGCTTCGTTCCGAGTTTCAAATTTGTTTATGATGATGGTGGTAGCTGTTTTTGATATTATTCCAACGTCCGTGTTTGGTTTTTGGTTTTTATTCGCAAACTATAATAGGTCTGTGATGACGAACTGATGATTAATTATATATATATAAAATTTGCATTATATACTTGACGTAATACCCAAATTTGGCATTACCATGATAGTGGTTTTTTTTAAATAAATTCATTACTTACTTACTTACGTACGTGTCCCACGACTGCGATCGGTCTATTTTTGGTTTCAGTGTGTACCTTACTACTGAAGTTGTCAACCCCTCTAAACTGTTGTATCTCATGAAGGAATTTTTTTTAAACAAAAAACGGATGACATATTTTGATCAGCGCATCAAGATCTATCGAATGCCGATGAAAAAAAAATCGTATCTGTATTAGTTCAAAAGTCGACCCGGCAAACTTTCTAAAATCACCATTTAGAAAGAAGCAAATGATAAGCTCTAGTTTCTTTAGCAGTGAGAGAACTTTTGAAGTTTAAGAGGCCCATCTGATATCATTTCTGTTCCTCACTCCCAAGTGTAAGAAATGGAATGACAGCTCAGCTGAAATTACGAACAGAAACAGGCAGAAACAATAGATGTCAGCACTTTTGGACCCGCGGGAAAATGACACTTTTTTTATTCTGTAAATTTTTCTATTTATCACTCAAAGAAGATATATTGGCTGTGGGGCCAGAGGGAACTGCCGCACATATTTAGCAATTGTAGATAGCCCATCTTTAATTTAAATCTGGTGCCTGTCTGCTTGCGTGCTAGAACGGAGCTTTCCACTCGAAAGCAGGAACACGGTTTTGATGAAACGAAAGCTTGGCTGCATAACTTCAGATAGTCCTCTCTGACATAAGCTGTACATCTCCACTTCACTTCACACACTGTGGGCTCTGGCTCAATTACAAGCAATAACCATCCTTTTTGGCCTCAGGCAAGAGTTCTACGGAGCTTTCCAAAATGCTATGGCATATTTATCAATCCAGCCTAAGGTCCAAACTTCCCGTAGAAAACGCACAGGTTAGACCCTTACCACTTGCTAGGAATAAGAAAAATCGGGATACTAAAAAGAAAAAGAAAAAAAAAGACAAACCAAAGTGTTGCTCTCGCAACACAATAACACGGAATGGACGTCCTTGAACGAACTTCTTCATCATTTCTGACCAAAATAGGTGCGGTAGCACTCAGTGAACAATACTGACCCTAAAGACAGAGCCGTTACTAGCGTTCTTTACAGATAAGTAGATTTATTGACTAACTCAAAAAAGATTAAAGGTTTGTAATCAGACGAAAAGTTGCTCAAGTTCATGTACCCACACTTTCCAACAATGATTTTTCTTTTGAGATCTAACAATAACCATTATCAATTTTACTCCTCAGCACGACGCCATACAAAAACAAGACCAAAGGTTTCGATGGGATCCCAAAAATTCCATATTTGATCCATACGATTGGGTCTTGTCTTCGCGAGACTCCTTGAACATTTTTACTATTAAAATTCAGAAACAGATTAAGGCCAAATAGCTAATCATCTGAGAAAACCAAGTTCAGATAGGGATTCAGCATGTGTGTTACAAGTCATGTCCCTAGTCAAGCATGTCCCTACAAGTCATATCTGTTTTGAAGAAAACTTCCTGCCACTTCTGCCAATTTCCCGGTTTCAGCGGAATTCCGGAACTACTTGTCCGGCGAAAAAAGAAAACTAAAAAACAAACTCATCGTATGTTCTTTCACCAATATTGAACATCCAATCAACTTCCAATAAAAATTTAACTTATAAATATTCCGGTTCTGGCCGGATCCGGGCAAGCTACTTGCCCGGGTAGAAAATTGTTTTCACACAAGTGTTCAGCATGACTTCTTAGCTCTAAATCGAACATCTAATCAACTCCAAATAAAACTTTTACTTTTAACAAACTTTCCGGTTCTGGCCGGATCCCGGAAGAACTATTTGTCCGGCCAAAAAATGCTTTTCATCATCGTGATCAGCATGTTCTCCTACCCCTATATCGAACATCTAACCAACTTCAAATAAAACTTTTACTTTTAACAGACTTTCCGGTTTTGGCCGGATTCCGGGCTAACTACTTGTCCGGTGCAAAAATGGCTTTCACCATCGTGTTCAGCATGTTTTCTTACCCCTAAATCGAACATCTAATCAACTTCAAATAAAACTTTTACTTTTAACATATTTTCCGGTTTTTGCCGGATTCCGGGCGAACTACTTTTTCGATGACAAAATGGTTTTCACCACCGTGTTCAGCATGTCTTCGTACTCCATAATCCACTATCACATTATCTGTTTACAAATATTTCATTTGCCCATTAATTTAAACCCCCTCCCCCACCCCTAAATGTAGGGCTACAGAGACCATCTACGAACTTGACCTTACTCTTGACCCAAAGAATCCTCACACCAAGTTTTATCAAAATATCTCATTCCCTTCGAAAGTTATAGTGCGCACAGACGGCCAACTTTTGCGATGTCATAGGTATCCCGCCACTTACGTTTTGGCATCCCCCCCCCCCAAAAAAAAAACAAGAGCTGCAAGCTCATATGGCACTTGTAAGGCTGGGTCAGAGGATGAAAGTAGGAATTCTTCAATTCGTGGGTTTGGTGTGATTATTTGTAAGCAAAACCCTTGAGAGAATGGGTCCTTGGAAATCACGAGAACGTATCGTTTGGTAATACATTTGGCTGTGATGGTGCGCACTTTAGGGGCGCTAGAAATTGATCTGTAATCAAACTCTTGAAGCAAAAATGATGATGAGCTCATCGGGAGAATGAAATGTATATTTTAATCAAAAGTATCATTTGTACTTGAAGAAATTCAATTGTAAGCAAAACCCATGAGGCAAAAATATTCTAATCATGTCAAGTCTCTAATGTTCAAGTGTCATGGTCCTAGCACATCTGGAAGTACTTTAACTGGTAATCACCGGAATTCCGGACCCCCCTTCCTCCCCCCTCAGTGCTCGAACCCGATCCAGTTCTGTCACTGATGAATCTAGGGCTTGTGCTTGTTCTTCCCACCAAGTTTCATCCCAATCGCTCCACTCTTAGCGTGTCACAAGATTTACGGCTCCCCCTCTGCCCCCCCCCACAATAATCGGATCCGGTTCGGACTTCACATGCGACACGTTCCAAATATCAAGTTTCATTAAGATCTGATCACCCGTTCCAAAGTTATACGTACCTCTAGATTCCGGATTCCCCTTCCTTCCACTCCCCCCACGGTGGTCGGATCGGAGAAGTAACTATTTCCAAGTTAGTTTGGTCGGGTCCCTGTAGGCTTGCCAAGTTTCACTGTCCCAGCCCACCTAAAAGTAACTTAACTCCGTATCACCTGAATTCCGCCCCCCCCCCCCCTCCAACTCCCACCACAGTGCACGAATCCTGTCCGCGTCTGCCAATGATGTACCTAAGGCTTGTGCTTGTTCCTCTCACCAAGTTTCATCCCGATCCCTCCACTCTAAGCTTGTCATATGATTTCCAGTCCCCCCTGCGCCCCCCCCCCACATTCATCGGATTCGGTCCGGACTTGAAATGGAACATCTGAGACATAACGTCTCTCCATATATCAACTTTCATTAAGATCCGATAACCCGTTCGAAAGTTATGCATGCCACTAAATTCCGGATTCCGGCTACCCTCCCTCCCCCCACGATGGTCGGATCGGGCAAGTGACTATTTTCAACTTCGTTTGGTCGGGTCCCTAATATGCCTGTCAAGTTTCATCGTCCTAGCATATCTGGAAGTACCCTAACTCGCAAACACCGGACTAACCGACCGACCGACAGACCGACGGAAAAGTGATCGGTATATGGCACTTGGCCGGAAGGCAAGTGCCATAAAAACTAAAGTAGGCAGGCAATGAAGCGAAGGGTTAGCGTTTTCCTACTTTAAAGCACGGA
This sequence comes from Branchinecta lynchi, assembly GCA_023053575.1. Classification (NCBI taxonomy): domain Eukaryota; kingdom Metazoa; phylum Arthropoda; class Branchiopoda; order Anostraca; family Branchinectidae; genus Branchinecta; species Branchinecta lynchi. The sequence continues at coordinate 9,953,567 of JAKZAP010000008.1, forward strand.
CGACAAATCGAATCTAGATTTTGCCGCCGCATCTTCAACCAGCAAATGTACAGAAACCACGCCTGGCTTGTGCTTGCACTGAACTCCGATCCTGCTAGCCGTTGACAAATATGATGATAATGAGATTTTACAATACACATAGCATGTCTACTGTGTTTCATAACAAGGCATACCGCAAGGAATCAAGTACAGTATGTCTTAAAAAGACGCCACTACCCCAAGTGTATTTAACTAATTTGTAACTTTTACCTGTATCTCAGCTGTGAAAAACAAGTCTTCTCGGACCTATAACTGAAATAGCTCAGCTGCCAAACTTCTTCTGACTTCTTGATCCATAACGGTCGCAGATATCAACTGAACTAAAATCCAACGGTTAGCCAAAAAGGTTGTACTGTGCCAGATAGAACACCCAAGATATTGCTTCGAAGTTCGAACCCTCCCAATCATTACACAGAGACTGCTACTGACGCCGTAGCCAACTCTCTACAAGAAAGCAGAGTTTCTAATTTTTTGGCATTTCTGAAAAATTCCTTGTAACAATCAATAATGGACGGGTACTGGCAGCATACTTACTTACTTGTACCTGTAACGAGAAAACACGATCATATCCCAACCGCCGCCGGTGAGCTTTCAGAGGGCGGCTCTCCAGCTCCTGCCCTTTCCTCGTTTTAGTTTGCCCTTCCTGGTTTTAGTATTCTTTCCTGCTTTTCTCTTGCCTTTCCTTTCCTGCTTTTAGTCGATCCCAGTAAAGATATAAAAAAGGACTGTGAAGTACTAGAAAAAGTACAGAGAAGGGCCACCAAATAAGTCAACGGTCTAAAAGAAAAGTCCTACAGTAAGAGACTTCACGAGCTCAACCTACCAACCTTACCTACAGAAGAAGAAGAGGAGATGCAATCCAAACGTTCAAAATAATTGACAAACAAGTAATGCCTCAACTCTTCAACTTCAATACATCAGTGAGGAATAGAGGTCACTCAAAGAAGATCATCAAGCCATCCACTAGTACCCAAGCTAGAAACCAGTTCTGCACAACTCGAGTGATGAACAACTGGAACTCCTTATCCGATGATACCGTTAATGCAGACACAGAGATGAAAAATTATCTCAAAATCGGAGTATGTAGTAGTACGAAAAAGTAGCATGCAGTATCAGCTGATGCTACTGCATGCTTCTAGGTTAAGACTAACGTGTTACTGCATGCTACTACATGCTTCTCGGCCAAGACTACCGTGTTACAGCATGCTACTACTTAAGCTTATCCGACACTAAATTTAAATGTGTAAAAGCATCTATACTACTACATACTACTATATACTACATACTACTTGTTGAAGCATTTGCATAGAGTAGCAACTGATAGTCTTTCATACTCTTGATAATGTCGCTGCAGAGTTGCACATACGATTGTTTGTTACTGCATAGCACTATGTTTTTCGGAGCTATAGTAGTATGAGTGATATTCCGTGGTATTGCATATGATTCATAAAACTATATACACCTACATATTCCTTTATATGACTGTCTCAGTTTGAATCGATTTCGCATGGAAGTAGTTTGAGTCGATCGTTCCGTCGGTACCGATAAGAGTTGCATGTAGTAGTATGAGTGATACTCCTCTATTACGAATATTTCATAGAACTATATACACCTGCATATGACTGTCTCAGTTTGACTCGATTTAGCATGAAAGTAGTTTAAGTTATTATATTCCGTGATCCTACATACAAAAGTTGCATGTGTAGTTTTTCTCACTCTCAGTTGTAGCAAGAACAAATAAGAGCAAGAACTGCTGTCTCCCTATATCTGTCACACAACCAAGCTGAGACGAGTCGACTCCCGACGCAAACGAGCGGAGGTGGATCTTACCCGGGACGTCAAAAGTCGTTACCTCTAAAGAGAAGGTGTAACGCAGTAAACCACTGAGGAAGAAAAATCGAATGGAGGCAGCAGTGATAAGCCTGTTCACACTGGGCTGCGCGGGCGCTGAAACAGCGGTTGCCGGCTCATTGATTCAGACAAGCTTTCGGGGGTTGACAAGAAAATTCCTAAGAATAACAAAATATACAGAAACTGCCATTTGATGCAAAGCAGATTTTACAAATGCGTCAAATTTAGTTAAAAGTACGACAAACTGTATATATATCTTATTGAAAAACCCGAAGGCCGTATACAGGTAACGTAAGATATATGGTAACGTAAATTGTATCTTTTCGGGGTCAATTCAATTAAGTGGTGTCAATATCCAGAACAAGAAGAGATAAATTTCATTCCAGGTATTTGCTCTCATATGAGAATATCAGATGAAAACAGGCGGATTCTTTAAAAAAAAAAGTCCGTGTTTCAGGTTTAATAGGCTAAGTGGAAATGAACAAATATTACGCAGATGGAATAGGCTTTTACTCTGACAAACTAACCAGAAACAATTTTGAATTGAATTTAAAAAAAAACTAGGACTTCTATGTGGGTCCTAGACAAACTAGAGCCCATGTGGCAAGGCCTCAGTACGAAAACCAAAGACTTTCTTTGATGGGAAAATACAACGTTGACATCGAATTATTTGTAAGTAGTGAACTAAAAGACAAACGAGATAGACTAAGTTGAGGTCAAATTTCGTCTTTCGATTAACTACTGAATCGAAATCTAGCTCACTAAATCGAAATGTGTACAATTATACATTTCGGAAAAAAAGAAGAAAAAACACAAAATATACACTCACCTACTGGTATTATTTTGACTATTCCATGCTATTCTACCATTTCGGTAATTTCAGTAATCCTCGAAAGCCTTAATTACGTTACTCTTAGTGTACACTCAGTACGACGAGTGTTTACACTCGTCTGACAAAGTTAATACTACAGATGTTGAAAATCAATGGGTCATGACTTCAGTGAGTGTGCTTCAAATCCCGGTTTGCATTGTATGGCTCTCCCGAGAGACATACAAAGGAATGTCACAAGGGATTTCAATCTTCATACGTATGGTCATGGTGTAACAAAAGCGATTATGAATCACCATCGTCAAGTTCGCTTTTTGTTTTTCGCATCACTAATATTCACTAATCAGACGCCAGCGTCTACTAAAACAAAATCAACGCTGTTTTCTTCCCGTGTGAACAGGCCAGAACATCCGCCTCGCTAGTGGCTACGTTGTTTTCTTCGTAAATGACTTCAAGGGTGTAACGGCGGAGAGTCGGAGACCAACGAGTATACACGGGCGACCAAGAAATGGGTCCACCTCCGCTCATTGTTATCGGAACATTTTTAGTCGATGGATGGACGTGAGACCATTGTTCTTACTCGTTATTTGTTCTTGGTTGTAGGGACATTTTGGTACTACTTAGTACAATGGTATCCTTAGAAATAATCGAAGGGATACAAACCACTGAGCTTCTTCAAGCAGTCGCTTAAAGTAGCAACGATCAGGGGCGTCACAAATAAGGGGGGGGGGCGCCCTCCCCCGAATATTGTCGTCCAGTCGGTAAGAAATAGCCGAGTCGGCGCAAAGCACCGCTATTTATCGTAAACAAGGTCGACATTTTCTTTAAAATAGTCGTTTTTTCTTAGAAATCAGCCGATTTTTTCGTCAACATAGCGTTTTTTTCTCAATAATAGTCGTTTTTATCTGTAAAAACCGTCTTTAAGAATGACCACCCAGTCGGTAAACACCTTGCCTCCCCCCCCCAACAAAATATTTTGGCTAGTGACGCAATGTTCCATACTATTAATAAAGTCGCTGCGGAGTTTCACACACGATTCGTTGCTACTACATAGCACTATCTTTTTCTGAGTTACAACAGTATGAGTGATATCCCGTGGTAATACAAATATATCGTAAAACTAAATACACCTGTCGTACTGTTCGGGACTGTCGAGTTGCATTCCGCGATCCTACACATAATCAGTTTTCATCAAGGTGTAGGTGTAACCTGACAAGATCATTTGGGCGCCGGAGTACATCACCAAGCCAACGCAGGGCGACGGGTTTTGACGACGGGATGGAACGGAGGCACGAGTTGCTTTTCGGGATCCCAAAACGTAAGTGGAGGGATACCTATGACATCGCAAAAGTTGTCCGTCTGTCCGTCCGTCCGTCTGTAAGCACGATAACTCTCGAAGGGAATGAGATATTTTGATGAAACTTGGTGTGAGGATTCGTTGGGTCGTCGGACCAGTCAAGTTCGTAGATGGGCTTTGTAGCCCTACATTTAGGAGTGGGGGAGGGGGTTCAAGTTAAGGGGTAAACAAAATATTTTGAAACAGCTAATTTGATAGTCGATTATCGGGTAAGAAGACATGTTGAACACGATGGTGAAAACCATTTTGTCATCGGACAAGTAGTTCGCCCGGAATCTGGCCAAAACCGGAAAGTTTGTTAAAAGTACAAGTTTTATTTGAAGTTGATTAAATGTTCGATTTAGGGGTAGGAGGACATGCTGAGGATGATGGTGGAAACCATTTTCTCGACGGACAAGTAGTTCGCCCGGAATCCGGCCCCAACCGGAAAGTTTGTTAAAATTAAAAGTTTTAGGAGTTGATTAGATGTTCGATTTAGGGCAAGAAGATATGCTGAACACTTATGTGAAAAATCTCGACATGTAGTTCCCCCCGAATCCGGCCAAAACCGGAAAATTATTAGAAGCTTAAGTTTTATGTCTAGTTGATTAGATAACCGATTGAAGGGTAAGAAGAGATGCTGAATCCGTATTTGACAATCATATTTTACCCGGAAATATAGTTCGACCGGAATCCGGCTGGAGTCGGAAAATTTGTTATAAGTTAAACTTTTATTTGAAGTTGATTAGATGTTCATTATTGGGGAAAGAAGATACCCTGAGTTCGTTTTTGGGCTTTCTTTTTTCGCCAGACAAGTAGTGGAGTTCGGCCGAAAAGGGGATATTGGCAGAAGTGGCAGGAAGTTTTCGTCAAAACAGATATGACTTATAGGGGTAAACACACATGCTGAATCCATATCTGAACTTGGTTTTCTGAGATGACTAGCTATTTGGCCTTAATCTGTTTCTGAATTGTAATTGTAAAAATGTTTAAGGAGTCTGGCGATGACTGGATCTGGCTAAGACAAGACCCAGTTGTCTGGATCAGATATTGAATATTTGGGATCCCATCGAAACCTTTGGTCTTGTTATGTACCTGAATTCAGGACCCTAGACATTTGTTCTTGTATAATTTAATATTAGGATTGATGACAGCAGCTTTGTATACGCCGACTTTTGTATTATGGTAATATTTCGTCGGGACCACAGATGAAAACTGCAATTGTCTGTGCCCTGTCGATCCTCTTCTGCATGTGAAGGTCAAAGGTTCCTTTCTTATGGATCTCAGATCTGAGGTGTGAAGCTATTGACTTTTTCTTGGCCTTCGCCGTAGAGGTAGTTTGATAGCCTGGGGGGTATGTGAAGATCTACGACCTGTATTATTGGTATTGACTCGAAGACCAGTTAACTCTACAAAACAGGCTCCTTGTTGAGGTTTGGGCTTCGGCGACATCAGTGGCGAGAAGATCGACGCCGTCAACGTAGTCCAAGTTGGTCAAAATAACGTTGGCAATGTTAAACGAAGGCCATCCTTGGATCTGCTGACGTCAGGCAGTTTGCTACTGGACACATTGAGGCATCGTCATTGTAAGTAAGTAAGTAAGGTTTGTTAGAAAAAAATTTACTAGCGAGCTAATTTGGTTGTCTTTATACAACATCAGGAGGAACTTCAGATCACAAGCCTCCATTCACAACGAAACCAGAAATAATCATGTCATGGAAGAATCAACGACTCAAACGTGTAGTAAAACAGCTGTTGTGTCTAAATGAAAGCCTAGCACTTGCTCTGCTTAGAACTAAGTTTCACGTCCAGAAAATTAAACTCCGAAATACCGCCAAAATAAAAATCAGCCGATTGATTTGTTCAGCACCACTGAACACAATAAAAGTGAAAAATATTCAAAAGTAGGATACGTCTGATCTTCGCTTATTATTGTTATTCAACGCAAAGGCTAGTAGATGGTCCATTAAGTGAGTTTTTTCCTACAGCAACCTTTTTAACGGGGATAATGGCTATTGGCACGACCGAAAATCATCCTTGGCGGTTGAGGATAAAAGTTCCGTCCGGAATCTCCTCTCAGCCTACCAAACAGTCCTCCCTCCTCCGTAAATACGTTCTGTGGGGGAATCAAACAAAACAGATTTTGCCAGACATTGTACCTCGGAGGAAGGGCGTGGGTTGCGGACCAATTCTTCCCTCTGAGTTGTGGCTAGAAAAATACTATGCTGTATATTGTACATAAATGTGATCTGGCACTTCGCGGCATTCGTTACAGAAAGTATGTGACCACGTATCTATCTATATTGGTTGTTTCTTATTTCGAAATGCTGGTTGTGTCTCGGATCGGAACAACTCTCGTACATATCGCAGAAATCATGGATTTCCCCGGTAGTCTGGGGTCCACTGAACCGAAAGTCTTCTCCTTCTAAAAGTGGAGGGTCTTACTGGAGCAACGCCTCTAGAGATCACACGACCTCCCCTACGTTCTGTTACTCACGAAAGTTACCGGGATACAGCTTTTTGGTCTATCGCACATGCTTTTCTAACCTCTTACCCTCGAACTATTCTGCGGTTGCGGTTTGTGCGGTTACATCCGCGATCGAACTTTCGACAAATCAAAAGCAAGCAGATTAAACAAACATTCAAACATTTCCGAAGCAGCGTTGCCGCCTGTCGCAGAAATCTGCGGTTAATGAGAGTTTTCACTACTTCGGCAGAGCAAGCCAAAATTCTACTACCGATTCCTTGCAAGTAAATATAAAAAGTAAGCAAAAAATCTTTTGCGGCCAAAAGTCACATGTTCCAGACAAGAAAAAGTGGCAGTAGTGTTTACAAACCAAGAATTCCAAGATATTTCACCTGAGAATTGGAGGATATTAAGAAGAATAAACAGGTAAAAATCATTCAAGCAGAGTTGCAATGTGGTCTTGAGTGTGGGTTAAGGCCTTTTAGGTAGTAGAAAGCTTCACTTGCTTATAGGCCCAGATTAAACAGCAAATAAGTTGGACTGTCGAGAGTTTAAGATTATTCATGGTATGTATTGTTTTTTTTGTGAATGTTACAGAACTGTTAGTCAGTCCATTATAAAAGCCTCATTTTTGGCTGCCGGAGGCTATGCTAAGTTACTGTCACTGTCAGAGGCGTTACTAGCTGAAATGTTTGTCGGGGGGGGGGGGGCGAGGGCAAGGTATTTACTGACTGTTGTTGCAGAAAGAAGAACTGTTTTCAAGAACAAAAATTACAGCTTTGAAAAATAATTGACTGATTTAAAAAAATGACTGTTTTGACAAAAAATCAACTGATTTTCAGGAAAAATAACTGTTTTCGTGAAAAAAAAACTGTTTTGATGGAAAATTGCAGTGCTTCACGCCAACTCAGTTATTTTTACAGACTGGCCGGACACATTTGGAGGATATTTGATGGTGCAAAACGGATACGTCAGCTGAATTTTATTGGAGCTATACTTCAGTCCTTCTTGGCAAGGTCCTCTTCAGGCTCAAAACCGCTCAAGTTGGAAAATGAACTTGTGGGAAGGGTTCGTTTTTCCAACTTGAGCGGTTTTGAACCTGAAGAGGACCCTTGCCAAGAACGGCCGAAGTATAGCTCCAAGAAAATTCAGCTGACGTATCCATTTTGCACCATCAAATATGATTCGCAGTCAGCTTGGGCTGAAGGAATATTTACATTTGGAAGGGTCCCCCCCCCCATCCCCCACAGTTGTGACGCCCCTGTTCACTGTACGGATGTCTGACGCTTGTCAGCCATGCCACATGGCTATTCCGTTTTTTAATTAAATTATGATAACTTAACTAATTTGAACAGCTAAAAAGGCTGAGAAGCTCAGTAGCAAAGTCGGGTTACAGTAAATCAGTAGCTTAGTGAATAACCTAGATGCTGTGAGTCTCCTACTAGTCAGCAGAAATATTTTCATATCCTGTGGTTTGATCATTAGTACAGGGAAAAATACAGAACCCTGAAGCTGCTACACACAACTATGGTAGTCAGAATAAAGTTTACTTGCAAAAATCTCCAATATTATAAAAGGCTAACCATGTTGAGTCCCTAATATGTGTTTGTATTGTTTATTTTCTTTTTCTTATGAGATATTTATGGTCTTTTTTTGCCACTAGTTAGCCAAGCTAAAAATCAACAAATTTTATCGTATTATATTTGTTTTAACGACTGTAAATTCCTCTGTAATTGCAAGGTTTGTTAATACTGTAATATCTAAGTACCTATGGTGTTGTAACATATTTTTTTCTTTACAGGAAATTGAATGGATCAACTGACCAAGAAGCAGGTCCGGATTGCGAATAGCCTAAAGAAAGAGGAGAAATCTGACTTCGTATTTTGTGCCAAACACGGATATTCTTCCTTTATCAGAGGCTTGAGTCCTGGACAAGCTCAGTGATACATTGAAGACAGTAAGAGACAGGCACTATAGGCCTCTGATGACTACAATGGCAGGTGCTGCCTCTGACTTCGTATTTTGTGCCAAACACGGATATTCTTCCTTTATCAGAGGCTTGAGTCCTGGACAAGCTCAGTGATACATTGAAGACAGTAAGAGACAGGCACTATAGGCCTCTGATGACTACAATGGCAGGTCTTTGGTGGCATGCAGTGAGAAGGCCAAATATCATGAAAAGTTTATCAAGAGGTTTCTCAATCTTTAATCAGTGGAAGAAGAGATTGTAGATGGTTACGGTTTGCCAAAAATGGATGCTGTTTGCCAACAGCCCATAAAAGAGAAAACTGCTCGACTTTTCTATGTGTATTTGTGCCAAACAACTGACATCGCTCCTTTGTCACAGGCTAAAGTGTTAGACAAGCTAAGTGATTTGCTGCAAAAAAACTCATGACTGCAATGTCAAAACCTGATTTTTGTGATTGTGTTTTGCATGAAACTTGTAGGAAAAAGTTTTTTTCCACTTCTAAGTCCTCAGTCTTGTTAGCTGATGGGACTTCTGACACTGTGCAACTTGGACATCAACATCAACTCCTATTCCCATGGTCCTACAGTTAAGGTCTCAAAGAGTTGACTTTTCATATACTGACACTTTCCTCTTTTACCTGAAAAAAGCATGTAAAGAGAGGCCTGAGTCTCAACTTCGCAGAGCTTCTGAAGCGTCAAGGAGCGTTAACATAGTAATTGAACATGCTTGTGCACTAACTGAGCGAGATATTCTTCTTGCTTCTGGATGCGGGGGTCGTGATCTTGTTGCAGAGAAGGCCAGGTATCTCGATAAATGCTTGAGGAACTTGTGATGGAAATTGAACCAAAGTGTAAATGATGGTAGTGTGTACAAGACATCACAAATCAGAGAAAACTTTTATGTCCTTTTAAAGCAGAGTGACAGCCATACTATGAAACGGCTGAAGAATTGCCTAAAAATGATCTCCGCATACATCTTTTGCCACGCAAAAAGGAGCTCATGTGGCTGCCACCCACCGACAGATCATTTTTTTTTTGTTCACTGGCTGCGTGCATTTTTGAGATTTTCCGTGTAGACGCAAGCTCACGACCCAAGACCTGTCTCTTTGAACCCACTGGACTATGGATGGGCCGATGAGATACGTGGGGGAGCAAAAGCAGTGGCAACTGATGGGCCATATTTTTCCAGACAGTGTGGTCGGTGTTTTTGTGCCTGCAAGAAATCTTGCAGAAAAAATGCTCATGTGCTGTAACCAAGAGATCTCGTGATTTACAATGCGCATCCGGGGGGAAATGTGTCAATGTCATTGTAATAGACGAGGAAGAAGAGGATTTCGAAGCCTAACTCATTTGTGATTAAATATGAAAGTTGACAGGACCAACTTTTGCAAATATGGTTTTAATAAATGTACTCTTTCACCGTAAATAAACATTATTCTTAGTCAGAGTTGGAATCACCGTTGCTGTTTAGCTGATAATAGTTTTCGATCCGCTTTAGAAAAATGAAATGGAAAGCCAAGACATCCGAATTTGAGTGTTGGTGCGTAACATCTTTAGCACATGTCTGATCCCAGTATCCCGCCCAGATTCGAAATCAGCGTGGTCGATTTACCTAGTATCCGTCGTCGGATCAGCTGCCCCCGACGGGAAAGCTACTTTTCACATTTTGATACTTGGGCCCCAGACTACGGAATTTTTCTTTTTTAAGGAATTCTGTCGTTTGGATATTTTCGCGGGAGGAGGCATTCAGTTGGGTGCCAAGACCAAGTCGTTAAAGGACACCTGAATGAAGAGTAACAAGTATCATCCCTATCTGTATGACTTCCGTTAACATTGCCTGCAGAAAACCCAATCCAAATACGAAATAGTGTTCCAAGCTATGATTTTTGCTCCATTTTGCATCTGTCCATATTTCAGTACCGAACAATTTTAGAAATGAACAAATGTCTCCAATCAACCCTTCTTCTGGAAGTTAAGGCAAGTTAAGCCCACAGGTATATCTAGAAGAAATTCCTCGGCCAGCGGTGTACAAGATTTGAATGAGTTGCGCTTTTTGGGATCCCAAAACGTAAGTGGAGGGATACCACTTACGTTGTTGTAGTTGTAACCTGACAAGATCATTTGGGCGCCGGAGTACATCACCAAGCCAACGCAGGGCGACGGGTTTTGACGACGGGATGGAACGGAGGCATGAGTTGCTTTTTGGGATCCCAAAACGTAAGTGGAGGGATACCGATGACATCGCAAAAGTTGTCCGTCTGTCCGTCTGTAAGCACGATAACTCTCGAAGGGAATGATATATTTTGATGAAACTTGGTGTGAGGATTCGTTGCGTCGTAGGACCAGTCAAGTTCGTAGATGGGCTTTGTAGCCCTACATTTAGGGGTGGGGGAGGGGGTTCAAATTAATGAGCAAACAAAATATTTTGAAACAGCTAATTTGATAGTCGATTATAGGGTAAGAAGATATGCTGAACGCGATGGTGAAAACCATTTTGTCATCGGACAAGAAGTTCGCCCGGAATCCGGCCAAAACCGGAAAGTTTGTTAAAAGTAAATTTTTTATTTGAAGTTGATTAAATGTTCGATTTAGGTGTAGGAAGAGATGCTGAGGACGATGGTGAAAACCATTTTCTCGACGGACAAGTAGCTCACCCGGAATCCGGCCCAAACCGGAAAGTTTGTTAAAATTAAAAGTTTTATTTGGAGTTGATTAGATGTTCGATTTAGGGCAAGAAGACATGATGAACATTTGTGTGAAAAAATTTCTGCCTGGAAATGTAGTTCCCCCGAATCCGGCCAAAACCGGAAAATTGTTAGAAGCTTAAGTTTTATTCCTAGTTGATTAGATAACCGATTTAAGGGTAAGAAGAGATGCTGAATCCGTGTTTGACAATAATATTTTACCCGGAAATTTAGTTCGACCGGAATCCGGCTGGAGTCGGAAAATTTGTTATAACTTAAATTTGTATCTGAAGTTGATTAGATGTTCATTATTGGGGAAAGAAGATACCCTGAGTTCGTTTTTTAGTTTTCTTTTTTCCCCGGACAAGTAGTTCTGGAGTTCGGCTGAAACCAGGAAATTGGCAGAAGTGGCAGGAAGTTTTTGTCAAAAGAGATATAACTCTTTTAGGTAAACACACATGCTGAATCCATATCTGAACTTGATTTTCTCAGATGACTAGCTATTTGGCCTTAATCTGTTTCTGAATTTTAATTGTAAAAATGTTCAAGGAGTCTGGCCATGACTGGATCTGGCTAAGACAAGACCCAGTTGTCTGGATCAGATATTGAAATTTTGAGATCCCATCGAAACCTTTGGTCTTGTTGTCTTGGAGTCCGCATGTGCAAACCTCCAGCAACGAACATCCCTATTTTGAAAACGTCACGCTCAGGAGAAGAATGCTCTCCGTGGCCATGTCTGTAAATGCATTCTCCATGATGTGTTCAAGTATGGTTTCATTGGTCAGGTGTCCTTAACAGTGACCCAATCTTGGCCATCAGTTCTGTACGTTTGAAGGAATTAAGGTACGGTCAGTGGCAGCGGTTTTGTCAAAAAGAGATATTTCCAAATATTAATTAGCAAGATCTTTAAAAGCAGCTAAAAAGACAACATACCAAACTTCTTATTAGGCTTTGCCGAAATAACCAGCGACCTTTCACCACAATTGTTTGTATTTTACATCCATTTCATTTACGCGTCATAATTTAAACAGTGGCCCTTCAAAGTCAGATTTCTGGTGTGTTTCTAGTATATCGCGACATGTTTACCTAAATTAATGCTTTAATGCCTTAATTTAATGCCCTAATCGTTCCATATATTCTTATTGCTGAGACATTCAATTCCGATGTCATTTCTATCCATCCTAATGGCACTACACCGCTTTCTGCACTTACCATGTCTGAGTCTTTTCGAAGCGGATCGGGCCAGGGTTGGTCACCAAAAGTATCTTCGTACACCCTGGAAAGTAACCCAAAAGTATCTCAAAGTAACCCAATGTAACCTAATGTAACCCAATGTAACCCAGTGCAATGTAACCCAATGTAACCAAAAGTAACCCTGAGTAACCCAAAGTATCCTGAAGTAACTCGTCCACCCTGGTTCTTGGTGACCAACCCTGGGGATCGGGATCACACTATTATTAGTTCACCGGAACTCACTGGTGCGAAAGATTGTCTAGGAACTTTCTCCGTCTGTCACGTCAAAGCTAACGGGGCCGTGCGCGGCTAAATCACCGCGACGGTTTTGCAATTAAAAAAACAAACGAATAGCCCAACATAGTTTCAAAGGAGCCAGGTACGTTAATGTATGGAACAAAAACTGTATCTACTCGACTTGTGCTTTAACGCTGCCCATTCAAGCTGCACTGTCAGAAGTTTTATAACAGATAACACAAGGATGCGCAGTTTCAACAGACAACACTTGTGATTTAATCCGTTGTGATTTCGCAACAGCCGAAAATGCTCACTTTTCCGATATCATGACAGCCAACAAAAAGTCAGCAGATGCTTTTCGGCGTTTTTTTTGCACTTCCTGGCGATGCTTGTTATCAGTGTGGTAACAAATACTTCAAATTTTTACTTAAGTATTAAGTACATCCAAATTGTTTACTTAAGTATCAAGCATTAAGTACCAGACCACAATTGTACTTAAGTAGTACTTGAGTTTTAAGTACAGAACTTGTACAAGTAGTAGGCTACTTCAAGTACTACTTAAGTACAACTCTATTAGCACTATTTCTAGCTCAGTCATATTCAGTCGTATAATGAAAAGTAAATAAAAATCATAAAATAAAGGCATTTGGTAAACACCACGAAAGACAGTAGAGCTACGCTTCTTTGAACGTCAGTTTGTTTTGAACAGTGCCACTTGTATCCACTTGACGACAGTCAGCTACCAGTCTACCATAGTGACTAATTGCGGGCTTCTAAGTTCCTGAACGGTTGGTTTCTTCTTTTTCCATTTCGTGCGAAATGCACTGTTTTAGGCCAAGAACCGTTCAAAGAAGTGTCCCTCGCTTAAGACTAATGATTTGTCTTCTGGTGAAGATGCTATTTTCTTTCAGCACTGTTAATCACATTATTTTGCATAAATACTAATTTGCAACCCATTTATAAGTATTTGCCAAATCTGAAATCGAACTACTTTTGAATCTTGAAATTCCCTTTTGTGGACAATCTTTTTCCGTAAAAAAAAAAAACATTCCATCGAAGCGGATTGTACTTGGAAGAGTACTAGAAAGTACTTAAGAATTTGTTGGTACTTGAGAGCTTCAAGTACCTATTTATTTTACTTAAGTATTAAGTACTCCAGGAAAAATGTACTTAAGTAAAACTCAAGTACCTTGATTTTGTACTTAAGTAGTACTTGAAATACAAGTACTTGAAGTACTTCCCAACACTGCTTGTTATACATAACATTTAATGCATAACGTTTCCAAAATAAAAAAGATTACATAACAAGTGTTGTCTGTTGAAACTGCGAATCCTTGTGTTATTTGTTATGAAACTTCTGACGGTGTGGTTCTCGCTCATAAGCTGATAAACTGTCTCGCAGAACAAACCCGACTTAACCATTCTTTGGACTGCGCCGAGCCGAGTTTGCCGGTCAACTTCGTCAAAAGCTTAGTTTTTCTGGCTTGAGCCTTAAGAGGATCATTGTCAAGAGTGGTCGAAATATCGCTAGAGCAAATGTCAGCTGACTAATCAGCTTACCGTAATCAAATATGATTAGCATTCAGCCTTGGCTGAAGGAATACTTTCTCATAATATGCGTGCTTGGTTCATTAAAGGAATTACCACATCGCCCTGCAACTTTTATTCATAAGAACAATCTTCGACAAGAACAAAACCCGACTTAACCATTATTTTGCTGCGCCAAGCCGAGTTTGCCAGTCAACTTCGTCTTCTGGCTTTTAGCTATTAGGATTGAACTTGACTGATTGAAAACAGATTCGTTTTTCTGGCTTGAACCTTAAGAGGACCGTTGCCAAGTATGGCCGAAGTATCGCTAGAAGAAATATCAGCTGACTCATCAGCTTACCGCAGTCAGATATGATTCGCACTCAGCTTTCGCTAAAGGAATACTTTCTCATCATAAGTGCTTGGTTCGTTACAAGAGTTACCACATAGCCCTGCAACTTTTATTTATCAGCACAATCCTCACTTCCGCTTTCTGACAACCGCTTTTAGCAAGCGTAGAAAGATCGACCGAATCCTGTATCCAGAGTCTATTTCTGTTCCAGGATGAAACCTGCGTCATACCGGAAAACTTTGGCAGATTAGCCGTATACGAGGAGCTGGTTTCATCTCAGGTCCAATCTCAACAAATTCGCTGGAATACCATCCACGATGGGTTTTTTTTTTGCAACTGAAGAATTACGAGGACTATGGCATGTGACTGTGGACTGAATAATTGAGGTTGAAGCGTGACGTCAAGCTCACGTGACGTTGGAGACCGAGAAAGATTGCGGCCGTTTCAATAAACCTTACAAGGGAGCAAAGGTCAATTTTGGGTCCCCATCCCAGGTCGTGAGTAATCACGACTCTAAATTTAACTTCTGTTTCTTGGATAAATTTAAAGCACACCTTAAACTATTTACTGTTTACGTTCCTATATTAAACAAGAGCTACGAGCTCATATGGCACTTGTTACGAGTAGGCACGGCTCGGTTATGTCAATGATATATCTAGTGTTTGCTAGGTGTCTTCCCACCAAGTTTCATCTCGATCCCTCCACTCATAGCGTTTTCCAATATTCCGGTTCTCCCCTCCAGCTCCCCCCAAAAGTCACCGGATCCGGTCCGGATTTTAAGTGGGTCGTCTGAGGCATGAGGTCTTTCCAAATATCAAGTTTCATCGAGATCCGGTCACCCGTTCAAAAGTTATAAATACCTCAAGATTCCGGATTCCCCCTCCCTCCACTCCCCCAAGAGTGCCCGAATCGGCTCGGTCATGTCAATGATGTATCTAGTGTTTGCTAGGTGTCTTCCCACCAAGTTTCATCTCGATCCCTCCACTCATAGCGTTTCCCAAGATTTCCCGTTAACCCCTCCAGCTCCCCCAAAAGTCACCGGATCCGGTCCGGATTTTAAGTGGGTCGTCTGAGGCATGAGGCCTTTCCAAATATCAAGTTCCATCGAGATCCGATCACCCGTTCAAAAGTTATAAATACCTCAAGATTCCGGATTCCCCCTCCCTCCACTCCCCCCACAGTGCCCGAATTGGCTCGGTTATGTCAATGATGTATCTTCACACCAAGTTTCATCTCGATCCCTCCACTCACAGTGTTTCCCAAGATTTCCGGTTGCCCCCTCCAGCTCCCCCCAAAAGTCACCGGATCCGGTCCGGATTTTAAGTGGGTCGTCTGAGGCATGAGGTCGTTCCAAATATCAAGTTTCATCGAGATCCGGTCACCCGTTAAAAAGTTATAAATACCTCAAGATTCCGGATTCCCCTCCCTCCACTCCCCCGACAGTGCCCGAATCGGCTCGGTCATGTCAATGATGTATCTAGTGTTTACTAGGTGTCTTCCCACCAAGTTTCATCTCGACCCCTCCACTCATAGCGTTTCCCAAGATTTCCGGTTACCTCCTCCAGCTCCCCCCAAAAGTCACCGGATCAGGTCCGGATTTTAAGTGAGTCGTCTGAGGCATGAGGTCTTTCCAAATATCAAGTTCCATCGAGATCCGATCACCCGTCCAAAAGTTAGAAATACCTCAAGATTCCGGATTCCCCCTCCCTCCACTCCCCCCCCCCCCCCCACAGTACCCGAATCGGCTCGGTTATGTCAGTGATGTATCTAGTGTTTGCTAGGTGTCTTCCCACCAAGTTTCATCTCGATCCCTCCACTCATAGCGTTTCCCAAGATTTCCGGTTGCCCCCTCCAGCTCCCCCCAAAAGTCACCGGATCCGGTACGGATTTTAAGTACGTCGTCTGAGGCGTGAGGTCTTTCCAAATATCAAGTTCCATCGACATCCGATCACCCGTTCAAAAGTTATAAATACCTCAAGGTTCCGGATTCCCCCTCCCTCCACTCCCCCCACAGTGCCCGAATCGGCTCGGTTATGTGAATGATGTATCTAGTGTTTGCTAGGTGTCTTCCCGCCAAGTTTCATCTCGATCTCTCCACTCATAGTGTTTCCCAAGATTTCCGGTTGCCCCCTCCAGCTCCCCCCAAAAGTCACCGGATCCGCTCCGGATTTTAAGTTGGTCGTCTGAGGCATGAGGTCGTTCCAAATATCAAGTTTCATCAAGATCCGATCACCCGTTCAAAAGTTATAAATACCTCAAGATTCCGGATTCCCCCTCCCTCCACTCCCCCCCCCACAGTACCCGAATCGGCTCGGTTATGTCAATGATGTATCTAGTGTTTGCTAGGTGTCTTCCCACCAAGTTTCATCTCGATCCCTCCACTCATAGCGTTTCCCAAGATTTCCGGTTGCCCCCTCCGGCTCCCCTCAAAAGTCACCGGATCCGGTCCGGATTTTAAGTACGTCGTCTGAGGCATGAGGTCTTTCCAAATATCAAGTTCCATCGAGATCCGATCACCCGTTCAAAAGTTATAAATACCTCAAGGTTCCGGATTCCCCCTCCCTCCACTCCCCCCCACAGTGCCCGAATCGGCTCGGTTATGTCAATGATGTATCTAGTGTTTGCTAGGTGTCTTCCCACCAAGTTTCATCTCGATCCCTCCACTCATAGCGTTTCCCAAGATTTCCGGTTGCCCCCTCCAGCTCCCCCCAAAAGTCACCGGATCCGGTCCGAATTTTAAGAGAGTTGTCTGAGGCATGAGGTCGTTCCAAATATCAAGTTTCATCGAGATCCGATCACCCGTTCAAAAGTTAAAAATACCTCAAGATTCCGGATTCCCCCTCCCTCCACTCCCCCCACGGTGCTCGGATCGGGGAAGTGACTATTTCCAACTTAATCATTTGGGGTCCCTGATACGCTTGCCAAGTTTTATCGTCCTAGCTTATCTGGAAGTGCCCGAACTAGCAAAACCTGGACAGACCGACAGACCGACAGACCGACGGACGGACAGAAATTGCGATCGCTATATGGCACTTGGCCGAAGGGCAAGTGCCATAAAAATATCTGAATACTGTTAAACTAGGCTCTGCTTTTAACAAAGTTTCCACGGCTTTGGCTGTTTTAAGCTTTTTCCTAGGCCCATTGACTTCCAGCAAAAAAACTCGGCAAAATTCAGATAACCGGTTTTGCGCATCGAGAACACTCGTCGGGAGCATAATGCGCATAGAAAACAGTGAACCGTGGCAAATGCAAAGATTAGTGGAGTGTCATTACCGGTTTTAGAATGTAACGCTTGAAATGTCGGTCTCCAGGTTTAACAATTAGTGAATGCCATTACGAAAGCAAGTCGCATCGGCATTACCGGAACGACGGTTTTTGTGTATCTCCGAATTTTAAAGGGGTGGTCCCTCCTCCCCATCACAGATGGTGCCTCTGGATGCTAACACAAGAACCAATGACCTATTATTATCCTACTCATAATGTTATTCGACTAGTACTACGTACACGATCACTCAATTCATTCTTATTTTCGAAACTTATAGGCCCCATTTTGCTTATCCTGCCTTTCATATTATCCCAAGCTCTCTTAATGGGATTATACGATTCTGACGTTCTCGCCTTTCACACTTGTTTCGTTTTATACCTATGACTTTTTAGCGCTTTTATGGCCTAGCCGAGTTTTGACAGTCATGCAACGCAAACTTCGCCGAAAGCTTCAAGGTCTGTCATCGACTCTTTCACAAACAAGGACAGAAGAAGCTTCGAAGTATTATTTTTGATTTCGGAAGACATCATATTAGTTCATCCTGATGTTTTAGACTTGTTTTGTTTTGCTTGGTTTTCCTACTTTTTAACCAAGGCGAGTTCAGCTTTCAAATATTTTGTGTCTAGCTGCCACGTCGGAGAGAGAGAAGGCCGGATAGAGTGGACAAGCTCTAACACGAAGATTGCTGATTTCTCGTGGAAACTAATGGCATCTTTGAAAGCTATATTCAAATAGTGTATACAACGGATACGTCAGCTACGATTCTGCGAAGAAAAGTCTACTTGGGCTCAAAGTACATTTATCTTTGAAAGCGATATTTCTTAACATCACATCGTGAAAAGATCATTTTCAGTAAGAGTTATGCTTTAAGGAAATTTGCTATCCCTCCTATCCCAGACCTATCGGCCTCTCCATCAATTGTTTCCTCCAAACTGCAAAGTGTGGACGCTCTGTAAATGTTCCTAATCTGGCATTTGAAGCCAAGTGACGAGAATCGATAAAAGAAGAAGCTGTAAAAACGTTACTGTGGTCAGGAATCCTACAGTAGCGGAAAGAAGAACCAAGATCTATTTCGAGATATTCTATTTATAAACCAATCATTTTGTACGATCGTGAGAGGCTGTCGAGCTAGAAACAAATCATACATTTTTGGGCATGGTGTCTTCAGGGCATGCCCAACCTATGAGAACCGGTATGAGTTGGGGCAAAATGTGTCTGAAGGGCAAATTTCCATTCTGATTCCCAATTCAACAGATTTTTCTGGAGACACTGTGACCTTGCTGTAGGTCATTGTGCCCTAATGTATGAAGTATAAGCACCAGTGCTCATACGTTGGGGCATACCTTGACGTTAGAGCACCATGCCTAAAAAGTGAGGATTTCTGTATGACTGGACCAACTCGCATTGTTTCCAGCTCAGGGATAATATTTGAGCTTGAGCGGCTAACCTACACTGTAAAATGTCTCTCCTACATCGGGCTTTTAGTAATTACGAATCAGCGATTTCGGAGATTTTTATTCCGAGTTCGGACGGTTAGATCCGATGGAGGATTAAACGCTAGAATGCAAAATATTGTAGATCACGTTACCTGAAAGCGGAGAGTTTTTCGCAGTGTACTGACTAACCAGAGATTGTATGGTAATTTGCTATTGAATTTTCTGCTGTGGTCTTTCATTCCCAGGCTGTTTTCAGCCCGGGTCAAATGTGTGGGGCCCAACATCTACCAGTCGCTTGTTGGATACCCTTAACATCACCCGTCCATTCAGTCTGATTGGAACGATGTCTGGGCAGCGCCAGAAAAGCAAGACCACTGGTGACTCTTATTGCGAACACACGATCAGGACTTCCCGGCTGAAATGTCTGCACATTCATCATCAAGTTGAAAATTCTCCACTTTCCATGTGGAATTAATCCTTGTGCCAAAACATCGGGGTAGGATTTCCCGCCCACAACCACCCGACCCTGACCGTCTGTTTACGGCATAAGAGGTAACGTTCATGGTAAAATTCAGCAGACAGAGGTTAGTGTTGGTGTTGGGTGATATTCAATATCGATATATCGATACATCGGATATCGGAACGTAAATGTCGATATCAAAAACGATAATTGCAATTTCTAATTATTGTAAATAATCCAACATTAGTTACACTTATAAATCCGAAACTGGATCGATATGTTTTTCGTAACTCAGTTATTATTTATTCGAAGTTTGAGATGACGCAAGATGTTTTTACGATAATTTTCGTTCTGCGAAAGATACGTAGACAAAGGCTAAACATGGCACCGAAATTTCAATATAATTTACCGAATATCGAACGTAAAATATCAATGCATCGAAAAATAGAAATATTGCCCAACATCTATCTCCTATGGCGTAGTGTCAGTTTAGCGTCAAAGAGTGGCGTGAAGGAGTTAAACAAGACCAGGGTTCAAGGAGAATGTAATAGAGACCAGCAGCACGCGGATTCGTGAGCGATGGTCGGACAATCATGGGCTCTTGCTTCAGTTATCATGAAGCTACATCTCAGAGCTACACCGACTAATCCGAACTCCTGGCCTATTTTTAGCTTCAAATTAAGTCACGGACAACCACCTCAACTGTGAGTAAATAGCCAGTGCTGTTGACAAAAGAACGTCCTTCCACGTGCCAGAACTTCGGGGAAAAAATACTCTCCAAGTATCCGGGGGGAATTCGAGTATGCGAAATGAAAGCCAAAGGAAACGTTAGCCAAAAACAAATCTGAATCACGGGACTGAACAATAGCAAGCCAAGAGCATCTCGAAAACCGTAGGAAAACTATGACAGTAGAAAATGTCACTTATGATGGTTATTGAACTTTTCGACGGTGCAGTTTTTCACTCAAATCTTCTTAGAAACCGATAATGGAATCCTTTTTTCACAGCAGCTGGATGAAAACGGCACTCTCCATAGTTCAAGGAGTCAAATCGCAATCTGCAATTACTATAATCACCCCCTTCGAAGTCGCTAGTTGTAGCCAGGACTCGGTCCATGGACTCATCTAGTGGCGCGATTCGGAGGCATCCGACAAAAAGAAAACCATTAACCTGGTTTATAAAGAAAAGTCATAAAATGCAGCTGAATTTATTTCTTTCAACAATTCGTGGTCGGATTTTTCTGTCATTTCTGTTTAAAAATCACCATATTTTCAACATAAATAGGTGTGTCAGCCAGTCTACCACAAAGCCCTGACTTTTGGATACCCTATGCCAAACGCTGGGTATATCTAGCATTTAGCATAGCCTATGCCTAATGCTGGATACCCTATGCCAAACGCTGGATACTTGTTGGTAACCTAACCCTGACCTACCTCAACATAAAGGAGTTCTGATTGGTTGATTTTTTAGCTTCACTCAAATCATCAATATTTTACTGGGTTACACTATCCACCAAGCTGACTTTGAAACATTTATTCAAACATGAATGATGAAAAACAGCTATGATGAAAAATCATAGCTGACGTATCCGTTGCAAACATTGTTTGAATAAATACTATCCAGCACCTGGCATAGTGTATCCAGCGTTAGGCATAGGGTATGCCAAAGCTAGACATATCCAGCGTTTGGCATAGGGTATCCAAAAGTCAGGGGTTTCTGGTTGACTGGTGTCCCCTGAGCTAGTCAATACAATTCGACCTATTGGATAACTAATGAGCGGAAGAGGAAAAAGGGCGAATTTGATTTTCTGCTTTTGTGAAAAATGCTGGGCCAGTGTTAGGATCTTGCAGAATGAACATGTACACACTTAGTCCTTAAACCCAAGCTGAGAGCGAACCATAGTTGCAAAATTCAGTTTCCATCTCAAGCCTGAAGAGAACCCTGGCCACGAAGGGCCGAAATATCGCTCTAATGAACTCAGCAGACTTACCCGTTTAGCAATGCAACTATGAACTACGTACCTATATATAACTATATATGAACTAAATACTGGCAATGAGTTTTCCCCATATCCCGCTAATTCTTCTACCCAATTTCTACGTAGTTTCATCCCATCATTTATTTCTGGTCATTTCTTGTAAGTGTATTAGTTAATTTGTTTCTTGTGTGTCTGTGTATTTTGTAAATTTGTATGTTTACAAAATTACGTTTTCTTTCTTTTTTTTTCATGTACTTTATTGTATATTTAGTAGGCTAATTTGTGTTTAACGGTCAGCTGTTTATTAGTATGTAAGTGAGTGTGAGTTTGACTGACATGTTGTTGTTCCTTTTTATACATTACTCTTCAGTTTTGAAGGATTCAAATAAATAATAATAATAATAATAAAATTCCTCTTCTAGCTTTTAGCTATTCGGATTAAACTTGATTGATTGATTGATGAACATGTACAGTTGAGTTCTAATATAATTCCTACTGATTTGCTCTGGTTTCGTCCCTATTTTGCACCATATCAACCAAATTCTTTACTAACGTCCAAAGAAACATGGCAGAATGCTTCAGAATGTTTGTTTTTTGTCTTGGATGCAGAGATGAGCGAATCCGGATTCGGATTCGAATAAAGGATTCGTCCTTTTGGCCGGATTCCAATCTTCTGCTTGTCCCGCTGGATTCGGACTTGGATTCTAAACCCACAATCTTACGAATCCGCCCAAATTTCTAGTCTTCATCCTTCCAGTTTTCGTCTTCCCGATTTTACATAGCGCGCTTAGGCAATCCATCTTTTTGGTTTCCACCACCAACAATCCCCAGTAATTAATCACCTTATTTGATTACCTCAGATATCAGTGCTTTTTTGTCACCTCTGATATTTAAGCTATAACCTGCGTAGCCTCCATGATTTGATTTTTGTTAAGGTCGGATTCCAATCTGGATTCGAATCCTCAGCATGAACGGATGGATTCGGAATCGGATTCGTACGTAGCCCTGGATTCGGATTCGAATCCTTTCATGGTCGTATTCGCCCATCTCTGCTTGGAGGAACTTGGTAGGTCGACAGGGCTAACTAGGACTGCTTTTCTGTAGAAATGGATCTTCCAACTTTTTGCACACGGCGCGCACAGTTTTCAAATACTTTCAATCAAGCTTTCCCTTCGGAGAGATGAAAGTCTAAACAGAGCCAACAAGAAGAACAACAACATCGTTGTTTTCACCGAAAGTTATTGGTATTTTCGAAGAAACGATATTTCTGAACCATTTTATAGTGAGAGATCATTTCCAGTAGGAACTATTTACCTTGCGCGGAGCTTTCCAGTAGCCTTCATGAAAAAACTTCCCGGAATCTAGCAGAAGAATATAGGACAGCAGCTTAGGCCTGAAGAGACTAGATTAGTCTGATTTCAAAACTGAATGCAACACGTTAATCTCAATTCTCAATCCAAGCTGCAAAGGTTACCAAAGCGCGAAAACCGCTGCTGAGAGTATGTAACTTTCCGTACAGCGCGACAAAACAAGCCCGCGAAAACCTTCTTATATCGCGCGCAGTGCAGGCTTGCCACTTCTCTCTGATGGAACCTGCAACCTGAATAACCTGTGACATTGTGCACCTACGAAACTCAGTCCTTTTTACTACACTAAAAAAATCTTGCAGTATTTGCTACTGGATTAATCTTGTCTCTAAAAAGATCTAATCTTATCTCTAATTCGAATTAATATCATCTCAGTAGAGTAAGCTTAATCCCAGTAGCAAGCACTGCAGTTAACTTTAGTTCTTACTCGGATAAACTTTTTACAGTGTAAGTAACGAGAAAACTTCGAATTGTATGCATCAAGTTTTTTGCTTCATTTTCAAAATCGGCGACAAATCGCAGAATTCTGCGACCAGCGGCAACAGTAGTGCAGTGAAGAGCTTCGCGGCTCCTCTCTCAACTGTCGTTAGTCTATCTGTAACCCAAGGTCCTTAAACTAGCGATTCGAATTTGACGACGTATGTGCGTGTATTTCACAAAATTATCACAAACATCTCTGTTTGGAACCATCGTAGAGGTTCATAGTTCCGGAATACGGTACACCGCGGAACTGTCCGATCCGGAAATCAGCACTGTCACGGTCACCAATAACAAAATATGGTACACTTGCATAAAGCTCTGAAATTCGGGAAACGAACCATAATGTCCATAATACAATTAACGACACAGCCCCCTAGATCATCTAAAACTGGTGAACCCAAAACACTACTGGCAGCGTTTTAGCATCCCAAAACGTATAAATACTCGGTCAATCAGACTGAGACATTACCTGAACCACAAGTACTACATAACTTCCTTCAGCCCAAACTAACTCTTACGGACTTTTTTTTTTTAAATCCAGAAAGATGATCACTTACGGGTAGTAGATAATTCTGGATTCTCCGCCCCCACCATCAACTGGTTCAGATAGTGTCCCTCAGAATCTAAGATACTCCATTTACCAAGAAATTAGTCCTAATGACACCTGGAACTATCTGCTCCTGACGTCACTTGTTCCCTCAGGGACGACGACCTCGATTCCATCCATTTCCTTCGTTAACTTCACTTGACAGCCAAGTCGTGATCTGGAATATTGAACCATGATCAGATATGCCGGGCTGAATGAAGAATACCACTAAGGAATAAGACAGATCTTCCTCGTGTTGGCGAGATCATTAGGTGAGAAAGACTATTTATATCTATCTTCACCAATATGTGGTAAGTCTTGAGTTGCGATTTCAGCAATGAGTGTGTTGAACTCGAATCCTAACACGTTGCGGTGTCACCCGTTTTCAGCGCCCGTGTTTTGTATAAGAGTACCCGGCACAGGATTTGATACTCTACCGAGTCCGTTTGTGTTTGGATTCGGTGCTGAACTCGAAAGAAACACGGGAGCTACAACACGCTTGAAGACGTAGAACACGGAACCCGTGTTAGGCGCACTGGATGCGCTCCGTAAAAAGGACTTGTGGCGAACACGGGTTGCGAATCGCGAGCCTAAAAACACAACTTTGAATTGTCACCGTCCCACGAGCTTTTCAAGAAGTCGCGTGGCAAGTCAGGGTACAAATCCATCATGTAAGGACTTCGTTTTTTTCCAACTGAGTTCTTTGAGAACGACGATTGACTATGTCATAGATACGTCAGAACGGCCAAACTCAGAGACACATTCTTCTCCAAGTCATTAGTTGCGTTCTTGATCGGAATTCTCCTTGCAATTCTCCTATTTAGCATTTTTTGACTATTCAGATGAAGCGAATTCTCTTTTTCTTGCGTTTTTGTCAGAATCGAGAGCGGTGAAAGCCTCGCGATTCTGCAGAATCGAGAAGTTGCTCCGATGGTGAATTCTCGATTCTCCTCTCTCCGTTTTCCTCCCTGATTGGTCAACAGAGTGCGGGTATTAAATGTATTAAAGGTGCATAAACACGTATTCCGGGTTGCGGACGAGCTGCCAAATTAGTGTTTTTTTGTCAAAAGTGAGAACGGAGAAGCCAGAGGAGCAAAAACGGTAATTTGTACGAACATTCAGAAGCGAGAACGGAGAAGTGAGAATTCAGAACATACAGTTATAAGAACATACAGAATGCGTTCCACATACGATAATTCGAGAGTTTGCTAGTATTCCAAGAGCTGGGCAAGGATCTAAATTCAGCGTTCACCTGCATTCCAGAGCAATAAAAATGCAAAAACAGACTGGCATCGATTTCTCAGTTCTCCCTACGTGATTATTTTCAAAATTGGCATCCATTTCCGGAAATCGTTCAGTATACAGGCCTGCCACGCGAACTTCCACTCAATGCGCTCGCAGTTGTTTATGTCGTTCGACGAAATTCAGGAGCCGAGCTTTCGCAGATAAACGGAGAAAGACCCGTTGCCTAGTCAAGCACAGATGCCTAGGCACTGAGTTCGGTCCAAAATCTGTGCCTAGGTATGGGTGTGCACGGTGACGCTAGGCAGTAGGCATCTCTGCTTGACTATAAGCATGCTTGTGAACGGAGCTTAAACGATCCTTAGAGAAACTCCGGCACCAGATTGAGTCGTCCTTTCTTTCTCTTCAGCCCTTTTTTTTTCTTCTTCTCAATAGCTGCTCAACCCAGGAGTCAGGGCCGTATCCAGGGGGGGGGGGGTACGGGAGTTCACCCTCAACCAAACATACAAAAATAACCGTTTTTCCTAGGCTTTAACCTCTGAGCTACGTCTTTTTTGTACTAATTGGTCCGACCCGCGGCCCCACCCCAAATAAATTCCTGGATACATATCTGCCTGCAGGTATTTTCATCCCAGCTAACCATCTTCTTAACCTTTGCTCCTCGGTGAAGGGCGAAATTAGGGTGGTAATACAAGTGTGACGAGTCTGACAATAACTCCAAAAATACATTCTTCATCAATTTTATTCAATTAGATGCTTGCATTACTTTCTTCCATATAAGTAGCCTACATGCCTAATACTGCAAAGAAACGACTCAACTCTTCCGTATGGAATTGATGATGGTGCCGAAAATCCTGGCAAGAATTCTGGTCCGCGAAAACCCAAATGATCTGTCCAAGGCATAAGCCCCAAATACGGAACCGACGCCATCAACAGTATAAGAGCTGGTGGCTCTTGATCATACCAGTTAAGTTAAAATGTATTTATTGGTTACAGGTGCGCGCGGTTGTACCATTCTTGGAGGATGTCTTTGTGGCTTTCGAAAAAGAGGCGCATTTGCATGCCTATTGTGTCACTAGGCTACCCGGGGTTCCATCCGTGTTCTTTTTTTAATGTGAGGAGAGTTCTCAGGTACGACGCAGTTCTTCCAGGGTGACGTGAAGAAATAACGTGCTGATCTGTTCGTAGTTTCCTCACTCTTTCATTTTTTACGTAGCATTTTTTGGCTTTAATATACACTACTGTCATTAATATTATAGCGTTTGCCCTAAATTTCTAGAAACGAAATAATCACGAGAGACCACGATTATGGCTAACTGCAAAAAAAAAAAAAATATTTAGGAAATCGTTGGTGACAGTGGCGGGATCTCCAAGACAAACCAGACCCTTCGGCATTCCCACATGCAACAGCTCCCAACAACGCGTCTGAAAACCCCAGAAAATACACCACATTTTTTTTGCCGAAAATGCAAGGATTATCAATAAAACTCTTCCACTTTTACAGTGATGCGCCAAAATTCTCCACAGACTTTTTCCTTGATCGTACATAATTCACAGTGTCCATGGCCTGTGTGAATCATACGAGAAAAACAGACTTGGATCGAATTCCACGTCAAGACCAAAGGTTTTGATGGGATCCCAAAAGTTCAATATTTGATCCAGACAATTGGGTCTTCTCTTTTCCAGACTCCTTGAAGATTTCTACTCGTAAAAATAGAAACAGATTAAGGCCAAATAGCTAATGATCTCAGAAAACCAAGTTCAGAGTGGATTTAGCATGTGTGTTTACCCCTGTAAGTCACATCTATTTCGACGAAACAGATCGAAAACTTCCTGCCTTACTTCCGCCAATTATCTGGTTTCAGCGGAATTCCGGAACTACCTGTCCGGAGAAACAATAAAGATCAAAAACGAATTCAGCGTATCTCCTTACCCCGACTTCAAATAAAAATTGACTTATGACAAATTTTCCGGTTTCAGCCGGGTTACGGGCGAACTATGTGTCCAGGTAAAAAATCATTGTCATATACGGATTCAACATCTCCTCTTACCCCTAAATCGGACATCTAATCAACTACAAATACAACTTTTGCTTTTGACAAATTTTCCGGTTTTGGTCGGATTCCCGGCGAACTACTTGTCCGGGTAGAAAATTATTTTCCCATCAGTGTTCAGCATGTCTTTTTACCCCCAAAATCGACATCTAATCAACTTCAAGTAAAACTTTTACTTTAACAAACTTTTCGGTTTTGGCCGGATTCCGGGCGAACTACTTGTCCGGCGACAAAATGGTTTTTATAGTCGTGTTCAGCATGTCTTCTTACCCCTGACTATCTCATTAGATGTTTCAAATTTTGCCCCTTAATTTGAACCCCCTCCCCTACCCCTAAATGCAGGGCTTTCCCTTGACACAAAGGATCCTCACACCAAGTATCATCGAAATATCTTATTCCCTTCGAGATTTACCGTTTTTATAGACTGACAGACGGA
Source organism: Branchinecta lynchi (assembly GCA_023053575.1). Classification (NCBI taxonomy): domain Eukaryota; kingdom Metazoa; phylum Arthropoda; class Branchiopoda; order Anostraca; family Branchinectidae; genus Branchinecta; species Branchinecta lynchi. Next base: position 9,981,394 of record JAKZAP010000008.1, read on the forward strand.
CAACTTTGGCGATGTCATAGGTCCCACTTAAGTTTTGGGATCCCAAAAACTGACACTAAAGTTATACTCAAACAGTATATTAAGTTTAAAATTAAAAAATAAAAATATATCACAATAATGGAAATACCCAGTTTGAAGAAGGGTTTTCGAAGAAAAGTATATTTTGCATAAAAAGTAAAAGAATTTTTTTTCTCGGTTTCTGAGTCGTTCTAATACAAAATTTGAGTTTCAAAGAAACAAATAACCAATCGATAGATCATAGAAAAGACTAAGAATATTTATAGTTAATTGTATTTTGTTTATTTGACACATACATTATACGAAGATGTTTTCAGACAGTTCATCTTTATAGGTCAAATCTGTATAATAGGCTCCTTCGGTTCCTTCGCTAAATCGTTGCGGAGTAAGTAAGTAAGTACGTAATTTATTTTTGACCCGCCATTTTGGAAAGGCGGAGTAAATGAAGAAAATAAACAAAATACATACAAACAAACACAGAAAAAGACATTTAATTTTTAATCTTCGGTCAGGAAACAGTGGATGACGTCGTGCGCTGTTACTGTCGTGCGTCGTTGCGGAGATGATTGGTTCAGATGATGCCCTGTCCACGACATGGCGATCACCATAGTTTTACATCACATACCAGTTCCAAAAATGTTTCCACCAGTCTCTGACAAAATCCGGCACTTTCAAGTAAAATCCGCCAATAACAAACACTGTGTTTCCAGGCATTCTGGCGGACCCTGGCGGTCTTTAAGCCACCGCGCAGATATTTTACAACAACAGATGGCAGCTGCTCTGTACTTCTGCACTTGCATCCCAAGATTTTTTGGTATCTCAAAACGCTGATGACAGGATGATACCTATGGCTTCGCAAAGTTTATCCGTCTGGCAGTCTGTCTGTTAGAACAATAACTTTCGTAGGGCCTGAGATATTTTTTTCAAACTTCGCGCGAGGATCCTTTTGGGTCTAAGTGGACTACAGGTCAAATTCTTAAACGGTCCGTAACCGGTCGCAACCCGATATTTATGGGTAGGGTTTCAAATTAAGGCGCGAAACAAATATTTTTTTTTAGCTTTTTATGGGCGAGAGGAACAAATCCCAAAACTAAAGTAGGTAGTTCGTCCGGAATCGGGCAAAGACGGAATTTCTGATAAATAAAAATTTGTCTGAAGCCGTTTAGCGAGTCAAAATAGGGTAGGAAACGCTGGTTCTGTATCTCCATCCATCAAATGTTTATCATGAATTTTGGGAGTTTCGATCTAGGGGTCGACGCTTCGGCCGGAATCCCCCGGAATTATAATTTCTAAAACAATTCGTGTCGATATAGGGATAATAAGACGACTGATCCGTTTATCTGCTTCACGTTTTTGGGATCCCAAAACGTAAGTGGAGGGATACCTATGACATCGCAAAAGTTGTCCGTCTGTCCGTCAGTGCGCACTATAACTCTCGAAGGGAATGAGATATTTTGATGAAACTTGGTGTGAGGATTCTTTGGGTCAAGAGTAAGGTCAAGTTCGTAGATGGGCTCTGTAGCCCTAGATTTAGGGGTGGGGGAGGGGGTTTAAATTAAGGGGCAAATGAAATATTTTTAAACAGATAAGTTGATAGTCGATTATGGGGTAAGAAGACATGCTGAACGCGATGGTGAAAACCATTTTGTCATCTGACAAGTACACTAAATACCGTCCTAAATCGGAGATTACAAAATTGAGTTCTCCATATACGGTTTATTACCACCCCAAATAGGAGTAAATACTGCCGGCGGTAGAGGCGGATGATATTTATCTGTATCCGGACTTTGTCGTAAAAGTTGTTCTTGCCCGGAAAAAGATAAAGACAGTACTTTTGCTTTGGTGGTCCAGATTGGGATGAAAACGTAGCATTAGGCTACGCAAAAGAAGGTTTGTATCCTTTTGAGGTGTTCATTTTTCTATCGGAGTTGAAATTCTTCCGTAGCAGGGAGATGCCCCGATACCTAGCGTCTATTTCTGGCTCTTTCTTCGATCAGGAAGTACGAAAGGGAAGAAAGGAACTTAGTAAGAACAATCCAATCAGTGGAAGAGGGATATCTACAGCCTAAGTTTCAGTCATGATAAGATTTGTTATTTTTGTTACCAAGATGTATCTATCTTTTGCTGAGGAATGATTAAGACGTTATGGGATATAAGTTGTGCTTAGCCTAGTGTGAGATCATTTGGTGTCTGAGAAATTGTCACAAGATACATGGTACGCAGGGCCTAGTTTACGGCTTTACCAGATGTTGACCAGGTTTCTGGTCCAAGTTCTCACTTACATTTGCATAATTGTTTGTGGTTTATGGATCTGGCATGCAAATCATTGCCAGATATGAACTTGCTTCAAGTTTGGTAGTAAAGTGGAAACAAGAGCCACACATTTCCCACCGGGATATTTTAGTCAGCTTCAGAGGTTTTAATGGTGATATAGTGATCGCAATTTCTGTCCGTCAGTCGGTCTGTCCGGGTTTTGCTAGTTCAGGCACTTCCACATAAGCTAGGATGATGAAACTTGGCAGGCATATAAGGGACCCAAATGATTAAGCTGGAAATAGTTAATTCGCGATCCGAGCATCGTGGGGTGGGGGGTGGAGGGAAGGTGGATTCCGGAATCTTAATGTGTCTATAACTCTTGAACGGGTGATCGGATCTTAATGAAACTAGGTATTTGGAAACACACCGTGTCTCAGACAACCCACGTAAAATCCGGACCGGATCTGGTGACTTAGGTGGCAGTTGGAAGGGGACCGGAAATCTTGGGAAACGCTCAGAGTGGAGGGATCGGGATGAAACTTGGTGGGAAGAACAACCACAAGTCCTAGATACATCATTGACATAACCGAGCGGATTCGGGCACTATGGGGGAGTTTGGGGAGCGGGTACGTAACTCTGACTATCCGCGGTACTCCCTGATGTACGAGGACGGCGAAGCTAGGCCGGCCTATTAGAACTCAAACAAACAGACTTGAGAATAGTCAGTTGCATGTTCTGATCATCGTGGGGGAACTGGAAGGACGGCAAATTATGAATCTGGTGGCATTCATAACCTTTGAACGGGCTTTGGGATTTGAATGAAACTTGACAAGTGGAAAGAGCTATCGTCTCAGATGTTCATGTCAAGTCCGGACCGGATCTGATACTGGGGGGGGGGGGGGGGCAGGTGGCATCAGAATTTTCGTGAAACACTTGAGGGATCGGATGGGATTTGTTGAAAGAACAAGAATTAAGCATACACTTTATTAACAGAACCAGATCATGTCGGGGCTCTTTTGGGGGACTCCTATGGGATTTCCCGGAATTTCGGTGATCGCAAGCTTTGATACTTCCAAATGTGCTAAGGACGATCAAACTTGGTAGGTATGTTAGTGACCCCACTAGATACACTTAAGGACTTGACACATTGTCTTAGGAAAACTTTCTTTCTTCTAATTCGGTGATCGCAAGCTTTGATACTTCCAAATGTGCTAAGGACGATCAAACTTGGTAGGTATGTTAGTGACCCCACTAGATACACTTAAGGACTTGACACATTGTCTTAGGAAAACTTTCTTTCTTCTAATGAGCTAGATAGTATACAAAACATGTCTCCGAACCAGATGCGGCAATGGCTTGGGGAGTTGGAAGGGGTCCGAAAATGTGTGACATGTGCACAAAACCCAAATGAATTTATTGAAGAGAACAGAAGTTATTGTGATTAAGTGAAAGTTAATCTTTTATTTTTGTTTTGAAGAAACAAAAATACTGGAAGAAACAAAAATACTGAACAAAAAAAATAATGAAGAAACAAAAATTCACAACTGTGGAACTCCCTAAGCGAAGACACCGTATCCAGCAAGATCATCGAAGAGTTCAAAGTCTCCCTTGACAGGGAGTGGAGCAAGAAGCCATGGAGACTGGAATGGGATGCCCTGGAGTCCCAGACCAGAGCATAAGTTATCCACGTGGCAATTTCCGAAGAAGCGATGAGCAATGCTACAGGATGGAAAATCCTTCAATTGCTCCAAGCTGCAATTTAAGGTATTTAAGGTATGACTAAGAATGACGTCTTCAAGGCTTTCTCAAATGCGATTTTTCAATTTTTCTGACAAATGTGATGTTCTGAATTTTAACAGTAAAATCGTTCAAGGAGACTGGCGAAGACTGGATCTGGCGAAGACAAGACCCAATTGTCTGGATCAAATATTGAGTTTTTGGGATCCCATCGAAACCTTTGGTCTTGTTTCCAGGTAAACGATAGGACCGAAATCTGATGTAAACAGAAAATTTCGGAAAGTACAACATCCTGTGATAACACTTATAAGATGGTATATTTCGAGATAAAGGACAGGGCAAGTTGAATCACAATGTTCTGGGTCTTCAAATAGCACTGATATTCTGCTAGTAATTTGAGCTGGGCCGGAAATTAAAGACAGAAAACAACTACCTAACGGATCTAGGTTGATTGAATAAAGAAGTCCAAAATGTTCCCTTTTGGGACCCCATCGAAACCTTTGGTCTTGTTCTGATAGCATACAAGAAATCGCTGAAGCATGGTTCGCCATCGCATTTGATTCAGTAATCCTAAATCCTTATCTTGACATGTTTTACGGGCGTCAGGCGATAGCGAAAATGACAAATGTGGAAGAACACGCACTGTTCCTATGTCAAACGGAAAAGCTGCTCTAATGGCCTACACCAGTTCTTGTAGTTTCCATATGATCTGATTGAAAATGGACAACGATACTGTTTATTTTGAACTGAATCATATTTTACAAAAATACCCCACCCAAGTTAAAGGTCTCACTCCTTCTTAGGTCCATTACAAGTTTCTTGTGTTACTTTATTTTCCCGGGGGATGGCAAGAAGCTTGTACTCTTTTACAGATTTGATATTCACAGACTTGAATACCTTCTCTGTGCTACTTGTATTACTTCATTTGACAAATTGGTTTTTGTTTGTTTTTAATCAATCAATCAATCAATTTTATTCCAGTAACAAATTTCCATACCACAAAGAAAACAGGGACAAAATAAGAAGATTTTAAATTTGGTTGTGTATTTCTTGTTACGGGTTTACTTCTCTTTTTTTTATGAACTGTGCAAATACCTAATTACTAGATTGTGCGTAATCAAATCATTCATTCGAAGTATCTGTGGTTTGCGAAAAGACTTGCAAAAAGCGCTGCGAAATTCGCACAATGCTAATCTGAACCATTCACAAGGCGAAAATGTGACCAGCCCAAGAGAAGAATAAGTTTTTCCAGAAAATAAACTGAGTATTCGTCCCTTATAGACAATGCAGTATTTATAACACTAAACCAGTCTTTTTTCCAAACACAATTACTAGTATGGTGATTTTAGTATAATAATATAATTATTAGTATGCTGTTTTCGTATTGTAATTGACTTATTCATTTCTTATGAAATTTTATGAACTTGACTTGGTCATATCTTATGAAAAAATTCAACGGAGAGCTACGAAGTTCGTACCAGATCTTCACGATCTTCCCTACGAAGTGAGATTAGCCAAGTTGTGCCTTCCCTCCAATGCATACAGATTTTTTACAGGAGACCTGATTGAAACATTCAAATTAATCAATGGAAGTTACGGCAATTTTGAAGTGACTGATTTAGTAAGATTCAGCATTAACCGTCATCATCGGGGGCACAAGCTTACAAAATCAAGATTCCACAAGGACGTTTTAAGTGGGGTTTTGGCAACAGAATTGCTGATCCTTGGAACAGCCTTACCGAAGGTGCGGTTAATGCTGAATCGATCAATAGTTTCAAGTGCACTGTTAATGGGAATTAACTCGAATCAGTTCAGCTACTCAAAATTTCTTAGAGTTATTTAGAGGCGAAAGCCCTTTCTCTTGCTTTGTATTATTATTCACTGAGGTTACCTCTCTTTATTAAATATATCTGACGATTAGTTGAGAAAGCAGAGTTTAGGAAATCAACAACTTGCAGCTTCGCTCAAGTGCCATATACCAATCACTTTTCTGTCGGTCTGTCGGTCGGTCGGTCTGTCAGGCCACTGTTCTCGAGTTAGGGTACTTCCAGAAGGGCTAGGACGATGAAACTTGGCAGATATATCAGGGACCCGACGAAACTAACTTGAAAATCGTCACTTCCCCGATCCGGCCACCGTGGGGGGAGTGGAGGGAAGGGGATCCAGAATCTTGAGGAATGTATAATTCTGGAACGGGTGATCGGATCTCAACGAAACTTAATATTTGGAAAGACCTTGTGTCTCGGATGTCCCAATTCGAGTCCAGACCGGAAACGATGAATGTGGGGGGGGGGGGAGGGGGGTCGGATGGGAGAACCGGAAATCTTGTGACACGCTTAGAGTGGAGCGATCGGGATGAACGTTGGTAGGAACAACAAGCACAAGAACTAGATACATCAATGATACAACCGGGTCGGATTTGGGCACTGTGGGAGGAGTTAGAGGATCCACGATGAGCTTATCATCATTTGTGCTTCAAGAGTGTTCATTACAGACGAATCTCTAGAGCCCTTAAAGTGCGCCTCATCGCAGCCAAATGTGAAAAAAAAAGATTTTACGAAGGATACATTCTCGTGATTTACAAAGACTCGTGATCATTCTTATCTCAAAGGTTTTGCTTACAAATGATCACAACAAACTCACGAATTTACGAATTCCTGTCATATCCTTTGACTCAGCCTTGCAAGTGCCACATGATAGATAGATAGAAAGTTTACTGTAAAAATCGACTATCGTGGTTATAAACCAAATTTGCGATTATTGTCAAACAAACAGAAAAAATTACAATATATGTATCTAATGTCAGTACGCTTAAAAAATTCACGCTTCGTTAAAATATTTCACGAACTCGGAATAAAACTTATTGCATATCTAGCGTGTTTTGTAAGTACGGGACAGAGCTTGGGAACCTTAGAACTTACCACTCCTTCTGGTCGACTTCTAACATTTTGATAGGGGGGAGGGAGGATTTGGGAGTGGAGAGGATGAGATACCCTGACTGAACCGAAGTCAGTGCTTAGCTCCTTTCTGCGCTCCTGCAGTGCTTTTTGGTTAAAGTGTTTTAAAAGGTATGAGTAGGGAAGCTTCGGTCCACTATGAATAATAAGAAGAGCCCGCTTCTGTATTGTTTCTAGTTTATCTCTTTCTTCCTGCGATAATGAAAAATGCCAAACGGGTGCTGCGTATTCCAGGGTGGGTCTGACGAAAGAAGTATAAACTCGCAGTAGGTGACACTGGGGTATTTTCATTTTTGAAAGAAGTTTTAGGTTTTGTATTCCCACATTGGCTCGTTTCAGCATGTCCTGACCATATGAGCTTCCAGCTCTTGTTTTTTTTATACACGATCGTCTTACTTTACAGTTTAATGTTTGAGAAGATCACGTTACTCACGTATCACTTAGTCCAAATGCCAAGTCCAGCATGTCAAGCTCTTCATCGCTCGGTTTTGAGGGTAACTTGGCAAAATCCTCTGACTTAAATACGATATGGCAGGTTGAGCAGGAAAGTGTACCTTCACATGCACCTAGAATAAAAACAAAAAATTAACTCACTTTTGAGCGAAGTTTCACGGGATAACTTGAAGTCCTGTCGGGTAGACTTTATGATGAAATGCAATAAAAATAGCAATAACCCAACTGACTTGTCAGTCAAATTTGTACAGTAAAATAAGCAAGAACACTACCAAACAATACACTAGAAGTTTTCACAATTTATATAAGAGTAACAACAACACAATGCAAACAAGACTAAAGGTTTAATGGGATCACACAAATTTTAATATTGGATCCAGACAATTGGGTCTTGTACATATCGGTCTTCGCCAGACTCTTCAAACATTTTTGCGATTCAAACTTAGAAACAGATTAAGGCAAATGGCTAATCATCTGAGAAACTAAGTTTAGACATGGGTTCAGCATTCGTGTTAAGCCCCATACGTCATAGGCTATTTACTTTTGATCAACACTTCGGTTTTGGCTGGATTGCGGGCTAACTAATTGTCCGGCAAAAACTAAAGCTCATAAATGAATTCAGCAGGTCTGTTTTCAGTTTCGGTTTATTTCAAATATCAACACATATCGTGGCTTGGGGTCAAATGGCGTGTTGAATACGTCAATATACATGAAGGCATATCAATAATGTCTGTCATAATATCAAAATAAATCTAAATATGGCCTAACACAAAAACATAAAAATGAGACACAAACAAGAATGACTCTTTGTTGAAAATATGTACAAATTTAGGGATAAAACTATTTCTGTACCGATTCGTACGGTAGTAACGGGGTTCTAGCTTGGGTATTCGCTCCGCACAAGCTCTTTGTGGACGCAAACGTTGAGGTTGGAAGAGAGGCGGCAGAAGGGAGCGGAAGGAGGGGTTCTGTAGGGACTTCATACCAAAATCTCTGCACAGCCTCTCCCGTCTATGATGGAGGGTCTCAAGTTTAAAATGATTTAAAATAAAACAATAAGGCATTTCAGGTCCTCTGTATATAATTCTGAGAGCACGTTTCTGTACACTTTCAATGGAATCTGTATCCTCTTTTGCCAGAGCATAGTGCCAAACCGGACTCGCATATTCAAGTAGACTTCGGACAAACATACAAAATAGAATTAATCAAAACCTTTTCTGGAACCCCAATTTAGTCAGGGTTTTAGCTATTGACATGGATGAATTGGCTTTTTTTATTAAATTTTTTGTATTCTTCTTCCAAGTTAAATCTGAAGAGAGCGTAACTCCAAGAAGAGTAATTTGTTCAACAATTAAACCATTTTCAGGGACAGGGACAAATTCTGGGCTACTTTTTAAAAAGGAAAAACTTACAATTGCTGACTTATCTGTATTTACAACCATATTAGCAGTTAGGGCCTCGTCGGCTATATCTTGAAGAATAGTCACTGCGTTACTTTTTAAATTTCGACCAACAACTTCAACCAAAGATAAATCGTCCACAGGGGAAGCCGGTCTATACTGGAAAGTATTTCATAACTTCAATTTTTCAATTGCCAGAGGAGCCATCTGACGTCAGTTTGCTCCTTATTTGGCCTTTGCTCGGGCAGTCTAAATTAAATGGTGTGTTGAAATCTACAAATTTTTACATTTTAGCTGAAACTTAACGAAAATTTATCAGAACGTTAATTTCGTGGTCTAGTGACGTACTCCATCAGTCGAATTAACTTCACCGAGTCTTACCACATAAGCAACTTTTCCGCCGGAAGAACAAGACCAAAGGTTCCGCTGAGATCCCAAAAAATTTAATATTTATTGGACTTTTTATTCAGACATCCATCTTGTAGATTTCCGACTCTTCGCCAGACCCCTTTTACATTTCGCTATGTATCCATTACCCACCACTTGAATATGTACAAAAAATAATGTTACCGTTTTGGAGTTTTTGGCAACTTACGGCCAAACCACTCATCAGATGAGAAAACCAAGTACAGATATAGATTCAGCAAGGATGTTTACGTCTATATCTCATCCTAATCGACTTCAGAAAGGTCCTTTACTTTGACAAGATTATCCGTATTTTCGCAGCATTCCCGACAAACTGCATGCAGAGCAAAAGAGGAGAACCACACTGAGGCCGAATTCCTTTCAATCCAAATTTCCGTGTTTTGGCAAATTGTGCCAGCTTATCTGTCAAGAAAATAAAGTTCAAAATCCAGTTTAGCAAGTCTCCTTACCCCGATACCGAATCTCTAATCGACTTCAGAAGCAACTTTGAGTGCTTCAACCATTCCAATTTCGGCCGAATTCCGAGTGAATCATTTGTCCAGCAAGAAGACTAAGTTCAAATACGAATTCAGCGGGCCTACTTACCCCTTACACGACTATCTCATTAACTTATAACACATACCTTTTTTACCCTTAATTCAGAAACCCTTCCTCTGCCTCTAAATATCTAAAGGACCTATCTACAACTTGGCCTGTACTTTGCCAGTGAATACATATCTCAACAGTCAACACCTTCGGCCACTCAACACGACACACACAAATCTCCATGACTAAACCCAAAGAAAACGAGCAAGAAACGTGACGTGTCCATAGACTAAACAAACCACCCGACGCGCTGAGCTTTCACCTGTATGGATAAAGGGGTCGGGTACGGACTGATACCACCTGTTTTTTTCTTTCGAAAATTGGTCGACAAATTTTATGAAACTGTTCACCAGACAGTTGTATTCTGCCTTTTTGACCAAGCAAATGCCGGTTGGGACTTTGAAGATAACTAATGATCGCATACACTTTCTGTTTATCTTAAGTATGTTCGTAAGTTGCAACAGCATATTTCCTCACCCTATTTCGACTCTTCATTGGGTTTTAAAATGACATGCTAAGCTTCCAGATTTTGGGCGAACTACCTGTCCGGCGAAAAAGTTATTTTCATATTCGGATTCAGCATGTTCTCTTACCCCAGAATCGAACATCCAATCAACTTCAGATGCAACTTTTACTTTTTACAAATTGCCGGATTCCAGGTGAACTACTTGTCCGGCGAGAAATTAAATTTCCTATTTGGATTCAGCGTGTTTCCTTACCCCTAAGTCGACTATCTCATTAGCTTTTAAAAATTATTTATTTTCGCTCTGTAATCTGAAACCCCTCCCCCACCCCTAAATATAAACCTTTGGGGCCCATCTACGAACCTGACCTGTCCCTTGACCCAAAGAATCCTCACACCAAGTTTCATCAAAATACCTAATTCCCTTCGAGAGTTATCGTGCTGACAGACGGACGGACAGGTAGACGGACAACGTTTACGAACTCATAGGTATCCCTCCACTTACGTTTTGGGATGTCAAAAAGGGTCTATAGCGGATCATTTCGATATGGTTTATAGTGGACCGGTACTGGTCAATACTGGACTATTAATGATCCACTAAAACCCACCGAAATAGGTCATAAGCTTGGGAGCTTTAATTGTCATGTTTGGTTTTAGCTCGTTTGATCATACCCGCAAACTATTTTTCTTCTTTCGTCATCTTAGCTAATTTTCAACTTTTACGTAAAAAAAACTGCAATTTATGGATTTTTCTTTGGCTGCAAATTTCTGATGAAAATCAATTTACCGCGCTAGATTATAGCTATATTTTCATTTCAGTGATTTTTATATTTTTTCGCTAGTATCTGAAGTATTTAACGAAAGAAAGTGATATTTACCATTGTAAGCAAAGATAAAATCGAATGGTCTGTGCTGGAAAAAATCTATGATCCACTGAGGACCATATCCACCATCCAATCTCCCCATATTCAGTAGCCTGCAGATCTAGTTGTCTATACTAGACATTTATGAATCGTTCTCTGATAGTATGCAGGAAAAATGAACGAAAAGTAAAAGAGGTGCACATAATCTGTGCACATTTTTTGGTTTAAAGGAGTTATTTCATAAGCATCCTAGCACTTGCAACGTCTAGACCCCCCCCCCCACCCAAGACCCAGGATGAAGCCACGACTCGATCAAACCGCTGGGTCATCTAGCGGTGCGGGTCGGAAGCGCCCGATATGGGGAGGATGGAATCATAGTTTGACTTTGGATCTAACAAAATGTTTTTACTGTAGAAAGCATATGGAATATGTGTAGAAAAATTAAAATAATTGTTTGCATTATCGATTTCTTTAAATATTGTGTTTTCTGATTTTTTTTTTTAAATTACAGTAAATTCATTATAGTGATGTCTTGAAGATTCTATAACTGAGCTAAAAAATATTCAGCTTCCGAGACCAAAAAATGTCAAACTGGCCGATGATTTCCTCTTCCGAAATATCTAAACGTACACAGGGTGATATACTTAGTTGTTTTAATCCTCTTAGACACCACTCGATCTTCTCGAAGGTTATAGTAATCTTTGACCAGAGACAGGAGATCAATGAATAGTTAATTAGCAATGGCGGATTCGGGTTCAGGAGTGAATCGTTTTCAAGTAATTTGTGGATAACGTTGGCTACCGTGAGGATTTTGGGGAAAACAAAGGTAACAGTGTGCTCGTAAAAATCCGACCCACCGAAAAATGATGGTGTCTCTCACCTTCTCGTCCCACATGAATCAAAGACTACAGTTCAAAAACAAGAACCGTTATGCAGCAGTACGAGCTGGGAAAAAAACGATCCACTATAAACCGGTCTCCCCTATATCGAACCTCTAATCGACTTCAGCTAAGACTTTTACTTTATTCACATTTTCCGGTTTCGGCAGGATCTCGGGTGTATTTGTCTGACGAAAAAGTAGTTTCCATATACGGATTCAGTATACCACTACATCGAATCTCTAATCAAAATTCCGGTTTCAGCCAGATTCCGAGCGAACTATATGTCCGGACAGAAAATTATTGTCATATACGGATTCAGCATGTCTTCTTACCCCAAAATCCAACATCTAATCAGCTTCAAATAAAACTTTTACTTCTAACAAACTTTCCGGTTTTCGCCGGATTCCGGGCGAACTATTTGTCCGACGAAAAATAATTCTCATATACGTGTTCAGCATGTCTTCTTACCCCAAAATAATTTATCTCATTAGCCGTTAAAAAATATTTTGTTATCCCCTTAATTTGATCCCCCCCCCCCCTCTCATCCCCAAATTTAGGGCTACAGAGCCTATCTACGAACTCAACCTGTCCCTTGACCCAAAGAATCATCACACCAAGTTTCATCAAGATATCTCTTTCCTTCGAGCGTTATCGTGCTTACGGACGGACGGAGAGACGGGCAAATTTTATGAAGTCATATCCGTCATAGGTAGCCTATCCCTCCGTTTACGTTTTGGGATCCCAAAAATAGGTCACTGGCCTCTACACAGTTAGTCTATTTCGTCTTGTTCGTAGTAGGGCTTCTTCGGACCTATCTATTCTGGTGGGTAAAAAGGTGAAGTTTCAGAATTTGTTATGGATGGATTAGTTTAAGCCCCAAAATTTCGATCCCAGGCCTACTCCTAAACATGAAGACTCATTACGCTACAAAATAAAAACACTTATGCAAGAACAGAGAAGACCACCTTGTGTTGGTGTATCACTCAGGTAATTTAAGTTATGTCGTTACCCAAATTATCAAAAGATAACATACAGTAAAGTATTATTACAGTTTTATCTTTCTCTTAGAGCAAGCTTTAGAGTATCAAGCATGTAGTATGAAACTACTAAGCTAGAGTACCAAGTATAAGATCAAACTACTAAGTTAGACTAGGAAGTATGTAGCATCAAACTACTAAGTGCAACTGACCAAAACCTTCAAGATCAACATCGTTATCTATGGCCACGTCTAAGAATGAGTCTCCAACTTTCCCTTGCACTATCACCTTCTCATCTCCTCTTGTAACGAATGTTATGCTAATCCTAGAAACAAAGGAAACAATTAAGAGCAGAGAAAACAAAATCTCCAGCTTGGATTCATAACTTCACAATTGGTGACAGACTGAGGCGAGATACGGCCAGAGACGGTCCAAGAGGGACGTGAGTTTGTATGTGTGTGTGTGTGGGGGGGGGGGGAGAATGATGCACCCCCCCCCCTGCCTCCGAAATTCGTTGGCTGATCGATCGTATATTTTTAGCTTGTGAGTCTCAGGAGAATTGTGTTCTCAGTCGTCTATTCTGAGCTTGATATTTTGTGCAGATGTAGCTTTTGATCTTGTGACGCTCAGTCGTAGGCTATCAATGAGCTCGTCAGAATCATGGTCGTGTGGTTTGGTTGGCGAGCCTCTGAAAAACGCGCTCTCAGTTGTTTGTTTCAACATGTTCTCGTCGCATGTTTTCAGTCTGTCAGAATGACAGTCGCTTCTTTTAGCTTCGAAAAAAGACAGAAAGCAATTCGACGGCTCAGCCACCTAACCTCGTATCTCATTTACACAAAATTGTTCAGGAGAGCAAAAAATTCTTATTTTCGTAACTTTTGTGTTCTAAAATTGTCAAAAAATAACAAAGAAATATCATCTTTGTTATTTTTTGACAATACAAAATAAAAATAACAAAGAAATATCATCTTTGTTATTTTTTGACAACACAAAAGTTACGAAAATAAGAAGTTTTTTTGCTCTCCTGAACGATTTTGTGTAAATGAGATACGAGGTTAGGTGGCGGAGCCGTCGAATTAACAGACCGCATCTTGCGTCCCACAGTTTGAACACGGCTTTGTTTTGTACCACCAAAATCTCGATATTTTCGCAAAAAACTTCGAAACTGCTTGAGCTGATCTTCGAGGTTTTTAACTGCGGCGCACATCAACATCATACATTTCAGGCACAAATGTCTCTATTTTTGCCGAAGCTTTCCCTCGACTCACAAAAATATCCTTGCAGGATTCCAGAAACAATTTCCAGCAAGTAGGGCGTCACAAGTGCATTTTCGTTGGTGGGCGGGGGGGGGGGGGGGGGCAAAATTTTTACCAAATCTCTAAAAAAAAAATTACCAATTCCTAGAAACTGACAATTCGAGCATTAAATTATTGAACAAAAACAATTACGTCCAAAGAGTACGATCAAAGGGCAGCAGGAAAGAGGATAAGCCAACTAATAGGTGGCGTTGTGGCGACGCCCATTTGGAGAATATATTCCCGGGCAGAATTGCAATACGGTAACAGCTTCTATCTTATACCCAAGACAAAATTAAACTGAGCGCCGCAGGCGAAAATATTCAAAATCCATCTCTGCTACTCTTACAAATTCTATCTTTTTACCGTGAGTTAAATACCGAGACCCTGATGATTTCCAGAAACTGGATGGAGCAACTTTCCTGCAGCAGCAGCTACTGTAGTCTAGTCAGTGCTGGCCATTATCACATAAAGTAAGCGCTGTAGTCATATAGAGTATACCGACCACTTCGGGTTCTATTCGTCAACTGGTTTGGAAAAACACCGCGCCTTAGAGTCACTGCCCGTCGGCATCTCATTACATGAACTTGAACCCCAGCGCTCCTAGAGGCAAAACTACCGAATCCAGATTATTGTATCGAATTGTTCTGGTATCGAAAGGCTACCGAATAATATTCTTATTCGGTATAATTTCGTCGAAAATGGAAAAAAGTCGGAATTCGTGCAAACTGCCGAAACCTGAAAATTATAGGCTACCCAATAAATTACTGAATCCCAATCATAAATACCGAATTCCACTCATGATACCGAATCCCAATCATAAATCTCCATAAATATACCAAATAGTTCTGGCATCGAAAAATAACCAAATAATTTCTGCAAATTCTCTCACGGCATTCATGATAACTACAACAATTATAGTAAAATTTGTGGGCCTCATGCCCAATATTTTTACAAAATCTCATAAAGTTGGGAGGGGGGGCTGCACCCCCCCCCCCCCAAAAAAACAAAAACAAATGACAGTTAGGATTTAAAATTAAACATGATCTGCTCAAGAGGCTATACAGCTTAACTTGACTTCTATTCTGTTAAGCTGCATCTGTTTCTAGAGCAAAAAAACAACAAGGAGCAAATTATGCACCATCAAGAAATAACAAAAAATAAAGAACCTGACATCGGCTAACAGCCAAGTAGGCTGTTAGCCATGGAGTTCCACATGGAGTTCCAGTATATGTTAGGCTATTTCAATTTTTGATTAGTTGTTCACTCTAATCTTTCTTAGCTTAAAGGTTTTTTGTTTTTCACCTGTACTTAAGATTGATATGGAGCTTGACACTAACCTTCTCGACATACTTACCAGTTAAACTGCTTCTATTTCTTGAACACAAAAACAAGTGGGAAAGCCTTGGCAACTTTCTACAACAACAACAAATGAAGAACTTGACATCAGCTAACAGCCGAGCATTTTAGCTCCCTAATATAAACAGGAGGTTCAATTTATGATATTTTAGTTCCAAATGTTCATAAACAAAACAAACTTGGGCAAATTAGTTCAGTGGTTTTGGTGGGTGCGTTGATCGCAACAAACTGAAAGATAGAGCACTACTTGCTATGTAGTGTTAACCTGATGGTCATATTTTGGATGGTCTCATGACGCCAGCAAGCTTACAGCTGGAGTTCAAAGAGAGCAAAAAAAAGCCTAGGTTCAACCCCCACATGGCTTACTTTCTGCAAATGATGGTGTCTAAGTCTAATAGCCTATCATGCCATTTATCTATTTTGCTAGGCTTGACTGAACTCTTCAATATTTTCTGAACTTACAAAACCTTAAACAAGAATACCTCTACTTAACTCCTGCCCTTACAAGGACAACTGTACAAAAAGACAGGTGTGTCTAGTCTAGTTAGGCTAGGCAGACATCCACTCACCTTATTCCAGTTCAATATTCTAACCAGACCAGTTTTTGAAGGTCCTCTACTGAATTATCAACATTTGTGACAGAGAGATAGCAGAGTATGGATCCACAAGGAAATGAGCAGAAAACAACAGCTTTTACTTGCTACTCCAAAGCAAGTGCTAAAAGACAGTGCAAAACCTCTAAGGATCAGGAAGCAGATTGCAAATTTTCTACTCATCCCCACCCTGATATATTCTACTCATCAACACGTCTGTGAATTCATTTTCCAATAGTAGATGTACAGTAGAAGTTTGTTTATGTGAACAGTTACTTCAATATCAACAGTGCAGTTTTGGGCTAAATGGTAGAATGAATATCCAAAATACCTATTCAGGTGTATTCAGATGCCTTTAATTACCTACTTTGGCTAACAGGTAGTTAGCTTTAGACACAGTTAGTGCATGAAAATCGGCAGGTACTGAAGCTTCCCAGCCTCTCGTATCGACGTAAACGCGGCGACGTCCTGATGGTAAAAAAGCTGTGAGACTCCAACATTATTCCTGGGGTATTCGAGAGCTCCAATCAAAGTCAACGAGAGGCCATTCCAAGAAGCTCCAACTGACCAGCTGTAAACGACGCGAGCGGCACAGTTTTTTCTCTGTACGGAGTGTTCCACTCTGGAACAGCCTTTCCGAAAAAACTATCAACGCTGCTACCCTGGATGGCTTCAAGAAAGGCGTGGACGAGCACTGGCGAAATGCTGAATGTCGGCTGCACTGGGATTCCAGTGAGCCGATGTGACAACAAGATTTATCAACCAATCAATGCCGGCTACACTGGAGTGCCAGTGAGCCGATGTTACAACAACGATCTGACAACCAAGCCGGCAACCAGCGAGAGACTCTACAGGAGGTTAACACCACCTTATCTCACTGGGAGCGCGATTTAAGGTAATTTATTTAAGGTAAAGTCCAATGTCAACAAACATTCACATAAGCATACCTCTACTATATGCAGGGGCATCATTACTGGGGGGGGGGAGAGGGCACCCCCCCCCCCCAATGTTGTTGGCCAGTCGGTAAAAATGACCGAGTCAGCGCAAATGCCACGATTTTTTTCCAAACAGTTGCTTTTTTTCATGAAAACTGTCGTTTTTTCTGAACTTTTCAAAACTGTCCCTTTTTTCTTGAAAACAGTAGTTTTTTTCTGCAAAAAAATAGCAAAGATTACCAGCCAGTCGGCAAATGACTTGCTCCTTCCCCCCCAAACATCTTGCCTAGTACAGCTTCTGACTCTATGTAACTGTGAATGTCACCTAACTTTGAAAAGCACAAAAGAATATGGCAAAAAATCAAATCATTCTAATATTCAATAACTCTTCTCTGACAGGTTTGTAGTTCAGTTTATTCTGCACCCTTCACCTGCTACAGCATCCGGCGATTGTATTACTTTCATGGCCATCTACCTACAATATTGCAACAAAACAAAAGAAAAATTATTTTCAGAAAGAAATAACAAATTCATAGCAATGGATCTTATGAGTCTTTATGTCAAAAAGATAGCTGAAACACTTGGCTCTTAGCTGGTATTAAGTTATTAGTCCATCATTCCCATCTGCCTGTGTTAGGGCAGTTTAGCCTTTACGGGTGGTCAACAGGACCAACAACAACAACCAAAAGTCCAAGCAAAGGAAAGGACAAAGCCAAAGGTCTAAAATTTGGAGAAGTGTTCAAAGAAGCATACTTCCACTAAGCGCTCACAACAAGAGCTGGAAGCTCATATGGCACTTGCAAGGCTGGGTCAGAGGATGAAAGTAGGAACTCTTAAGTTCGTCGGTCTGTTGGGATTATTTGTAAGCAAAACCCTTGAGACAAAACCCTTGGAAATCACATGAACATATGGTTTGGTAATGCATTTGGCTGTGATGATGCGCACTTTAGGGGCGCTAGAAATTCGTCTGTAATAAAAACTCTTGAAGCAAAAATGATGATGAGCTCATCGGTTGAATTAAATGTATAGTTTACTCAAATGTATCATTTGTACTTTAAGAAATTCAGTTGTAAGCAAAGCCCGTCTTGAGGCAAAAATGATAGAATCATGTTAAGTCTCTAATGTTTAAGCCAAGTTTCATGGTCCTAGCACATCTGGAAGTACCTTAACTCGCCAGAATTCCGGACCCCCCCCCCCCCTATCTAACTCCCCCCACAGTGTTCGAATCAGATCCAGTTATGTTGTTGATGAATCTAGGGCTTGTGCTTGTTCTTCCCACCAATTTTCATTCCAATCGCTCCACTCTAAGTGTGTCACAAGATTTACGGCTCCCCCCTCTGACTCCCCCCCCCCCACAATAGTCGGATCTAGTTCGGACTTCACATGGGACATTCGAGACACGAGGTCTTTCCAAATATCAAGTTTCATTAAGATCCGATCACCCGTTAAAAAGTTATACGTACCTCTAGATTTTGGATTCCCCTTCCCTCCACTCCACCCATGGTGGTCGGATCGGGAAGTGACTATTTCCAAGTTATTTTGGTTGGGTACCTGGTATGTTTGCCAAGTTTCACTGTCCTAACCCACCTGGAAGTAACTTAACTATGTAACACCAGAATTCCAGGCCCCCCTCTCTTACTCCCCCCACAGTGCGCGAATCCCGTCCGGCTCTGTCAATGATCTACCTAGGGCTAGTGCTTGTTCCTTTCACCAAGTTTCATCCCGATCCTTCCATTTTAAGCGTGTCACATGATTTCCAGTCCCCCCTCCACCTCCCCCCCCCACATTCATCGGATTCGGTCCGAACTTGAAAAGAGACATCTGAGACATGACGTCTTTCCAAATACCAATTTTCATTAAGATCCGATAACCCGTTCGAAAGTTATGCATGCCACTAAATTCCATATTCTGGTTCCCCTCCCTCCCCCCACTATGGTCGGATCGGACAAGTGATTATTTCCAACTTAGATTGGTTGTGTCCCTCATATGCCTGCCAAGTTTCATCGTCCTAGCTTATCTGGAAGTACCCTAACTCGCAAACACCGGACTCACCGACCGACCGACAGACCGACGGAAAAGTGATCGGTATATGGCACTTGGCCGGAAGGCAAGTGCCATAAAAACTAGTCTGTTTGGAAGAGCTGAACTGGAACCACTGGAACTGTGGTGAACTAAAGAGGGCATTCATCTGGTCATTCTCAGCTGGTTGAGATGACAAAATAAAACAATGTATTATACCTCTCTTTTGACTTGGTGCTTGGAGATGACACCAGCCTCCTCAAGGAACCTGCATTCTTTACAAAAGAACTAGCTTTAAGTAAACTCCTGGCGAGCATGGTAAGACGATTTCAAACTTTTTGCTCAAAACGATTGAAAATTACGATTACAGAGGTAAAGAAACTGTGGTTGATAATATATTAGCTCTGCAACACAGAAGTAAGGCACATTCTCGCCGTTCAAAGGGAACGGCGAGAACAGAGGGAGTCACTCCACGCGGACTCCTCGGACAGAAACAGCGAGAACACGGGGAATGTTTCCAGCATGGATTTTGTTCGAAAAATAGATATGCAGTTGACGAAATTAGTCTGGAGCCACTTTACTTTTGGTTTTCATTACTCTAATTATTTCTACCTAATTCTTACATTGCACCAACACCAGCAAAAACTGATTCCCCTCCGAGTCTGAAAAGGAGTCCTTTTTGATGATTGTGATGATAATCAGTTCGTGGGGACTCGCGAGAATACGGGGAGTGAGTCCCCGGGACAAACAAAAACGCGGGGACTCTTCAAGTAGAGTCCGCGGGGAAGGCCGAGAGTACGCCTGTAGTCGCCGCAGCCACCCCGGAAATTGGCGGCGCGCTGCCTAAAATAACTCATATCCGTGATCAGCCACCAAATACTCTTCGACATGCCGGTGCACCGCGTATGCTTCAAACCATTGTGCTCTAGTATGGAATACCAAATAGGACAAAATATTCCGAGCCAAAAAATCATAGGTAAACCATAGTCGATCTTGGGCCCTCTGTCCCGGAGACTCCATGTTGTTGAAGGTTGTTGTTCTATTTTAACCATCGGCAAGTGCACTAGCAGAAAGGTTTTCAGTTGTGGCGGCAGTGCGGGACTGATAATTAATCCCAAACATACTAGGTTGGATCCAAACCGCGTAGACAGACCGCCTAAACTAACTGCCAAATAAAGATCGTAGGCTACTGTCTGTAGGACCGTCCCTCTAATTTTGCTATAGTTCAGACACTTAAAACTTTGGAACGTATCATTCCTTCTGACCGCAGGAGCAATTTCACTGAAGATTCTCTAGACGTTGGCAAACGCTCAAAGTTCCCTCGAACTCCCCTCTATTGCAGGGAATTCTACCTTCAAGAAAATTCCCAGTAGCCCCAAAATGGACCACCGAGGACAAAACTAGTCCAGGCCCCAAAATGACACATCGTGTACCTATTACTTTTTTGTAATCAAAGTTTCATCTTATGGTACATGCGCATAATAAAAGATTTCCAAGCCTCTCCCAGCTGCCCTACCCTCCCCCCCCCCCCGCCACGGAAGTCAGATTTAGTTCGGACACATAAATTTCGCATTTGTGGCATTTGCTTGTACCATCCACCAAGTTTTATTCGAATCGGAGTACTCCCGGAAAATTCTAGGTTCGTCCCTTTCAATTCCCCCACCAAGGTCGAATCCATGCTGGACCAAAATATTACACTTCTAGGACTCATGATCTTTGTGGCGGCAAAAGTTTCATCCCAATCCCTCCGTTGGTTTGGCCGCTGACCCCTGTGTATATTTTACCACCCCCCGTCCAGCTCCTTACATCGTGTTCGAATGCGGTTTGGACATACGGAACATCTCGGGCGTTTGCTCCTACCACCCATCAAGTGCATTCTAGTCGTCTGTTCGCAACTTATGTAGGCAGTATGTAGGTCAAACGATTCCAGATTACCCCTCCCTTCACCCCCACACGATTGATCGGATCCGTCCGGGAAAACAAGATTATTTTCCAAATTTCATCGTCGTAGCTTACTTGGAAGCTCCCAAACTAGCAAAAGTGAGACATGGGCACCGACATTATGATCGCGTGGCACTTGAGCGAAAGACTGTAAGTGCCATACAAACGCTAAGAACATATGTGATTTTTTTTTGTTGGGGGGGGGATTGCTAAAACAGCTGACAAATGCTAAAAATAGAGCAAAAACCTAACTCCGATCGGCGGCTGCAAGTGCCCTAAAATGCTAAGGATTTATTCAAACAATGTTTGCAACGGATACGTCAGCTATGATTTTTCATCAGCGATATTTCGGCCCTTCTTGGCAAGGGTCCTCGTCAGGCTGTCAATCTTCTGGTTCAACTTCGGGGAAGGAAACAAACCTGTAATAAATAACTGAAGCTTCTACCGACTATAAATATCTTATTAAAGTAAATTATCTTCAAATACCACTATAATGGAAAAACTAGTCTTCAGATTTAATTTTTGACAACGACGCTGTTTTTGCTGCACGATTGGGGCGATGACAGGAAAGGTTTTTTTCTGCATTTTGATCAACTTCGGTTTTTCATTAATAAGGGGCTGAAAACTTAAATATTATTTTATTAATGACCTCGTTCTACGTTTCTATTATGATTACTTGCCTGAATCTGTTACTTTGAATAATCACTGCACGGAAAAACTAGTGCTGAGATTTAATTTTTGACACGGCTGCTGTTTTTGCTGCACGACTGGGGCGACGGCAGGAAATATTTTTTTCTGAATTTTGATCGACTTCGGTTTTGTTGTTAATAAGGGACTGAGGCTTAAATTTTCTTCCCTTAATAACCCCGTTCCACGTTTCCGGTAAAGAGTACTCGCCTGTATCTCGGTTAATGCCTGTTCGGTTTTTCTTTATCTCAACGGCTTCTCGAATGGCAACGTGCACCGGACTCCACCTGACAGCCTGACGAGGACCCTTGCCAAGAAGGGCCGAAATATCGCTGATGAAAAATCATAGCTGACGTATCCGTTGCAAACATTGTTTGAATAAATGTTTCAAAGTCAGCTTCGGCTCAAAGAATATTTAGCTAAGGATTTGTTGGGGGGTGGGGGGGATTACACAAATTTGCAAAAGTGAAAAATAACTGAAAAAAATCCTAAATATGGATACATGTCCCAAACAGAATAAATAAAATTGCCGCTCCATCGTAAATTCTCTCCGCCGCCGCCTAATTAAAATTCTGCGCGGCTTCGGGCACTATACCAGGGGAGAAACTTGGCAAATAGGGTAAGCTCTTTCTCTTACTCTCTGTTATTCATTGTTTTTGCCCTCCATGGAAAATGCTATTTGATTTGCGACTTGTTTCACTTAGCCTGCTTTCTCACTTTCCCAAAACCATCGTAGAAAACATAATATATTTTATTATGGGTCGCAAAAAGTCGAAACAAAATTTACTCACTCTTCGATCGAAATTACTGTTATTACAGAATCTGTGTCCGCCCCAAAGCAAACTACAGCTACCAGGGGAGGTTTGAAAGGGAATATGGGGGATGACGGACCCCCATGCCTCCGAGAATCCTACTTTCAGTTCGTATATATTGAGCTCGGACTCCACTTGAGGATTCCCCGGTTTTTGTTTGTCCCGGGGGCTCACGATTATCATCACCGTCATCAAAAAGGACTCCCTTTCAGATTTCGAGGGGAATCAATGTTTGCCGGTGTTGGTGCAATGAAAAATTAATAAAAAAAAAATAGAATAAACAAAACCAAGAATAAAATGGATCCAGACTAATTGCGTCAACTGCATATTTTTTGTTCGAACAAAATTCGTTTTGGAAGCATCCCCGTGTTCTCGCTGTTTTCTTTACGCGGAGTCCGCGCGGAATGACTCCCTCTATTTTGTCTATAGCCGTTCCCTTCGACTCCTTGAGGAGTCCTCGGAGAACGGCGAGAATACGCCTTCTTGTTAGAGTATCGATCGCGTGTTTTGAACTTTTGACCTTGTCGCACGTTTTGAGCTCGTACTTGTCTGCAAGAATGGCATAAAGGGGCGACCTGTTTCTAGTTATTTGGATATGGAGTGATTTTCTAGTTATATTTTTCAGCCTTCGCATGTTTCGAGCTTCCCGCAGAACGACAAAAGCACCAACCAAAATCGGGATTTTCATCCTCCAGAACAATTTGAACACGATTTGCTTTGTACCCAAATCTGTTTTAGCATAGATCACGCTGGTCTTATGAACTGTTTCTTTTCAACATTCTTTATCTTAGTGCGAAAATCTCTTTATTCTAGATTAATTTGATTTTTTTTCAGCAGTACGAGGATTGAAAATAAATTGGCTTCGTAATCATTAGGAGAAGGTGAAATGACGGGCCTGATGATTGCAGTGCTTCAGTACTACTCGCGTCTTTTGATGTAAAAAGCTACTTTTTATTTTTAGTGTGAATCCAGAACAAAACTTCTTTGTTTATTAATTTTTTCTGGATGTTCACTACTCTTTAGCAAAGGGCCGAGTTGATGCACTATTTTATAGTATCTTCCAACAAAATGTCTCACGCTGTTCAGGCTTTATCGTGAACAAAGGCAGACGGGCAGATCTATAACTTTCCTCTTTGATTCAAAAAGAAACTCCGACAATGTAGCCTACATTTCCAGAAATTTCGCTTGCGGTGCCGTTTTATAGTACGCTCAAATAACTAGAATACTCTTTGGGTCTGAGTTTTAGGATTGTAATTTCGGAGTTTGATCAGCATAAGAAACTAGAGTTTGTGTGAGAAGTAAGCAAGTTAGTTCTGCCAGAAGAAAAGCAGATTTCAAACATTGCGCCGGCGTGGCGTTGATTTCCATTTTGTCTGGATACTGTCGTTAGAAGTTGCTCCTGGGGCTTCGCTTTCCAGCGGATTCCTGTCATTACGGACGGATGATCTTTACCTTAACCTTATACAAATTGCTTTTAAAGTTGAACTGAAAAAACTTATTTTACCATTTAACTGAATTATTTGGATTGAGTTGCGGGATTGTTTTATTCTTCGCTATTTGCTCTAGCATGACGTTCACAGCACAACACAAAATTCTACTATGACGCAGAGGATTTGAATCTCAATACAAACACGGCTTTTCGGTGACCAGTAATCAGCTCACGGAAGATGGGTCACTCTGTGAACCCTAATTTTTCGTGAAATGTTTCCCTCAAGGATACACCACAGGTACAAGCGCATAGAGGTACCACAAATCAGACAGTAAATTCTTCTATATTAAAATAGACTAATTGTCAATAGCGGAGCAACGACGTAACGCATTTTCACCTGGTGTTCAAGGTTAGAGGTGCCCTAGAAGAGGAAGGGCACCTCTTGAGCGGGCAGAGTGGGGGTTTGATTGGGATTATTGAAAGTTGTTGTAATATTTGTGTCCTGGGTTGTTGATGGGTAGTGAGTGAGATTGAAATGAGGGTTGAGGGTTTTTGTGGTAGTGTTTTGGAAGAGTGGAAGATGAGTAGTGTGATGAATGATTGGTATGTGTGAATGATGATTGGGCGAAAAAGTAAGTGTTAATGTTGTTTAGTAGGAATTTAAAATATTTGAAGGATTTACAATAAGTTTATATTTTATATTTAGTGATTAGGGGGAAGAACAGTAAATATAATATGGGTTTTAATTTTAAGAGTTAGGTGACGTAAATAGTTTAAAAGGGGGTAAAAATAGATTAAAATTAACGTCACTGAGGGATGGAGGAGTAGCCACAAAAAGTACGGAAAATGATTTTCATTGTTTTATAAAATTAAGTTAAATTAGAAAAGATATTACGGGAAAAAAAAACAAAAAAAACCTTTAAGTGAATAAGTGATGAGTAAGTAGACTGTCCAATCTCAGCCCTTTCCAGTTTAACTTTATTTTTTTTTTACAATTTTCGGCATGTGGTGCTGTATTTCTATTCCCTTTTTATCAAGTAGTGTGTCCCCGCATTTCAAAATTGGGTGATTTAACGTGTTTATTAGTTCCCCTTTCTTTATTGAATTTGCTCATTCGCCCAACTTTTGTTCACTCCGCATCGATTTCACCGCATTCGGTCTGTACCTTCGTGAATTCGGTGATTTAACCTGTTTATTTGGCCTCATTCGTTAGTGAATTCGGTAATTTACCGGACTTTACTTTACTTCCTCTGGTACGTCATTTTATTATTTGAGTCAGGGTGGGTTGGTTCGGACAGTTTTGAAGGGGTTGGCTCGGACAGTCTTTGCCAGCTGAAACTCCATAAAACCCCCAAAATTAGTTGAAAAAATACAAAAGATATTATCAGAATCCTTATTGTGTTGTTTGTTAACATAATTAATTATTAAAATCGAGAAAAATGAACGCTAAAAAAGGTAAGCCACAACCAAAGAAAAATAGGTTAGTAGAATTGTCTACAATAAAGTAAAAGATAAAAAAAGGTTTAAATGTTTAATGAATTTATTATGTACGATATTTTCAAGGAGAGAAGAAAAACGCGAATTCGTCCTTGTGAAGTTCAGTTTGGGAAAAGGTCAAACCAATGTGTTTCTGATATGGGAAGGTCGAACAAGAAGGGAGGTTCGTTGAAAGAAAATAGGCGTGAATATATTCTTTCTGCGCTAGAGTGGGACTAAAATGATCTTTCTGTAGAATCTTTACTGACATAAGTTTGAAGTTACCAGCCCCTGTAATTGCTACGTTAACTTAAAGTACAAATGAAGGATTTTCATTTTAAAGCAAATTCAGCAAGTGAAACATGTGTTTTCTTTAGTTTGGTGTATACTTTTGAGGTGTAATGTTATCATTTCTACGTTTTAACATGTTTAAATAAAGTTGATTAAAAACTAGTACATTAAAAATAATGTCTGAACCAGCCCCGGGCCTGTCCGAATCAACTCCATGGGTGCGGGTTTGTTCGGACAAATTGAAAAACAGAAAAAAATGTTTACTAAAACACCTCATGTAGAAAAAAATCTGAAAAAATTACCAGCTATTCTGCCAGACATTCTACACGTTTGACACAAAAATGATGTTAATCCGCCAAGAAATGGCGGTCCAGCAAGAAACCGGGTCAACCCCGAGCTCCCCTATTTATCACTCTTGAACGGGTAATTGGAAAGACCTCGTGTCTAAGACGATCCACAAAAAATCCGGACCGGATCCGGTGACTTTCCGATTATCCGTGAGTTCGGTACTTCCTGATGTTGGCATATCAAGGACTCGAACAAACTGAGTTGACAATAGTCGCTGAAAGTTGCTGAAAAAAGTGTTTCCGATAGCAGTTGTCAAACTGTTATACAGTGCTATTGTGCATCCTTACATCACGTACGGTTGTTCTGTTTGGGCAAGTAATTTCTTTGCCAATTATAAAAGAACCCAAATAATACAAAACAAAGCGCTGCGTCTCATAGGAGAATTTCAAAATTCTCAGAATACTGTGGAGTGTTTTAGAAAGAATGCGATTTTGAACGTAGGTGAGCTTCGTGATTACCAGCTAGCGATTTTGGTTTTTCAAAGTGTAAATAAGGTAAGCCCTGAGTACTTTTATGATTTTTTTAACACTAACTCGTTTTATCACCCTTATTTTACCCGACATTCAGAGGATTTAGCTCACGAGAGAAGAAACACAACAAGAGCAGGATTTGTTCTCAGGAACATAGGTGTGAGTGTCTGGAATGACCTTCCAGAATCGGTCAGAGAGGCTGCAAGTCTGGCATCATTCAAGAGAATGGTTAAATCTCATTATTTGAGAGGGAAAGAATTGTGATAGGAGGAAAGGGTATTTATTTAAAAAAAAAAAAAATATATCCCCCCCCAACCCAAGGTAATAAGGGAATGATATAGTGGATTCATGGTGGTTAGAATTACGGCCACAATCAGGATTTTTTTTGTCTTAAAAGTGGCCGCTAATCGTAAATTGTTTGCTTAATTTATGTGTTTTTGATGAAATAAAAAAAAAATGTCTATGTCTATGTCTATGTCTATGTCGTTGCATGATCCGATCATCGTGGGAGGAGTGGAGGGATGGGGAATCTGGAATCTTGTGACATTCATAACGATCGAACGGGCGATCGGACTTCAATGTAACTTGGCAATTGGAAATAGGTGTCGTCTCAGATGTTCCATGTCAAGCCCAGACCGGATTCGATACTTCTGGGGGCAGTATGGGGGGGGGGGGGAGGGCGTAGAAGGGGGACACCAGGATATTCGTGAAAGGCCTAGCGTCGAGGGATCGGGATGAAACTTGGTGGGAAGAACAAGCATAAGCCGTAAATTGATTCTTGACGGAACCGCATCATATCGGGGCTCTTTAGGGGGAGTCGGAGGGGGTTTCCGGGAATTCTAGTGATCGCAAGATATGATAGGAAGATGTGTTAAGGACGATGAATATTTGAGAACCGACTAAACAGAATTAAAGACCTGACAGTTTCTGGATGCGACCAGTTTGGGAGAGTTAAGGGAAGGGGAATCCGGAAATTACTGACTTGTGGAGTTTGCGAACGGGTGGTCCGATTCGAGAGAAACTTTATGGGTGATAAGAACTAATGAGCTAGATATACAAAAAATGTCTCCAAAAATCATGCGGCATTGGCTGGGGTAACTGGAGGGGATAGGGGGAAGAACAGAAAACTTTTGACATGGTCAAAAACCAAACGTATGGGCCGACTGGGATGCAAGTTGGACAGTACCGAGTTTATGCTGCCTAGTTTGTTATTTGGAATCCGGACCGGATCCGGCAACGGTAAAGAAGAAGGGTCAGGCGGAAACCGTAAATTTGCAGATACAAGTAAGTAAGTAATTTATTTGTAACCCGCCATTTCGAAAAGGCGGAGTAAATAAAAGAAAAGAAACTTCGACCTGAGTGAAACTTCATAGCCGGTACCAGAAGATGCCTTAGATAATCTGTATATGTGGCTGAACCCTATATGGCCCTGGGACGGAAGTATGAGGGCGAGGCGCGTACCGGCAATAGTACGGCACTCCTAGGAATCAAAAGATTACGGTGAAACATTTGCTCTAGATTATACGAGGCAATGCCGGAGATGCTCAGGCTCGCGTGAAATTAGATACCTTATTTCTAGGTCCAATTCTAGGGGGGTTGAAGACATAGACAGACATAGACATTTTTTTAATTCCATCAAAAATATATAAATACAACAAACAATTTACCATTAACGGCCACTTTTAAGACAAAAAAATCCTGATTGTGGCCGTAATTCTAACCACCATGAATCCGCTATATCTTTCCCTCATTACCTCCCCCCCCCCCGGGGTAATTTTTGTTTTGTTTCTTAAATAAATAACCTTTCCTCTTATTCTTTCCTTTTCAAATAATGGGATTTAACCACTCTCTTGAATGATGCCAGACTTACAGCCTCTCTAACCGATTCTGGAAGGTCATTCCAGACGCTCACACCTATGTTCCTGAGAATAAATCCTGCTCTTGTTGTGTTTCTTCTCTCGTGAGCTAAATCCTCTGAATGTCGGGTAAAATAAGGGTGATAAACGAGTTAGTGTTAAAAAAAAGCATAAAAGTACTCAGGGCTTACCTTATTTACACTTTGAAAAACAAAAATCGCTAGCTGGTAATCATGAAGCTCACCTACGTTCAAAATCCCTTTCTTTTTTCAAAACACTCCGCAGTGTTCTGACAATTTTGAAATTCTCCTGTTAGACACAGCGCTTTGTTTTGTATTATTTGGGTTCTTTTATAATTGGCCAAGAAATTACTTGCTTAAACAGAACAACCGTACGTGATGTAAGGATGCACAATAGCACTGTATAACAGTTTGACAACTGCTATCGGAAGGGGGATTTTGTAACATTCTCGTCTACTTTCTTGGACCACCTACTCTTAACAAGTGCCATATGAGCTCGTAGCTCTTGTTGTACAAATTCGAACACACGCCCAAATTTTCAATTTCCGCATTTAGTTTCCACGTACGGAAAATTCAAAGGTACTCACTGGACGATGACAGGTCATAGGAATTTCCTATTTTCAAGGTCAAGATCTAAGAGTGACGTAGACTGACTGGAGCACTAGGCCTGACATACTCTATCACAACGAAACACCGGGTATACAGTTCAAGATTTTTGAGACAAGCTTCAATTACGCTCGCGTGCTCACATGTGAAAGTGCTGATTGACAAAAGGACTATCGGGATAATCAATGTCTGAAAGGTATTTCGCTAGGGAATAAGTTGATGTCTGAAATAACTATTTTATTTCACACATCGGATAAGGTAAATGTAAATTATGACGTTTACATATAAGAATTTCCGATTTTAATCAAGTCCAGTCTAGTTTTCCACATGTTGTTCCGTCTGTTCATCGATATAATTATCTGTTTGAATCTCCTCCAACATATTGTTGACGCATAAAACCAATTTCATAAAACCAATCCTGTTTCGGTTTTGTAATCCCTGTAAACTTATTATTAGGTTGTTAATGTCGAGGAACCAAACCTTTCTGCTTCTTGAAGACTGAAGGAAATCAGGCCCGTATCCAGGAAGTTATTTCGGGAGGGGGGGGGTTGCCTTTCTGCGGGTCGGACAAAAAAGCACAAAAAAGACATAGATCAGGGGGAAAAGTCTATAAAAATGACTATTTTTGTAAGTTTCGGGGGGGGGGGGGCAGGGGGTTCAACCCGTATCCCCCTGGATACGGCCTTGAAGATAATATTCATAGTTTCTTTCAGATTCAACTCCTTCTAGTCATATTGTTATGTTAATATAGTCAATATTTATTCATACATTTTTTTTTTTAGCTTGTTTTTGGAGACGTTGTTTTGAAGTGTATGTTTTTTTTATGGTGTTTGACGAGGAACCGAGGAAGTGCATAATTTTATTTCTTTTTCCTTTTCTCTTCCTCTCTTTTTTCTTCTTTCTTTCCTTGTATAGTTCCTAGTATTTTTTTTCCAAAAATCCCGTATATAATCTAAAAATCTAATCTATGTCGGCTGTACAGTAGTCTGTACATACACCAAGGCACTGAGGAGTTTATATGTGTCGATTAAACGTTTGATCCTTTGAACATCTTTTAATATTTTTATTTCATAATTAATCTATGTCTGTTACTATACACGTCACATCACATTCCACATAAGAAACTGGGGTGTGTGATGCAAAAGGTGAAGACTGGGATAAGTTATGAATTCCAGGGTCTGTAGAAGCATGTTCACCTGAAACTTGGGGCTTCCTCGCGAAAGCACAGAAGAGGGCAGAGGAACCGGCACGAGTCTACACTTTATAGTTTGCTTGCATTCTCAGGCTTAAAATAGGGATGATAGACCTGGGGCAATGTTCCGCTTATCCTGTCATAAATATGGTACTGCGACAGTCCTTCTTTATTGCGTACTAAAAGCTGCTTATACTGCTCTGAAACGATGTTTTTCTGCTAAAGATATTCTGTCCGCCCTTTGGTCTATGCTTCATACCTACACTGTAAAACAAAAATCTTGCAGTATTTGCTACGGGGATTATCTTGTCTTTTATTGAGATAAGACTATCCCTAATTCGAATTAATTTTATCCCAATAGAGGTAAGCTCAATACCAGTAGCAAATAGTGCATCCGTATTCGGAGAAACTTTTTTTTTTTTTTTGCCATGTCGCATCTTTTCCGTTCTTCCTGTCCAACATGATTTGGCCAGGTGACTACGCTTCCACTTCCCAAGGTGACGCCAACGGTCCTAACATCTAGTATTTTAAATTATTTTTTTATTTTTTTTTCAATGACAGCCTAATACATTTAGCGTCACCTACACTTTCCTCTATCTCTACATTTAATTTTTTTTATATATTTTCTTATTCCCTCTTTTAACCCTTGTTTCTCATTTTACCATTTTCAACACATCTTCAAAACCTTTTCTTTATTTTCCTTCCTTAATATCTCCTTTCCTTAAAAATTTCATTCTTTAAAAACTTAATACTTACAAAAATACTATCCCTCGTTATTTTTTTTTTTTTTTTTGCAACCAAACCAAAAGGGGTTTTTGTCCTGGAGACGTTCGACCTCTTCGCACTTCCTGCGTCAAAGGATGACCTTCCGTCATAGGGAATCACTTTTGCAGTGGCATTTCTTACAATCTTTTTCATTTCCATCTCTGATATATATATACGTTTTAGTCGGGGTCCTCCGTGTTGCTTGAGTCCGAGAGTTTATACCATTTCGTCTCAAGACGAGCTTATCT
Source organism: Branchinecta lynchi (assembly GCA_023053575.1). NCBI lineage: Eukaryota > Metazoa > Arthropoda > Branchiopoda > Anostraca > Branchinectidae > Branchinecta > Branchinecta lynchi. The sequence continues at coordinate 10,012,752 of JAKZAP010000008.1, forward strand.
GTCATCTCTTCCTGTATCAATTCAAACGTGGTCTTCAGTCAGTTTGGAGTGAAGGAATAACTGTCACATCCAAGCAACAACAATATTCGACGTCCTCTAAACTCACAGTTAGCGAAAATGAAAGTCTCAGATTATTTTAACTAGCCAATAACTTTACTGTTCAACCTTAACGTTTATGCGAAGAAACTAACCTTCTCAGGTCTCCGAATATCTACCTAAAAAGAGGCCTTCATTTGTTTAAGTAACGTTAGTCGCAGCGTGATTAAATTATAAGCTCGTAACGAAGACAGTTTTTATCCAAGAGAAAACTAGTAACGCATTGTGTGTTCAGTTTAAACACCAAAATTTGGTAGCTCGGCGTTTGGCGAAAAAGGATTAGATTATTGCACTGAGTCGTTGTAGGACAGTCCAACTCCTTTTCTATTCCATTTCCAGTATTAACTACTACACTATATACAGACATACACTACAAAACTGGAGGTCCCAGGATGGATCAACTCCCCCGGAAGCATACCTTGTAGGCAGAAGTGTTACTAGCCACAATGTTTGGGGGGGGGGCAAGTTTTTACCTACTGGCTGGTCATTTTTACCGACTGTTTTTGCAGAAAAAACACTGTTTTGACGGACGCCCCCCAATACGTGACGCCCCTGCTTGTAGGGGACCTCCCAAGAAGCACTAGATCTATTTTCCCGATAATTATATAACTTTTCACTTCAAATAAACCTGGACCCAAAATTTCAGGAGCCATGATGATCAAGCATACGTCATAATGCCCACACAAACAAATGAATAATAACAAGGAATAAAGAAAGAAAAAAACAAACGAGGACTTATTTCAAGACTGCGACAAGAGTCTTTCCAAAGAACAAGAGTTTTTCATTTGTGAAAGTTCGTAGGGAAGTTCAAGTTAATGACTGCCAACTAAGGTGTAGTTTTTAACCAGTTCGTTGAACGTTTAGCATTCCCAAGAACACGCACAAATCCCACACAAGAAAAATGTTTTCTAGGAACACCTATGACACCAAGAAGCTAAACACAGTGCGGATAAGCTAATTAGCAAAGATGTTGAAAAGTGAAAAGGAAAACTTTATGAAGATGACATTGATGTTTGTTGTACTCACTTCACTCATAACGTGTGCCAGCTCGTCAGAAATACGTGTGAAAAATGACACAAGGCAGAGAAATGCGTCTGAATTACACCAAAAATTGTTCAACGAGCTGACAGAGATGAGAGCCGAGAAAGTCCTTTCCAAAGGGTATTTGACCATGTGCCAAAAAGCTTTTCATTATGGCGTATTTGGAATGTTTGATGTCCCTCGGCCATGCCTAAGGTCTTTCAAAGAGGGAGGAACATTCAGAGAAATGGATTTACCTATCGAAGCAATCAGTATTCAGGTAAGAACTTCGGATATTTAAAATATACGCAGAAGATACAGTAGTACTGTTGATGACTAACTTGCGGATGAAGAATCGCCGTGTACCGGAAGAGACGCTGTCAGAAGTTTCATAACAGAGAACACAAGGATGCGCGGTACAGACAACACTTGGAATGTAATCTGTTGTCACAACAAACGTTATGCATGAAATGTTATGCATACCAAGTATTGTCAGGAAGAGCAAAAAAAAAAAAAAAAAACCATCTACTGACGGTTTTCCGCACATTACGCATAAGGTTTGCCGCGACAGATATCCCAAGTGTTGTATTTTGAGTGTTGTCTGTTGGAACCTCTCATCCTTGTGTTATCTGTTATGGAACTTCTTACAGTGCACAGCTGTCCCCAATCAACGGCGTTTATTGGCTGGCACAGGAATAAGTAATCGTTCGGGCAACGTTTCTTGTTCCTCCCGAGTTCCGCTGGCGTGTGTTGGACTTGGTCATGGAGAGTATACATGATTCCTTCGAAACTGTATTTTGTTCAAATAAACATTTGCATCTCGGCTATTTAGCCGTGCGTGGTTCCCGTAGCTTTAACGAGGAACACGGTGCACAGTCGGTATTCCTGATCAATGAGCTCCAGAAAAGCAATAAGCAGAACCACGTTCTGCTTCGAAATAACAAAACGGGTTTAATGCAGAAACAGAAATAGGTAATGGAGAAACTAGGACTGAAACAAATGACATCGGAAGTTCGAAATCTCGGAAATGAGTATTGATGGAACGATGGATCAGTACTATAGGTACGATCGAGAAGTTCGAACACTACTTTATACTAAAACTAACCTTTCTTTCTGAACAGAAAATCAATAAAGGCGGCAGGTGAAATGTGTGAGAATAAAAAGAAGTGACAAGATAATTCTTCAGACAATCCCGATTTAAAAAGCACAAATGGTCAGTAACAGGTCAGTAATCAAACATCGAGGAAGAAGGAATTCCAGTCTACAAGCACTCGGGTGAACCGAGCCTGATATGCTGTCCGTATTCGTAAGGCATCATAGAAACAAAACAAAAAAAATCCGCCACCAACACGCGCTTCATAAAGTTCCTTCCAGATTAGGTATTTTATGGCCACTAGATACACTAGCATGCAGTACAATGACACGTTACTTTTTGGTGCACGTTTATCCAGGTTTGTTTGGCTGTTTTCAGTTCCTCTTTTGCCTACAGAAGTTTAAAACTGTTTAAAATGACTCTGTTCTCTATTTGTGCTCACACAACTCCGTTCCTTCAAACTTGATTAAGTTTGCCAATCCTGGCTTCCGACTTCAGTGCTTTTTACTAGGCTACTGCGCGACTCGGTATGAACGAAAGCCTAATTTCCCTTTTAGAGATCGTGTACCAAGATTTCACGTGTGATCGTTCTTGTTTCGCTTGCGCATCTGGTGGCAAGTCATCATTGGTTTTATGAGTGATGTATGGTGAGCACTCCTGTGACAAAGAACGCACGTCTCGCATATTATGCACATCGGGACTTCATGAGCGTGTTCCACCCTTCTAAAATACTATTAGTTACTATTTTCGTTCCAACCTCGTGAAAAGCTACTATTCTTACCGTTCCAACCTTGTCGAAATAGTAACTATTTGCTTACCAAGCTCGGGAGCGTCGGAAACGTGGTAATACGAGTCTCTGTGATTGGCTGGATTAGCTGATTAGCCCGTGGCACGCTATTTTGCTGAAAATAGGAAAGTTACAGCCTTGACGCCAAAAAGCCAGAATTGGTGACATCATGAGTAATAACTACGTTAAGTAGGGTGGAAGGCGCTCTATATCTGCTAGCGAGCTGGAACTTTTACAATTTCAACAAACGGCCTCTACCCGTGTTTCATATCCTATATTGGTCAGCTTTGCGCCGGTTTTAAGCACAGACAGTTCCTACACCCTCGTATACAAGATTCGCATGTCGCACAGTAGTGCGAATTGTCACTTTGTATTTGTGCGTGTCACTCTTGTCCTACGTGTGGGAAATGGGAATCATTCTATTTCAGAGAACCTCCAGTTGTAATTTTGCAGCAGGGATTCCGACCAAAAGTAACAACTTAAAGTTTTCTCATGAAAACAAAATTAAGATGTGTCATTTTTGCAGAGGCGATTCCGACTAAAAGGGAATATTTCACGTTTTAAAAAATTTCACTCCCAATTCACTCTCTGATTTTGGGCCAAAAGTCACACTCCAAATATGTTCGCATGGCAACGCTGGTCGCGCACTTTCACTGAAGCGTGTGATTTAAATCTCAGAAAGCATGCTTTCATGATCCAACTGTTTGTAAGGTGAGAGATTTTCTGGTGAAAAATTGCAGTGTGCTGTATTGATTGTGAATGTCAGCTCAGTTTACTTTCAGAATGTCAAATCTGTACTGAAAAAGCAGCATTTCCCATCCACTGTGTCTAGCCTAGCCAGTCTAAAAATAACTAAAAAAATAACTAAAAATAACTGGTAAGTTTTACTGATAGTTTTTCAGAAATCCTAATTATTTAAAAAAATCGAATATTTTTAAGAAAAACTACTTTTTCAGAAAAGAGATCCAACCTTGAATTTACTTAACCTGAAACCTGGCCTAAACTGTATAAAGGTAGAAGGGAGATTGTTGCTGTCCTAGCAAGGTCTTAGCTGTCAAACAGGAAACCCTAAATGACCTCAGACATGTTTAATTTTAGGACAGCACAAAAGTTGACAAGCTCGTATCCCTGCTGGCTCCAGGCTGGCTCCCAGTGATCTATTTTTATTGTTCCGAAGTGTTTTAAATTAAAGAACCTGTACTGTGAAATTTTCAGGACAAGTTTGATTGCTAACTGATTTCTTTTTTAACCGATTGGTTGTCAACATTGGTGGGTAGGTGAAGAAAGCTTGGTACCAGTGCCCAGATTTGCATACAATCCCAGACACACTGCTGTATTTTGGATAATATCCGATTTTGTCTCACTTTGAGCTGGGCTAATTTTATCTACACTGTAAAAAGTTTCTCGCTATATGTGACTTCTCTGCTGCCTTCCAACTTGCCTGGTCCTGGATACCTCCAGATCCAGTTGACCAGGTGCCAGCCAGGGGCTGACCACCAGACTTGCAATTGAAAGTGATAAAGAACATTTGAGATGGCAAATCAGATAAGGGGAATGAACATAATGTAGGGGCCAAATCTATGCTTCGGCTTAACTGTGAATAAGGTTACATCCAGCTTTCCATCTAACAGCTGACTGACAGCACTCTATTTTTTTTTAAAGACGGATAGCAAGCAGTGCCCAATCCATTCCCTAGTTACTTACCTGTTAGCTTAAAATTATCTTAAAGTGCAGTTTCTTGTGAAGAGGCTGTGTTGTCTCTTGATGCCACCAGTGCCATCCTTACTTTACTACAACTGTGCTTCTAAAACTAGGTAGGTGGAGAGCGCCATCTACCACACTTTTGGAAGTTTCATAGCAGATAACACAGGGATGTGGAGTTTCAAAAGATAACACTCCAGATGTTTCTACTGTGATTTTGAAAGTCTTATCTGTTAACTGTTAAGCATCACGAGGATTGCCAGGAAGGGCCAAAAAACCTCCTAAAAAAGATCTGCTGACTTTTTTGTTTAGGTCGTAATGCTATCGGAAAATTCAGCAGATGCTTTTTCCGTGGTTTTTCAGGTCTGCCTGGCAATGCTTATTATGCATGACATTTAATGCATAACATTTTCAAAGTCACAACAGATAATATTTCAAGTGTTGTCTTTTGAAACTGCGCTTCCTTCTGTTATCTGTTATGAAACTTCTGATAGTGCAGTGCCAAGCTTTGCATACAATCCCACACATGCTGCTGTATTTAGGAATATATAATTTTTTCTAATTTTTGAGCTTGGCTAGTTTTGGCTCAAAAAATTGAAATGGCTGTCATCAATGAGTGCTAGTATGCTTATCCTATACTACTCAAACTCAACAGGCAGTGCTCCTTTTCCCAACTTAAATGGGTGGCTGGCTGCTGCGCCATCCCCAGAAATATGATAGATGCCCTGAATTGGTGACTGACCAATTTGGATGGGCCGTAAACCAGCTATCAACATGATGAACAGTATTCACTTTTCTTTTAGATGGCAGAAAAGTATGCAAGTGAAGGAAACTTCACAATAGTTAATAGCAGCAGTAATGATGCTGACCATGATGTTGATTTTGAAAAGTTGTACCCAGCTGTGATAGAATGCTTCATCATTATTATTTGTGGGTAAGTTCTCTTTGATTTTGCTATTTTTATGTAAATTTTGTTCTTAGTTTTCTGACTTAAGAGATTACTCGGTTGGACATTTCTTCATCTGTTTTACTTTACGATAGAATTTGATAGCATGCTCTGCAAAATATCGCTGAAGAACACAGTAGCTGACTTGTTCCGTTTTAAGCCATTCTTCAACAGCCTATATGTTTTCCAGTCAGCGTAGGCTGCTGAAGGAGTTGTTTATGCTTTGTGTGAAGAGGGTTAGAGTGTCCAAACCGAGGTAGAAAGACAGGCCCCATGTATTTTTGCTTCAGTTTTCTGTTGGAAAGAAATTAAATTCGGACGGAGTCTGGCGAATACTAGGAATTATTCGGTAGTGCTAATGATTTCTATATCAAACCGTTTAGAGTCTTGATAGTGCGATAAGCAGACATATTAAATTGATAAAATTTGAAAAAAATAAATTTGCTTTACTGTTTAGCCTACTTGGTTTCCAGCTTCGTTTCCTATCAAGACGATAAGTTCGGCCGAAATCACCGGAATCGGGTTTAAAACGGGAAATTATGCCCAACAGTGTCATTATCGAGTTGTTCGTATTTGGATGGAAATAAGACCCTGACGATCGCAATATGCTGTAACCCGAATTTGCGGAAAGAACAAAATCCTCCAAAGACTTATAATATTTAACGAACCTCTTAAAACAGGAGTTCAAAACACTTCGTAAATATATTGTTTACTTAGATTTCCGCGAAATGACGCCTGAAGGGGATCTCCACACTCCAGATTAAGATTTCATCACCTTCTTCTCAAACATCAAATATCATACCAGAAACACAGGTTTAATTTAATCAGTCCAAGCCTTGTACACCTCACAAAGACTCGACACTTTGAACCCCCTTTGTCAAAGAAAGCTATGAAACCATTTAGTTTTTAGTGGAGTGTTCCTTGGAACATTCCACTATTGCGAGCGCTGTAGCAGCTTTCGGTTTTCTGTTTTCACCATATTTTGTGGAGCTCATAACTCGTGAACGAGTGCAAGTATTAAGTTCAAACTTGATGCACTTGTGGGTATTGGGGTCTAGTTATGCCTTTTGGGGGTCCCACCCCCCACACTCACCCGGTTCAGGGGCAAATGGGCCCAGATTGCCCAGTGAATAATGTTCGTAACTTGACAAGAACTGGACATAGGACAATGAAATTTCTTGGACATGTAGATCCAAGGGCGGGGAAATTGCTTTTAAAGTTGCACCTCCTCCACCCCGTTCATGGCAACTGGGCCCAGATTGCCCAGGAGTAAAGTTCGATACCAGTGACAGGAATCAACAGCTATCAAGTTGGAACTTGGTAGGATTGTGAGAATTGGGGTCCCTTTTTACTTTTTACTGGTCCCAAACCCCACTCCCACTTGGTTCAGGGGCAATTGGGCCAGATTGCCAATTTTTTAATGTTTTTAACTTGAATTAACTGGAGATAAGGCGATGTAATTCCTTTGTGCTTTTGGATCGTAGGGGTTGGGGAGAGCTGAACCACCCCCAAATTGCCCATGAAGAAGGTTTTTGACCCGTGACTGGAATCAAACTCTGAGCTGGTATACTTGAGGAAAAAAAGGTGTAAATCTGTAAATACGCATTTTGATAAGTCCGCTCCCCGCCCCTCCCGTTATGGGCAGCTGGGCCCAGATTTCCCGTGATTTAAGTTTGTCAATGACAGGTCGCAAGTCCAACTCTTGTATATTGGGGAGATATGTCTATGGATGAGGATTTGTTGTTATAGCAACTAATGGGACGACGCGACGTACTTTAATCTTTAATGAACAGTTGGAAATTTTACTGTTTTGTCATATGATCGATGATATGCCGTTCTTGATGAATTGTGACAAAGGGGGCATTAGGCTGGTTTATTGCACTTGTTTTTACCTTGCTAATGGAAAATAGGTTTAAAGGGTGGGACTGGCTGGCAGACCATTCTGACCATTCAATGTTTGAACAAATGCTATTCGTGCAACATGTTTAAAATTTCTCTGGATTTATACTGGCGGTTAGTTTACATTTAAAGCTTTTAAAGTGGGATGGTTACAGATTAGGTTATTTCAATCCTTGTTTGGTTATTGGGGATGAGAAATGTCTTGGTTCTAGAGCTGTCTGTATATAAAATGTGATAAACATTTTACTTTTACACTCCACGTCTGAGCGCTTGCGCACTTGTTCGTTTTTACCATCCGGCTCAGTGGTTTAATATTTTTGTCTATAATTTTATCCTAGGTTACTAACTTTTTTCCTACCTTTATTCCATTCTTCTCTTTGTTTTTGTTGTCGTTGCCTTTTTATTTATCTTTTTGCTATTTTGTTAGTGTATCATCTGAACCGTTTTTTGGGTTCTCTGACCATGGTATCCTTTACAGATTTGTTGCTGGAAAGATGAATGTGATTTCAGAGACTGAGAGTCGTGGAATTAGTACATTTGTTGGCAACTTTTCTCTCCCATCTCTAATATTCATGTCAATGGCAACTCTTGATTTGAGGTGAGGCTTTTCTTATGTAAGCGAGGCTACTCTGTAGATAAATTTGACCCTACCCAACGAAAACGGATCTGAGCGAAAAGGAGCTGAGGAAAAACATTTCCAATAACTTACAGGTTCAGAGTAGTTACCAGACGTCGACGTCGATAATTCATTCGTTAAGTCGGAATACTTTACCTCCCAATGTGATTTTTTTTATTTTTCCTTTAGAAATATCCGTTTTCGTCGGTTATGTTTCAGTCTCTTTACATTACCAATATAGAAATATAGAGAAGTATGTTCGCAATATAGAGAAGATTGCGGAAATAGAGCAAATAATTGTAGCAGTCTTCTATTGGCTGATTTCGAGAGAGTTTTAGAGAGTAAGATAATCATGAAAACAAGTGTTCAAGCACAAAGAATATCAAGTATTTCCTTATCAAATAATGATGAAGGTTGTCCAGTAGAACAAGTATCAGTGGGTTTTGTGGCAAATTGTGGAACAATAATTCCGTCACTGGTAAGAAAAGCGTAACAATAAGCTAGCCTTGTTTGTTAGTTGATATGGTAATTTATTTCTTTTCTTTTAGTTATTTTCTCGTAGTTGTAACAGTAGTGCTTATCTTTGTGTATGACCTTTTTAGCTGAAATTGTACAGTTTGGATTTTATTAAATCAGTTTCCGTGTCGAGATTTTACGGGAACTTTAATGTAATATAGGGCTATAGATTACACGGAACAAGCTTAAGCTATACCAAGGCATTCATAAAGACTTTCCATTATTTTGCAGTTCCATTAACTGGATATTTCTACTGTCGATACTGATTTCCAAAGCACTGATCTTCATCCTTGTATCTGCTGTTACTGTTTTTGTCAGTAAACCACACGATTTGGGAAAGGCTGGCCTGTTTTCAATCTTCTGTACTCAGAGTAATGATTTTGCTCTCGGATACCCAATTGGTAAGATTTTTTCATTTATAAATTTCAAGTGTTTCATTTAAACCAGATCAAAGTTTCCGAGTTCTCTCTTAGCTGTTTGTCATATTCTAGCCAACCTAGGATTCACGTTTCTTTTGTTTGTTTTTATTATTGGTGTTCCAAACCAGTCTGGGAATGAGCTTAGTTGTCCCGTAGTCTTTTCTTGCCAAGTTGGAGTTGCTTTAAAATGAGCCGATTGCAGAAGCCGGGGGTAGAGTCAAGTGACAAGTTGGGGGAGTGGTCAGGCTTTTTGTATGCAGGAACTAACGGTGGTACGAAAGTATAAATATGTAATTCACACAGTGAACTACATGAAGTGAATGTGAATTAACGAAACAAAAATCTCGTTGGTCGCGGAAACGTACTGTGGGCCGCAAAAAAACGCGGAAACACTCTTTTTGAGCCACAATCGACCAACAAACTGTTTGTGGGAGTACGAAAAAACGCCTTATATAATTCTTCAAATGATCCTTGTTTTTCAGTGACTGCTCTGTATCAGCAAAAACATCCAGAGTTTCCAAGTTATCTGTACTTGGTGGCCCCCATATCTCTTGTGATTCTTAATCCTATTGGATTTTTTCTGATGGAAATGCAGAAGCGGAGAGACAAAACCAACGACGCTGGGGAAGGAGAGCACAGTCGTCTGTTGACAGAAAACCTTTCGAGCAGGTATGTTTCAGTGTCAGTCTTACGTCTGTATTTGATAATTTTGTGTGCCAACCGCTCCCTGTTCGACTATGGTCAGATAGTAAAGATAGTTCACACAGTACCTTCTGTCCTGACTGAAAAGATGGGGAAAAGATGGGGAGCGCGTTTCCGGCGCTCCCCCTCGCATCCCTCGTTTTATTCTTAGGGTTTCGATCTTACGGCAATGCGAGGGTATTCCGAAGAAGCGATATTTCGGTCTTTCATGTTTGATAGAAAATGGAACCATCAGTATACGGAAGAAACTTAACATTACTAAAAAATCGTTGGAACTCTAGCTAAGATGGTCATAATAGAAACTTACGTTTTCAAGATTTGTTAAAGAACGAAGGTCAGACCCAGGTTGAAGGTTCAATGATACTCTACACCATATAACAATGGAGGGTTCAAGTCCGAGAAACTAAGGTTTATTAACAGTAAATCTGTACGATAATAAACAATTATGTAATTTGAGGTAATAAAGACATCAACTCTCTTCAGAGTACTCTTTTGAGCGCTTGCCATTGACGACCGAAACGTGTATTTTTGTTCAACCTGAACTAGTACGGAACCGACAGTCTTTATGTCAGCAAGAGCAATAATCCGGAAACGCCTTTATAAATGAATGAACCGCTGGAATCACTGACTCACTGACCACCGCACTCTAATAATGCCGGAAGAGTGACAATTGCGTCGGAGTGCATGTTCGTATCAGGAAGACAAGAACACAAATGCAAATCACAGAGCTAAGAGTAGTCAACTTGTAAAGAGGAAGTTCCTTGAAAGGGCGTGTGTCCGGCACTGGAAGTATTTTTGTTTACGTTCAGGCCCGTATCCAGCAATTTATTTCGGGGGGGGGGGGGGTGCCTGCTGGTCGGACAAAAAACACATAGATCAGAGGGAAAAGCCTATGATTAAGATTATTTTTGTATGTTTCGGGGGAGGTTTCAACCCCCTAACCCCCCCCCCCCCCTGGATACGGCCTTGCTTACGTTCTTCATTTGTTTGCCTATAAAGTAGCGTATCATCAGCAGCAAAGAATAATAATCGTTTTGGCCAGCTTCTGTCAGCCTGCGTCGAATACCCGGTCATATTCCTTTAAAGTCCTAATCCAAACATTCTGTTTACCTTTTCTTAGTAATCGCATGCCGCAGGTTTATTTTGAATTGAACGCGATTGCCGGGTTGCTGTTTCGGCTCGAGAAAAAACCCACGCCGATAGTCTTCTTTTCTAGATGATGAGATTTTCCAGGATTGATTAGCAAAGAATTTTAAGACCTAATTGATAATTTTTGCATGTCTTCAGAGGTACAACACTGGTCTTGTTTTTTTAATTTATTTGTATTTGTAATAATCAGCTGGAGCATTAGATCGAAATTATTGTTTTGACCCTTGGCTCCCTACATGCCATAACAGCTGTCCTTGATAATAGGCTGAGATTTAGTCCAGACAGAGTTATTTCAAACCTAGGAAATTTGTTTTTTTTTTTTTTAATTTGCTCATTGTTTTACGGTGTTTTTAGTGGTTTTAAACATTCATAGTGACAGTAGGGATTGTTAGCATTGTGTATGTGGTAGAAATACCATTTTTTTGTGGCCCGCTTTAACTGTGAAAGTGTAAACGCAAAGTCCCAAACGAGGGCCCAAAGGGTCCTAAACAAAAATAAACAAAAGAGACAATAACCACCCGACCCCTTTACAAATAGACCGGTAGACTATTCTTAATTGTGAAGATATGAAGGTCGGCGGGAAAACAAAATAAAGTACAAAATAGCCTACAATCAAAAACTGTAAACACCGAAAAGGGCAATTTCATACAAAGGAAAGCGCTCCCGATTCTCCATAGACTGCTTCGGGATCCTCCTAGGCCGACTCATTCCTCCCCGACTCAGGTCGGTTCTTAATTCCCGGAGTCTTTGGCAGTTCTCATGTAGATCGCTGACTCGAACCAAGGACAAATAAGCACTAGAACCTCTGTCTCTTACCTCTTCCCGATGGAAACGAGCGGAGGGTAGGAGCTGCGCGGAACATCAAAATTCGTTTCTTCTACAAGAAGCTATATCGCAGATTAGTCCCCGGAGAAGAAATTGCCGGAGTAAAAGCCGATTAGTGGTCTGTCACATGTTATGCATGCAGAGCGGGCCAGCACGCCTCCTGCACTTTTTCCTCTGATATGCGTAGCGTTGAAGAGGGAAGTAGACGGGCATCAACTCAAAGCTCAGCAAGTACCTCTAGCTCAGCTCATTTTTGTCGGGGTAAAGGCGAAAGACGTTTGGGGGGGGGGATTTATTTTAAAACCGGGTTGTCGTGAGTAGATTTAAAGTGGATGGCGAGTTTAAGGGGGGAGGGGATTAGCTATTGGGGAGAAAAGAAGGTTTATTAAAAAAAAAAGTTAAAGAACGGCCCTTACTTTTGCCCGAGGTGTGGAAAGATGGATGAGGATGTGTTCCACTTTATGTGTGAAAATGAAGGACTGAGTGATTTAAGGGTCGAAGGATTTGGGGTGGGAATTACTAGGGAGGAGTGTTTATTAGAAAAGATTGGAAGTACAAATATGGGGGATATCCGTAAGGTGGCTAGATTCCTCCGCGTTAGTCTGTCCCATAGAGAGCAATTTTTCTAGTTTGTTGTGTTTTCTTTTTGTTTTGTTGCCATGACCCCATGGGTTTTTTCGTGCAATAAATTCATTCATTCATTCATTCCTAGTCGCTGCATGGGGACCAAAGACGGAGGTTCTATTGGCCTATTTGTTCTTGCTCGAACCTATTCATACCTAGCCTTTAGGCTACGTTCTTGTAAAGAACCGGACGAGAAAAGCGACTTTGCAACTTCTTCCCTCGCATTTTGCATTGGAGCGAACCAAGTCTGAATGTAGCACAGACGGATAGAAGGATTGTGGGATTTTATGAACTTGTATAATGATCAAAAAGAAGAAAGCATCTAAAACTCGAAATAAGCAGTATCTATTGTTTTGCGTAAGCTATCCAATAAGGATAAATCCCATTTCTCGGAATATGCATTGGGAAGTACGCGTCCTATGTCTGTAGTGTAGTGTGCGTAAAGAAAGTGGGGAGCAAGTCCGTGGGTCTGTGGATGCAGGGGTGTGGTGGGTTTAATGAAAGCAGGGGCGTTGGAAGCGGGAGATCCCCCCCCCCCCCAACTTTTTGAGATTGGGTAAAATCTTGGAGGCCCAAAATTGTACTAAAGTTATGCGGTAATTTTTTCATATCAGAACTACTAAGTATATGTACGGAGATTTGGAGTTATACAGAATCCCAAATAGGCTATCGGTAGAAATTTTTTCGGTAAAATGGTCGAGATTCGGTATGGTTGTCAGGACTCGATAGATTATCGCGAATTCGGAGAGCGAATTTACTGAAATTATTCATTAATTTTTTGATGCTAGAACTATTCGGTATGTTTATTGGATTCAGCCTTTACATAGAATCCCAAATATGCTGTCGGTCAAAATTATTCGGTATCGTGATTGGGATTCGGTAATTTATTCGGTATAATTTTCAAGATTCGGTAGTTACCATGAATCCCGCTTTTCTTTCCAGTTTCGAAGAAATTATATCGAATCTGAACGTTATTCGGTACTTTTTCGATACGAAAACTATTCGGTATTAGTGGGACTTAGTAGTGATATATAATTGCAAATAGGCTATCGGTCGAAAATTATTCAGTGTAGTAACTGTTGTTCGGTAATTTATTCGGTATCATTGCCAGGATTCAGTAGTTAACATGAACCTCGAACTTCGGTCCAATTTCGACGACATCATACCGAATCCCGAATGTCAGTCCATAATTATTCGCTATATACTTATCCCGAATTCGGAACTTTGGTCCTGTTTCGAGTTCAATCCTAAAAGCCAGTGACCCCCCCCCCCCCACCCATGCCGCAGATAATTGTTCTCTCAGCGGCAGAGGCGTCACAACTGGGGGGGGACACCCCCCCCCCAAAGCCGTCGGCCAGTCGGTAGAAAATACCGAGTCGGCGCGAAGCGCCGCGATATTTCCTCAAAACAATTGATTTTTTTTCATGAAAACAGTCGGTTTTTCTGAAAATTGGTCGATTTTTCGTCAAAATAGTCGGTTTTTCTGAAAATCAGTCGATTTTTTTCAAAACTGTAATTTTTACTGTTGAAAACAGTCGTTTTTTCTGCAGAAAAAGTCGGTAAAAATTACCAGCCAGTCGGTAAATGCGTCGTCCCCCCGCCAAACATTTTGGCTAGTAACGCCTCTGCTCAGCTGTATGCTTTGATGACATAAAAGGTAGTTACCAAACCTTGAATTCACAGTCGGGTTTTGTACCGAAATCAGAAAGAGGCAGGTTTTCGAAATTTAGGTTTAAAAAAAAATCTTGCAGGCAAGGTTTATACGTATAGAAGAGGTAAAGTGAAGTACTGGTTTCACTGACAAAAGGACTGATGTATGATTTCATCGGTAGTCCTTACTTTGATTTTGGATCCCAAAAAGACGCTCTAATCATAATATGCTTCAACAAATTCCGCCTTCGGTGCTTTTCGTAATATTCTTTGTTTTGTGGCTTAAGCCAGTTTCGGGCTTGGTATTTCAGAAACACTAGAAGTTAGAATCTGTATCGAAATAGTCAAATTTGGCAGGGAAAAACCTGCCGCACTCAATGTCTGTGGTGATGGGTAGCCTATAGCAGCTACAAGGTCCGCTCCGTCCGGTTTTAATGTTTCTGGAAATTCTTGGGATGTTGGTGTAGAAAAAACAAACAAAAAATGTATAGAAAGCAGTTAAATTTTCAGGAAAAAAAGAGATAGATCGGTTTAATTTTATCTTGACCATAGTAGCATAAAGAGAAGTTGCTACTGGAATCGTGGCTGATAATATACTAGCGTCATCCTGTTCGCGGGTTCCGGCTACCCCCCCCCCCCCCCCCCCCCCCCCCCGGCAAAAAAACAGTACCAAACCCCACGACCCCCTCCCCCCCGTATAAATAAAAAAGACAATCCCAAAAGAATCTCTAGTCCCAAAATAATCCCTACGCTACGTATAACACAAGGGATTAGCTGGGTACCCAGATTAGCTCATGTACCTACCGACGGATATATAAGATTAGACTAACTGGACGCAACTTCATTCGCAGACTTGACTGTACGATAATGTCTGAAGTACAGTGGATATCCAGTCACATATGTAAGAATAAGCTTGTGCGTGCACATAGGATATGTATATGTGAAGCAAAAAGTGCTGGCTCATGTGTTCTTAGTTTTGAATGCGTTAAGCGTAGGCAGAGTAGATATAGACAAGGGAGGGGAGTGTAAAGCGAAGGTGAAAGTTGATGGTGACAGAATAATTGCTGAAGTGAACTAACACACGCGTTCACCTGAAGCTGTGGTCAATGAGGTGTTAAAAGTGGAAGATCAAAACCCGTGCCACTCAGTATAGAGACCTCCCCCCCCCCGCCAACAAATCCTTCCGGGATACCTATGAGATCGCAAAAGTTGTCCGTCTGTACGCAATATAACTCTCGAAGGGAATGACATATTTTGAGGAAACTTGGGGTGAGGATTATTTGGGTCAAGAGTTAGGTCGAGCTCGTAGGGGTGGGGGAGGGGGTTTAAATTAAGGCGCAAATGAAATATGTTGGGATTCCATCGAAACCTTTGGTCTTGTTCTTGTTGTACCAGAAGTCCACTTGACAGACTAAGATCACGGGAAGTCAATTTAAATGTTGTGGATTCGTATTAAATGTAAAGGATTCGGTGTGGTTTTCGCCGGGGGGGGGGGGCGGGGTTCTTGTCATCGGGGGGTGGGGTGGCGGGGCTGTTTTCACCGGGGGGGGGGGATCTCGCCTAGACCCCCTGTTAGCTGGCTAATCATCTGTCATGCTGCCCTTGTGTGTTAGTCTTTGTACGTAGTCTGTTCTGTTCAGTAATTTAAAGCTCGAATTCTTAGTTTCTAAAATTCGGTAAAACTTTTGAAATGCTCGGTACAAGTTTTGGCTCTTCCCCCCCCCCCCCCCCCGCCCCCCAACAAAAACGCACTTGCGACGCCCCTGACTGAAAGCGTTGGTACTCAGACGAGTCGCGGATTGCCTAGTCATGTCTGATTCGTCGAGACAAAAGGGGTTCTCGTAAATATTATAAGTTATTGGCAGGAGCAGACTAATGTCACCTTCTGCGTCTATTGCGAATATTTGAAGGCCAGGTTTGATCTGTTATGGAGCTAAATTTGACACCTACTAACTTTCTGTGGCTTTATAGATGTCGGTTAATATTTTATTATACATGTGCAAAAAGGTAAACAGTCCCATTTGCAGTTGTCGTTTTGGGCTAGTTTTTCGAAAAATTTAAGAAGAAGTTTCCTCTTATTTTTTAGTTGGTCGGTTTTTGTCTTTAGTTCTTATTTCAGTGAAACAAGGATTTTTTTCTTGATTTCTCCGTGCGCTCTCGCCCCTTATGGAAACCGGAACTTGAATACACGTCCTTTTATGGGAAAGGCCCGCTTTCAGTTTCTTACCGAGGGGTTGCCCACGCGATCGGCACCTGTTGTGCACCCTGACTCGGCTCTGGTCGGCACCAGCAGGCCTTTCTTACCCCTTTTACATTGTTAAGTCTCATTTTCCGCCTATTTAGGTAGCTAGCAAACATGTCCCATATTTGAGATGAATATTGTGGAAATAAGTCCAAGTGAATATAAAAAATCCAAAATCTTATTTAAGTAAGACTTTGGATTTTTTTGCTTAAAGTCAGTGAGAGCCCATAGGCTCCCGTTAAATGACTAAAGCGGTTAATCATGTAAGATCCGTTGATTTGTAAAGATTCAGAATAGATAAGTGTGGGTATCTAAGCGCGGTCTAATCATCCGTGGAATTATTACCTTAAATCGCACTTCCAGCGAGATAAGATGGTGTGACCCTCCTGTAGAGTCTCTCACTGTGGCGGCTTGATTGTCAGATCGTTGTTGTAATATCGGCTCGCTGGCACTCCAGTGTAGCCGGCATTCATTGGTTGGTAGATGTTGTTGTCACATCGGCTCACTGGAATCCCAGTGCAGCCGACATTCAGCATTTCGCCAGTCCTCGTCCACGCCTTTTTTGAAGCCATCCAGGGTAGCAGCGTTGATAGTTTTTTCGGAAAGGCTGTTCCAGAGTGGAACACTCCGTACAGATTATAGTTCGTTTGGCAGAGAATGACCCTTGAGTTTGGATACAATTCTTTCGTCTTCATGCTACGTAGGTAAGGCATTCCAGATTTGACAGTACAGGGTTTGTGATATTATTGGAAATAGCGATGTCCAGGAAACGGCCTGTTCCGGGAAATGCGTAAAAATTTTGAGTCTCTTATGTGGGTAGCATACCAGGAAAGAAGATGAACTAGTAATACCTGCCCTTAGGCATCCTTAATGAAGATACCATTGTTTGTTAGAACATCTAAGCTTATGTGTTAAAATGATCCCTGTGTGTACTTACATTTGAGGATCGGATTTTGTTCATTTTCATCGGGGATGATGCTGGAAATCCTGGCATAACTTTATCTTCTTCTATTCATTTACGGCATATTGGACAGCTGGGAAGCGCGACCCTTTTCACCTTCCGGCTGGTCTTCTTCTAAGTTGTTGATGGGGCGCTCTATTGCACCTCAACTGGGATCGCCTCTCAAAGGAATTATCCTCCTTCTTGTTTGTGCTTCGTGGAGTGGATAGTGGCACCCAGGGGCGTCACGTATGGGGGGGGGACGCCCTCCCAATATTGTCGGCCTGTCAGTAAAAAATAGCTGAATCGGCGGGAAGCGTCGCGATTTTTCGTTAAAGCAGTCGATTTTTTTCAGAAACAGTCGATTTTTCTTTCGAAACAGTCGATTTATACTCGATTTTTTCCGCAAAATGACCAGCCAGTCGGTGATACCTTGCTCTCCCCCCAAACATTTTGGCTAGTAACGCCTCTGGTCGAACCTCGACTGGGAATCGAGTCATTCCCAGGAGTCATTACCCTCTTCTTGTGGATGGTGGGGCTGATGAGGGAACCCCATCTAGGGACATCATTCCAATCAGCGATCGCCGTCTTTATAACTATTGCACCCCGCTCCCCTTGAAAAAATCTGGTATGACCAGGGGCGTCGCAAGGGGGGGGTGCGGGGGGTGCAGCACCCCCCCCACCTTTTTGAGATTCGGTAAAATTTTGGGCCGGAGGCCCAAAAGTTTACTAAAATTGTTCGGTATTTTTCGATTTACGGGGATTCGGTAGTTATACAGACTCCTAAATAGGCTATCTGTACAAATCTCTTCGGTATAATGATCGGGATTCGGTATAGTTGCCAGTATTCGTTAGTTATCACGAATTTGGTGAGAGAATTTACTGAAATCATTTGGTAATTTTTCGATGCCGAAACTATTCGGTATATTTATGGAGATTCCGCAGTTACACAGACTCCCGAATAAGCTATTGGTTCAGAATTATTGGGTGTCATGATTGGGATTCGGTAATTTATTAAGTGTAATTTCCAGGATTCGGAACGTAACCACGAATCCTGACTTTGTTCCAGTTTCGACGAAAGTATACCGAATATGAATATTGTTCGGTAGTCTTTCGATACCGAAACAATTCGGTATACTAACCGGGATACGGTGGTTATACAGAATCCGGAACACGCTATCGGTCTAAACTTATTCGGTATAATAACTGAGATTCGGTAACTTATTCGTTGTAATTGCCAGGATCTGGAAGTTACCACGAACCTCGAAATTCAGAAGAGGTCGAGTGAAGCATTGGTCGCAGACAAAAGGGATGATCTGTGATATCATCGATAGTCCTTACTTTTATTTTGGATCCCAAAAAGAAAATCTGATCATAAATATTTCGAAAATTCCGCCTGCAGCCCTTTTCGTTATGTTCTCTATTTTGTGGAAGGGCGCGTCATTTGACGGGGGTTTTAAGCCAGTTTTAGGGTTGAGATTTCGAAACATTAATTTGGCAGGAAAAAGGAAAAAAAAATTTCGCCTGCGGCGCTCACTTTATGTTTTCGTTTTTCGTATATTGACTAGACTACAGTTGCTGCTGCTGCCGTAACGTCGCTCCATCCGTTTTCTAGAACTTTTTAAGAGTCTCGGTATTTCATCAACAGTAAATGATAGAATTTGTAAGAGAAGAAGTTAAATTTTAGCCTACAAAAACAAAAAAAAATGGATTTCGAAAATTTTCGCCTGCGGCGCTCGATTTAATTTTCTGTTGGCTATAATATATAGTAGCTGTTACTGCAATCATACCCAGCAACGTATTCTCTATGTGGGCTTCGCCAAAACGCCGCCTAATAGTTGGCTTATCGTCGTTCAAGCTGCCTTTTATTGCCACTCTTCCTACGTAATCGTTTCTGTTCAATAATTTAAAGCTCGAATTCTTAGTTCTAGGATTCGGTAAAAATTTTGAAAGATTCGGTAAAATTTTGGCTCTGCACCCCCCCACCGAAAATGCACTTGCGACGCCCCTGGGTATGACTACCCGCTAGATATCTACTTTTCGGACCTTTGAATTCGGACCGCATTCCACAGTTCACATGCGGTTTGGTCTAGTTAAGGACCGGTTCAACTGTAGGCTAGTAGTATGCGTGTGTCTGATGTTTTTCGCGTAGGAGCTAATCCAGTTTTGTTTTGGAAAAAGTTGAGTCGCTCCCTGAAGGAGCTGGGGATACTTACACGAAAGAAACAAAACGGATGATGCATAAGTGCTTTAGCCCAAACCGTGTCCGAATCATGTTCATGGCGACTGAGATTTTTTTTTCTACATATATTTCGGCCCTTCTTGGCAAGGCTCCTCGTCAGCCTGTATATGCATTAAACATGGGGTAGGCTCGAGGAAAGACTTGGTGCAAAGGAGGGGAGGCTCAAAGGGGCTCACTTTATTGATTGGGTTGCTCACACAGAAAAGATGGGGGGGGGGGACGAAAGTTGCCATGCATTTCGAATTGGAATCGTTTTTTTTACTAACAATCCAACTTCAAGCTTTCTTCCGAAAAGATTGTAAGTATTCTGGTCATTACAGTTTTACAATAATTTATGTTACACTAATTATTTACATGGTTGGAATGTCTGCAAAAAGGACACGGACGAGTTCATAAGCCTTGAGGTTCGTCCTGTGACAGAAACTAGTTTATTTTTATTCTTTGAGCCCAAGCTGATTTTGAAACATTTATTCAAACAATGTTTTCAACGGATACGTCAGCTATGATTCTTAAGGATAGTTTATTTTGTTTTCTTGTCCTGCTAAATGGGTTCACTCTTTTTTGGTAACCTTTCCTCGGCACTGTTCCTCCCCTTCTTTTAAAGTCCGACATAGCTAGACTTTGAAGTTTATGCTATTATTTTTATTGTGGGATATACGCGTGTATGCATATGTATATATAACGTGTATAGGTTGGGTGGATCATGAAAGGATTCGAATCGGAATCCAGGGCTAGGTACGAATCCGAATCCACCATTTCGTTCTGATGGTTTGAATCCGGAGTCGAATCCGGATTCGAATCCGACCTTAACAACAATTAAATCATGTACATAGGTTATGGTTTAAGAATCAGAGGTGACAAAAACACTGATATCTAAAATACCAGATAACGTGATAGATTACTGAGGATGGTTGGAGGTGGAGACCAAACAGTTGGATTGCCTAGGCACACTGTGTAGAAATTGGAAAAACGGAAACTGGAAGGATGAAGCCTAGGAATTTGAGCGGATTCGTAGAATTGAGGGTTTGGAGTCCGAATCCGAATCCAGCCTGACAAGCAGAAGATTCGAATCCGGATTCGCCCATCTCTGATGCTAAGTTGGATGCGTTTTAAAGGCTACTGCATGGTAAGGTGTGTCTTACTTTACGGAAAAAGTTCCGAGACCGCGATTTTTTTGTTTCGCCAAAACCAGATATAGAATAAAGAAAGGAAAACTTATTTCTTTATTATTAAACCTAGGCCAACTAGGGCCACCAACACAGAAATACTCAAAACAAAGTATTCCACTAAATAGTAACGAAAAAAGGAAAGAAAAAACATGATCATACATAGAAAAATGTGCTTAAATTTGTTGTTCGTAAATCTCGCCAGACCGAGTCCGCCGAACCGGTAGAGCACAGGTAAAACTGGAAAAAGACCGTGTGAATGGCTAAAACTTACATGAAACAAAGACATCTTTCAATTTCTTGTGATTTCTCAAATTCGCACTGTTGTCGCATCATCTGCCCATCGCACGAATTCTATGGCACTTTTTTCGAAGGATTTGTTTGGGCTACAGAGCGAATCTACAATAAGCTACATCTTATGTCGCTCAGCAGTATGGGCCCAATTGCCCTTACACCTCGTGGGCATGGGGTGGAACGATCAAAGGCACAACTATACCCCAATGCCCAATACGTATATCAAGTTTCAGTTTGAATCCTGTCAGGGTGCACGAGTTTTGGAACGGAAAATCAGGCGAGAGCGGCCGCAATAGTGGATTGTTCGTGAATGAACTCTCCACTAAAAAAGGTTGTGAAAAAAAAAGTTCTAGGGGATAAGTGGTCTGCTGTCAGCTGTTGCGGAGGTACAGAAGACTGGTGGAATAAAGTAGAATTCCTTCAGACTATGCTGATTGAAAACCACTTTTGATTATTCGTCAAATTAACTGTCTAGCCAACTTGTACCCGTAGTACCATCGAGCCTTGAATAGTGACGACGATGGTTTTATCGTTTTTCTTCAGTTTGTCTCCACGCGAATGTTAGTGGCTCACTCAACTGATAAATAAATAAAAACAGGCCCAACACGCGTACTCAAACCCACTCAAACAGGAGCTAAATTAACAAATTATCTAGCGGATGCAACTGAAACTCTGAAAGATATGTTAACTCGTTTGTGCCGTTTTTATTCGTTCGTTTAATAGTTCTTAGTCGTGTTCATCTGGTATTATTTGTCATTGGCATTTTAAATCCCGTTGAAAGTGTGTTTACCTTTGCTAGCTAGCTTTGCTATTTTGGTCTATAAACGTTATATATATATAACAGTCGAAACTTTTTGATTTCCAGCCTAAAGGAATTACGCTGTATCTACGTAGTGAAACTGTAGATGATGCCAGGATTTGGTTTGCTTTTTTCCCACTCAACTCCGCTCTCTGGATACTCAGTTTGACTCTTTTATTTTTAGTCTGCCCCCGATACCAACTATCACTCCTGCCCCCAGCCGTCTTCCTAGGGGGGCTTCTACTCCAACCGTGATACTCACCATCATGAAAGATGTGCTTTTCAGTCCAGTTGTCCTAATGACCACCTTCGGAGTGATTGGAAATTTTGTGTTCCGGAGAAATCTCCCAGTGGTGATAGAAGGAGTTCTTAAAGTACTTGGGTCAGCCTTCTCGGCGTCTGCCCTGTTTGTACTGGGGCTACGGATGGTGGGAACCAATAAGCAACTGCGAGGATCGGGACTAGTGACTCCATTTGTCCTCATTGCTGTTAAGTGGTGAGTTGTACTTTTTGTTGTTTCAGCATCAAGATTCCACAAGGACGTTTTTAAGTGGGGTTTTGGTAACAGAATTGTTGATCCTTGGAACAGCGTTACCGAAGATGCGGTTAATTCTGAGTGGGTAAATAGTTTCAAGTGCACTGTTGATGGGATTTTTAACTCTGATCAGTTCGACTATTAAACATTTCTTAGCTATTTAGAGGCGAAAGCCTTTTCTCTTGCTTTGTATAAAAAAGAAGGTATGCTTGTGTTTTCGGTTCCGCTTCGCTAACCATCAGTTTGTGTGTCTGGGTGTGGAGAGAATACGTCCTTCATAAAATGCGATGACGAATTGCCGCCAGACGCGCTAGAGGAACAATAACAATCGCACGTGAGATCTGGGGGTAAGTTATCTGACGGGTGAATGAGCGATTAGGCTTTCGCTTCATATCGAGTCGCGCATTAGCCCGTGGAAAAGACAGCCAGCACTCAGCAATGAAGTCGGAAGCCAGAAATGACAAACTTGATGACGCTTGACAGAACAGAGTTGGGTAAAGCAAAAAGAGGGGAAGAGGCATTTTAAACAGTTTTAAACATGGTTAGGCCTAAGAGGAATTGAAAATAGCAAAACAAACCTGGATAAACGTACACAAAGAAGTAACGTGTCATTGTTTTCTTTACGATAGCGCACCTAGCGGACAAAAAAGAACTAATCTGAGAGGAATTTTATGAGGGGCATAGATCCAAAGGCCATAAGCGACCGTTTATGCAGCCAGCATACAAAGGATAGATATACATAAATAAAACAAAGTTTATACCTACACTACCAATTACCAATCTGTGCAATAACTACATTGCACATACTGTCGTCAACCAATAATCGTGCAGGTCACGCCCAGGAAATGCGAGATCTGATTAGGTCAGAGTGTTTATAAATAAGTAGACTTTATTGCCAATCAAGGTTCAAATGAATTCACAGAAATCAACAAAACAACACAAATACAGAGAACTGGAAAAGTAAAACAAAAAAACACCATAACTAAGTAAAAATAAGTGAAATTCGACTCGAATTTACCTAATGTGGATGTATTGGTGTTTTCTTTTCTTCCCCTTTCCGGGTTTTTATACTCCATTTAGGACGAATTTTTGTCGGCCAAAAAGTGCAAACCCCAAAAAACTAAAATAAACAAAAAACAGCTGCATAGACTGGCTCACGAATTCCGTACTTTTCGCAAGGATAGATTTCAAGCTACTTGCGTACATAAAGCTCCCCAAGTGCGTACCTCATCACACTGTCAGATGTTTCATAAAAGACAACAGAAGGATGTGCTGTTTCAACAGACAGTGCGTAATAGACAACACTTGGGATGTTATCTGGTGCGTTGGAAAAAGTTATACATGAAATGTTATGCAGAACAAGCATTGCCAGGAAGAGCCAAAAAAGCATATACTGACTTTTTTGTTTGTCGTCGTGAGGTTGGAAAATTCAGCAGATACTTTTTAGCGATTTTTGGGCTCTTCCTGATGGCAACGCTTGTTATGCATAACATTTTCAAACACAACAGACAACGTATCTACTGCACTGTAAGGGAATTGTGATTTGTTGATTTCTGAGCTTCACTCAAATCATCAATATTTTACTGGGTTAGCGTATTCCACACTTAGCATAGTGTATCCAGCATAAGGTGTAGGTTTTGTCAAACGCTAGATATACCCAGCATTTGGCATAAGGTATACGAAAAAAATCAGGGGTTCCTGGTAGAAAATGTCTTGCTAACTGCAGCTTTCAAAAGATTGTCATGTTTTGCCAGTTTCTTTTCTACACCTTCTCTTGTATTTCTAATAGAGGGGTAGCCTAATGGCCTTGAGTGGATGAGACGTAATGGTTTGAAGGAAAAGGTGGGGTACCCAACTGTTTAGGATCTAATTAGCGTCCTCTGTGAGACGCCCCTCGTTAGTCGAAGTAGGGTTCAGATGTGGAAAATAATTTATTCGTCATTAATATTATTAGTTGTGGAAACAGTCTTTGTACTGTCCTATCAAGTATTAAAATCCTTCATTACTATTCCATTGATGTCGCCTATACTATATATCTTCAGGCCCGTATCCAGGAATTTATTTCCTGGATACGGGGGGGTTGACTGTCGGTCGGACAAAAAAGACATAGATCCGAGGGAAAAGCCTATAAAATTGACGATTTTTGCATGTTTCGGGGGGGGCTAACCCCCCCCCCCCTGGATACGGCCTTGTATAGCTTTATTGGGGTTAGAAAAGTCTGCTGTTCCTTCAGCTTAGAACCCCAGCTAGTTGTTATTTTCTATATCGGATGGTAAGTTCAGTATGGCGTGAGTAAGTATACGATTGAATTATTTATTTCGTGAACGAGTCTTGCGGCATTTCATAGCTAAAAAACGAACAAAACTAAACATCTTACATAAACTATAAATCTCATTATTTTGTACAATCAGTCTTAACGATAAAAAAGTACGTAACAAAATCATAACTAAATAATAACCTGAAAAGGACCTGTGATGGCTGTGATCTATCACAATGTGACAATATCCATAAGTGGTGTTAAAAGTCTCATGTTCAAGTGGCTTTTTCTCGAGGGAGTGTTAACTGCTTCGACGTCTGAAAACTGAAGGGGCCGTCCTTCAATTTGGAAATTGAAAACTTGATTTCCATGTTCGGCAAGACGCAACAACTACTGACTTACTTACACAGAAAACCCGCTTCTAGAAGGTTACCCAAATAAGTCTACCTACTTGGGAGTTGCACACTACGAAACAAAGGGCCAACAAACACAACAAAGATCAGTGAACGCCCATAATAAAAATTCAGCTTAACACTCCGATTAGAGTAAAATTCCCGCAACGGCTTAAAGGAGTTGCATCGTAAGCATTCTAGCAGTTGCAACGTCTAGACCCCCCCCCCCCCCCCAAGAACCAAGGTGAAGCCGCGACTCGATCCGACGGCGGGTTCATCTAGTGGCGCTGTTTGGAAGCACCCGACATGGGGAGGCTGGGATCGTAGTTTGACTATGGATCTAACTAAGCAGGTATATGGAAAATGTGTAGAGAAATCAAACTATTACTAGCTTTATCGATTTCTTTTAATATTTTTGTTTCTGTTTTTTCTTGTTAACTTCCCTCAAGTCCCAAGAAGAGAGGATGTCAACTGCATCGCAATAAACAGACGCTCTAAATAATATCCGTCTTTCAAGACCAAAAAGACGTGAAACTGCCCATCATTTCCTTTTCCGACATATTTAAAAGTGAACGTGGTGATATACTTAGCTGTCTTAATCCTCTTACTCGCCACTCGATCTTCTCGAAGGGATAGTAACCCTTTTAACCTCCGGCGAGGATCACTGAAATTAATGAGCAATGGCCACCTTGCTTTGAAGAGTGAATTGTGTTTAAGTAATTTGTGGGTAACGTAGGCTACCGTAAGGAGTTTGAATAAAACAGAGGTAACAGTGTGTTCGTAAAAATCTGACCCCTCGCAGGATAATGGTGTCTCCCCCCTCGGCCCACATGAATCAAATTCTTTAAGACAAGCGTCGGATGATTAGGAAACGAGGGTGCACACGCCCTTCATAAAACTCCTTCTAGAATGGGTCTTTTTTGGCCGCTAGATGCTCGAGTATAAAGTCAACAGTGATACGTTACTTCTTGGTGTACGTTTATCCAGGTTCGTTGGGCTATTTTCAATTACTCTTAGACCTAGCCATGTCTAAAACAGTTTCAATTCAATTCAGTTCAAATAATTTATTTCCTCCAGAAATTGGAGAGTAATAAACATAATAAACACATACATAACTAGCCAAAAATATATAACGACAACTATGACATAACAAGGCCTTACCGCATAAAACAGATCAACAAGCAAATATCAAACAAAATAAAATAAATAAATAGAATGTATGCGTAATAACTCAACCATCAGCTACAGCCTCAGTGAGGTTGTGATGGACGGTTGTGATGTTTAAAATGCCTCTGCCTCTGTTTGTGATCTACCCAGCTCTGTTCTGTGAAACTTCGTCGACTTTGCCAGTTGTGGCTTCCGAACTGAGTGCTGAGTGTTGGTTGACTTTTCCACGGAGCTAATGCGCGACTGTGTATAAAGGGAATGCCAAATGGCTTATTCACCCTTCCGATAACTTACACCAAGATCTCACCAGGCCCTTTTTTTTGCATTGTCGGAATCAGAGTCGCTCATAGTTTTCGTAGCGAAAACCTCCGATTCTGGCAATTTAAAATTGGGAACTCTGTGTTTGATCGTGAACTCATTGTAATTGGACTGCGAGTTTAAGTACTTCCGTGTTTGTTGCGAAGAAAATGAGTGTTTTTTATTTGTGGTTTGCATTGCCAAAGTCATATTCTCACGCTTAGTGGTTTGCTCGGTTTATCATTACGTCACAGTTTTCAATAGTTTTCGCGGTTACCGGAGAAGATAAAAGCCGGTTGTTGACTCTCCCTTTTTTTTGAACTCTTTGTATATGGTTGGTCATCGGCGTAATTTGTAGGGCAATGACTATGAAAATTAGGGGCTTGTAGCAAAATATTTTCCGGTTAAATAAAAAAATGGCGGAAGTACCCGATGTTACACTTCTGATATTAGGATGTTGACCGTTGGTGTTTTTTTGGCATTAGTTGTTTCGAGCGAGAAGGCGATTGACCGAGTCTTCGGGGACAATGTAAGAGGGCATTTATCTGGATATGTGATGGAACTGAGGTGTCAAGGTTCGAAGTTCATATTGCTTTAAAAAAAAAGTATCAGGTTTGTTAAAGAGCTCGAATGACCAACTTCTGCCAAGGTAATCTGGGCAGCTGAAAAAAGCAACCAACTTCAGAAGGGGCCCTGGTCAGGCGCCGAAGTGGTAATTATAGAGCCTGTTCCACTCTACTTAACCTAGTTACTACGCATGACGTCACGAATTTTTGGCTTCTTGGCGTCAAGGCTGGAACCAAGGCCGTATCCAGGGGGGGGGGGTGTTAGGGGGTTGACCCCCCCCCCGAAACATGCAAAATACTCATTTTTATAGGCTTTTTCCTCTGATTTATGTCTTTTTGGTACTTTTTTGTCCGACCGGCAGGCAACCCCCACCCACCCCCGAAAGGCCCCCCCCCCCCCCGAAATAAATTCATGGATACGGGTCTGGCTGGAACGCATTTTACTGTTTCCGGCAAAATGTCATGCCACCGGTTCATCCGGCCAATCAAGTTACAGAGATTCGTAGTTACCACGCTTACTACGCTCCCGAGCATGGTTAGCAAATAGTTACTTTTAGTTTATATTTCGAGAAGGTTTGAACGGTCAGCGTAGTAACTTTTTACGAGGTTGGAACGAAAATAGTTAATAAAAATTACTATTGTTAGAAGTGAGAAGGCTCATAATGTTTCCGATGATGTGTGTCTGTGTCGTGACACGACTGTCTTTTTCATTTATAAGTCTGATTGTGTGTTCTAAAGTTAAAGTAAATTAAATGAATAAAAAGGAAGTTTTTGTTTCCCTTTAGGATCCGTCGTACAGTTAATAACAATGCAACCTACTTCCGTGGAGGCATTCGTTAATTGTTGAACCCGAGACACACATTTCATATGTTATATTATGAACCGGCCTACGAAACCTCGCTAATCTTTGCACTTACCAAGAATTCACTAGTTTCCATGCGCAATATGCTGCCGACGAGGTTCGCGTAAATGATTTTCTGAATCTTGCCAAGGTGTGCTAGAAGTCAATGCGTCTGGAAAAAGGCTTAAAACAGCCAAAACAGCGGATAATAAGTTAAAACGAGAACTAAGTTTTACAGTACCCACATCGTTTTGAATATTGGAATATAAACAGTAAACTCGGCGTGTAAACAGTGAACAAAAAAGGAGGAAAAAATTACCAAAATGGGGCTCCAACTCTGTACTGTACTGGAAAAAAAGACCGAGACCGTCTCGAGACGAGTCCAGTGTCCGAGTCATTAGCTCTGGCCGACGGACAGCTCCGTGAAAGACGAGTCCGACTCCTTGGAAAAGGTGTCTCGAGACGAGTCCAGAGCCCAAGTTCACCAGCTCTGTCATTCGCACAAATAAAATGAGTCATTACTGATGGTGTGTCAATCGCTCCTTTTTTCCGAGAAGAAAGAAAATTGAGCCGATGTTACAACAACGATCTGACAATCAAGCCGCCAACCAGCGAGAGACTCTACAGGAGGCTAACACCACCTTATCTCGCTGGAAGTGCGATTTAAGGTAAAAACAAATAATTGCTTTTTAAAGTATCGCATAATCTAATAAGCATTTTGGCAGGTAGTGGTGCAGAGTTGATGATAAGAAGCTTGTTGATTGCAAAACCAACTCTCAACTTGACGAAACTATTGCACACTCATCTGAGTTTTTTTTTTTTTTATCATTCTTGCCATATTTTACGAAATTAGAACGAAAAGCACTGGATTTCTGACTGTTTATTTTTCATTTTGTATTCTATTGTATTGTCCATAACGTGCGACATGCCAACGCTATGGTTGCGCTGCATTTATTTTATATTCTGCTGAAAATATGTTTGACAGTACAAAACGGATAAGTCAGCTGAATTTTATTAGAGCTATATTTCGGCCCTTCTTGGCAAGGGTCCTATTGAGGCTGAGGCTGCTTAAGCTGGAAAATGGACTTGTGGATAAACATCTAAAGATTCTAGTTTAACCGTAAACATCTGATTTTGTGAATTCCTTTGGGAGAGTTGCCTGGAGTTAAAGTTGGTGCTGCAGTTTCATTTTGGATACGGCTGCTGGTTTTGCTGCTCGAATGGGTCTTTGATAGGGTAGAGATTTTCCACATTTGGATTGACTTTGATTTTGTTGTAGAGGAAGCTTGTGGTCTGAGTTTCCTTTCACTTATGATGCCTTTCCATGTATTTGATCGAATTCATTTCTCTTTCCCCCATCATAATAAAGGACGTTCATTTTTTTTTCAGTCTGGTTTTGCCATTGGTCACCCGCGAGGTTGTCACGCAGTTATCAAAGTCAGGACTTGGAAACTCCAGTGCCACATCAGATCTTGCGAATTATGGCTTTCTTTATGGAACATTTCCTACTGCACCGTCAGTGTTCGTCTTCGCTACCCAGTATGGAATCGTACCTGAAATGGTAAGTACCCCACTACCGCTAGGATCATCGGTGTGTATAGGCTAATTACCATATCGCAGTTTAGCGCTTCCAAGCGGACTAGTTTCTGTTAATCCCCCAAAGCCTCACTATCAACACTTGTGACAGACATAGTAAAATGAGAGATGTAGTCTTGAATCTTCGTCTTGGTCTGAAGACCAAAATCGTCAATCTTGGTCTTGGTCTTGGTCTTAGGACCAGCGACAAATTCTTGGTCTTGGTCTTGTTATTGCGCTTTTGGTTGCCCAAGATCTAGCCCGGTCTTCAAGACCACAATTACGCCCTAGTTGTGTTGCGAGAGCAACACTTTGGTTTTGTCCTTTTTTTTTTTCTTTTTTTTTTTACTATGCCGCCGATTTCATTTTATTCCTGGTAACTGGTAAGGGTCTAACCTGTGCGGTTTTTACGGAAAGTGTGGCCGGATTGATGAATATGACATAGCATTTGGAAAGCTCCGTAGAACTCTTGCCTGGGGCCGCCAATAAGGATAGTTTTTGCTTTTCCTCGAGCCAGAGCCTACGGTGTGCGAAGTGAAGTGGAGTTATGTAGCCTATGTCAAAGAGGACTATCTGAAGTTGTGTAGCGAACCTTTCGTTTCATCAGACCATGTTTCTGCTTTCGAGTGGAAAGCTCCGTTCTAGCACGCAATAAGGCAGGCACCAGTTTCAAATTGAAGATGGACTAAAATCTATCAGTGTTAAATATATGCGGCAGTTACCCGGCCCCACAGCCAACATATCTTCTTTGAGTGATAAATAGAAAAATCTACAAAAAAAGCGGCTTTTTCCCACGGGTTCGAAAGTGCTGCCATCTATTGTTTCTATCCATGTCTGTTCGCGATTTCAGCTGAGTTTATCATTCGTTTTTTTTTGGACTTGGGTTTGCGGTAGAGAAATGGTATCAGATGTGCCTCTTAAACTTTAAAAGTTCTCTCATTGCTAAAGAAACTAGAGCTTTGCTCCTTTCTAAGTGGTGACGTTAGAAAGTTGGCCTACGGCAAAAAGTCAACTTTCGAACTAAGACAGGTAGAATTTTTTTTTTCGACTGCCATCGATAGACGATGAGCTGATCAAAGTATTTTTCATTAATTTTTTGGTACAAAAATTCCTTCACAAGATACACCAGTTGGAAAATTTCAAGGGGTTGACAACTTCAGTAGTAAGGTACACATTGAAACCAAGAATATGCGATACCAGTTTTGAGACATGCGGGGGACTTGTAAGCAACAGTCGACTGTTAGCTCATAATCATCTTCTGCAATGAGGGGTTTGCAGCTTTTGTTAGTTGGTGTACCTGTTATTTGTTTCCGGTGTATTCGATGGTAAGAACAATTTGGTTCCCAATTGTAAGACATGCAGGGGACTTGTAAGTAAAAATCGGCTGTTATGCTACAATCATCTTCGGGAATGAGGGGTTTGCAACTTTTGCTAGCTGGTGTTCCCATTCTTTTTATCTGTGAACTTGATGTTTATCACGGGAGATGGACTTGTAAGTAAGAATTGGTTCACGAGGGACTAGAACTTTTGTAAATTGGTGCACATTGTATTCGATTTCTATAAATCTGATGGTAAGAAAGTTTGTATCGATGGTCTATCGCTGTAACCTAGGATCAACTGTTTACGCAACGGGTACAAACGATAATGTAAAACAATGAGGTAGTTTCGTAATAATTAATAGTGTCATATCTTGGGTATTTTAATCCTGAAAAGTTACGGATAGCTTTATAATACCAACTAGATTATATAAGATTTGTTCCAAGTTTTCATCCGTCACGATGTCTACGATTGAAAACGATAAAGTTTAACTGACTGCAAAGCCAATTGTCCCTTCTTCTGATATTCTTTTGTTGTTGTTTTTACAATGCTGAACAATAGCTTTTGATCATGTGATGATTCTTTTTAGAACATGCCGTTTTAATAGCTTGGATAAGTTGACAACTTCAGCATTTAACCGACAGCGAAGAAACAAAACCAAAGTTTTGCTCTCGCAACACTGGAAGCCGGACAAAGGTTTCCGACTTGCCGCGACACGTCACGTTGTCCAGGCAACGTAGGTCTAGTTAATTTTGGAGCTCTTTAAATTGCTCCAAAAGCACGAAAGGGCTAATTATGCATTTCACCATCAGTAATAGGTTTTGAATGTCAGGAGATTAGCAGACCAAAATTTGATACTCTCGAGATACGGCTTGTCATAACAAAGTTTAGTTACACAAATTTGGCTACCAACGAACCTTCTTCAGCGAAGTACGCGTTTGCCTACTTTCCGATTTGTGTTAGATTGAGCAAATCTGCTTAGATTGGAGCAAATTGGTCTGGGTTGCCATATTGGTTCTCAATGCATGAACAATTTGAATTATGTTATTATGGCGACCAGTGTTGGGACACTTAAGGGGGAACAGTAGTCGAGACTCGTTATTGCAGATTCAGAATGTTGGTCGGAGAACAGGTCAAACTCAAAGGACTCCCTCTGTGCGATGTTTATCTATGTCTCAGAGGTCATCAGAGGGAATTGGGTCGAGAAACTGACACTAAATTACGTCTGAATGACGTTTTTAGTGCTGCTTTGTCGCAGTCATTGAAGTACATGGAGCAACGAGTTCGCTAATTCACTTTTCAAGTGAAAGCGTCACTTATCGTCAAATTAAAGCGTCTAATAGACAAACATTCAAAATCTTCGAAAATCTAAAAAAAAATTCGAGCAACAAGGTTAAAAGTTGCTGTGGAATCCCGAAACGTAAGAAGACCAAAGGTTTCAATAGAGTCCGAAAACTGTGATATTCGATCCAGACAATTGGGTCTTGTCTTCGCCAGACTCGTCAAATTTACTATTAAAATCTATTTATTAGCCACATAGCTGATCATATGAGAAAACCAAATCCAGATATGGATTCAGCACGTGTGTTTACCCCTATATGTCATATCTATTTTGACGAAATTGATCGAAACTTCCTACCTTCCTTCTACCGAATTTCCGGTTTCGGCCGAATTCCGGTTTAACTGCTTGTCCAGCAATAAAATAAAGCTAAAAAACGAATTTAATGTATCTCCTTACCCCTATATCGACCATCTAATCAACTTCAAATACAATTTTACGTATAAGAAGTTATCCGGTTTCTGCCGGACCGGGCGAACCATATGTTCGGATAAGAAATGATTGTCAAATAGGGATTCAGCATCTCTTCTTACCCCTAAATCGGACTACTAATCAACAGGGGCGTCCCGAGCCTTTCTTCATTGGGGGGGGGGGGGGGGGGGCGCACCTGGGTAAAATTGACCGAATTTTTACTGAATTCATTAAAAAAAAATTTTTGTAAAAACATAGCGAGTTTCCTTCATGAAGCTACAACGTAAAAAATTATTGAGTATATACAAGCAAGTCTAAAGAGAAAATTTGGCACGTTTTTACGCTTTTTCGCTTCTTTTTTTTTTTTTTTTTTTACATGGAAAGGCTACGCCATCACTAGCCTTTTACCTTTAGAAGACCTTTCTACTTTTGCCAACAGGACTTGAAATAATCGCAAAAAAAGGTGCAGCTGCATAGCGACAACGTCGCTATCGGCTGTGCCCATGATTAATTGAGGCGCCGCATGCTAAATTTTTTTAATCCGTCTTTTTTTTCTAGCAACATTTAACTACTTCCCATGCAAATTCAGCTCAATCCCCCAAAAATTCCAAGCCTCAAAACGCCAACTAAATGAGGCAAGCTTTGTCTAACTAGTGAAGACTGCGAAATGCGCCGCAGGCGACATTTTGTGGAAACACTGATGATAAAAGTGACTTTCTGCGATCCCAAGATTACCTATTCAACCCAGAGTTGTCAACGAAAGGGGCGATCCAGGGTAACGTGGATATAAAGTAAATTTGTTCGGAATTTACAGCAAACAAAAGTAGGATAGTTTTCACGTCAAGAGACGTGCTTATTCCTGAAGTACTGCTTTCCTGAAGTAAAAAAATGGACAGCAACCAGTTGAAGCTACCGTAAATCGTAAAGAATCAGAGCTAAATAAATGAAACTTAAATTACCGAACTCAGTAACTGGGTTGTAGCAAATAATGAAATCGTAGTATACCGAAAAACTAACTAAAAGTAAGCAACAGATCGAGAGCGGCATTACAACCGAATGTTGTAATGGAATAAGACTCTTGTTAGAACGACCTAAAACAACCGAATTCGGCATGTCTAGTAATAGAAACGGACTATAAAAAAATCCGGTGAATGACCGTATTCTGTAACGAATCAGAACCAAATGAATCTCACCGATATTAATTATGAAATGGACTGACTGAATGTGACCAAATTACCGAATTCGGTAGAGAATGAGACCAAATAAACAGGTTAAATCACCGAATTTAAGCAGGGACGGACCGAATGCGGCGAAATCGATGCGGACTAAACAAAAGCTGGATGAATTTTCACATTCGGTCACGGATCAGAACCAAAAAATCTGATTAATGACCGAATTATGAAATGAACTGACCGAATGCGACCAAATTTGGTAACGAATGAGACCAAACAAACAGGTTAAACCACTGAATTTACGCAAGGACGGACCGAGTGCGACGAAATCGATGCGAACTGAACAAAAGTTGGATGCATATCGAATTCGGTCACGAATCGGAACCAAATGAATCTGACTAATGACCGAATTATGAAATGGACTGACCGAATGCGACAGAACAGATACGGACTTGACAAAAGTCCGGTGAATTGCCGAATTCGCTAACGAATGAGACCAAACAAACAGCTTAAATCACCGAATTTGCGAAGGGACAGACCGAATGCGGTGAAATCGATGCGGAGTGAACCAAAGTTGTATGAATTCGCGAGTTCGATAAAGAAAGGGGAACCAATAAACAGGTTGAACCACCCAATTTCGAAATGCGGAGACAAACGATTTTACGGAGACAAACGATTTTTATATAAACGTGATGCCCATTTTGACCAAATTTTTCGGCTTGGGAGAAAATTTGACCGAATGCCCAAAACGTAGGGGGGGCGTTGAGCCCCCCCCCCCCTCGGGACGCCCCTGCTATTCAACTTCAAATAAAACTTGTGCTTCAGCAAATTTTCCGGTTTTAGCCGGATTCTGGGCGAACTACTTGTCGGGGTTGAAAATTTTTGTCACATAGGGGTCAGCAGACTTCTTACCTCTAAATCGAACATCTAATCAATTTCAAATAAAACTTTTAATTTTAACAAACCTTCCGGTTTAGGCCGGATTCTAGGCGAACTACTTGTCCGGCGAGAAAATGGATGTCATAATCGTGATCGTGTCTGTTTGTCGGTCGACTGTTCTAAGGTTAGGATACTTCCATAAGTGCTAGGACGATGAAACTTGGCAGGCATATACGGGGCCCGACCAAACAATTTGTCAGTAGTCACTTCCCCGACCCGACCACCGTGGCTGGAGGGAGGGGGAATGCGGAAATATGTTGTTGTCCCAAGGTCAGATTACATAGATTGTGGTCAGATCCCTACCGGAATACCGTCGCTAGTCGAAAACGCATAAAATATTCTGATTTAACAAGTTTGTTCATTCCGAAATTCCGTTCAAATTTCTTGTCAGATAGTTCAGAAACGATTACAGCACTGTCAGCATGTATTTTTCCTCCAGTAATGAATATCTAACCGATGAAAACTTTTCGTACAAAACCTTTGAGCCATGTTTGCTTTCTTCAGTGTGGTCTGAGGTGTTTTTTCCCCATCTTAGGTCTGTAGGGCCTAGAACCAGTGGCGAAACTAAGGGGGGGGGGGCACACAAGTTCTTGTCGGTAAATCAGCGATCGGTAAATCGGAAAATGGCCAAGGGCGGAAACGTGGGCCTCGGCAATAGAAGATAACATTGCACAAGGGTCAGAAGGCAAAAAATTCGTAGTTATACGGGAATTCCTGTAACTTTGCAATATTGGAAATAATAAATCCTTTCGTCTCTTTTAGGCCAGGAATTCCAAGTTACCAAGGGCTTTTCTGTTATACTTTCCTCTGTTAGAAACTATTTTTTCACTTACGACACGAATGGAATCGTGAACAACCGAAAAAGGACGTGTTCTCGCAGATTTTTTGATCGAGCTTTGATGTTTCTTACGAAATCGTGTTTCTTAATGTTAAAGCTGACTTTCCTGAGAGCTTGGTATAAATGTTAGATACAAATTGCCAGGTGAGCTAAATCCTGATAAGTTTATTTTGACAGGAGGCGAATTTTCGCAAGCAGTATTTTCTATCGAACAGTGTGCGCTTTAGACCTAATTGCTCAAGCTTGGTTTCCCAGACCCGGGGGACAACTTGGATTGGAATATCCCGATGAAAAATTTGTAGCCTGCGTATGTTAGTAGTACGAAAACGTTGCAGGTAATAATATGTAATAGCAAAGAATACTATCATTTAATGTGACTCAGAATGGTCCAATCTTATGTAGTAGTATCCAGTAGCATCCTGTCTTGCCATAGTAGTATCCAGTCTTGCTGATAGTAGCATATTGTAGTATGTAGTAACACGGTAGCCTTGAAGTAGAATCATGTAGTAGCATCGTTAGTACTGCATGTAACTTTTTCGTACTACTTCATAGTACTATTTTGAGATTAATTTTTCATCGGGATTTGTATGAGTTTAATGCTGTTAAGCTTATTTCTGACAGGAGGCGAATTTTGGCAGCCGTATTTAAGTCGCCGGGGCATATCGTATTTCCGGGATTGCTTGACTTTCACCCCGGATCCGCAAGAATTCGCTTCACCGGTGATTGCAGGGCAATAACAATGAAAGCAATTTGACAAACTGGGGCCTCCCAACTTTTATCATCTGTTGTTGACAATGTCTTTAAACTACCAGCGCTAACGGTAATATTGTATAATTTATGAATATCCGTTTTGGAATCCCAAAACGTAAGTGGAGGGATACCTATGACATCGCAAAAGTTGTTCGTCTGTCTGTGAGCACGATAACTCTCGAAGGGATTGAAATATTTTGACGAAAATTGGTGCAAGGATTATTTGGGTCAAGGGTAAGGTCAAGTTCGTAGATGGGCTCTGTAGCCCTATATTCAAGGGTGAGGGAGGGGGTTTCAGATTAAGGGGAAACAAAATATGTTTTGAAAGCTATTGAGATAGCTAGGGGTAAAGAGACATGCTGAATCTGAATATGAAAGTTATTTTTCTTGCCGGACAAATATTTCACCCGGAATCCGGCGAAAACCGGACAAAATTTATCGACCAACTTTCCGCTATCAAATCAAAATCATGTCGCTTATTGACAAACCAACTTCGTAGCTTTCTTCGTTAGAAGATGCTAAATTACGCTGGTCATACAGTAATAAAATAATATTACACTAATTATTCACTTTGTTAAAAATCTCTGTAAAAATGGGCACAAACGAGTTCATGAGCCTTGTTGTTCTTCCTCTGACAGGCACTAGTTTGTTTTGCTGTCTTGTCCTGCTATTTTTTGGAGCATCAGGGGGGGGGGGGGCAATGATCGTTTGTTCTCATTTGTCAACAGCAAATGAGAACATGCTCATTTCTCATGAGCATTTTCACAGCAGTTCCTACCCCTTTATTCTCAAACCAGTATAGGTCTGCGCGCTTGGGTGACGACATTCATTTGTTTATTCTATGGGTGTCGGAGAGATCTAGTGTAATCGAAGGTCGAAGGGGTTGATATATAATGTTCAAACGAGGAAATATGGTGTTCAAGCGAGGATGTTGTTCAATGAGGGTTCACTGGTAAAGTACAGGTCAAGTTCGTAGATGGGTCCTTTAGTACTATCTTTAGAGGCAGAGGAGGGTTTTCGAATTTACGGTAAAAACATGTATGTTTTATAAGCTAATAAGATATTCATTGAGGAGGTAAGGATGTCTGCTGAATCCATATCTGAACTTGGTTTTCTTGCTGGACAAATGGTTCATCATGAATTCGGCTGAAACTGGAAATTTGGTTGAAGCTCAAAGTTGTTTCTGAAATCGATTAGAGATTTGGTATCGGGGCATGGAGACATGCTGAATCGATTGTTGAACTTTATTTTAACAGTACAAATATTCAAGGAATCTGACGAAGACTGAACGGCGACGACATGACCCAATTGTTTGAATCAAATGTTAGATGTTTGGGAGCCCATCGAAACCTTTGGTCTTGTTTACTCCGCTGCGCAATTCCATGCAATTGTCAGTATGCGTTTTTTTTTAACGCGAATTTGACGTGGCCTATCAAAACTTAGCCTTTAGTAGGCCTGCCGAATGCGACTTTCACATACATATTGGAAATTATACAAGGGTCTTGTGACCAATGAAAATTTTGTTTTGAAGTAATTTAATTCATTTAGAAGTCTAAGTGCCAATCATGGAGCCCCGTAGACAACCGATGATGCTAATCGCAGGCCTAATGTGTAAAACCCAAACAAATGGAACAGGGCGCCCTTGAATTTTAAGATGGAAAGTAAAATAGTGCGACTTCAAATTTTGGGATGTTACTTCAAATTCTTGGGTAGGTTTGATACGAGTCTGTGGGAAGTAACCGAGGGGCAACCTACTGTCGATTTTAGTGTACAGAAAATGCCCGGGGACCGCGGTGCCAGACCGGTGCCGCAGGGCTTGCTAAATGTCAGAACAAGCCGGAATCGCCTAATTTATTGCCGGTACTCCTGGTTTAGGCCGTTGCAAGGAAAGGGTGTACAGCAGATGCCGAGAAGTGGCCAACCCCTTTTAGCCATTTGCCATTTGATTTGATCGAGGGAGGAAGAGACGTAGCATCAAGCTGATGTCAAATCTGGCTTGAAAAAATTGCTACGCGGGAAACGAACAGTTCTGTGCCCTTTTGCTCAGTTTCTGGACTGGGAGTCATTTCGGTTCAGTGAGCCAGTGCATTTGCTCCGTAACCCAACCCACTCATCAATCACTAGAAGTTTCTTCAAGCTTGCCCTTCAAGACGAAGCGCTTCACGATTTTTTGCGTTAACGAGCGGCGTGGTTAACCGCACTATAATTAGCGATTTCGGGGAAAGCCGACGAAAGTAGGCTTAACGGTTTAAATTTGGTTTGTTATATAAGGAGTTATATAACGCGGAGTAGCAGTCTTGTTTATCTTTAAGTGAAGAATGCCTTTAGGTCCATTAGTTGCACGCGCGATTACTCTTTTGGCAACGTTATGCAAGCTCTATGTTACGTAACACCGTCTTATGTAAGACGGTCAATCATCCAGTAGCGGTATACCTGTTTGCTACGGTGTGAGGGGTTCGCACATGATTCATTCTCCAGGAAATTCACCGGTGGTGAAAAAAATTTGTTATCGTGAGCTGAGCTTTCGGTTCTTCCGTTAAGATACAAAAGAAGAGGGAAGAGTGCATGGGTTGAGTTGAGTAAGTTGAAAGCTTAGGATCTGTATGAATTCCCAAAAGGAAAGCACGCCAAAATGTACGTCTTGGTAGATTGGAGGTGATGAACGGCGAGACATTCCAAAGGGCCTGCAGTGAGCAGTCAATAGAAAAGTATGTATTGAAGGCTGCAGGGAAGACGCCATGTGCAGTTCGCTGTAGGACAAACAGAGAATTGCTCCCCCCCCCCCCCATGGTTCAACTAAGCCCTAAGAAGTGAATCTTCGATGGTAACCCAAGTTCTACACATCTTCCTATTTACCCAAACACAATCGCTGCTCTTAAACAGACGCGATCGGCAAGGAAGATTAGACTAGGGGAATGGTCACGTACTGGTTACGGAGAAGTCATTCATTTATTTATTTATTACTGAAATATTTATAACGAGTTTTGTAATTACGGCACACTAGTAGAAAAGGAAAGAATACAAAATCATGTTTTCAAAAGATTATTTAAAATGTGAATCAGAACACAAAATGGGGTACTAAGGATTCAGAAGGTAAGAGACAGGGAGGGGGGGGGGGGGGGGCAGTTCAGTTTCATTTGACCATAAGACCATATTTTAATGGCACCATATTTTAACGGTACTTTTTCTAGAACTGATGAGACGATACATTGTAAACTTGATTCTGAATTTGAAGAAGAATTGTCCAAACATGTAAAATCGAATGTTAAAATTGAAGTAGATGATGTAAAAGATGCGATAAAAAAACTTAAAAGTAAAAAAAATTTCGATTGTGAAACATGCTAATCATCTAAAATGGGCCTCAAACAATACTATTATTTTGATTGCATCCCTGTTTACTTTTATACTCAAGTCAGGTTTGGCTCCGCCGAGTTTTTAAAATCAACAACTACCCCCCTATTAAAGAAAGGAGGTAACCCAAATGATTGTAAATCTTTCCGTCCAATAACTACTGCTTGTCAAATCAGTAAACTTTTTGAGCTGACACTCCTCCCGTATTTTGGTAGTTCTAATCAAGGTTCGAATCAAATTGGTTTCAGGAAAGGGTTGAATATTGATGTGGCTCACACTCTTCTGTCTCGTATTTTGAGTTCTTGTAGTGATAATAATAGAGTATATGTATTAGCCCTAGACATTGCTTCAGCACACGATAGTATCATCCACGCTTGGGCCCTTAGATCTCTGTTGAAGAAAGGTGTACCAGTAAGAATAGTACTCATGTTGAGTCGGTGATTTGGAGGTTTTCAAATTAGAGTTCTTTGGAAGGGTTCTTTCACTGATTTTTGCGTATTTCTCCAGTGATTTTCAATATAACAATCGCTGCGTGTCTTGATGGTGTACAGCCTTCTTTTATTTATGGTAACGGTATCCTAGCTTCTCTTATAGCGTATGCTGACGACATACTCCTTATTAGTCGTTCTCGATTGGTCCTTCAAAATAATGTAAATTATCTAGTTAAATCTTTTAAAGAATATGGCCTGATTTTTCGACCTGAAAAATGCCAGTTTATGGTCTTTGGCCCAAAACCCCTTGAACAAATTTCTCTTTCAAAATCTGTCCGTATAAATAATTCAATCCTAAAATCATGTGAGTCTTTACTGGGAATCCCTTATGGCCCGACTTCGTCATTATCGAGGGCTCTAATAGTAAAAGATGTGTAGACGCGTATTTCTTCTAGTTTTGGGGCGGTGATTTGTCTTAGGGATTTCCTATCTAGACGTAATCTTGCAAAGATTTTTAACACTGCTGCTCGTCCTCAGGCTTGCTTGCATCTTCTTTTTTACCTTTTTTAACGTTGACAAATTTATCCAGTATTAAACTACTTTTTTAATTTTGGGAAATTTTTATGCCGGTTTTCGAAATATCAATCCAGTTCTCTTATGATGCAAAATTAGGCTCTAGTTATTAGGCCAGCTTTGTCGGATACAAGTAAATGAATTGAATTGAATATTTGAAGAAAAAATACGAGGCTAACGTAATAGTCCTGCCAGGAAATCGCAAAAGAAGTAGACAACTCAGTTATGCTGATAAGTGTTTCGTTCGGGAATAAAGGAATTGCTTTGGAGGGAAAGGAAATAGAATGGTGAGATCCATGAGATGGTGTCGGTCTTCAGCTCTTCTTTAAATTCTTCACTACCCTATATCTTGTCCTATATTTAGTAAGGAATCGCGTGTTAGTGTAATTTTGAATATGTGATTTGTAATATGACGAATTAAATAAATTGATTGATTTAGCTCGACATGCTGATCGTTGAGATATGGTTCTCTGACCAGTCTCACTAAAATGATGATATTTTCATTTCAGATTGCTGGAGCTCTCGTCGCGTCCACGTTCTTAGCGGCTCCTCTGATGTTTGTCTCTGCAAAAATGATTACGGTTACAGCTCTCAGTCCGATAAACTACATTCAGGACTTGGACACCTTTCTGTTCGACGTTGCAATCGTAGGATGTGTTTGCACTGTAAGTACTGATGTTGAAGCCGCGAATTCCTCAATTTGTCCAGTTGTAATTTCCCCGACCAAATCCGTCGCTATGCGCACACCAAAATCCGTCACTTTCCCACCCGTCAGTGCGCCCACTCCCGAAATCTGACAGTTCGTCCACTGCACAAATCATACAGTTTCGCCCACTGTTGCGTGCTTGGTGACGCGGTGACGACCCGGAATCACAAGCGACACGATTCATTCATAATTTATTAGGATCTTCAGACTCTTTCACACCATTCCAGCTCATCAGAAACTGCATTAACACGTTTCTTCTAATCCTGATGTAAACCAATATCGGTTCCAGTTGTGTCCGGTAAATTTGGGCGTGGCTTCCTGCCTGTCAGGTCTGGCATTGCCGCGTCCCAATGTTGCATCAATACAACATTCATTCGCTTGATGAAACTTGTCTTGTGCTAGTTGGGCAAGCAGACTTCGTATGTGAAACGGGAGTATTCGATAGCTTCCATGTGAAGATGTTTCTGTGTGAAGGCTAGGATACTAAGCGTCTATGACTAGCAGGAAATCGCGTAGGCCGGGGAATCTTTAAACAGTAGCCCGGTTCACACAGACGTTCACACTGGGGCGATATCGGCCATCGCCAAGATTTTCGTCGCCAAAATCGGCGATTTCTGTTGCTTCGTCACGCGATTTTCGATGTTGGGAAAATTCAACTTTAATCGGGCGACGGTACGATTTTATGCACGCAACAGCAACACGACCCTTCTGATGATTCAGTTTTAGACGAATTGATTATTTTTTTTATTGTTTTAATTATTTTAAGGGCTATTTTTAATTATTTTAATTATTTTTCGCGTTAAATTCTGTTGCCGACGAAAATTCAATGTGAACATCCAGGCGATAAAAATCTTCTGTAGCTGCGATTGAAAAATCTCGTTCTTCGCGGCGATTTGCTTTGTGTGTACCTAGGGTAAGGCTCAGTTCTTCACGTTTTTTTTTTTTTTTATAAAGTTAGACGAGATTAAAAACAATCAGCCGAGTTAGAAATGGCTGAGATTCGTTTATCTTTGGAAAATTTGGTCGATTCGCTTCTAATATGTCGCTCCACAGGGATATCGTGGCTGAGTGAAGCGAAGGCCGCAGGATGAAGCGAAATCTGTAAGGCGAAGTGGAATCGGCAGGTTGACCCTAGAAAATGCGCGGCGAGTCAGGATCTGGAAGTGAAACTAGCGGGAACAAAGATTAATCATCCTAAGCAACTGGTGGGTCTGGAGGCACTTCATGTTGGCAAAAATGAAACATTTAACATGCTCCCAGGAGTTTTGTTAGAAAAAAGTACTTCTCTAGAGAAACGGCGATGTTTTACTGAATCCTTAGATCTTGTCCCTCGTTTCTCACTATCTATGAAAACCAATTTATGCCCACTTCCGAAGCCATTGTCACATCCATGAGACATAAACTTTTGACAGATTCCTCAGACAAATAATCTTCCCGGGTCATAGCACTTTCACTGGGGCGATCTTCTAATTCTGAGCATATTAATTCTTTTTCAGGCTTGGGTCGGTGGTATATTTCTCATGAGTCGAAAGTACAAGAAAGTTCCCCACTACTTCACCCTGTGTCTGGTCATATCTCAGTTCATCGCCTGCACAGGAGTCTTACTTTGGTCACTGATGGATTCGCAGGAATGGCAGGTTTACATTCAGTTCAGTTTCATTGCCACTGGCGTTTTTAGCGCGCGTATTTTTACGGCGCTTTTGGCCGTAAGCATTGTCTTACTGAGGACTAGAGGGTTCAAGGAAGCAATGAAGTGGCGTGCCCGGTTTGCTGTCATTGGATGGGGGTAAGTCCAACCACGAATTTACAGGTCCAAGGCAAAACGAAGCCTTTTTTTTCAGTCAATCAATCAAGTTTTTATCCAAATAGCTTACAGCTAGAAGTGGAGTACAGTATTTACGAAATACACAGAACCCGGGCAAATTAACTACTACACTTACAAGATATGACCAGCAATAAATGATGGGATGAAACTACGTAAAAGTTTGGATATGGAGAAAACTGATTGCCAGTAATCCTCTCGGACCGACGCATAGAAGACGGGAGGGGAGGGGGGAATAGATGGCCATCTGGGGACAACACATTATCTTTGCTCCAAAATTTTTTGAAAGAGCACTTCTACGGTCAGTTAATATTGGAACGTCCAGTTTAATGAAAGCCTGTTCATGTGAGATATTAGTCGCGTTTTTTACAGATTGACTGGCGATTGGGACTTGTTCCCGGGTTCATCCAGTTGACCGTCTTTTGTCGCTTGATAGAGGAGCGAGAACAAGCCTTGAAAAACGGTCTAAAGAAACTTCTCCCCTTCCATCCCCACAACTCTTCCCTCGGCAGTCTCTGAAACTGCTGCGATTATGGTGCTTCCTGAGGTGTAAGTTGTACGCTTTTGGGTCCACGTGTTTCAGTTTTCAAAATTTGGCACCAAGTTTGACTGGACCTCCAAGAGAAAGGTGCACCAGATCGACTGTCGACTTTGTTCCCAGTCGATGTGAAATCAAGCGACAAAAAACCGGATCCACTGGACCTCCAGTCGACAGTCGATCACAAAAAACGGCAATTTTCGTTCCAAGCGACCGCAAAAAACGCGACTATTACGATCAATAAATGATTCTGACGGCTCTCTTTCGGACGTTTTCCA
Source organism: Branchinecta lynchi (assembly GCA_023053575.1). Lineage (NCBI taxonomy): Eukaryota > Metazoa > Arthropoda > Branchiopoda > Anostraca > Branchinectidae > Branchinecta > Branchinecta lynchi. Next base: position 10,056,573 of record JAKZAP010000008.1, read on the forward strand.
GGCGATCAGAGAGCTCTGCAGAAAAAGAAGACTATTTTCCTGGTTCTGGGACTTAACGGTTTTATTCTCGATTTAGCCGGTCTAAGGTCATGTCGACCTTTTACCCATAATGTGCTGGCGACTTATTATGTTGAAATCATGGGGCCAATTAATTTTTCTCATACGTTTTTTTGGATTTCGTGATCTGTATCCTCAAGAACTGAGGTTCTCTAAATTCTGTGTGCAGGCGGGGATTAAAGCTAGGGTACCCGAATGGCACAAAGCTGTTTGAACTCGGAACTATGCAGGAAGAACGGAATAGGAGAGGTTCTTCAGTCTGGAGTTTGAAAGTTCGTTGTTGAGCTGAGTTGTTGAGTTATCCAGTTCCAGTCCGGTTCAGTTCACTTTACTTTTCGAAAATTTCTTCATTAATTAATACAGCATCGGGAGTGTCAACACAGATACATTGACTTGCGAGTACGTAATATTTTTGTTAATTTACATAATATTGTGTACGATTTAAATTCAGTTTAATTGTTGTTGATTTATTTGTTAGATTTGATATCTTGAGTGTTAATATGGATGATGATAACTATAAGTCGGCTGACCGTTGTATTGGTTTTGAGAATAAATTTGATTGGAACCGAAAGTGACATTAGTCCTGGCGCAGACGAACTTAACTGTTTTCTTTCAGGGTTCCCCTCATCGTCACCATCGTCCTACTCGGCGCAGTCGGTCGGGAGACCGACCCTAATGGTTCTAAAGATGACCCGAACTTCCACTACGGCCGAACGCAAGCGATAGTCGCGTCTACAATACTCGGCACCTGCTTCTTCATCACTGCGATTTCGCTGGTCCTCCAACAGCGCTATGGGCGGAGCCTAGCCACGGATGACCAATGGGACGATGCAGATTCGGACAGAGGGAGTAGTATAAGGATGCCCTCAGAGGGAGACTATGATTTCCCGTCCACTCGCACGTCTGTTGTAAGCCTGCCGAGATATGATGGCATGGACGGTGCCTGTGAAAGGAAGAATTCAGGGGAGTCAGAAGAGTATAGGAGTAAGAGAAGCCTGGACAGATGCAGCGCGAATTTCACAGTGGGGGAGGAGACCTCGATTGATGTTGACGATGGAGCAAACCATGAAGGTAGATTTTCTTTCCCAGCAGAACCATTCTGCAATTCGGTCAGCAGTTAAGGCTCGTCTCTCTTGCTAGACCTTGTCACGGTACAATGATTTGAAAATACCAATAGCTACTTTCTCCGTTAAATTAGGGATTTTCTTGTTGGCTCATCTTGACTCTATTCCACTCTCCGATTCGGAGGCTCGACGCAAAAGAATTGAAAACTGTGCGCGCCGTGGATAAAAAGTGGGAAAAGCCAAGCAAAAGAAAAGTATTCCGAAATGATAGATAGAGTTTTTGGCCTACCCAGTTTCCGAAAATGAAAAACAGAAGTTGAAACTTCTCATGTCCCTCACTGTTTTAGAAATAGTTGTCGGCGGACCTTGAATCTTTCTGTAAAGTTTTTAACTGCTGGACTTGCAAACTCGGCTCAGCTGAAAAAGCGCTTAAAAGTCATAGGTGCAAAACGAAACAATGGCAGGGATTTCTGAAGTTTATATTTCATAGGGGATTTAAAAATAAGTAAGAATAAGTTTCGGTTGTATTCATTTTTGCGAAACTTGGCAAGGGTTCTCTTCAAGACGTAGCATCAGAACTGATGTGATTAATTTGAGACGGCTAGACCCTTGCTGTTTAATCTTTTGCACCATTAAAACGACCCTTTAATTGACTACCCCCCCTCCCAAGTTAAACAAAATTCTTAATTCCGGGGGGCACAGTCACCGAGACGACCAGTCCGTAGTAGGGAGATTTTATGTATAGGACAATCGGGTGAACGCTAAGATGACCTTCTCTAACTCAGGTCTATGGGAATGACCGTTTGTTGTAGTAACTGAAATTAAAAATAAAAAAATTAAATGAGATATTCCATGGATGGGGGAAGTCATCTGCACGAACCTGACTCCGACCGAACTTAGGATTTCGGTGGATCACGACCCCGTGCGGAAAATGGTCCTTTATTTGTATAGCCTAGAATCAAGAACGATACGATCCAATTTCTTCTGTTTTCTTTTCCGGCTGCTCTTGGTGTTTTAAGCACATTCTGTCATCACAGTCTCTTATTTCTAGTGTGAAGCTATGCAGGTTGTGAGCTATATATTCAAATAATGTATAAAACGGATATGTCAGCTAAAATACTTTAGCAGCGATATACCGACCCTTGTTGGCCAGGGTCGTTGTCAGGCTGTCAATCTTCAGGGTCAACGTCGGGGAAGGAAACAAACCTGCAAATCGCAAAAAGATGCAAGTTTGTTTCCTTCCCCGACGTTGACCCTGAAGATTGACAGCCTGACGAGGACCCTGGCCGCTTAAGCATCACATATCCGTTTTATGCATTGTTTGAATAAATGTTTCAGAGTCAGCTTGGGATCAAGGAATATTTAGGTTGTGAGCTAGCTGTGACGAAGAAAAAGGCATGACTGTGGTGACGGTTTATTAACGGTTGAAAATACCGGCACTAACTTCTTTAGTATGCTATTATTGAAGATATTGATAGAGAGAAGCTATGAAAATGTTTAGTTGATTACGTCTTTACCGATAGTTGACCCTGTGTGACTCTAACGGATGTATATCCCGGATCAAAGAGACTAATAGTGTTGTTTTTGGAAAGAATATTAATGATAGTCATTAGGTTGTAAGAGAATGGCGAGGAACCGTGGAAAATTGTGGACAAATCTTTTGAATATAAATAGTAAAAAGATTTTATTCCTTATGCAAAATCGGTCCGTGTGGTACTGATTGGAATTCTTATGTCGAAAATAGGATTTCGAAGGGTCGACACTTTTCATGGTACTGACTGTTGTCACACTTTTGATGACCAACTACCAACCTCTCAAATCTCCGGCTTTACAAAGTGATGTGGATCTCTTTATTTTTATTTTTCACTTTTTGGCGATAGGCAAGATTTTCTTGGGTATGTCAGTAACTAGTTACGCATTTTAGAGAATCAAGAAAGTAGGTACCCATTTTATTACATTCGGAAATAAACATTATCTACAGCTCGTTTTCTTTTATACGCTGAAACTTTAGTTAAAGGTTGCTGCGATATGCCAAAACCTGGGGCCTCCTGACCCGCTACAGAATGAAATCTGTGTGGACATTTGCATATCACACAAATGTGGAAAATTTCTTGGGTCAGCGTTGTCATGACCTAAGGTAGGTATGCTCAACGCTGAGTATACCCGACTTTGGCATAGCCTTTCCGAAACGACATGTTTGTTATCTGCGAATGGTCAGCCAGAAGGTCTTCATGCGTATTTTCGCCTCGCTTTTATTTTGTCCCGGGGACAAACTGCCTGTATTTTTGCTAGTCCCCACGGACGGAAAAGGCTGCAGTTATCATCACCATTATAAAAAGGATTCTCTTTTAGATTCTGAGGGGAATAGCTTTTGGAAGAGTGATGTTGTTAATTTTTTTTTAATTTTGAACAGCTGTTACAGATGGTTAGTAAGAATTTATGAGATCAATGTTGAGTTTGGTCATGGTTTAAAACGTATTTTGAGACAAATGTATCTTTTTCTTTGTAGTTGTTTTTAAATACTACAAATATAAAAGTAATCGCAAAACTTGTTCATCTGTCCGTCCATCCGTCCGTCCGACTGTCCGTCCGTCCGTCTGTCCGCCCGTTAAAAACAAGCAGAATAAACGAAACTGAAAATAAAGTGGATCCAAACGAATTCCGTCACCTGGATGTTTTTTTGTTGAACAAAATTTATTTTGTAAAGATTTCCCGTGTTCTCGCTGTTTTCCGTCCCGTGGAATCCGCGCAGAGTGACTCCCTCTATTCTTGCCCTTCCGCTAGGAGTCGTTGGTGAACGACGAGAATACGCCTTAAGTGATTCCCAGCTACTTCAGTGAATATTACGTAAAAATGGAATGTTATCCAAGCTACTTTTACCGTCAGAAATAGACCAGAAGTAAATTTTGCCGGGTAAGAGTTCCTTGTATAACATTCATGTTTTCATCGTCTGCTGCTAAGACGAATTTGCCTTCGTCCGATCCACTATCCTATAGCCCACTTCTATCTGACGATTGTAATGTTTTGCGAACTATGAATGAATGAATGAATGAGTTTATTCCCAATAAAGCCCGAGGGTCATGGCGGGAAACATAACACAGTAACAAAAACAAAATATCAAACACTCCAACAACAAACCAAAAAATCAACTTCTATAAAAATAGTTGACGGTGGGCCATAGCTAGGAATCTACCCAGCCGTCGGATCTCACCAAAACACTTACTTCCCATACTTGAAACCAAATCCCTTTCCTCCCAAGCCTCCGGACCAAACACTTCCTTTCTCAAGTCTTTCAACTCCTCGCAATAGTCGCGTTTTTTACAGCTCGACTGGCGATTGGGACTTGTTCCCGGGTTCATCCAGTTGACCGTTTTTTGTCGCTTGATAGGGGAGCGAGAACAAGCCTTCAAAAAACGGTCTAAATCAGTCCATAAATCAGTCCATCCCCACAACTCTTCCCTCGGCAGTCTCTGAAACTGCTGCAGTACTGGCGCTTCCTGAGGTGTAAATGTACGTTTTTGGGTCCACATGTTTGAGTTTTCAAAATTTGGCACCAAGTTTGACTGGACCTCCAAGAGAAAGGTGCATCGGATTGACTGTTGACTTTGTTCCCAGTCGATCTCCAGTCAAGCGACAAAAAACGGATCGACTGGACCTCCAGTCCACAGTCGATCGCAAAAAACGGCAACTTTCGTTCCAAGCGATTGCAAAAAACGCGACTAATAACATATCAAATGTACCGCATCCTCTCCTTCAATACCACACATCGGACACTCCTCTGTAGCTTAGTGGTAAAGCTGTTGGATTAAAAGCTTAAAGTCGTGGGTTCGGATTCCGTCTGAAGAGCATTTCTTTCGCTTCACTAGCCTACTTATAATTCTTTTATAAAATGTCCTAATAAACTGTTATAATTTCAGATGGTGTCAGTATGACAGGCCGCGACGCTCTGGATCACTACTCCTACAACGAGCAGGAAATTGAAAGGTATGCTGAAACTCACATTACATTGCTCTAAACTGTTGTGTCCGTTAGACGGGCTGGGCTACTCCAAACTTCCACGGTAGGCTAGGCTGTTGTTACTTGACCAATTGGTCAAGCCTTCCCGATGAAAAATGTTTAGCCTGCGTAGTAGTATGGTAGTAGTACGAAAACGTTGCATGGAATACTATGTAATAGCAAAGAATACTATCATAATGTGCCTCAGACTGGTCCAATCTTATGTAGTAGTATCCAGTAGCATCCTGTCTTGCCATAGTAGCATCCAGTCTTGCTAATAGTAGCGTATAGTAGTATGCAGTAACACTATAGCCTTGAAGTAGAATTATGTAGTAGCATCGTTAGTACTGCATACTACTTTTTCGTACTACTTCATAGTACTATTTTGAGATAAATTTTTCATCGGGTTAAGGTGGACTTCCCAACAGATATTACGCAAACTTGTAGCAACACTTCATAATGCATCTGTCTCAGTCAATATATATATATATATATATATATATATCTGTATTGAACAAGAGGTACGAGCTCATATGGCACTTGTTACGAGTCGGTTATGTCAATGATATATCTAGATGTATCTAGTGTTTGCTAGGTGTCTTCCCCAGGGGCGTCGCAAGGGGGGGGGGGGGGGGGTGCGGGGGGTGCAGCACCCCCCCACCTTTTTGAGATTCGGTAAAATTTTGGGCCGGAGGCCCAAAATTTCACTAAAATTGTTCGGTATTTTTTCGATTTACAGGGATTCGGTAGTTATACAAAATCCTAAATAGGCTATCTGGACAAATCTCTTCGGTATAATGATCGAGACTCGGTATAATTGCCAGTGTTTGGTAGATATCACGAATTTGGTGAGAGAATTTGCTGAAATCATTTGGTAATTTTTCGATGCCGGAACTATTCGGTATATTTATGGAGAATCCGTAGTTACACAGACTCCCGAATAATCTAGTGGATCGAAATTATTCGGTATCATGATTGGGATTCGGTAATATATTCAGTATAATTTCCAGGATTAGGAAGTTAAGCACGAATCCTGACTTTGTTCCAGTTTCGACAAAAGTATACCGAATATGAATATTATTCGGTAGTCTTACGATACCAAAACAATTCGGTATAATAACCGGGATACGGTAGTTATAGAGAATCCCGAACACGCTATCGGTCTAAACTTATTTGGTATAATAACTGGGATTCGGCAACTTATTCGTTGTAATTGCCAGGATTCGGAAGTTACCACGGACCTCGAAACTCAGAAGAGGTCAAGTGAAGCACTGGTCGAAGACAAAAGGGATGATCTGTGATATCGTATTCCTCACTTTTATTTTGGATCCCAAAAAGAATATCTAATCATAAATATTTCGAAAATTCCGCCTGCAGCACTTTTCGTAATATTCTCTATTTTGTGGAATGGCGCGCCATTTGACGGGGGTTTTAAGACAGTTTTAGGATTGAGATTTCGGAACATTAAAAGCTAGAATTTGGATGGAAATTAAATTTGGCAGGAAAAAGCAAAAAAAAAAAATTTCGCCTGCGGCGCTCACTTTGTGTGATCATAGGTAGTATAGTGACTAGACTACACTTGCTGCTGCTGCCGGAACGTCGCTCCATCCAGTTTCTAGAACTTCTTAGAGTCTCGGTATTTAATCAACGGTAAATGATGGAATTTGTAAGAGAATCAGTTAAATTTTAGCAAAAAAAAAAAAAAAAGGGATTTCGAAAATTTTCGCCTGCGGCGCTCGATTTAATTTTCTATAGTAGCTGTTACTGCATTCATGCCCGGCAATATTTTTTCCATGTGGCCCTCGCCAAAACGCCGCCTAATAGTTGGCTTATCGTCGTTCATGCTGCCTTTTATTGATAATCTTCCTACGTAATCGTTTCTGTTCCATAATTTAAAGCTCGAATTCTTAGTTCTAGGATTCGGTAAATTTTTTGAAAGATTCGGTAAAATTTTGGCCCTGCACCCCCCACCGAAAATGCACTTGCGACGCCCCTGGTCTTCCCACCAAGTTTCATCTCGATCCCTCCACTCATAGCGTTTCCCAAGATTTCCGGTTGCCCCCTCCAGCTCCCCCCAAAAGTCACCGGATCCGGTCCGGTTTTTAAGTGGGTCGTCTGAGGCATGAGGCCTTTCCAGATATCAAGTTCCATCGAGATCCGATCACCCGTTCAAAAGTTATAAATACCTCAAGATTCCGGATTCCCCCTCCCTCCACTCCCCCCACAGTGCCCGAATTGGCTCGGTTATGTCAATGATGTATATAGTGTTTGCTAGGTGTCTTCCCACCGAGTTTCATCTCGATCCCTCCACTCACAGCGTTTCCCAAGATTTCCGGTTGCCCCCTCCAGCTCCCCCCAAAAGTCACCAGATGCGGTCCGGATTTTAAGTGGGTCGTCTGAGGCATGAGGTCGTTCCAAATATCAAGTTTCATCGAGATCCGGTCACCCGTTCAAAAGTTATAAATACCTCAAGATTCCGGATTCCCCCTCCCTCCACTCCCCCGACAGTGCCCTAATCGGCTCGGTCATGTCAATTATGTATCTAGTGTTTGCTAGGTGTCTTCCCACCAAGTTTCATCTCGACCCCTCCACTCATAGCGTTTCCCAAGATTTCCGGTTGCCTCCTCCAGCTCCCCCCAAAAGTCACTGGATCCGGTCCGGATTTTAAGTGGGTTGTCTGTGGCATGAGGTCTTTCCAAATATCAAGTTCCGTCGAGATCCGATCACCCGTTCAAAAGTTATAAATACCTCAAGATTCCGGATTCCCCCTCCCTCCACTCCCCCCACAGTACCCGAATCGGCTCGGTTATATTAATGATGTATCTAGTGTTTGCTAGGTCTCTTCCAACCAAGTTTCATCTCGATCCCTCCACTCATAGCGGTTCCCAAGATTTCCGGTTGCCCCCCTCCAGCTCCCCCCAAAAGTCACCGGATCCGGTCCGGATTTTAAGTGGGTCGTCTGAGGCATGAGGTCTTTCCAAATATCAAGTTCCATCGAGATCCGATCACCCGTTCAAAAGTTATAAATACCTCAAGATTCCGGATTCCCCCTCCCACCACTCCCCCCACAGTGCCCGAATCGGCTCGGTTATGTCAATGATGTATCTAGTGTTTGCTAGGTGTCTTCCCACAAAGTTTCATCTCGATCCCTCCACTCATAGCGTTTCCCAAGATTTCCGGTTGCCCCCTCCAACTCCTCCCAAAACTCACCGGATCCGGTCCGGATTTTAAGTGGGTCGTCTGAGGCATGAGGTCGTTCCAAATATCAAGTTTCATCGAGACCCGATCACCCGTTCAAAAGTTAAAAATACCTCAAGATTCCGGATTCCCCCTCCCTCCACTCCCCCCACGGTGCTCGGATCGGGGAAGTGACTATTTCCAACTTAATCATTTGGGGTTCCTGATACGCTTGCCAAGTTTTATCGTCCTAGCTTATGTGGAAGTGCCCGAACTAGCAAAACCCGGACAGACCGACAGACCGACGGACGGACAGAAATTGCGATCGCTATATGGCACTTGGCCGAAGGGCAAGTGCCATAAAAACCCAAAGGCCATACACAGGAAAAACAACTCATAGGAAACTAAACAAAATAAAAAACTAAGAAACAGCACTTCTCAACTCGAGTGCTTTTTGCACAAAATTCCCAAAAGCGACAATCACTCTTGGAGACGTAGAGCGTAAAATACCAAGAAGCTGGCAACCATTTCCAGAAAATAAAGAACCCCTTAAATGCGAAAGCTCCTGGCACCTGAAAAGAAAATGATCCAGACCATCCCCATCAAGATGGCAAAGAGGACCTAGATTTCCACGAATTACCACCACATTGCGGTGAACAGTTTGCTCGCCTCGACTAAAACGTCGAGTGAGCTGCTATAACCTCTAGAAGACCTGTCATACCTATAATGTAAATGCAACCTATTTCCTTAATCGCTCTCAAATCCGGAGACTCTAATTTTGGAAGGTAGGCTATATCCCCCCCTCCCCGAACGACAACTAACTGATATTTTCACTTGATTGTTTTGCTACCTTTGTGTATCATGCTGTCGACATTCTGCGAGAAGTTATTCATCAGAACAAACTTTTTTTTCTTCTTCAGAAAAACACTGTCAGAAGTTTCATAACAGATAACAGAATTATGCACGCGTTACGTATCAAAACCTTATGCATAGCCTACAAAAGGAGCAGCCAAAACACCGTCCTAAAACATTTTTGTTTGTCATCATATCACAAAGCCATCAGATGCTTTTTCAGTGGCTTTTTGGCTCTTCCTGGAGATGCTTGTTATGCATAACGTTTAATACAGGAAACATCCCAAGTGTTGAAACTGCGCATCCTCGTGTTATATGTTACGAAACTTCTGACAGTGTAGAAGCCAACGGGCCTAGAAAAAGGCTTGAAGCAGCTAAGCCCGCGGGTAATTTGTTTAAAGCAGAGCCTATTGTAGTTTTAAAGTATTCAGCTATTTTAAGATGCTGGAACAGACACAGTTGATAGTGCGAGGTGTCTTTCAAGGATATTTTTGCGTGTTTCTGCTAATGCCTTGTCTCCTCTTTTAGTCTATTCAGTCCGATATCCGACATCTGTCGGAAACGAGGAATGAGTCGTGGACGTGGGCTCACTTACGAGTTCCTCGGCGAACCAGAGAGGGCCATCGTGCGAGATCGGGATGACGAGTTTCAGCTTTTGAGGCATATCATACTTCTCCTGCTGCTTTGTATCTCCATGTTTGTCGTAAGTACACGTATTCACACTTGAAAAAGGGCCGCTGAACCCCTTAATAGTGTCATATCTACACTGGTAATCAATTGCATTGTCACTTGTGGTTTGCAGCTGAAGTAACTGAAGATGGTTTTGTCCGTCATTCCTTTTCTACGCTGTTTGCGATTTCGACTAGTTTTGTCGCGGAATGATGCTTTGGGTTTGTCCCGGTTGTTGCACTTCCAGCTTTCGGCTCAAGTGCCATATACCGATCGCTTTTCGTCGGTCGTTCTGGGGGAGTTAGAGGGGGATACTGGAATATTTGTGGCGTGACTGGAGTCGAGGAATCGGACGGGATATGGACGGAAGGACAAGCCAAGCCCACATACGATTTGTAGAACTGGATGGGATCTGGCCACTGCCGGGGGAATGAGAGGGGGGATACCGGAAATTTTGTTACATGTAATGTAATGTTTATTTTTCACTCATCATACAGGAAAGAGAAAATGATAAAGTATAAAAAAAGAAAGAAAGTTGAAAAACCACAGAAAAAAAGATCACACACCACACAGAAAAACGAAGGGCAAATCACAGAGGGAAAAATCACACTTATAATTCAAAAAATGTCACAGAACAATCCTTTGCCACTCATGGCCGCTCTTACCGCATTTTACTCGTTGACATAGCTCATCGAGCTTTCGAATCGGGTCAACGATACCTATTTCTTGGTCATGTAGGTATTGCGCGTCCAAGCAGGAAGACGAGGAAGGTATTTTGCGAATTTAAAGTAAGGAACTTGATAGCTGACAAGAGCCCCGTTTTTGTTGCATGCTGCAGGTCCACTTCTCGGCTGATTCCGGACTCATTCTTCCTACATCCGTTTTTGAACTGCAGCGCTTCCGAGGAAGACGGCAGCGCTTCTCGAGAATCGCGGACTTGCTCACCGACCAAGTCCGTGCTTCCCTGCAAGATGCTGCAGCGGTGCCGCTTCAACCAAGAAGAAAGTGAATCCAGAAACGCATGTTGTGCAAAAGCAGAGAAGTGCGCAGCAGCGATGCGGCAGCGCTATTGCAACAAAAACGAGGCTAAGGTCACATTTCCTAGATGATCAGGTCCGGACCACATTTGGACACTGTGGGGGGAGCTAGTGAGGGATCCCAGAAACCTTGTGACACACTTAAGGTGGTGTGATTGGGACGGAACTTGGCGGACTGAAGGCGGGAAAGTTGGATGAATTATCAAACTCGATAAAGAATGGGTACCAGTTAACACGTTGAATCACCCAATTTAGAAATATGGGACAAAAGATTTTATTAAACGGCCATATGCTTCGGGGAAGTTGGAGGGGTGTCGGGAAGAGCCATCCGATTTGGCCTTGACAGCGCGAAACTTGATATACGCAATACTACCCTCCCCAGTGCCATATGAGCTTACAGCTCTTGTTTTTTTTTTTTCTAATAATAATATTAAAAAGCAAGAGAAAAGGCTTCGCCTCTAAATAACTCTAAGAAATTTGAGTAGTCGAACTGAGTTGAAAATCCCATCAACAATGCACTTGAAACTATCGTTCGATTCAGCATCAACCGCATCTTCGGTAAGGCTTTTCCAAGGATCAACAAAAGTCTGTCTAGTTTAGTATCTCGGTTTCTGAATGCTAGAAGATGGTAAAGGTCTAACCTCTGTGGTTTCCACGAAAAGTTTGGATCTCAGGCAGGATTGATGAATATGATATTGCATTCCCTAAAGCTTCTTCTTGTCCGGGACAAAAAGAAGGGTTTTCGCTTGTATTCGTCACAGTGCGGTTTCAGTGTGAATTCATGAATGAAGGATTTATGACAGGCATATCATGGACCCGATCCAACTGACTTCAAAATAAATTTTTTGTCGTTCTGATAATGGTCGGGGGAGTGGAGGGAGCAGGACATTTCTCTGGTGATCTTTTTCATGTCCGGACTGGATTCGACAACTATTGGGGGGGGGGGGGGGGGAATTACGTGACGCAATTAGACTGAGAGAAGGGCAGAACTGCGGAGAGAACTGCCGAAGGGCTTAAGTGCAGTAAGAAAGGAAAAGAAACATAGAAAAAACGACAAAACACTCAAAAACATTTTCCATAATAAGTAAGTAATTTGTTTATGACCCGCCATTTCGGAAATTATTCGCTATTAATGGTTATTCGCTAATTTAGAATTACATTGATGGAGTCGTGGACAGGTATGTTTCGAATCGCAGAACACAAAGTGGAAGAGAGGTTTTCAAGAATCTATAATGGGTCGGAAATTAACAAACGGTGGATCAGGTATTGGTTCCACGTGTGTCGTGGTAGGTAGTAGGTGTGTGAAGTAGAGTGGACTTTTGTAGTCTGTGTTAGAGAAGACTACCGCAAGTTATGCAGCCAAGCTTCTGTGTGTGCAAACCATGATTCTGCTTTCGATTTGAAAGCTCTCGTAGGCAGGCACCAAGTTAAATTTAAATCTCAATGTGCTAAAGATGTGAGACAGTTAGCAAAAAAAAACAAAAAAAAAACAGAAAATTATTAATAAGTAAAAAGTAGGACTTTCCCAGAAGTCTGAACGACCACAGTTACTAGCTATCTCTGTCCGTCATTTCTGTTGGTTTGATCACTCCATCAAAATAAATAAGACCTAAGGTTTCGATGGAATCCCAAAATCTAATATTTGATCCAGACAGTTGGGTCTTGTCTTCGCCAGATCGCCACGCTAATCATCTGATAAAACCAAGTTCAGATATACCTCTATTGGCCATATCTATTTTTACGATACTGACCGAAACTTCCTGCTTTACTTCTGCCAAATGTCCGGTTTCGGTCGAATTCCGAGCGAACTACCTGTCCAGAAAAAAAAAGAACAATTCAGAAACGAGTTCAGCGTATCTCCTTATCCCTATAAAGAACATCTAATAACTTCAAATAAAACTTTAACTTATAAAATTTCCGGTTTCAACCGGATTCCTGACGAATTATAAGTCTGTGTAAAAATGATTCTCATATGCAGACTCAGCATCTTTTCTTAGCCCTAAATCTTCGTCTAATCAACTTAAAAACTTTCACTTTTAACAAATTTTCCGGTTTGGCCGGATTCCGGGCGAACTAGTTGTCCGACGAGAAAATGGTTTTCATCATCGTGTTTAGCATGTCTTCTTACTCCACAATCGAACATCTAATCAACTTCAAATAAAACATTTAATTCTAACCAACTTTCCAGTTTTCGCCAGATTCCGGACGAACTACGTATCCGGCAAGAAAATGGTTTTCACCATCGTGATCAGCATGTCTTCTTACCCCATAATCAACTATCACATTAGCTGTTTAAAAATATTTTGTTTGCCCCTTAATTTGAACCCCCTCCCCACCCCTAAATGTAGGGCTACAGTGCCCATCTACGAACTTGACCTTACCCTTGACCCAAAGATCCTCACACCAAGTTTCATCAATGTATCTCATTCCCTTCGAGAGTTATTGTGCTGACAGACGGACGGACGGACAGACGGACAACTTTTGCGATGTCATCGGTATCCCTCCACTAACGTTTTGGGATCCCAAAAACAAACAATTGTACCGAAGGAAAAAAGTAGTATTTTCTAACGTGTCTGAAAACCTACTGTTACCAACTATGTCTGTCCGCAATTTCTGTTGAATTAATCATTCCATTTCTGCGTATGAGATTGACCAAGATAAAAGTTATCTGATTGCTGAAGAAATGCGACATGAGAGAGTTAAGCTTATGGCCACCAAATTAAATTCTGAACTGAAACTGAGAGACAATTTAACGCCAGGTGATAGCCCTTGATAAGATGATCAGAGTACGTACCATCGCTTTTGAACAAAATCCTTCCTGAGAAATATCATTTATAAGGTACGAGTAACGATATGGTACACATTAACAACAAAAATCGGACAAAAGTGTGAGAAAAGAGATGGACTGGAAAATAAGGGTCGGTTGTTAGACCACGGTTATCTTCGACGGTGAAGAGTTCGCACCTCATGTTGATGGTAAAGAAATTCGTGTCACTTATATCACAGAGAGAGACTTTCGAATAGTCGCTGGGCTACTATCATCTTCAGCGACGAGGGCCCAGCAACTCTTATTTCGTGTATCTGTTATTTGTTTCTGGTGTATTTGAGGATTAAGGCGACTCGTCTCCATGAATACCACTGTCGCCTAGGATATATAGCGTGTTCCATCCTACTTACCGTAGTTACTACGCATGGCGTCACGAATTCTGGCTTTTTGCCGTCAAGGCTGGAACGACTTTTCTATTTTCCAGCAGAATATCATGCAACGGGCGAATCCGACCAATCACGTTACAGAGATCCGTAGATACTACGCTCCCGAGCGTGGTATGCAAGTAGTTACTATTACTTACTATTTCGAGAAGGTTGGAATGGTCAGCGTAGTAACTTTTGATGAGGTTGGAACGGAAATAGTAACTAATGGTTTCTGTTTGTAGAAGGGTGGAACACGCTCATAGTGTACAGGCAAAAATTAAAGATAATAATGCAAGACGATGAATAGTTTCGAAATTATTCTATCTGCAGTGGTATGATGCGTCGTCCGTCTCGATGCCGAAGAGATAGTTCAGCTGGCTGCAAAGTTAACGTTTTTCGAAATTCCTCCTCCCCAAATAATATTTTAAAAGTTATAAGGGGTTGGAAAATAATTAATTTGGGTGTAAAAGTAGTCTGTAAAGTAGCCTGTAAGTAATAAGAGCAGTAGCAAGGGCTTATTGATTTTGAAGCACTTTATTTCGTCAAGGAACAAGACTTGTGCAAATAAGAGTTAATTCCGAGACTGAACAGAATCAAACTTGCCGAAATATAGAACCGGTTACTGTCTGGTTGGGGTGAAACCTGATAAATAACAAGAATATAAGAGTCATAAGATATGGTTGGTAACGCTGGACTGCATCTGACCTTCCGTGTGTGGGGGGGGGGGTGGAGGTGGAGAGGGCGAGAAGATAATCTGTTTCAGTTTATTGTTAATTCAGGAGAGAGATTTCCTGGAAGGCAAATGATGATAAAAAAAAAATAAAGCTGTAGTTAAATACGGGATTGACTGAAAAAAGGCAAGGCACGGCATGGCACAGGAGGCAAGAGTAAATAAAAGAGATTACCAAGTAGTAGAAGTAGGCAAGTAAGTGAGAGTTCGGAACTCCAGAGCCTAAAAGAAGGCACGTGAAATCATTGTTCCTGACCCTGACTCTGAAGCCTGAAAGGTCCCTTTTAGTATTCGTGGCTCTTCTTAGTGCTCATGCCTCCTACACTATGTCGTGACCTGCCGTGCCTCATTTTACTCGATGCTGTTAAAGGCACAGAAAACTTGACTACGCAACTTTCGGCCACCAAACCGACCTGGCGGGCTTAGATAAAGATACAGGTACTTATTGCGACAGATCCCCCTTCTTTGTTATCTCGACCCCCCTCCTTAGTGTTCCCAAAGCTAGCTGGCAGGCCCTTGCCCCTTATGCACGGTAATTATGCACTATGCACTGTAAAAGTTCGCCTTTGGCCGTGTTTCCGCCATAGTATCGGGATAGTAGTCAAGAGGTTGTGCGTTCGATTCCTAGTCCCGGCACACAAACCTTTTGCTTTTTTTGTTCTACTAACTCAAAAGTCGAATTCTCGGAAACTGCCCGGAAACTGCAATGGTCGTAACGAGAATTTTTCTTACTCTCAATATCGACTCAGGGTACATTGTTGAGCTAGCTCCCCGAGTCAAGTTTGAGTCAAGTTTTCTGTTCCTTTAAATATAAGATTTTCAAACGTCCTTTTTCTTCACAGGGTCTTGCTCTCTGCCTGTGGAAGCTTGTCATGGAGGAAATCACTGGAATCTATCTTGAGCTGTTGTTCCTTGATGGTGTGCTTAACTTCGGTCAAGGATTCCTCGTATTCATCATCTTCGGTCTGGATACGAAGCTAGTTGTCGTACCGTGTCTTAAAAGGTAAGTTGGTAAGGCTGCATGCTTCGTTAGGAACTATGGTCGTCCAAACTTCCCGAAATAGGATGAAACTTGATGGGAAGCACAGGCACAATTCATAAGTGCATCAGTGGCAGGATCGAACCGGATTTGGGTACCGAGTAGGGGTGGGGGGGGGGCGTAATTAGGCATGGGCACTGTTCCTGTTTTCTGTTTCTGTTTCTGTTTTTTTCCTCCTGTTTTACTGTTTACTGTTTTCTGTTTCAGGGACCCAAAATAAACAGAACAGCTGTTTTGAAGCCAGCTGTTTTTTTTCTCACCTGTTCTGTTCAGTTTTGGTGTATCCTGTTTTGCCCTGTTCCTGTTTTTTTTTACCTGTTTAAACAGCCAAATCTGTTTTTTGGGGGGGAAACCCGCCTTATCAGTACAACAAATCTTTTAACTCAAGATTTGCATCCTTTCGAAATGCCACCATTCCAAAAGCGGCCAATTTGTCAACCTTACCAGTGACCCACGCGAAATGTGGATGCGATGACGGCTATCAAAAATAGTGAGCAAGAATCAAGCAATAGTAGGAACAACAGCAAAAAATGGGAACTTCAGATACTGTAAATATTTATTCAGCTCAAGCTGACGGCGAATTGCATTTGACTGAGCTAAATGGATACGTAGTCAGCTAAGTCTTAGACTATTTTGCAGCTTTCCGCCGACCCTTCGTGGCAGCAGCCGTCTTCGGGTCCAATATGAAAAAGTGCGCAAGCGCTCAAACGGGATGTGTAAAAGTAAAACGTATATCATATCAGAGATGGGCGAATCCCATCATGAAAGGATTCGAATCCGAATCCGAATCCAGGGCTAGGTATGAATCCGAATCCACCATTTCATGCTGAGGATTCGAATCCGAAATTGAATCCGGATTCGAATCTGACCTTAACAAAAATTAAATCATGTTCATAGGTTATAGTTTAAAAATCAGAGGTGACAAAAAAACTGATATTTCAGGTAATCAGATAACATGTTTGGTGGCCCACTGCGTAAAAATTGGGAAAACGGAAACTGAACGGATGCAGAATAGAAATTTGAGCGGATTCGTAAGATTGAGGGTTTGAATCCGAGTCCGAAACCGAATCCAGCCTGAGAAGCAGAAGATTCGAATCCGGCCAGAAGGACGAATCCTGGATTCGAATCTAAATCCGGATTCGGATTCGCCCAGCTCTGTATCATATATTGTGTACGAACAGTCTAATAACCATTCGCCGTTGGCTTTTAATTCATTGGTCAAAATGGGCCCAGTTACCAGCGTTTGGATGTGGGGGGGGGGGTATCACCGAAAGATACATCTAGATGGGTCTTTGGGTGGATCCAAAGACCCATCTGGACAATGATGTTCACGCATTCCAAATTTCCAGCTTAGTACCAGGCATGTTTAGCAAGTTTGCGAATTTGGTCAGGCAATTTACTCTGGGCAATCCGGGCCCAGTTGCACATAATTCGCAAGACGGTGGTAAGCCTTTAAAATTTAACTGAAAAGCCAACTAATTTTTGTGTCATTTAATTAAACATACTGAATTTACAAAGGAAGTTTTTTATTTTCCACTATCTGCTCTAGTTATGACGTTCAGAATATATGCGGCCGTTCCCACAGCGCAAATTCTACTATGACTCGGTCCCCACAACGCAAATTCTACGATGACTCAGGAAATTTTAATCTAAATACAAACACAGCTTTTCGTTGGGCAGCGGTGAGATTGGTCAAGATTGTTTAGTGCCGGAACAAAAGAAAAATCATAAATCTTTCTCGTACGGGGTGCAACAAAAATACAAGCGCATAGAGGTACCACAAATCACATGGAAATTCCACTATTTGAAAAACAATTATTCGTGAATAGCGGAGCAACGAAGAAACGTATTTTCAGCGGCTCTTCGAGCTGTTTTAAGTGAATAAGTGATGGGTAACTAGATTGTCCTATGCCCGAGCCTATGCCAGCCTTTTTAGGTTAAACTTTAAAGGAAACATTAGTCACCAATTTGAACCGAGAGTGTATCGGGGGTTGAATCCCAAAAGTGACAAGTAGACCCCAAGGCCCACAAGTACACCAAGTTTCAAATTAGTATCTGTCATGGTTCACGAGATAAGAATGCCAAAATAAAACGGTGAAAACCGAGAACGGAAAACCGGCTATCGCGGCCGCAAGAGTGGAGTCTTCATAAATGAATGTTCCACTAAAACCGAACATGTGATCACCAAGAAGGGTTCATATGACGTATTATCTGTTCAGCGAAGTTAATTGTGATTTCAAAAGACTAGTACTTTCAACTTCAAAAAGGCTGAAACTAGCTTAGCGATATCACAACATCCGCACCGGTTCATGATGTAAACAAACGTTAACTGGAATTCAGTATTTTTGGCACACCCTCAGTTCTATACGGAAAAGTTGAAATTTTTTCAACTTGATGATGAAAGTGTAACTCCGTTTCACGGATTTTCGCAGAATAGTAGGCTCACATTCAGCCGAGAAATCCGCGCGTTTTGAGCCTTGTATGACCATGCACAAAAGAAACCACCGAGGAAAAGCTATTCGGTATTCTGATTGAACATGCATCCCTCGCGACCCTCCCCTCACACAAAAAATGACCATCATCACCAACCACTGTCACGAAGTGAAGCTTGCTTAACTTTGAGTTTGTATGATCCGTAAACTTTAATTTATTACCGTTCACTATTACAAACAATCCAAGTGGAAAGATAGGCTATGCGAATTTTTTTTGTTAAGACAAACAAAACTTCCATGGCTCATTTTCAATCGGGAAAAAGTGTAATTCATTGATAAAGGCAGCTGGAATTCTGGACCACGATATTTCTTGTTCTATGAAATGAACTCGAAGAAAGGCATCTGTGCGGTCCAAGGAAGAACTATTTAAGATACTTCATGGTACAAGGCAAACTATAAGTGAACTCTGCCGTAAACATAATAAAAAATACGGGAAATCAAATAATAAAAAAAAAACTGTTTTAAACAGCCGGTTCTGTTTTTTTTCGCCTGTTTAACCGCTGTTTCTGTTTTCGAAGTCATCATTTCTGTTAAAACAGAACAGGACCTGTTTTCAAGTTTCCTGTTTTCTTTCTGTTTCTGTTCTTATGTGACCTGTTTCTGCCTGTTCCTGTTTGAACGCAAAAACAGAACAGTGCCCATGCCTAGGCGTAATAGATAGATAGATAGATAGATAGATATGTTTATTGATCCAACTCGTAGCGCCGACATGGCACTAAATACGTCGACCATTACATTTAAATACTTGAATAACTGAGTAAAATACTTGAATATATACAATTGTTACATAAAAGAAAATAAATCACTTAGAATTCACTTGTTTTTTGTTAATCTTCTCAGTGAAATATGGTACAAAGGAATTTGAATACCGGTTTGTGCGACATTTAACTGGCACAAGGAGATTTTGATGCCGTGTCCGTCCTGTCACCGGTGCTAGATCGGGCAGAATATCTCTGTGTTTTTCACTGGCAAGGATTGATCGGCCAAAACGTAAAATTAAGTTTTCCCGGCGGACATGGAGTGGCTCAAGTCTTAATAGGAGGAGGGAAGCTTCGTAACCATTGTATTTCTGCCCTAGCATAATGCGGCACGCTCTGATTTGCAGTGATTCAATCTCTTCTTTATGTTGTATGCTTCTTTGCACAAAGGGTCCCCAAACTGGGCAGGCATACTCCAGTAGCGGTCGCACGTATGTCACATAAGCTAACTTCAAAGATTCGACACCGAATCCAAATCGCTTCATTGTCGTGATGGACTGGAGTGCAGCGTTCCCCTTCTTCACGAGGTTGCAAACATGGTCACTGAATTTGCAATCTTCGGTGAAAGTGACACCCAACAAAGTATGACTCTTAACCATATTAAAGATAGAATCAGGCTCATTGAATTCACTTTTCAGCGGGTTGAATCGAATCACTTTACACTTTTGCGGGTTTAGAGTTAGTTTTGCAAGTTCACACTCACGATAAAAAGAAGGAAGTCGGGTTCAAATTGTGGTAAAGTGACTCCTTGATTGACTAGAAATTTGAGCAAGAACGACAAATCGTCAACGAACTTAGCACGATCGACGAAGTCAGCAAGGATAAAATTGACAACGGCTAAGAAAATCAGGCCTGCAAGTCTTGTACCTTGCGGTGCACCACAGGTAATTGGTATCCAGTCAGAGTTCCTATCATCATTGTTGAGGGCAAACACGCATTGCATAATTCCGTAATTCCGGTGATCGTGAGTTAAGATACCTCCAAATGTGCTAGGACGATAAAACTTTGCTGGATCATTAGAAACTTGACATCATTGGGTTAGACATCGTCACTTCTCCGATCCGACCATCCCTTAAAGAACTCATCTTAACCGCAAAATATACTTTTAAGCAAAATTTACTTTTTCACGATCGCATGAGTACATGATCCTTTTTGACTCGAGGGCTTTGCTTAGAAATTAATTTTTAGCACCCTTAAAGTGCGCATCTTAACCGGAAAGTGAAAAAAAAAACTTCTGACTATCACTTCAATCCTCTGACTGAGCCTTGCAAGTTTGGCCAATATTAACCGAAAAGTGAAAAGAATACTTTTGACCATAACTTCCATCTGACCCAGCCTTTCAAGTGCGATATGAGCTTCCAGCTTTTGTTTAACTGGTCGCTAAATTATGACTCGCTTTGTCGAAGAAATCAACATCTGTATCAGATTTCAAAATATTGATGCAGGTGGCAACGCTGGCAATACTTGTTTCGACTAGTTGCCATCTAGCGTTTAACTGGTTTTGACTGATTTTAATTCCGTGAACTTCACACATTTTAAAATATCTTGGCCTTATTCTTATTGTTTCTTATCTTTCTTTAAAATCTTTCTTTCAAGCAGCACAGCGATGCTTTGGCTCTTAAGTTGAGCCGTAAATGTTAGTATGCTGTCCTGCCTGAAACATTTTGTTCCAGAATTTATGCTTCGATTGATTTATGTCTCTCTGGTTCGTTCTTACCTTTTCTATTCTACTTCAGCTTGGGCTTCTTCTTTTGTAATATATATTAATCGCATTCAAATCCTACAAAACAAATCAGTCGGAGCCATTTATGGTCTTTCCGTTTTCTTCATCAGTTTCTTAAATTCTGCCTCGTCTTTTTATTTTAAATATCCGTCAAAAGTACAGACTAGAATATTGCAACCTTTGTTTACCGTTATCTACTAGAAGATTCACTACCTGCCGATTTTAAAAATATCTTTAAATGAACAAAAAATTTCTCGATACGGCTGTTTAGTCTTTCGACCAAGCGGTACCCTTGTACAGGATCTGTTTTTACTATTCGTCATACAGGTATAAAAATATGGAACTCATTGCCCGATAGTATTAGAGTGTCTGAAGATAGGAAACTTTTTAAAAGGACTCTTACAAAGAATATGTTATCTAGGTTGTATTTCTTCTGTTTGATTTCCTTGGTTCATTTTTGTTGCGATTGGAGGAAGATAAGACTACTGCCGCAAGCTCTTTTTTTTTCAGTCGACGCCTGACGAAAGAACACGAATTTATTTCATCTCCATTTCCTGTGTATAAAAAGAACCCGATGTGCCTACGAGAATAGTGAGTCCTGATAAAACCATACAGAATTCGATTTCTTCTATGTTTGTCCTTCATATGTTTGCAGGATTTGATTCCTTGCATGTGAAAAGAACCCGATGTGCCAACGTGTCGACCAACGCCCGACAAAAGCATGCAAAGTTTAATTTCTTCTGTGTATTGATAGAAACAGGACATAGGTAATTTTAGTAGGTCTACAGTAGGCTACTCAAAAAAATTCCCTAACCCAGTAGCAAAACAGTACAACAAAAGAAGACTTGGAGCGTGTTCCATCCTACTTACCGTAGTTACTACGCATGCCGTCAAGAATTCTGGCTTTTTGCCGTCAAGGCTGGAACGATTTTTCTATTTTCCAACAGGATCTCACGCCAGGGGCGAATCCGACCAATCACGCTACAGAGATGCGTAGTTACTACGCTCCCGAGCATGGTAAGCAAATAGTAACTATTAGTTACTATTCCGACAAGGTTGGAACGGTCAGCGTAGTAACTTTTCGTGAGGATGGAACGGAAATAGTAACTAATAGCTACTATTTGTGGAAGGGTGGAACACGCTCTTGAGTTCTACATATAAAAAGTATTATGTTCGAAAAAGTTATAATTCGTCTCGGTTCATATGGGATTAACAACCTCGACGGTCATTTAAAAGATCAACGTCGCGTTTGGCTCGATAGATATTTCCATAACCTTGTTTTCAACGGCCGTTTCAATGGCGTTCATTAACTTGTGTTGTTCTAGAAGCTCCCCTAAACGCTGTTGCTTTTAGGTGGCGCAAATGGTGGAACGGAGGCAGCCGTCTGGCAGTTTTGGCGTGGGAACAACTCCCAGCGGAAACGAGGCTCGTCTGTGAGCAGTTTACAACCTTCCACATTGAAAAGTGCTGCCGTGATCTCGTCAGGGATCGAAGGTTTGTAGGTTTTATTTCATTTCCCTTCCATTAGTTTTCGCTATCCTCATTATAACAGAGATAACAGCCTACTGGACGAAGACAGATATTTACGTACCATCGTCGAAAAGGGCATAAACAAGATAATTGAACATCGTTAGGTATAGCCTTTTCAACTTTGATACTAAATTTATAGGCGTTTGGAAACTATTCTGAACCTGTAGGTGTCGGGAAGATCTTTCCTTTCCTTTCTAGATTGTTCAGTAATTTAATCGGAAGTAAGATCTTGGAAGTTACGTTTAAAACGTAGAGCGTGTTGAATGAATGAATGCTTTATTTTACCAGAATAGCGTTAGCTAGCGCAGGCATGTAAATAGATAAATACACGAGTTAGTACATGAATAAAACCACTCTAAATATCTCAACAGTTATAACTAAGATAATACATAAAGATTAAAGTAAAATGCATCAAGTTCTTTATTTAGCGTTGCTCTCTTAAAATAATCAGTAAGATACGGGAGAATGGCTTGATGTAACGTTGCGTACTAGTCGCTGGGTAAGAAGATATCAGGCGGCAACCCTTTGTCTTTTCTCGATGTCTTGTCCTCGGTACGTCAGCAGTAAGGTTTTCGGAAGTCCGGCAGTAGTCGACGGTGGTAAGGTGATTCGAGACAATTCAGTCCAAATCCGACAGTTAGTTCATGTCGTCGTTTTTCCGGTGACAGTAAGTCAAGTTCTTTTAGTGCGCTTTCATAGTTTGTGAATATTGTCAGAGCCTTTTCTGGACCGACCCGAGTTGGTTAGATTTTTCCTTTGTCAGACCAGGACAAGCATACTCTAGGCATGGTCTAATATAACTACAGTATAGGAATTTAAGAATTTCTTTTGGTATTCCAAACGTTTTTAGCTGCGAGAACGAACAAAGCAGAGATCCAATTTTTTGTCAAATTTTATACATGTGTATTCCATTAAGGTCACCGTCCAAGTAAATACTAAGTATCTTAACAGTTTCGGTCGTATTTAGTCCAGTAGGAGTCACAGATGGGTTACCAGTTTTCAGAAACGAAAAATTCATGGATGTGCTTTTTGTCTCGCTAACAGTCGGTTTCACTTGTGCCAGTTCAGTTCTCAGATCATCAAATATGCCTGTCAGGTCGGTTAGCTGTGGTGTTTTGATGTTGAGTCTTAAAGCTAATGCTGTCAGGTCGTCTGCAAACTTAAAACGCTCACGCACGGTGACTTTAGATACGGTTAAAACTATAAGAAATAAAAGAGCGCCTAGTTTTGTGCCTTGCGGCGAACCACAAGAAATATTGGAACTCTCTGTCAGAAAGTTGCACAAATACCAGTTAAAAAGCTTGCCAATAGGATTTTTTAGGATTCTAGGATTCACAACTTTACTAAAAAAAAATTCATTCCGGCTTGACGACCGGTTACAAACAAAGCACATGCGTGCTTGAAAAACGCAACCAGTACACATTTACTACCATAATCAAACCTTCACTAAAATAAACTAAACATTAATTAATTAATTTGCCAATTTGTCCTTTCTCGTCTTCCAAACCCTCCACTCACCAACTACCCTCAAGGAGATGTTTCTTTAACCGATTTTTGAATGGGTTAAACATCTGAATGATTAACTGGCCGGCACTCATCAGTTTGGGTTCATCTAATGTAGTTGTATGGTCTAGCTAGACTGTCGAACGCCTTTACAATGTCAGCACCTGCTGAACAAACGCTCTATCTTTTTCAGAGTGTCGAAGAATTGAATCCAACACTAAACTAGATAGTGCACTGTGCTATTGTGGTGCCTGAATCCAGATTGCTGGGGGTCAATCTTATCCTTAATATCTTCAAATAAAAACGAAAAACTAACACTTTCAAACACTTTAAACAACGCAGGCGTTCTTGAAATTGGCCTTAAATTTGTAACGTGCTTGGGGTCTTACACTTCGGTATAGGTGTTGCCTAAAAACACCATGAAAGACACCGTCTATCAAACATTGGTTAAGAATCGCAGTTAAAGCTGTGTCGCTAAAAGACTAGAACACTCGATTATAAGTTTGATCCGCATTTCTTTATGATAACTAGCTTTCCGAGAATCAAGTGCCCTTAATTTATTAGCAACGGCACTAACTTCAGCTACGGGGTTCGTTTTCCATCCTACTTACCGCAGTCAATACGCATGACGTTTTGGATCCTGGGTTCTTGGCGTCAAGGCTGGAACGAATTTTCATATTTTCGGCAGAATGTTGTGCCGCAGTCTGATCGGGCCAACCACGTCTCAGAGATCGTAGTTACCACGCTAACTACGCTCCCGAGCGTGGTAAGCAAATAGTAACTAGTGGTTACGATTTCGAGAAAGTTGGAACAGTCAGCGTATTAACTTTTCATGAGGTTGGGACGAAAATAGTAACTAATAGTTACTATTGTTAGAAGGGTGGAACAAAGTTGTAGCCTTACTTCCTCTGGTCGCTTTTCGCATCTTGGCGCAAGTCGACATCCGTCTTTGTGGTAGCAGTTCGAAGCCTTCAGGCTCTGATTCACCATAAAATTTGCTCCAAAACTGTTAGTATGCAGTCAAGAAAGATTGGGAATAACATTTCCAACAATTTCTATGCTCAGTAATTCAGTCTCAAAGTTGAAGATCCTATAATTCGCTCTTTCTGTTTTCGTTAGGTTGGCTGCAATCTCTCTGTGCTAGTAGTACCATGGAGAGATTGCAGCCTACGAGACGAAAACGGAAAAGGGTAGAAAGCGAGTGGTTTAACATTGCGAGGTATAGGGCTTCCGAATTTGAGACTGATTAATCGATGTTTGATGACCATTCTGAGCCTGTAAATGATTGGAAACACTTCGCTGGCTCTCTCATGATTGTATAATTACAGCTTTGTAGAAAAGCTTCATCAGAAATTCAAACTTTCCGTACAAAAGCGATTCGTGCTTCGTATTGGTGGGATTTTGGAAAAATGCGTCATAACCGACCAATAGGATGCGAGACTCTGTTTATATTTACAAACGTTGAAGCTTTCAAACTCTTATTATAAAGAAAATTATTTTTACAATAGTTTTACTATACGAACAAGAAGAAGACAGATTAACGTTTCCAGCAATTCACTGGGTCAGAATGGTTACCAAATGTCGATAATTACGGAAGTCCTATATTCATTCTAATGTTAAATTTTTTGTTATGCTCCTCTGATGATCTCTCTCTCTCTAAAAGTTGGCGTAAAAATAATGACAGTAATTGAAAATAATGAATGTTTCTTGTGTTTTTCGTATTTTATTCACTTCTTCTATAGCTTTGAGCTATTTGCGAGTAGATTTGATTAATTGATTGATTGTTCCTCAATCATTCCTATCGACTGTTAATAGCCGTCGACTGTTAATGCCTATCGAATGTTAATTCGCCGTATTTCCAACCATTAACCGGCTCTTTTAATTCATAGATGGCGTCTGAAGTGGTTTACCTCCGTTTTCCTTGGAAGCGAGCTCGTTGATTGGCTCTTGATGGTTGGCCTTGCTCATGACCGCGCTGAAGCAGTTCGGTACGGCAAGCATTTGCTTGCTGGTAGAGTTATCATGCACATCGACGAGGAGCACACCTTCCTGGATCAGCCACTCTTCTACAGATACTGCACAAGTGAGAATACCCACTCATAAATGTCTGATAGTGAGCCGTACTCCTGCCTCCGAAACAGTGAACCGAGGAAAAATCCACGATCGTGTTTAAGCGAGTGCTTCACGCGATAGCATGTATACTATTTGCATTGCATAGCGCCACAAGTCTTGGGACTGAATGATGCAGACGCGTGAAAATTCGGAAGTTCCTGATACTGTGATAGCGCTCGTTTCGGTCGGTGATTGCACTGTAGGAGTTAGGATGCATTACGAGGGAGTAAAGACTGATGGCCAATAGTTATTGTCAAAGTTCCTAGTGTAATCGAATTCCTGTATATTGATTATACGAAGGCGGTTGCAGGTGAAGGGAGGTTCCCACAGACTTCGAAGGGAATTCTGAACTGGATGTTGGGACGTGGGACCGTGTTAATAGAGACAGGCGACCTACTTTTCGGATGCGAATGCGAGTTGCTGGATCAGGTTCGAAATTCGCTTGGTGGGGCTGGATTCTCAATGATTCCGGTACGAAGTTTAGTCATTTGGCAGACTTGGTATTGTAGGGATTTTTTTTACCGCCTGTTCCAAGACAATCTCCAGCTCTTCTGCTCAAAATTCTCGTTCAGTTAATTTTCTAGCCTTCGAAATTCGAGAAGGAGCCAGTGATTTTTAATTTTTCGCTCATCGCTTGAGATTCGAGGACGTGTTGATGCGCCTGCTTCACAGGTGCTGCGCGATTCCTTAACCCCTTTTATGTAGCTTTTACACGGACAAGAAATCCCGTCGAGTAAAACGGAATTCCGGTCGACTCGAAAGGATTCCGGTCGTGAAGACGACTAGAAAAGAAGTCTAGCGGGACGAGAATCCTGTCATGACGAAAGAAATTCCGGTCTAGTTGAAAGAAATCTTGTCGGCGGAGCTGACAAAAAGACAACAAAAAAATCGAGCTAGCTTTTGAGAGCACAGAACTGATGTCATGAATGCTCTCAAAATATTTTTTTATTGGCTTGTGAATTTACTTTTGTCAGATTTCTGGTTAGAAGAATTTGTTTTCTTCCCTCTGCGTGTAAACATAATCTTGTCACCAAGATTGGATTCTGTTCGAGTTTTCCTGTACTTGTAAACGCTGCTTTATCTTTCACTTTGCCTACCACTCTCCTATGGTGCTGATATCGCGTTTCTCTGAGAGCTCGTGTCTTGGCTCTCGTGATTTCAGTGCCATCTACAATTTACAAGATACCTATTTGCGGCGAAAGTGAGAAATGATTGCGGTAAGTTCGCCATATTCCAGCTCAGCGCTTCCAAGCGGACTAGTTTTTGAAAGTCTCCCATGTCTCATTGAGCGTGTTCCATCCTACTTACCCTAGTTACTACGCATGAAATTACGAATTCTGGCTTTTTGCCGTCAAGGCTGGAACGATTTTTCTATTTTCCAGCAGAATCTCATGTCATGGGTGAATCCGACCAATCACGTTACAGAGATCCGTAGTTACTACGCTCCCGAGCGTGGTAAGCAAATATTTACTATTAGTTACTGTTTCGAGAAGGTTGGAACGGTCAGCGTAGTAACTTTTGGTGAGGTTGGAATGGAAATATTAACTAATATATTTACTATTTGTTGAAGGGTGGAACACGCTTATTATCTGCCATTGTAACAGATATAGTAAAATAGATCCACAAGCTGATGAGTAGAAAATCAGCAATCTGGAAGTTTTGTGCTTTCTTTGAGTAGAGAGTAAAAGCTATTAGCTTATTTTCTGATCACTACCTTATAGTTCCGTATTTTACTATCTCTCTGTCGCACAAGTGCTGATAATGAGCAATGGGAGACTTTCGGTATTTAGTCTGCTTGAAGCGCTTGAGGCGAATTGGCTTCCGGAATCGCAAGTGATGAAGCAGAAATCATGGCACCTTGTTGTAGGTAGGACAACCGAGAGCAAGAGCGTACACGTTTATTAAAAGAACAGTAGTTGCGTTTTTGTTCGACTTTTCACTCGCCTTTTTGACGGCTTTTTAGTTTTTTTGCGTTTTCGTAAAATGGTCCTAAGCACTGTTTGACAATTTCCCGTTTTTGTCAAAAAGGCAAACGCCGACTTTCGCTTTTTCCCTCGGCTTTTTGCAAAAAGGCAAACTTGGTACGTGACCAAGTTACGCTCTCCTTTTGGCTTTTTGCCTCGCTAATTTAGCCAGTTTATCCCAAAATCCAATAAAAGAAGAATTTGATTCACAGTGAAAATCAGTATTTCGAGACTGTCTCGGATTTTAAAGATGGAAAATTTGAAGTGCAAGTAAAATAAAAATAAAATGGCATCTATCAAAATAGCGTTTTCATCCGAGAAAAGTGAAAAGTCCTTAGTAGTAACGGCAACTTGCGAAAACGCGAGAATGTTAAAAAAGGCTTGAAAACAATAAAACGCCAAAGCTGGAAAGGGAAAGGCAAAAGCCGAACAAAAACGCAACTAGTGTTTCAGCCCTTCATCCATCTAAACACTATTGCGATAGCTGTAAGCGGGACGGAGCCGACTCAGACCAGAGTTCTGATCCACTCCTCCATCAATTATTGAAAAAAAAAAAAAAAAAAAGATCGAGCGCGGTTGCTCAAACATGCGGGGAGAAAGCTGTCTCTTCAAATATCTATAGGCTCTTGCCTGAGATTCTGGTGTTGCCGTAACTATAGGAAGTTGTTTTTTGTTTTGTTTTTTAGGCTACAGTTCTGTGATATTGCCTGAAAGGCGCTGTGTTTTGCACAATGTAGTTGCCAAAGACTGTCGTTTTGCCCCTTGTAACCCCGTGCCTACCGTAGGGAAGCGTTAACTGTTACTGCGCCACCAGCCCCTTACATAGTGAATCCACATTCGTTAGGAATCAACTGTACTTGCAGTTGATTGCATTTTCAGTCAAGGATGCTTATGACTAGTTTATGGGGTTGAGTGAAGAATTGTTAGTACTTATCTAGAGCCACCATGTTGTTGTCCGACCGCTTGTGAAATTGAAAGTTTTACTGCCGCTAGTTGGCCACACCATCTCTAGTAGCCTACTGCTATCCCACCCTATGAGGGCAATGGCAAATCTCCGAGACTCAACGCCAGGAATGCTAAAACCAGTGACGATGAAAACGCCACGGAGTCCCACTCCCAGCCATCTATGAGGTAACCTGTCATTAGGGACCGGGTATGTTACTAAAATATTTATTACCCTGGTATGGGTGCAGTAATTGATTCATCGCTGTTCAAACCGTAGAATACCTGAATTGTGGAACACTTAAAATATCACAATAACCATTAGATACATGACATCAGGGCCGTACATGCAAACATGCAAAAATAATCATTTTTGTAGGGTTTACCCTCTGATCTGTATCTTTTTGTACTTTTTTCGTCCGACCCGCAGGCACCCCCCCCCCCCCCACCCCGAAATTCCTGGATACGGGCCTGCATGACATACTGATGTCATGGCAACGGATTCCCATTGCCGTTTTTTTATTATTTTATCAGAAATAACGGGTTCAAATGCCAGAATTTTGCAATCGAACTTGCCTAGATTCTCTACTTCTTTTCCAAATCGTTATGTTTACCAGGAAGTGTACGTCATAGATCTCCTCTGAAAATTCAGATCTGACCCCCCCCCCCCCCCCCCCCCCCCACCCCCCCCGCTCCCAAGCCACGTTGATCTGGCTAACAGGTGCACAGGGTCACTGAATAATTAATTATGGTTAAAAAATGTGCAGAAACGCTTAAGTAGTTTTTGCATTTTCTATGTTTGTGCAGTAGTTTGAAGTTATAAGCAAGTCCTTGGCTAGAGTGGTCAAGAGCATCAAAGTTTTTCTTAGAGCTTCCGCAAATGTTTTAGATGCAAATTTGGTTGGTCTATATTTAGCGCTGTAACGCACATGTACCGCTGACGGTATTGAATCTATAAAGATGTATAGCTTATTTTAATAAATTATATTTTTTGTACTCTCTTGGTAGCATCGACTACAGTGAATATTGTTTACGGGCAAATCCTTCGTATTTCTGTTAAATGAGAAGAAAGTACTCCGAACCAGAGAACTTTCGTAATCTAGGGTTTTGGAGCCTGAACAATGACGTGCATTCGCAGAATAAAGTTGACAACGTCTCAACTTTTCCGTATGGACTTGATGGTGGTGCAGATAATGATCCTGGGCCAAGGAACCCAGTGCACCAACACCCGACCTTAAGCATTTAATAGGTGTTATAAGGTGTATTACGGCGTATAAGGTGTAGTACAGATTCCTCTTTTTCTCGGGGAGCGCTGTAATAAGGCGAATAAAGGCGTTTTTTAGCGGTTCAACATTGAGCCAATGTTGACCAGCACTGCATTCTAGTGACAAACACAAACCGCTGTGGCCAACAATGTTGGTCAAGTCTGGTTGGTCTTGTGTAGTAATCAGCCAGATTTTTCAAACAGCGTTCTGGCGAAGATCACCTCTGTTGATCAACAGGGACGTTTCGGCGGTCGGAAGTAGTTTGTTGGTCAACGCTGTTGATAAACAGAAGAACCGCTAAAAAACGGCTTAAGGAGAATACACTCTGGTTCTATCTTCGCTTATGCAGAGCCAATCAGATCGCTGGGTAGGCTCCGCCAGCGGGTGGAGGAAAGGAGCAGTGTCGTCAGGGTTGACACGGGAAGCACCAAAGTTCTACTATGATGGAAGTTGAAGAAACAACCTTTCTTCAAAAGAACACGTTTTGTGCTGTCACTACTGTTCATTGTTAGTTCAAGAACCAATGCTGTCCATCCGTTGATTTAGTAGCTTTTTACAATATAATGTATATCGTAAAATTGTACTCGTGTACTTCAAGTACCGAAACACCAAAAGCTGCATTGACAAGAACCTAAGCCTTTCTTCATTGGCGGGGGGGGGGGGGGGGAACCTGATTGTTACTGAATTTGTAAAAATTAAAGATAAAAATTGGCGCGTTTTCACGTTTATCCCCTTTTGTTTTTTTTGTTTTTTTCATGGATAAATTTCTTTCCTTTCCAGTTTGCTAACAGGACTGGAAATAATCGCAAAAACTGGCGTTGCTACATAGCGACAACGTTGCTTACGGCTGTACCCAGGATTAATTAAGGCGCCGCATGCGAAATTTTTTGAATCCGCCTTTTTTTTTTATCTGGCAACATTTAACTAGGCTACTTCCCATGCAAATTCTAGCTTTTAACATGGTTCAAGTCCCCCAAAATTCCAAGCCTCAAACGCCATCTAAATGACGCACCCTTTGTCTGACTAGTGAAGACTGCGAAATGCGCCGCAGGGGAAATTTTCTGGAAACAGTGATGACAACAGTGCCTGCTTGCGGTCCCAAGATTACCTATTAAACCCAGAGCTGTCTGGCGAAACGAAAGGGGCGATCCAGGGTAAAGTAGATAGAAAGTACATTTACTGGGAATTTACAGCAAACAAAAGTAGGCTAGTTTTCACGTCAAGAGACGTGCTTATTCCGGAAGTACTGCAATCCTAAGAAGTAAAAAAATGAACAGCAACCAGCTACTGTAAATGGTGAAGACCGAGTGCTAAATAAATGCTACTTAAATTACCGAACTCAGTAACTGGGTTGCGGTATAACAACCGAATTTCGTAATGAAAGAAAACTTATTAGAACCACCCAAAACAACCGAATTTGGCAAGTCTAGTAATAGAGACGGACTAAAGAAGATCCGGTGAATTGCCGTATTCGATAACGAATCAGAACCAAACGACTAAATTAGCGAATTCGGTAAAGAACGAGACCAAATAAACAAGTTAAATCACCGCATTTATGCAGGGACGGACCGAATGCGTCGAAATCGATACGGACTGAACAAAAGTTGGATGAATTATCGAACTCGGTCACGAATCAGAACCAAATGAATTTGAGTAATGACCGAACTGTGAAATGGACTGACCGAATGCGATAGAACAGATACGGACTCAAGATACGTCCGGTGAATTACCGAATTCGCTAACGAATGAGACCAAATAAACAGGTTAAATCTGGTTAAATCCCCGAATTTC
The DNA here is from genome assembly GCA_023053575.1 of Branchinecta lynchi. Lineage (NCBI taxonomy): Eukaryota > Metazoa > Arthropoda > Branchiopoda > Anostraca > Branchinectidae > Branchinecta > Branchinecta lynchi. Next base: position 10,088,466 of record JAKZAP010000008.1, read on the forward strand.
CGAAGGGACGAATCGAATGCCGTGAAATCGATGGGGAGTGAACAAAATTTGGATGAATTAGTAAATTCGATAGAGAAAGGGTAACCAATAAACACGTTAAATCACCCAATTTGAAATTGCGGGGACAAACGATCCGGCCAGCGCTGTACAAGATTTTGAATAAATTACGCTTTTCGTCTTGGAGTCTGCATGTACAAACCAAAGGCGTTTTTCCGCGACAATCCCGGATTGTAATCAGGGGCGGTTCGAAGGGGGTCTACCCCCCCCCCCCATGCTCCAGAGAATCTACTCTCAGTCGTATGTGCCGAGCTTGTCAGTACGACAGTCTTCTTTGAGCCCAAGCTGACTTTGAAACATTTATTCAAACAATGTTTACAACGGATACGTCAGCTATGATTTTTCATCAGCGATATTTCGGCCCTTCTTGAATATCGCTGGTGAAAAATCATAGCTGACGTATCCGTTGTAAACATTGTTTGAATAAAAGTACGGCAGTCGTATGTTTTTAGCTTTTCAGAATGACATGCAGGCAGTTACCAAACGTATGGCTGTTTGTATGGCTACGAAGAAATTTCTATTCGTATGTTTTCAGGTTCACAGTTGTGTGTTCGGAGTTTTCCAGCATGAAAGTCGTATGTTTCAGCTTGCCAGAATGACATCTACCGCAAATTTCACCTGAAAAGACTCGTTTCTTGTTGTACTTTACGAAGGGATTTTCTAGTCGTAAACTAGAGACAGTCGTAAGCTTTGACCTTGCCAGATAAAGGCAGACACAGCAGTTAGCTTATCGTGAATTTGCCTTCAAATGGTCTGTTTCTGGTCGTATTGTTCCATGTAGATTTTAGCAGCATGTTTTAAGTTTGTCAGATTCACAGTTTCGTGTTCTCATTTTGTCAGAATCAGTCGTATGGAACTTGCCAGAATGACATCGACCGCGAATTTTCCCTGAAAATGACCCGTTTCTTGTCGTGTTCTATGAAGAGATATTCTAGTCGTCTATTAGATACAGTCGTAAGTTTTTAGCTTGCCATATAAGGAGTCATGACGTTAAGAATTATCGTGTGTTTTCAGCTTGTTAGAATGACAGTGGTATGTTCGAACTTGCCAGAGTGACATAAATGCCATTACCAGTCGTGATTTTCACTCTGATGCGCTGAAAACAGACTGATTTTCGAAAATTTCACCTGCGGCGCGACGTTTCAACATTATCAGACCTGGTGTTGTGCAAAAATCTCCTTATCTTAAAAAAAAAAACAGGCACAACCGCCTGATGATTGCACTATTTTTTGTGCAGTCTAAATTCAAAGTGGAAGTAGAACCACGTACCAACATCCGGGAAAATATCCCACTCCGTTTGCGAGTTATCGGGGCACTGTGCCACTGACAGATATTTCGGTGCACATCGTAGTAGGCAGCCTTTAAAATGTTGCGTCGTCTTTCATAGTCGCCTACTCGCTATCTGTTTGAAAAGCCTGTAATTTAGGTAAGGTGTTATATGCCTATAATTTCAGCCACCCTAAAAGCTAGAAATGCCAGAAAAAGGCTGGACTACAAAAAAATCGCTGCGGCGCTGAGTTTAAATTTGTCTTAGGTATATATGGTAAAAGCTGCTGCTTGGGATCTGAGCCACGTTTAAAGCAAGAGTTTGTGTGGGAAGTAGTCGAATATTGCCGACTAAACGCCGATTTAACAAATTTTGCCTGCGGCTCTTTCGTAGCCCTACCCTATTTCTATCTAGTTTAAGTGTGCATCATTTATGTGCGGTTTTAAGCTTGAGATTTGGAGTCTAAGCTACATTAAAAGATAGAAGTTGTAAAGGAGTAGTTGAATGCTCGGATTGAAAAAATTTCTCCGGCGGCGCTCACTTTAGTTTGTCTTGAGTACTTCGCTGGAGAAAACCGATTTGTCCAGCTTATCTATACTTATTTGTTTATTATTTATTACTACAATGGCATTTTCCGGAACATTTTAGAAATTATAATTTTACTATTTCTTGGGCCTGCTGGTGCTGTGTTTTTAGCCAGTCGTTTTGAAGTCCTCACCCCCCCCCCCCCCCCCCATGCCCAAGCCCTTCGAACCGCCCCTGATTGTAATCCTAGATAACTGACTCATCAGAGAAACAGAGAATCGACAACCACGGATTGTACAAACGACGATCTTGCTCCGTTGCAAGATTCTCGAATCGACAATCCGAGCGACAATCCGACAATCCGAGCGACAATCTCGAATCGACAATCCGACGAACCCGGATTGTCAGATTGTCACAGAAAACGATTTTTCATAATCTGCATTGTCAGAGAAAACGTATTTTCGAGAATTTGGATTGTGAATCGTCAATCTGGATTGTCACGGAAAAACGCCTCAGAAACGAACGTCCCTGGTCACGCCCAGGAGAAGAATGCTCTCCGTGGCCATGTCTGTAAATGAATTCTCCTTAGTGTGTTCAAGTATGGTTTCATTGTTCAGGTCTTAAAATTAAAATTAAAAACTGAAAATGAAGATTAAAATAAATCAACAAGAAATTCAAGTTGTTCAATAGACCCTGGTTCGTTACTTACCTAACTCTACGGTGTGTGCATGTACGGCAGTAGAGAAGGAGATGTTCCTAGATTCCGACGTTTTCTGGACAAATTTTTCGATTCGATGAATTGTTGGTCGACACGACACGTGCTGTCCGGTTCGTCCACTTGATGGCATTTGCATTAAACCTGACGATGACCTGACGTCGCCGCTGTTAAGCAAAGGAAGAAAAGAGGAACTTGCACTTTGCGTCTGCAGTGTTGCTGCAGTTTGCCACTCGTCGCCGAAGCGAGCCAAAATTTTGCACGGGTTCCTTCCGAAGTTCCGAGTAAATGCAGAAATGAAGCAAAAAAGTTGAGGCATATAAGATGGAACTATTCTGTTGGGAGATTATAAAGTGATCCGGAAAAATTATATCGTAGATGTCAACATACGGGACCAACCATTCATAGTTGGGCTCGTCAATACAGTCATTCGGTTGGCGTCGTTCGGAATTGCTTCTAGAGCCACTGATGTTGTCTCCGACGACACGGCATTTTCAAGTATGTATTTATGGAGCAAAGTCAATCTTATGCTGCACGAATATATTTTCATGCGAATGTTGTCATCTGGTCGCGCCACTGCGTCATGAAGACGAAAAATCGAGGTTTTCAAATAGGACCCAATTTCGTAGGCACCAGAATGTCACGTTTTTTTGGCCAAAACTCACAGGTTCCGCCAGTGAAAGTGGCAACAGTGAGGGACTACCGTGGTTGCTACGGGTAGTACGAAAGTTCTACTTTTAGTACTTTTTTTTTTATCAAAGTAGTTAGGGTTTTTTAAATTCCTGCAGCAGGCTTCAAAATCTCAGGCGTAGTAATAGCCAACGTCTTTCATAGTATTCGCTATTTTATAGAAGAGCGCGTCATTTAGGTGTGGTTTTATCTTGTTTTAGGCTTGGGCTTTGGAAAACATTTAAAGGTAGAATCTGCATGGGAAATTTTGGCAGCAAAAATATGGATTAAAAAAGCATCGCGTGCTGAACTATTTTAACATGTTCTTCGGTAGCCAACAGTATCTAGAAAAGTGGTGCCGGGCTTCGCTTCCTCTGCTGATAAAGTTGCTGGAAATTCTTGAAATTTTGGGGTAAGAGCCAGAATAGGAGGCAATTGAATTTTGCAGGAAAAGATAATGCGAACTAGAAAAGTTTTGCCTGCGGCGCTCATTTTCATTTGACTTGGTAGTTGCAAGCTGCTGTTAGGACGATGTCGTGCTATTTACTCAAATATAGTCCAAGTGGTAGTCGCAAAAGCGACGCCTAGCATAGGATATTCCTTCAGCCCAAGCTGACTGCGAATCATGTTTGATAGTTCAAAACGGCTACGTTAGGTGAGGCAAAGGTCCTTTTAGGCTCAAGCTGGAAAACGAACTCGTCAATATAGTCAATATAGCTCTAATAAAATTAGCTGACGTATCCGTTTTGCACTGTAAAATATGCCTAGTTGCTGTTGAATCATCGTTCGGGCTGCCTTTTCATGTTTGACTTCATAATTTTCGTTCTTGTGGTTGATAATTTAAAGCTCGAATTTTCAGTTAAAAATTTGCCCCCCCCCCCACACGAAAATGAACTTCTGACGCCCTGTTTACGCTCACCTCATTCAAATATGCGTTCGGCGCAATTTAGAAATAAACTTGCCTGGGATTTCCAAGCAAATGCTGAGAAAATTGACTATCAAATAACAAAGAAAAGATGAACAAGAGAAACCTATCTGAAATATTTTGACTACGTGATAAGCCAAAGAGAAGTGTATCGGATCTATGTGCGCTTGTTATAACGCGCAAATTTTTTGGGAAAGTAGTACTTTCTTTTCAAAGTAGTACTTTTTTGCCGTTCTGACTTCTGAACCTCGTTTTGTTGAACACTGCAGGTCCGCTTCTCGACCACTTCCGGACTGATTCTTTCTACATCCGTTTTTGCACTGCAGTGCTTCCGAGGAAGACGGCAGCGCTTCTCGAGAATCGCAGAGTTGCTCACCGACCAAGTCCGTGCTTCCCTGCAAGATGCTGCAGCGCTGCCGCTTCAACCAAGAAGAAAGCGAATCCAAAAACGCATATTGTGCAAAAGCAAAGAAGTGCTGCAGCAGCGATGCGGCAGCGCTATTGCAACAAAAACCAGGCTCTGATTAGTACCATTAATTCTGTTCCTGCGGCAACGCTGGCGATTATGAAATGAACTTGTCTAAAATGCGGATCAAGAATCACCTCTGCTTGTTATGAGTTTATAGAGCAGTAAGTAAAGTAGCATAAAATAGGTAGGAAAAAATATCAGAAGGTTGGAATCGGGTTTCTTTTGGAGTGACAGTGTTTGCTATGCATAATTCTTTGTTTTGGATGTCCAGAAAGGCAAAAGTTTTACTTTGTAAATACTGGCTTCTTACTGTTTTATGTGTCCACTCCAGACCAGCTCCAGACCTGCTCCAGACACTGTTGTTTAACAAGTATGTAAACAGGTAAAACTGCAGTGAAACTATGTGAGCTGGTCCAGAGGCATCCTGACTGGTCCTGACACCGTCCTGATTGCAGCCTGGGGGGGGGGGGATGCAGCTTCAGAACTTTATCAGAATTTCTTGACATTTTACCAGAAATTCGTTACCAGACTACGTAACCTGATTGTAACCAGAGGCATTACCTGGTTACTAGCCAAAATGTTTGGGGGGGGGGACGAGGCATTTACAGACTGGCTGGTAATTCTTACCAAATTTTTCTGCCGAAAAAAACGACTGTTTTCAACAATAAAAATGACATTTTTGAAAAAAATAGACTGATTTTCAGAAAAATGGACTATTTTGATGAAAAATCTACTGATTTTTAGAAAAAAAGGACTATTTTGACAAAAAATCAAACAATTTTCAGAAAAAACAACTGTTTTCCTGAAAAAAATCAACTGTTTTGCCTAAAAATTGTGGTGCTTCGTGCCGACTATGTTATTTTTTACTGACTGGCCGAGAGCATTGGGGGGGCATCCCCCCCTCCCCTCCCAGTTGTGATGCTCCTCCAAAAGCTATCGAAACTGGAGTAGATGGTAGGCTACCCTGAGTCTAGCGTGGTACTATTTCTGGAACATTATTTCTAGTTGGAAATGATGTAAATTTCAGTGGGTTACCTATATTTTGAAAGCTATAGAAATTTAGGAGATTACGGGACTCACCTGGTGAATATTTCGGTATGCTGTGTTGTCTGTCTGCATGAATCACTGTGAATCACATGAATCACAAGTTGTGTGTCAGGGTCACTCCAGTAAGCTGTGTTGTCTGTCTGCACGAATCACTGTGACATGTTGTGTGTCAGGGTCATTCTGGTAAGCTGTGAGTCGATACTTATTCGGTAAGCAGCAGAATTTTGGTAGATTCCCTGAGCTGAATTCTGGAGATTCCATGGGGCAGATTCTGATATCCCCTAATCCAACCTCCAGTAAATTCCTTGAGACAAGTTCCAATAGGATTTCGCAATTCTGGTAGGTTCACTGAGCAATAATCAGCTATATTCAGCTGTCAAAATTTATCGGAATCTTTTCCCACAGGCCTTCTGGGGGGGGGGGGGTAACAAAACTACACCCAAAAAATGTAACTTTAGCTTAGACTCTGAGAGCAGGCTTATAGGCCAAGTTAGCCTACTAGCTCTTATGCCTGTTATTTTTGTACAGCTGGGGCAGCCTAGGACAGGCCTGGTCTAGGATAGGAGATCCCTGACTTTAAGCTCAGTTGGGACCAGAATCTAGAGAATTCTTAGGCTGTTAGGGCCAGATAAGAGAATGCTGTTCTGATCAGCTAGCTTTAAAATGAGTGTGAACTAGTTGAGTGAAGAGTGACAGAGGGAGCATTGTCACAGGTAGCACAGAAAGCTACTTTTTGTACTTTGCTCTGAAAATAGTCCATACTTTCAAGACAAATTTCTCCGAATGCTCTACAAAAACCATAACAATCACACATTAGATCTTGCTGTACGTTATCCAAAGGGGGAACAGTTGATTAGGCTTTTTGTTCAAATCGCTTCAGTCATTAGCCCCATGGAAAGTGAGCCAGCACCAGGTCAGCACCAAAGTTGGAAGCCAGAATTCGCCTTTTCCCAGTTCATGGTCCAAGTTGACTAGTTTCTGTTAATCCCCCACTGTCGCATAGACATAGTAACAAGAGCTGTAAACTCATATGGCACTAGTAAGCATACGCAGTAGGTAATAGTAACAGCTAAGATTCTTGATGTGTTGAGGAACAGCCCTCCCTCAAACTCCCCCCACAGTTGTCGGATCCGGTCCGGACGTAAAATGGGACGTGTGAGGCATGTGTTCTTTCCACATATCAAGTTTAATTCAGATGCAATCACCCGTTCGAAAGTTATGTATTCCTCAATATTCCGGATTCCCCCCCTCCACTCCCCCTACGATGGTTGAATTGCGGAAGTGACTATTTCCGAGTCAGTTTGATCGGGTTCCTGATACGCCTGCCAGGTTTCATTATCCTAGCACATCTGGAAGTACCTTAACCCGTGAAAACCGGAATTCTGGGATCCAGCCTTCCCTCCCCCCCCCACACACACCCGGTGAAAAATGCGTATCCTGTGTAGTAGTATGGTAGTAGTAAGAAAACGTTGCATGTAATACTGTGTAATAGCAAAGAATACTATCATTTAATGTGCCTCAGACTGGTCCAATCTTATGTAGTAATATCCACTAACATCCTGTCTTGCCATAGTAGCATCCAGTCTTGCTAATAGTAGAATCCAGGCTTGCTAATAGTAGCATCCAGTCTTGCTAATAGTAGTATATAGTAGTATGCAGTAACACGGTTGCCTTGAAGTAGAAGCATCCAGTACCATCGTTAGTACTGCATGCTACTTTTTTGTACCACTTCATACTACTATTTTGAGAAAAAAAATTCATCTGTCACACAGTGCCCAGATCCGATCCGGTTACGTCAACGATGTATCAAGGATATGTGCTTGTTCTTCCCACCAAGTTTGATCCGGATCCCTCGACTAAGCGTGTCACGATATTTCCCCCCCCCCCTCCAACACCCCCCCCCCCCCAGTTGTCGGATCCGGTTCAGACGTAAAATGGGACATGTGAGGTTTTTTTTCTTTCCATATACCGTACCAAGTCTTATTTAGATCCCATCACCCGTTTGAAAGTTACGCACGCCTCAATTTTCCGGATTCCCTCTCCCTCCACTCCCCCCACGATGGTCGAATCGGGGAAGTGACTATTTCCAAGTCAGTTTGATCGGGTCCCTGATATGCCTGCCAAGTTTCATCGTCCTAGCACATCTGGAAGTACCCCAACTAGCGACTCACCGACCGACGGAAAAGTGATCGGTATAGTTCGCCGGAAGGCAAGTGCCATAAAAAGTCGGACCAATAAGAAAGCGGATACCTTTTACTTTCTACTACTGAGACATACGTGAAAAACCTCCATTACCTGGAAAGCACATTGCAGATTTTCTGCTCATCAACCTGTGTGTCTGTATCACTATATCTGTGACAAGTGCTGGTGGTGAGGCATAGGGGAATTAAAAGCGAAACTAGTTCACTTGGAAGTGCTCAACTGGAATATGGCGAATTGACAAACTTGATGAAGTTTGACAGAATAGGGTTGGATAAAGCACATGTAGGGACAGAGGCATTTGAATCATTAAACATGGATAGGCCTAAGAGGAATTAAAAATAGCCAAATAGACCTGATTAAATGTACACCAAGAACTAATGTGTCATTGTTGACTTAAAATGTGGAGGGATCAGGATGAAACTGCAAAGGCTAGGCTATAGGTCCTAGATATGAAGGTTACTCGGTTACTAGAAGGTTACTAGATACTGACCGAACACAACCGAAACACTCGCCACTGGCCATTGTGGGAGGACGGTGGAGAGGGTCCTGAAAACTTTGCGAAACGCCTATGGACCAAACGGATAGAGCGATTGCGATAAGACTTTGCGTACTAAGGTCAAAATAGGCATGTTCCTGATCTGACCTCTGTCGGAGCCGGTACCAGACATTTCCCGGAAATTCAGTTTCATTCCGACCATGTGATCTGATTAAAGTGAAACTTGATGGGTGGTTAGAGTAGATGCCCTGGATATGGCCACATATTGATTAGCACATTATCCAGCCATGGTGAGGAGAGTCGGAGGCGGGGTTCTTGAAAATATAGTTTCTGGTATGCCAGTGTGCCCTATATACTGGCAAGGAATGGAACGGAACAAAATAATATTTATCGTGTGCTTTTTGACGAGAAATAGTTTACCGATTTACGTAGGAGACTTTATCCGGTCACCTTATCAAAAGACGAACAACAAGCGAAATGATGATGTCAATTTTCCTCCAAGACTTCTTCCGGCTAATTTTTCGATAAGGTTTATGTCGGCACGGGAAACGGAAGGGTCTGTCGGTGCTCGCGAGTTTCCGAGGAGACTTTTCCGGTTACCGCATTGGGTCTGACCAACTAACAAAATCAGGGATCTCAATTGGCCGACTAAGCTTTTTTGGATCTTCGGCTTTTCAGAGGTTTTGGTCGGTACCACAAACTAAACGAGAAAAGAGTTTGTTAGTGCAAACCGCCGACAAACAGTATCCAGATTACTAGATTTGCCTCAAGGCGTTTGTCAATTCGAGAAACAGAATGAAAGGTTTTCGTCGGTACCAGAAGCCAAAAGAGAAAAGGTTTTGTCGCCGCGAAAACTGACAAACTTCCCGATAACCAGATTTACAGACAAGGCTTTTGCCGATACCAGAAACGCAACAAAAAAACCTAGTTTGTCGTTGCTAGGCTACCGATTTACCGACAAGAATTTTTGGGGTCACCGCATCGAAAAATTGCCAACACATAATGAGGATCCCGATTGCTTTTTCCTATAATTGGAGGGCAGCATGATCACTCGAATGCGGTTCATTCAGGGGTGCGAATTGACGAACGACCAACGGACGAAAGAACGATTCACAGACAGGGCTTTTGTCGGTAACGTACCAGCCAGAGTCCAGAAACTGAATACGGAAAACACTTACCCGATTTACTGACAGATATAACTACCCCCCCCCCACACCACACCCCCTAGTTGTGGATTTATAAGTGTTGGCTACGTGTTTAGTTCAGTTAACTAATGCACCGTAAAAAAAAATCTTGCAGTATTCCGATTAATCTTATCTCAGTAGAGATAAGATTAACCCCAGTAGCAAAATACTGCAGTTAACTTTAATCCTTGAATGAATTTTATTACGTGATTTAGCCTTACGGCATTTCACAACTAACAAAAGAACAAAACTAAACATCTAAAATAAACTACTAATCCCATAATTTTATACAAACAATCTATTCAAAAGAAAAAGAAAACTAACTAAATGTTACACACTGTGAAATCTGTTGTCTTGCATACAAAAAAAAACATATATTTTTAAATCAAATCAGAGTTCCAAATTCAAACGTTTAGTTTTCATAATGTATTCCAACACAACATTTCTAACGTCCCTAACGAGGCGAGTCTGGCGTCACTAGGCCTGGCTACCTTATCAAACAGACGGCATGAACTTCTCATGGCTTTTGGGAGGTCCTGTCTGTCGTCGGAGCTCTTTCGCAACATTCTGCCAGATTTCCAGCCAGCAGCTGAAAATAAACGCCCCCCACTCGAGGATAAAATTCGGGGAAGCAAAAGTTAAAGCTCCCTCCTGCAAACTGCAGTGTTCGGTATGACCGTTCATTCGTCCCGTACTTTTGCAAAGATTTTAACAGTGACTTGACTTAAATTGTGACCTCAAGTGTTTCTATCTCTGACGTGCCAGTGCTATTCGTTTTTGGATAATATGGCTAACTAATAAATTGTGTTGCGAGAGCAACACTTTGGTTTTGTCCTCGTTTTTTTTTTTTTTTTTTTTTTTTTTTCCTATGACTCCGATTTCATTTTATTCCTGGTAACTGAGAAGGGTCTAACCTGTGCGGTTTTTACGGAAAGTGTGGACCTTAGGCCGGATTGACGAATATGACATTACATTTTGGAAAGCTCCGTAGAACTCTTGCCTGGAGCCAATAAGGATGGTTTTTGCTTGTCATCGAGCCAGAGCCTACGGTTTGCGAAGTGAAGTGGAGTTGTATAGCCTATGTCAGAGAGGACTATATGAAGTTGTGTAGCGAACCTTTCGTTTCATCAAAAGATGTTTCTGCTTTCGAGTGGAAAGCTCCGTTCTAGCACGCAAGCAGGCAGGCACCAGTTTCAAATTGAAGATGGACTAAAATCTATAAGTGTTAAATATATGCGGCAATTACCCGGCCCCACAGCCAACATATCTTCTTTGAGTGATAAATAGAAAAATCTACAGAGACAAAAAAGTGGCTTTTTCCCACGGGTCCGAAAGTGCTGCCATCTATTGTTTCTGTCTATGTCTGCGACGATTTCAGCTGAGTTTATAATTTTTTTTTTTTTGCACTTTGGTTTGTGGTAGAGTAACGGTATCAGATGTGCCTCTTAAACTTTAAAAGTTCTCTCATTGCTAAAGAAACTAGAGCTTATCCTTTGCTCCTTTCTAAGTCGTGACGTTAGAAAGTTGGCCTACGGCAAAAAAGTCAACTTTTGAACTAAGACTGGTAGAATTTTTTTTTCGACGGCAATCGATAGCCATTGATGGGCTGATCAAAGTATATGTCATCCATTTTTTGGTACAAAAATTCCTTCATGAGATACACCAGTTTGAAAATTTCAAAGGGGTTGACAACTTCATAGTAAGGTACATTGAAACCAAAAATAGGCGATACCAGTTATGATGCATATAGGGGACTTTTAAGCAACAGTCGACTGTTAGCCCATAATCATCTTCGGTAATGAGGGGTTTGCAGCTTTTGCTAGTTGGTATACCTGTTATTTGTTTCCGGTGTATTCGATGGTAAGAACAATTTGGTTCCCAATGGTAAGATATGCAAGGGACTTGTAAGTAATAATCGGCTGTTATGCTACAATCATCTTCTGCGATGATGGGTTTGCAGCTTTTGCTAGCTGGTGTACCCATTATTTGTTTCCGGTTAACTTAATGTATATCACGGGAGAGGGACTTGTAAGTAGGAATCGGTTCACGAGGGGTTAGGAATTTTTGCAAATGGGTGCACATTGTATTCGATTTCTATAAATCTGACGGTAAGAAAGTTTGTGTCGATGGTCTATCAATGTAACCGAGGATTAACTGTTTACACAACGGATACAAACGAAAATGTAAAGCAATGAGGTAGTTTCATAATAATTAATAGTGTCATCTATGGTATTTTAATCCTGAAAAGTTACGGATAGCTTTCTAATACCAACTAGATTATATAAGATATTGTTCCAAGTTTTCATCCGTCACGATTTCTACGATTGAAAAGGATAAAGTTCAACTAACTGCAAAGTTAATTTAGTCCCTTCTTCCTATATTATTTTGTTGTTGTTTTTACAACGCTGAAGAATACCTTTTGACCATATGATTAATTTTTTAGAACATCCCGTTTAAAAAGCTTATGCTATAATCATCTTCAGCGATGAGGGGTTTGCAACTTTTGCTAGCTGGTGTATCCATTATTTGTTTCCGGTGAATTTGTTATCAATCACGGGGGAGGGACTTGTAAGTAAGAATCGGTTCACGAGGGGCTAGAAATTTTTGAAAATTGGTGCACATTGTATTCGATTTCTGTAAATATGACGGTAAGAAAGTTTGTATCGATGGTCTATCGCTATAACCTAGGATTAACTGTTAACGCAACGGGTACAAACGATACGGTAATGTAAAACAATAAGGTAGTTTTGTAATAATTAATAGTGTCATCTATGGTATTTTAATCCTGAAAAGTTACGGATAGCTTTATAATATCAACTAGATTATATAAGATATTGTTCCAAGTTTTCATCGGTCGCGATATCTACGATTGAAAAGGATAAAGTTCAAATGACCGCAAAGTCAATTTGGTCCCTTCTTCCGATATTGTTTTGTTGTTGGTTTTACAACACTAAAGAACAGCTTTTGATCGTGTGATTATTCTTTTTAGAACATACCATTTTAAAAGCTTCGATAAGTTGATAATTTCAGCACTTAACCGACAGCGAAGAAACAAAACCAAAGTGTTGCTCTCGCAACACTTTAGTCGGCGAAGCCGGACAAAGGTTGCCGCAACACTTCACGTTGCCCGGGCAACGTAGGTCTAGTTTGATTTGATTTTGATTTGATTTAGGCTAATCTGAAGTATGGACAAACTTCCTGCTATAAAATAGGGGAGTGTAAGATTTCATGTTTCTTATCTTGCGGTTGGTGGTTAAAAGCAGTGAGGACTGGTCGTCCTGTTTTGATCGCCCTTTTTTTCTTCAGTGCTGAAGAAGTATTTGCTACCCGTAACGTTTGTTGTTAATGCGGCTTTGCTTCGCGTTGGGATGGCTTGGAGATCACATGGAGAATCAAATGATGACCTCATCAGTAATCTTAAAAGTGAGTTAACTTCTAAGAAATTCAGAGATTCATGAGAGGTTGATGTAATATAGGCTACTAAGTAGTTTTGGATGTATCCTCACTATAATAATTGATACTGAACGAAATTACAGCTGGTGCAGTGCAGAATAGAGGTCTCGGGGGTATTGGTATGTTTTTAGCTGTCAATTCGTGTTTGAACCTTATATTTATGTTAGAATTACGTTAGAATTGAAGTTTTTTGTGATTGTTTTATTACTATTTACCATTTTGTATCGTAGCAGGAAACGAAGTCCTAAGTTCCGTACAGAGTGAATTAATCAACAATTTAGTACAGACTGCCAGAGGGTAGTGCAGTAGTAATAGCAAAAATATAAATACCAAGTTAATACCAAGTTAATCTGGCTGGGTCCCTGATACGCATGCCAAGTTTCATCGTAACAGACCACCTGGAAGTGCCTTAACTTCGTATCAGCGGAATTCAGGAACATCCCTCCAAATCTCCCACAGCAATCAAATCCAGTCCAATTCGGTCAGTGATGTACCTAGGGCTTGTGCTTGTTCTCCCCACCAAGTTTCATCCCGATCGCTCCATTCTAAGCGTAACAAGATCTCCGGTTTCCCCCTTCGACCCCCCCCCCCCCACGCATTCATTGGATCCGGCCCAGACTTGAAAAGGGACATCTCGGACACTAGGTTTTTCCAAATATAAAGTTTCATTAATCCAATCACCCGTACGAAAGTTATGCATGCCACTAAATTCCGGATTCCACCTTCCCCGCCTCCCCCCATGATGGTTGGATCTGGCAAGTGACTACTTCCAAGTTAATCTGGTCGGGTCCCTGATATGCCTTCCAAGTTTCATCGCCCTACCATATCTGGAAGTACCCTAACTCGCAAACGTGGGACTGACCGACCGACCGAGCAACGGAATTGCAGACAGTATATGGCACGTGCCATAAAAAAGCAGAAAAAGCAAGTGGGATTCTTTAACTCTTTCTCTTACCCTTATTTTACCCTTTTTAAAATCTCATACTGTTAGGTTGTAGGGTTTAAGAGGATTGTCTATTATCATTTATCGGCGAGGAAAGGTCTGGTAGCCAGTTTTGGTGCTCTCAGCAATAGTGAGTGGTGACCTAGCCTAGTAGTGCAACATGTTTCGTTTGTTGATATATCATTTGTATTTTTCCTCGAGTTTGAGCTCTTGAACACTTGTTAAGCTAATCACTTTTCTTCTAAATTAGCCAAGTGGTTTTGGATACTATTAAAAGTGTTATTTTTAGAACATCACATAATACAACATGAAGATGTGGAAAAAGCCATGAGGTCAGTAGACAGAGGCTTGTACAGTGGTCAAAATCCATATGCAGACGCCCCCCAAAGCATTGGCTATGGCGCGACTATATCAGCACCACATATGGTACGTTCGGTTCCATGCCAGATTTTCTAGTTACCGGTTTTGTTCGATATTACTTTCATAGTTCCAGCGAGCATTGTTTTAATACCATTCGCGGAAATTTTCATAAGAAGTCTTCAATTTTATTACCTTAACTCGCAGTCCGGAGTGATAAGGTCCTTGTTGGATATGTAATGCTTTGGTAATTTGAAATCTTAGGTTACCGTTGTGTAGTTCAACATCCATCCCGCGTCGACCGTGGAATGCCTGACCCAAATGAGTGCTATGACTGGACCCTTAACTTCTCTATTCTGCAACGTTTAGAACGCTAGCCAGATAATATGCCGAGCAATGGATATGGTATAGCAGTTATGTCGTATAACACCCTCTTTGTTCACACTGCTGTGATATCGCTCAGAATTCTGCGTTATACGACATACGACCCAAATCTTGCCATAAGCAACGCACAACTTAGTTTTTTCGCGGTATCGGATGTGTTCACAAATTTGAACTGGCCCGACAAAACGCATGCAGTTTTGGGGCACAAAGATTAGTTAATTTTTCAAGGCGATGAGTTGCTTTCAGAAACAAAGTATTTTAATCCTAAGATGGCTCAACATAAAGTTGCTAGTTCGCCAAGTGTTACTAGTTTTACAGCCCCATAAGTCTGCATTATTGGTTGTTGCTCAGTAGGCTACTGCCGATTCTTATGCCCCTGCTCTGGTTTTACATACGCTCAGTTTTGAGCAAGGTGAGGCAGTAATGTGAAAGGGGTTCCAGTTGCTAGTCAGCCACCGAATGAACTGGTTGGCTGATCGTTTGTGGAGAAGCGTATGTTCATTCGAATTTTATCTCCTCTTTACGTAAGCGCATTCGTTACGTAAGCGGACCGTCGGGCGGTCCGGGTTTTGCCAGTTCGGGCACTTCCACATATAATGGTGGGTTTACACACTGCGTAAAATCCGAGCATATTTTAAGCACGTTTCGAGCTTGAAAACATTTCTAGCAATACGGAAATATTTGAGAAATCGGTCCGTTTTGTATCTGAATACGTCCGTATTGCTAGAAATCTTTTCAAGCTGAAAACGTGCGTAAAATACGCTCGGATTTAAAAATACGCTCGGATTTTACGCAGTGTGTAAATGGACCATAAGCTAGGACGATGAAACTTGGCAGTCGTATTGATCCGACCATCTTGGCGGGAGTGGAGGGAGAGGGAATCCGGAATCTTGAGATATTTATAACTTTTGAACGGGTGATCAGATCTCAAAGCACAATGGACACTTCTAATGCTTTATTTTGTATTAAATGCTTCACAAAAAAACATTTCCGACTTCAAATTAGAAGGCGCTACGAAAATCGGCCGTTTTCTTGTTATCCCTTGTCTTTACCTCTCTGGCATTTTGGCGATCCAAATTTTAGGAGCTGGGATATCGTGGCAGGAAATTCGAAAACTCCCAGCAACGCTTGATAGAAAAGGATATATTTAAGATGTCACCAATAAGTCAAGCCGCAGATGCAGTTTACCTGACACACTAGAACAATCAGTTCTAGTGCCATCAGAAGTTCCATTTTTAAGTGCCTATTAAAGTTTTTGGGATCCCAAAACGTAAGTGGAGGGATACCTATGACATCGCAAAAGTTGTCCGTCTGTCCGTCCGTCTGTCTGTAAGCACGATAACTTTCGAAGGGAATGAGATATTTTAGTGAAACTTGGTGTGAGGAATCGTTGCGTCGGCTGACCAGTCGAGTTCGTTAATGGGCTTTGTAGCCCTACATTTAGGTGTGGGGGGGGGGGGGGGGTTGTGCCCCTTCAAATTAAGGGGCAAACAAAATATTTTGAAACAGCTAATGTGATAGTCGATTATGAGGTAAGAAGACATGTTGAACATACATGTTGAACACGATGGTGAAAACCATTTTGTAATCGGACAAGTAGTTCGCCCGGAATCCAGCCAACACCGGAAAGTTTGTTAAAAGTAAAAGTTTTATTTGAAGTGGATTAGATGTTCGATTTAGGGGTAGGAAAACATGCTGAAGACGATGGTGAAAACCATTTTCTCGACGGACAAGTAGTTTGCCCGGAATCCGGCCCAAACCGGAAAGTTTGTTAAAATTAAAAGTTTTATTTGGAGTTGATCAGATGTCCGATTAAGGGCAAGAAGACATGCCGAACACTTATGTGAAAACAATTTTATACCCGGACATGTAGTTCGCCCGGAAGCCGGCCAAAACCGGAAAATTGTTAGAAGTTAAAGTTTTATTCGTAGTAGATTAGATAATAGATTTAGGGGTAAGAAGAGATGTTAAATTCGTGTGTGACAATCATATTTTACCCGGACATATAGTTCGACCGGAATCCGGGTGGAGTCGGAAAATTTGTTACAAGTTAAATTTTTATTTGAAGTTGATTAGTTGTTCATTATTGGGGAAAGAAGATACTATGAGTTCGTTTTTTAGCTTTCTTTTTTCGCCGGACAAGTAGTTCTGGAGTTCGGCCGAAACCGGGAAATTGGCAGAAGTGGCAGGAAGTTCTCGTCAAAACAGATATGACTTATAGGGGTATCTGAACTTGGTTTTCTTAGATGATTAGCTATTTGGCCTTAATCTGTTTCTGAATTTTAATAGTAAAACTGTTCAAGGAGGCGATGACTGGATCTGGCTAAGACTAGACCCAGTTGTCTGGATCAGATATTGAATTTTTGGGATCCCATGGAAACCTTTGGTCTTGTTCTTGTACCAGAATATGCAATAAGCTTATAAAAAATAACATAGCTACAAAAATCATTAAAAAACAAATAGCGTATTCAAATCTGAATTAGACAAGCTGATTTATGCATAAAATAAAGATCTACTAAGTGTTATAAGAAACATCACTTTTATCTTTTTACAAGCAAGTAAATTGAGCATGTACTGGCCCAAAATATTACGCTGTGAAATATCACAGAGAGGAAACTGTTGAAAAAGCTGCTGAGCTAGGGGGTAAGCAGGGGCGGTTCGAAGGACTTGGGCATGGAGGGGGGGGGGGGTGAGGACTTCAAGAAATATTAACGTTATTAAGTTTTAAAACATTACAGAAAACGTCGTTGTAGTAATACAATAATAAACAAATAATTAACAGGAATTAGACGATTCCTTTAATATCAAACTTCCCTGCTGAGAAGACAAGCCTCGGTACCAGCTTCTGACATATCTACTCGAAACAAACTAAAGTGAACGCCGCAGGCGAAATTTTTTCAATCCGAGCAAAATTGAACCACTCCTTTACAACTTCTACTTTTTAATGTAGCTTAGACCCCAAATCTCAAGCTTAAAGCCGCACATAAATGATGCACACTTCAACTAAATAGGGATAGGGTAGGACTACAAAAGAGCCGCAGGCAAAATCGGTTAAATCGCCCTTTATTCGGTAATATTCGACTACTTCCCACACAAACTCTTGCGTGGCTCGGATCCCAAGCAACAGCTTTTACCATATGTATCCAAGACAGATTTAAACTCAGCGCGCAGGCGACTTTTTTGTAATCCGACCTTTTTTTGGCATTTCCAGCTTTTAAGGTGGCTGGAATCTTAGGCCTAACACCTCACCTAAATTACGAGCCATTAGACCAGATACCGAGTAGGCTACTATCAAAGACGGCACAGGTAAACTTTTTTGAAACATTTTAAAGGCTGCCTACGATGTCACATATCTGTCCATGCCCCGATAACTCTTAAACGGAGTGGAATATTTTCCCGGAAGTTGGCACGTGGTAGTGCTTTCACTTTGTATTTAGACTAAACAAAAAAAATAGTGCAATCATCAGTCCCGACATACAGTGCTTACAAAACCGGTTTTTGTGAAAACCTTACTCCGCAAGCCATTTCAGACTTTTGCAAAAAAAAACAGATAGGATATTGTTGAAACGTCGCGCCGCAGGCGAAATTTTTGAAAATCAGCCTGTTTTCAGCGCCACAGAGCGAAAGTCACGATTTGGTAACGGAACTTATGTCACTCGGACAAGTTTGAAAACATACGACTGTAATTCTAACAAGCTCAAAACACACGGTATTTCGTAACGTAATGACTTATAGAAAATCTTCTCTACAACTGTACGACCAGAAAGAGGTCATTTACTGTCAAATTCACATAACTGCCTCATATGGCAAGCTCAAAACTTACGACTGTCTCTAATATACGACTAGAAAATTTCTTCGTAAAATACAACAAGAAACTTGTCATTTTCAGGAAAAAATCCCGGTCGATGTCTTTCTGGCAAGTTCCATACGACTGTGATTCTGACAAACTGAGAACACTAAAATCTCTATGGAACAATACGACCAGAAATAGGACATTTCAAGGCGAAGTTCACGATAGCAAACTGCTTTGTCGGCCTTTATCTGGCAAGGTCAAAACTTATGACTCTCTATAATTTACGACTAGAAAATCCCTTCGTAACTACGACAAGAAACGGGTCTTTTGAGGCGAAATTCGCGGTTGATGTCTTTCTGGCAAGCTCAACACATACTACTTTCATTCTGGAAAACTCAGAACACACAGTTGTGAATCTGAAACATACAAATAGAAATTTCTTCGTAGCCATACGACTAAAAAATTTGATTGGTCGGTGAAATTCACGTTTGGTAACTGCATGTATGTCATTCCTTAAAGCTCAAAATTTACGACTGTCATACAGACAAGATCAAAACATACGACTGAGAGTAGATTCTCTGGGGCATGGGGGGGGGGGGGGGGGTGAGTCACCCCCCCTTCGAACCGCCCCTGGGGGTAAGCATTGCTCCTAGGTTGTTACAGAGTGGGATTGGGGTAGTTTGATGTGCCCATTGAACTTTAGTGAAAATTGATAGTTTGAAAGACATCCTGTCTCAGGCGACCGACTTAAGATACGTATTTGACGGTGCAAAACCGGATCCGGCGACTTTGGGGGGAGTTGGAGGGGGGGGGGGGGGGCGGAAGTCCTGGGAAACGCTTAGAGTGGAGGGATTGGGATGAAATTTGGTGGGAAGGACAAGCATAAGTCCTAGATACATCATTACCCGGACCGGATTCGGGCACTGCGGGAGGGGGGGGGGGGATTCTGGTGATCCAGCGAGTTGAGTACTTCCCGATGTACTAGGATGATTAAACTTGGCAGGAATATGAGGGATCCGAATAGACCGACTTAGAATAGTCGTTTTGCACGATCCGAACATCGTGAGGGGAGTGGAGGGATCGCGAATAAGGGTCGGCATCGTTTCTGTTTTTGGCTAAAACAGAAACGGTAAAAAGTGGCAAATAAAAAACGGAACAGAAACAGAAATGGTGATAAAAAACGGAAAACCGTTTATGTTTTTCCGCTTTTTTCGGAAAAACAGAAACGGACCGTTTTTACAAAAAAATGCCGTTTTAACAGGTATTTCTGTTTTGTTTTCCTACTTCTTTGTGTTTATAAGATAACAGTAAGGCGACCATTTGGAACGGTAAGGCGGCTGTTGGAAAGTGAATAGCGTGGGGAGGGGACAGCGTGACAGGAGAAGGTTGTGAGAGAAGGTTGAGTATAATTGTGTAAGGTGAAAAAAAAGGACTCTGCACCTGTCTAGTAAACTAAGCCCTTTTTTTATACACATGGTCAAATGCTGGGGTATGCTGGCAGGGGTGAGTATGGAAGTCATACGTATGTGTACCCCTAACCCAGAAGGGTACCAGGAACCTTTAAAAGCAAAATATTTTAAGGTAAAAAATTAACACCAAATTCTTTTAGTTCCCAAAGTACTGTATACTGATAGCCCTTTGCGGAATAAGGGGTACAATTACGTGTGAGAACCATGGTCACCCCTGTTAGCATGCCCCAGCGTTTTGCATGGGCTTCATTCAAGTGCCATATACCGATCACTTTACGGTCGGTCGGTCCACTGTTCCCGAGTTAGGGTACTTCCAGATGTGCTAGGACGATGAAACTTGGCAGGCATATCAGGGATCTGACCAAACTAACTTGGAAATAGTCACTTCGACGATCCGACCACCGTGGGGGGGAGTGGTGTGAGGGGGAATCCGAAATATTGACGTATGTATATGTATAACTTTGGAACAGGTGATCGGATCTTAATGAAACTTTATATTTCGAACGATCTCGTGTCTCAGACGTTCTATTTCAAGTACGGTTCGGATACGATGAATGTGGGGGGGGGGGGCCGTAAATCTTGTGACATGCTTAAAATTTAGTGAGTTGGTGGGAAGAACAAGCACAAGCCCTTGGTACATCATAGACAGAACTGGACCGGATTTGGGCACTTTGGGGGATGTTGGAGGGGGATCCAGAATTCCGGAGTTAAGATACTCCTAGGTGGGCTAGAGCGATGAAACTTGGCAGGAATCAAAGACCCGACCAAATTAACTTGGAAATAGTCAGTTCCCCGATCCGGGCATCGTGGGGGAGTGCAGGGAGGAGGAATCCGGAATCTTGAGGTATTTTAACTTTCGAACGGGTGATCGGATCTCAATGAACCTTGATATTTGGATAGAACTTGTTTCTCGGATGTCCCATTTAAGTACGGACCGGATCCCATGAATGTGGGGGGTGGGGGTGGACGGGAGTACTGGAAATCTTGTGCCACGCTTAGAGTGGACTGATCGGGAAGAAACTTGGTGGGAAGAACTAGGTACACCCGAGACAGAACGGACCGGATTCGTGCACTGCGGGGGAGGTTGGAGGGGTCCGGAATTCCGGTGATCGCGAGTTAAGGTACTTCCAGGTGTGCTAGAAGGACGAAACTTGTCTGGAACATTAGAGTCTCTATAAAACCTGGTTCACAAATTGTCACTTTCCAGATCCGACCATCCCTTGAAGAACAGAGTGAACTGCCAGCTCCCTTGAAGTGCGCACCTTAACAGCAAAGTGAAAAATTACTTTTTGACAAACTCATTTCATGATCCCCCGAGGGTCCATGACCATTTGCGCCACAACGGTTTTGCTTAAAAATTAATTCCTAGCACCCTGAAAGTGCACATCTTTACCGAAAAGTGAAAAAAAAAATACTTTTGAACATTGGAAAAGTTCGGTGGCTCTTTCTTAGTTGTATAATTACAGCTTTGTAGAAAAGTCTCATCAGAAATGGGAGCTTGAAGGCTTCAAGCTTTCAGTACAAAACGATTCGTGCTTCCTATTGGTTGGATTTAAAAAAATGCGTCTTAACCGACCAATGGGATGATTGGGATGCGAGACTCCGTTTCGCAAATGTGTCATTATACCAACAAAAAATAGCCAGATTAACGTTTCCAGCAAAAGTATTATTATACCAACAAGAAATAGCAAGATTAACGTTTTCAGCAATTATCCAGCTCAGAATGGTTATCAAAGGCCGATAATTTAGTCTGTAAGTCGAAAGTCCTATACCTCTTAATGTTAATTTTGTTGTTATATGCTTCCTTTAATGATGGTGTAAAAATATCCGATCAGGTAGGGTGCAATCTTTCTATTCTGAATAAAAAATCTTTCCTTCCAAAAAGCGGAAAATATTGGTAGTTGGCATAATCTGCCGGGAGAATAAAACCCGCTAGATTATAACAGGACGCCACGCGTATAAGTCGGAACAAAAAACGGAAATTTGGAAAAAACAGGTAAAATAAAAACAGAAACGGCTAAAACGGTCATATACAAAACGGAACAGAAACAGAAACGGCATTAAAAAAACGGCTACCTGTTTTCTGTTTTTCTGTTATTTAAAAAAAAAAACAGAACAGAAAACGGTAGTAAAAAAACAGAAACAGAAACGGTGCCGACCCCTAATCGCGAATCCGGAACGTTTGAACGGGCGATCAGATTTGAATGAAACTTGGAAAGTGGAAATAGCAATTGTTTCAGGTGTTCCATGTCAAGTCCCGACCGGATCCGATGCTTTGGGAGAGGGAGTTGGAAGGGCGCACCGGAATTTTTGTGAAACGATTAGTGTCGAAGGATCGGAATGGTATAAACAAGCATAAGCATTAGGTTGATAGAACAAGATCATATCGGGGCTCTTTGGGGGGAGTTGGAGAGGGTTTCTCGGAATTCCGGTGACCGCGAGATACTTCCAGTTGTGCCAAGGACGATAAAAATTGGTAGGCATATTAGTGACACAGTGCCCTAGGAAGACTTCCATTCCGGATCAGACCATTTTTCGGAGAGCTGAGGGAGGAGGAATCCGGAAAATAGCCTACTGACTATCGTAGGTTGCGAAAAAATGGTCCGATTCAAGTGAAACTTTATGGGCGAAAGAACTGATGACCTAGATATGAAAAGCATGTGTCCGAACCCCATGCGGCCATGGTTGGGGGAGTTAGGGGGGTGGGGTCGAAAACTTTGTGACATGCACAAAAACCAAACGGATGGGTCAAGGAAATGTTGTGGCTCGCATGGGGGTTAAACGAGTCGAGTGATTTGAATGAAACTTGGAAAGTAAAGAGATCGTATGCCTTAGATGGCATATTCTAGCTTCTGGACCGGATCCGAGCACGGTGGGTAGGGGTACCGGAATTTCCGGAAAAATGCTCAGATTTACTTTCTCGTTTCTCACACCACCTACTCTTTCGTTTCTCACACCACCTACTTTCTCGTTTCTCACACCACCTACTCTTTAGAAGTGCCATATGAGCTCATAGCTCTTGTTCTGTTTTGTTTTATAAATTCCAGAGGTTCCTTATTTATTTTATTTTTTTAGTGTAGCGTTGTCATAGGAGGTGGTATTTGTTAACATGGCTATTTTTTCTAGCATGCCTATGCCTTGGAACTTCTGCGGGATCAGCTGAAGCCAGGATCGAGAGTCTTAGATGTTGGGTCAGGATCTGGATATTTGACTGTCTGTTTTGCACATATGGTAACAGTTAATGTTTGTTATTAGAATTCCTTTAATTCAGCCAAGACCGACCTTCAGCACATATCTTCCGGTGGCAAGTTTGGAATTGTGAAAGAAATTGAGATATTTACAGCTTACCTCGTTGACAAGCATGCCAAGCCAAGCACAAAAGTCTAGCCATGTGCCTAGGCTTTGCCAGGCGTGGAGTTCTAGAGCTTAGACCTCATGCCTGGCCCAAAATCTGTCTAAGGAATGGTGTAAAGGAATGCCTAGCATTTCTGCTTGGCTGGGTATGTTTATGGACGGCACAACAGCTTGAAGAATCTAGAGCATGAGCAGACGCCGCGTTATGAAGCTCAGTCACGGTTCATAAAGTTGTTTGGTAATGTTGACTATCAGGATGGATGAGGTGGAGTCGTATCTGTCACTACATCCGCTTTGAAAAGGATACTCGGCGATATTACACTAAAAGTTCAACTTGTGTTCTAATGAGCAAAATTTAGGTAAGGTAAGGTAAGGTAAGGTACAATTTTAATGGCAAAAATAAATAAACCTGGTGTTTCTTAAAAGCATCAGACATGCCAGTGGCATAAAAAACGACGCTTCACTAATTCTGATGGGATTTTTTAAAAATTATTAATACAATTCTAGCCTAAACTATTGTAAAGAAAAAACAAACGAACAACTATCACACAACAACACTAAAATTTAAGGACAACACGAGAATTTACGACAACAGACATATGACTAAAGAAAAAATGAAAAATAAAAAAGGTTTGCGACATGGGTCTGATCTTCCTCCGAGCACAAACAAAAATGAATCGATTAAATCAGATAGAAGAAATATAATTGCTAGATAACATAAATCTTTTTAGAGCTCTTTTAAATACATTCCTATATAGGAATGCCGAATTATTGTTTTCTCATTCTGATTCTACTCACCTGAAATCTCTGATACGTAGTTTCTGTTTCAGTGGAAATTTTGTGGCCAGAAGGTTTCTCTTTTGTTCTCAGTTGACTCCGGAGTCCAGACATCGAAGACGGAAGCCTAAACAAATTTTACCGCGGGGGCTAAATTTCACATGATCGTCGTATTAAAGTTTGTATCGATGAATGCATAAGCTCGAGGTATGTCGGTCTGGCATGTTAGCGACCAGTAAAGTTAAGTCTTTGAAATTAAGCGCAAGGCTTTTTATGGCAGTTGTAGATCCGCTCAAGTGCCATATACCGATCACTTTTCGGTTTGTCGGTCAGTCTGTCAGGCCACTGTTTTCGAGTTTGGGTACTTCCAGACGTGCTAGGACGACGAAACTTGGCAGGCATATCAGGAACCCGACCAAATTAACTTAAGAATAGTCATTTGCCTGATCCAACCATCGTAGGGAGGGGGAGGTGGTGGAATCCAGAAAATAGGGGCATGCATTACTTGAATGGGGGATCGGATCTTAAATCTGACCTCGAGCCGATCGGTGGTTTCCGGAGACATGGCCGCAGGTGGGACCCTTCATGGCTCGAAATCGTCGCCCCATTAACCCAAGACCGTAACCTGTGGAACTCAACAGTCTGCCAGATCCTGTCGCCAGGGAGAGCTACATTGCTTGTGTCCTGATCCAAGTACATGTAGTAAGTAAGATCGGATCTTAATGAAACTTGATATCTGGGAAGACCTCGTGTCTCCGATGTCTCATTTCAAGTCCGGACCGAATCCGATGAATCTGGGGGGGGGGGGGAGATGTCGGACGGGGGGAACTAGAAATCGTGTGAAACCATCAGAGTGGAGCGATTGGGATGAAACTTGGTGGGAAGAACGGACACTAGCTCTAGATACATAACTGGACCGGATTCGGACCCTGTGGGGGTAGTCGGGGGGGGGGGGGGGTCCGGTGATGCGTAGTTAATGTGTACTCCAGGTAGGCTAGGACGATAAAACTTGGCAGGCGCATCAGGGACCCGATCAGATTAACTTGGAAACTGTCACTCGCCCGATCCGATCATCCTGGGGGGAGGAGGAGACGGCGGAATCCGGGAATTAGGTGGGATCTTAATGAAACTTGATATTCTGAAAGACCTCATGTCTCAGATGCCCCGTTTCAAGTCCGGACCGGATCCGATGAACGGGGGGGGGGGGGGGTCGGAGGGGAGAACCTGAAATCTTGTGACACGCATAGAGTGGAGCGATCAGGATGAAAATTGGTGGGAAGTACAGGCACAAGTCCTAGCGGCATCACTGGCAGAACCGGACCGGGTTCGGGTACCGAGGGGGGCAGAGCTGTAGGCGGGGGGGGGGGGGGGGGATTCCGGTGATCATGAGTTAAGGTACTTTCAGATGTGCTAGGACGATAAAACTTTGCTGGAGCATTAGAAACTTGGCCCAGTTGGGTTAGTCATCGCCACTTCTCCGATCTGACCATGCCTTAAAGAACTCCTCTTAACCGCAAGATACAAAAACAAATTTAATCAAAATTTACTTTTTCACGATTGCCGTGAGCACATGATCCTTTTTGCCTCAAGGGTTTTGCTTAGAAATTAATTCTAGTTCCCGTAAAGTACGTATCTTAACCGAAAAGTGAAACAAAAAACTTTTGAGCATCACTTTTGGCGCATCTTAAGCGAAAAGTGAAAAAAATACTTTTGACCATCACTTCCATCTGACCCAGCCTTGCAAGTGCCATATGAGCTTCCAGTTCTTGTTTTTCACTGAATTGTCGGCTAATGTAATCTGAGAATCCAGTTTCTCTGCTCGCCTCTTTTCCGTCTGAGTCTTCCGCTCTGGCTGGAGTGGGGCAATAAATTGAGGGTTTGTTGATGTTCTCTACCGTTAGGGGGGGTCCTTTGTTATGTTTTTGTCAGTGTGTGCTAGATGGCCCGTGGATGAAACAGAAAATAAATAACTATGACATTTTATCGTTTAATGTGTTGCGTCTTCTTATTTATATAATAGGTATTTTGCAGGTTGGTCCAACTGGAACGGTGATAGGAATCGACCACCTTCCTGAACTTGTCGAGCTGTCACTTCGGAATGTCCGCAAACATGTCCCTGAGTACCTGGAGAATGGACGCATCAAGCTCATTTGTAAGTCCAGTCCCCTCTTTTTTTTCGGCCAAGGGCCATAGGCCTATAGCGATCGCAGTTTCTGTCCATCCGTCGGTTTGGCGGTCGGTCCAGGTTTTGCTAGTTCGGGCACTTCCACATAAGCTAGGACGATGAAACTTGGCAGGCCTATCTAGGATCCTACCAGATTAAATTAGAAATAGTCACTTCCCAGATCCGACCATCTGGGGGGGAGGGGGAAGGAGGTGTAATCTGGAAAAGTGAGGTATTTACAAGGGTTCCGTCAGTACCGCTACGCGTCAGTTCATCTACCGTCTGTTCGCCTATCGTCAGTTCCAATAAACGTTAGTTCACCTACACGTCGGTTCATCTAATCCTAAACTACGACGGTTTGTCTACACGTCAGGTCGCCTGATGTCAGTTCATACAAGTGTCAGTTGGCATAAACGTCAGTTGGCATAAACGTCAGTTGGCATAAGCGTCAGTTGTATAAACGTCAGTTCAACCAAACTTTCTGACAGTTCGCCCACATATTTTTGTCAATTGAATAATTACGGAAGCTCACCCAGGGGATTAATAAGAGAAGCCGACAATTTCACTCTTAATGAGGGCAAAAATTAAGTCACGAGCCGCTCGTCAGATCTGACAAATTTGATTTACGTTACGAAAGAAAGAAGACCAACGGAAGACACTAGGACAAATTTTCATTGTAATTAATAGCTTCGGTAAGAAGGGGTCAGGGAAGCGAACAAAGACACTCGCAGCTAATGAGTGTATTTTGAAGAGAGCTAGTTTACATCTTCAACAGAAAAATACCAATTTCTTGGCAACTAAAACACAATTAGTATACATTAAAAAATGCTTCGATTATTAGTGGAGTGTTCCTTGGAACAATCCTCTATTGCGAGCGCTGCAGCAGTTTTCAGCTTTGGGTTTTTGGGTTTCACCGTATTTTTGTAGAGCTCATAACTCGTGAACCATTGAAAGTATCAAGTTCAAACTTCGTACGCTTGTGGGTATTGCGGTCTAGTCGTGCCTTTTGAGGGCCCAACCCTCCACACCCACCCGGTTGAGGTGCAGATGGGACCAGACTGCCCAGTGAAAAATGTTCGTAACTTGACCAGACCGGGACACAGGACGATGAAATTCCTTGTACTTGTAGATCCTAGGGCTGGGACATTACGTTCATAGTTGCACATCCCCCACCCGCCCGGCTCAAGGGCAACTGGGCCCAGATTGCCCAGGAGTAAAGTTCGTTACCTGTGACAGGAATCAACAGTTATCAAGTTGAAACTTGGTAGGTTTGTGAGCATTGGGGCCTCTTTTTGCTTTTGCGGGCCCCACCCCCTACCCCTACTTGGTTCAGGTGGGGGTGGGGGGAACTTCATGAGTGACCTTGGCCAACTGATATGGCGCAACCAGAATTCACAATTCTGATGAGAAACTGCCTTTTAAAGACTATTTTTCTGTCTTTTCTGGGTAGCTCTGGGCCCCCTTGGAAGGCCAGGGGGGGGGACAGCCCCCCCTCCGAAATGTCGCATTTGGTTACATTCTTTACAAGTAGAGCATAAAAAGTGCATATTTTTCTTTCAAAATGTTCAATAAAGAGCCGATAGGGAGACCAAGGTAAACCATGCTTTCAACGGGTTTGATACCGACATCAGCAGTATTCAGAGGAAGATAAACACAAAGTATTTGAGTTGGGAAATATATTTACAGTGGCATGTTACCAGGTCTCTTGCCTGATCGCAGCTAAAGAAAAATCGGAACGAATTAGATTGATGATTGACTATCCGACCTCGACATAACAACTGTACGCCGAAAAGGCGAGTGAGAGCGGCCAATGCCTTCTTCAGATTGAAGGTTGTGCTAGCCACAACATCACCGTCCGATAAGCTTCTAATGACGTCACCCTCGAATTAAGAAGCAGTGACCAGAAAGGCACCTAAATTGAAATCCAGAACCTTATTACCTTAAATTACCTTAGATTGCACTTCGGAGCAATCTAAGATATAATCCTGATTTGATGCTCCTATGGGTGGTGATTCTAGTAATTGGTTTCGTCTAGTTCTTGGTACGGGACCCCGGCGCATCCCAGTACAGCTTCCAGGGTTGTGTTTCCCAGTCAGTGTCAACAGACTGTTTAAAGATATCTACGGTCTTGGGTGTAACATACTCTTCTGACAGATCGTTCCAAAGTGAGATGACTTGGTTCAAGAAGAAATGACATGGGGTTCTTTTTTTCGAGAATGGCTTCTCTAGACGTCGAGTGCCCACGGGTTCTCCTTGATTCGTCGTGTGTGAAGCGTCGAGGAAGAGTGTCGTTGGTCATATAGCTTAAACGCCTGGATTACGTCTCCTGGTTCTATTGTAAAAAACGGGACAGTTATAAAAAAAAAAAATACAGAAGCATGCCCTATTGATTATGTCAAGATCCACCAAAATTTCTTATAATGAGATCCAGAAATTGTAAATTTAGGTCGAAACTGTGTATGGCTGCTGGTAAGAAAAGTGCTTGCTCGCCCCATCTGTAAATACATACTTCCGCCAACATTTTGAAAACGCCCGCTAACGACCTGGAAGAGCGGCCTCAGTGACGATCCCAAAATTCCAAAAGATAAAATGTAACCGTGTGCGGTATGAAAAACTTTTGTAACGTCATTCGTGAAATTTTTTTAACATTCTTTGTTATTTATTTGTATATATTAGTTTCGACAAGAATAAGAGCAATATCTGTCAGGTTGCCATGGTACTCTGCTCTTTCGGTTTTCGTAATTCCCTCTTTTCTTCCATTTTCCGATCTGATCGGGTATAATTTTGCGGAAACCGATTTTGAAATTGCTCAGTCGATTGGAGCTGTTAGTGGGCAGACCATAAACAGTTCACAAAACATAGTGCATAAACACTCTTGCAGCCCAAGCTGACTGGGAACCATCTTGCCAAGAAGGGCCGAGACGTCGCTGAAAACTGTCCTAGCGGACATCTGTTTTGATTTTTTTTTTTTTTTTATAGATTCCACTGGTGCCGACTGTTATTGTTATTATTAATTCGCTGTTTTATTTTCAGTGGGAGACGGGCGAAAAGGTTATGAACTTGAAGCCCCTTTTGACGCGATCCATGTCGGCGCCGCCGCAGAGAGAGGAGTGCCTCAAGCCGTAAGTCAGTTTTCTCTCTAATGTCCTGTTACGAGAAACCCTGTGGGTTCTTTGTTTCAGAGGTGATACTAGATCTCGGCTGATTGAAGGGCGATTCTGGCGGTCTGGAAAGCTTCGCGAGCATATGCGCCTGCTGTTGTTGCGACTTCGGCTAAAAGTCGCTTTGTGCTCCGCTAGTTTCCGCCAGCACTTGGAAAGCGAAGTGGTTTCGGCAAGTCAGCGAGAAGTTGTAAAGGTGCAACTGAGGCGCAACTACTTTTTGCTTGTTCTTGCGCTCGGCGGATTCTCGCTTTGCTCTTCGAAAAGGAATCCAAGGGATCGCCAGAATCGCCCTTAAAACAATGTTTATTTACAAACCTAAAGAAACGAGATTCTTAGTAAATGGTTCGACAAATACTGCTAGATATTTAATACAGGTTCAGATGTATCGAGATACTTAACTAATTGCCCAGGAAATATAGCGAGATACTAAAATTCGTCTTTAGATTTTCACCTTTTTATTTTCTACTCCAGCTCACGACTGCTCTACTGAACAGCGAGGTCACATTGAAATCATTTTGTTTGTTTATGGGAAAATTTAAATATAATTTTTTATTTAGTGTAAAGTTTTTATGGCACTTGCCCTTCGGCCAAGTGCCATATAGCGATCGCAATTTCTGTCCGTCCGTCGGTCTGTCCAGGTTTTGCTAGTTCGGGCACTTCCACATAAGCTAGGACGATAAAACTTGGCAGGCGTATCAGGGACCCCAGATGATTAAGTTGGAAATAGTCACTTCCCCGATCCGAGCACCGTGGGGGGAGTGGAGGGAGGGGGAATCCGGAATCTTGAGGTATTTTTAACTTTTGAACGGGTGATCGGATCTCGATGAAACTTGATATTTGGAACGACCTCATGCCTCAGACGACCCACTTAAAATCCGGACCGGATCCGGTGACTTTTGGGGGGAGCTGGAGGGGGCAACCGGAAATCTTGGGAAACGCTATGAGTGGAGGGATCGAGATGAAACTTGGTGGGAAGACACCTAGCAAACACTAGACACATCATTGACATAACCGAGCCGATTCGGGTACTGTGGGGGAGTGGAGGGAGGGGGAATCCGGAATCTTGAGGTATTTATAACTTTTGAACGGGTGATCGGATCTCGATGGAACTTGATATTTGGAAAGATCTCATACCTAAGACGACCCACTTAAAATCTGGACCGGATCCGGTGACTTTTGGGGGGAGCTGCAGGGGGCAACCGGAAATCTTGGGAAACGCTACGAGTGGAGGGATCGAGATGAAACTTGGTGTGAAGACACCTAGAAAACACTAGATACATCATTGACATAACCGAGCCGATTCGGGCACTGTGGGGGGAGTGGAGGGAGGGGGAATCCGGAATCTTGAGGTATTTATAACTTTTGAACGGGTGATCGGATCTCGATGGAACTTGATATTTGGAAAGACCTCATGCCTCAGACGACCCACTTAAAATCCGGACCGGATCCGGTGACTTTTGGGGGAGCTGGAGGGGGCAACCGGAAATCTTGGGAAACGCTTTGTGTCGAGGGATAGAGATGAAACTTGGTGGGAAGACACCTAGCAAACACTAGATACATCATTGACATGACCGAGCCGATTCGGGCACTGTCGGGGGAGTGGAGGGAGGGGGAATCCGGAATCTTGAGGTATTTATAACTTTTGAACGGGTGACCGGATCTCGATGAAACTTGACGTTTGGAAAGACCTCATGCCTCAGACGACCCACTTAAAATCCGGACCGGATCCGGTGACTTTTGGGGGGAGCTGGAGGGGAGAACCGGAAATATTGGAAAACGCTGAGTGGAGGGATCGAGATGAAACTTGGTGGGAAGACACCTAGCAAACACTAGATATATCATTGACATAACCGAGCCGTGCCTACTCGTAACAAGTGCCATATGAGCTCGTAGCTCTTGTTAAGGTTGGGAGGTTGGTGTGTTTGTTTTTTATTGTAAAAGAATTCGAGTCTTGTTTTTGTTTTTGATGTCGTTGTTGTTGCCACCACTGTAGACGTGCCCTATGGCGTAGGGGCACCTCTCGGCGTGGGTTGCGCTCTTTATGTTTTGATTTTTTGTTTGTTTTTTTTGTGTTTGACTCGTTTTCATGTTACAATAATCATCTCGAATTCTTTTCATTGATTTTTGTCTTAATTGTTTTTTTTATTGTAAGAAGTAAAGGTAAGGTAAATGTTAAGCTTTTAATAGAATAGTAAAGCTAATAGAATTTTACAGTAAGAATGGAAAGAGTAATTGCCACACTTGTGTCGGTGAGTGGAGGAGGAAAAAAAAAAAAGAACAACAACAACAGCGAGGTCGTGAATAATTTTCTAAAAGCAGACCTGGGTTTAAATTATCAAAGTGTTTTAGAATATTGGAACATGAACAGCATACGAGATGTGAAACGTTGATAACCCCGAATTATGAAACCACATACGTAGACCCCTCCCCCCCCCCCCCCGAACTTCCTAAATACAAATCTTCTTGTAAAACGATACTGGTATAGTAGAGGTATGCTTATGTGAACGTTTGTCGACATTGGAAGCTAGCTACCAGTTAGCCAAATTACGTAATTAAGGGCATCTGAAAACACCTGAATATGTATTTTGGATCTTCATTCTGCCATTTATCACAAAACTGCACTGTTCACATAAAGACACCTCTGCTGTACCCCAATACCCTATCTCAAAATTAGACACCTTAACGACAACGGCACACACTCGAAGGATACATTCGCAACAGCCGGTGGGTTGCCGTATATAGCAAGTGCAACCGCTGGGGGGAGGGGGGATGGGTCATCTTTTGCCCGTGGAATATAGGAACGTGGGCTTAATTGCAGGCCGAAGTCGCATATGGCAAGTGTGGATCCACCTTTTCGACACCTCGGCTAATCTGTGTTCTGATGCGTCTCATCTTTCCGCTGGATTTCTCCAGCTGCACTGTCAGAAGTTTCATAACGGAAGACACGAGAATGCGCGGTTTCAGCAGACAGCACTCAATAGACAACACTTGGGATGTAATCTATTGTCGCGACAAACCTTATGCATGAAACGTTATGCATAACAAGCATTGCCAGGGGGGGGGGGGGGGGGGCGAAAAAACACCAAGGAAGCATCTGCTGAATTTTCCGGTATCATGATGACAAAAAAAAAGTACAGATGCTTTTTTGGCGGTTTTTATGGACTTGAGCATACTCAAGTGCCATAAAAGGATCGTAATATCTGTCGGTTTTGCTAGTTTGGACACTTCCACATAAGCTAGGACGATGAAACTTGGCAGGCATATCAGGGACCTGACCAGATTAACTTTCAAATAATTACTTCTTCGATCCGGCCATCGTGCGAGGAGTGGAGGGATGGGGAATCCGGAAACTAGTAACATTCATAACTTTGAAGCGGGTAATCGGACATGCATGAAACATGAGAAATGTCAAGAAAAAGTGTCTCAGATGTTCAGTTTCAAATCCGGACCGGATCCAATAACGGTGGGGGGGAAAGAGCTGGAGGGGGGCACCGCGAGTCATATGAAACGCTTCCACATAAGCTAGTACTATGAAAATTGGCAGGCATATCAAGGACCCGACCAGATTAACTTTAAAAAAAATCCCTTCCCGATCCGGCCTTCGTTGGGGGAGTGCAGCGATGGGGAATCCGGGAGCTATAGGAACATGCATAACTTTGGAGCGGGTAATCGGACATGCATGAAACTTGACAAGTGTCAAGAACAAAGGTCATAGATGAACAGTTTCAGCTCCGGACCTGATCTGATATCGGATAATCAGACATGCATGAAACATGAGAGATGTCAAGAAAAAGTGTCTCAGATCTTCAGCTTCAAATCCGGGCCGGATCCGATAATGGGGGGGGGGGGGCACCCGAAATTTGGTGAGACACTTCCACATAAGCTAGGACGATGAAAATTGGCAGGCATATCAAGGAGCCGACCAGATTAAGTTGCAAATAATCACTTCCCGAATCTGGCCATCGTGGGGGGAGTGGAGGGATAGGGAATCTGGAAACTAGTAATATGCATAATTTTGCAACGGGTAATCTGACATGCATGAAAAAAGTGTCAAGAACAAATGTCACAGGTGAACAGTTTCAAATACGGACCAGATCTGATAAATGGGGTGGGGTGGGAGAGCAGGAGGAAAGAGCTGGAAATCTCGTGGAAAAACGCTTCCATACAAGCTAGAACGATCAAAATTGGCAAGCACATCAGGGACCCCACCAGATTAACGTGGAAATAACCACTTCCCCGATCCGGTCATCGTGCGGGGAGTGGAGGGATGGGGAATCAGGGAACTAGTAACATGCATAACTATGGAACGGGTAATCGGACATGTATGAAACTTGACAAGTGTCAAGAGCAAGTGTCTCAAATATTGAATGAATGAATGAATATATTTATTACCCATCTTTACATAAAAATGTCACTGATGGAGTATAAGAAAAGATAAATAAACAAAAAGGAAAAATGAACAACACACAAAATACAATTTTAAATTGGCACTACATAACTGTAGCAAGAGAGACACAAAAAATAATAATACACTATTTCTTAACAACTGCTTAATTGCTGGATAGAGGCTATTTAGAGGGTCGAGGGATTTCAGAAATCGAGCACGACGCTCTAAAGCAGCCTCAATCGGATTTTTAACTCCATGATTTCGTGTAACGCATCGATTACGAGACCACAGCGGCAGCCCAAGCAGGAATTTAGCATATTTGTAAAAAGTACTTCTATTAGTTCTGACATCAGATGTGTTGAAAAGTCTCCAGAAAGGTGCTAGTGCAAGTGCATGCGGTACATACAGCTGCGCTAGCACCAGTCTGTTGTAACGCGCTTTTGACGCAGCAAGCATACCATATGCTTTTCTGACTTTGGCGGAAAAATGCGATTAGGCCGGAACTAGATCGCAGGTCTTTACCGATGGGCAACCCGAGGTAAGTCAGAGATTCGGAAGGGATTAGTACTATGTCCCCTAACTTCACCTTAATCGAAGAACTATCACACTTTCTACCGTTAAAAGTAATCACATCACTTTTACTAGGGTTAAAAGCGAGTCCTATGACCGCATACGAACGAATAAGTAGACTTAGCCGTTCAAAGCCGGACCGGATCCAATAACGGAGGGGGAGCTGGAGGGGGGCACCGGAAATTTTGTGAAACGCTTCCACACAAGCTAGGACGATGAACATTGCCAGGCACATCAGGGACCTGACCAGCAACTTGGAAATAAACACTTCCCGGATCCGGCCATCGTGGGGTGAGTGGAGGGATAGGGAATCCAGGTACAATACAGGTACAATTTTTTTAATGGCAAAAATAAATAAACCTGGTGTTTCTTAAAAGCATCAGACATAAAAAACGACGCCAGAAAATAGTAACATGCATAAGTTTGAAACGGATAATCGGACATGCATGAAACTTGATAAGTGTCAAGAACAAGTGTCTCAAATGTTCAGTTTCATATCCGGATGAAACATTTGTAGCATGCGTAGTAGTATGGTAGTTCTGCGAAAAAGTTGCATGTAATACTATTTAATAGCAAAGAATACTATCATTTAATGGGCCTCAGACTGGTCCAATCTTAAGTAGTAGTATCCAGTAGCGTCCTGTCTTGCCATAGTAGCATCCAGTCTTGCTGATAGTAGCATGTAGTAGTATGCAGTAACACAGTAGCCTTGAAGTAGAAGCATGTAGTAGCATCAGTTAGTAGATGCTACTTTTTCATACTACATGCATACACGACATGCATGAGACTTGACAAGTGCTCAGATGTTCTTTTTCAAATCTGAACCGGGTCCGATAACGGGGGGGGGGGCTGGAGGGGGGGGGGGCACCGGTGAATAGATGTTCCTTCAACCCAAGCTGGCTGCGAATCATATTTGACAGTGGCAAACAGATAAGTCAGCTAGAAGAAGAAGAGACAGGTGACTCCTAAATCGAAATGCAGAAGAATCTCTACCCTTTCGACGACCCAATCAAACAGCAAAAACAGCAGCCATATCCAGAATGAAATCCCAGGATCAGCTTTAACTCAAACCAATTTTCAAAGAAGAAGTTAACAAAATCGGATGTTGAAGGAAGAATCTTTAATTGTTTTTCACAAGTTCATTTTCAAGCTTGAGCGGCTCGAGCCTGAAGAGGACCCTTGCCAAAAAGGGGGGAAATATAGCTCTGATAAAACGTAACTGACTTATCCGTTGTGCACCGTCAAATATGGGGCACCGAAAATCTAATGAAACGCTTAGAGTCAAGGGATCGGAGTGGGACTTGGTTGGAAGAACATGCGTAAACCCTAGATACATTATTGGCAAAACAGGACCAGATCGTGTCATGGAGGGGGGGAATTCGAGAGGGTTTCCGGGAATTCCGAGGTGCTAAGATAACGAAAGCTGGGACGCATATTAGGGACCCGGTCAGATTGACTTGGAAATAGTCCCTTCGCCGACTTATTCATCATCGAGGAAGTGGAGGGATGGGAAATCAGGAATCTAGTGAAGTTTATAACTTTGGAACGGGTGATCATATTTGAATGAAACTTGACAAGACTCAAGAACAGTTGTCTCAGATTTTCACTTTCAAGTCTGGACCGGATCAGATAACTGGCGGGGGAAGCTGCAGGAGGGTACAGGAAATCTCGTAAAATATTTAGAGCCGATGGATCGGGATGGAACTTGGTGGTGACAATAAGCATAAACCCTAGCTACGTTATTGACAGAACAGGACCGGACCGGGGCATTGTGGATGGACTTGGGGTACTTCCAGATTATCTATGAGGAAACGAGGAAACTTTGCAGTCGTATCAGGGACCTGACCACATTGATTTGGAAACAGACCCATTCCCTAATTCGGTCATCGTGGGGGATGGAGGGAACTTTCGAATGGGTTATCAGAATCTGAATAGAACCTGACATGTGGCAAGAGCTAGTGTCTCGGATCTCCGATTTTAGGTCCGGACCAGTTCCGATAACTATGTGCGGAGCTCGAAGGGGCCGCTGGAAATCTCGTGAAAACTCTCCAACTACTTTGGTCAGATCCAGTTCGGGCACAGAATTATCACAACTAGAGTAATTGCTTTCGACTTTCGATTAAGTTATACGCGAATCGGAACCAGAGTAGGACAAAATTTCTGTTCTGAAACAGTTGTCAATGAGTGGAATAACCATTACAGATTTACTAGATCAAGCCCGTCTTCTGACGAAAGGAATATCGGGAGAGATCCAGCCTTGACTTCTGCAAACCGTATTTGACAAACATGCTAACTGTTGTTACAAGTGC
Organism: Branchinecta lynchi; assembly: GCA_023053575.1. Classification (NCBI taxonomy): domain Eukaryota; kingdom Metazoa; phylum Arthropoda; class Branchiopoda; order Anostraca; family Branchinectidae; genus Branchinecta; species Branchinecta lynchi. The sequence goes on from JAKZAP010000008.1 coordinate 10,125,146, forward strand.
CATATGAACTTTCAGCTCTTGTTCCGCTTTTTTACGCTGAATTCTTTTTTTTCTTGCCGCACAAGTAGTTCGCCCGCAATCCGGCCGAAACCAGATGTTCTTCAGAAGTAAGCGAGGAACTTTCGTCAAAGTAGATATGACGTAAGCCAGAAAGTTTCGTCAAATTAGAAATGACGTAGGCTGTTAGTTGGGGTTAATGCACTTGCTGAATGGTTATTTGAACTTGTTCTTCTCAGATGATTACCATTGGCCTTAATCTGTTTCTAAATCTTACTAGTAAAATGTTCAACGAGTCTGGCAAAGACCGGATATCCACAATACCGAATTGTCTGGATCAAATATTATTTTTTCCGGGATGCCATCGAAACCTTTGGTCTTGTTGCAGATACCATGGTCTAAAGTCGTTTTCGCAGTTAATGTGGTATCTGGCAACGGTCAAAAGGTGTTTTCGCAGTTATCGTGTTATCGGCCAGTCACGGTGGTAACTGATATTCAGATGCCACGGTCCGACCTTGGTAACTGATCGTGGTATCTGAAAAAGTCATCTCACTTTCGTCGTCACCAACAATAAAGCATAGGATTCTGTCAAATTGCTGGGAAAGAAGTTTGGCACTTCGTTATATGACTGGATACTAGTTTTCTTTTGAGGTGACTCGAAAAGCACAATTTCGGCAATTGTCATTTTTGCTGAGCAGCCGTAGTATCAGAAACCACGGTAACTGCCAAAGCGACCAACTGCAGATGGAGTTACCATGATATCGGCAAAAAACGCAGCTATTACAAAAGAAATAACAAATCGCACCGAAGGATTTTGATTCCAGTCGTTACGTCAAAAGAAAGCAGAAACACTTGGCCCTTGGCTTTTGTTAATATCCTAATTTATCGTCACCGACAACTGTTTATGGGGCGGAAAACAAAATAAGGTGGTCTAAAATTTAAAGAAATGTTCAAAGAAGCATACTTCACACACTGGCAGACTGACACAGCAACCGGTCAAGTGGAAACAGATCTTTTCTTCCGATCACCCAAGCTAAAAAGACGGAAAACTTTTATACCATTCCAGGCCCGTGTCCAGGAATTTTTTTCGGGGGGGGGGGGGGGGGGGGTCTGGGGGTCGGACAAAAAAGTACAAAAAAGACATAGATCAGAGGAAAAAGCCTATACAAATTACCATTTTTGTATGTTTCGGGGGGGGGGGGGGGGTCAACCCCCTACCCCCCCCCCCCCTGAATACGGCCTTGGACCATGCAATTGATTCTGCCAATAAGCAAAAGGGACTTAGTAGCCTAAGGCATTTCTTATTTCTCAGAAAGTCAGTGCAATATTGATTTTCTCTGTTACTGTTTAAATTACTGAGTCAAGGATTGAGACGGGAGTCGGCGATTCAAAGGATTTCTTATTGTCTGTTCATCGCTCGGTATGACGTAATTTCTGCTCTGCGGTCTTTACGTACATCTTATCTAGAGGAACAAATAATCCAGACAATATCGGCATTTCTGTGGGCATTATTTAAACCTTATCTGAGAAGTAGTAATTCTGACATATTTATCTTGTTGTTTTTTTTGCCGAAATACGAGGAAACGAACGTGCAAACTGAATTGATTTTTCGCGAAATTTTAATCTAATGGTTTCTCATCCGTTTGCTCTGTCAGAGCTCCGTTTTAAGGTAGCTGGTAAATGTTGACGTTTATAAGCTTTAAACCCAGGGGGGAGATGCTGATAGATTGTCTGCGTAACACGGCAAGTAATGAAGTTACTAAACTGTCTCGGACCAATCGTGAAGTGCTTGAGCCACATATCATTCAGTCAAGTACCAAGACACGATAAGGTTTGGACATAAGTAAACAGAAACAAGCCTAGCCTTGTACCCTCCCTACGTCGACGTATCTGGACTGTCAAAATATTGACAACCCAGAAAAAGAAATCACATTTTCAACCCTAATTTTGTAAACCATAGCAGACACAACTACGACCGCGCCAAAAAGGCATGCCTTTTACCCTCCATCTCTACGTCGACGTATCTGGACTGTCAAAATATTGACACTGCTTCTTCGTACAGTGGTTGTGTTTTTGCGGATTTTGACGCCACGGTCATTGGATCCGCATTTTGTCTTTTTGGGGATCCCAAAACGTAAGTAGAGGGATACCTATGACATCGCAAAATTTGTGCGTCTCTCCGTCCGTCCGTAAACACGATAACCCTCGAGGGGAATGAGAAATTTTGATTAAACTTGGTGTGAGGGTTCTTTGGGTCAAGGGAAAGGTCGAGTTCGTAGATGGGCTTTGTAGCTCTACATATGAGTAAGGGAGGGGGTTTAATTAAGGGGCTAACAAAATATTTTTAAACAGCTAATAAGATGGTTGATTAAGCGGTAAGAAGACATGCTGAACACGAAAATGAAAACCATGTTCTCCCCGGACAAGTAGTTCGCCCGGAATCTGGCCAAAACCGGAAAGTTTGTTAAAAGTGAAAGTTTTATTTGAAGTTTAGATGTTCGATTTAGGGGTAAGAAGGCATGCTGTAAACTTCTGTGAAAATCATTTTCTACCCGCGCAAGTAGTTCGACCGGAATCCGACCAAAACGAGAAAATTTGTTAAAAGCAAAAGTTTAATTTGTGGTTGATTAAATGTCCGATTGCGGGGTAAGAAGAGATGCTGAATCCGTATGTGAAATCGTTGTTGCCTGGACATATAGTTCGCCCGGAATCCGGATGAAACCGGAAAATTTGGTATAACTAAACGTTGTATTTGAAGTTAATTAGATTTTCGATATAGGGGCAAGGAGAAACGCTGAATTCGATCTTGAGCTTTCTTTTTTTTTTGCCGGACGGGTTGTTCGGGAATTCGGCAAAAACCGGAAATTTGGCAGAAGTAAGGCAGGAACTTTCGATGAGTTTCGTCAGAATTGATATAAGTTTTAGGGGTAAACACACATGCTGAATCCATATCTGAACTTGGTTTTCTCAGATGATTAGCTATGCGGCCTTAATCTGTTTCTAAATTTCAGTAGTATAATGTTCCATCAATATAGAGAGGCGAATACAAGACCCAATTGACTGGATCAAATATGAAGTTTTTAGGATCCCATCGTAACCTTCGGCCCTGTTGCAGTTATCGTGATATCTGATACTACGGTTGCTTTGCCAAAACAGCAATTGCCGAATTTTCGCTTTTAGAGGTCACCACAAAAAAATACTTAATGCCAGTACACACATCACGAGTGCCAAACTTCTTTTCCACTAATCTGACGAAAACCTTGGCTCTTGTGTCGGTGATGATGAAAGTGCAATGACTTTTTCAGATACCACGGTCAGTTACTACTGTCCAGACTGTGGGATTAGATACCATTAATTGCGTTTTTGATCTGAATTCGCGTTTCTCGATTCTCGTCCGAATGACCGTTATTGCTCTTCTGAATTTACCATCGCTTTTGACAAAAACAATGATTTTGCTACCCATTCAAAACCTGTTTATACGGGTTGAATATCCACCATTCGTTGACCAATCAGGAAGGAGAACGGAGAAGGACCATCGAGAATTTACTGTCGAAGCAACCTCTCGATTCTTCAGAATCGCGAACCTCTCCTTCTCGATTTGACAAAAACGCAAAGAAAGGAGAATTGGCTTCATCTCAATAGTCATAAAACGCGAAATAGGAGAATTGAGATAAAAATCGCAACTACTTTATCTGCAAAATGCAACTAATGATTCTGATTTTTCAGTGAGTTAATGCATGAGATTCCGGGAAATCTTGACGCAAGGCGCATTCCTTAACACAGTTATAAAGCAAATTACTGGAGTAACTTCAGAACCGCTTACTCACAAATATAATATATCATTAGAATCCGGTTCGTCTAACTGGGATGGAAGGAGGCAGCAAAACACAAACGCTGCTCCACATCTGATCTCACAAATTATCGGCCGAACTCCATCACATCTGATGCATGTCGAATTGTTGCACGAATTCAGGTATTTTGATGCGAATAATCTTCGAAATCCTGTCCAGTATGGTATTTGGAAAATAAGGTGTTGCTCCACTCAACTCCCTGCAGGTGGTCAAAGTGTAGGCCTACCCAGAGGTGTTGCTAGCCAAAATGTTATTGTTTTATTTATTATTTTTTTTTAGGGGGGGGAGAGGTATTTACCGACTGGCTGGTAATTTTTACAGACTGTTTTAGCAGATAAAAACTACTATTACTGAGAAAAAACGACTTTGTTGACGAAAAGTCGGCTGATTTTAAGAAAAAATGACTATTTTTAAGAAAAAACTGACTAGTTGCTTTTTTGATCGAAGTTTGAAGTTACCTTCAAACTCAAAGGTCTCTACTTCAATACCGTTTTTGGTCGCCGGTCAAAGTTTCTTTGTCCTTCAAACTCTGACCTGACCGTCGAACTTCGTGAGCTTGCAAGTTCGAAGTCTGCTTAATCGTCGAAGAAATGTCGACCGGGCAACGATCGCCGGCGACGTAAAAACACTAAATAAGCAAACGGTGAACTTCGACGGCGTTCGAAAACGGAAATTAAGCAACCGGCTAAGCGAACGGCGAACAAAACTTCGATCAAAAACGCAACTACTGTTTAAAAAAAATAAAAATAGACTGTTTACAAGAACAAAATTGACTATTTTAAGAAAAATCGCGGCGGACAACAATGGACTGGCAGACAACAACTGACTGGCAGACAACAATTGACTGGCAGACAACATTCGGGGGGGGGGGGGGGTGCGTCGCTTCCCCTAGTCGTGACGCCCCTGGGACTACCCAGAAAATTTTATTTCCGAAGTGCAAGTTGCACCTTTTCTTCAGCGCGGAAAAGAAATGTTTTCGAGAATTTAGAGGAAAACATGTTTTCTTGTACTTTTATTAATCTCAGCAGAAAGTTTCATGTCAGTTGGACTATTGGGCGTGCGAGTGACTCAAGTATTAGGAGGCTGTTGTGCTCACAATTTGCCTACTGGTATTTACTTATCTTTTCGGCTTTTTTCGGTGACTCAAAGTTTCCACTTATCGATTTATGATAGCCTTATATGCAACAGAAACCATAAACATCTAATCACCCACTTTTGATTATTTTTCTTATCGTCTTGCTTGAACTGGACAGTGTACTGTTTGGCTTAACTACAGACAAATTGAGGTATAGGCCTACCTATGAAATTTTGCAGAGGACCTCAAATACGATTTTTAGTGGTGTTCCTTGGAACAACCCCGTATTGAGAGCGCTGTAGCAGCTTTCAGCTTTCGGTTTTCACCATATTTTGTGGTGCTCATAACTCGTGAACGAGTGCAAGTACCAAGTTCAAACTTGGTACACTTGTGTTGTGGGTATTGGGGTCTAGTTGTGCCTTTTGGGGGTCCCACCCCCTACAACCCACCCGGTTCAGGGGCAAATGGGCCCAGATTGCTTTTGCTTTTAAAGTTGGTGCGACTTCCTCCACCTATCCCGTTCATGGACAACTGGGCACAAATTGCCCAGGAGTAAAGTTCGTTACCCGTGACAGGAATCAACAGGTATCAAGTTGAAACTTGGTAGGATTGTGAGCACTGGGGTCTCTTCTTACTTTTTACGGGTCCCGAAGCCCACCCCCGCTTGGTTCAGGGGCAATTGTGCCCAGATTGCCCATTTTGTAATATTTTTAACTTGACATTAACTGGAGATGAGGCGATGAAATTCCTTTGTGCTTTTTGATCATAGGGGTTGGGGAGAGTCGAACCACCCCAACCCTCCCCTTCATGGGCAAGTGGGCCCAAATTGCCCATGAAAAAAGTTTTTACCCGTGGCTGGAATCAAACTCTAAGCTGGTATACTTGAGGAAACAAGACCTAAGGTTTCGATGGGATCCTACAAATTTAATATTTGATCCAGACAATTTGGTCTTGTAGATATCCGATCTTCGCCAGACTCGTTGATCATTTATACTATTAACATTTAGAAACAGAAGAAGGCTAATCATCTGAGAAAACCAAGTTCAGATATGGATTCACCATGTGTGTATTTACCCCTAGGTTATACGTCATTGCTACTTTGACGAAACTGATCAAATCTTCCTGCCTTACTCCTGGCAAATCTCCGTATTCAACCGGATTCCGGGTGAACTACTTGCCCGGCAAAATTAAAGCTTAAAAACGAATTCAGCGTATCACCTTACCCCTATATCGAACATCTAATCAACTTCAGATAAAGCTTTACTTTTTACAAATTTTCCGGTTTCGGATGGATTCCGGCGAACTACTTCTCCGACAAGAAAACGGTTTTCATATAAATGTTCTGAATGTCTTCTTACCCCGAAATCGAACATCTAATCAACTTTATATAAGACTTTTTCTTTTAACACACTTTTTGGTTTTGGCCTGATTCCGGGCGAACTACTTGTCCGACAAGAAAATGATTTCCATATTCATGTTCAGCATGTGTCAATACCCCTAAATCGACTATCTCATTAGCTGTTTAAAAAAAATTTGTTCGCCTCTTAATTTGAAACCCCTCCCCCACCCCTAAATGTTGAGCTACAGAGCCTATCTACAAACTCGACCTCTCCCTTGACCAAAAGAGTCCTCATAACAAGTTTCATCAAAATACCTCATTACCTTCGAGAGTTATCGTGCTTACAGACGGACGGACAACTTTTGCGATGTCATTGGTATCCCTCCAGTTACGTTTCGGGTTTCAACAAGACCAAAGGTTTCGATTAGATCCCAAAAATTCAATATTTGTTACAAACAATTCGGTCTTGTCTTCGCCAGAAACAGATTAAGGACAAATAGCTAATCATCTGAGAAAACCAAGTTCAGATATGGATTCAGTATGTGTGTTTACCCCTACAAGTCATATCTGTTTTGACGAAAACTTCCTGCAACTTCTGCCAATTTCCCGGTTTCGGCCGAATTCCAGAACTACTTGCCGGCGAAAAAAGAAAGCTCAAAAACGAATTCAGCGTATCTTCTTTGCCCAATATTGAAGATCTAATAGACTTCAAATAAAAATTTAACTTATAACAAATTTTTCGGCTCCAGCCGGATTCCGGTCGAACTATATGTCCGGGTGAAAAATGATTGTCATACATGGATTCAGCATCTCCTCTTACCCTAAATCAGATATCTAATCAACTACAAATAAAACTTTAACTTTTAACAATTTTCCGGTGTTGGCCGGATTCCGACCGAACCACTTGTCGGGGTAGAAAATTGTTTTCACATAAGTGTTCAGCATGTCTTCTTACCCCTAAATCGAACATCTAATCAACTCCAAATAAAATCCTAATCAACTTTTACTTTCGAAAGATTTTCTGGTTTTGGCCGGATTCCTGGCTAACTACTTGTCCGGCGAAAAAATAGTTTTCACCATCGTGTTCCGAGCATGGAAAACTCGGAAAGGCCGAAAAAACGCAAAAAAAATCGTAGTCACGAAACGAAACAACGGAGCAAGGTGGGAATTTTAGAAGCTTATAATTCCATATGGGAGCTAAGTATATCGTAAAAGGCAGAATAAGCAAGAGGGGCCTTTAAAGCTTAAATTATGGCTTTGTGGAAATTCTTCGTATTTAGTTCAGAGCCACCACGTGGTTTAGTTCGTGTCAGCCCCAATATGACTATCACCATCACCCACTTCAACTAAAGCTCTGCTAGGGTACGTGTTTAATTATATTCCTCTGGCAGAAAAAAGGCACAAACCTCCCTTGGGATGGGTTATGCATTACCTTTCAATGTTCTTTTCTTTCATTAATTTGTGGCTCTGCTGTTTATTTTGTGGATGCTAAGAATGACGCTAAGAGGACAACATCTAGCCTAATCCCTTTGTAGTGCTGAACAAAAATTACACCTTGGATAGGGAACGTACTTTCGTTATCGTTAGAAGACACGATCAGGATTTCCCGCCCGGATTTTCTAGACTTGTATAATCCAGTTGAACAAAATCTCATCTTCCACATGGGATTGACGACGGTGCCAACATTCCTGACAGTAATTTCAGTTCATGAGCACCCAATCCTCATCATATGTTCCAAGGCGTTACGTGGAACTAGAGTATACGTGTTGACGAATAGGTCGACACTTAACTTGGGAAATGGGGTATGAATGAATGAAGGGTTTATTAAGAAAAAGTAGAATCTTGAATACCCAGAGGCGAACCTGTAGGCTAAGGGACTAATTATTCTCGAAACAAAACATCAGCAACAACAAAAACTTCGACAAAATAGAGAAAACAAGGATTTATTTTCTTTTATGTAACAATTGTATATATTCAAGTATTTTACTCAGTTATTCAAGTATTTAAATGTAATGGTCGACGTATTTAGTGCCATGTCGGCGCTACGAGTTGGATCAATAAACATATCTATCTATCTATCTATCTATCTAAGAAAGAAAGGAGCTTGACAAAAAACCGCATTTTCAACCAGAATCACTACTAACTATCAAAAAAAAAAAACTACGGGAAAAGCACAACTTAAACGGCTGAGAATAACGCAACAAATTCATATACAGCAAAACAATAAACCTTTAACATGCTACGAAAATTCAGTATAAAACACTACATTACCTTAACTTTATTTGTGTAACTTGAAATATTAAATCCTTCTTTTTTGTAGTTGATCGATCAGCTAGCCCCTGGTGGCCGGATGGTCATTCCTGTCGGGAATCTCCTTGGAACCCAGGAGCTGGAGCAGATTGACAAACTCAAAGACGGGACTGTGACGAAGAAGTCTTTGATGGGAGTCATGTATGTTCCCCTGACGGATAAGGCTTCGCAGTACTCATCGTGGTAAGCGGCTGACTATTTGGCATGTGAGTATTTCTTATCAAGTGACCAGGATTTATCACCCATCGCTCGCAACTGTATTTCCTAGCTCCAGTGATGCCATCTTTCTCAAACTCCTTTAGGTTGAACTTACCCACACGGACACTTGTTGTCCCTGGTATAGGCTAGACGGCTGAGATTTGCTGGTGGCAGAATAGGGTTCAATCTCGTGTCTAATTGACATAAAGAGATTCCTGGCTTCAGTTAGAGCCCATTCATTTGTATAATTCAGTATTCGCGTCAGAGCAACATAATACTAGGGAGTAGCAACAAGACCTATGCTTTCCATGCAACGGAAATGGGCCTTACTCGGTAGCGCCGCCCACTACGCTCGAGACGTTCAAAGCGAGACAAACTTGGGGGCTTAGAAATTCTAGTACAATTACCTCACGTCGTCCGTGCGTCGGTCTTCTGCCCAATTTTTACATAAATACATGCCATCATTTATTTCTGGTCATATCTTTTAAGTGTGTTAGTTAATTTGTTTCGTTTCTGTGTAATTCGCAAATATTTTATTCCTCTCCTAGCTTCGAGCTGTTTGGAAATAAATTTGATTGATTGATTGATTGTAAAGACGCGGTCTGTAAACATCGAAGAAACAGGAGAGGTTACATTTTTTTGCTGTGCTCAGAATATGGACTTATCGGAGCCAGCGCTGGGGAGACTTGCTAGATCCTTTAGCAAGTTTCGTTTGTAAAAGTGCGAACACACGATCAGCGTCGGGAACTCCCGGTCTGGAATTCCTGACCGGATTTTCAGCACCATCATCACTTCCATAGTAAAAATTGAAATTTTTTAAACTTTTCCATGTGGAAGTGATGATGGTGCCGAAATTCCGGGCAGGAATTCCAGTCCGGGAGATCCTGACCCTGATCGTGTGTTCGCACTATAAGCTGGAATTGGCCTATTCGCAAAAGATGTGACATTTTCTGCCATCTTTTGAGCCAGAGATGTCGGTAGGCTGCTTGCTATTTATAATCGAGTGAGCACGGAAAAGACAAACTAAAAGAACATGGGTTTGAATCAGTGGAGAAACTAGCTCATTTTCGTGTGGTGGGGGGGGGGAGCAAGCCCAGATTTTACGACAAGATTTAGCAATTTACCGACAAAAGCGCACGTTCCGCGGCATCACATCTTACAACTGTTTTAATAATAAATTGTAACATACTAACTGAGATGGTTTTCTAATGAAAGTTAACGAATTTGCCATTCCCTTCCTGGCACCAAGCAATTGTAATCACGTGCAACCAGGAACATACTATGCAGTCAATAGTCTTGCAAACCAGAAAAGTAGCGATAGGCACTGCAAGAGATTACTTCACTTCCTGAAGATTTATGCGGCTGTCTTTTTCGCTTGTAAACTAAGGGGCGTTTTGGGATTTGAAAACGTTAGCATCCATGACTTCGTAAAGTTTGTCTCTCCATCTATTATCATGATAACTCTCGAAGGGGTTGAGATTCGGATGCGTTGGATCAAAGTGGAGTGAACGAGCAAACCAGTTCTATGGAAACCTGGTTGCTGACAGCTATAATTTTGCTGCTTCTGTGTCCGAACGAAATCCGACAACTGTGAGTGGAAGGTCGGGTCGCGGATGATACGCCTCACAAACCGAGCGTCGTGTTCATGAGCCCTAGAAAATGCTCGGATTTGACTGAAACCTGTCCAATGGTCGATTTATCCGTGTCAGAGAACGATGTTGCAAGAAGGTCTCGGAATTATTGTAATACGCGTAGGGGCCGAACGGATGCACTGATTGGGATAAAACTTGAAAGGCACAAAATTATGGGGCCTATACATGTAGTTTGAGGGCCGAACCGGATATGACGTCCGTGGGACGAAGATTATGCGGGGGGGGGGAGGGTATCGGAACGGTAGGCCCACTGGAATGTTTTTGTGATGCTCCGATTGGAGTGATGCTTGATGGGTGGTGGGCACAGATGCCAAATATGTGTCCATTGATGTGTCCGACCTTTTCTTGCCATGGTGGTAGTGCTGATCAAATATGGGTCGTGGAAATTTTCTGAAACGCTTAGGGACCAAAAGGGTTGAGCGGTAAACTTGGCGATACTGCGGTCATGTGTCCTAGATGTGTTATTTAGATATCCTGTCTTGATCCAGCCTCGGTGAGAGGAGTTGGTGTAGGTATCACGGATGGGAATTTAAAAGCCAGAAGTCGCCGAATAAAGTGGACCATTTCCCGGATTTATTTTCCATGTACTACCAGATCAACGCGAAATGACAGTTTATGGTTGGGAACAAAACAAGAGCTGGAAGCTCATATGGCACTTGCAAGGCTGGGTCAGATGGAAGTGATGGTCAAAAGCATTTTTTTTTCCTTTTCCGTTAAGATCCGCCAAACTTGCTAGGCTGGGTCAGAGGATGGAAGTGATGGTCAAATATTTTTTTTTTTTTTTTTTTTTTTTTACTTTTCGTTTGAGATGTGCACTTTAAGGGTGCTAAAAATTAATTTCTAAGCAAAACCCTTGATAAATATTCTTTGAGCCCAAGCTGACTTTGAAACATTTATTCAAACAATGTCTGCAACGGATACGTCAGCTATGATTTTTCATCAGCGATATTTCGGCCCTTCTTGGCAAGGGTCGAGGACCCTTGCCAAGAAGGGCCGAAATATCGCTGATGAAAAATCATAGCTGACGTATCCGTTGCAGACATTGTTTGAATAAAAAACCCTTGAGGCAAAAAGGATCATATGCTCATGGCGATCGTAAAAAAGTAAATCTTGCTGAAAAGTATTTTTTGTACTTTGCGGCTAAGATGAGTTCTTTCAAGGATGGTCGGATCGGAGAGTGACGATATCTAAAATGATGTCAAGTTTCTAATGCTCCAGCATAGTTTTATCGTCCTAGCACAACTGGAAGTACCTTAACTCACGATCACCCGCATTTCGGACACCCCCTACAGCTCCCCCCCCCTCCCTCGGTACCCGAAACCGGTCCGATTCTGTCACTGATGCACCTAGGACTTGTGCCAGTACTTCCCACCAAGTTTTAATCCTGATCGCTCCACTCTACGTGTGTCAGAAGATGTCCAGTTCTCCCCTCTGACCCCCCTCTCCCCCCCCCCCCCAATTCATCGGATCCGGTCAGGACTTGAAATGGGACATGCTGAGACATGAGGTCTTTCAAGATTTCAAGTTTCGTTAAGATCCGATAACTCATTCGAAAGTTATGCATGCTACTAATTTTCGGAGTCTGCCGTCTCCCCCTCCCCCCACGATAGTCAGATCGGGCAAGTGACTGTTTCCAAGTTAATCTGGTCGGGTCCATGAGACGCCTGCCAAGTTTTATCGTCTAGCCCACCTGGAAGTACATTAACTACGGATCGCCGGAATTCCGGAACCCCCCCTCCACCTCCCCAACAGTGTCCAAATCCGGCCCGATCCTGTCAGTGATGTATCTAGAGCGTGTACTTGTTCTTTGCACCAAGTTTCATCCCGATCGCTCCACTCTTGAGAGTTTCACACGATTTCCGGTTCTCCCCTCCGACCCCCCCCCCCCTCAGATTCGTCGGATCCGGTCCGAACTTGAAATGAAACACCTGAGACACGAGCTCTTTCCATTTTCATTCAGATCCGATCACCCGTTCGAAAGTTATGCATGTCCCTATTTTCCGTATTTCGCCACCTTACCCTCCACCCACGATGGTCGGATCGGGCAAGTGACTATTTCCAAGTTATTTTGGTCGGGTCCTTTATATGCCTGCCAAGTTCTATCTTCCTAGCCCACCTGGGAGTACATTAGCTACGGATCGCCGGAATTCCGGAACCCCGTCCAACTCCCCCCACAGTCTACGAATCCGGTCCAGTTCTGTCAGTGATGTGTCTAGAGCTTGTGCTTGTTTCTTACCACCAAGTTTCATCCCGATCGCTCCACTCTGAGAGTTTCACACGATTTCCGGTTCCCCCTCCGACTCCCCCCCCCAGATTAATCGGATCCAGTCCGGACTTGAAATGAGACATCTGAGACACGAGATCTTTCCAGATATTAATTTTCATTATGATCCGATTACCCATTCGAAAGTTATGAATGTCCCTATTTTCCGGATTCCACGATCCACGATGGTCGGATCGGGCAAGTGACTATTTCCAAGTTAGTTTGGTCGGGTCCCTGATATGCCTGCCAAGTTTCATCGTCCTAGCACATCTGGAAGTACCCTAACTCGCAAACACCGAACTAACCGACCGACCGACGGAAATGTGATCGGTATATGGCACTTGGCCGGAAGACAAGTGCCATAAAAATCACTCAAGAACCAACCAAGGGAAAACTTTGCCGCTGCGGTTGGTTTACCATAAAGGAACAGAAAGGAACGAAAAAGTGTTCGGTTAGCGCTTTTACCCAACAAAAAAAAATCTGATTTACCGACGAGAATTTTCAGTCTCAACAACAAAGTTTTCGCGCTGACGAACAGTTCACAATTACTGAATTTAACGACACGATTTTATCTGTTCCGGATGTAAACAGACTGAAAAAGAGAGTTCCCGCTTTACCTACAAGACTTTTCCCGATCACCATATCGAGGAAGGAAAAACAGTCGATATCATGATCACGATCCGACCATCGGCTTGACTTCCAGACAAGGCTTTTGTCGGCATCATCTCCGCATCAACAGAATATTCCGATTTCCAGACAAGATGTTTCCTGATTACCGACAGAGCTTCTGTAGGTATCAAAACGGTATGAAAAAAGTATTTTGTCAGAAATCTTGCCAGTACCGAAAACAGAATTTACGTACTGTCTCCAGACCGACAAACGCTGCCGATTTCCAAACAAGAGGTTTCATGATTTACCGACAGAGCTTTCGTCGATATCAGAAACTCAATGAGGAAAGGGTTTTCGGAGCTCTTGTCCAAACCAAAAATCGAATTCGAGCACCTTCTCCGAACCGACAAACGCTGCAGATTTCCCAACTAGAAGTTTCCTGATTTTACCGACAGAGCGTTTGTCGGTATTGGAAACGAAATGATAAAAGCGTTTGTTGGTGCACCGAGAGGATTTTTCGTGGGGGGGGGGAGACCTGTTGAACGAAGTACCGTGACCTGACCGTGACTAGTTAGTCAGTCAAGTAGAGTCAACAAGTTACATCGACTAGATACTAGAGGAAAGATTTTCTTTTCTTTTATATTTGGTTGAATAGGATGTGAATAAAGTGAATGTTTATACAAACATTTACGCCGTACACTATACCTTGAAGACAAGATGACGGACTTTCGTCATATTGCTAAGATAGATGTCTGCTACTGGTGGGTTAAAGAGTGATTCCGTAAGGACTCCTGTGAACGTCCCATTGAATATCCTGGTGGTTTTTAGTTTACCATCCAGACAAAATGTACTACCAAAACTAGAATAACAGTTGTTCCAAGTAACATTCCAAGTAACCTCTGAATGGAGCGACCTTACCTGTGGTGCACCGCAGGGTACGAAATTAGCAGCGCTACTTTTCCTAGCTGTAATAAATGACATCCTCTCTGGAACTGATGAACGGTTTAAGTTCGTGAATGATGTATCGTTGCTTTTGAATGAATGAATGAAATCTATTTCCCATTTTTAAGACATAAGTCACAAATGGAGTATGAAAGAGACAAGAAAAGAAAGAAACAGTTCGTCATTAGGACAATTTGTCATACGGACATTTCGTCACAATGAGCCTTATTTCAAGTTTGGATTTCGTTTTTAAGCTGTATAGTAAGAAATACTCGGTTAAATTAAAATACTATGGCTATATACTACATTAAAACATGTATTTATGAGCAATTTCCCGCATATATTGAAGTACTTCAGTTTGACTAGACCAATATATGGTTTTCAGTCGTAGGCTAGTCTTCGTACTTCCACTTCTTGGGTGTGTTCGGGCACCCAGCAACATATCCCCCAATACTCATTTTTTTTTTTGCCCTGCTCCGGTTGAAGAAAAAAATATTTGCCTCTATATACCACAATAAAAATGTTGTTCAAGTTCAAGTTTTTATTTTCTACATAAAACAAGACCAAAGGTTTCGATGGGATCCCAAAAATTCAATATCTGATCCAGACAACTGGGTCTTGTCTTAGCCAGATCCAGTCTTCGCCAGACTCCTTGAACATTTTTACAATTAAAATTCAGAAACAGATTAAGGCCAAATAGCTAATCACCTGAGAAAACCAAGTTCAGACTTGGATTCAGCATGTGTGTTTACCCCTATAAGTCATATCTGTTTTGACGAAAACTTCCTGCCACTTCTGCCAATTTCCTGGTTCCGGCCGAACTCCAGAACTACTTGTCCGGCGAAAAAAGAAAGCTCAAAGACGAAATCAGGGTATCTTCTTTCCCCAGTAATGAACATCTAATCAACTTCAAATAGAAATTTAGCTTATAACAAATTTCCTGATTCCAGCCGGATTCCGGTCGAACTATATGTCCGGGTAAAATATGATTGTCATACAGGGTCTCAGCATCTCTTCTTACCCCTAAATCGCTTATCTAATCAACTAGAAATAAAACTTTGACTTCCAACAGATTTCCGGTTTTGGCCGGATTCCGGACGAACTACATGTCCGGGTAGAAAATTGTTTTCACATAAGTGTTCAGCATGTCTTCTTGCCCTAAATCGAACATATAATCAACTCCAAATAAAACTTTAAATTTTGACAAACTTTCCGGTTTGGGCCGGATTCCGGTCGAAATACTTGTCCGTCGAGAAAATAGTTTTCACCGTCGTCTTCAGCATGTCTTCGTACCTCTAAATCGAACATCTAATCAACTTCAAATAAAACTTTTACTTTCAACAAACTTTCCGGTTTGGGCCGGATTCTGGGCAAAATACTTGTCCGTCGATAAAATAGTTTTCACCATCGTCTTCAGCATGTCTTCCTACCCCTAAATCGAACATCTAATCAATTTCAAATAAAACTTTTACTTTCAACAAACTTCCCGGTTTGGGCCGGATTCCGGGCGAAATACTTGTCCGTCGAGAAAATAATTTTCACCATCGTCTTCAGCATGTCTTCCTACCCCTAAATCGAACATCTAATCAACTTCAAATAAAACTTTTACTTTCAACAAACTTTCCGGTTTTGGCCGGATTCCGGGCGAACTACTTGTCCGATGACAAAATAGTTTTCACCATCGTGTTCAGCATGTCTTCTTATCCCATAATCGACTATCACATTAGCTGTTTCAAAATATTTTGTTTGTCCCTTAATTTGAATCCCCTCCCCCACCCCTAAATGTAGAGCTACAATGCCCATCTACGAACTTGACTGGTCCTACGACCCAACGAACCCTCACACCAAGTTTCATCAAAATATCTCGTTCCCTTCGAGAGTTATCGTGCTTACAGACGGACGGACGGACAGACGGACAACTTTTGCGATGTCATAGGTATCCCTCCACTTACGTTTTGGGATCCCAAAAATAAAAAAAAACACTATCCTGCTGGAGAAAAAATCTATGAGGGTTTGCATTCGCGCGAAATTCCACATAACTTCTTACCTATATATATATATAAAAAGAAAAATCCAATCTCTCTCACTCATCAGTACTCAACTCCCCCCATTCTTCCCTCCCAACCTCACCTTGCCCCCTTGCCCTTCCTTACCTCCCTAGCCCACTCTTCCTCCCCTAACCACCCTACCACCTCCC
Source organism: Branchinecta lynchi (assembly GCA_023053575.1). Classification (NCBI taxonomy): domain Eukaryota; kingdom Metazoa; phylum Arthropoda; class Branchiopoda; order Anostraca; family Branchinectidae; genus Branchinecta; species Branchinecta lynchi. Next base: position 10,141,579 of record JAKZAP010000008.1, read on the forward strand.
CTAACCACCCTACCACCTCCCCTAACCACCCTACCACCCATACGAAAATTCAACATTTATGCTCCAGAAAATAATCTCTGTTCCACCGCCCTAATGCTCACTGGTAGTTCATTCCATACAGATGTACCCAGGTGTTTCATTGAAAATGAAGACCGAGTTTTCATTTTTATTTTATCCAAGCATTTTTATTTTATCCAAGCAAATTTTCTAAACTATGACAAACTGTCCTAGTGACGAATAGTCCTAGTGACGAATAGTCCGTGTGACCAATTGTCATGTGACGAATTGTCCCTGTGACTAACTGTCCGTGTGACGAATTGTCCTGTGACCAATTGCCCTAGAATCTGTGAGAGGACGAACATCAAGGTTCATGAACTCGTTTGTGCCCTTTTTTACAGAGATTTTTAACAGAGTATATAACTAGTGTAATATGTTTATTTTATTACAGTATTACTGTAACTTAGCATCTTCTGACGAAGAAATCTACGAAGTTGGTTTGTCAGTAAACGATTGGATTTGACATACCTCCATTGCAGAACTCTTAAATTTTCCAGGCGCCGCAGGCTGTTCAAGAAGTTGCTGCATCCATCTTAAAGAGCGTAATTATTTTTAGACTGCTTGATCTCCTTAACAGTTTTGAGGCATACAGCTTATTGTGATATCAGTGAAACTCGTGTTTTCTTTCTTATGTTTGTCTGTTCCAGAATCAAGCTTATTTCCCATTTTGTGATCTAGTAAGTTGACCGAATATAATTTACATCATTCACCAAGCTTATTTCCCATTTTGTGATCTAGTAAGTTGACCGAATATAATTTACATCATTCACCAGCAGAATTCCCTTAAGTCCAATACACACAGAGCGCGAATATTGCCAAGCCTTGCGATATTCGTCACGAAAGGCCTTGAAAAAACGCATCATCAGGTAAAGAAAACACTTAGTCGGGCTTCGGCTCCGAGCCGAAAAAATCGCAACGCCTGGCAAATAATTTAAGATGGATGTGGAATAGCTAGTTAGCCTAGTTCAAACTCTCAGTGTTATCCAGTAATCTACGAAACTGGTATCAAGGAGTACAAAGACAACGGAATTAGGGAAACTGCCCGGAAAAAAATTAGCCAAGGAATCGGAGAAGAAGGTACAGTAGAGACATGTAGGACTGCACAGCAGTATAGTCAGCAGGAAGTCAGCTGCACACAGGCTGTGCCTGTAGGGATTCGGGCTGTGCTGTATCAGAGGAAGCTACTCCTCTAGGCTCCATACACCTCTCTTTTTGTTCTGCTCATATTTCTGGAAATATAGTTCGGGCGTATTCGCTCTCCGTCTGACTCACCCTGCGGTTTCGACTAGATGTCGCAAGGCGTATTTTTGCCTGGCGATTTTTAGACGCCCTCTCTGTGAATTCCGCATTAGAGTCAAAGTGTAAGTCGCTTGAAATTCCATTGGTGCACCTCCAAGATCACTGGTCGCTCAAGTTCGTGTAATTTACAACGGAGCCCGGAGTTTGCGAAACAGCCGGATGGCTTGTTAAGCTTAGCGAAGAGCCGGAAATGCTACTGGCTCGACACGTAACAAGCGTTGTTGATTTATAGTCCTTCAACCCAAGCTGACAGCGAATCATATTTGACGGTGCAAAAGGATTTTTTAGCTCTAATAACACGTAGCTGACTTATCCGTTTTGCACCGTACAAAATTCAACTCGGGAAGTTGAGGAAGTGATTCTAGGACAATTGGTCACAGGAAAATTCGTCACAGACAGTTCGTCACAGACAGTTAGTCACAGGGACAATTCGTCACACGGACCATTCGTCACAGGACAATTCGTCATATTTTAGAAATTTGCTATTACAAAGGGATTTTGGATAAAATCATAAATGCCACCCCTTAACAAGAGGTTGTTTGAATCAATTTTTAATCATTATTTTTAATCCTTGCTCTAATCTCCGATATTTAATCGTCTTGGTGTTATATATATTGTTGAGGAGAGTCAAGGTGTTATTAGTTAAATATGGAACTCGCAAAGACTAAGAGAGGTCGTTAAAAACTCTATTATTAAGGATTCACATATACAAAACACAAATTCAAGCAAACAGCGATGTTCTCGAGAAGTATTCGTCTTGCAGCGATTTTGCTCTCAACGTGAGAATGCTGACAGCGTTGGATTTTCTCCCAATGGGGGATATCCCATCAGCCCGTATATAGTGGAAGTACAAAGACTAACCTGCGACTGAAAACCATACTCTAGTCAAACTGACTTACTCGAATATATGCGGAAAACTGCTCATAAATACATATTTTAATTTAAATATATCGCCATTCTATTTTAGTGTAAGTAAGTATTTAATAATATTTAGCTTAAAAACGAAATCCAAACTTGAAATCAGGATCTCTGTGACGAAATGTCACAGAGATCTGTGACAAACTGTCCGTATGACGAATTGTCCTTCGTATGACGAATTGTCCTTATGACGAATTGTCCTAATGACGGAATGTCCTTGTGACAAATTGTCCTGTGACGAATTGACTGGACACCGTGGAAGTTTGGGCGCTAATTTTGTGGCATAACGATGCGGTATTTTTCCACTTCCGATTCCGGGTTTTTCTAGCGATTTCGCGCTCTGTGGGTACCTAGCTTCATACGATTGGCGGTCAATTCGTCACAGGACAATTTTTCACAAGGACGTTTCGTCACAAGGACAATTCGTCATGCGGACGATTCGTCATTAAGACCACGGACATTTCGTCACAGAGAGCCTGATTTCAAGTTTGGATTTCGTTTTTAAGCTATACATGCTTAAATACTGAAACATCACATTGAAACTGTATGGCTATATAATACATTAAAACATGTATTTATCAGCGATTTCCTGCATATATTCGAGTTCGTCAGTTTGACTAGACCAATATTATAGAGGCGAAAGCCTTATTATTGCAGTTATATTATTATTATTAATATCTCCCTACTATGGTTTTCAGTCGCAGGTTAGTCTTCGTACTCACTTCTTGGGTGGGTTCGGGCACCCAGCAACAAATCCCTCAATACTCATTTTTGTTTTGACCTGCTCCAGCAGCAGAAACGAAATGAATTTACAAGTGTTTGGATGAGCTGCTCCAACATGTTTGTTGAATGCTGAATGCCATTCTTCAAATTGTTGTTAGTCCTAGGAAGGTCTTCTGCGACGCGCTCAAAGACATTCTAGACAGGGATAGGAAAGAGAGCATTTCTGCTTGCCTTGATAGGAAGAATCCTATATAACTGTCTTCAAAGTAGTCGAGGATTGGATATACTTCAGATGGACAGATTTGAACTTAGCGGTCGAACGCTGATGGGATATCCACCATTGGGAGAAAAGCCAACACTGTCAGCATTCTCATGGTGAGAGCGAAATCGCTGCAAGAGGAACACTTCTCGAGAACATCGCTAATTTGCTTGAATTTGTGTTTTCTTATATGAGAATCCTGAATAATAGAGTTCGTAACGACGATTAATATATAACACTAAGACCGATGATTAAATATCGGAGATTAGAGCAAGGATTAAAAATAATGATTCAAATATTGATTCAAACAACCTCTTGTGAAGGGATGGCATTTTTTTTTTATCCAAACTATCTTTGTAATAGCAAATTTTCTAAAATATGACGAACTGTCCTAGTGACGCATTGTCCTAGTGACGAATAGTCCGTGTGACCAATTGTCATGTGACGAATTGGACTAACTGTCCGTGTGACGAATTGTCTGTGACGAATAGTCCTGTGACCAATTGTCCTGTGACGAATTGTCCTAGAATCGTCCAGGAGTAAAATGATCTATCTTCTTCAGAAGATGAGACACAACTGAGAATCTTTCTATGACAGAATGACAAGCCTCATGTTCTATTCGGATTTTATTGTCGAGATCTTATCACAACTTCAATTGTATAACCCCGCAAAACGGGGTTTCTACGATTTTCAGCTTGTGGGTCGAGTGTGTCACATACTTCTTTGTCTGTGAAGAATATTTAGGAACGTCTGGGGCACAAGTATGCCGTGGAGAAACACCTCGTGTCATATCTTGTATTCATAGCCTTGAAATTGGTCGGAAAACCTCACTTTACCACATAACAACAAGAGTAAGAAAAAGATGAGCTTGGACTTGTGGCTCTTGTTTGCTTTTTGGGATCCCAAAACGTAAGTGGAGGGATACCTATGACATCGCAAAAGTTGTCCGTCCGTCCGTCTGTGCGCGCTATAACTCTCGAAGGGAATGAGATATTTTGATGAAAGTTGGTGTGTGAATTCATTGGGTCAAGGGTAACGTCAAGTTCGTAGATGGGCTCTGTAGCCCTACATTTAGTGGTGGGGGAGGGGGCTCGAATCAAGGGACAGACAAAACATTTTTAAACAGCTAATGTGATAGTCTATTATGGTGTAAGAAGGCATGCTGAGCACGACAGTGAAAACCATTTTCTCTCCGGACAAGTAGTTCGTCCGGAATCCGGCAAAAACCGGAAAGTTGGTTGAAAGTAAAAGTTTTATTTGAAGTTGATTAAATGATTAATTTTGGGGTAAGAAGACATTCTGAACACGATGGTGAAAACCATTTTCTCGTCGAACAAGTAGTTCGTCCGGAATCCGGCAAAAAACGGAAAGTTGGTTAAAAGTAAAAGTGTCATTTGAAATTGATTAAATGTTTGATTTAGGGGTTAAAAGACATGCTGAACACGATGGTGAAAGCTATTTTCTCGCCGGACATCTAGTTCGTCCGGAATCCGGCCAATCTGGCGAAGACAGGACCCTATGTCTGAATCAAATATTAGATTTTTGGGCTCCCATCGAAACCTTTGGTCTTGTTTTGTAAAGCAACTTGACAAGCTGCTTATAAGCTAGAGTTTTTAGCAGCCCGGGAACTAGGCTGTGTAGCTTCTTAACCTCTTAACGTAGTCGAGTACTCTCAACAAAGCTGGATCATCTGCAGCCTTCAACCAAAAAAGGTATTGCACGGGAGGACCAAACCTGAATACAAAAATCCTTAATATTGGATTAGGCTCTGGATGGACTGTAATGTTCCCGCACTCGGGAGGGGGGGGGGGGCAGTTAGCTGAGCACATTCTTTTGATCGTAATGCTACGCCGTCACATTATGTGACGGTAGAACACCTTATCGTTATCGCTTTTTTATCAAGTAAGAAACTTTTGGGCAATCAAACTAGTCCTCGAACCAATGTGGAACAGGAAGTAATAAGAACAAAATATTGAGCACGTTCAAAGCTTGTATTATCATGAGGAAAAGGGGGAAAATGGATTTGTCGTTCCTGATAACTTTGCTCGTCTGTAAGTCAGTTTGAGTAGTTGATCCAGGAATATCGTAGCTTAGTTAGCCGCTCATTGGCGTCTTGTTACAGCTGGAACGTGCGGAAGGAAAAACTTCATGATAGGCAGTCCTCAGAAAAGGTTCATTTGCGATATGTGTGTCAGAAATGTTTTACTGTTGCCTATTCAGTCAATCAATCAATCAACTTCAGTACCCGAATAGTATGAAGCTAGACTCTCGGCTACAAGAGGTGGACATTCCAAATACTTATTATATTACCTATTCCCACGAAGTGAAATAGACCAATGCGGAAAAAAATGATGTTGCTTTGGATATTGCGGTTTTCATCAGTTTCGAGTTTTAAACGTAACTGAAGGTTTTTTGAAGAACTATTTGTAGAACGGTCGTGTCAATCAATCTTTGTTGTTCAGAAATATTTCATACGGCATTAATAAAAAACAAGATCTACGAGCTCATATGGCACTTATTACAAGTAGGTTGTACAAGTAAGTAAATGAGAACTCACAAAATCCCCCATTCAAACTCCCCAGACGTTGGAAGATACAGTTCGTACCTAAAAATATGATATATAGGTATATAGGGCATAGCTGCTGGTAAAGCACGTTAAGTTACACCCGAGGGGCTGCCCACTCACCGGCACCTGCTGCACCCTTTCCCGGCACCGACGAAATCGGTTCCGGCACTGAATTAGGCAGTTCATCTTTCAGAAGCTTCTAAAATTGCTTATTTTGAAGTTTCACCGACCAGGCAATTGCTGTATACTAAAATAGAGAGGGCGCAACCCCTCCGTAGCACCCGCTGCGAGTTTGAGCATTTCCCAGAAATTTCCTGTACCCCCTCGAACTCTCCCCACTTAGGCCAAACCCAATCGGGACCACAAAATGGACCATCTTTCTAAGTTCCATCCGAATAGCTCTACTTGTTTGATCCCTAGACTTACCGGAATCCCCCCTCCAAATCCACGACCCTGGTCGAATCATGTTCGGACACATAAATCCTTCAGGAAATACTTTGTAATGTATCCGTCTTGTAACAGTGTATAACAATTGTTCATGTGTTTTGTAGGGAAAGAATTCAGCCTAACCTCTTTTTCTATTAATAAATAAATACAAAGTTTTGGGGAGACTGGGGCGAGTCCGGACATAAAGCCCTTTGCGCCAGACGCCTGTGACTATTTCCATTGTAATCCAAACACGACGAAAAAAAAAAAAAATCAATGATGGGAGCACAAGTGGGCATATCATATCTTCGCAGAAGAAATCCGTAGAAGTTCATCATTTCACTGGTGCATAGAGGGGTCTCTCTAAAAGAGCTGGTGCAAGCCACAAGTGATTTCGTTTAGCCATTTATTTTTGTCGTCCGTTTTGTCGGAATCGGTCTGCGTGGGTTGACTCCGGCCGATTTTCATGGGGGAACTTCGGACAGCGATTAAAGCTGTCAGAACTCACAGTGACGATGAGTCTTTGTATATAGGCAGTGAAAATGATGTAAAAAAGATGACTGAAATGAACAGGGAACATGAAGTCTGGGTTTTGCCCAAGTTTTGGTCTGAACAACTCGTCAGTGTCTATGTTGGTGAAGATTGAGCATTCGTCGGTAGCGAGACAAATTACCTCTGTCCATGACGCTTTAGCAAACACATTTTAAAAACGAATTCGCATTCCCAGAGAGGATGGGATTTGCGGAGACAAGTTTTGCGGCATCTTTCGTGCATATTTGTCACTGAACTAAAAGTAAAAGAAAAAATCTCCGTATTCCCTTTTATGGCACTTGCATGCCGCATAGCGGTCACTTTTCGGTCGGTCGGTCGGTCTGTCAGGCCATTGTTTTCGAGCTAGGGTACTTCCAGCAGTGCTAGGACGACGAAACTTGGCCGGCATATTAGTTACCCGACCAAACTAACTTGGAAATGTCACTTCTCCGATCTCACCACCGTGGGGGGAGTGGAGGGAGGGATAATCCAGAAAATGTACGTAGCCTATGTATAACTTTTGAAAGGGGAATCGGATCTTATTGAAAATTGATAAAGACCTCGTGTCTGAGATTTCACACTTCAAGTCCGGTATGGATCCGGTGACCTTGGTGGAGTTGGAACACCGGAAATGTATGACACGTTCAGAGTGGACGGATCGGGAAGAAACTTGCTGTGAAGAACAAGCACATGACCGGACCGGATCCGAGCACTGTGGGGGAGTTGGAGGGAGGGTTCCGGAATTCCGGTGATCCCGAGTTAAGATGCTTACCCATGTGCTAGGATCATGAAACTTGCACTTGGCAGGCATATCAGGGATTCGACAATTTCTCCGAACAATCGTTTCTCCGATTTGACCATCGTGGGGGGAGTGGATGGGAATTCGGAATCTTGAGGTATGTCCAGCTTTTGAACGCGTGATCGAATCTTAATGAAACTGTCTCAGATGTCCCATTTCAAGACTTGATCAATTTGGGGGAGTCGGGGGGGGGGGGGGGGTTGTGACACGCTTAGAGTGTGGCGACTGGGATGACACTTGGTGGAAAGAACAAGCATAAGCCCTAGCTACGTTGGTGACAGAACCGGACGGAATTCGGGCAGTCTGGGGAGAAATGGAGGGGGGTCCGGAATTTCGGTGATCGGAATTTAAGGTACTTCCAGATGTGCTAGGACGATGAAACTTGGCTTGAACATTAGAGACTTGACAATTTTGGCTTAGATGTTGTCGCTTCCCAGATCTCACTCATCTTAGCCGAAAAGTAGGCTAAAAAAAATGCTAAATATTCTTTGAGCCCAAGCTGACTTTGAAACATTTATTCAAACAATGTTTACAACGGATACGTCAGCTATGATTCTTCATCAGCGATATTTCGGCCCTTCTTGACAAGGGTCCTGGTCAGGCTGTCAAATCCTCTGGTTCAACTTCGGTGAAGGAAAAAAACCTGTAATGGTCTCAATACAGGTTTGTTTCCTTCATTGTTTGAATACAAAAAAACACTTTTAAGCAAAAACTACATTTTCATGATCCCCATCAGCCCATGATCCTTTTTGCCTCAAGGATTTTGCTAAGAATGAATTTCTAGCACCCTTAAAGTGCGCATCTTAATCGAAAAGTAAAAAATATACTTTTGACCAAACCATATTCATGATCCTAAAGAGCCCAGGACCATTTTCGCATCAATGGTTTTGATTACAGATAAATTTCTAGCGCCTTTTTGCCTCAAGGATTTTGCTAAGAATGAATTTCTAGCACCCTTAAAGTGCGCATCTTAATCGAAAAGTAAAAAATATACTTTTGACCAAACCATATTCATGATCCTAAAGAGCCCAGGACCATTTTCGCATCAATGGTTTTGATTACAGATAAATTTCTAGCGCCCTTAACGTGCGCATCATCACAGCCAAGTGCAAAAAAAAAACTTTTTTACCAAACAATATGTTCTCGTGATTTCCAAGGGTCCTTATCATTCTTATCTCAAGGGTTTTGTTTGCAAATGATCACAACGAACCCACAAACTCGATCATTGTAGGGGATTCGGGGGGGGGGGGGACTGGAGATTTTGTGACAAGCTTTGAGTGTAGCGATTGAGATGACACTTGGCGGGATGAACAAGCATTTGCTGTAGAGGGAGTCCGGAGTTCCGGTGATCGCAATTTAAGGTACTTCCAGATGTGCTAGGACGATGAAGTTTCCCTAGAGAACATTGGAGACTTGACAAGATTTGCTTAAAATGTCACTTCCCAGATCCCACCATCCCTTAAAGTATTCGTCTTAACCGCAAAATACAAAATACTTTTAAGCAAAATCCACTTTTCGTGATCCCCATGAGCCCGTGATTATTTTTGCCTCAAAGGTTTTGCGTTGAAATGAATTTTAGCACCCTTAAGTGCGCACTCAACCGAAAAGTAAAAAAAATACTTTTGACCAAACCATATATATTGGCCAACCTGAAGGGTTTTGACAGACGAATTTCTAGCGCCCTTACAATACGCACCAAGTGCAAAAATAAAATACTTTTTACCAGACAATACATACTCATGATCAAGTGTCCGTCATCATTCTTACCTCAAGGGCTTTGCTTACAAACAATCACAACAAACCCACGAATTGGCAAATTCTTACTTTCATCCTCTTACCCAGCCTTGCAAGTGCCATATGAGCTTACAGCTCTTGTTTGTTGTTTTCTTTCCTCAGAACACAGCAAAACACTAGTGTAGCATGTATAAAACGTGCCGTCCGAAGTCGCCCCAGTATGTGTCCGGAGTCCCTCCCCCCCCCCCGCTATATGGGACGACTTCGGACACTTGCACGCACTTCGCCGGGGTTTGCCTTAAGTACCCTTACCAACAAATTAAATAAGGAGGGCAGGCCTGTATCCAGGAATTTATTTTGGGGAGGGGGGGACACAGATCAGAGGGAAAAGCCTATACAAATGAGTATTTTTGTATGTTTCGGGGGGGACCCCTAACTCCCCCCCCCCCCCCCTCCGGATACGGCTTTAAAGGAGGGAGTCTGAAAAAATTCAGTATTTTTGCTGAATGTCTTATCTTTTCATTGAGATAAAAACGAAAGCCGAGACTTCAAAACTGTGACTTGCGGAGTAGTGAAGTCAAAAATGTCTGGACTCACCCCAGTCTCTCCTACCTAGGGTATTTTCTTTACTAGCCATCAGTTCCACTCAATTCTGAGCATTTTTCGGGAAGTTTCGCCCACCCCCACCCTCCACCGCGGTTGGGTCAAGTCGAGACCCCAAGATAGATAATCTAGGGTATATTAACTTCCGAGTTTTCCGAGTTAACTACATTCCGAGTTTCAGTCCAACCGTTCCTCTCGTTTGATATGCAACATTTCCGGAACCCCCTTCCAACTCCTCGACAGTGCCACTCTCTTGCTACTGATCAAGTTTCACTCCAATCGAATCACCAGTTTGCAACCAACGCATATCACAAGGCTCGGATTCCCGATCCCTTCAGCCCGTCGGTGGTTGAATCCGAGGAAGGAGAGAACTTGATCGGGTCCTTTATAGGTGTGCCAAGTTTCATCGTCCTAGCCAATGTGAGAGTGCCCAAACTAGAAAAACCCGAACCGACGAACCGAAATCGCGATAGCTGTATTGCACTTGGTCGTCATAATAAACTATTGCCGTAGTACTTTTGCCATGCATGACACAATCATGTTTCTACAGAGTCAAACAATTTACTGATTACAACAAACATTAAGAGACAGATTGTGTTGAAGTTCAACTTCGTCTGCAAGTCCAGTGGTCATAAATAAGGCCAGCTCCTAGCTGCGGATGTCCTGAAACCGAAAGCAAAAGTGTGCCATCGAAGAATCGAACCGATTGAGCTGCTCCCCACACTCACGAACAGCGAAGATGCCTTGAAGTACTTCAAGTGTCAAATGAGCGAAGCCGCACAACTAGTTCTCGGCAATAAGAGCCGCCTGAGGAAGGCCTACTATCAGATGGAACAATAGGACTGAGGCGGAAGGCCAGGCTACAAGGTACATGTTTTCGTACAGAAGGCTAAACGGTATCCACAATACACTCATCCACCGAGTTGAACGAAGTTTGTCGGAATTAAAGCCGACTAAATCGAGGAAGCAGCAAGTTACAGAGGCACAGGCAGTCTGTTCAAACTTCTCCGCGATCTCACAGACAGTAAGGCTCCAACACTGGGACCTGTCGCTTCAAGAGATTGGACAGGACTTACGGATGAGAGCCTGTGCCTTGATCGCGGGAAGCAGCACTTCCCCTCGCACCTCAACAGCACTACTCCTCCTGTAGCAGCCGACGACAGCACCAACCAGTCCTCTTTTCCAGCTTGTATACTGAAGTAGGTGATCTTCCCAATGACCCATTATAACTCCTCACAAATCAGAAGCTCAATGAAAATACTGCTGAAGTACTGCAGGTTCTTGGAAGCACTCTACCACGAAATAGAAAGCTATCTCCAAGAAATGGTCGACGCTTTTCCGGTTTCCAACAGGGGGTTAGCAAGGTTGCGCCCAAACTCTTCAACGTCATGGTCGACCACGCCATGGCAAAGACAATATCGCGCCATGGATTTGGCTCAAGTTCAGAGAGTCTTCTCGGAGGCTCACCGAACTCACCTTTCCGATGATCTGTCATTCAGTCATTCTCGGGCACTTCACGAGAGAAGGTCACTTGCATAGCGCTGTCTAAAAACTTGTTTGACGGGTTTTCGTCGGGAAATTTGGCAAATTCTACGGCTATGCTTTTTATAGCCAGTTTGAATAGTTGGTATAGCTGCATCGAAGAAGGGAAAATCTTATCAAGGGAAAGGATCACACAAATTGCATCACTGAGTGAAGGTTCATTTTTGCCTTTCGTAGAGAATTTTGTCGAAGCTTCAAAAAACAAAAGGAGTTCAAGGCGCATTCACTGAACTTGCCACATTTCCAGATGTGTATCAAGAAATAATGGGAATCGCTGGTGCTGCTTCGACAAGCAGTGTATCTTCACTCTCGTCTACCCTTGTTGCAGAGCGAAATTGCCAAATAGAAAGAAAATCTTCTTCAGGATATTCACAAACTGTAATGTTATGATCACCCAGAATGATTCTCATGGCTCTCTTTTGGACATTTTCCAGGCGATCAGAGAGCTCTGCAGAAAGAGAAGAATGACAAACCGGTGAAGCATATTCTAAATGAGGACGGATATAAGTTTTAAAATAACAGAGGAGGCATTTAGTATCCAAACCGAAAGATTTAAGGGTAGAAAGGGATTTAATTAAAAAGTTGGTTTTACGGATAATATTGTCAACATGAGAATTCCATGAAAAGAACGGCAGGTTATGGTATATCGTAATCGGCTGTCTGTTGACCAATTATTATCTACCCCATTGCAAATGATAATTTAAGTGAAGGAAATAATACGCAAGCTATGAAAGCAAGTAATTATGTCGACAATCAGTCGCTGAAGAAATGGTCAGGCAATATTGATATTATTTTTGCATCTTGGAACTGCCAAGGCCTTAGGACAGCGTACCCTCCCCTGTGTAACATATTAAGTGATATTCAAGAAACACCGTTAGTAATAGGACTATGTGAGACGTTTGTGTCGAATAGGGATAATTATTCAGTGTGAGATTTTCCAGTTTCCAGGATATAAGTAATAAGTAAGTAATTAATTTATTTATAACCCGCAGTGAAAGAAAAGAACGACAGGTTATGAAGCGAGGCGGTTTGGTTTTATTGATAATGGAAGGTTTTACATATTGTGTAAGAGAGGATCTCTCGTTGTGGCTTGAAGACTTGAGACTCTTTTTATTGAAATATAAGATAAATCTGATGAAAATATAGTTGTTGGTTTAGTATATAAAACACTGTCATATATTATTGAGTAGATGGAGATTTTAATGAAGAAATTTAATAATGATCATAAATATAAAGTAGTAATGTGGGATTTGAATATTGACCTCATTAAAAGTTCAAGCCGTCTAGATTTTCTTAATTCAATGATTTCTTCTTTCAAATACCCAGGGGCGTCGCAAGTGCATTTTCGGTGGGGGGGTGCAGAGCCAAAATTTTACCGAATCTTTAAAAAATGTTACCGAATCCTAGAACTAGGAATTCGAGCTCTAAATTATGGGACAGAAACGATACCGTAGGAAGAGTAACAATAAAAGGCAGCATGAACGACGATAAGCCGACGGTAAGCCAGCGATAGGCGGTGTTTTGGCGAAGCGCACATGGACAATATATTACCGGGTATGATTGCAGTAACAGCTACTACCTATTATAGTGAATAGAAAATCACATCGAGCGCCGCAGGCAAAATTTTACTAAAATTGTTCGGTATTTTTACTAAAGATTTTACTAAAATTGTTCGGTATTTTTTCGATAGCAGAACTGTTCGTTATATTTACGGGGATTGGGTAGTTGTACAGAATCCTAAATAGACTATCTGTACAAATGTCTTCGGTATAATGATCGGGATTCGGTATAATTGCCAGTATTCGATAGTTATTGTTCGTATTGTAGTATTGTTCGGTATTTTTTCGATAGCAGAACTGTTCGTTGTATTTATGGGGATTTGGTAGTTATACCGAATCTCTTCGGTATAATGATCGGATTCGGTATAATTGCCAGTATCCGGTAGTTATCACGAATTTGGTGAGAGAATTTACTGAAATTATTTGGTAATTTTTCGATGCCGGAACTATTCGGTATACTTATGGAGATTCCGTTATTACACAGAATCCCAAATAAGCTATTGGTTCGAAATTGTTCGGTATCACGATTGGGATTCGGTAATTTATCCAGTATAATTTCCAGGATTGGGAAGTTAACCACGAATCCTGACTTTGTTCCAATTTCGACGAAAGTATACCGAATATGAATATTGTTCGGTAGTCTTTCGATACCAAAATAATTCGGTATAATAACCGGGAGACGGTAGTTGTACAGAATCCCGAACATGCTCTCGGTCTAAACTTATTCGGTATAATAACTGGGATTCGGTGACTTATTCGTTATTATTGCCAAGATTCGTAAGTTACCACGAACCTTGAAACTCAGGAGAGGTCGAGTGAAGCACTGGTCGCAGACAAAAGGGATGATCTGTGATATCATCGATAGTCCTTACTTTTATTTTGGATCTCAAAAAGAATATCTAATCATAAATATTTCGAAAATTCCTCCTGCAGCCCTTTTCGTAATACTCTCTATTTTGTGGAAGGGCACGTCATTTGACGGGGGTTTTAAGCCAGTTTTAGGATTGAGATTTCGAAACATTAAAAGGCTAGAATTTGGATAGAAATTAAATTTGGCAGGAAAAAGCAAAAAAATATTTCGCCTGCGGCCCAAAATTTTACCGAATCTCAAAAAGGTGGGGGGGTTGCTGCACCCCCGCACCCCCCCTCCCTTGCGACGCCCCTGCAAATACCCCCTGGTAATTATTCGTACACGAGTGACTGACAAGTCTGTGACGCTGATCGATAATATATTTGTGGATGGAAAGCTGCTTGAAGGTTCGTATGCTGATGTTTTACTTATATATTTGTGTATGGATCCGACCATCTTTTTATGGCACTTGAGCATACTCAAGTGCCATATAGCGATCGTAATTTCTGTCGTTCTGTCGGTCTGTCCCGGTTTTGCTAGTTTGGTCACTTCCAGATAAGCTAGGACGATGAAACTTGGCAGGCATATCAGGGACCCGACAAGATTAAATTGCAAATAATGATTTCCCCGATCCGACTTTCCCCACATCCGGGAGTCCGGAAACTAGGAACAACGTTAGCAAAAGAGGAGCAAAAGGAAGCAAAACAAGCGTTGCCCAGATGCGGTATCGATCCACGGACCTCTGTATCTTACTTCCAGCGCGCTACCACGGCGCTACGACTTGATGTGTTGAGAAGCGAATGCGGGATTATATACGGTTTCAAGATTAAAGTAGGATCAAGTGGTCGGAACGAATGCTAACCAGACCAAAATCACTAGAGCTATTTTGCTCTGATGCTAACTAAACTTCAACTAAACAAATCTCGTGAAACGCTTCCACATAAGCTAGGACAATGAAACTTGGCAGGCATATCAGGGAACCGACCAGATTAACTTGGAAATAATCACTTTCCAGATCCGATAGTAGTGGGGGTAGTGGAGGGATTGGAAATCTGGAAACTATTAACATGCATAACTTTGGAGAGGGTAATTGGACATGAGTGAAACTTGACATGTGTCAAGAACAAGTGTTTTGGATATTCAGTTCAAATCCGGACCAGATTCGATACCTGTGGGGGGGGGCTGGAGGGGGGTACCAGAAATTGCCTGAAACGCTTCCACATAAGCTAGAACAACACAACTTGGAAGGCATATGAGAGAACCGACCAGGTTAACTTGGAAATAATCACTTCCCCGATCCATCGATCGCGGGGGGAGTGGAGGGATGGGGAATCCGGAAACTAGAATAGTACATAACCTTGGAACGGATAATCGTACATGCGTGAAACTTGACAACTGTGAAGAACAAGTGTCTCAGATTTTTAATTTCAAATATGGCCCGAATCCGATAACTCTGGGTGGGGGTAGAGGGGACACCGGAAATCTTTTGAAATGTTTAGGGTCGAGGGATCGGGATGGAGCTTGAAGGGAAGAACGAGCATTAACCCTAGATACTTTATTGACAAAATAGGACCGGAAGGTGTCGCAGTGGAGGATGTCGGAGGGGGTTTCTTGGATTTCCGCGGTGATCACGAGTTAGGGTACTTCCAGATTTACTATGACCATGAAATTTGGCAGACGTATTAGGTACTCTCCTAGGTCGACTTGAAAATAGTTCGTTCCCCGATACGGTGATGCTGGGGGGAGTGGAGGGATGGGGAATCCAGCACCTAGTGACATACATAACTTTAGAACACGTGAATGAAACTTGTCAAGTGTCATCAACGAGTGTCTCAGATGATCAGTTTCAAGTCTGGAACGGATCCTATAACTTGGGGGGGGGGGGGGGAATCTCGTGAAACGCTTATAGTCGAGAGATCGGGATGGGACTTGGAGGGAAGAACAAGCATAAGCCGTAGATACATTATTGACAAAACAGGACCGGATCGTGTCAAAGTGGGGGGAGTTGGAAGGGTTTTTCCACAATTCCGACGATCACGAGTTAGGGTACTTCCAGATGTGCCATGACCGTGAAATTTAGCAGGCATGTTAGTCCCTCCGTTGTTCCCTCCGATCCCTCCGATCATTGTTAGGAGGAAGAAGCAATTTTCAATGAGTGGTATAACCATTGCAGAGTTACTAGATCAAGCCCATTTTCTGATGAAAGGAATATCGGGAGAGAGATCCAGCCTTGAAAACTGCAAACCGTCTCTGACAAACATTTTAATTGTTCTTACAAGTGCCATATGAGCTTTCAGCTCTTGTTCTTCTTAGTAAAATAAAAAACTCTTAACAGGATTATAAATAAGAATGATGAAATAAATAAAACATTTTTTCGTGATTTAAGAAATGATAATTTGAAAAAAATTTGAGAAAGAAATGGGTGACACAGATTTTACTCCCGTATTCGAGGAGAAAACCCGTCGGTTGCGTATGATATTTTTGTCGCTATAGAATTTAGAATTTATTGCACAAAAAGCCTGAGGCCATGGCAAAAATGGTTACAAAAAAAAGAGAACACTTGAACGAAATAGTAGAGCTAAACTAAAGGAAATTCTCTCTGTGGGCTAAAGCTATTTTTAGGAACCTTACCAGCCTCTTCAAATCTTGAAAACACTTACTTCCAATAACGCTTATCATCCATACTTCGTCATATATATGTTTACAAAGGTATTGAATGAGTCTTAAGAGACTTAAAAGAGGTAGTACAAAATTCCCAAAGAAACCATGGATTACTCTCAGAGTATTCTAAGTCGGAAAAATGACTTGTATAAAATATACTTACGTGAACCATACTCATTAATTTTCTCCAGTTTAAAAATTACCGGAATACTTTAAACGGATTAAAACGGAAAGCTGAAAAAATGTATTTGCAAGATGAGTTTATGAAGCATAAATGTGATATGAAAAAAAACATGGAAAACGGTAAATATACACCCGGGACAAAAGGGTAAAATAGAAGTTGTTAATAAATGAGAAACAGAGAGGGTGGGTTTGACCACCCCATGGATGTCGCGAATTATTATGTGAATATTTTTCTAATGAGGGTGGGAAACTATGTGGTGATGCTCGGAAAAGAATTAACCGGGCTCCCAAAATAATTCAGTTGGAAGTTCCAGTAGATTGTCAGTTGATTTTTAATGCTTGCGATATAAATGAAGTGGGAAAAAATTATCAGTGTAATGCATTCAAATTCAAGTGGTGTAAATGGGATTTCCCTTAAGATTGCTAAATCAGTTAAACCAATTTTATGTAAACTGATGAATAAATCCATGGAAAAAGGGATGTTCCCGGAAGGTTTGAAGGTCGCTTAAATAATGTCATTGCACAAAGGAGGTAAGAGCCATTTCTATCCTCCCTTTTTTTTCAAAAATATATGAAAAGGTAATAGGATCCAGGCTAACTATGATTACGTTAAAAATAATAAATTCTTATAAATACTCGGTTTGGTTTTAGGAAAAAACTGTCAATTGAAATGGCTACTATTAAACTTGTTGGGTAAATACCGCGTTTGAAGCGGGTCTGATTCCAGCTGCTTTATTCCTGGATGTGAAGAAGGCGTTTGACATGATTGACCATAAACAGTTATTACTTGAACTGGAAAAAGTCAGTGTGACTGGAAAGAGGCTGTCATGGTTTGAATTTTATCTGAGTGACCGGAAGCAAATTGTGGTGAATGGGTATTTTACTTCTGTTTATTTCGCTATTTTTCACCCGTATATTTGCTATGGTTGCTCTATATGGGCAAGTAATTTTGTGTCATGTAATAAAAAAAAATCCAAATAAAGCCGTTAAACTTTTGTCACCTACAAATCTCATTACTCTTAATATTAATGAACTTTATATTAAGAATCAACTACTTGATATTTCAGAAACTAGAAACTAGAAACAGAAACTAAATTTGCGGGTGTGTTCCGATTCTAGTCACTTTGGTGGACGGCAGTGGAGATGTCGGAGATGCGACGTTTATGCCGAGTCGTATTAGCTCACAGTGGGAGAAGTCGGAGGTAGAGTCTCAGAAATTGTGCGGTTCGAATAGGGGCGAAACGACTGGAGGAATTCAAATGAAACTTTGAATGTAGAGAGAAATCAGATGCCCTAGATGAAATATTTCAAGGTCCGGACCGGATCCGACCACGGTGGGTGGGGGGTGGGGGATTTTCAAGAATTTTCAAATTTGAGTGACACTTGATAGGTGTAAGAGACGTTACCCCGGATGACTTTTTTTCCGAATTTCCGGAAAAATATTGAGATTCGAGTGAAACTTGGTAGGTGGTACGAGAAAATGCCTTATACGGTCCTTTTATGTGTCCGAACCAGATTCGGCCGCAGTAGGGGAGTTGGAAGCGAGGTTACTGGAAATTGTTTGGCACGTGTAAGTATCCCACGACTGGTTACTGTAATGAAACTTGGAAGGTAGAAAATTCATTTGCCCTATAAAATCTGAGGCGATGCCGGAAATTACTCTGAAATGTTCAGACTCGAGCAAAACCTTATGGTTTGCACGATCAGATCCCTAGATATCCTATTTCGAAGTCCGAACGTCACCTTTCGACGGGAGAGGGGGGGGGGGGTGAATAGCGTATTTTGTGACGTTCTCATCTACTTTCTTGTTCCACCCAATCCTAACAAGTGCCATATCAGCTCGTACCTCTAGTTTCTTTCCGATTTCTTGCGAATGGGAGCTGGAACTTGTATATGAGTTAACCGTCCAGATTTCGTCTCTTTTTTCATTACTTTTCATCAATATTTGCAACGCAAGTCCTTAGGACTTTTCTATTGGTGCAAAGTGCATTAGTTCTGTTTAATTTTGCTTATTCCCGTTACGCAGAAATACGAAACAAGAGATCAAAGGGCCTATTATTTCCCATCGAGAAACTATTATATACTTTTGTTGAATCTTTCACAGTGACCTCATCGACTTACAGTGGTTGGAGCCAAGCAACGGACACAACAGTTGAGTCGTCAACGGTATCGTCCACAGTGACGTCACATATCATCGATTCTTTGACCAGTTTGGAGTCAGCAACGTTTTCAACAAACGAGTCATCCGCAGGGACAACTATGGAGGTAACAATTGACTCATCATCTACTACCGAATCGTCCACTGTGATTTCGTCGACTGACAGTGCTTCCACAACCATGGAGCCAATAACAGTTTCAACCGCTGAGTCGTCAACGGTTACCGGTCCATCTGCAGTTACGTCACAGACTACCGATTTTTCAACCACCATGGAGTCAACAACGTTTTCAGCAACTGAGTTGTCTGAAGGGACAACTACGGAGGCACCAACTGACTCATCATCTACTACCGAATCTTCCCGGTCTACGGAGCATACGTCGCGGTCAACAATTGAGACGTCCACAGTGATACAATCGACTGAAAGTGCTTCCACAACCATGGAACTAACAACATTGTCAACAGCTGAGTCGTCGACGGTTAGCGATTCGTCGACAATGGCTTCTACCACAATGGAGTCGACAGTATTTTCAACAATCGAGTCATCTACAGGGACAACTACGGACGCAACAACTGACTCATCATCTTCTACCGAATCATCCCAAGCTTCGGAGCAAACCACACTATCAACAATTGAGTCTTCTTCAGTGACACGATCGACTGACAGTGCAACAACTGACTCGTCGCCTGCTACCGAATCTTCCCCAACTACGGAGCAAACCACATTGTCAACAATTGAATCTTCTATAGTGATACGATCGACCGAGAGTGCTTCCACAACCATGGACCCTACAACAGCAAGTGCGTCTGCAGTTACGTCGCAGACTACCGATTTTTCATCCACTATGGAGTCAACGACGTTTTCAACAACCGAGTTGTCTGAAGGTACAACTACAGAGGCAACAACTTACTCATCTTCTACTACCGGATCTTCCCAATCTACGGAGCAAACGTCACCGTCAACAGTTGCATCATCTACAGTGACACGATCGACTGAAAGTGCTTCCACAACCATGGAACCAACAACAGTGTCAACCGCTGAGTCGTCGACGGTTAGCGATTCGTCTATAATGGTTTCTACCACTATGGAGTCGACAGTATTTTCAACAATCGAGTCATCTACAGGGACAACTACGGACGCAACAACTGACTCATCATCTTCTACCGAATCATCTCAAGCTCCGGAGGAAACCACACTGTCAACAATTGAGTCTTCTACAGTGACACGATCCACCGACAGTGCAACAACTGACTCGTCGCCTGCTACCGAATCTTCCCGAACTACGGAGCAAACCACACTGTCAACAATTGAATCTTCTACAGTGATACTATCGACCGACAGTGCTTCCACAACCATGGACCCTACAACAGCAAGTGCGTCTGCAGATACGTCGCAGACTACCGATTTTT
This sequence comes from Branchinecta lynchi, assembly GCA_023053575.1. NCBI lineage: Eukaryota > Metazoa > Arthropoda > Branchiopoda > Anostraca > Branchinectidae > Branchinecta > Branchinecta lynchi. The sequence continues at coordinate 10,161,854 of JAKZAP010000008.1, forward strand.
CGACCACTATGGAGTCAACGACGCTTTCAACAACCGAGTTGTCTGAAGGTACAACTACAGAGGCAACAACTTACTCATCATCTACTACCGGATCTTCCCAATCTACGGAGCAAACGTCACCGTCAACAGTTGCATCATCTACAGTGACACGATCGACTGAAAGTGCTTCCACAACCATGGAACCAACAACAGTGTCAACAGCTGAGTCGTCAATGGTGACATCAGCGTCTACAATTGCGTCACAAAGTACCGATTCGTCGACCATTATGGAGTCAACAGTAACATCAGGAACAACCGAGTCGTTTACAATGACGTCACATAGTACCGAATCTTCGACCATCATGGGGTCAACAACGGAGTTATCTACAGGGAAAACTACGGAGGCAACAACTGACTCATTATCTACAACCGGATCTTCTCCAGTTACGGATCAAAGCACACTGTCAACAACTGAATCGTCTACAGTGACATCATCGACTGATGGTACTTCCGCAACGATGCAGCGAACAACGGTCACAGCTGAGGCGTCAACGGCATCATCAGCAGCTACCGAGTCGTCTACAGTGATGTCACAGAGTACCGATTCTTCAACCACGATGAAGCCAACAACGTTTTCAGCAACCGAGTCATCTGCAGCGACATTGTCGACTGAGAGTTCTGCCGCGACCACGGAGTCAACAACGGTGTCAACGGCTGTGTCGTCAGTTGTATCATCAGCAACTAGCGAGTCGTCTACTGTGACGTCACATACTACAAATTCTTCGACCACTATAGAGCCAACAAGTTTTTCAACAACTGAGTCGTCTATAATTACATCATCGACTGACAGTTCTTCCGCAACTATGGAGACGACAACAGTGTCAATTACTGAGTCATCAACCGTAACACCAACATCTACCGAGTTGTCTACAGGGACATCACAGGCTATCACCACTACGGAGCCGACAACGACGGTGACATCGTCGGCTACCGGTTCTTCTACAACAACATTGCCAATAACTGATTCAACAACACAGACTATCGGTTCTTCAACCACTATGGGGCCGACAACTACGGTGACATCGTCGACTACCGGCTCTTCTACAACAACATTGTCAATAAGTGAGTCAACAGCACAGACGACTGATTCTTCGACCACGATGAAGCCAACAACGTTTTCAACAACAGAGTCATCCGCCGCGTCGACATTGTCGACTGAGAGTTCTGCCGCGACCACGGAACCAACAACAGTGTCAACGACTGAGTCGTCAGCGATACCATCAGCAAGTACCGAGTGGTCTACTGTGACGCCAATGACTACAGAGTCTTCGACTACTATAGGGCTAACAAGTTTTTCAACAACTGAGTCGCCTATAATAACATCATCGACTGACAGTTCTTCCGAAACTATGGAGACGACAACAGTGTCAATTACTGAGCCATCAACCACAACTCCAACATCTACCGAGTTGTCTACAGGGACATCACAGGCTATCACCACTACGGAGCCGAAAACGACGGTGACATCTTCGATTACCGGCTCTTCTACAACAACATTATCAATAACTGAGTCAACAGCACAGACTACCGGTTCTTCGACTACAACGAAGCCGATAACAGTATCAACAACTACTGGAACGACACTACCAGGTAAGCTTTGTATCATTTTCGTTTTAAATCTCCCCTTAAACATCTAGACTGCTTTATTGGGTTGGTACTTTAAAGAAAATAAACCCGGAATTGTTTACTTGTTCCATGAACAGCAAAGATCTTTACAGGGTCTTATAGTCGTGTAAGGTATGCGATCTCTTAAAGTCTGTCCGTGCTTGTTTGACTGATCAGAGCCTACTCTTGATTACCTGCATGAAGAGAGGAGGCGTACAAGTAATAAACCTCGTAGACGATGGCTGAGAAGGCAGCAATGTGACTTGAGAACCAACGTGTGATCGGTATTTTAACACATAACTTTGGACTAAAGGATACAAAACTGGACACGGCTCGAGCGTTTGGAAATGCGAGTATAATAAACCTTGCATGGATGGCATCACCACCATTAGTTCAGACAGTTGTCCTACCGTTTGCCACCTTTCTTGTTTGCTGTAATAGCTTCGAACGATAGATACTCCGCTTCTTTTCTTATAGAGGAGAAGAATTGATTCTGGCTTTTGGTTGAAAGGTTTTACAGCACTTAAGTCATATCGTACAGATCGGGGTCAATGAAGGTTTGCTCAGAAGATAGTTAGCGTTCAACCATCCCAGGATAACAACGTTTTCGTTCGTAAAAAGTTAGAGCAGCTTTTAACCCCGGAAACAGCATGTACGGAGAAGTTCTAGAAATCAGAAGTTTAAAAGGAGATACTAGGAGAAACTTTGTATTTATGGTTTATCTGTCAAAGAGGGGAATATCCAAAGTACAGGTGTAGCATGCATAGGGGCTTCGCAAGTGCATTTTTCGTTGGAGGGAGGGGGGGAGCCAAATTTTACCAAATCTCTCAAAAATTTCACCGGATCCTAGAAACTGAGAATTCGAGCTTTAAACTAGACCTACGTTGCCCGGGCAACGTCAAGTGTTGCGGCAACCTTTGTCCGGCTTCGCCGGCTAAAGTGTTGCGAGAGCAACACTTTGGTTTTGTTTCTTCGCTGTCGGTTAAATGCTGAAATTGTCAACTTATCCAAGCTTTTAAAACGGTATGTTCTAAAAAGAATAATCACATAATCAAAAGCCAACAACAAAACAATATCGGAAGAAGGCTATCCGTAACGTTTCAGGATTAAAATACCATAGATGACACTGTTAATTATTACAAAACTACCTTATTGTTTTACATTACCGTATCGTTTGTACCCGTTGCGTAAACAGTTAATCCTAGGTTATAGCGATAGACCATCGATACAAACTTTCTTACTGTCATATTTACAGAAATCGAATACAATGTGCACCAATTTTCAAAAATTTCTAGCCCCTCGTGAACCGATCTTACTTACAAGTCCGTCTCCCGTGATTGACATCAAATTCACCGGAAACAAATAATGGATACACCAGCTATCAAAAGTTGCAAACCCCTCATCGCTGAAGATGATTATAGCATAAAAGCCGATTATTACTTACAAGTCCCATGCATGTCTTACAATTGGGAACAAAATTGTTCTTACCATCGAATACACCTGAGACAAATAACAGGTATACCAACTAGCAAAAGCTGCAAACTCCTCGTTGCCGAAGATGATTATGAGCTAACAGTCGACTGTTGCTTACAAGTCCCTTACATGTCTCACAACTGGTATCGCCTATTTTTGGTTTCAGTGTGTACCTTACTCCTGAAGTTGTCGACCCCTTGAAACTTTCAAATTGGTTTATCTCATGAAGGATTTTTGTTCAAAAAAATGGATGGCATATATTTTGATCAGCTCTTCAAGGGCTATCGATTGCCCTAACCACAACAAAAGCATATCGGAAAAAGGGACTAAATTGACTTTGCAGTCAGTTGAACTTTATCCTTTTCAATCGTAGACATCGTGACGGATGAAAACTTGGAATAATATCCTATATAATCTAGTTGGTATTATAAAGCTATCCGTAACTTTTTAGGATTAAAATACCATAGATGACACTATTAACTATTACGAAACTACCTTGTTTTACATTACAGTATCGTTTGTACCCGTTGCGTTAACAGTAAATCCTAGGTTACAGCGATAGACCAACGATACAAACTTTCTTACCGTCAGATTTATATAAATCGAATACAATGTGCAACAATTTGCACAAATTTCTAGCCCCTCGTGAACCGATTCTTACTTACAAGTCTCTCTCCCGTGATTGATATCAAATTCACCGGAAACAACTAATGGATACACCAGCTATCAAAAGTTGCAAGCCCTCATCGCTGAAGATGATTATAGCATAAGCTTTTTAAACGGGATGTTCTAAAAAAATTAATCATACGATCAAAAGGTATTCTTCAGCGTTGTAAAAACAACAACAAAATAATATAGGAAGAAGGGACTAAATTAACTTTGCAGTCAGTTGCACTTTATCCTTTTCAATCGTAGACATCGTGACGGATGAAAACTTGGAACAATATCTTATATAATCTAGTTGGTAATAGAAAGCCATCCGTAACTTTTCAGGATTAAAATACCATAGATGACACTATTAATTATGATGAAACTACCTCATTGCTTTACATTTTCGTTTGTATCCGTTGTGTAAACAGTTAATCCTCGGTTACATTGATAGACCATCGACACAAACTTGAGAATGGGAGCTGGAACTGGTATATGAGTTAACCGTCCAGATTTCGTCTCTTTTTTCATTACTTTTCATCAATATTTGCAACGCAAGTCCTTAGGACTTTTCTATTGGTGCAAAGTGCAAGCAAAGTGCAAGCTATCCGTAACTTTTTAGGATTAAAATACCATAGATGGCACTATTAACTATTACGAAACTACCTTGTTTTACATTACAGTATCGTTTGTACCCGTTGCGTTAACAGTAAATCCTAGGTTACAGCGATAGACCAACGATACAAACTTTCTTACCGTCAGATTTATATAAATCGAAGACAATGTGCAACAATTTGCACAAATTTCTAGCCCCTCGTGAACCGATTCTTACTTACAAGTCTCTCTACCGTGATTGATATCAAATTCACCGGAAACAACTAATGGATACACCAGCTATCAAAAGTTGCAAGCCCCTCATCGCTGAAGATGATTATAGCATAAGCTTTTTAAACGGGATGTTCTAAAAAAATTAATCATACGATCAAAAGGTATTCTTCAGCGTTGTAAAAACAACAACAAAATAATATAGGAAGAAGGGACTAAATTAACTTTGCAGTCAGTTACTCGGTTACATTGATAGACCATCGACACAAACTTTCTTACCGTCAGATTTATAGAAATCGAATACAATGTGCACCCATTTGCATAAATTCCTAGCCCCTCGTGAACCGATTCCTACTTACAAGTCCCTCTCCCGTGATATACATTAAGTTAACCGGAAACAAATAATGGGTACACCAGCTAGCAAAAGCTGCAAACCCATCATCGCAGAAGATGATTGTAGCATAACAGCCGATTATTACTTACAAGTCCCTTGCATATCTTACCATTGGGAACCAAATTGTTCTTACCATCGAATACACCGGAAACAAATAACAGGTATACCAACTAGCAAAAGCTGCAAACCCCTCATTACCGAAGATGATTATGGGCTAACAGTCGACTGTTGCTTAAAAGTCCCCTATATGTATCATAACTGGTATCGCCTATTTTTGGTTTCAATGTACCTTACTATGAAGTTGTCAACCCCTTTGAAATTTTCAAACTGGTGTATCTCATGAAGGAATTTTTGTACCAAAAAATGGATGACATATACTTTGATCAGCTCATCAATGGCTATCGATTGCCGTCGAAAAAAAAACTCTACCTGTCTTAGTTCAAAAGTTGACTTTTTTGCCGTAGGCCAACTTTCTAACGACACGACTTAGAAAGGAGCAAAGGATAAGCTCTAGTTTCTTCAGCAATGAGAGAACTTTTAAAGTTTAAGAGGCACATCTGATACCGTTACTCTACCACTAACCAAAGTGCAAAAAAAAAAATTATAAACTCAGCTGAAATCGTCGCAGACATGGACAGAAACAATAGATGGCAGCACTTTCGGACCCGTGGGAAAAAGCCACTTTTTTGTCTCTGTAGATTTTTCTATTTATCACTCAAAGAAGATATGTTGGCTGTGGGGCCGGGTAACTGCCGCATATATTTAACACTTATAGATTTTAGTCCATCTTCAATTTGAAACTGGTGCCTGCCTGCTTGCGTGCTAGAACGGAGCTTTCCACTCGAAAGCAGAAACATCTTTTGATGAAACGAAAGGTTCGCTACACAACTTCAGATAGTCCTCTCTGACATAGGCTATACAACTCCACTTCACTTCGCAAACCGTAGGCTCTGGCTCGAGGACAAGCAAAAACCATCCTTATTGGCCCCAGGCAAGAGTTCTACGGAGCTTTCCAAAATGTAATGTCATATTCATCAATCCGGCCTAAGGTCCACACTTTCCGTAAAAACCGCACAGGTTAGACCCTTCTCAGTTACCAGGAATAAAATGAAATCGGAGTCATAGGAAAAAAAAAAAAAAAAAAAAAAAAGCGAGGACAAAACCAAAGTGTTGCTCTCGCAACACAATTATGGAACAGAAAGGATTACGTAGGAAGATTGAAGGGCAGCGAAAGACGATAAGCCAATTATTAGGTGGCTTTTTGGCGAAGCCAACTTAGAGAATATATTGCCAGGCGAGAATGCAGTAACAGCTTTTGTCTATTATACCAAAGAGAAAATTAAATCGAGCGGCGCAGGCGAAAATTTTCGAAATACAATTTTTCTTTGTTCTCCTGTAGGCTAAAATTTAACTGCTGCTCTCACTAGTTCTATCACTTACCGCGGATTAAATACAAGACTCTAAAGTAGTGTCCTAATAGGTGTTGTAAGGTGTATTACGATGTATAAATCTTATTACATATTCCTCTTTTCCTCGCGGCGCGCTGTAATAAGGCAAATAATTCCTCCTTATACAGAGCCAATCAGATCGCTTGGTTGGTTTCGCCAGCGGGTCGAGGAGATGCGCAGCGTCATCAGTGTTGCCAAAGAAAGCACAATAGTTCTACTTTGTTGTAAGCTAAAACATGTTTTTGTTCTATTACGACGGCTTTTCGTCAGTTCGAGGATCAGTGCTGTACATCCGTTATTTTAATAGCTTTTTTATAGTATAATTTGCGTTATTTTGTACTCGTGTACTTCAAGTAGTACCAGCGACCCATAAATTTCCTGTAATGCTTCCATTCTGGGGGCCAGTCATTTCCTATGCTTCTATGTTGCTATGTTTTGTTCCCACAAGTTTCAAAGAACACAGAAGCCGTCGGCAAAACGGGTTCTTTTTAAACGCAAGAAATGAAATCCTGCAAACATTTTTCGGCCAAAACACTGAAGAAATCGCTGCATGCTTTTGTTGTTCCTCAGTAATCCAGAAGAAATAATTTGTTAATGTTTTTGTCGCGCGTTGGTCAACTCGTTGGCACATCGGGTTCTTTGTATACGCTAGAAAGGAAATCCTGCAAGAAATCGAATTCTGCATGCTTTTGTCGTGCCTCGGCAATCCAGAAGAAATAATTTGTTCATGTTTTTGTCAGGCGTTGGTCGGCTTGTCGGCACATCGGGTTCTTTTTATACGCAAAAATGGGAATCCTGCAAACATTTGTCGGGTAAAAGACTGAAGAAATCGAATTCTGTATGCTTTTGTCGTGCCTCGATAATCCCGAAGAAATGATTTTTAATGTTTGTCGGGCGATGGTCGACTCGTTGGCACATCGGGTTCTTTTTATACGCAAAAAGGGAATCCTGCAAACATTTGTCGTGCAAAAGACTGAAGAAATCGAGCTTTTGTCATGCCTCGATAATCCCGAAGAAATGATTTTTAATGTTTGTCGGGCGATGGTCGACTCGTTGGCAACACCGGATGCCGCATTGATAAGAACCTCTTGGGTTGTATTTGGACAGGCGTGTGTATTAAGACGTAAACATCGCGTATTTAGCGTTATTCAGCTTATTACACCTATTATGACAATGCTTAAGAAGTTCCAGAAACCAGATGGACCGACGTTCAGGCAGCAGCAGCTACTTTAGTCTAATCCATACTACCAAGAACAAATAAGAGCAAGAACTGCTGTTTCCCTATCTCTGTCACACAACCAAGCTGAGTCGAGTCGACTCCCGACGCAAACGAGCGGAGGTGGATCTTACCCGGGACATCAAAAGTCGTTACCTTTACAGAGAAGGTGTAACCCAGTAAATCACTGAGGAAGAAAAATCGAATGGAGGCAGCAGTGATAAGCCTGTTCACACTGGGCTGGGCGGGAGCTGAAACAGCGGTTGCCGGCTCATTGATTCAGACAAGCTTTCGGGGGTTGACAAGAAAATTCCGAAGCAATTAAGAATATATCAAAATATACAGAAACTGCCATTTGATGCAAAGCAGACTTTACAAATGCGTCAAACTTAGTTAAAAGTACAACAAACTGTATATATATCTGTATTGAAAAACCCAAAGGCCGTATACAGGTAACGTAAGATATATGGTAACGTAAATTGTATCTTTTCGGGGTCAATTCAATTAAGTGGTGTCAATATCCAGAACAAGAAGAGATGAATTTCATTCCAGGTATTTGCCCTCATCTGAAAATATCAGATGAAAACAGGCAGATTCCTTAAAAAAAAAAAAAAAGGCGTATTTCAGGTTTAATAGGCTCAGTGGAAATGAACAAATATTACGCAGATGGAATAGGCTTCTACTGTGACAAACTAACCAGAAACAATTTTGAATTAAATTAAAAATAAAACTAGGACTCCTATGTGGGTCCTAGACAAACTAGAACCCATGTGGCAAGGCCTCTGTACGAATCCAAAGACTTTATTTGATGGGAAAATACACCGTTGACATCGAATTATTTTTAAGTATAACTAAAAGACAAACAAGATAGACCAGGTTAAGGTGAACTTTCGTCTTTCGATTAACTACTGAATCGAAATCTAACTCACTAAATCGAAACGTATACAATTAAAAAAAGAAAAAACACAAGATATACACTCTCCTACTGGTATTGTTTTGACTATTCCATGCTATTCTACGAATTCAGTAATCCTTGAAAGCCTTAATTACGTTACTCTTAGTTTACACTCGTCTGACAAAGTTAATACTACAGATGTTGATACTCAATGGGTCATGACTTCAGTGAGTGTGCTTCAAATCCCGGTTTGCATTGTATGGTTCTCCCCAGAGACATAAAAAGGTATGTCACAAGGGATTTCAATTTTCATAATAATGGTCATGGTATAACAAAAGCGATTATGAATGGCCATCGTCAAGTTCGCTTTTATTTTTCGCATCACTAATCAGACGCCAGCGTCTACTCAAACAAAATCAACGCAGTTTCCTTCCCGTGTGAACGGGCCAGAACATCCGCCTCGCTAGTGGCTACGTTGTTTTCTTCGTAAATGACAAGTGTGTAACGGCGGAGACCAACGAGTATACACGGGCGACCAAATGGCTCCACCTCCGCTCATTTTTGTCGGAACATTTTTAGTCGGTGGGTGGACGAGAGACCATTGTTCTTACTCGTTATTTGTTCTTGATACTACCTATCACATAAAGTGAGTGCCACAGGCAATATTTTTTGTAAAGTTAGCTTTTTCCTGCCAAATTTAACTATTTCCATCCAGATTCTAGCGTCAGTGATGAGTTCCAGCCTCCAACCCATGTTCGACAAAATAATAATTAAGAATATATAGCCGTTCGGAAAAATCAGGAGAAAATTAGGTAGAACAGCGAAATATCAGTAGAAAATCAGTAGATCAGGAGACTGAAAAATAAATCAGTAGGGGACCTCAGAAAAACATAGATATCCTGATAAATCAGGAGAAGTGGAAGCACTGGGGATAGCTAGGAAGAACCATGAAACAGACGTATGATCAACGTGTTCACGTTTAACCAGAATTTTAAACTGAAGGATGTGTGATTTCGCCTACGGAAAAGCCTAGCACCTGCCCTGGTAATTTCACTGGTACCAGCTTTTGGAACTGTGCGTGTAACGAGCCTTGCGAGGAAGACCAAACTGGATGTTCTAACCCTTGGCTTGGAAAGATTGACTGCACAATGGTAAGCATATTTCTAATACCCAATTTCTTTTCTTTCGCAGTACCAAGTTTTGGTACCTGACTTCCAGCCTTATCTGGGGCCAAGGGCTAATTAAAACTCTTACTAGAAAGAATAACGATAATTTGCAACCGAGATTAGAAATACTCTATATGACTAAGTCCAAAACACGCCAGTGATCCTCAGGAAGAAGGAGTAAGCGTGTCCGTACGGCTCAAACTCAACGACTCAAATCCTGTGTCAATCAATCAATTCCATCTTTGGGCGCAGTGACCCCACTTCTGCCTTTCTTCCGCTAGAGGTCGGATAGGCCGGAGATTTTACATCGGCAAGGAGAGATAGTCATCAAGAGTATTCTCTTGATGTCTTGTCGCTCTATCCAGGCTTCCGCTCTCCGAAGTGGAGCTTCTCCCCCGAACGCGTTGAAGAAAAGATTTCCTGCTTTTTAGATTTTACAGCACTTATATCACATGGTTTAGATTGGTAAAATGAAGGTTTGCCAAGAAGATGTTTAGTGTTCAACCATCCTAGGATTACAACATTTTCTTCCAGAAAAAGAAAGAGCAGATTTAGCCCGGAGTTTTTCTTTTCTTTCTCCAATAAAAACGCAGACGTTTCGTAAAACCAGTTGAATATTGTAAACGCATCGGACACTTTGACCAAACGCAATATTTTGCGTTCCTTGTCGCGCAATTTGTGTCACACGTTGGAAAACGCAGAAATATGCAAGAAATTGCCGTTTTTTCGACGCTCTTTCTTGCTATTTCTTGTTAATTTGCTTTCCAAATGCCTACACAACTACAAAGAAGAGAGGGGGGATCCAACTTCAAATAGACCGACAAAAAGTCCTTACGACACAGAAATACCTGTTGGCAGGACAAATTTATAAGATGCAGTGCATCCCTGACCCCTACCGTAAACTCACCCAGCAAAACCGACGAATCAGCTTGGGGACCTAAATGACCGACAACTTACAGGAACAAGACCAAAGGTTCCGATGGGATCCCAAAAATTCAATATCTGATCCAGACAACTGGGTCTTGTCTTAGCCAGATCCAGTGATCGCCAGACTCCTTGAACATTTTTACAATTAAAATTCAGAAAAAGATTAAGACCAAAGAGCTAATCATCTGAGAGAACCAAGTTCAGATTTGGATTCAGCATGTGTGTTTACCCCTATAAGTCATATCTGTTTTGACGAAAACTTCCTGCCACTTCTGCCAATTTCCCGGTTTCGGCCGAACTCCAGAACTACTTGTCCGGCGAAAAAAGAAACCTAAAAAACGAACTCAGGGTATCTTCTTTCCCCAATAATGAACATCTAATCAACTTCAAATAAAAATTTACCTTATAACAAATTTTCCGACTCCAGCCGGATTCCGGTCGAACTATATGTCCGGGTAAAATATGATTATCACACACGGATTCAGCATCTCTTCTTACCCATAAATCGGTTATCTAATCAACCAGAAATAAAACTTTAACTTCTAACAATTTTCCGGTTTTGGCCGGATTCCGGGCGAATTACATTTCCGGGTAGAAAATTGTTTTCATATAAGTGTTCAGCATGTCTTCTTGCCCTTAATCGAACATCTAATCAACTCCAAATACAAAATTTAAATTTTAACAAACTTTCCGGTTTGGGCCGGATTCTGAGTGAACTACTTGTACGTCGAGAAAATGATTTTTCACCATCTTCTTCAGCATGTCTTCCTACTTCTGAATCGAATATCTAATCAACTTCAAATAATTTTACTTTTTAACAAACTTTCCGGTTTCGGCCGGATTCCGGGCCGGATTTCAAAATATTTTGTTTGCCCCTTAATTTGAACCCCCTCCCCCACCCCTAAATGTAGGGCTACAAAGCCCATCTACGAACTCGACTGGTCCGACGACCCAACGAATCCTCACACCAAGTTTCATCAAAATATCTCATTCCCTTCGAGAGTTATCGTGCTTACAGACGGACAGACGGACAACTTTTGCGATGTCATAGGTATCCCTCCACTTACGTTTGGGTTCCCAAAAACTTCATACAATTAAAGTCGTTTTAGCTGCCAGGACTGGTCAGGGATCGACTAAAACCAGGAAGGGAAGGGAACGCGAGAAAAGCAGGAAGGCATACTAAAACCAGGAAAAGAATACTAAAACGAGGAAGGCCGTAACCAGAATTCAAAACTGGAAAGCCGCACCGTTCCCTTCCTATGTTTAGTATTCTTTGAGGGGTCCGTAACTTTTCAAATTCAGAGTTCACCGTCCCTTTCTCGTTTTAGTATCCTGAAATGGGCATTAAGTTCAGTGAGGATCAGGAACTATAATAATTATAATTCTCCTTTTCAATTTTTATGAAGTCGAGTTTTATTGCAGTGAATCCGTCGACAACCAGTTATATGATATTTAGTAGACTTGAACGGGTTATAAATGATCAACAACACGTTTTACTTGGAAATTCCCGGTTAACCAAGTTTATGCTTGTAAATATCTTGGTTTCAATCTTGATGTAAATTTTAATTGGAAAAAACACAGTGACATTATTGCAACAAAAATTGCGAGAAGCGTGGGTGTATTGCGCCGATTCAAAAACATTTCACCGGTAACAGCATTAAGAGACATTCATTTTTCAATTGTTCATCCATATTTAATATATGGATGTTCTGTGTATGCCAGTAACTTTAGTTTTAATTTTAAACGTGTTGAAATTCTGTAAAATAAAGCTCTCCGTGTTTTGTGTGAGTTAAAAAAGTGTCGCCATACAGAAGATTGTTATCGAGATTTTAATGTGTTGAAAGTTAAACATGTAAGAGATCAACAAATTGGTAATTTTGTGTACAGTGTATTAAACAAATTTCCTCCGTCGTATTTTAGTAATTTTTTTCAGAATTCAGATTACCATGATTATGATACGAGGAATAATGATAGGCTTGTTAGGGAGTCGCGTAAGAGTAGTAGAGCGTCATTTATAATTAGAAAAAGTGGTGTGAATGTTTGGAATAATCTGCGAGCAAGCATTAGGGAGTCTGATAATCATTTATTGTTTAAGAATAGATTAAAAAAATATTTGTTGGGTAATTGAGTTGGTTGTTTAATGAAGATTGGGGCATGATTCGGGAGGGGAATGGGAAGTGGGTAAGCTAGGGGTGTTTGAGTGAAGAAAGCTGATTTGGAGTGAGTTAAAGTCTCACTAAGTGGATTAACGTAACAGCTTTGCCACAGTGTCTCCTAGTTTCTTCATTCCTCCCAGTTTTTCGGCTTGCTGATACTTCACATATTAAGACCCGATACTTCACTTTTTATAAATGGTTGTGTCGCTTTAGCAGGTTATAGTCCAATACTAACGTGATGGAAACTTATGATATAAAAAACCCTCTTGAAATTATGATGAAAAAGCATGAAAAGTTTAGATGTAAGTTGCAAGAGCTCAAACATAATTTGTCATCTTTCCTCCATGACGTTTAAATTATTTTTATTGATTTTTTCTTGTATTAAATTTTTAATTTTTTAATTTTAACTTTTTTCTTTCAGTTTTTGTCATTGTTTGCGGTGCCATTTTCATGTGTTGTTGTTTATTTTAGTCGCTCTGATAGATTAGAGTTTGCTTTAATGTTGGTCTGGTTTTGCGTACTTATATAATCATTTATCTTATTATCATCAATTTTGGTGGATCAATAAAAACGTCACCATCATCATCATTAAAAAAAAAATAAAAAAAATTGATCAATAGATCTTGATAATTTGATGTCCATCTTGCACAGGTGATTGTCACATATTGAGACGGGCTATTGGTTTAACAATATGTTTAATACGTTGTAGAAAAGTTGAAGAAATAAATTCCTTCCTTCCTTCCTTCATTTCTCGTTCTGACTGTAGGCGGCTAAAATCCTCCAAGTCTAGCGAGGGGTCGGCAACCAAGATGTTTTCTACCATTTCCTTCCTCGTTTAGTAACGCCAAGTACTAATTCGAGGAAGAAAATTTTAAATTATCCCCTTTTGCAACTTCCGCAACTATATTCCTTCCGAATCATCGAGTGATGATCTGAGAACTGTTTGGCACACAACCATCTCTCAAGGTACTAAAACGAGGAAGGAAATGGTGGACTTGAAATATCTTAGTTGCCGACCCCTCGCTGGACTAGGGGGAGGATTTTAGTCGCCTACCGTCAGAACGAGAAATGAAAAGGAGAATTACAATTATTATAGTTGCCGACCCCTCACTGAACTTAATGCCTACCCAACGAAGAAGGGATGGTGAACTTTGAATTTGAAAAGTTGGCGACCCCTCGAAGAATACTAAATAGAGGAGAACGGTGCGGCAAATTCTGGCGGCAGCCTTCCTCGTTCTAGTATGCCCTTCCTCGTTTTGGTATGCCCTTCCTGGTTTTGGTATGCCTTCCTGCCTTTCTCGTGTTCCCTTCCCTTCCTGGTTTTAGTCGATCCCGACTGGTTAGAGTGGTTCAGTATAGCAGGCTGGTGCGGAACGGAGATACGAACCACTTGGCTTGCCATTTGGTATGATCAGTGGCGAAACAGTACCGACAAATACTTTCATCAATTCGTTTCTGATACCGATACAAGCTTTTTCGTTAAATCAGGAAACTTCTTGCTGGGAAATCGGCAGCGTTTGTCGGTGCGGATACGTGCGCGGATTCAGTACCGACAAAAGCGCTGACAAATTCTTCTCATCTCATTCGTTTGTAAATATTTGTGGAATTCCACTTTCTGATACACAACTAAAATTTAAGAAAGTATGGACATAAGCATGTAAATAAGTCGCATAAAGTACGGTCTGTTGAAGAGCTTTCAGACTTCATTATTCCTTACAATCGCAGTCACAGAGTCAGCAAGACGGTATTTTATACTGATTATTTTGTTCTCTGCCTGCGGGGGGGGGGGGGGTTGACTCAACAGATACTTAGCCACATAAGGACCCACAACATTATTTTAAGATATTATGCCATTTAGCTTTCGTACGAACGGTGGTGACCCACGTGCAAAGCGAGAAGTCTTAGAAGAGGACTTCCTGAATCGACTAACCTGGTTGACATTACAGGCTCTCGACGCCCTTCAAGAAATGAAAGAAAATCTCAACAGCGGAGGAACTTCGTTCCTCTCTCACGAAATCACTGCCATTCTTGCCAAAGTAGAAGAATGTCAAGGGCAAGCTGAAAGTCTCACACAAGAAGAGGAGGTAAAAATAGCTAATGCGATCGTAGGCTCACTTGCTGGACTGGTTGGTAAGCCAGAATGGAATGCAGGAGCGGTGAGTAGAAGTTTTGAACGGTGTTTATCAGACGGCTTGTTTTGTTCAGTATTCCTATCGGTTAAAATCTGGTCAGAAATATTTGTTTGGCTTTCGGTTAAGACGAGGGTGCTAGAAATTCATTTCTAAGTAAAATCCTCGAGGCAAAAATTATCCGTGGGCTCATGGGGATCATGAAATGTCGGCTATATTTTGCTTAAGATTATTTTTTGTACTTTGCGGTTGAGATGAGTACTTTAAGAGATGGTTGGATCTGGGAAGTGACAATTCCTAAGCCAATCTTATCATGTCTCTAATATTCAAGCCAAGTTTCATCGTCCTAGCGCATCTGAAAGTACCTTAAATCGCGATCACCGGAATTCCGGACCCCCTCCCCCCCCCCCTCCTAATTCCTCCCACATTGATCGGATCCCATCTGCACTTGAAATGGGACATCTGAGACATGAGTTCTTTCAAGTTTCATCGGGATCACCGGAATTTCGTAACTGTCCCTCCAACTCCCCCACAGTGCCCGGATCCGGTCCTGTCTTGTCAATCTAAGGCTTGTGTTCATTCTACCCACCAAGCTTCGTTCCGATCCGTCCACTCTGAACATGTCACACGATTTACGGTTCCCCCCTCGAACTGCCCCACAAAATCACCGAATCCGTTCCGAACTTCAAGTGTGACATCTGAGACACGATATGATTCAAATATCAAGTTTCATTAAGATCCGATTCCCGCTCAAAATGTGTACATACGTCAATATTCCGGATTCCCCCTCCCCCCACCGACAAACCGACCGAAAAGTGATCGATATATGACACTTTTCCGCAAGGCAAGTGTCAAAGAAAACGCGGTTTTCATACGACGATCTAGCAATATTCATCAATCAATCAATCAATAAGTCTTTATTCTTCAAAAACATTCCTTACGGTACTAAACAAGACCAAAGGTTTCGATGTGATCCCAAAAATTCAATATCTGATCCAGACAACTGGGTCTTGTCTTAGCCAGATCCAGTCATCGCCAGATTCCTTGAACATTTTCACAATTAAAATTCAGAAACATCGGACTACTTGTCCGATGACAGAATGGTTTTCACCATCGTGTTCAGCATGTCTTCTTACCCCATAATCGACTATCAAATTAGCTGTTTCAAAATATTTTGTTTGCCCTTAATTTGAACCCCCTCCCCCACCCCTAAATGTAGGGCTACAAAGCCCATCTACGAACTTGAGTGGTACGACGACCCAACGAATCCTCACCCCAAGTTTCATCAAAATATCTCATTCCCTTCGAGAGTTATCGTGCTTACAGACGGACAGACGGACGGACCGACAGACGGACAACTTTTGCGATGTCATAGGTATCCCTCCCCTTACGTTTTGGGATCCCAAAAAACGAATATTTGTTCTTTCGTCAAATATAATTATATACAATTGTGCTTTAACGTAGTCAAATTTTCATGAATAACACAAAAACGAAAATAGCAACAAATTAAAACGCGAAACTTCCAAAATCAACACAAAAAAAGGAAAAGGATTTTAGTTAAGATTTCGCGTTGAAAAAACGCGAAAAAGGAGGGGGAAAACTTCTTTCATACCGCGCATGAATTGCCCGTTAGGGTAGGATCTTTGGAACTGACTGTGCTGCCATTTTCTATGGCTTTATACGGTCAGGAATGTGGGGAGGGGGAAGTATGTGACGGTGGGTGGTCTTCCAGTAGCTAGTCACCAGAGCAAAACAACACTAAGGAGTAATGCCAAGACCTATGCTTTCCATGCTTTGCAAATGGCCCATGTTTGTTTCAGGCGCCCACTACGCTTGCGGCATTTAAAGCGAGACAAACTTGCGGGTCTAAAAATTCATAGTAAAGCAAAGATACGGCCTGCACACACTTAAGGAAACAATGGAGGCTGTACAATTTGTACTATGTTTAGAATATGACGTTATCGTCGCTGCTACTGTCGCTGCTATTCGACTGTGTGTCACTTTTTATGGCACTTGCCTTCCGGCCAAGTGCCATACACCTATCACTTTTCGGTCGGTCGGTCGGTCAGTCAGTCCGGTGTTTGCGAGTTAGGGTACTTCCAGATACGCTAGGACGATGAAACTTGGCAGGCATATTAGTGACCCGACCAAACTAACTTGGAATTAGTCACTTGCCCGATCCTACCATCGTGGGGGGAGGGGGAGGTTGCTGAATATAAAAAATAGGGGCATGCATAACTTTCGAATGGGTTATCGGATCTTGATGAAACTTGATACCTGGGAAGACCTCGTGTCTCAGATGCCTCATCTCAAGTCCGGATCGGATCCGGAGGGGGAGCCGGAATCGTGTAAAACTCTGGGAGTGGAGCGATCGGGATGAAACTTGGTGGGAAGAACAAGCACAAGCTCTAGATAAATAACTGACAGAACTGGACCGGATTCGGACACTGTGAGGGGAGTTGGAGTGGGGGTCCGGAATTCCGGCGATCCGTAGTTGATGTACTTCTAGGTGGGCTAGGACGATAAAACTTGGCAGGCATATCAGAGGCCCGGCCAGATTAACTTGGAAACAGTCATTCGCCCGATCCGACCGTCGTGGGGGGAGGGGGAGACGGCGGAAAGTTAGTGGCATGCATAACTTTCGAACGGGTTATCCGATCTTAATGAAACTTGATATCTTGAAAAAACTCATGTCTCAGAAGTCCCATTTCAAGTGCGGACCGGATCCGATGAACTAGAGGGGGGGGGGTGTATGAGAGAAACGAAAATCTTGTGATACGCATAGAGTGGAGCGATCAGGATGAAACTTAGTGGGATCCTAGGTGCATCAGTGACAGAATCGGACCGGATTCGGGTACCGAGGGGGGGGCTATAGGGGGGGGGGGTCCGGTATTCCGGTGATCGCGAGTTAAGGTACATCCAGATGTGCTAGGACGATAAAACTTTGCTGAAGCATTAGAAACTTGACATCATTGGGTAAGACATCGTGACTTCTCCGATCCGACCATTCCTTAAAGAACTCAGATCATCTTAACCACAAAATACAAAAAATACTTTTAAGCCATATTTACTTTTTCAAGATCGCCACGAGTACCTGAATCTTTCTGCCTTAAGGGTTTTGCTTATGAATTAATTTTTGACACCCTTAAAGTGCGCATCTTTACCGAAAAATGAAAAAAAAAAACTTTTTACCATCACTTTCATCCTCTGACCCAGCCTTGCAAGTTTGGCGCATCGTAACCAAATACTTCCATCTGACCCAGCCTTGCCGGTTTTCGTTTTCCTTCTTGTTTCTATTTGCTTTCTGTCTCCTATCTTTATATTTAAAGTGAAACCATAGGTTGAATTTTCAGCCCCCTTTTTTTTCTTGTTGGGGTATTTCTTATTACTTTCTTAATGGGTATACTATCAAGTTCCCCGATATTCTTGAAACAAAAAATAAAGCTAAGATACTTAAAATATGCCAATTCTTAAAGAGTGTACTAGTTAAATAAAGATAAGTATTGAGTGATGTAAAGTGTATTGTAACTTATGTATTTTGTACGGCCAATTGGCTATTAAATATATTCATATTCATATGCTTGCAAGTGGCACATGAGCTTACAGCTCTTGTTTAAAGTCTTGGCGCTGCTCTCTAGTGTTATTTTGCTTCACCAAACTTAGTAGAAGGTTGCTGTCTTCGGTTTGACAGAGATGTGAGGCCAAACTCGTTAAGAAGGGAAATGTATGGGATTTTGATATTACTAGTCAAGAACGATACTGGATCCTCTCGAGTCGTTCCGACTGCTCCCGTGTTAAACCGAAGTGCCAAACCGGACAGCAGTATCCGAGGGAAGGGCGAATGAAAACAAGGTAAATGCGAAGGAGGTGGTGCTTAGGGGTGCCATGGAGGGAGAGCATTTTGAGGGACCATTGGCTCTTTTTAGCATAGATTAAACTTGCTTATCCCGCTTGAGATCTGAAGTTAGATGAACACTTAAAACTCATATCTAAGGTTCTATGCGTCGTACAGATAGGACAGACGTAGGACATTCAGGTTCAAGGCACTATTCTCTATGGTCCAGTGCGGTAGAGATTGTGGGAAAGGGACGGATATCACGATGGGTAGTGGAGTCAATTGTCTACCCAGGCAAATATAGGTACGTTGCCTAGATGATGGATTCACGAAACCACCTAGGTTAATAAGCTATTTTCTAGGAATATCCGAGAGAGAAGTCTGCAGAACAAAAATATATATTACTGCTGACAATTCTATCTTCTTTTTCTTTCTGGTTTTCTTGGTGGTGGGAGCTGGAACATGTACATGAATTAACAGTTTAGATTTTGATTCTGTTTTTCTTTTTTTTCTTTTTTTTTACACTGGCATTTCGAGTGCAAGATCTTAGGACTATCTTTTGCTGCAAATCCTAGCCTTGTTTAGCTTTGTTCATTATTGTTTATGTAGTTAAAAAACAAGACCAAAGGTTTCGATGGGATCCCAAAAATTCAATATCTGATCCAGACAACTGGGTCTTGTCTTAGCCAGATCCAGTCTTCGCCAGACTCCTTGAACATTTTTACAATTAAAACTCAGAAACGGATTAAGGCCAAATAGCTAATCACCTGAGAAAACCAAGTTCAGATTTGGATTCAGCATGTGTGTTTACCCCTATAAGTCATATCTGTTTTGACGAAAACTTCCTGCCACTTCTGCCAATTTCCCGGTTCCGGCCGAACTCCAGAACTACTTGTCCGGCGAAAAAAGAAAGCTCAAAGACGAAATCAGGGTATCTTCTTTCCCCAGTAATGAACATCTAATCAACTACAAATAGAAATTTAGCTTATAACAAATTTTCCGATTCCAGCCGGATTCCGGTCGAACTATATGTCCGGGTAAAATACGATTGTCACACAGGGACTCAGCATCTCTTCTTACCCCTAAATCGCTTATCTAATCAACTAGAAATAAAACTTTGACTTCCAACAGTTTTCCGGTTTCGGCCGGATTCCGGACGAACTACATGTCCGGGTAGAAACTTGTTTTCACATAAGTGTTCAGCATGTCTTCTTGCCCTAAATCGAACATCCAATCAACTCCAAATTAAACTTTTAATTTTGACAAACTTTCCGGTTTGGGCCGGATTCCGGTCGAAATACTTGTCCGTCGAGACAATAGTTTTCACCATCGTCTTCAGCATGTCTCCCTACCTCTAAATCGAACATTTAATCAACCTCAAATAAAACTTTTACTTTCAACAAACTTTCCGGTTTGGGCCGGATTCCGGGCGAAATACTTGTCCATCGAGAAAATAGTTTTCACCATCGTCTTCAGCATGTCTTCCTACCCCTAAATCGAACATCTAATCAATTTCAAATAAAACTTTTACTTTCAACAAACTTTCCGGTTTGGGCCGGATTCCGGGCGAAATACTTGTCCGTCGAGAAAATAATTTTCACCATCGTCTTCAGCATGTCTTGCTACCCCTAAATCGAACATCTAATCAACTTCAAATAAAACTTTTACTTTCAACAAACTTTCCGGTTTTGGCCGGATTCCGGGCGAACTACTTGTCCGATGACAAAATGGTTTTCACCATCGTGTTCAGCATGTCTTCTTACCCCATAATCAACTATCATATTAGCTGTTTCAAAATATTTTGTTTGTCCCTTAATTTCAATCCCCTCCCCTACCCCTAAATGTAGAGCTACAAAGCCCATCTACGAACTTGACTGGTCCGACGACCCAACGAACCTTCTCACCAAGTTTCATCAAAATATCTCATTCCCTTCGAGAGTTATCGTGCTTACAGACGGACGGACGGACGGACGGACGGACGGACGGACAGACGGACAACTTTTGCGATGTCATAGGTATCCCTCCACTTACGTTTTGGGATCCCAAAAACACCTACCCAGCTGGGCGCCGATTTCCTATGAGTCAAGTTCGTCTATGACAGGTCTCAAGTCCAACTCTTGTATATTTGGGAGATATATCTATGGATGAGGATATTTGGTGCAACAACAACAAATAAGACGTTGCTTCCTACTTTAATCTTTCATGAACAGTTGGAAATTGGACTGTTTTGTCATATGATGTATGATGCCGTTCTTAATGAATTGTGACAAAGGGCGTATTAGGGGGCTACGATTTAGTTTGTTGCACTTGTAATTGCCTTGCTAATGGAAAAGAGGTTTAAAGGGTCGGACTGGCTCAAGCTGTATGTGCAAGATCTTCTACATTTCTTTGGGTTTATATTTGCGGTTTGCTTACATTTAAAGCTTTTAAAGTGGGATGATGTCAAATTCGGATATTTCAGTACTTGTTTGGCTATTGGGGATGTGGAATGTCTTGGTTCTAAAGCTGTTTGCATATGAAATGTAATAAACATTTTACTTTCACACTCCGCGTCTGAGCGCTTGCGCACTTGTTCTCATATGCTCCCGCAGGGTTTACTCATACAAATACCTTTTCTAGGGCGAGGTCATGGACAACCTTGCTGAAGTAACGTCTATCCTGGAGAAGACGGGGTCTGATCTGCTAAAGGTATCTTCAACTGTCAACGAGACAATAGAATCTGGTGCTATCACACTGACGGCCGCTCTTATAGGCGGCGACGAAGAAAAGACTCTCTACCTTCAAACTGTGAAAGTCGAGGTGCCAAAAGGAAAAAGTGGTGAAAAAAGAGAGGTTGTAGCTTATGTCATCAATAACGCCAACGTGGCCCCGCCGTTTAGCAAGTAAGATGAACTCAAAATCCTCTTAGAAATTGTCCACATGATTAGGAACTCAGGAGCTGTAAGCACCGAATAATGGAAATCACCCACAGTCATTGATTATCGGTTCTTCCTCAGCGGGGTCAACAACACTTTCGTAAACCGAGCCGAGCCCAAGAATTAACTATACCAAAGGCACGTGTAAAAACAGTCGTTTATTTTCAATGTTGGATGCGAATTTCCTCCTTCGCTCCGAAATTTTAACGCATCACATTCGGGTTTCCCCATAGTGAAGCGCGAATTTCGTAAGCGTATTTTCGCAAGCGAAACCTGGTAGACCACGAAACCCACCAGAATTTTTGTGCGCGTAGCTTAATTGAACATCCGGATATTCATTCAATCAGATATACCGGACCGAAAATTTGGATTTTCTCTCCAGTAAAGTAAAAATCGCCCTAAGTCTAACAGTGTTCAAGGATAAAATTAGGAATTTCCTATTGGAAAATATTGAAATCGGTCCTAACTTAATCATTTAGTTCTTCCATCTTCTTTGTTCATTGCAGTCTGTCTTTAGGCTATTCTCTATTTTCTTTTTCTTTTTATGAATGAATGCTGCCACCTGCTATGGGCAGAGCTCTTGTCGGCTGAAAAATTGTTTTCAAGATATATTTGTGTGTAAACTAAACTAAACAGGCCTCTTTCCCAGGGACAAGTCGAAGATCGTCTAGTGCAACGAAATGTAGTTTATCATGGTTTTGTTTTGTTAATTTTGGTATTTCTCTGTATAATTTCTCCCCTCCTCGCCAAGCCGCTCATATCATCTGCCAGATTCCTGTTAATTTAACATTGACAAACTATTTTTGCAGATCTGGAGCCATCGTAAAGGTCAACACACCAATTCTGGGCATCTCTATTGTTCCAGCTTTATCACAGACAAAGAATCCGCCGACGACTTCACCGCAAACGACATCATCGGAGACGCCCAGTTCATCAGCGAAGCCAGAGACTCATTCATTTGGGCAGCTCCAGAAGGGAGTGAGGAGGTTTGAGTCAGATGGACGCAGGAGTCGTGCCTTGCCTGGCGATCCCATTATCTTGACCTTCCAAACCTTTTTGAGTGAGTCGGGCCCGGATGTGACTTTCATCCGTAACTCCACTCCAGTGGACGTTGGCACTATAAGAGAAGGTTCATCCGTTTGTTCCTATTTGACGGACAATACCAGGTTGGTATTACTTAGTGTTATTACTAGCGAAAGCATCTTGAGATTCTTCAAGATCGAAATCGTTCATTTCAACCTTATAGTAAGAACATGAAAAATACGAATAACTTTATTTACCCGCTAAATGTGCGAGCCGACTGCGACGTAGGATAAAAAAAAAAGTTAATGAAAATAAAACCACTTATGGACAGAATAAATTAGATAGGTTTCGCACTCGGGCCTGAAGATTTATGGAAGACATAGTATATTAAAGTGTGTTAAATATTTAGTTTGTATTTGTGTTGCAGTTCATGTATTATCCCATGGCCCCTCTTGGGCTTTCCGTGTGAAAATACATAAGTACATGCTGAGGGTGGGCTGGGTAATCACAACTTTCATAAACAAAAAAATTGGCTACTAGGTTCTGGGCTTTACTAGAGAATTATATCAATTTTGGAAGAAGAATATTTCTTGAGACGTGGTAGAATCGATACAACAGAACAACCCACTCGACTAAAGATGAATTTTTCGGATGAAAACTGAGCACTTCAGGAAGACTTCTCATGCGATTTTCCCTAGATTACCATACTTACAGGGAGCCGTCGGGACATAAAGAGATTGTTCACCTTCGCCTAACTTTGTTGCGAGAGCAATATTTTGGTTTTGTCTTATTTTTTTTTCCTAGTCGCCCGATTTCAACTTTTGCTGGAAGGTGGTAATGGTCTAACCTCAGCGATTATTACGGAAAGTTTGGGTCTTAGGCCGGATTGATGAATATTACACTACATTTAAACCTTCGTAGAACCCTTGTCTGGGGCCAGGCCCATATCCAGGAATTTATTTCGGGGGGGGGGGAGAGGGGGGGCCTCCTGGTCGGACAAAAAAGTACAAAAATCACATAGATCAGAGGGAAAACCCTTAGATTATTTTTGTATGTTTCGGGGGGGGGGTCAACACCCTACCCCCCCCCCCTCGATACGGCCTTGTCTGGGGCCAATAAAGATGGTCTTTGCTTGTCCTCGACCCTATGTCACAGTGGACTATCTGAAATGTTTCTGCTTTTGAGTGGCAAGCTCCGTTCTAGCAGGCAAGTAGACAGGCGCCAGCTTCAGACAAAGATGGATTAAAGTTTGTAAGTGCTAAATGTGTGCGACAGTTCCCTGGCCTCCATATCTTCTTCGAGCGATACTTAGAAAAACAACAAGACCCATATCGACAAGACCCATCTGTCTGGATCAAGTATTTTGAGATCACATCGAAACCTCTGGTCTTGTTCTTCCCACGACGTTCGGTTGCAATCACTCCGTTATAAGCGTGCATGGGAATTCCGTTGCCCCCTCTCCCACCCCTACGATAGTTACCGGATCCTAATTGGAATTGAAATGAAGCACTGGAAGCATGTATACTCTCCTCAACTATCAAGTTTCACTCGGATCTGTTCACATTTTCGAAAGTTATGCATGGCTCAAGTCTCCCCCCCCCCCCCTGGATGGTATGGAATATTTCCAAGTCGTTCTTGGCGGGTCACTAATGTGCCTAATGCCAGCCAAGTTTCATCGTCCTAGCATATTTGGAAGCCACCAAGTCGCTCAATCACCGGGAATCCAATTCCCCCACAGTGCCCGGCTCCAGGATCCGGTTCTGCATGTGCTTTATAATTGACAAGAGAACATGTGTCTGATGTTAAATTTTTCATCCGGACCGGATACGACAACTGTAGGGGGAGTTGTAGGGGGGGGGGGGGGGCGAAAATCTCGAAACACGCCTAGTCTGGAGGGATCGGGATGGAACTTACTAGGAAGAACAACCATATGGAGAGAAGAACAACCTCTTCGCCATATGAGGGTACGGAAAATTCGGTTCCATGTATGTCGCGGTTTGCAAAGTAATGCAGCCTTTATGGGTTTTCCATACATTTTAGAGTGAATTAAATGTTACGCGCAAGATATATATCATTTTAAGCGAGGGGTTAGAAACTTGTGCAAATCGAAGTATCTCTATAGACAGTCTTGAGGAATGTGTCATCATTTTTTTAAACAAAAAAATTCGTCATACGTTTAACCGTTAACCTTAGTGGTTCATCGAATAAACAAAAACAAAGTATCGCTCCCGAAACACTTCACCTTGCTCAGGCAATGTAAATCTAGTTATTGTTTGAGCTTCCCATTTAATGTTTGGCTCATACATTGGCTTGTACACATCTAGTAATATTAATAACTTTGAATGTCCTAATTTTTATTTTTTTTAATTCAAATAGCCTCGTAGTATCTTTTCTGTTCTTCCAGTCCAATATGAATTGGCAGGGTGACTACGCTTCCACTTACCCTCGGTGACGCCAACGGTCTTATCAACTTTTTTTTTTTCCTTATTTTCTTAACTTAAACACATGACCGGCCTATCTATTTAGCGTCACCTACACTTTGCTCTATCTCTACGTTTATTTTTTTATTTCTTACTTATTTTTTTTTTCCTTCAATTCTTTCTAATCTTTACACTCCCAGCCTATCTTTATTTATAAAATGAAATTAACAAAACTATATTCAATAACAATATTTACTCTTTCCACTATCTATACATTTCAATCATATTATACAATTTTAACGTGATTATCTTTCCACTATTATTATTCTCATCATTCAAACTATTTCTCTTAGAAAATTCAACCTCAAAAAATAACAATCACATAAAATAATTTTAAAAACAAAATATATAAAATATATTTTAAATATTAAAATTTTCTTTATGCGGACCATTTTACCATCAAACAATCAAGGAACATCCTACAAAAACTGAACCAATAATTAAATAGATTCGCTCATCCCGCTCAAAAGGTGCTCTTCCGTCATAGAGAACCTTTTACACGGTGGCATAGATTATACAACACAAAATCAAATATTCTTCAAATCTCATTCCTTTCATATTTCATGTTAAAAAAAAACAGAAAAACAACTGAATTCCAACAAAAAACTAATAAAAAAACTTAAAATAAATTTTCTCCTCTTTACAAATTTTTAGAAGAGAAAATTTATTTCCAAACTTAACACACTCTACTATCACAAATTATTCACATACAAAAATTAAAATGGTCCACAAGAGATCTATAAACATTAAATTAAATTACAAAAATTAACTAAAAAATTAAATAAATTAATATTATCTCACAAAAATTCATCTATATTTATATCCACATTCAATCTCTCCTTTAACACTTTCCTATTCATTCCTCTCTTTCTATTCCATACAACATCAATTTTCTTCATGATTAACTCATCTCCATCCATATTTTCCTTATCCTTCCACATAAATTAACAAAACTTCGGTCCTTCTAATTGGATTCATCTTACCATTCTCTAATTCTTGAAGCAAAATTTGCTTACGAATCCTCCATTTCTCATTATATCCTCCAACTCCTCGAACAATATTTTCTAGTATACCTACCATTCTTTCTTTTCCCCTACATTCTACAAAAAAATTATCTAATGTTTCAGTCTCACCACATAACCAACATTGACCAGATGAAATATGAGGCTGGATTCGGTGTTTTCTTTCCTCTGTAGGTAGGATATTGTGTATTTGATAAAACATGTGCTCCTTTACTTGCGGCTGAAGCATCGATGTGTTCAACAGTATGGTTGCGTTCAATAGTTCCTCCTTACTCATTCTTCCATGCGTGACAGTTTTTGTCAGTGGTAGATCTAGCTTTTCTTTATAATATGTCTTCATTTCATTCTTCGCTATCTGTTTCTTTTGAAAATCAATAATCAATTTTCAAGTTCTTTAACTGCTTTAAAAGGTTCTTTCAGTGGATTCGGACACTTCTTTTCATCACTTTGCCGTGCTAGTAATACTGAATTTTCTCTACACATTATTCCTTCAGCTACAGCTCTCGTAAACAGCTCCTCTGTTTTTGAATTTATGTGTACAATCTGTAAACCTCCTTCTTCTTTCGTTAACAATAGATCTGTTATTTTTAATTTAGGAGGGTATTTATGTCCTTAATAATATCCTTAATAGCTCGTACAATTTACTCACTAGCATTGGATTGTCATACTGTCAGAGTCGCCATATCGCTGACACCTAGAGGGGGGCTTTGTCCCCTTTCGGAACACAAATGAAGCCTATCATCGATCATCTCGTATGTGTTTGTTCACGATACATTTGTCAGAACAGTGTCAGACATTAAACCGCAAACTGTTATATGACTCGCTTCAGCTCCACAGTTTCCGAATAAAATGACCATACTTAAAATTTAAACATAGTACAGTAGTACCAGTAGTTTCTACTTAGTGTTTGCTCCTTCGGGATGATGCCCTCACTTGAATTGCCAAGGGGACCTCAGCTACCCAGGAAAAAACCATAACTCGTCGCCAGGCCCGTATCCAGGAATTTATGCGGGAACCCTGACAGTCCGTCCGTCACGGGCCCTCGAAGGCGGCCCGGGACGCCGTTGCTGTCCCGCCCTCCTTATATTTCAGCGAAATGACGCCTCTGTACCTCAGGTACCTGTCGGTTGAATGTGTGTTTGGGCGAATAAGTTTCGTACACTTTACAACTGCTGCTTTATGTCTGGTGTCGACTTGAGCTTGTGACTTCACAGTCCGGTAAGATAGTTTTATGGAGGCCGGAGGCCAGGCACTTTTAAGTCACTGTCAATTTGTGTCGTCTTTCAGAGAGAGTAGAGCTACCTGTCAGGTTTAATGTTCTTCGCCTTTGCAGTACTGTGGAAAGCCACTGGGATACGTACGGCTGCATCAGAACTGCAAGCAGCGAAGGAATCATAACTTGTAGTTGCGATCATACTGGAATATTCGGAGTCCAAGGAGAGGCACACCAGTATACTGTAAGTATCCTAGACTAGTCCATCTTATTGGGACGTTGGAAGACTTCAAACGAAAGTGAGTTATACCAAGTACATTGCAAGTCCGTTCACTCTTTAATCTCTGATCACGATCTGTTCCACTGTGATTAGGATCTCGGCTGATTGAGATATTTTGATGAACGATGTGAGGACCATTCTGGTCAGAGTGAGCTCTAGTTCTAGATGCTAGATGCTATACATTCAGCAGTGAGGCTGGCAGGGAGGGGGTCCAGTTCTAGATGCTAGATGATATACATTCAGCAAGAGGGGGGGTCCAGTTCTAGATGCTAGATGCTATACATTCAGCAGTGAGGCTGGCAGGGAGGGGGTCCAGTTCTAGATGCTAGATGATATACATTCAGCAAGAGGGGGGGTCCAGTTCTAGATGCTAGATGCTATACATTCAGCAGTGAGGCTGGCAGGGAGGGGGTCCAGTTCTAGATGCTAGATGATATACATTCAGCAAGAGGGGGGGTCCAGTTCTAGATGCTAGATGCTATACATTCAGCAGTGAGGCTGGCAGGGAGGGGGTCCAGTTCTAGATGCTAGATGATATACATTCAGCAAGAGGGGGGGTCCAGTTCTAGATGCTAGATGCTATACATTCAGCAGTGAGGCTGGCAGGGAGGGGGTCCAGTTCTAGATGCTAGATGATATACATTCAGCAAGAGGGGGGGTCCAGTTCTAGATGCTAGATACTATACATTCAGCAGTGGGGGTGGAAGGGAGGGCGTCCAGTTCTAGATGCTAGATACTATACATTCAGCAGGGTGGGGGGTCCAGTTCTAGATGGTTGATACTATACATTCAGCAGTGGGGGTTGGGGGGGGGTCCAGTTCCAGATGCTATACATTCAGAAGTGGTGGTGGCAGGGTGAGGGGAGTCCAGTTCCAGATGCTAGATGGTATATTTTCAGCCCCCCCCCCCCCCCCCCCCCGTGGTCGAATACAACTCTGAAAACACACACACGTTGCATCCCGGACATCTCCTCTTGCCGTCCGTCAAGATTGACTGGAATCGGGTCATATCTGCAAATGTTTGGTTCCCGCTTTATCCTCCTCCTACCGTGGCCTAAGCATGGCCGCATGGGCACTGTTCTCTTCTGTTCTGTTTTGGGGGTACCTGTTTTCTGTTCTGTTTTTGCAAAAAAAAAAGCAGAAACAGAAACAGAACAGGTCTTCTGTTCTTTTATTTACCTGTTTTTTTGGATGCCTGTTTTCACCTGTTTCTGTTTTTTTTGTACCTGTTTTTCCGTCTGTTTCTGTTTTTCTTTTTTTTTAGCGGGAATTCCACAGACAATCGTAATCTCTTCTATCGACGTCTAATTTTTTTCTCTTCGATATAATAGTTAACGTAATTTTTCAGTCATCCCACACCGAAAAGCACACTGCACTTTTATTTCGGCGCAACTGCAGTCTGTTTCTTGAGGTTGAAATAAAATATTTTAAATGAAATCCATGTTATTTCCGATTTACACAGTTATCCCGGCATCTGTAATTAATATATTAATAATTTATACAATTTTTAGGTAACCGAATTTCGATTTAGTCTTCCCTGTCTTTGAATCAAGTCACCATTCGTGGGATTTTATCCACGTCCAGCAGGCATAAAGGCAAAAAGACCGGTAACTACAACGCAGCTTCAATTCACGCGTTTTCGGCCATAGGAATCGTAGCCTAGTAACAAACAAAATTATAATGTCTCATGCTCCAGTAGCAGATATCAGTACGCTTGTTCTGTAGTGCCAATAAAAATCAAATACAGTCCTTCCCCACGTAAAATACCCCCCCCCCCCGCCCCATCGATTGGAACCATTGCCTGCAGTTGCAGTTTTAGAGATGTCTCGAATTTGGGTGTAAAATAATTTTCTTCATGAAGCTACTGTATTACAGTTTTGTTTCTGGGAAAAGTTTAACATACCGGGAGAGGTCAATCAGTTTCTAAATTATTACCAGGAACAAAATATTTTTCAGCCCAAGATGGCTGCAAACTATGTTTGACAGTGCAAAAAAGATACACCAGCTGCATTATATTAGAGCTATTTCGGCCGTTCTTGGCAAGGGTCTTCTCCAGGCTCAAGCCGATCAAGCTCGAAAATGAACTTAAACGGAACGGAAAATTAATATAGGGGCTGAGATAAACCTCTAATAAGATCGACCTGACGTATCCGTTTTGTACCATCAGGAACCCAGGGAATATTTGGCCAAGGAAAGGAGTGGGGATATTTAGTACTTTGTCTGTTCCTCAATATATTATAGTAGCTTGCGTAGGTAAGCCAACCAGGATTCTGCCAACCAGGGGCGTCACTAGCCTTTTACCTTTGGGGGGGGGGACGTCCAATTTGTGCCGACGGACTAAAAAATGTGCCGACAAAACACGCCGTTTGCCGCTTCGCGGCAACGGCGTACATTTCCCGCCAGCATATAATAGAACCGGGGTAAAACTAACTGTAATGCATCAGTTGAGATTATTCCTTTGATGTAATTTCGTATTTTAAGTTCACATATTTGGCTTTTCATTTTAGCCTTCGCTAAAAGTTTCCAACGACTGTACCAAGAACAAGTTAAACTAAGCGCCGCATGCGAAATTTTTTAAATCTGCCTTTTTTTCCGGAAAAATTTAGCTATACCTACCATACAAGTTCTAGCTTTTAACGTGTTTCAGCGAATTTCAATCCTAAAACGCCAAGCTAAATGAAACACTGTTCTTCTAAATAAAGAATACTACAAAATGCGCCGCAGGCGAAATTTTGTGTGAACTAACTGTACAACGCATCAATTGAGGTTACTCCTTTGGTATAATTTCGTATTTTAAAGTTCACATAGTCGGCTTTTCATTTTAACTTTCGATGGAAAGCGAAGCTTCCAACGACTGTACCAAGGCAAGTTAAACCAAGCGACGCAGGCGATTTTTTTTTAATCTGTTTTTTTGCAGAAAATTCAGCTATAGTACCATACAATTTCCGCCTTTTAACGTGTTTCAAGCCCCAAGAATTTCTATCCTAAAAGGAAAACTAAATGATACACCATTCTTCCAAATAGGGAATACTACAAAATGCGCCACAGGCGAAATTTTGTGTAAAACTTACTGTAATGCATCAGTTGACATTGTTCCTTTGATGTAAATACATTATTTAATTTCACATATTCGGCTTTTCGTTCCAACTTTTGCTAAGAAGCAAAGCTTCCAACGACTGTACCCAGAACAAGTTGAACTAAGCAACGCCGGCGAATTTTTTTTTAGTCTGTATTTTCCGTAAAAATTTGCGACCGACAAATGTTTAAAGAATTTGATTTCTTACGTATAAACGAACCGGTGTGCGGACAAGAATACCGACGCCCGACAAAAGCATTCAGAATTCGATTTCTTCTGTGTTTTGCCCGACAAGATTGTAAAGAACTTTATTTTTTACGCGTAAATAGAAGCCGATGTACCGACGAGACTTGAACTTTCGGCATGCGCCCGATAAAAAGTTACAGAATTTGATTTTTTTTTTTTTTTTGTAAAAAGAACCCGATGTGTCGACGAGAATACCGACGCCCGACAAAACCATCTGTGTTTTGCTCGACTAGACTGTACAGAACTTGATTCATACGTGTAAAAATAACCCCTTGTGCCAATGAAACTTAAACTTCCTGGGTGCGCCCGACAAAGTTTGCAAAATTTGATTTCTTACGTATAAGTAGAAACCGATGTGCCGATGAGTCAACCGACGCCTGACAAGATCATACAAAAATATTTCTTCTGGATTTCTTATGTATAAAAAGAACCCGATGTGCCGACGAACCGAGGCACGACAAAAGCCTGCAGAATTCGATTTCTCCGGTGGTTTGCCTGACAAATGTTTGCAGGATTTCATTTCTTGCGTATAAAAAGAACCCAATGTGCCGACGAGTCGACCGACGCCCGACAAAAAGCTTTATTTGTTTTTATTTCTTCTCGATTCCTTCTGTATAAAAAGAACCCGATGTGCCGACGAGAATAGCGTGGCACGACAAAAGCATGCAGAAGTCGATTTCTTCAGTGTTTTGCCCGACAAACGTTTGCAGGATTTTATTTCTTGCATATAAAAACACCCGATGTGCCGACGAATCGACCGATGCCTGATAAAAAGCATACACAATGTTATTTTGTCTGTGTTTGCCGGCGCTTCGCGCCGACAAACAAGTGAACTTTCGCCGGGCTTCGCCCGACGAAAGTACTTTCTCAGGACCTTTAGGGGGGGGGAGTCCCCCCCCCTCACCTCCCCCATAGTGACGCCCCTGCTGCCAACCAGAAATTCACTAAAACGTGTAAGCTCAAACACATTTCTTTAATAACAGTCAGGCTACGAAGATTGTTTTTCCTTTTTACTTTAAGCCTGACATTCCTCCCAAACTTGGGGGGGGGGGGGGTAGAGTTAAGACCAATTTCTTGGCTAGAAGGCAGAACAGGCTTGAGCTTATGTTGGTTGTGTTATGAATGTTTCCTGAAGTCTGGCATTCCATTGTTAGGATGAGGAGGGGAGTTCCCATCAGGTTCCCGTATATCAAGTGACATGCATAGCTCTAGAAGGAGTGAGATTTGGTTCTACTGAAACTTTGAACCCCTTAAAGGGTAAATCTTAACCATAAAGTGCAAACAATATTTTTGACCAAATGGTGCATTTTTGTGATCCCCCATGATCGTTTTATCTTCAAAATGTAGCCGCGTAATGTAGCCCCCCTCTTCACTGCAACCGTCCTGCCTAGTAAATCGGCCTTTTCTGATGGTTCGCATAATTAATATGTAATCCCCTGAATCGAGAAATTAAAATAATAATAACGAAAATACATTTCTAAACATTCGACAGTGCAAAATAGATACTTCAGCCGAAATTTATTAGAGCTATATTTCGGCCCTTCTTGGCGAGAGTCTTCTTCAGGCCCATGTAACGGGAAACCCCTCCCCACTGCAACCGTCCATGCCCAGTGAGTCTGCCTTTTCGGTTTGATTGTATTTGGTCGAAAGCAATGCACTCGCATGGCGTAGAAGACGCTCGAGAAAATAACATTGTAAATCTAGTATCAGTATCGTTTTTATTTCTCCTGTAATTGTTTGACTAGTAACAACTTTTCTTAGAACTGATACGGGGAACTTTATTCGCTTGAAACAAACACGCAACTCGGTTTGTTATAGGTAGTGTGGGAAAAACAGAAAACAGCTGTTTAAACAGCTGTTTTTTTTTTACTAAACAGCTGTTTTCTGTTTTTAAAGAAAAACAGAACAGAAACAGAACAGGTTACCTGTTTTCAACGACACCTGTTTCTGTTTCTGTTCTGTTCTCAAAATGCCCTGTTTTCCGTTCTTCTGTTTTTCGAAGAAAAAAAAAACAGAACAGTGCCCATGCTTACCGTGGCCGGATCCAGTCCGAACGCCAAAAAACTGTGAGCCGCATAATCTCGGTACCGTCCAACTTGCAACCCATTCGGCCCGTTAGTTTGCCCCAACCATAGCTGCGTGCGGTTTGGACACATGCATAATTCTTTCAGCTGAAGCTGACTGCGAATCATACTTGACAGTCAAATCGGACATTGTTTTGCATACCTATAGGTTATCAATTCTTATCGTCCATAAAGTTTCACTCGAATCGGACCGCCCGTTTGCAACTTACAGAAGTCAGTAGTTTCCGGACTTTCCTTCCGTCAACCCCTCCAGAATGGTTGATCCAGAAGTTTTCCTAGGCCATTGTGTCGGGTCCTTAAGCCTAGTTTGTCGGGTCACTAACAAGCCTGTCATGTTTCATAGTCCTATCCTAAATCGCGAACACCGGAATTCCAGTCCCCCCCCCCACCTACTGGCTCCAACAAACCACAAAGAGCTCGGATACGATCAGATTCTGTCATGAATATATCTAGGGCTTATGACTGTTTTCCCCATCAAATTCCGTCCTGATCTCTTGACTCTAAACGTTTCAATTTCCGGTGCCCCCTCACCCCTACAAGTGTTGGATCCGGTTCAGAACATCTGAGACGTTGCCAAGTTTCGTTCAAATCTGATCAACCGTTAAAAAGTTATGCATGCCACTAGATTCCAGATTCCTCATCCCTCCCCTCCCCCACCGATGGCCGGATCGGAAAAATTACTATACTCAAATCAGTCTGTTCGGGTCCCTGATAGGCGCCTGCCAAGTCCTAGTACATCAAGAAGTACAACCGAACTCGCTGAATCGCCGGAGTTCTTGACCCCCTCCACTCCAACAATGACTCCACAATGATTGAATCCGGTCCGGTTATAATATATCCAAGACTTCTGCTTGTTCTTCCCACCGAGTTTCACCCCGAAGTGTTTACTGTAAGTATTTCCCAAGATTCCCGGTCCCCCCTCAAAAAAAAGTTTCTGGATTCCCCCTCCCCCCCCCAGATGGTCGGATCGGAGAAGTAGCTTTTTCCAAGTTAACTGGTCGGGTCCTTGATATATGTGCCAAGTTTCATCGTCCTAGCTTATGCGGAAGTGCCCAAACTAGCAAATCCCGGACCGACAGAAACTGCGATCGCTATAGGACAATTGGCCGAAGGGCAAGTGCCGTAAAAACAGGTAAAAATTAAATTCTTAAAAATTAAACTTTGAACCGTGACACAAAATGTTGTTTTGCACTTGCAGTTCGGCAAGTGTCATATAGCGATCGCAATTTCCCTCCGTCCTTCGTCTGTCTGTCTGTCTGTCGGTTGGTTCTTGTGTTGCTAGTTCGAACACTTCGAGATAAGCTAGGACGATGAAACTTGGAAGGCGTAGGCTACGAGGGATCCGAACACATTAACTTGAAAATAGTCATAGGGAGGGGAGTTCAGGAAATTGAGACGTTTATAACGTTCAAGCGG
This sequence comes from Branchinecta lynchi, assembly GCA_023053575.1. Lineage (NCBI taxonomy): Eukaryota > Metazoa > Arthropoda > Branchiopoda > Anostraca > Branchinectidae > Branchinecta > Branchinecta lynchi. The sequence goes on from JAKZAP010000008.1 coordinate 10,196,364, forward strand.
TTGATCGGATCTCTATGAAACTTGACATAAAACTTGGAAGAATCTTGGTGTCTGTGGAACGACAATGATTTGAGGCCGAACTCGTTAAGAAGAGAAATGTACGGATAGCTCTTGCTCCCGTGTTCAATCTGCGTGCCATACTGGACACCACATTTACAGTGGGAATGAGGAATACTTTTCGGCGAATGGGAGTTCCGAATTTTGAAATATTTGGCTTTGCCGGAAAATCCAAATTTAGCGGCAAAATAAAGTCTAATAAATCACAGACTCAACAGTCATAACAACATGTACTCCTGTAGAAATTGGGATAAGACACGAGTCCATCAAGGAGACAGTACTGACATTCAAGAAACTAGAGATAGGCTACATCTAACAACCCCGTCTGCACCATAAAGTATAGCTGTATTCATGGCTGCGTTCAAACCATGCAACAACAGAAGCGGATAGAGGACGATTCTTAGGAGATGACCCAAACTGCAAAAAGTGGGGTACTCTAGAAACTGTAGAACGGCTTTTACTTACTGAGTTGCCCACATCACGAAACTGGAAGAGTCACGTTGAGTTACATCTTGTGGCCTGCTGGATACGTCTTTTCACAATTGATTCAACTCTTGGTGGAGGATCCACAACTGATGAACAAATAGAAGTCTTGAAAAGTGTATGCAGCTTTGTGGGGAAAATTGGTGCCAATACATCCCTGTAAACAGGCACCCAATAAGTAAGTGTCTATCCAGTTAAGAAGTGATGTCACGAGGTCCTTGAAAACGAGAGATGACGTTAATCAACAACAACAACAATAATAAAATTAACTACTTCATCAGGGATATAGGCATACAACTTAGGATCCTTTTTGTAAAGAATGGTGAGCGTAAGCCTCTAAGACATTTAAGCTTACCGCCTAAAAACAGACAAAACGGCGTTTCCGTGAGTTTTAACTTGCGGGTCGAGTGTGGCAAACAGTCATGTTTCCATGAAAAATATTCAGAACTGTGTGCCGTGGATAAGGCCTTTAGGCTTACCAGTTACGGAATGGTAAGTCTCCCCGGTCAAGGCTCCTGGAAGGACGTCTTGAACCGTAATAGTTTTAGTGCTTCCTATTATCTTTTCAATTAGCTTGTTATCTATTCTTTAACACGAAACTTTTTTATTTTGCAGCCTAAAGGCGAGCTGAACTCTGTTTGGTATATCTTTACGATCACGGCGATGCTTTGCTGCGCATCTACTGCACTTATCCTCACAATCTTGTAAGTTGACTATCATTCACCAGCAAGTTTTTTTTGCAGTCCCCAATTCAGGTTGGGATGTGATAATATCAGAAATGGGCGAATCCGAATCCGGATTCGGATTCAGACCAAGGGTTCGTTATTTTGGCCGGGTTCGAATCCGGATTTGAATCTTCTGCTTGTCAGGCTGGATTCAGATTCGGACTCGGGATTCCAAACCCTCAATCTTACGAATCCGCTCAAATTTCCAGTCTACATCCTTCCAGTTTCCGTTTCCCAAATTTTACACTGTGGGCTTGGGCATTAAAAAAAAAAAATTCTCCACCACCAATCATCCTCTGTAATTTATAACGTTATCTGATTACCTTAGATATCAGTTTTTTTTTGTCACCTCTGATTTATCAACTATAACCTATGTATTTGATTTGATTTGTGTTAAGGTCGGATTCGATTCCGGATTCGAATCCTCAGCATGAAATGGTGGATTTGGATTCGTACCTAGCCCTGGATTCGGATTCGAATCCTTTCATGATCGGATTCGCCCATCTCTGGAAATAGTACAGTTACTATTATTCTCGGCTCCGCCTTAATGGCTTTCCAGGTTTGGCTGATACTGACGGTGAAGAAGACTAAACAAAAAGTCTAGCTAGCTTTTGACAGTAGCAGCTGTCAGAACTGATGTTGTAAATGCTATCAAAATATTTTGTTGTTGGCCCGTGAAGTAATTTTTTCAGATTTTCTGGCTTGAAGAAACAGTTTTTCTCCTCTGTGTGTAAACATAATTTTGTGAGCAAGGCCGGATTTTGGGCTTGTGGACCCGTCATGTCTGCATCAGTTTATTCTTAAGCCCTGAGACCCAAATGAGACCTGGATTCTAGGATTTCTAGGCCCGCTAACAATACCTCACAAATCTTTACACTTGCCGTGATTCATTATTTTCCATGCGTATTATGCTCCCGCGTATACGTCTACTGATGCGTAAACCTGTTATCTGAATTTTGCCGAGTTTTTGCTAACCTGAGAAAAGGCTTAAAACAGCCAAAGCCGTGTGCTTTTAAGGGAGATTTCAAGCATTGTATATTAATAGTGTTTCTCCTTCACAGCCGTAGACGAGATGGCTCGTTCGCAGCTGAAGACAAGATGGCTCACATAAACCGATTTGGAACACTGAATATCTGTTTATGTTTATTTGTGACCGAGCTGATGATTCTACTGTTTATGGACAAAGCTGTGTTTAATTTGACTGGGGTAAGTTTAATAAAAATAATAAGAAAGGAGAGGGCATGCAAGCCATTTGCGAAAAATCTTATCCACTTCTAGTAATGATGTCATTTTGCGAACAGATACATAGGGCTGCTCCCCCGGCTTTCGAAGGGACAGGAAAGCTATCCATAAGTCTTAAAATCTGCAAGAAAAGAAGTGATACGACAGAATTACGAAATGCAGTTGCAAAAAATTGACCTGAACATCTTGCACCAGACATTGACCCTTTAGCCCGGCGGCTAATGACCCAAAACGACCCCCCCCCCCCCACAGGTTTTAACGAAATGACGCTCCTGTTTGCCATACAAGAAAGAGAGATGAAACATAAGCAAAAGTGAACAGTTACAATAAACAGCATACTTAATCATAGGAACAGACAAGATCAGTCGTGATTAAGCTCACTCGCGAATGATTTTAGCTTCTCCAGTCTCGTATCGTAACTTTAGACGTAGAACCAGTTAGAATGTTTGGGTCAAAAAGAAGTTACGGATGGAGTTACTGTTCCGCGTGGGCAAATATAAAATCGCTGTCTTTTTATGCGGTGGGGAAGTGTAACGATAATCCACGGGCAACGTAATGCAGGCTGTCTTGATTTTTCGTAGCTTACAAAAAAGGTTCGAAAACGGCCTCAGTCCATCGTGCTGACATTTGTGTATTCAAGCTTTAACAGAAAATCGAGAAAAGGTCAATAACAGGTAATAGAGGAACGAATCAACATAGACAACCAAAGATAAGTGATGAGAGTTTAATAAAATTAACACAACACGCACAAACTTAAAGGACTATACAGCTTTTCACCTCAGGTGTTCTGAGATAGTTACGTAAAGATAACAACGTGGCAAGCATGACACTCAGTTTACCGCTAGACCGACAGTTACGAAATGAAAGATCTCGGAAACGAGAATAGATGGAAATACTAGGCTATTGAAGTAGCAAGAATAACTATCTTATGTATCCTACGACATGTCCTTTAAGAAGAAAAACAGAAAGTTAAACACGGACCGGACGGGCAAACAAACGAAGAAAGGGCGGGTACGTGATATCCTACTGATATTAGATATGCATTCTTCAATGTATAAACGTGAATAATTCGAAAATTTTCTAGGCCGCTTGTACTGCAGCCGGGGCCGTTTTGCACTACTTTGTCCTCGGGGTCTTCACATGGGTAACCGTCGAGGGTATCATGCTCTTGATAGAAGTTGGAAAACCAGGAGCCATGATCCAGTCCAGGCTGGCATACATCGCTGTCGGTTATCTATTCCCGGCGATTTTTGTTGGTGCTGCCCTCTTGGAAGCAGGAATTATCGAAGGAGACGTAGAACAGGCGTATGCCGACGCAGCAGTGTAAGTTTTGGCTTACATACTTTTTGCGAGTGTTTGCTTTTGGTCAGCTTTTATTGACTTAGGCTACAATTTTATTATCTATATATAAAATCATATTATCAACTAAGTTCCATGTTGATGCCACTGACATATCCGGCAGTTTTTTAACCCTACTGCTTTTTCCAGTTTTATAAGATTCGACCATACTTTACCCTACAATTTCAGTGTTGCCCTAAATAGACTATTTATAGATCCAGACTGGATGCTCCTCAGCTGAGATTCAAACCCAGGACCCTCTGCTCACAGGGCATTAGAGCTACCGAGGGGCTTGCGAACATAGTTCTCAAACCATTATATAGTATTACTCGGTATATAGTTATATGGGTAGCGAGTCAGGTTCTCTTTAGTCTAGATACAATAGAAAAAACGAGATTTTCGGTTTTTTTTCTTGATCAGCTAGTTACCTCTCCAAGATGATGTGCGAGGGATAAATAAATTTCGGATATTTTGGTTGCACGTCCGGCAAACCGTCCTCAGCAGAAAAAAACGAAAACTAAATCATAAAATCCACCACAATCACAACAGGAAAACGATGCGGAACCAACAGGCAATAAGACGATAAGACGACATGTAGCTAAAGACCAGAAGAACGGTGCGGACTGAAGGACATGCAGATAAAAGTAAAATAACGAAAGATAAAATGTGCATGTTAAAAGTGTATATGTAAAAATCTGTGATTATTTACAATTCTGAGTTCTGTGTATATTTACAATTTACCGTCCGTCTGGGAAAGCGCAGAAGCTTTCACCCAGAAAACAGCCCACTCCAAAAATCCATAATACGAATAAAAACTTCCACAGAACTGTGGAAGTTTTCACAATTCCGGTAAAGTACAAATACTTTGCCAATACCGTGAACAATAAGAGGAGCCTAGGGGGTTCTCACTTGCGGGGTCCAGTTAAAACATTATTAAGCAAAGCGATACACCGTTATACCATTACAATAGCCAGGAAGAAGCCATCAATGATCCCGCCTGAAGGCAAATTCGTCAAATGAGTTCACGGGGTGTCACCTGTTGAACCTACATCGGTCCCAGTTAAAGGTAGAGACCGGAATTTCGAGTGGATTTGAAGTGGTTGGAATCTTTGGAATCACGATATCGGAAATTTTGTATCATGCATAGGTTGGAGTTGCCAGGGAATGGCAGTCAGAAAGATAAGAAGCCCAAGATTTGCCGTTTGCTGGGCATTGCGAGGCTATCTGGAGGGGGATCTGGTAAATCTTCTAGCGCGCCTGAAGCATTGGAATCTGGCCAGAACCTTTTAGGCAGGATAATCATAGGCCCTAGGTGTGCTATTTACAAATTCCAGACCGGGTCCAGTACCGGTGAATTGCACGATGGGGAGGTCAAAACTTGGTGTTTGGGACACGGGATAATGTCCATATCTGAAATTCACAGAACACTGCAATTTACAGGTCCGGATCGGATCCGGCTACTGCGGGGGAGTTTGAGAGGGTTGGGAAGAGCCATTCAGCCTTGCTAGTGCGAAACTTACCTGATACACAGTTTGTTATTTATTCGGAGTTTCACGCTTTTACTACTATTTTTAGTTGCTCCACAATAGTCACTTGGGTGACTGCTTATCATTCCTATCTTCACAGGTGCTGGTTGACAACACCCGATTATATCTGGAATTTCTACGCTCCAGCCATTTTCCTTGTGGTCGTGAACGGACTTGTTATGCTCTTCGCAGTCGATAGATCCCACAAAGTAGCTTTGGACAAAGATACAATGAGGGAGCAATATATAAGGTAGGTATAAACAGAGCTAGTTAAACGGCGGTGGGATAATTCGTTATTTGCCCTTACATACAGTATGTTTTCACTGTCCGTTTCTCCATCGATAGTCGCCGTGTCCCGGGAAGTGATCTCCTCAACTCGCTATGACAGCCAAAGAAGCAATTATATTAGTCCTAGCAGATGTGCAAATTTTTTTTTAAACTACCCTTTCATTTCCTAAGTAGCTCGTACGAATTATTTGCTAACACTGGATCTTCATACATTTAACAGCTAGTACGTAGACTATATAAAATATTCTGATATCAAATTTAAAGGTCCACAGTTTACAGATATATATAAAACTAACATTATTGATTACAGCATAGAATTGAAGTCATATATGAAGTAGGGCACGAAGGACTTGAAGTACCTGTCGGTTGAATGTGTATTTCGGGGAACAAGTTTCGTACAGTTTACAGCTCTGCTTTGTGTCTGGTCTTCGGTCGAGCATGATTTGGTAGGCTACTTCATGGTCCCATAATACACTGGTGACTACTTCAGCTATACGGGCATCTATGCTCCAGAGAGAATCATCAGTAGAGGATTGTTCGACGCAAGGACACACGACTGACTGACATTAGCCGGCTAAAGTCGGAAGTCAAAGTAACGTGTTTCAGCTTTCCACGTGCAGCGACCATGATTGGACAGGGACAGTTGCAACCGAGCATGTTTTAAACCGGACAAGCTTCTACCGAATACTCTTGATTACTAAGTCTAAAACACGCCAGTGAACCACGGGGAGAACGAGAAACTTCGCCCAAATGACTCAAACTCGACAACGCAAATCCTAGGTGGTACATGGTACATGGCGAGTCTTCACCGTCACGGAGAGTTAGTATCAAGAGTATAGTGAGAGAAAATTCAATGAGATTTCTCAAGCTCGGGCGAAATTTTACGTACTTTGAAACCTCGACAAAGTAGAAATCTCTTTTGACGTTCGTGTAAAGAGGCCTGTGAATCCATTTTTAAGATGTTCCCAGTAAAATCGGAACCATTCAAGTTTATTTTAATTTCAGGTTTTGGTGGTTGTCAACATTAGGTTTTACGATTATCTTGCTTGTGACATGGGTCTTCGGCTTTTTCATGCTCGACGAGAATGTGCAGATCCAGTACATCTTTATTATTTTAAACGGAGTCTTGGTTAGTATTTTAGTTTGATCCAGTACGGCCAGTAAAACAAAGTACGGTCAAGGGCCCATAATTTGCAGGTCATCCTTCTGAGGTTAAATACATCACCACGCAGAAAATTGTTAGTGCGCCACCAGTAGATTATCGGAGATGCGCTGCCAGAAGAAATTAGTGCAATCTTGGTTCACTGGTGGATTTCTCGTCCCTCTTCCATCAATAGTTATCCCTATATATAAGAAAGGAATTAGGACTATACATGATAATTACCGAGCGATCCACTTAGGCAGTGTATTAAGTAAGATTTTTTGTAAAGTGCTAGACCTAAGAATCCCCACTGAGGCCAGATCCGTTCGGGATGGGATCTTCTAGAGCAGTGATTCCCAACCGGTGGTACGCGTACCCAAAGGGTTACGCGAAACCCTTGCAAGGGGTACGCACGCGAAGGAACCAAAATTGATTTAGTCTGTAGCTTCAGAATCTCGCCTCACTCATTTTTGATTGCCGAAAGCCTAATATTACCAGCAGAGTGTCACCAGCAAAAATACAAGGTATATTTTACTGACTGACTACTTTTTTTTTTTAAATAACTGCTTTTACGAAAAATCGCGGCGCTTCGAGCAGACTCTTTTCTTTTTAATCAACTGGCCGACATTTTTTGGGGGGAGGGGGTTTTGCCAACCCGGCGGGACCACTCTGATTACAAGCCCTAGCGAAAGTCAATTAACTATTGTTGATTCAAAAACAGTTAGACTGTACTGCCGTAAAATCTGTTCTTGTATCAAACAATGTTGTTTCAAGCAAGTTCATTGCAAGTGATATTGTCACTGAGGTTGCGAATTGAGCTAACGAAAAAGTTTGCAATGCAGCATGATGAAAGCACGGAGAACAACAAAACCAAACACAGAAACATGCTGTAAAAAAATATTTCCGTAGATGATGTGGAGCCGAGATTCAAAATTTTTTTAGCCACACAGCAGCCTCAAGCTGCCTCATTGATTTTTTATATTTCTGCACATGGATGCCTTATCGTTTATGATAATATATATCGTCTACTTCACGTTCTGAAAAAGGGGGTACGCAATCTTTTCGAACATTACGGAAAAGGTTGGGAACCACTGTTCTAGAGCATATGATCTTTGTACCTTCCAAATTTTTGGATCATCCTAACCGCTTCGCTCCATTCATTCGTTCGTAGATGCGCCACCCATCGACCCCCGTCCATCCCCCGCCACACTGCTCAAATCTGGTTAAGATACATAAAATGGTCATCTAGGTGGCGTTTTGTCCCTAGGCGAGCAACACAGTTTCCGGGACCCCTCGCATCAGGTTCTGTCACATAATTGGATGATGTAGGGCATCGTTTCTTACAACTCGTCCACTTTCAGTACTACCGGACCATCCATCCGTAACTTACGCATGCCACAATTCTCCCGATTCCCGATCTCTCAGACCCCCCCCCCCTCCATGGCAGAATCCGAGATAGGAAGTTTTCCTAAAACATTTGGTCGGGTATTTTATGCATGTGCCAAGTCTTATCCTTACTTATGTGGAAGGGCCAGAACTAGCAAAACCCGGACCAACGGACAAATTGACAAGTGCCATAAAAACATGGTCACACCTAACTTATGAACTTGGATATATGCATTAAACCGGGTGATAACGACTTGGAACGACTCAACGGTATTATGTGATATGATACTTATATGATATTTATTGCAAAAAAGCCCGAGGGCCATGGCAAAACAAATACTCGAAAAAACAAACCAAATACTAAACTTCATTACATAAACAAATAAACTCGACAATCCATAAATGGAGTTCTCACGATGCCTCATTGCCAGCTTGAGGAATCTTCCTAAACTCTTAATCACCGCAAAACAATCACTCTTCATCATTCTCATCAGCCATTCCTCATCATACACTCTAAACCCAGAAATTTCATGCCTCAAACTGATCCAGCTCGCACACATACACACCAGACGGACTAAATCTTCATTCACATCTCCACACATAGGGCAGAAGTAAGGAACAGTTTCTCCCATTTAAACCACCTATATACCTCCTCCGGTTCTGGAATGGTAAACTATCGGCCCGGAAACTAAGCAATAATTTCAATTCTTCCTTACCCATTCCCACTTAAAATAAATACTTTCCCCCATGTATCTCTGGCCCTTGAGTAAGACCTCAGGGAAACTGAACTACTAACCAGACCTTGTCAACTCTGTATTTCCTGGCCCCTCAGTACGTGCCTCACTTCTTTAGCTACCACTCCTAATCCTACAGCCTGCCCCGCTCCTTCATTCCACCTTTCGCTAATACCACACTCATCTAAAATTTTCTTAATCTGCCATGCCCACGATACTTCTATCTGATCCCTTAAAGGACCTGTCTTACCTCTGTAATACTAACGCAGCCTACTTCCGTAATCACTCCCTATATTACTAAACGCGAAGACCCCAATTTCGTACGTTACATTCTAACCCCTCTAACAAAACCACGCTGATTTTCTCACTTGCCATGTTTTGCTTCGATATGTGTAACGCTGTGGATTGTTGTCTGCGAGAAGTTTTTCCTTCAGAACAAGACCGAAGGTTTCGATGGGATCGCAAAAATTCAAGATAATTGGGTTTTGCAGACTTCTGAGTCTTCACGACTATTCACTGGGTTTTCAAATTTCATGCTAAACTTCGGGATACCAGGCGAACTACTTGTCCGGCCAAAAGATAATTTTCATATTCCGATTCAGCATGTCATCTTAACCTAGAGTCGAACATCTAATCAACTTAAGATTCAACTTTTACTTTTTACGTTTCTGATGGATTCCTGGTGAACTACTTGTCTGATTGACAATGCTATGGCGCGCGGAACAATGGCTCAGTCAATTTCATGCTGTCTTAAACAAGACCAAAGGTTTCGACGGGATCCCAAAACTTCACTATTTATTGGTTTCTTAATCCAGACAATCGAATCTTGTAGCCGATATGTTTAGCATGTTCAAAAGTTGCAACAGCATGTCTCCTCAGTCTTTATCGACTATGTCATTGGGTTTTAAAATTTCATGCTAAACTTGCCAGAGTTTTTGCCAGATTCCTGGTGAACTAATTGTCCGGCGATAGAATAAATTTAATTTTCGGATGCAGCATTTCTCCTTACCTCTAAATCGACTATCTTCTTAGCTTTTAAAAAGTATTTTGTTTCGCCCTTAATTTGAAACCCCTCCCCTAAATATACAGCTATGGAGCCCGTCTACGAACTCGACCTGTCCCTTGGCCCAAAGAACCCTCACACCAAGTTTCATCAAAATATCTCGTTCCCTTCGAGGGTTATCGTGCTTACAGACGGACGGGCAACTTTTGCGATATCATAGGTATCCCTCCACTTACGTTTTGGGATCCCAAAAACCGGTTATGTAAATTGTTTCCCTGTTTTCGCTATAAGTCAACAGATCTCGGAAAAGGCTTAAAACAGCCAAAACTGTGGGTTATTTGTTGCAACCACAGCCTAGTTTTAAAGTATTCGAAAGTTGAAGAGTAGATGGTGCGAGGGGTCCTTTAAAGACTCCAGGTACGCTGCTTTCACTAGCCTAACTCTAGGTAGGTTTACTATGTTCTCCCAATATTGAACCATACTAACTAATCTCCTATTTCTTAGTGAATCTAGTCCTAAACCTCCTTTCACTACCAAACTATTCGTATTTGTCCTACAACTAAGACCAAACACAATGCCTAACTGGATCTTTTCTAAATTACCCCCTTTATGGAAACCCCACACCTCTAACAGTTTTGATGTACGCCCGCCCCTGTTTTCAGCTTGAGAATAGCCGATATGCCTCCTGTTTAACAGCGAACGGACGGTAACAACGTTTGTTTGGGTATACTGTAGTTGGGCAGCAGCCGGAAATCTCCCATTCAGTTCTCCTTTTTGTGGACCTCTTTTAGCTTTTACACAGGTGGAACTGAGAGCGTGTTCCATCCTACTTACCGTAGTTACTACGCATGACGTCACGAATTCTGGCTTTTTGCCGTCAAGGCTGGAACGATTTTTCTATTTTCCAGCAGGATCTCACGCCACGGGCGAATCCGACCAATCATGTTACAGAGATGCGTAGTTACTACGCTCCCGAGCATGGTAAGCAAATAGTAACTATCAGTTACTATTCCGACAAGGTTGGAACGGTCAGTGTAGTAACTTTTCGTGAGGATGGAACGGAAATAGTAACTAATAGTAATTATTGTTAGAAGGGTGGAACACGCTCTGAGTCTCATTATCAAAGCACCAGTAAACACTCGAACAAAATTCGATATGTTGTTGAACGGGAACGAAATGACTTTCGCCTGCCACCGCAAATCTGTATCCTGGTGGCACAAGCCACAATAAAGTTGTTTTGGGGCTGAGCCAAATCGAAATTTTGAAAATCCTGTTTTAGCGAACAATCCATGTATCAAGCAAATAGCCCAAATGAACCGCGATAATTAGCGACTTCCCGTGGTTGGTCCATCGTCGTAACAATCAGTTTGTTGACATTTTGACCGATAGTTCTGCCAAATCATCGTCAAACTGCGTCTACGCGACCCCCCCCCCCCTCGACCGGAAACCTTGTACGTAGTATATCCCTTCTAGGCCGGAACCGCGAGAAACTGCATGTGTCATGGTCTTGCAAATCTTCCGCTAGGTAGCGGGGTAGGTCAATTTTCCATGACGCGAGCAGGTGATCATATCGTTTATTATTTACAGGGGATTTACTTGCTTCTGGTAACGGTATGGCAAAGGTTTTCAACCAGTTCGTCAACTGCAAGTGAATATAAGGAGGTGAGTTGAGTAAGATACAGAGAGATTCAGATCGAAAGTAAGGTGTTCATACAATCGCCAATAGCCCAAAATATGTTACTGTTTTTATTATTTTTTATAATTCATCAAAACTAAAGACTATAAAATTATTACCCCTAAACTGCCTTAATCGCAATCCAGTGACAAAGGGGGAAAGTGGTTGTCGCCGGTCTATGCAAAAAAATATATCAAGCATGTGTAACATATTAAGCAGATTGTCTGAACAACCGACCTCTGGACATGCAAATCAATAGACCAACGTTCAAAAACAAAAGAAAGGAGTATAAAAGATGTAAGTCACCATGACACATTTTTTCGGAAAAAGGGAAAGTTTATTGTGTACAAAAATATCATTAACTTTTTTGAGGAAAAAATAACAACAATTATTATCAGCTTTTCGCAAAAAAATTTGCATCTTAGTATCCAAATACCCAAAGGAGTCCTTACATTGAAATATGAGTTTATGAAAGAGTTGCTAGTAGGAATGAGGAAACGAAGAAATGTCGATAATCTGTTATATATGACTAGTGCACCTCTACGTCTACGATACATAGTATAATGCTATTTTATTTCGATAATCTAATTGAGGAAGTCTGGTCCCACTGATTTCCTAACGTAGGATTTAACTGATCGACTTCTGTCGGAACGGCCAGCAGAAGTTTCGATCAAAACACCTAAACAATGGCGGGTTTTCACACTGCGTAAAATCCGAGCATATTTCACTCACCTATTTGGGCTTGAAAAGATCTCTATCAATAAGGATGTATTTGAGAAATTATGTAAATACCTTCGTGCTTCTAGAGATACGTGCGTAAAACACGCCCAGATTTCAAAATACGCTCGGATTTTACGCACTGTGTAAACCCACCACAAAGCTCAAATGAACCGTGAAGATCCGACGCAACAGCATTGACAAGTTGCCAATGCCGTTTCTCTTTCTGGCGCAACTAAAATCCTATTTACCCTACCGATTGTGAGGGCATTAAGCTACGTGTACACAAAGTCCGATAAGATTTCGAATGTGAAAAGCCACATGTGAAACCATGACCAAGCCTACACGTGAATTCGGAGCTTAGGAGGAAATTCGCGTCCGAACGCAAATATTGGACTGAGTGCGCGCGTTCCTTGACTGTCATTGCCTCGGTCATTGCTTCTTCTTCTATAAATGGTTTTTCATTTATTTCCCTCAAAACTAAAGAATAACATAATGTAAAACAAAACTATACCCAAGATCACCGATCCATTCGGAGACGCTAGAAATACTACGGAAAAAAATATACAAGTTTTAAAAAACTAAATTAAGATTACTGACGTCTTACATTATTCACTTAGGGAAAAATGGGTGCAGTTTGTGGGTTTTGAGGGCTTCCGAACTTTTCTTTTTAAAATTTGCCAACTTTTTCGGGATCTTCTATGCTGAAGTCGGAAACTTACTGGGAATCGGGAACGCAAGGAGAATGTAAAAGCAAAAACGAAATAGACATCCTAAAAGCAGATACGTCACAAACTTGACATAAGACCAAGGAAAAGAAACGAGGCGATTCAGAACGCGCTAAACCATTTCGGTTCTTTTTTGCTGAGCTCCGTATTGACGATTTTCTCGTTTTTATGGCACTTGCCTTCCGGCCAAGTGCCATATACCGATCACTTTTCCGTCGGTCTGTCGGTCGGTTAGTCCGGTGTTAGCGAGTTTTGGGTACTTCCAGATATGCTAGGACGATGAAACTTGGCAGGCATATTAGGGACCCGACCAAACTAACTTGGAAATAGTCACTTGCCTGATCTGACCATCGTGGGGGGGGGGAGATTGCAGAATCCAGAAAATAGGGGCATGCATAACTTTTGAATGTGTGATCGTATCTTAACGAAACTTGACACCTGGGAAGACATCGTGTCTCAGATGTCTCATCTCAAGTCCGGACGGGATCCGATGAATCTGAGGGGGAGTCGGAGGGGGAGCCGGAAATTGTGTAAAACTCTTGGAGTGCAGCGATCGGGATGAAACTTGGTGGGAAGAACTAGCACAAGTTCTAGACGAATAAGTGACAAGTCTGGAACGGGTTCGGATACTGTGGGGGGAGTTGGAGGGGGGTTCCGGGATTCCGGTGATCCGTAGTTGATGTCCAGGTGGGCTAGGACGATAAAACTTGGCAGGCATATCAAAGACCCGACCAGATTGACTTGGAAACAGTCAGTGGCCCGATCCGACCGTCGTGGGGGGAGCGGGAGACGGTGGAATCCGGAAATTAGTAGCATACATAACTTTCGATCGGGTTATCGTATCTTAATGAAACTTGACATCTTGAAAGAACTCATGTCTCAGATGTCCCGTTTCAAGTGCGGACTGGATCCGATGAACTGGGGGGGGGAGGGGAGAACCTGAAATCTTGTGATTCGCACAGAGTGGAACGATCAGGATGAAACTTGGTGGGAAGTACAGGCACAAGTCCTAGGTACATCCGTGACGGAATCGGGCCGGATTCGGGTACCAAGGGGGGGATGTAGGGGGGTGTCCGGAACTCCGGTGATCATGAGTTAAGGTACTCCCAGATGTTATAGGACGATAAAACTTTGCTGGAGCATTAGAAACTTGACATCATTGGGTTAGACATCGTCACCTTCTCCAATCCGATCATTCCTTAAAGAACTCATCTTAACCGCAAAATACAAAAAATACTTTTAAGCAAAATTTAATTTTTCAAGATCGCCATGAGTACATGATTCTTATTGCCTCAAGGGTTTTGGTTAGAAATTAATTTTTAGCACCCTTAAAGGGCAGATCTTAACAGAAAAATGAAGAAAAAAAAACTTTTGACCATCACTTCCATCCTCTGACCCAGCCTTGCTGGTTTTTGTTTTCCTTCTTGTTTCCTTTTGCTTTCTGTCTCCTATTTTTCGATTAAATTGAAACCATACGTTGAATTTTCAGCACCCTTCATTTTTTCTTGTTGGGGTATTTCTTACTACATATGCTTGCAAGTGCCATATGAGCTTACAGCTGATACGCTGATACTTTGCTGATACCATGGTATCTATTACCACGGTAACTGGATCTGCAATTAGTCGTTTTTCAGTTATCGTGGTATCTGATACACGGTGCTCTGCAAAAACTACTATTGCCGAAATTGCACTTTTCGAAGTCATCCCAAAAGAAAACCAGATATCCAGTTACATCACTAAGTGCTAAACTTCTTTCTCACCAATCTGATCAGAAAATTTGATGAAAGTGAGTTGACTTTTCAGATACCACGACCAGTTACCACGGTCGGACCGTAGTATCTGAATATCTGATACCACGATAATGGCCAGATACCATGATAACTGCAAGAACGCCTTTTGACCGTGGTATCAGATACCACGATAACTGCAAAAACGACTTTAGACCGTGGTATCAGATACCATGGTATCTGCAAAAACGCAACTAGAGACTTTTCCCAAATTGTATCTTTTCTTCTTCCTGTTGGAGGTTGCTCAGTTCTACTATCTGTAGTTTCCACACAATATAAACAAGGAAAACGCCTTTGAAAAGCAAGATGGTGAGTTGAGTATCGAACAAAGAAACACCCCTTTTTTCGCGTGAAGGCGATTAAGGTAAACGCAGGCAAGAAGTCGAGTGGTTTGCTCGCCGCAGGCCGTATCCAGGAATTTATTTCGGGGGGCGGGGGGCTGCCTGCTGGTCCGACAAAAAAGTAAAAAAAACAAACAAATAGATTAGAGGGAAAAGCCTATAAAAATGATTAGTTTTGTATGTTTGGGGGGGGGTCCAAACCCCTAACCCCCTCCCTGGATCCGGCCTTGGCTCGCCGTAACCTTTGTTTTCCTTTCTAGAGCCGCCATCCATCTCCACTAGAAGCTTTTTCAAGCTACCCTCAAGATCCCAGCTTCCCGAACACCCAGCTAAGAAGTCGCTACGGCGGCGAAAGCTCAAGCCCACGACCGCCGAAGCGTCCGGAACAGAAAAGGATCTCACAACCACAGGAGCGTCCAGAGCAGGTGATTCTTCGTGAAAGTCTTGGAGGAAACACAGCTTCTTACATCTCCGTAGCCCCATCCCAGCTAATACCAAGGATTCAGCTGAGGGCAGTTCCCGATAACTATTTGATACCACGCCCAGGGAACTCCGAGCAATATCGGCGAACGGGAGAAGATCCGCTTAAACAGCGAGGGCGAGATAATCAAGGTGAGGTCTTAAAGAAGAATTAAAACTTTAAAGGACACCTCGCTCGCACTATATGGTATTTCTGTTAAGAAACGGATGTTGTGATATAGTTGACCACTTTAACGATTGTACCGTGTTCTTCAAAACTGTGCTAACTGACAAGTTTTTCAAAATAGAGAGCGTGTTCCATCCAACTTACCGTATTTACTACGCATGACGTCACGAATTCTGGCTTTTGCCTATTTTCCAGCATAATATCATGCCACGGGCGAATCCGACCAATGTTACAGAGATCCGTAGTTACTACGCTCCCGAGCGTGGTAAGCAAATAGTTACTATTAGTTACTATTTTGAGAAGATTGGAACGGTCAGCGTAGTAACTTTTGGTGGTTGGGGGGTGGAACACGCTCACAGTTAACTATACCATTGGAAAGAACATAGCTGATTTGGTATTTTGTTAAATTGTGATAAGTGTTAGGTGACGACATGAGCACCACCTAACAGGTAGATGAATTTTAACTGTCAGAGTTCCTACTTTCTTCATGAGATGGCATAGGCCTACACAAAACTGGGCCCAAAAGATATTCAAATGTAGTTAGCACAGTTTTGAAGAACACGGTACAAACTATGCTTACAGAAAATTACGCAAGGCTTTTGCTATTTTTAGCCTCTTTCCATGTCCCTTGCCTTGGATGACAATCTTGGCAAAATTTGCTTAACCGGTCTTCGCACCGATATTCTAAGCTTCTCAGAGTCAATGATCTGGAGCTTGATCCGCCACGTAAAGAGAACAAATGGCAAGGCAAGCGTGGTACTCAGTGTCATACCGATAGAGGAGATAGGATTCATTTATGAATTGTAGAATTTGGGAACGACGCTGAATGGAAACACTACTGAAGTAGAACGAGTTACTATCATAAGTCTTATAAAGAAGAACTGAAACCTTAGAAAGTTCAAAACTTCGCTTTCTTGCATAAAAAATGACGAGTTTTCACTATTTGACCCCGCTATATACCCTAGAAGAGACACATTCCGTCTTAGGAACTTCGTTGGGCTACTCTGCTTTCAAGCAGTTTCTCTTTTACGAATTCAGTGCTCAAAGAGTTATAGTCTCTGATTTTCCTCCATTGCATCATTAGCAGCATCCCACACTCGGAGTTAATACAAGAGGTCCATAAGTCAATGAACAGAAAAGAGAAGCTTTAACTCTTCAAACTCAAGTGTTGTGAGAGATTTGTACAGCTTTTTCTTCTGAAGGAATATAATTCAATCGCCCTGCCTCACATGTCTTTGGCAAAAGACGAGGTCAGTCAGAATTCTCCTTCACAGAAACACACTTCAAGGAGAGATGTACCCAGCGGCCTGCCAAGCAGACCATTAATAGATCATTCAGTCTCAATATTTTCTCAAAAGGCCGATTAACCTTGAGGAATCCCATTGAAAGATCAGTGTCCATGTTGTTTAAATAAGAAACAAAAATTACAAAAGTTTCTTTTTCAGGTTTTGTTTCCGAAACCGACACGTCAGAACGAAACAAATCCACAAGGAACCAGAGCTATGGCCAAGAGTTGAGACCGTACAGGCCAAAAAATGACGATGTCTATTTTTAATCTTCGTGAATACCGGAAATTACTCATCTAGATAACCTAAGAATGAGTCATAATAATCAGCAATAAGATAGTGCCATTACCAGTGTACCACTTTACTGTTATTTTATGTGTGCTGTAAAGGCATCATCAGCTACGACAAAATCCTCGGGCGACTGACTGTCAGTGCCTCCATCCGTGGATGCTTCTAGAAAGTCGGAATTTAGCCCCCTACTCCTGAAAGTCACCTCCTAGTAGTGTCCACGTCGACCGCTAGATCGGGATGACCGTCACTACTATGCACTACACATGTTGTTTGAACCCAAACAGTTTAAGAAAGCCTGATCGTAATACAATATTAGTTTGATCCGCTGTCGCGTGGCTCCTAAAAAGAATGGGTCTACAGGCAGTTGTCCTCTTCAGTTTCGAGTATTTGTAAGTAGGTCCGGTACGATGTTTGTTATAGTGACAGATAATAATATCTAAGGTGTTATTCCAAAAGTGATAAGCGACATTGTGCCCTATGCGTACTTGTATCCTGCACGTCTCGTAGTAATTCCAGCTGAACCGGAGCAACCGCAAGGGAGACACACAGTTTTCTTTCTGGGCCTTTCATGCCCTTCTTGGATTAAAGGGGAAAGATTTTTATTTGTTCCTATAAAATTTGAAAAATGCCGCTTATCACCTTTTGATCAACACCGTCAATATGACGCGTTCCGTCCTACCCCCGAAAAAACGGCACTGCTGACTTCACAGTAGTGCACACATGCTTTGGTGGAGGCAGAATGATGCTTTTGCTAAACGAAGGTCATGGATTAAGAACTGCTGTTTCTTGTGTAGGATACATGTTATCTTGTGAAAACTTTTGTAAAACCATGCGTTTCATTTATAGGGATGATTCCGTTTCTATTTCATTTCCTGCACTGCTTGTGCGCTTTGCTGCTCTTCTTCTTCCGTCTCAATTTCTACGAATACTTGTAATCTTTTTTGCCATAAAAACCGTGCTTTCTTTCCCACAGTCTGCATTATTTGTCCTTAGGTCCCGTATGATGTGGTATGTAGCGATTGATAGTCAAATCATATGACACATTCCTTCCTGCCATGAAGGTGCATCCTCCCAATTATAAATCATACGACGTAAGCTATACTGAACAGATATTCTCCACCATCACTTTTCGGCTTCAAACTATCATGCTAGGCTATCTGCACTATACTTTCTATCTTCTTGTCTGAGGTGATGTTGGTTTAACCCATATAAGTACGCAGCAGCCATCCACCTATTATAGTTTCACTACGGTCACTTAATAGTTAAAGGGGTTACTCCAGGTTTCATAACCGCAGCAATTCAGATTTTATGACCAGCAGTCAATATGTTACTTCGTGAATGTGTTAGCCTAAAACAGACCACACATTCCTCTTTGTTCAAACTATTGGTAGATCTTCCACCTACGCTCAAATTTCTTCCAGCTGTAAAAATGCAGCCGCATCCATCACTGGAACGGAGTTTGCAGTATCGACCGTAATTGGCCATATTCCTGTTCAGCGCTTCCAAGCGGACTAGTTTCTGTTCATCCCCTCATGCCTCACCGTCATTACTTGGATCAGACATGGTAAAATAGATCCACAGGTTAGTAAGCGGAAAACCTGTCATCTGTGTCCTAGGTAATGGAGGTTTTGCATATGTTTCAGCAGTAGAAAATGAAAGCGACCCACTACCCTATGGATTCGACTTTTTACGGTGTCTACACAAGTGTGGGTTAGTCGTAGTAAAAAGTCGAATCCATAGGCTAGTGGGTCACTTTCATTTTCTGCTGCTGAAACATATGCAAAACCTCCATTACCTAGGACACAGATGACAGGTTTTCCACTTACTAACCTGTGGATCTATTTTACCATGTAATGACGGTGAGGCATGGGGGATTAACAGAAACTAGTCCGCTTGGAAGCGCTGAACAGGAATATAGCCAATTACAACAAAGAAATCAACCCTTACTAAAACAAGAGCTAGTAGCTCATATGGCACTTGCAAGGCTAATTCAGAGGATGGAATATTGTATTTGCCTTTTCGTCGGTTTGTTCTGGTCATTTGTAAGCAAACCCCTTGAAATAAGAACGACTATGGACCCAGCACGAGAATATCGTTTGGTAAAAAGTATTTTATTTTTGAACTTAGCTGTAATGATGCGCATTTTAAAGGCGCTAAAAATTCATCTTCCCTGTATCCAAAGCAATACAGGGGAGCATAATGTCTTCTTAATTACTGCTGCTGGAGTCATTCAAGACAGGTGACACTTTGATGTTCACTGTGTACCAAATAGAACTTTGACAAGTATATGACAAATTTAGAAATTAATGCGTGGTACAGGTATGGACAATATAACATATAAAAGGGCACTAAATATATAACATATAAAAGGGCACTAAATAGCTATTCAGTTTAACTTCAAAATAAATGTAGGCATGGGGGAGAGTTTGTTACCTTTTTGCTTTTTTGCATAGATACCCAGATTTTGGTTTAGGATCTGTTGATTCCTTTTTTTCCGACTGTTTAGAACCGTGTCTTAGCTGTTATTGTTACTTCACAGAATTTTGTTACCTATAACATTTTCTTTGCAAATCATATTTTCCTGTTAGCTATTTTTGTCCGGACCTGACCATTCGGGCATGGCTGGGGCAGTTCCAGACATCATTTTTTAACCCAGAAAGGAATTTGAAGAAATTTGTTGCCTCATTTCAGTTTCGTTCATATGCTTCTGTTTCGAAAACTGCACAAGCATACTGTCACATCCGGATGTGCTTTTACCGCTGGGTACTATTATGACTTGTTTCTCCCAGAATGGATCTTTTAGGCTTTCTGAGCCTTTTTGCTGACTTTTTTCCTTCCTTCTTCAGGTTTTATCTTCTTGCATTATTTTTTTATTTTTTTCATGTATAAACCTGCCTCCAAACTCCAAGCCTGACTCCAAACTTTCCAAACCTGTGTTTTTTTCCGAACCTGCCCCTGGTGCTGATTTCACAGAAAGAGCTTATCCTTTGCTCCTTTTTAAGTGGTGATATTAGACAGTTGGCCTACGGCAAAAAAGTCAACTTTTGAACTAATACAGATAGAATTTTTTTTTTTCAACGGAATTCGATAGATCTTGATGGGCTGATCAAAGTATATGTCATCTGTTTTATGATACAAAAATTCCTTCAGAAGATACATCAGTTCGAGAGTTTAGAGGGGTTGACAACTTCAGTAGTGAGGTACACACTGACATCCCAATCGTGAGACATATAGGGTAAGCAACAATCGGCTGTAAGACCATAATCATCTTCGGCGATGAGGTTAGCAAAGTTGGTAGTTGGTGTACGCCAGAGGCGTTACTAGCCAAAATGTTTGGGGGGGGGGACGAGGCATTTACCGACTGGCTGGTAATTTTTACCGACTTTTTCTGCAGAAAAAACGACTGTTTGTCACAACAAAAACACTGGGGGCGCCCCCCCTCCCCCAGTCGTGACGCCCCTAGCCTTGTACCTATTAATCCTATTATTTCTTTCTTGAGTATTTGATCGTGAAACAATTTGGTACCATGTCTGTCACGAGGAGATGGACTTGTAAGTAAGAATCGGCTGCTAGAAGGGGTTCATGAGGGGCTATAAACTTGTTAAAACTGGTGCACATTTTGTTATCTCTATTTTTAATACATCAGTTGAGATTGTTCTTTTACTGTAAATTCTTATATTTAAATTTACACATTCGCCTTCTCATTTAAGCTTCACCTAAAAAGCGAAGCTTGCAACGATTATACCCAGACTAATTTGAACTAAGCGCTGCATGCGAAACTTTTTTAATCTGTATTTTTCCCGTAAAAATTTTCGACCGATAATGTTTGCAGTATTCCGAACCCGATGTGCCGAAAGATCATCGACGCTCGACAAAAGCATTCAAAATTCGATTTCTCCTGTGTTTTGCCCGATCTTTGCCCCTAGATCTATATTTCTTACATGTAAATAGAAGCCGATGTGCCGACGAAACTTAAAACTTTCGCGATGCGCCCGATAAAGGTTTACAGAATTTGATTTCTAACGTGTAAAAAGAACCCACTATGCCAAGGAGAATACCGACGCCCCGAAAACCATACAGCATTTGATTTGTGTTTCTCCCGACTGTATTGTACAGAAGTTGATTTCTGACGTGTAAAAATTAACCTGTTGTGCCCGACAAAGCTGCAGCATTTGATTTCTTTCGTATAAATAGAACCCGATGTGCCAACGAGTCGACTAATGCCCAACAAAGCATACAAAATTTTATTTTTTCTGTATTCCTTATGTATGAAAAGAACCCGATGTGCCGACGAGAATACCGAGGCCTGACAAAAGCCCCCCTCCCCCCTATAGTGATGCACCTGGTGATGACAGAAACTGTGTTTTTTCTGTATGCACTGTATACTGAAATCCATGCACCATACATGAAATCCAAGGTACAGTGCTTGAACGTCTAGCACCGTGCCTGAAATGGGGCTAGTGTACTAGACTGGGACATACCCCTACCAATCTACAGTAGAGAGGTATTTTATTTTAACGTTTGTTAACTTTGAACTTTGCCATTTTCGTGTACTTGCTGTGACTAAAGCTGGACTACAGTAAACTACCAGGTAGCCGATGTATGTAATAAGGGCCTATGAAAACACCTGAATAGGTAGACTGGGTCTTCATTCTACCATTTAGCACAAAACAGCACTGTTCTCATTTAAGTAACTCTTCTAATAGGCATACCTCTGCTGTGCATAGACTTAACAATGTACTAACCTTACTTTTAATTCAATAACAGAATATACAGTTCAGACTTCAGTCAGAGAGACAGCACAGCAGCAATAATTCAGTTTCACAGGGTGTATTAATTTTAAAAACTGCACTAAACCATTTCAACAGGCATCTAACGGATCAAAGTACCACGCCTCTAAAGTAAGACATAGATGGCGATGATGCACCAAAATAATTCTACCTCAATGAGACTAAGCGAGAAAAGACGAAATAACATAATTACAGTAGAGGTATGTTTATTTGAACATTTGTTGACATTGAAGAGTTCCCATCTATGAACCTGACCTAAACTCTACCCCAAGGACACTCACCACATTCTGTTGAACTGTTGATGAACAGTCCCGCCCTGATGGAAAAAATCCTAGCCTTTTTTTTGTTTACATACGTCAACTCCCTCGAGAGGTGTCGTGCTTACGGATGTAGAGTGCAGAAGGACAACATTTATGAAATCATTGGTATCTCATCACCAAAATTTTGAGATACCAAAGACCTTATACCAGGAGCTGAAGACCGCGAAACACAGTTTATTATAAACTTTAGCGTATGTTAGGGTAATCCTGTAACAAGACCGGACTCTCAGTCATATGAGAGTAGACTCTCTGGATCATGGGGGGGTGAGTCCCCCCACGCCCCCCTTCGAACCGTCCCTGGTGTTAGTGGTCAGTTTCGTTTCCTTTTCCTAGCGAAGCCAATACTGAATGGATCAAGGACGTAAAGCCGTACCTGTGGTCAAAACGAACTTACTCCTAGGTGAAAATGTAAAAATAAGAATTTGTAAAAAGTGTCGTGTCGATCTCTTTTTTAGTCTATTCTCTAAGGTCTAACTACATTAAATTAAAAAAAATAAAGGAACAGTTTGTTTCCTACAAAATTACCAAATTGGGGGCCCCGACTCTGTTAACTTCCTGTCTAGGATTAGACTGGGACCCAGATTCGGATCCATCGATACTTTGCTCTTATTGATCCAACTATGCTGCGACGAAGATTGAAAAGACGAAGTGAGTCTTACTGACCGCTCATTCCACAGAAAACAGTGATCGGCTTTATCGATTCGGTTGCGAGCCTACCCAAGTTTTGCCTTGCTGCGGCTACAAGTACATTTTAAGTTCTCATGGTCTAGAACAACAGACTTTTAACGTGGGAATTTGAGAAGCTATTTCGAACTTTTCATTTGAAAGGTTCTTAGCCAGAACTTGAAGAGCCATTCATTGAATGTAAACACAGAGGAGCGTGTGCTAACATCTTAGAGGGTCCTTTGGGGGAAGGAGATATGAAGGGTCCTTATAACCTCATATTCGGTCGATTAAGAGCAGTTGACAGGTTATTTGAAGACCAAGTCCCCGGGGAGACTCAACTGGGAGATGGCTCTAAAAGGGAGGGAGTACAGGCTCCAGGTAAAGAAATGATATTCACTGGCTCTCTAGATCTGGAAGACTCGTAGGCGTCAAGCATGTATCATGTAAATCATTACATTTTTGCCTGCACCAAAAGCCACCTGGTAGGCTATAGTACAGCTGTCTACTGAGAGTGTCACACCGGTAAGACGCCAACCGCGTCTCAAGGTTCATTCTCGACGATTTGGATGGTTGAGGATTCGGGGCACAACCCAAGATATTGCCAACAGACATTGGTCGATTCTTTTCCTTTTGAAAGTCTTTATTTTATCTTGTTATAATAACTGCAGTGACAAGCTTTTTGTGATCATAAACTTTTGGTATTATTTTATTTTTAAAATGTCGAGTTTAGAGGTTTATTTCAGCACTATAACGACGGGAAGACGAGACATCAGGGTAGGGCTGAGCTTCAGCCAATGACGTGCCTCATTGGGGGTGCTGATTGTGAAATGGTAACTATTTCAGTCGGCTATATCATCTTATAAGTCAGAACTATCGAAATAGTCTATTCAATTTGGTGTGGACACTCATGCTTCGATTATGGTTGTTTTTGAAGGCTGTGGTGTGGTCAATATTTAACAGGTATGCTCTGGTCCATAGTGAGATTTAAACTTGCTGTGTGTGTTTCACCACAGGCATATCACCCCTAACGTAACAATTTCCTTGACTATGCTGAAGTTTAAAGAAATGCTGCCATCCTCTGAGTCTGAACAATGCAAAACAAATTATCTTTTACCTAAGCAGCGTAAACGTAGAAGTACCCAACTCCAATCCTTGTTTCATTCCCCGGTTCCCACATCATTAAACCCATTCATTATTCCTGATCAAATCTTTATAATACGACAGTTGAAATAATAATAAGCAGTAAGGACTACGATGGCAGTCTCTCTAATCTCTTACCATCTTCAAAACGTAATCCGCTTTTCTTTCATGGCTCCTAAAAGCTAGCCTATCAAATTACACCCATGTAGTCTCAGGGGTGTTAGGAACCGTCCTCCGCGAACAGCTAATTGCCCTTCAGCTCATGTCAGGGGACCACCGGCTAAACTCAGTATAATAGAGTCAAGAAGGCTTTCTAATGAACAGGCAGAACCCCGGACTACTCTAGCCGATGCAGACAGAATCAGGCTTAAAAAGAGAGTGGGACTATTTTAAGCCCCCCTCTTCTCATTCTCGAAATAGCAATCTAGGCGAGGAATATTTTTTAGGGGTAAGCTAGGTACGGTATTTATAATTAAAACTAGACGGGACTACCCACACACCTCTGCGATAGGTTTCCATGGAAAGTTTTGAGCAAAAAAAAATAGACCAAAATATTTTGTTCTCCAAACATACAGAAGTCCTACAGCGTGTCCTTCAGCTTTAAATGTTCTCAGTGGCCAATCTTATATTTATTGAGCAGAATGTGTCGGCAAACAATTTCGACCAAATGCTGAGAACTGCAGCCGTGTCAGCAGGAAAATAACATGCTAAGATAGTTAAAATTTTCCAAGAATTCCACGAACACAAACAGTCGTATTATTTTCCAGGCTACATTGATTTTGACAAACGAGCCTTAAGACGCGGTTAGCGTCTTACCGAAGGGACACTCAATTGACAGCTGTGCTAAATAGCCTACCAACCGCGTTTAGGTCCAGTAAAACCTTGACGTCTAGTGGCAGGCCAGTATCCAGGAATTTATTTGGGGAGGGGGGGTCAGTTGCCTGCTGGTCGGACAAAAAAGTACAAAAAACACATAGATCAGAGCGAAAAGCCTATGAAAATTATTATTTTTGGGATCCCAAAACGTAAGTGGAGGGATACCTATGACATCGCAAAAGTTGTCCGTCTGTCCGTCCGTCTGTAAGCACGATAACTCTCGAAGGGAATGAGATATTTTGATGAAACTTGGTGTGAGGGTTCGTTGGGTCGTCGGACCAGTCAAGTTCGTAGATGGGCTTTGTAGCTCTACATTTAGGGGTGGGGGAGGGGATTCAAATTAAGGGACAAACAAAATCTTTTGAAACAGCTAATGTGATAGTCGATTATGGGGTAAGAAGACATGCTGAACACGATGGTGAAAACCATTTTGTCATCGGACAAGTAGTTCGCCCGGAATCCGGCCAAAACCGGAAAGTTTGTTGAAAGTAAAAGTTTTATTTGAAGTTGATTAGATGTTCGATTTAGGGGTAGGAAGACATGCTGAAGACGATGGTGAAAATTATTTTCTCGACGGACAAGTATTTCGCCCGGAATCCGGCCCAAACCGGAAAGTTTGTTGAAAGTAAAAGTTTTATTTGAAGTTGATTAGATGTTCGATTCAGGGGTAGGAAGACATGCTGAAGACGATGGTGGAAATTATTTTCTCGACGGACAAGTATTTCGCCCGGAATCCGGCCCAAACCGGAAAGTTTGTTGAAAGTAAAAGTTTTATTTGAAATTGATTAGATGTTCGATTTAGGGGTAGGAAGACATGCTGAAGGCGATGGTGAAAACTATTTTCTCGACGGACAAGTATTTCGCCCGGAATCCGGCCCAAACCGGAAAGTTTGTTGAAAGTAAAAGTTTTATTTGAAGTTGATTAGATGTTCGCTTTAGAGGTAGGAAGACATGCTGAAGACGATCGTGAAAACTATTTTCTCGACGGACAAGTATTTCGACCGGAATCCTGCCCAAACCGGAAAGTTTGTCAAAATTAAAAGTTTTATTTAGAGTTGATTAGATGTTCGATTCAGGGCAAGAAGACATGCTGAACACCTATGTGAAAACAAGTTTCTACCCGGACATGTATAGTTCGTCCGGAATCCGGCCAAAACCGGAAAACTGTTGGAAGTCAAAGTTTTATTTCTAGTTGATTAGATAAGCGATTTAGGGGTAAGAAGAGATGCTGAGTCCCTGCATGACAATCATATTTTACCCGGACATATAGTTCGACCGGAATCCGGCTGGAATCGGAAAATTTGTTATAAGCTAAATTTCTATTTGAAGTTGATTAGATGTTCATTACTGGGGAAAGAAGATACCCTGATTTCGTGTTTGAGCTTTCTTTTTTCGCCGGACAAGTAGTTCTGGAGTTCGGCCGGAACCGGGAAATTAGCAGAAGTGGCAGGAAGTTTTCGTCAAAACAGATATGATAGGGGTAAACACACATGCTGAATCCAAATCTGAACTTGGTTTTCTCAGGTGATTAGCTATTTTGCCTTAATCTGTTTCTGAATTTTAATTGTAAAAATGTTCAAGGAGTCTGGCGAAGACTGGATCTGGCTAAGACAAGACCCTGTTGTCTGGATCAGATATTGAATTTTTGGGATCCCATCGAAACCTTTGGTCTTGTTTACCATACGGCCTTGCCTATGGGTCTTACAAATCTAGAAAAACTACTCGGAAATTTAGGGGGCTCGGAAACAATTCATACCCTAACCTCCAATGTACCTGTTATGTGGAGTATGTAGGGAGTTTTTGCCGATTTATTTGAGAGACTTTCGCTTAATCACCTATGTTCGGTAATTAGGCCCTGATGCCGGCAGGAGCAATGAGACGTTGTTTAATGGAAACATGAGCCTGAGACAGGTGGGATGTTTCGTTCAGCATGATAACGAAATGGCTCAAGTCTTGACTTTATTTGACGGAACTTGTTGAGCCTGATGAAAGAAAAATTCAAGTTAAAAATAAGGATAATACACTGTAAAAAGTTTCTCGGAGTAAGGATTAAGTTAACTGTACTATTTGCTACTGTGATTAATCTTATCCCTACTGAGATAAGATAATCTTATCTCTACTGCAAGGCCGTATCCAGGCCCCTAGCCCCCCCCCCCCCACCCCGAAACACAAATAATCATTTGTATAGGCTTTTCCCTCTGACCTATGTGTTCTTTTGTACTTTTTTTTGTCCGACCAACAGGCAACCCCCCCCCCCTCCCCCCCCCCCCCCCCCCCCCCCCCCCGAAAGGCAAAACCCTCCCCGACGTAAATTCCTGGATACGGGCCTGCTCTGCTGAAATAAGATTACTACGAATTAGAGATCAGATTATCTCAGTAGAGACAAGATTAATCCCAGTAGGAAATACTGCAAGATTTTTTGTTTGTACAGTGTATTTTTGTTGAGGACCTTATGCTCTTTATTTAATGTAGTAAATTAGCAAGAAGAAAAAGCCCGAGACCATGACAGTGATTAGAACAAGCTCACGAAATTATTAAACGAACTAATTAACTGAAGAAAATACGCGCTGTGCATCAAAGCTATCTTCAGGAACTTCATGGATCTCTTAATGTGTAGAGTGTGGTAAGTATGTATTTTCACGATGAATACATACTGGTAGTGATAAGGTTCCTGTAAGTAGCTTTAGATCGCAAAGAAAGTGTCCTTTCGTCAGTTTTCCTTTAGTTTGGTTGCAATATTTCCATTTTTTTACCGTCTTTGTCATGGTCGTCAGGACTTCAAATTCATTCTGCATTTAAGTGCAATCAAGGTAATAGCCTCGGGCTTTTATGCGAACAAATCTTTATTATGGAAGCATTTTGCCGTGCCGATGTGTACAGCGGTGGCCGAGAGAGAGCAACCTCTCGGCATGAACATTGAGTGTGGTATAGACTCTAGACTTAAATATTGGTTAGGCTATGCTACCTTTCCCACTGGGCGGTAACGCACCTTCACCGCATCAGCATGTGAAGTGATAGGCTAGTGGGAAGGGTGGCTCAGCTAGAAATCCACATCTGTCTATTTTGATACCGTTACTTTTCTTACTGGTCCGCTCAGGTGGAAGAAACCAATAATTTTCCATTAGTGGATCCATGAATGCGTGATGCGTGTTCATAATACGGGAGAAAATTGATTCCAGACTATTTTACGGAAAATGAAAGGAAGGGGATGAGAATAGAGCCTGACCCCCAGTGATTAAAAAGCTACTGTCTCTAGGCTCTCTCCCTTTCCTCTTATCCCTCTGTGCCCGGAGGGAATGTAGAGGATTCCGTACACCTGTTCAGTTGGTGTAAGCCCCGGGGCTGTATGGAGACTAAGTCTGATGATTATTATTCGGATAGAGTGCTCTAGAACGGGCAGGATTATAATGGTTGGGACTTCTCGGGCTTCGACACTTTTCTTTGTCAGTTATTCATATTTGGGGAAGTTTAAGGCTTAATCATGTGAGTGATTATTACTGTTATTATTATTCATTTTATTACCCATCATAATGTACAAGTACAGAAAAATGGAGTAGGAAAAATAAGGGAAAACGAAAATAGTACACACCACTACTTACCTACAACAAATTATCTTCAAGCTTTCCAGTAATCTATAGATATCACTTGTCTGGTCGAGATTTTGCCTATAGGTCTACCGGAGTAAACGCTTCTGCACAGCTGTTATTACGGGCTGGGCTACTTCATAATTTCTCGATAGGCTATGCTGCTGGTATTTGACCAAGGCGGAAGTCTCAATAGATATTTCGCAAACGTATAAAAAGACTTACATAATGCATCTGACTCAGTAAATGGGGAATAGTTAACGCATTATACACTTTACCTAGAATGCTTTTAGAGAAGTGGAATGAGCAAACATTCGTTATCCGCTTCTGCAAAATATAAAAAATGGAGGAAATTATCAAAAGAAAAATGAAGCTAAAGAACTTGGAAGAGGAAAAATCACGTTCCGGACGAACTGAAAAGACTTTTGGTGCAGAGAGAACGTTGTCGGCAGCTTTCTATGCTGCTCATTAAGTTTCGGCGCTATATTTGTAGCTAATGCTACTTGAAACTTTGCACACCCTTAAGGCAGGCGCGTATCCAGAAATTTATTTCGGGGGGGGGGGGTGCCAGCGGTCGGACAAAAGAGTTAAAAAAAGACATAGATCAGAGGAAAAAGCCTATAAAATGGTTATTTTTGTAGGTTTCGGTGTGGGGGGGGGTCAACCCCCTACCCCCCCCCCCCACTGGATACGGCCTTGCCTTAAGGTACGTGCACATAGTTCGATAAGATTTCACATAAGAGAAACGCTTCACTAAGGGGAAACCTGCCCGCGGTGCGTCAAAAATGTCGGAGCGACAGAGGCAATTCGCATCGGACTGCAGAAATCTGACTGAACTTGCTCGTACCTTTAGACACAGATTATAGATCTGTCGTCCTGCAGTAGAGTTGTGGATTCTGCAGACGGGGAGGCTAATCGCTAGCAGTAAAATAAAAATAAAAAACTGTCATGCTGTCATAGCTTAGCGTGCTTCGTCTAACTTCTTGACGCTGAAAAACAAAAATCACTTTTCTCTTGAGAATGGGCCGAAGGATGTGCGTTTGGCAATCCTCTTGTCAGTTAAGCCCTCCACTTACGATTTTGCAACATTCAATTAACACCTCAGCAGAAGAAGTAGTTTGATTATTTTCCATGGTTCCAGTTTGATTACTTCCAAAAACTTTGCGACCTGAATATGTTGTAATTTAGACTGTCAATAAACGTCGGCAACGAATATCTGCGAGGTCAAAACTTTCTCCGTCCGTCTGTAAGTAAGGTAATTTGTGTAAGGTAAGGTACAATTTTAATGGCAAATATAAATAAACCTGGTGTTTCTAGAAAATGACGTTCACTAATTCTGGTGGGATTGTAAAAATTCTTCAATACAATTCTAGCCTAAACCATTGTAAAGAAAAAAAAAACGAACGACTATCATACATCAACACTAAAATTTAAGGACAACACGAGAATTTACGACAACAGACATATGACTAAAGAAAAAATGAAAAATATAAAAGGTTTGCGACATGGGTCTGATCTTCCTCCGAGCACAAACAAAAATGAACCGATTAAATCAGACAGAAGAAATATAATTGCTAGATAACATAAATCTTTTTAGAGCTCTTTTAAATACTTTCCTATCTTCGGACACCCTAACAGTTTCAGGCAATGAATTCCATACTTTTACACCTGTATGACGAATAGAAAAGCTAGACCTTGTAGAAGGATAACAAATGGTAGAAAGATTGGACCGCCGTCTTGTGTTATAGTGTGTTATTGTGTTGACTGTTTAGGCAAAAAAGATTTTTAAAATCAGCAGATAGTGAATCTTCTAGAAGATGACGGTAAACAAGTGTTGCAATATTCCAGTCTCTAATCTGACGGACATTTAAAATAAAAAGACTAGGCAGAATATGAGAAACTGATGAAGAAAATGGAAGACCATAATTTGCTCTAATTGATTTGTTTTGTAGGATTTGAATCCGATTAATATGTTTTGAAAAAGTATGGAAAAGTGTTTTGGAAGGCCAAGTTCGTAAAGGAATCCTTAGCACTTCATTTGGAAGTGGATCTGAGGCAAACCGAAAAGGGTTAAGGGGTAAGAAGACATTCAGCTTCCGTGTCGTTACTTTGTACTTTATCGAAGAAGTACTTTTTGATCTGGATAGAAGTAGGACACGGGAATTAGCTTCCAACAAAATATCTTGATTAAGATGATAGAAATAAATCTATATTCGGACAACACGCTGGTCTACATATTTCTGCTTCATTTTGTAAAGGGACCTAAGATCAATGGGGTTCGGCAAGTAGTTCCAGTTTTCAGTGGAAGTTTCCTTTTCCCGTCCAAACCGATGTTTCTGATGATCAAAACTCACTTTCTGATGATCAAACTAGAAAGCTTCTCGATTAAATCAGCTGAGATTTATTCCATCGACATGTTGGACCATCTCGTATAGGGTCCTCGTCAGTCTGGAGCAAGAAGGCAGACAAAGCACCGGCATAAATCTCAGCAGGCTTATCCGTTTAGCGCCAAGGCTTTTTGTGGATAATTGGATTATTTTTAAAATCATACCACCCTAGATTTTGCATCCCTGTGATTCTTCCTTGCAGCACAGTAACGCTGCTATTGGACCATTAGTCCGGTGGTTGCGGATGGAATTCCTGCCATAATACTCGGCACCATCATCGATTCCATTCAGAATTTTTTGTTTCAAGTCAGTGATGATAGAGCAGAAAATCTGACTGAGACAACTGATCGTGTTTTTGGATCATTGATGCGGTTAAACCCAGGTTTTCTTTCCGACTTCGACCCAAATTTCTTGAAGAAGTCCTATACGCCCTTGAGAGTCCCATTTCTTGCCTTCGGGAACAGACCATCTGCAACAGGAACGGTGGGAGGAGACTAGGCTATTATTGGTGGAACCACTCAAGCATGTGGAGAACATCTTCCCTCCCCTATTCGATTTGATTGTAAGGAGAGGTATGTGACATGTTTGAAAAGTTACGGATTTAGTGCAAAGTACGAAATCCTATGGAAAGCTATTTTTAATACCGGCTTACAAAAGAACGGCTTAGATGACTAAAACCCACGGGGTGATTTTGTGCAAACATTGGAGACTTGACTGACCGCTGATCCTATTAATCGGTAAGGGAACATGTTTGATATACTTCAGGTTGGCGGATAGGAGGATTATGCTAGACAAAAATAAACAGGCTACAGGATGTTTAGCGCGGTTGACGCCTTGTACATTTAAATAGGGTGGTCTAGACTTTGGAGTGGTTAGTCTATAATGTTAGAATCTTTAATGGTTTAGACTAGGAACTATTTCACGAAGTCACGTCAAGTATCCAAGAGTTAACACTGATGAAGGATTTAATGGATCTGGTGGGAAATTAAGAAAATCGTTGCCAGTACAGATGAATGAGTCATACGAACACGACTGTAGGCTACCTATTTGGTGCAAAACCTTAACACCAGCCAACATTAGAAACAAGTTACAGAAACCATTCAGCTCTTTAGAGCAATTCATCTGTTTTTCTTGCTGGCTCATGAAAGTTTAACTGAAAAGGCAGCTTATCTGAAAACACGGAATTAGTTCGACTCATTTAAGCGACTTTTTATTTTTCACCCGGGGCTCTATTATAATAATATGCGTGCGCTGCTTGCACGACAACCCAAAATTCATTCAGACGCGGAGAATTTGAATTTCAACAAAGGCTACGCTCAGAAAAGTTGCACCTGAGGAAAGTAGCAAAATGATGTAAAGATATGGAATGCAAGGAATCTGCCATTTTTTTTTTCCGGCAATGTCTTACTTTTTTATTTGCTGACTATTCCAACCATAGACTACAAGCAGATGAAGGTACTACAAATCCGAAAGAAAAAGGGCATTCGATGAAAAACGATTATCTGTGAAACCGGACATGGAATTCTGTGTGAATAGTGAAAAAACGAAGTAACGCATTTTTATCGGGTTTTCAGGCCAATCCAGATGAAGGAGTGATGCGTAAGTCGACTGTCGGATCTCAGCTATTTCGGGTAAACTTTAACCATTCGTTAGATCTGATAATATTCACTGACCCTAGCGGATACGTCTTTTCTTCTTAAAATTTTGGCCAACAGGCCGAACAAAAATTTTGATACAAATCCGATTCGCTCCACTAGTAAATATGTTGACTCCGCTGAACAGATACGTCAGGAAGTTCATTTGATTCAAGAGATAATTCGGTCATGATTGGCCAGGGTCCTCTCAGGCTCAAAGCTAGAAAAGTGAAATTGTTACAATATTATGTTTATTATTATTCTACTAGTATAATTGTCTTATTAACGCACTGAACTACAGGAGGAGTAGTGGAGTATTAAAATGAAAGTAAAGGAAAGAAAACACGCAAAAAATGGACCCAAGAACTAAAATTAGCTTAAGATTTCCAAAACTATTTTTGACGGTACAAAATGGATAAGTCAGTTACATTTTATTAGAGCTATATTTCGGCCCTTCTTGGCAAGGGTCCTCTTCAGGCTCAAGCTGAAAAAT
This sequence comes from Branchinecta lynchi, assembly GCA_023053575.1. Classification (NCBI taxonomy): domain Eukaryota; kingdom Metazoa; phylum Arthropoda; class Branchiopoda; order Anostraca; family Branchinectidae; genus Branchinecta; species Branchinecta lynchi. The sequence continues at coordinate 10,229,648 of JAKZAP010000008.1, forward strand.
GAACTTCAATACAGATCATTAATATTCATAAATATGAGTTCATAAATATGATTCGCAGTCAGCTTGGGCTGAAGGAACATCGATTTTCAAAACTGCCGAAAACTTCAAGACAGTCATATTTCGGCCATTCTGGACAGGTGTCTCCTTCAGGCACTAGCTAGAAGAATGAACCTGCAAAACCCTCCTGTCTGAAGGAATACTTAAAAAAATAAGATCCACTCCTTTCGGTGGGTTTTGATGATTAAAATCCCCTGAGGTAGATTTTGTAACGAGTCTGGTCTGAAGTCAGTAGTCCCCCAACCTTTCGCATTCGCTAGAGAGAGCTTAAGGAGGGGTTGACCACTCCCTGGCACCTGCTGTAAAGTATTTCCCGGTACTGATCGGGACCGGCAGAAGCGAAATGCAACTTTCCGTCACGTGGCAACCGGTGCAGCTGCTGTCAGCCGTCACCGGGCACTTGCTGTACACTAAAGTCGTGAGTGGCCAGTCAGGGTTTTTGAAACTTGTTCATTTTGATGTGGCTTTGAAGTATAATTGAATAGGGCTGAGAAACCTTAGTCTAGTTACCCCTTACTCGGGCTTAAAGTCACGGTGAAAATCCGTTACTTCGCTTCTCCGCTATTCATATAAAGGATTTTAATCGAACGAAATTTTTCTTTAGGATTTGTGGTTGTACCTCTATGCTTGAAATATTTAGCAACTACAGTGATAAACAAGTGCTGAAAGTAATCATTTTTGAGTCACACACAACAGTGGGTTTTCTTCAGAAGTGAGAAGTCTTCAGAAGTTCAGAAGTGAACATTTTCTGAGCTTTGCTTCATTAGCCATTTAGATGCACGCTTTTGTTGTAATTCAAATTCGCCGCGTCAGAATGAAATTTGTCTTGTCGAGCCACTAATGCATATTTAATGTCATTGCTAGAGCCGAATGAACAAATTAATAATCTCTTGGCGGAGTAAAAATAATTCAGTTTACGCATATCTAAGATATAAGAATACGCTGGCTTTTAAGTTAAACTTTAAGGAGAGCCTCAAAATATGCTGTTTCTGCAACCAACTCTTCCCTACTCGAGACGCCATGATATCAGCAGCCAGGGCCGCATTCAAGGGGGGTTAGGTGTTCGACCCCTTCCTCCCCCCCCCCGAAACATACAATAACAAAAAATTTTTTTACCTTTTGGTACGGATTAGGCTGACCCGCGGATCAACGTGTAACGACTTCATCCTTGTGACTATTTTAATGTCTCTTTTCATTTTTATGGCACTTGAGCTTACTCAAGTGCCATATAGCGATTGTAATTTCTGTCCGTCAGTCGGTCTGTCGGTCCCGGTTTTGCTAGTTCGGGCACTTCCAGATAAGCTAGGACGATGAAACTTGGCAGGCATATCAGGAACTGGGCCAGATTAAATTAGAAATACTCGCTTCCCCGATCCGACCATCTGGAGGGGAGTGGAGGGAGGGGGAATCCGGAAAAATGAGATATTTTTTGCTTACGAACGGGTTATCGGATCTTAATGAAACTTGACATATGGAAGGAACTCCTGTCTCAGACCCTCCATTTTAAATCCAAACCGGATCCGGTGACATTGGGGGGAGTTGGAGGGGGAAACCGGAAATCTTGAAAAACACTTAGAGTAGAGGGATCCGGATGAAACTTGTTGGAAAGTACAAGCACAAGTCCTAGATACATGGCTGATATAACCGGAACGGATCCGCTCACTTTGGGGGAGTTGGGGGGGGGGGAGAAGTCCGAATTTGTAGTGATCCCGCGAGTTCCGTGCTTCCTGATGTGCTGGGACGATGGAAATTGACAGGCATCTCTGGGACCCGACCAGATTAAATAGGAAATCGTCAATTCCCCGATTCGACCATCTGGGGGGGGGGGGGGAGTGGAGGGAGGGGGAAGCCAAAATTTGAGGTATTTTTATCTTGCGAACAAGTCATCGGATCTTGATGAAATTTTATATTTAGGATGACCTCGTGTCTCAGACGTCCCACTATAAATCCGGACCGGATCCGATGACACTGGGGGGAGTTGGAGGAGGGAACCGGAAATCTTGAGAAACGCTTAGAGTGGAGGGATCGGGATGAAACTTGGTGGGAAGAACAAGCACACGTCCTAGATACGTCATTGATATAAGCGGACCAGATCCAGGCACTCTGGGGGAGTTGGGGGGGGGGGGGTCCGGATTTCTAGCGATCCCGCGAGTTCGGCATACTTCCTGATGTGCTAGGGCGATGAAACTTGGCAGGTATGTCAGGGACCCGAACAGGTTCACTTGAGAACAGCCGTTTCCCCAATCCGACCATACTGGGGGGAGTAGATGGATGGGGAGTCCTGAATCTAGTGGCGTGTATAACTTTTGAACGGGTGATCGGATCTTGATGAAATTTTATATTTAGGATGACCTCGTGTCTCAGACATCTCACTTTAAATCCGGACCGGATCCGATGACACTGGGGGGAGTTGGAGGAGGGAACCGGAAATTTTGAGAAACGCTTAGAGTGGAGGGATCGGGATGAAACTTGGTGGGAAAAACAAGCACAAGTCCTAGACACGTCATTGACTTAACCGGACCGGATCAGGGCACTGTGGGGGAGTTGGGGTCGGGGTCCGGATTTCTAGCGATCCCGCGAGTTCGGCATACTTCCTGATGTCCTAGGGCGATGAAACTTGGCAGGTATGTCAGGGATCCGAACATATTGACTTGAGAACAGCCGTTTCCCCGACCCGACCATCGTGGGGGGAGTGGGTGGATGGTGAGTCCGGAATCTAGTGGCGTGCATAACTTTTGAACGGGTGATCGGATTTGAATGAAACTTGTCTGGTGAGCTATCGCCTCGGACGTTCAGTGTCACGTCCGGGTCGGGTCCGATACCTGTGGGGATGGAGGGGGGGGAACTCGAGAAACTCTAAAAGCAGAGGGATTGGGACGAAACTTAATGGATGGAACAAGCATTAGGCCTAGATGAAATTGAAGGAGCCAGATGGTTTCGGGGCTCTGTGGGGGGAGTTGGAGGGGTTTCCTGGAATTCCGGTAGTCGTGAGTTAGAATAGTTCCAGATGTAAAACGACAACGAAACTTTGCAGGCATATTAGCGACCCAAATTATCTTGACTTAAGAACCTGACACAACATACCCCCGGAAACTTCCGTTCCTAGATCCGAGCATTTTTTGGGGAGCACGAGAAGAGAAATATGGAAATTGACTTCTATAAATTGCAAACGAGTGGTCTGATTCGAGTGAAACTTTATGGGTGATACGAATCGATGGCCTCGACATGTAAAACATGCGTTCGAACCATATGCGACCACGATTAGGGGAATTGGGGTTGGGGGGACTTTTGACATGCACAAAAACCAAACGGATGGACCGAATGAGATGCAAATTCGACAGTGCCGAGTTTATGCGGCCTAGATTTGTTATTTGGCGTCCGGGCCGAATTCCGCCAAGGTAGGGCGGGGGAGGTACTGGAAACTTGCAGATAGGGTAAGCTCCAATTTCAGTAAAACTTGATGGACAGGAACAGGGAATTAAGAGATTGGGCCCGAACCGGCTCCGACAACGTTGGTGGGAGGGGGGGGGGGGATACCGGAACTTTCCAAAAATGCTCAGATTCGAGTGAAACTTGATAGATGGTATAAAAGAAGATGCTTTAGGTGGTCGATTTTTTATATTCCGAACCAGATTCGGCCACGGTAGGTCGAGATAGAGTGGGTACCGGAAATCGTGTAACACGTCTAGGGATCAAACAAATGGATTTATTGGGATGAAAGTTTGAACAGTCATGTGCATTTGCTACAGACAATCGAGACGATGCCGAACTGCTCAGAAATGAGTGAAACTAAATATCCTATTTCTATTTCCGAACCGCATTTTTGGATGGCGGGTGTATTTTGTGACGTTCTCATCTACTTTCTTGTACAGCCTACTCGTAGAAGTGCCATATGAGCTCGTAGCTCTTGTTATTCCACTTCTTGCAAGAAGTTGTTGCTATGAAGGACAATAAGGTTTCACACGTGAAATGTTTACTGATATTTATGAAAACTCATAAGAGAGAAGATAGAACTAGGACTAGTATGTCCAGGTTTTAATCCGAACTTTAAAAGGAGTCTCTATGTTACAGTCCCATGTGACTGAAAACACTGAGGTTTGTCGTCATCGTGAGACAAAGGTCTGAGATGCAAGAGGTTTGCGAAGGGTGCGGCATTTCAGATAATAACGAAAAGGTTGCGTTGCTTTGTATCAAGAATAGATAATTAATCTTCAGGCGACGTTCAGTGTCACTAGATGTGACCCAACATTCTGGGCGAAGTGAGACAACCTATCTGGGAGCATACGACAAGCTCTTTGCATTCACAAACCCTGTAACGTATTTAAAAGGGGAAAGCTAAAAGGACAGAACTGGCATGCCCACCGAACTCTGTTTCACGCTGCTCGGAATAGCGCCCGAACGTTCTCTGACCAATCTAATTATCCATTCTTACGGATAGCCAGCTCATTAGTGATAGCTATGTATAAGAGTAAAGGCCATGGAATTAAAGGGACACATTTTTTTTTACAAACTGCATGTGGTCCCATTACATACATCAATGAAAACTGCAACCTGCCTTGAAAACCGTTGGCCGTTTGATATTAACCGCAAACTTTGCCTGGACATTAAATACATGTTGCTGTCAGGATGGATGAATGCAACTCATTTCCTAGGTAGATGACAAATTGGCTGAAATGAGAACTGGTCCTAAGGCAACACTCGCAAGACTGGTGCTGCACTCATAGTGAAGCGGAACCATTTTGGACTGAGCTACGGCAAATCTTGTGGAGATTTTCCGAAGACGCAACCAGGGCCATATCTAGGGGGGGGGGGTAGGGGGTTCAACCCTCCCCCCCCTTAAAAAAAAAATATACAAAAATAATCAGTTTTTATAAGCTTTTCCCTATGATCTATGTCTTTTTTGTCCGATTCGCGGGCAAAACCCCTCCCGAAAGGCACCCCCCCCCCCCCCCCAAAATAAATTCCTGGGTACGGGCCTGGACGCACACAAGCTTTTTCGAATGCAAAGTCCTGCGAACTAGCAAGAAAACGCTATTACACTGTCAGAAAAAAATATTCAGGATGCGCGGTCATGAAACAACACACCGTCTGTTGACCTTTAAAGGACCCATCTTGCTTATTTCGTCTTTTGTATTATCCCCAGCTCCCTTCTGGAATTATAAGCCCATAGTTTCGTTTTGTAGCGACGACTTATTAACGCTTTTTCGGCCGAGCCAGGTTTTGTCAGCAACGCAGCGCAACCTCGCAGCAAGCTGCAAGGTTGGCAAGGTCCGATGACAGCCCTTTCGCACAGAAGGACATAAGAAGCATCCAAATACTGGAAGACATGGTAGACTATCAGCCGGGGCTTCGCTAGCCAAAACTCGAGGGGGGGGGGGGCCCGTTTCAGCTTGTCGTCTCATAAGTGATAATAAAACTCGTGATAACTGCAATCGTTGAAGACTGAAGATTAGAAGCCTAGTTGTAACTCCGAGCGGTTTGAAGGGCGTGGGTGGTTAGTATCTTAAAATATAAGACGGGCAGACAGAAGGCCCAAGAGTCATACCAGTTAGAAACAATAACCAAGAAACATAGTACTGTATCCCGCAAAACTGTATATCAGACAGAATGAAAATGAACGACGCATGCGAAATTTTTTAGGCGATGACTTTTTCGGGCAAAACGATACTTCCCTGCAACAAAATCTATTAAGCTTTTAAAGCGGCCCAAGCCCCGAAATTCTAAGCCTAAAATCCGAATGAAATGACGCGACTTTCCGGTAAATAAAGCGTAATACGAAAGGCGCCGCAGGCAAATTCTGTGGAATCCTGTATGATCAGAACGTCTTTTCGGATCCCAAATAGCAGGATCTGCCCGTCTTTCTTTGTTAACGACGACCAAGAAAAATGTGATACTTTTACTTGGAAGTTGGAAAATTTGCTTCAGTTCGAGCCTTTCTGGAAAAGAAGTATTGATCGTCAAAAAAAAAAAATTGAAATGGAGTTGACTTGTTTTGAATTTAAAGTTAAAACACAAAATAAAAATCAATTGACGTGTTGCAACTATCACACCCGTCATTAAATCTTCTCTCATTGATCACGAAAACGATTTAGTTTTAAATGTCGGACTGGAGAAAAATTGTTAACATTAAATGGTTTTCTACTAAAATACAAAGCGATCTTTGCACGAAACTAATAAATTATTGGAAATGTACGCCACAAGCAAAATCAACCTGATATTTACTTGAATCGAGAGATATTAGTACACAACAGATCGTGTTGAACTTAGGTTAATTCATGATTCGACAACTGTCTTTTGTCGGTCATGGAAACTTACATCTAACAATCATACTTCTCAATCTGAAAAACAATATGATTAAAGACTTCTGAACGATTTAAAATAGCCTGCCTCTCGAAACATGCGACTGAGAATGCAATTCCTTAAGTTTCAAACGCTCGAGAACCCAGAACAGCCGACGCTTCAGTAACTAGCCTTACTGACTTTTCCGGGCGTACTGCCAGCCCCCCATTTAACTTTTCTGAGTGAGCGACCAGTTATGCTGAATATTAATAGTCGGGCGCTCGAGAGCGCCCGTTTTTAGCTAAATTTGTGTGGTCGGGCACTCTGCCATCGCCCGTTTTAGCTAAAATGTTATGGTTGGGCGCTCTGCGAGCGTCCGTTTTAGCTTTTTTCTTTCTTCGAGGGGGTGGTGGTGGTGGTACCACCACCGCCCATAGCGACGCCCCTGACCATCAGGTAATTTTGCTTGTTTTTTTCCATTTTTAACCCCGGCGCGTTCAGTTTAATTTTTTTTTTGCGTCCAGCCGCCGCGTTCGAGAGCGGAAGGCTGGATAGAGTTGACAAGCACTAACAAGAAAATAGCTAATTTCATGTGGAAAGTAATGGTATCATCGTAAAACGGTATTTGTGATACATTTCACCTTGAAAAGATCATTTCTAGTAATAGTTGTGCTTTAAGTATTTGACTCCTGCAAAACTGCAAGAGTTGACAACATTAGCCTACTAAACAAGAGCTGTAAGGTCATATGGCAATTGAAATCAGACGTAGTAGGTAAGGGTAACAGCTAAGATTTGTGCCTTGCTGAGGCACATGATTCTGGACCTTTCGTATTCATGAAAATGTATGGTTTAGTAAAAATATGCCATGCACTTTGAGGTTACAATGCGGAATGTAAAGGGGCTAGGAGTCCATTTTGTAAGCAAATGCACTGGTACACAAATGATCATGGGCCCTTGGGTCATGAAAGTGTATCATGCGCTCGAAAATTTTTTTTTTGCATGTTGCGGCTAAGATCCGCACTTTTAGGGGATCGAACTGAATTTTGAAGCAAAATACTTGGGGCACAGATGGTGATGGTCTCTTGGGGATCTTAAAATTTTTTAGTTTCTTCTAAAAAAAAAATTCCACTTTGCGGTAACATTGGTGCTTTAAGTATGCTGGAATGTAATTTGTAAGCGAAACACTTGAGGGAAAACTATCACGGGCCCTTGGGTAACACAAAATGGATGTTTTGGTAATTTTTTTTTTGTTCACTTTGCAGTTAAATGCTCACTTTAAGGGGGCTAAAAACTCATATCATATACTTTAGGTACCAATGATCATGGGCCCTTGGGGGATTATGAGCGTGTTCGTGAGATCAGAAACACATCCTTTAGTCAGCTGTCAAGTTTCCCTCGGATCCGACCAACCGTTCAAAAGTTATGCATGAAATTTTGGTAGTCCGGACTCCAGTTACCTCCACTCCCCCGAAGATAGTCGGATCAGGGAAATTACTGATTCCAAGTCAATCTGATCTGGTTCCAAGTACACCTGCCGAATTTCTCCGTCCAAGTGCATCTATAAGTACCTTAACTCACGATCCCCGGATTTCCGGAAAACCCCTTCCAAGACCCCCACAGTGCGTCGATCCGGTCCACTTAAGTCAACAATGTACTTACAACTTGTCCTTGTTCTTCTCATCCAAGCTTCTTCCCGGTCCCTCCACTCCAAGCTTGTTCCAAGGTTTCCGATCCCCCGAACATATTCGTGAGATCAGAAACACGGTGCTCGGATACGATCCAGTTATGTCAACGATGAATCAAGGATATGTGTTTGTTCTTCCCACCAACTTTCATCCCGATCCCTCAATCTAAGCGTGTCACGATACTTCCGGTACTCCCTCTCCAACTCCCCCCACAGTTGTCGGATCCGGTTCGGACGTAAAATGGGACATATGAGGCATGTGTTCTTTCCAGCGTTTCAAGTTTCATTGAGATCCGATCACCCGCTCAAAAGTTACGCATGCCTTAATATTCCGGATTCCCCCACCCTCCACTCCCCCAAGGTGGTCGGATCGGGGAAGTGACTATTTCCAAGTTAGTTTGGTCGGGTCCCTAATATGCCTGCCAAGTTTTGTCGTCCTAGCACATCTGGAAGTACCTTAACTCGAGAAGAGTGGACAGACCGACCGACCGAAAAGTGATCGGTATATGGCACTTGAGCGAAGCTGTAAGTGCCATAAAAACCATAAAATAAGGTCAAAAGGATGTTATATCTAGGAATCGGCTGATTTCTCCTGTGATTTTACATTCTAGGGGATCGTGATATGAAATTATGATAGTTTGAACTATCTATTTTACTTTAAGTCTTGCAAACTAGCAGTAAATTGCTATTCGGCTACGCTGTCAGAAAAAAATATTCAGGATGCGCAGTCTCGTCGGATAGATAGATCAATGTATTACGAAAGCCCAAGAGCCATATACACAAAATAACAACACAAATATAACGTAAACACTTAAACTTCTTCTTACTTCTAAACATTTATCTATATGAACGCCCGCTCGAGTAATGACAGTGGGGTTAACCTTACTCGGAATTTGAGGAAGTGACAAAAGTACGTCATTTAAATAAACTTTTCTTAAATCAGAAAGCTTCGGGCATCTACGGAGAAAACGGTCCAGTGTTTCTGAAAAACAAAACGAAACAAAAAAGGTCATGACGATGTTATGAAACTAGTGACAGTGTGCGTTAATGATCTGCCATGGATTAGACAGAGCGGGATTAATGTGGATGGTCATTACGTAGTGATTAACTACCCGATTATTTAATGCGAATTAAGTTGCAAATCCTATACTTTATGCCCAAACTCGGTGCGAAAATCGCCAGACGTTCTTGGTCTCGTTGATAGGAAGACAGTTTGGACGAGAGAGGAGCAAATATAATAAATCTAGGGTTTTATTAGAGGGTTATTCTGGCCCAGGTCTTTTCGTGGACATTTGTTAATTGTTTTCGATTTAGCTATTGCTTCTAGAATAACTTTTACAGAATCAATAATCAACATTATGTTTTGCTTTTGTTAACATCTGAGAATATCGTTCAGTTCTATGATAATGTGTTTCAGTAGTAATTTACGACTATGCTAGCTTCGCGTTTGGGAATGGACGATGGAATAATGAATATTAGTTTCTTGATATTCCTATTGGATCAGGTTTGTTTTTTTGTTTTTGTTTTTTGTTTTTTGTTTGTTTTTTGGCGGAAGAATTTTGACCTCGCAGTTGCTGATGATGTTATATTTTTTCCACTTCAAAGCCTTCCCACTCTGACAGACAGTCCGAAACATAAACCAAAAATATGTATTACTACAACTGGAATGCGAGGGAGGAGAATCACCGGACGTTTTGGTGTACACCAGGCGGATATGAGGCACATAACCCTGTACAACTTGCGGCGCCACTAATTCCCCCTCGCTGGAATCCACAACTTGCTCTCCAAATAACACATGCCACTTCACTGAGAGCTTCAGGAACCTATCCAGTTGTTCAGGAATGAAAATGAGATAATTAACAAAACAATTTTTTCTTTGTCCCGTCATTTTGGAAGATTAAAAGTCTTTGGTTAAAACGCTTTATAGAGTTTACACCAGCTACATTCATACCAACCCCTCCCCCCCCCCTCCTCAGGCAACTCCCCTAGTTCGATTTAATGTCAATACAAACAAAAGTTCGAGCTTTGCAGTTAACCTATATCAGAGACATATAGGCTATCTTTTTTGGTATCCGACAAACCGCTTAGTGGTCTCATTTATTCGCACCGACCTTCTATCGCATCTCGTTTAGTTTGATAATTCTTGTTCTAAACAGAAATGGGATTTCCAGTTTACAAGATGATATGATATGATGTTCTTACCTCTAAAAGGCCTAATGGGTAATGGTTAATACAAATATCTGAAAAAATACTCAACTTCCACCATTTAAGTACTCAATTAATATAATCTGATAAATAGCCCTTTCTTCCTAAATAAACCGAAAACAAACGCAAAATCTGCAGAAAATGTTCTGTATTGTCCCAGGGTTGGTCACCAAAAGTAACTTCGTACACCCTGGAAAGTAACCCAAAAGTATCTCAAAGTAACCCAATGTAACGTAATGTAACCCAATGCAATGTAACCAAAAATAACTCAAAGTAACCCAAAGTACCCTGATGTAACTCGTACACCCTGGTTCTTGGTGACCAACCCTGGGTATTGTCAATGAAAGATGCTTTTGTCTGTTTACTTCTGTACTGTTATTCCCCTTCATATTCCCAAGCGTAGCTGTCATTCTTACATAATTTTGTCGTACTACTTGTCTACAACAATGCAAACAAGTCACTAGGGATTGACACCCCATAATTACGTGCATAATTATCCCAATATGCAAAAAATACTCCTCCCGGACCCAGGTCACCCATAAGACACCCGATCGCATATTACGTCGAACCAGTTCAGATTCTGTTCTCAACCAAACTGATTTAGTTCGAAGTTCAGCAAGTGAAGTAATTGCAAATGGCACTGGTGAATATGAGTTTTGACGAGAAGTTTTATGGAAGTGTGCCAGACCTTTGTGAGGATGATTCAGAAGATTCTGGAGCGGTCATGGCTTATCTCCAAAACTTGAAGGGGGAAAAGTAAGTCCTTACCGAACCAAGACTTGTTTTCCGTAACGTCCGATTTTCGAAGCGGGTCCGACTATTCGCTTTCTGCATCAACTACTAAAAAAGCTTTTGTCATACAAATACCGTTGTTACCGTACTGGATGTTGTTGTTCCCTTTGGGAATAAATAGTTTGATATGATTGAGGAACTGAGAGGGAAGAAACCTGTGTTTAAATATAACATTTTTTAAATAAAAAATAATTTTGTTTTCTGTTTTTTCTTTCTAAATTGTCTAAAAAATATTTTGTGCGTTTATCGCGCAGGGCGTTCACACTTTTTTGCAGCAGGTGGTGGTTCTTCGTCCAGTTTTTGGGATCCCACAACGTAAGTGAAGGGATACCTATGACATCGCAAAAGTTGTCCGTCCGTCTGTCAGCACGAGAACTCTCGAAGGGAATGATATATTTTGATGAAACTTCGTGTGAAGATTCTTTGGGTCAAGTGTAAGGTCAAGTTCGTTGATGGGCTCTGTAGCCCTACATTTAGGGGTGGGGGAGGGTGTTCAAATTAAGGGGCAAACAAAATATTTTTAAAGAGCTAATGTGATAGTCGATTATGGGGTAAGTACTGAAGACGAGTATGCAAAACATTTTCTCGTCCGACAAGCAGTTCGCCCGGAATCCGGAAAGTTGGTTAAAATTAAAAGTTTCATTTTAAGTTGATTAAATGTTCGATTTAGGGGTAATATGACCACGATGGTGAAAACCATTTTCTCGCCGGACAAGTAATTCGCCCGGAATCCGGCAAAAGCCGGAAAGTTAGTTAAAAGTAAAAGTTTTATTTGAAGTTTATTAGATGTTTGATTTAGGGGTAAGAAGACAAGCTGAACACGATGATGAAAACCATTTTCTTGCCAGACAAATCGTTCGTCCAGAATCCGTCAAAAACCGGAAAGTTGGCTAAAATTAAAAGTTTACCTGAAGTTGATTAGATGACAGACTTAGGAGTAAGAAGGCATGCTGAACACTTGTATGAACAGCATTTATACCCCGACAAATAGTTCGCCCGGAATCCGGCCAAACCGGAAAATTCGTTAATAGCAAAAGTTTGATTTGAAGTTGATTAGATGACAGATTTAGGGCTAAGAGACGCTGAGTCTGTACATGACAATCATTTTTCACCCGGACATATAATTCGTCCGGAATACGGTTGAAACCGGAAATTTGTTTGGAAGTTGAAGTTTTATCTGAAGTTGATTAGATGTCCTTTAGGAAATAAGGAGATACGCTGACTTCGTTTCTGAGTTTTCTTTTATTTGCTGGACAAGTAGTTCGCTTGGAATTTGGCCGAAACCGGAAATTTGACAGAAGCAAAGCAGGAAGTTTCGGTCAGTATCGTCAAAAGAGATATGGCTGATAGAGGTATATCTGAACTTGGTTTTCTCAGATGGTTAGCCTGGCGAATACTGGATCAGGCGAATACTGGATCTGGCGAAGACTGGATCTGGCGAAGACAAGACCCAGTTGTCTGGATCAAATACTAGATTTTTGGGATCCCATCGAAACCTTAGGTCTTGTTCTTCAAGGTTGGAACAGAAATACAGCACAGAGCTATTGCCCTTAATCCGCCATCGACAGTTTGACTAAATAAAATCGTTGATTGAGAAACTGAGGGGGAAGCAAAAAATTTGCCAATTTCCTGCAGGGCTAGTATTTTTTTAAGCACGTGCTGGTTCTCTTGTGTGTTTTCAGGAATATGTTAATTTAATGAATCAATTAATCTCTATAGCCTACCTAAAAGCTTTGAAAAACGTGCATCTTTAAGCCCGTGGCTCGCATACTATGTCCCTGACGCTGACATCCAGTACTAGTAAATTTTGTCTCTAGAAATCCGTCTGCATATACTTCTTCTTTGATGACCCTTTCCCCACAAATTCTTTCATTACGTCCCCTATGTCAATATTAGTTCTTCAAACCGAGAGTCTATGAACCCGTCGTTTGAACACTTTCAAGGGCACTTTGAAACCAGCTAATATCTGTAGCCAAGTTTCGTAGAGTGACCTGCGGTATGAATAGGTCCTGAAACTTGTTCCTTTTGAAATGAAAGGGCTCTTGAGACAGATCGTTTCTGAGTTTTCTCATCGATTAACCACTAAAGAGAACAGCTGCCCCGTTCACAAGATTTTAGAGTCTTTCATATGTATGGAAAAAGGATTAGGTTGAATAGGATGTCGAGATATAAGTTTTTCATCTTTGGTTTCGCCGTATTGAGCTGTTTGTAGTATGGAAAGTAACCAGGAACAATTTAACATATATTCTGGAATCTTGTATAATTTTGTATTTGATAGCTTCTTGGTATTTTTGTCCTGTAACTTTTTTGTCTTCATGTCCACATACGGAACAAGCAAGATTGTAAGTGCTGCTTATCCATCTAATGGGCTTACGGTGATTTTTGGACAGAATTTTGAGTAAGGTAGCCTGTAAATTTATTCAACAAGAGTCGATCACCCCACATTGGACATGCCCGAAGATTCCGGATTCCCTCCTTCCTCCACTCCCCCTGCGATGGTCAGATCGGATAAGCGACTGTTCGTGAATAAAAATGGTCGAATCCCTTATATGCCTACCAAGCTTCATCGTCCTAGCAGATGTGGTAGCATCTTAACGGGGGGTCGCCGGAATTTCGGAACCTTCCCTCCAACTCTCCCACAGTTCCCGGATCCGGTCCGGTTTTGTCTATGTATCTAGGGCTTGTGCTTGTCCTTCCCACAAAGTTTCATCTCGATCCGTCCACTCTGAACATTCCCCCCTCCAACTCACCCGTAATCACCGGATCCGTCCCGGAATTGAATTGTATCATCTGAGACACGAGACACGTCTCACGAAAAATCAAGTTTCATTCAGATCCGATTCCCTGTTCAAAAGCTACACATACGTCAATATTCTGGATTCCCACTCCCTCCGCTCCCCGACAGTGGTCGGATCAGGGGAGTTAGTTTGATCGGGTCCCAATATGTCTGCCAAGTTTTATCGACCTAGCACATCTGGAAGTACCCTAACTCGTGATCACCGGACTGACCGACAGACGGAAAAGTGATATATATGGCACTTGGCCGGAGTGCAAGTCTGGTCTAGAACAGAATTTCTATCGTATATACTTTAATTTAATTGAGCTGAGCTCTCTGAAATTTTATTTAGAATGTTGCATCTTATAAAAAAAATATTTCACTAAGTCATATTATAGGCTTGAAATATCAGTTTTGTATCCAAATTTGTTTTTTTGTACATCGTCAAAGCTTGGAGCTTTGGTGATGTTGAAATCGAGGGGTATCACTTATCAAGCGCTAAGTGGGTGTGTGTCATCTTGCCCCAGACTACAGCCGTGGGTCATTGAAGAGCCTTGAAGTTAATTCCCATTTGTAGTCCCGCGCCTTTTGCATTACGGTTTTATTGTTGCACAAGTAGCTCTTATCCTCTTGAACAGGTGCATCAGATTTTTCGTAAGCTTGGGGGGATAAGATTACACCATCTGTCGAGAATTTAGTTCATCAGAATAACTATGCCAGATGGACAGATTTACAGGTGAGGGATGCTATTTCGCCATGTTCTACCTCGAAGCTCATTCGGTGATAGATCGGATCTTCTTGGCAAGTGCCGTTGTCAGACAGTCGCTAAAATTGCCATTCCCCTCCAAACAAAAAACAACAACTCTAAATTCAAGTCGCTATGAACCCTACTAGATATACCTTGACCATATTTTGGGAATCCCAAACAGTTTTCCAAGGCTTTCGCGTCCAGCCTTTGTAAATCGAGGAGTTTAAAGAGACAGATAATTCACTCTGTGGGAGTCGATAGATCTGAAATTTTTTCTTTCATTCGGTCCCACAAACTCTCACCCCAAATATTTATAAGCATCACAGTCTCAGACAGGTTCTCTTCCCACACTTTCCCTGATCAGTGTGTTTAAAGCCTATCATTTAGATACTGGCTTGAGCCTGAAGAGGACCCTTGCCACGAAGGGCTCTCATGAAATTCAGCTGAAGTAACGGTTTTGCACTGTCAAAGATGATTCGCAGTCAGTTTGGACTGAAGGAAGAATCATTTTTAATATTACGGTCGGATATGTCGGTTATAAGTTTATCTATCCGTACTAGTACCAGTGTTAGTTGTTGTATACACGACGCACGAGCTGTTTTCTCCAAAGACCTGTTGCCTCATTGTCATTTTACGATATTGTAATTAACGGGGTAGAGGGTACTACCGGTTTAAAAGGCTACCATTTTCCTGAAGTCGTTATCGGTTAATTCACCTCGTACTAGTTAAGCTCTAAAAGCGGATTAGACCGATTGTCCTCCCTTGTGTCATTATCAGCATCCATCCCAAAGAGATGGTAGAAATAGATCCAGAACTGAATCCGAAAGAAAAGCTTTAACTTTTTAAATTGAAGGGTAGTGCAGACTCTCATCGTCATAAGGTTTGTACTTTTCTTTGTTGAAGGAATATAACTATGAATATTCTTCAGCCCAAGCTGACTGCGAATGATATTTGACGATGCAAAACGGATAAGTCAGCTACATTTTATTACAGCTATATTTTGGCCCTTCTTGGCAAGGGTCCTCTTCAGGCTCAAACCGTTCAAGCTGGACAATGAACGTGTGGAAAATCAACTGAAGATTCTTCCTTAAATATCTGATTTTGTGAAATTCTTCTCTGAAAATTGGTTGGAGTTATAGTCGGTGCTGCGATTTCATTCGGGATAGGGCTGCTGTTTTTGCTGATCCAAAAGGGTAGAGATTCTTCTGCATTTTGATTTTATAGTCGCTTGTCTCTTCTTCTTCTTTAAAAAAAATAGAGATATATCTCTAATAAAATGTAGCTGACTTATCCGTTTTGCATCGTCAAATATAATATAACTATAATATGTTAGCAAAGTTTAATTAAACTTTAATGATACTAATGATCATGGGAGGACTAATAGGGACTAAACCACATGGTAGCTCTGAACTAGAATATGGAGAATCAAATTGCGTTTAATTTTGGATACTCGCGCTCCAATTTTCGCGCTCTCAATACTGTCCATCCTGTCGCATTGTGTGTTATTGAATCAAAATAGCTGAGAGGGGTATGATACAGTTTGCAACTTGCCCTAAGGTTGTTGATTACTGACCAGCTCGATTTACCCAGTTTCAAAGACGAACTTGTCATGTATCATCTCAGTTAAGTTGAACTTCATTGGTCTGAGGATGACTTTGGTATTTGACATGGACTCGATTGACTTTGATGAGTAAGGCCTGCTAGTTATTTTATGAACCTATTATGAATTTTTGTTGTTGTTGTACATCTCTTTCATATTCATATTTATTTCAATTTACATTTTATTCTTATTTGTTTACCTCGGAATCTACATTGAGAATATTTTTTTCTAAGAAACTCATGTTTCAGTTCTTGGTGATGGATTTATTAGGATACTTAGTAAGTAATTTCATATAGGCTTAAGGACATTTCTTTGACGATTTTCTTCGTACCTTACTATCCGTGCTTACCTTCTTGTACCATGAGGCATCTCTTCGAAACTTCTTTGGAATTTCCTCAAGCAGGCTATGGAGTATCGGGAGTGTTTTTTGAAGTGAGGGTCCTTTTGGTGTATATATTGAGTTTTTGAGTGTGAGTTTGTGTTTATTTTGTTTTCCTGCCATGGTCCCACGGTCTTTTTGGGAGTAAATTCATTCATTCATTATGTAGGCTTGTCGTGAACTATTCCCCTTCCCTCTCCTTAGCTACGGCCCAATCCGGTGAAATGATCTTGGTTTGCCGGACACTAGTTGAGTTGCTGTTTACCGGCTCGACTAGCGACAGTCTGTTTACTTTTCCTTGTTTTCTTTTGTGCTGCAAGCTAATAAAAGTGACCTTTTTGTGTGAATTAATGTCGAAGAGAAGAAGTCACGACAAGGCTAGCCAGAATACAAATATGAGATGAAATTAAAGTTTCTGAGAGAAACATTCACTCACTGTCGCACTGTCTCCCGGTTTTTTCTATCGTCTTCTTCAGTCTGTAAAACAAATCTTGCAGTCTTTGCTAAAGGGATTAATCTTGTCTCTAAAAAGATAACCTTATCTCTAATTCGGATCAATCTTGTCTCAGTAGAGATAAGATAATCCCAGTAACTGCAGTTAACTGCAGTTAACTTTAATCCTTACTCGGAGAAACTTTTTACAGTGCAGGCTGATAGTGAATTTTACCCTATTTATACAGTGCAACAGATCTCATGTGGGATGTGTGCCGGTGCCGGATATGCCATGGGGGAGCACAACACGGTGGACAAGACCTTCTCGATTTGTCCCTTAAGTCTGCGTGCGAAAACTGGTTGAATAACTTTACTTTCATTTTCAGTGTCGAGTCATCCGAGCTTCCGCTACTCGAGGAAGTGGACCTTGAATGTCATATGTCAACCCCCTCTCCGTTAAGCTCATTGGGTAGCACCGCATGCTCGTCCTCACCGATTCCGAACTCCAGCAGTAGTGGGAAATCCTGGTCACCTGTCCCGATTACGGTCACTTTTCCAGATATGCAGTTCCTGAAGACTTCGTATCCAGTTGGCTACAACCCGTCAAATCCTCTACATACTGACTCAATGCAATCGCAGATGAGCAACTATGGATATGGTAAGAGTGAAAAGTAGAGTGGGGGCTAGTAAACAGTAGTTTTCTCCCAGTAAAATCTATTAATTGTCGATTTCAAAAATTAGAATCAGGAAGTAGTAGTCATATAATTGGCGAAATGTGAAGAGTAAAACCGGGGATTTCTCACTCCCCGGCAGTTCGTTTACTCGCCGGAATTGGACCCTTCCTAAGAAGGGCCAAAATATCTCGGCTTAGAGCGAGCAAAAATAGAAGTCATCCCTTCAAGATGGTAGACTGTCTGGACCAGTCTACCGTATATTCCCATTTTTTTAATGGGCCACTAGCAGAACTTGAACCCATTAAAAAGGAATTTCACTAAAATCATCAACATTTTTTTGGTTTCAGTGCACAGTATTTGGCGTAGGGTTTGTGTCTCGACTGGTATCGGGAGAGAAAATTTCCCTTGGACCTTTCTTTTTCTACGTAGTTTGAATTTCAGTTCATTATATCTTTTTATCGATTTTCCTTTCCTTCTATCGAATAGGAGACCATTTTAAGGTTTCAATACAGTGCCGCTGTGAGCGCTAGTAATTTTGCTAAGGCTTCCGAAAAATAGTTCGGAATGTTGTTCGGATACTTGATACGTCGTATTGCCTCTCCTGAAATTCAAGTTGTGACAAACAAGTTGTTTTTGCACTTCGCAAGGACGACACTAATGGTGTTGTCGAATTGTTCATTTCTTATTAACATATTGACACAATGTGCCTTAGTTTTATGGCCAGCTAGCGGTTTCCTTTGTCCCCGTGACTCTACCCTGTAGACGTTTTCCTTGATCGAGATTGGCCAAGTTTAGCTGATAAAAGTCCGACGGGAGACCTGGGCGTCTTAGTGCTAATCTAACCCTTGTCTTTTGTTTCTTAAAAACTGTTAACATTATTTTCATAACATATTTGACGCATTTTCGAAGAATTAATTTGGATGCAGTGATTATAATATACCAGCTAAACGTTTAGTCTGATTTTCTAATTCACGCCTGTCAAGTCGGGTGACGAATTGGATGGCCGATATCTAGACGACTAGTCATCAAATCACTTGTATGGTGTTATTTTATGCGTGTCTACGTATAAACTTACGTTGTGTATATGGCCACTGGCTTTTAAATACACGTATATATATCGTCTTTTCTTCAGGTTCCGGTTCCAGAAAGCAGCGACGCGAGCGAACTACATTTAGCAAAGGCCAACTTGACGTTTTAGAAGCCTTGTTTTCTAAGACTAGATATCCAGATATCTTTATGAGGGAAGACATGGCGATGAAGATAAATCTTCCCGAATCTCGAGTTCAGGTGAGTCTTTACTATAAGTCTTTACTATACTCGCTACCACTATGTGGTAGCGAGAATGAGAATTTGTTATATCTGATGAATGAATGCCGTGAGCTAGATGACTTGCGGGTTGAGATTTTTGGGAATGTAATTACAATAAATGATGAAGTATGGATGATGAACGTTATTGGAAGTAAGTGTTTTCAAGATTTGAAGAGGCTGGTAAGGTTCCTAAAAGTAGCTTTAGACCACAGAGAGAATTTTCTTTAGTTTAGTTCTATTATTTCGTTTTGTTCTTTTTTTATAACCATTTTTGCCATTGTCAAACCTGTAATAAGGTCAATCCTGTGGGTCAACGTCGGGGAAGGAAACAAACCTATAATAATTATTACAGGTGTGTTTCCTTCCCCGACATTGACCCAGAGGATTGACAGCCTGACGAGGACCCTTGCCAAGAAGGGCCGAAATATCGCTGATGAAGAATCGTAGCTGACGTATCCGTTGTAAACATTGTTTGAATAAATGTTTCAAAGTCAGCTTGGGCTCAAAGAATATTTTTGTATAGTATTATATTTTATAGATTTTAGATGATACAAAAGGGAGGGGGTTGTGATGGGGACAGGGCTGTTCCTTAGGTTTGAAAGGTTGGTGTTAATCATTGGCAAGCAATCAGCACTGTGAATAAGCGTGCGCTTTGTTTGATTTAAAGTGACCAATTAAAGTTGGAAAGTTCGTGTGTGAAGGTAATGTTAATTTTTAGTATTTACGATCCGCAGTTAGCCATTCGTAAATGCACTATCCAGGAAATAAAATAATAATTATTGTTATTAATACATTAAATTCAGGATTTTATATTATTAATTATGGTTTATAAATTTTAATGAATTGATAAATGACTCAAAAAGCTTACTGAAACTGCAAACGGAGGCTTAATTTAGCTTAGCTATTCGAAAACCGATCGTATGCCAAATTTTTCCTGTTCCTAGCATTCTTTAGAGCCTCTGCAAACTTGAAGCTTTTTTTATTCGGAACTACGAGCCCAGGCTCGTAGTTCGTGAAATACTTTTGAAATAAAATTCTTCGAATCACATTCGTAGAACATTAGCTCGACGAATCCCTAGTAGCATTTTTGGTCATGACTATTATCTGCGAACGAAGCACAAGTAGTATTATTGGTCGCAAAGCTGTTAAAGGACTTAGCAGCTTAGATTCCTAAATCCGCTTTCCGAAATAAATCTCATAATACTACGAGCGTCTACTTTGAGAATAGCGAAGTAGTATATGGAAGGTGGGGACTTCAGTGTCAAACAGAAATTGGCAGAGAAAGTATGTGCGTGATAGAAAGGATGCAGACTTCACCAACAAATTGCAAAGGATTTTGGTGATTAGTAGACGGAATTGTGAGTTTTGCAATCGTTCCACAAGTAGGCTACTGAACATTCGGTATAAGCTATTCATTACAAGAGATACTTAATCAGCTGACGTAAATTATTACACACTGTTTGGGACTCCTTTCCTGATACTCCTCTTCCGATCGCCATGAATTTACGCGACACTTAAAATATTACTAGTATTCCCTTCATATGTACAGCCCACCCCCCTCATCGCCCACTCTTACAAACAATGATTAGTTTGAGCATTTCCTGCCCGACGAAAAATTTATCTCAAAATAGTAGTATGAAGTTGTACGAAAAAGTAGCATGCAGGAAGAACTGATGCTACTACATTCTTCTATGTCAAGGCTACCGTGTTACTGCATGCTACTGTTAGCAAGACGGATGCTACTGGATACTACTGCTTAAGATTGGACCAGTCTGAGGCACAGCTACTACGCAGGCTACAAATTTCGTCGGCGGGAATGGCGATTATAAATTTGATAAGAAAATTATATGGTTTGGTTCCTATTTCAACCCTCGACGAGATACATTCATGATATAGTGTTAGAAATTCTCAATTACCCTTGTAACTTACTCTTTAGTCGAATCCGTTAAATTGTAAATTTGCACCACCATAGAACCCCAGAAAATATTTACCGATTTCTCAACTTGTTTACTAGTTTTGCTTTTCCGTGTTCTTTAGTTTTTTACCTTTTTTTTCGCCAGTAACGGATGAACAATAAATTATTCCGGAGAGGGGTTATTTCTCGAAACCGACAATAGGTGTAAATGACGACAATCTTTATTGTCGGAAATTTAATTTCCCGCCCGATTGCCTTCCAAATCGAAATGAAGTTTTTCTCCCGCCGGGTTCGCTCATCGTCTTTGATATTCTGGCGATTGACAAAGGTGCCAAAGCTGCCTCTATCGTTTCAGTTCGGAATTTGTCGGGGATCCATTCGGCCATTTTACGTATCGCCCCGGCTTGTATTTTGCTTCAATCATTTGCCTGTCACCAACCTGTCAAAAGAGGGGTTGTGACAATGGGCTATAGTTGGGGTGAGTTGCAGAGGGGCCAGTGATAGGCTTGCATCTGCTCGCGGCCTGAGGTGGGCTATTGTGTCCAAATGGGGTTATTATTAGCACGATAAGATTGTATCGAGAGCAAAGTAGTTAAATGGCATTTTGTATTTTCTGTTTATAATAAAAAATAGCACCTCTCCAACATTCATGTTAGTTTAATAATGTTTTTTTTTAATCAATTATCTTTTTTTTGTCGTTTTAATTATCATTTTAAATTTGTTCGGCCTTGCCCTATTCTTTGCTTTATTTCCGTAAAATCGCTACTTTCATGTATAAGGCTCAAAAAAGCAACGTGCCTTATTAACGCTCGTATGCAAATATTGAACGGATCCTACTGTCAAAAGTTTCATAATAGATAACACAAGGATGCGCAGTTTCAACTTAGAAAATTTGGGATGTTATCTGTTGTGATTTCGAAAACATTATGCATTAAAACCAAAAAAGCAAGTGCTGAATTTTTTTGTTTGTCGTCACGATGTCGGAAAAGCCAGCAGATGGCTTTTTGGCTTTTCGGCTGATCCTGGCAATACTTGTTATGCATAAGATTTAATGCACGACTCTTAAAAAATCACAACAGATTGCATCCCTATGTTATCTGTTACGAAACTTCTGACAGTGTAGTAACACAGTTTCCAATAAATTTCACAGACGGGCGAGTTGGAATACCAGGATCCCGATTATAACTACGAAAAGCTTACTGGTCAGAAGATCGGTTAAGTAGTTAATTGTCTTAGCAGAAACACTGCTTGGTGCGACGCGACCTTCAGGAATTAATCTCGGGTACTGGATTTATTTACCTACTGCCTGATATTTCGTCTAAGCAATGACTCAGTTCTACATTTGCCCATTGCTCAATGCAAGAGGTATCACATTAATTTTCTCGCGTCATCTTGCCTTTTATACATCGCCATTCTGCTCGACCGCTGATCTTCCAAAGCCATGCTTTAGCACGTTCAAAACTGCCACCCAAATGGCCAGCACAGTCGTAAACCACTCGGACTTAAGGCCAAGCAGAAAACCAGGGACGGAACCATTCTTCATTTGGATACTAGCCGTGTCACCCCTCAGATAATAAAAATTTGTACTGTGCTGTTTCGTGTGATTAGGATGTAAGAAACACAAGACCTTACTAGCGTGTAAGTATAAGGGAAGACGGCTTGATGTGAGTGAGTTATGATAGCTATTCAGCGCTGGGAATGGGAATCACTGTTCTGAGATCAGCGTAATTCAGGTAGCCGTCGGCTCGTATTTGAAAAGATTTTTATTAATTTGTATTGTACAGTGGCAGAACGTATCAGATTTTAGCTGGTGATTTAAAACTTGCTAATTTTTATTTGAAGGTACAATCCTTCCGAATTGTCTCAAACGGTCTTACCAGGGGTAGCCTACCCACACTGTAAAAAAAACAACTAGCAAGATTTACTACTGGGATTATCCTTCTCGCTATTGAGATAAGACTATCTTTAATTCGGATTAATCTTTTCCCAGCAGAGATGAGATTAATCCCAGTAGCAAATACTGCAGTTAACTCGGAAAAATTTACAGTGTAGTGCATGCAAATAGTGATAAAATACATGTGAAATCTACTACAGATATTAAATTGTTTATAGCGTTAAACGGATTTGAAAGGTGATTTAAATACGGTATGAAATATAACGTAGCTGATGTAAAAGAGGAGCCGTAAGCCCAAAAAGTCAGAAATGGCGAGGGAAAAAAGAAAAACGTACGACTCAAAGTTAGAAAAAAACTCAACAGTAAATGACATGCTAAGCCACATAATAATCCTGACAAGTAATAATTTAACTACAAACATCACGCGTGAGGCCCAATTAAAAGCACATTGCTTGGTGACTCATGTGCCAATTGCTTCTGTCATTCGTGCTTTTATAAGTTATCGATCAGCTTACAATATTTTCTACAGCATTCATTACTTTCTAGGTCTGGTTCAAAAACCGCCGCGCCAAATGTCGCCAACAAGTCAAGCAGCAACCCGACCGCACACCAACAGGCCGCCAGAGGAAGCCACGCACCCAAAAGCAATCGTCACCGACTATCACCGACTCCAAGAAACAAGCGGATCCGCTCCATTCGTCTTTTGTTGAAAAGCACGGTGAACTGAGTGGCGCACCTGTTTCAACCCCGCAGCCCTTCTATGGCGTCTATCCACAGTTTCAATACTCGATGCCTGTTCATCGCGGTCCGGCGTTTATGCCTCAGGCAGACTTTTCCGGATTTTCCCTGTACGCTACGCAAAGTGGGAACTTCTCCAGTGACGACGAGACTACAGGAGTTACAAAGCAGGAGCCGTCGGTGTTTTGGTAAGTCTTGATCCATAAACAGCTTTCGTATATAATTTAGAAGTCTAGGACTCCATATCTATTATTATTTCCGTGACATGGGGATGTGAACTGGTTAGACGAAGTTGCCTTCGGGCGGGATCACTGTTCCTATGTTCGACTTCTACCAGACTATTGCAGTGGTTTGCGAGCTCTGTTCACAAGCCCCTCGGCAGCTCAGAGGGTAGAGCACCTGTCGTGTAAGCAGAAGATCCCGGATTCAAATCCCGGTTGAGGAGCATTTTTGCCTTTTAGTTCACTACTTATAATAAGTCGTGATCGCTTAACACTTTGTCTGTTGTAGCTTTTCTTGTGTAGCCTACTAAAACAATTTGCCACGGTCATTTCCGAGATAGTTTTCTTCCAGTTTTCTGCAGGCCTCTTTAGCTGTTTCTACTGCCTAGACGGCAATAGCAGGATTTTTTGTGTTTAGTCTAGCCAAGCTTGCACACATCGGGAATCCAATACTTATCGCCGCCGGCCCTACTTACTGTCGGGAACCCCGCTTGGAGCTCAAGAGAGCAGTAGCGAAGGGAGAATGTTGTCCTCGTATTTTCGGAAGTTTCACTACATGATTGAAAACGAGCTTATCCTACTGATTCGTGTGGCATTCTATGCATGCGATGTGAATTTTGGGAACCGAAAGACTTGGCCTGGAGAAACTAGGCCAACGACATGTGTTATTCATTCAACGGATATGTGAGCGCTGTCGTCAATGCAGTATCTTTTCACATCATTAAATTTCAGTTATGTCAAGCTTGGTTTAAATTTTACTTTTAAACCAAAGGATCTTTTCATCTAGATCATTAAGTTTCAGTTGTGTTAGGCCTAATTTAAATTTAATGTTTAAACCAAGGAACTTTCATCTAGATAGGTGTCGCATTAATCCTAGAAACCGAGGGTTTCGCAAAATCAAACGTCAGATCTGAATGCTGACAATGGATTCGATGCCTCTTTCAGTCTCAAACGAATAGTTTCCTTCTTTGCAGCCGGCATACCTCTATGCCAGATCCTTCTCAGCCTGCTTTTTCTGCTTCTTCGCTTGCCGACTTCAACTTACCAATGACGTCATCTGCCTCGACTTACCACCACTATTACCAGCAGCCGTCCTGCTATTACGGGAGCCTTGACTACCTAGCAACCACTGCTGTACCTCCACACCATATCGTAAGTAAGGTTCTTTGTCTTAGTCAATACTGTCGTCGCTAAGAAAAGGCAAGGCGAGTTTTTGAGATCCGAAAACGTAAGTGGAGGGATACTGATGAAATCGCAAAATTAGTCCGTCTGTCAGCATGAAAACCATTTTCTCGTCGGACAACTAGTTCGCCCGGAATCCGGCCAAACCCGAAAATTTGTTAAAAGCGAAAGTTTATTTGAAGTTGATTAGATGACTAATTTTTTACTCTGACATATAATTCGTCCGGAATCCGATTGAAACCGGAAATTTTTTGTAAGTCTAAGTTTTATCTGAATTTGATCAGATGTTCTTTATAGGGATAAGGAGATACGCTGAATTCGTTTCTGAATTGTTCTTATTTTGCTGGACAAGTAGTTCGCTCGGAATCGGCCTAAACCGGAAATTTGGCAGAAGTAAAGCAGGAAGTTTCGGTCAGTATTCTAAAAATAGATATGGCTCATAGAGATCTGAACTTGGTTTTCTCAGATGATTAGCGTGGCGAAGACGGGATCTGGCGAAGACAAGGCCCAATTGTCTGGATCAAATATCAGATTTGTGGGATCCCATCGAAACCTTAGGTCTTGTTAGCCTTGTAATAAAACATGTGTAATACTGTAGAAATTTTGGGATTAGCATTTTTATGTAGCGGAATGAATCTAAGATTCGACTAGGAGCTTACTCATTGAATATCACGGGTCTGTGTACTGACTGATATCGCTACTTCGCTCGCGTCCAGGCTTTTGATAGATTGCAATATCAACAAGTCAAGGACTTGCGCTGGTAAGCACTACTTATTATGTTTTATTGATTCACCAAAATTAAATGATAACAAATAAATGATAGCAAAATAAAACTCTAATCCATCGGACCCACTAAAAAAACACACACATGAAAATGACGAAGGCAGATCAAACACCGCAAGCAATGACAAAACTTTTAAAGCAAAAACTTTAAAAGTATTAAAATTTTAACTAAAGATTTCTTCGACAATTTACTCAACTGTCCATCGCAAGTTATTCCATAAAGGGACATTCGCATCCTTCCATTCAGGCAGGGAATGAAATGAATCCCTCGAATGCTCGTGGGAATATTCCTTTTTTATCTCCTTAAATCTCGGCTGTTCGTTTCCCTCCCGACTCCAAATCCCTTTTGGCTCAATGATCCGCCTAATTTCCACCATCTCTTTCAAATTGACTTCCCTCGCCTTTCGCCCTTGTTTTAGCTACCGTAATCGCATTGACACGTGGTTTTTGTTTACAGAGTACTTTACCCTGCATGAGCTTCGACGCTGAGGACATCAGCCGGCGCTTAGTGGCATCCCCCCCGGCTGACAACGCCTCGCGGCTCTGTAATTTGAGCGCTGCTTCCCCCTCAACCGCTTGGAAGGGGTTGCAGGACTTATGATTGCCTTATGTGATAACACTGATGGGCTAAGGTCAGATAGTCATGTTTGTCAAACATTCAAGTGGCAACTTTATCGTTGAACTCTCCAGTACGTTAAAAACCGATTATCTAACGCCAGGGTTTTTTCGAACTATCAAGTGTGTTCAGCGATGTCCGCTAAGAAGTTGTAGGTAGTTAGAGCTACCTAGCGTCAGTAAAACCAGGCTGTAACTTGATCTGTCTTCATTGAGGGATACATTTTACATTTTCTGGTAGGCTATTCCGACGAAGTCTTTGACTGATGCTTTAGGGGTAATATGTCAGTTTCAAACCCTCTGCTGAGGGTTTATCTTAGTTCTGATGTATAGATTATCTTAAGTTGTTAAGTTTAACGTATATCCAAGTCGAAACGCGAAAAGTACAAAAAAATATATTGTTATTTATTATTTTCCGAATGAAGTCAGATCTTAATTATGTTTTACCTTTTAAGTATTTATGCCAGTGAAAATTCTATTAAATTTTTTTTTAGCCTATGCTCAATAAACGCCAAAGGCAGTCTAACCTCATTAACTTCCGAACTATCCCTCGTTTATCTATCTCCTGACCAGAGTCACTACCCTCTAGAATATTTGAAAAGGACTGTTTCTCTAAAAAAAAAAAAAAAATGTAACGCTGATGAGGGCTTTCACGCCTCTTACTATCTTTGAAAGCATCTTTCGTAAGGACATCTGTCTTCTCAGTATTCCCAAATAGCATGCATTTGAACAGTCTTAGAACCTTGAAATGGTAGCTGCCCCAACCAGCGAAGCTCCTTTTTTTCTTCTTTTTTTTTAATCTGTAGCCGTAATTTAAGTTATTTTTATATTACCTAAAGAAAAAAAAACAAAAACACATTTCGTATTTTTTTTGGCTACTCCTCCATCCCTCACTCCTTAACAGAGCTCAGCCCTTGAAGGGGAGTAGGACTTAAAGAGCAAGCTCCTTACAACAACAGTTAACTCTAGTGAGGTAGGCTGCGAGTTTTAACCGAGTTTTAACCGTTTTAACCGACTGATTCTGGTTCCATGTTTTCGGTGCACAAGACATCTCATACAGTTTACTCAGAAGTAATTTTCAAACAGTCATTGTCTTGTATTGGGGTATATCCTCAAACAGTTACATGTGATGGTGAGTGTGAGGGACCCAGTGTGAGCATGGCCTTAGGTGGTTGAAGCTGCCTCATATCTTACGTGCAATATGGTCGTTTATGTATGTTTAATTTTATGACGAGTTACTAGTCACGTGTGAAGAAGTGGCTAGAGATTTTGTATAGCTTTATTTCGAATAAAAGCTTATTGATCTGAACGTATAAAAAACGAGCGATAGAAACAGACATTGCTACAGTTCTGTCTGTGTATGATGCTTCAGTGCTGCATGTGGTTCATCTTTCTGCCTCGTTTTGCCGCAAGAACATTTAATAGAATCTATTTACACAAAAGCCCGAAGGCCATGGCGAAAAAATGTAGTCCAACACTGGTTTGAATAAGCGAAATAACGGCACACACAACAACACAACAAACAAGAGCTACGAGCTCATATGGCACTTGTTTCGAGTAGGTGGTGTGAGTAGCGAGAAAGTGATTCTGAGTATTTTCCCAGGAATTCCAATATGACTCCCCACCGTGCTCGGATCCGGTCCAGACCCTAAAATATTTCATCTAAGGCATACAACCTCTTTACTTTCCAAGTTTCATTCAAATCACTTCACTCGTTTAATCCCGATGCGAGCCACAACATTTCCAACCCATCCAAATATAAGGTTTGAAGCCAAGCTGACCATTCATTTAATAAAATAGAAAAAAAGAGATTTTCGGGGTTGTTATTGTGGTGGATTCTATGATTTAGTTTTGTTTTCTTCGCTTAGGGCATTTCGCCGGAAGTGCAACCGAAATATCTGAAATTTTACTTATCCCTCGCACATCATCTTGGAGGGGTAACTAGCTGATCAAGAAAAAAAAAACCGAAAATCTCGTTTTTCCCATCCAAATCCCCCCTAATACGAATCGGTTTAACTCGAATCGGAGCATATTTGCAAATTTCCGGGTACCACTTCATCCTCCTCCTACCTTGGTCGGATCTGGCTCGGACGCCAAATGGCAAATCTAGGCCGCATAGACTTGGTACTCTTCAAGCTGCATTCCGTTCTGCCCATCCGTTTGGTTTTTGTGCATGTCAAAAAGTTCTTATCACCCATAAAGTTTCACTTGAATCGGACCATTTTTTTGCAAACTTAGTAATTTCTTAGAAATATAGCTCAAATAAAATGTAGCTGACTTATCCGTTTACATCGTCAAATATTAGTAATTTCCGTATTCCCCATCAAATCCCCGGAAAATGGTCGGATACAGGAACGGAAGCCTTCCCAGGGTATTTTGTCGGATCCTTAAGTCTATTTGGTCGGGTCACTAATATGCCTGCCAAGTTTTATCGTCCTTAGCACATCTGGAAGTATCCTATCTCGCGATCATCTGGGAAACCCCCTCCAACTCCACCTCAAACAGCCCCGACATGATCTAGTTCTGTCAAGAACGTATCTAATGCTTATGCTTGTTCTTCCCACCGAATTCCATCCCGATCCCTCGACACTAAGCGTTTCACGAACATTCCGGTGCCTTCTTCCAACTCTTCCACCCCCTCCCAAGATCGGATCCGGTCCTGACTAGACGTGGAACACCTGAGACAATAGCTCTTCCACTTGCAAAATTTCATTCAAATCCGTTTGCCCGTTCAAAAGTTATAAATGCCACTAGATTCCACATTCCGTCACTCCCCCCACGATGTTCTGATCGTGCAAACGACTATCTCAAGTCGTTATATTTGGATCTCTCATATTCCTGCCGAGTTCTATCATTCTATTACATCAGGAAGTATCGAACTCGCTGGATCACCAGAATCACCCCCAACTCCCCCCACAGTGCCCAAATCCGATCCGGTTATGTCAATGACGTATCTAGGACTTGTGTTTGTTCTTCCCACTAAGTTTCATCCTGATCCCTCGACTCTAAGCGTTTCCAAAATTTCCGGCTCCCTCCCAAGTCACCGGATCCGGTCCGGACTTGAAGTGGGTCGTCTGAGACGCGAGGTCTTTCCAAATATCAAGTTTCATTAAGGTCAGATAACTTGTTCAAAAGATTCCGGATTTCCCCTCCCTCCACTCCCCCCACAATAATCGGACCGGGGAAATGACTAGTTCCAACTTAATCTTTTGGGGTCCCTGATATGCCTACCAAGTCTCGTCGTCCTAGCTAATGTGGAAGTGCCCAAACTAGCAAAACCCGGACCGACCGATTGACAGAAACTGCGATCGCGACATGACACTTTAAAACAAAATAAGAATGACTATGTCGCGGTAGCAATTCGCGGTGGCACAAACCAATCGGAGAAATACTCTTAATCACTAACTCTCCTTGCCGATGCAAAATTGCCGGGTACCTAGCGGAAGAGCCAGAAACGCTATCACCTCGGGTATCATAGCTGCTCCCGAAGATGGCCGTGATTGTTTGACACAGGATTTGAATTGTTGAGTTTGAGTCGTTAGTGAGACTCGTTCTTCCTGAGGACCACTGGCGTGTTTTGGACTTAGCCAGTATTTTCCAAGCATTATAGAGCTTCACGAGTTTTCAACCGAGCGACTTAAACATGTAGTACTTTTGTAATAATAATTTTAATACTTTTACTGACTAGCTCTTCGTGCCGACGAAGAATCACCATTTGCCTAGCGAAAGAGCCGAAAGCATCACTACAGCTGTCCCCAACGAACGCCGTTGGTTGTCATAAAATTTGAGTGATCGTTCGGGTGACGTTTTTACTTCTTCCCTAGGTTTACTGGCGTGTTTCGACTTAATCATATAGAGTATCGCCTGATGCATGTATGTTCTTACCAAGACTGTAAAAATTTTCTCTGAATAAGGATGTAGTATTTGCTACTGGGAATAATTTTATCTCTATTGGGAGGAAATACTGCAAGATTGTTTTTACAGTGAAATGGGGTTTGCCTTTCACAGTAGGTGCGTTTTTGCAGATACCATGGTATCTGATACCCCGGTAACTGAATCTGCAGTTGATCGTTTTTGCAGTTAACATGGTATCTGAATATTAGATACCATGAGTTGCGTTTTTGCAGATACCATGGTATTTGATATCACAGTCTAAAGTCGTTTTTGCAGTTATCGTGATATCTGATACCACGTTTAAATGGCATTTTTGCAGTTATCGAGCTATTTGATATTCAGATACGACGGTCCGACCGTGGTAACTGATCGTGGTATCTGAAAATGTCGTCTCACTTTCAACAGTTTATATCAAATTGGTGGGAAAGAAGTTTGGCACTTAGTGACGTGACTGAATATCAGTATTTATATATATAGTATTTATATCATATACCAGGGTAACTGGGAAAACAACTTTAGACCGTGGTATCTGCAAAAACACAACTAATGACGAATTAGAAAACTAAAGCACAGATCACTAACCGCCCGGGGTGAACTATTTCATAGTTCCATTGTGCCTGCCGAGTGGGGATAAAGCACTGTCCTTAAAGCAGAAGTCGATATTCGTATGCTTAGTAGTGAGAGTTTTAAATTAATGGAGGAAAATTATTTTTCAAGCGAATGTGAGAGTCGATCATTCGCTCTTACCCCTAGTAAGAAGGCCCAGATCTGAACTTCCTTTTCTCACCGGACAAACAGTCAGACCGGGTCCGGAAAAAACTGGAAGTTTTGTAGAAGTAAAACTTCTGTCTAAAACTGAATAAATGTTGAAGACAGGTTACAGACATGCTGAGTCTGTTTTTGAACTTACCTTTTTCGCCGGTCAAGTAGAACAAGACCGAAGGTTTCGATGGGTTCCCAGAAGTTCAAACTTGTCCAGACAATTGGGTCTTGTCTTCGTCAGATCCAGTCTAAGCCAGACTCCTTGAACACTTTTACTATTAAAATTTAGAAGCAGATTAAGGCCAAATAGCTAATCATATGAGAACACCAAGTTCAGATATGGATTCAGTATGTGTTTTTACCCTTTTAAGTCATATCTATTTTGACGAAGCAGATCGAAAGTTCCTGCCTTACTTCTGCCAATTTTCCGGTTTTGGCGCAATTCCGGAACTACTTGTCCGGCGAAAAAGTATAGCTCAAAAACGAATTCAATATGTCTCCTTACCCCTACATCCAACCTCTAATCAACTTCAGATTAAACTTTTATTTTTAACAAACTTTCCGGTTACAGCCGGATTCCGAGCGATCTATACGTCCGGTGATAAAATGATTGTCATGTGCGAATTCAGCATGTCTACTATCCCACAAATCGAACATCTTATCAAATTTAAACAAAACTTTTACTTTAAAGAAATTCCCTGGTTTTGGCCGGATTCCGGCCGAACTAATTGTCCGGCGAGAAAATAATTTTCATATTCGGACTCACCACGTTTCCTTGCCCCAAAATCGATCCTCCAATCAACTTCATACTAAACTTTTACTTTTCACAAATTTTCCGGTTTTCGCCGGATTCCGGGTGAACTATTTGTCCGGTGAGAAAATAAATTCCTTATTCGGATTACAGCTACATAGAAGAGCTACATAGCCCATCTTCAAACTTGACCTGTACTTTGACCTAAAGAGTCCTCATGCCAAGTTTGATCAAAATACCTCAACCCCTTCGAGAGTTATCGTGCTAACAGACGTAGGGACGGACAGACGGTCGGACGGACAGACAGACAACTTTTGCGATGTCATAGGTATCCCTCCACTTACGTTTTTGGATCCCAAAAACCGGACAAGTAGAAATTTGACGAAAACTGTAAAACTGGTAAGACTGAAAGTCTTATCTGAAATTGATTAGAGGTTGGACGACTGGAGCGGTGGATTTAGAGGTAAGAATACATCCTGAAATAATGTACCCACCGGTCAAGTAGACTGACCGGAATCTGGCAGAATCGGAAATTTTCTAGAAGTAAAAGTTTATTCTGAAGTCGATACAAGCTGAACCCATATGTGAGCTTCAGTTTTTGGGATCCCAAAACGTAAGTGGAGGGATACCTATGACATCGAAAAAGTTGTCCGTCCTTCCGTCTGTTAGGCGTTAGCACGATAACTCTCGAAGAGGTTGAGATTCAACTTGGCATGAGGACTCTTTAGGTCAAAGTAAAGGTCAAGTTCGAAGATGGGCTATGTAGTCCTATATTTAGGGGTGGGTGAGGGGTCGACTTAGAGGTAAGGAGACATGCTGGATCCGAATATGGAATTTATTTTCTCGCCGGACGAATATTTCACCCAGAATCCGGCGAAAATCGGAAAATTTTTGAAAAAATCCTAAGTTGATGAGAGGTCCAGTTTAGAGGCAAGGAGACGTGCTGAGTCCGAATATTAAATTATTTGCTCGCCGGACAATTAGTTCGGCTAGAATCCGGCCAAAACCGGAGAATTTGTTTAAAGTAAAAGTCTCATTTAAATTTGATAAAATATTCGATTCGCGGGTAAGAAGACACGTTGAATCCGATATGACAATCATTTTCTCACCCGACCTATAGATCGCTTGGAATCCGGCTGAAACCGGAAAAATTGTTAAAAGTAGAAGTTTAATCTGAAGTTGATTTTTGATGGAGGCGCAAGAAGTTATGATGAATTCATTTTTGAGCTTTAGTTTTTTGCCAGAAAAGTAGTTTGTCCGGAATCTGGCCGAAACCGGAATTTGGCTAGAAGTAGGAACCAAGGAGATACGACGTAGTCTATAGGGTAAACCATATGTTGAATCAATATCTGAATATTTGACAGCGCAAAATGGGTATCTGAATATATCTGAACTTGGCGAAATTCAGCTGGCGTATTTACTTTGCACTATTGAATACGAACTTGCTCTTCTCCGATTGTTACCATTGGCCTTATTTTTTTTTTTTTTTTTTAAATAAAAAAATGTTTAAGAAGTCTGTTGAAGACCCAATATCTACAAGACCGAATCGTCTGGGGCAAATATTAAGATTTAGGGATCCCATCGAAACCTTTGGTCTTGTTTCACTGGATAATTAATTACTCGGCCGCGATCTTCTGTCGTAGCATTTTTGGACATGAAATATTTTGATCCATTCTTTTGTGACGTTTACGGTGCTTAGATACAAAAACCTCGAAAGCAGCATTTCTCCATTATCTTTTCCGACCACTCTGAGAGTCTTGAGATTTCCTAGGGGAGGGAAAATGGCAGAATTTTGTCATCTTGTATCCCTGACGCTACCTTCCCGGACCCGGAACGGAAAGCAAAAGCAGGTCTTTCTAATCGGCTTAGTCGCTCAGCTCTCACTCGGAAAATGGAATATAAATTGAATGGGAGGAGATAGAGATTTATAGGAGGGGGAATAGTGCTGAACACAGCGGAAAGTTATGTATTTATTATCAGGCAATAACAGAAGTGATGATATGGTGAAAGGAAAAGGCTATAATTTATGTATTAAGCCTTAGGGACGGGTAGTGAGGGGCGCTTGGGGGCTTATCGTGCGGGACGTTGCTTGGTTGCATTGTGTCTGTGTCACGAGGATGAACAGGTTTAGAACGGGTTTAAGGGAATTAAAGTTCTGAATGGAGGATTGTCAAAAAAATAAATGCATTGTAACTTAGCATTGAAGTGCGTGGGATGCTTTTTAAAAAAGTCATAAGCGAGTTTGCAACCGTCCTTTTCTATCGTAAATGCCAAGCAGATTTACCGGGCAATATAGACATTGTATCGCACTAATTTGCGTGGTAATGCTAGCACAAGGGGTTGTTAACTCGCTGCGACGATTTTCTTGAGTGCATGCGAAAGCCGAGGCCTGGGCGAATGCGAATACAGACGACCCAAGGGATTAATCCAGTCGATCGCAGCAGGATGTAAGAAACACATCCAGCGATTTCTTTTGACGAGCCATTCTCATATAGGCTTGGGAGCTTTGAACTGGTGAACCTCAAGTCGAACTCGGAACCTCGAACCGCTCACAACCCCTATTAAAGCCAGGCTCCATCTTCCCGATTTGTAATCTGGATTCCATATGTCCGTTTTCGTCATGGTGGATCCGGAAAGTGAAACCAGGCTGGAAGTCAGTGTTGGACACCCGAGATTCCTGATTTTGGAAGTTGTCAAATTGCGTGTTCCATCCTACTTACCGTAGTTACTACGCATGACGTCACGAATTCTGGCTTTTTGCCGTCAATGCTGGAACAGTTTTCTAATTTCCAGGAGAATATCATGCCACGGGCGAATCCGACCAATGACGTTACAGAGATCCGTGGTTACTACGCTTACTACGCTCTCGAGAGTGGTAAGCAAATAGTTCATATTAGTTACTATTTCGAGAAGGTTGGAACGGTCAGCGCAGTAACTTTTGGTGAGGTTGGAACGGAAATAGTAACTAATAGTTACTATTTGTAAAAGGGTGGAACACGCTCATAGAGACAAAGCGTTTGAAAGACACAATAAAAATTCAAATGAATGGAGTAGGAGAAAGAGGAAGAGGGGTTGACAGTTGTGATTTGGAGGTAAAAGATACGTGAAAGATAAATGTTGTAGGATAGCAATGTCAGCTATCATCATTTAAAGTCCGGAAGGGTTGGCTTTTTCAGAAGCTTTAAACATCTGTAAGTCCGGAAGGTGAAGACTTCAATCTCCGAGGGTGCTGTTTGTCATTCACTCCACACGAGCATCTTTAAAGTTTAACTGAAAAGGCAGCTTATTTTTAGATCTGACATTTGAATACACTGAAATATGTTTACCCATCTAAGAGATTTTATGTTTTTTCACTCGAAGCTCTAGCAATACCGTTCAGAATGTAATGCTAGCACGACAACCAAAAATTCCTCCAGACGCGGAAATTTTAAATGCAACAACCTGCCTTTCCATGGCTAAAGATGCTAAACACGGCAAGATTATGGGTGAAGAAAATA
The DNA here is from genome assembly GCA_023053575.1 of Branchinecta lynchi. NCBI lineage: Eukaryota > Metazoa > Arthropoda > Branchiopoda > Anostraca > Branchinectidae > Branchinecta > Branchinecta lynchi. The sequence continues at coordinate 10,264,834 of JAKZAP010000008.1, forward strand.
AGAATGATGTTGAGACATGTCTTCCAGGAAATCTTCCATTTTTAGTTATTTACAGGCAGCGGCTGACCTTTGAAGTCGGTAAATATTTCAAGCATAGAGAGACAGGAGTACCGCAAATCCGAAAGACTAAGTTCATTAAATGAAATCGATTCTGTGTATCGCGGACAAACGGAGTAACGCAATTTACTGGGTTTTCAGGCCTATTTAAGTGAATACGTGATGTGGAGCGAGATTGTCTGATCTCAACCCTATTCGGTTGAACTTCCAATGTTGCATCCGAGTTTGTGGACTAGGCCACAGTTCTTGGAGATGACTTAAATCGCACTGTCCAGCGACAAGGTGGGTGCTCTTCGTAGGTGGGTGCTCTCCGCTACTTGTTAAGCATAGATTTGAATGAGTGACATGAGTCTACGAGTGTGTTCCACTCTACTTAGCATAGTTACTAAGAGCTGGTCCACCCTACTTACCGTAGTTACTTCGTATGACGTCACGAATTTTGGCTTCTAGGCGTCAAGACTGGAACGCACTTTTAAATTTTCGGTAACATATCGCACCGCGGGGTAATCCAGCCAATCTCGTTACAAAGATTCGTAGTTACCACGCTTACTACGCTCCCAAGCATGGTAAGCAAATAGTTACTGTTAGTTACCATTTTGAGAAGGTTGGAACGGTCAGCGTAGTAACTTTTTACGGGGTTGGAACGAAAATAGTAGCTTATAGTTACGATTGTTAGAAGGGTGGAACATGCTCCCTGGCTTCTTGACATCAAGGCTGGAATGCATTTTTCTGTTTTCGGAAAAAATATCGTCACGGGCTTACCGCGTCAGAGATATCGTGGTTACCACGCTTACGACGCTCCCGAGCGTGGTAAGTAAATATTTACTACTAGTTACTATCTCGAGGACAGTGGAACGGTCAGCGTAGTAACTTTTCACTAGGTTGGGACGAAAATAGTAACTACTAGGTACTATTGTTAGAAGGGTGGAACACGCTCTACGAGTTTACTGTTTGAATGAGTGCACTGACTGTATCCTTGAACAGAGTTTTCCAATTTTGCACAACTCTGGATGAAAATAAGTGGTGGATCCTATTACGTTCAAATGCGCATACCATCTTTCTCAATGACGCGCACAAGACCGGTGGTGACACGGAACCGTCAATTCGTACCGCACTTCTGCACAAATTTTAACAGTTCAGTGACTTGACTTAAATTGTGACCTCAAGAGTTTTTATCTTTGACGTGCCAGTGTTATTCGTTTTTGAATAATTATGGCTAATTAATAAACTTGATCTGATTTACAATGAAACGGTGGGCCCGGTCAGACGTCTGATGACCTGTCAGTAGTTTACGATAAAACGACTGGAGAAATAGGAAATGGGAGCATTTTCTGTTTTACAGGAGCTATTTCAGCGAGTTCATCCATAGATAGAAAGATTAGTGTATTTCAAAAGCCCACAGGCCTTATACACAAACAAACAAAAACAAAAATATAACTTAAACAATCAGACTCCTTCTCAACTCCAAAGATTTATCTATGTACACGCCCCCTCGAGTAATAACGGTAGGGTTACTATTGATCAAAATTTCAGGAAGTGATAAAATCACATCCTCTAGATAAATTTTCCTTAAATCAGAAAGTTTCGGGCATCTACGGAGGAAATGGTCCAAATTTTCTTCCTCCTTCTGACAAAGTGGGCAAGCATACCTCCCATCAGGAACCACACTACCTCTCTCAAAAACCTTCTGCCTGCTCTGAATTGTTTATCTGCCGAATAAAGACGATTAGTATGAAAGCTTTTGGATTATGATGCTCGTCCCTAAATGTTAGCAACGAGTGAACATCATCTACTCGGTTTCTTGGATACATTGTTGCCAAGCATCGCAGCCGGGGCAGGGCTAAGTTGTCTATAGTCTATCACTGAAAAGGATTATGACTGTTAATTCAAGCGCTACAAGTTTTTCTGTAGGTTTCAAAAAACATAATAAAAATCCTCGTACCGAAAATATTTCCCATTGTCCGGATCAGCTAGATCGGCTAACCATTACATATAATAAGGTTTCGCCGTACGTTTAAACTCTCTAGAAAGTGTAATATAGTGCTCAATGATCGCTTATTATTTTCAGAGGTTTCACAAAAAATCTTAGAAAGGTAAAAGGGTCGTTCTACCCAAAAGCAACGGAGTCAGACAACGATATTATTGCTTTTATTGCAATTTTCAACGACTTACCATCGTGGAACGATCGGCAAAACTCAAGAATTTCAGCTAACAGATGATAAACTAGGTGTGAAACCAGGTGTTGTTTGTTTTCTTTTTGTTTTATTTTTCAGTCGTAATCATGATTTCGTAATGTAAGTGTAGGCTATGGCTTTTGCTGAATTAATTCACTGTTTTCTTGTAGTTCTTTTTTTACTTTGCTGATTCATGTGTAAACCTTGATTTTTTTTCTTAGTTGCTCTCATATCTCATTTTTCTCGACGCTTGATTTTGGGGGGACCTTGAGTTCTTCGCTTTTCTGTTTACGTGTTTTTTTTTTTGTAGTTACCACCCTGGGCCTGACAACATGCATTCATTCATTACCCTGTTATATTCCTGTTTCGCTAAGATGTTTCAAGAGCCACCTAAGAAAAATTGGGATCCTTTCTAATCCCTGTCGCTTTTGGACTCGGCGAAACTTTAATCGCAGGACCCTCCTTTCTATGCATATGGCAGTCAGCAGTTTTGTTGTATCCCCTTCAGCCGTATCCTCTAAACTTTTCGACCAGATACGCCCCCGACACTGGCCAATTTATACCTAAAGATAACTAATCTCCTATTCCCAGATTTCCTTTTATCTGTAGAGTCAAATTTCTGCGCCATCTGTTAGAAATTTCTCGTGCCATCTCGCCACTTCTTGCACAAATTGGCTTGTAACATGAGCTACCGAGCACGCCTTGGTACCGTAACGCGATAGTAGGACGCGTGCCCCTTCTGAAGAACTGAATGGCCATATCCCCCTACACGCGGAGGTAATGTGAGCAACTGTCAGTGCATGTCAAGGTTTTATCCATATTTTCAAAAAAAGGAGCAATTCAGTCCCAGCTAGACTGGTATTTATGGCGACAAGCTAAAAGTTTAACGCCAAATGTAATAATAAATATATAAAAAACATCTCAGAATTTCACTGCAGTTCGACATGTGTTATTCTACGAATCAGAACATAACTCTGAGACTGAAGCTTGAACCTCGACTCTCCTCCGAGCTCTCCTCTATAAATGTCAATTTGAATGAATGTCTGAACTGTATTTGTAACCCGTCACATGGTCACAGGATATCAGACGGACTGTAAATTAGGAAGAAAAAGAACAAGAGCCAAATCTTAAATGAAAAACAAAAAGTATATTATACAAGGTAGGTATGTTTTTAAGTTTAACCTAAACATTGATATTAAAGAAAACATAACAGAATTAATATTCTTGGCAGCAAAAAGAACGTCCTAAGGACTTGTGCTGCAATTTAAACAAGATTAAACGTGTCGATGGGATCCCAAAAATCCAATATTTGATTCGGACAATAGGGTCTTGTCTTCGCCAGATCCAGTCTTCGCCAGGCTAATCATAAGAGAAAACCAAATTCAGTTATACCTCTATAAGCCATATCTATTTTGACGATAGGCTACTGACCAAGACTTCCTGCTTTACTTCTGCCAAGTTTCCTGTTTCGCCCGAATTCCGAGCGAATTACTAGTCCAGCAACAAAAAGAAAATTCAGAAAAGAATCCAGCGGATCTTCTTGCCCCTATAAAGAACATCTAATCAACTTTAAATAAAACTTTAACTTAAAAAAAATCCCGGTTACAACCGGATTCCGGACTAATAATATGTCCGGGTAAAAACGATTGTCATATACAGGCTCAGCCTCTCTTCTTACCCCTTAATCTGTCATCTAATCAAGCTTTTGCTTTTAACAAATTTTCCGGTTTTGGCCGGATTTCGGGCGAACTAGTTGTTCGGCGAGAAAATATGTTTCACCATCGTGTTCAGCATGTCCTTTTACCCCTCAATCGAACATTTGATCAACTTCAAATGAAGCTTTTACTTTTAACCAACTTTCCGGTTTTCGCCGGATTCCAGACGAACTACTTGTTCGGCGAGAAATGGTTTTCACTATGATGTTCAGAATATTTTCTTACCCCTAAACCGAACATTTCATCAACTATAAACCAACTTTCCGGTTTCTGCCGGATTCTGGACAAACTACTTGTCCGGAAAGAAAATGGCTTTCGCTATCGTACTCAGAATGCCTTCTTACTCCATAATCGACTATCACATTAGCTGTTTAAAACTATTTTATTTGTCCCTTAATTTGAACCCCCTCCCCCACCAGTAAATATAGGGCTACAGAGCCCATCTACGAACTTGACCTTACCCTTGACCCAATGAATCCTCACACCAAGTTTCATCTAAATATCTAATTCCCTTCGAGAGTTATCGTGCTTACAGACAGACGGACATTTTTGCGATGTCATAGGTATCCCTCCACTTACGTTTTGGGATCCCAAAAACAGAAAAACACACATTGGTGGAGACAAGACAAGGACTAGGACTAAGAAACCTCAGATTATCCTGAGGTTTGGGAAGTTTCTTCTCTCCAAACCCCAGCATCGAGACATCTTACCACCCACTGCACCGCCCAACAACCGTACGCGTCACCAAAATAAACTGGTTCCAGTAGCTTCGCAAACGAACCGCCACGCAAATTCGTTTGTACCTTTTTTTACGGATTTGTTAAACAAAGCCGAGTGATATTTTCATCTTTTTTTTTTTTTTTTTTTTTTTTTTCGTGTTAGTTTGTTATTTAGTATAGTGAAGCAACGCAAATTAGCGTCAGCTACGATGTTGTTTTAAATAAACCTATCTCTCTCTCTCTCTCTCTTATCTCTCTAAGGTCGTTTATGAATAAGTCTTAAGAGGGAGTCCCAGCGAAAGAAATATTGACAGAATAAGGATGATGTTAATGACTTTTCCGTCTGACCGCAGAGATGGAGCAAGTTGCCGCGATCATCCAGCTTATCTTGTTTCTACGTAAGGGCGAAGATAATTTGTCCACGTAATATTTCTGTAGTAAAACTGAACTGGACCGACCTTTTTCTTCATTTTGTGAATTTCTTAGTTTTTGGACACTGTCACCACCTTTCCCATGGGAGTTCTCTCCCCCCCCCCCCCCCATGGCTGTCGGTCTGATACTTCGCATCGTAGACCAGCACTCCCACGCATACTCTCCATAGAAGACCAGCCGCCCGCTGCGCAGTATTTTCAAACAGACTTTTTGTGCTGTCAACTACAACTTTTGAAATTTTCTTCTTCCGGTTGCCCGTAAAGAAATCGTAATGACACGAGTTTGATTCTCCTTTGCGTAAATCATACGTTTTCTAAAAGGGTTCCGACCGCAGGATAAAAGATGAGGGGTGGAAAAAGCCCGCCCGTGGTCGACTTAAATTCAGTTTATGACAGCTTTAAGGGTATTATTGCCTGGTTTCATTTTCACGCGTTTAGAATCAAAATAACGGAGATTTAGGGTGGACATCTTGGAATATGGCGGAAGTGCTTGACGACACATGTATACGGGACGTCTCGGATGAAGATATTTGCAACTACTTGAAGCACCACAAGTATGCTTCTGTTTCTGGTTATTATGCTGCAACCATGGGCATCACGCCTAGGGGGGGGGGGAGGTTCATGGGGGGACGCCCGTCCCTCCCCCCCCCCCGGAATGTTCTCTACCAGTCGGTACAAAATAGCCGAGGTTTTTTCTTAAAAATAGTAGTTTTTTTAAATGAGCCTATTTTTCGTCAACGCAGTCGTTTTTTCTCAACAACGGTCGTTTTTATCTGCAAAAACAGTCGGTAATAATTAGCAGCCAGTCGGTAAATACCTTGCCCCCCCAAAAAAAAAAACTATTTTGGCTAGTAACGCCTCTGGCTGCAACTGCTGCAAGTTTTCTCTTATTTAAATTTTCTTGCAGAAAAAAATGTCTTACCCATGTACCAAGTGATCATTAAAGAACCCGTTTTCCCATATGATAGATTCACTCTTCATTCTTAATCGTCTCCTCCATAGGCCTACTTATTTCGGGGGTTGGATCTTCTGTCATTTATCCACTACCCCTATGATTTTTACATAGGCCGTGTTTAGCCCGTTTCAAGGACGGTGAGGGTTTTTGCTTCTTTCTTCTGAGGAGCTCATTGGTCAGAAATAGCGGTTATGCAAATCTGTCCATGTTTCTAATCAAAGCTAAGGGGACCGAGTGAGGCTGAAGACAACCAGGAACGGATTTGTCGACTTCCGCCCCTATCCCAAAACCAACAAGCTGATGAAATTAAACTTCTTGGTGTTTACTTAACGACAGATCTAAAGTGGAAAAAACAAACAGATTCGATACTGAAACAAGGGAACATGTTTATCCGTTCTCTTAAGCTACTATCTCGCTTTGGCGTTCGGACTGACCATCTCCTTAAAAATAAAAATTCGTTTATCCGTCCTATTTTAGATTACTGTTGCACTGTTTGGCATTTTGGGCTTACTCGCGACCAGTCCGACTAGCTCGAAAGAATCCAATATAGAGCGCTACTCGTTACATCTAAATCTCCTAAAGTCCCTTATATCAACCTTTTAAAAACTTTCAATCTTAGTACATTAGCGAGTCGTCGTGAAAAACTATCTGTAAATTTTGGTCTAAAAACTCTTAAACACCCAGTCCTCCGTAAATCCTCCCCCCTGATTTTGAAACCGGACGGCCAAGACCTCCATGACTAGTTGCAAACCCAATTTCAAAACCGCAACCTGTCCAACGCACCCACGTAAGATACAGTAACAGCTTTGTTCCGGCATTTGTTGAACTGTTTAACACTTGATCCACCATTAAAGAGCCCACATGATTTTACGTTGGTTTTTAAGGTGACCGTTTAATAGAGTGTAATTAATTTTATGTATTTGTTTTCCTGTTGTTTCGATGCAAACCGAAATCGCAGTTGACTCGACAGTTACGCTTTCTTTTTCTTGTTTATATATATTGATGTGTATTTATATGACGACGTTGGAATCAGTTAGTCGGGTCACGCCGTGAGTAAGATTCTTAATGAATAAGCGATTTGATTTGATTTGATCGACAAACCCGACATAGTTTCGAAGAAGCTACGCATTTTACCATATAAACATAAACTGTACCTACTGTGATTTTCTGCTTTAGAGTTTAACTGAAAAGCAAGCTTATTTGTGTGCATTTAAATACACTGACTAATTTTGACTCTTCTTTGTTTCCACAATAGGCTAGTAAGTAGTAAGAACGTTCAGAATATGGACGGCATCCCGAAAAGACCGGCCCAAAAAATGACCAGCTGGACTGATCCGGTAAGTTTAACAAGAGAACAAACTGGATTATTCTGGCCCCTCCTTTGATCGAGGTCGATCTTCGTGGTTTAGGAATCAAATAACAAACGCTGTAGGCTTCAGAGGATACTAGATGTCAGACTGACAATCTGCCATTTTTAGTACCCTCCTAATTGTGTATATGTATAATTTCCGGGAATCGTTTGCCGTTATAGTGCTAAATTTTCAAGGAAAGAGGTATGCGTACATGGAGGTACCACAAATCCGAAAGGGGAAATTCACAGTATAAAAATCGACTATTTATGAATAGCGGAACAACGAAGTGTCGCATTTTATCGGTCGTCAAGCCTATTCAAGTGAATAAGTGCTGAAATTGGATTATCACATCTCCGCCCTCGTCGGCTAAACTTTAAGCTACAATGCCTACTAACAGTATACAAGAAAATATGGCCAGCATGACTAAGAATGATATTTACGCAAACAGAAATGGAAATAATTACTTAGCAGGATTTTCTGTATAGAGAGAAGCAACTCAACTGCACTGATGCTGAGTGTTGTAACAGACTAATAAATAAAACTAATTGTCACTGTTCTTTTCTTGTGGATTTGAGAAATTGTTGTGTCGCGTAAGACGGTGGCTACAAAAAAGAAAATAAACATGACAGGAGCGCATTTGGTATTCATGGGATTTCCGGTGCATCTAAGATGATGACTCGTGAAAATGTGATCTTTTCAAGTTAGTTGACGTAAAAGCAAGGAAAGGTAATAAATTTGTCAACATTTATTGTGTGTCTCATCTCGAAGTCAGCAACCTAAAGATGCCTGGTAAGTGACTATTTTATGGTTCGTCGTTGTCGAGGGAGAAGCTGACATAAATTACATCGGGTTTACACGTAAAGTGAGTATAAGTATTTGTCCAGCCTTGTGAACCATATTTGACTGCATGAAACGGATACATCAGCTGAGTTTTATTCGAACAATATTCGGTCCTTATTAGCAAGGGTCACGCTCAAACCAGAACAAGTGCGCAAGCGCTCAGACGTGGAGTATGAAAGTAAAACGTTTATCACATTTTATATGCATACACTTTAGAACCAAGACATTTCATATCCCCAATAACCAAACAAGTATTGAAATATCCTAATTTGTGATCATCCCACTTTAAAAGCTTTATAGGTAAGCATGGTATAATTGGTTGCTGTTACACCTCTGCATCTATACATACCCTGGACAAGGAACTGCCATCTATTGAAAAATTCCGTATACCTGATCCGTCTTCGGGTGTCCTCAGATCCATCAATAGGACGAAGGAAAATTGTAACCATCCATGGAGCCAAGGCCGTATCCAGGGGGGGGTTACGGGCTTGACCCCTCCCCCCCCCCCCCCCGAAACATACAAAAATAACGATATTTATAGGCTTTTCCCTCTGATCTATGTGTTTCTTGTACTTTTTTGTCCGACCAGCAGGCAACCCCCCCCCCCCCCCACCGAAGCCCAACCCCCCCCCTCCCCCGAAATAATTTCCTGGATACGGGCCTGCATGGAGCTCCATGATGTTCCGGTCTACTGAATTTTAACTGTTTTGGTTGCTGTCTTTGTGTTGTTTCTTTCTTCTTCTATTTTTTATCTTTTACCATACACCGTCTTTACCTAGACGGGTTATAAATAGAATTTGAATTTGTTTAACTTAATTGAAAGTCGGAAATTTCAAATGAGACGTAGAGTGAATCAGAAATATATGTAGGGCAAGTACTTTAAAGGCTTTAGATTTTTATTTTACCATTTAGCCAAGAAAATAATGTTAAAGAATCCTCCCACTGAAGATGAAAAACGAGACCATGAAAAAACAAATCTCCAGGAATACTATAAGATACATATTCCTTTAGCCCAAGCTGACTTCGAAATAATTCAAATAATGCATAAAACGGATACGGCAGCCAAAGCATCGTAGCTGACGTATTCGTTTTATGCATTATTTGAATACACTGTAGGAGGCACCCATTATCAGCAAACAGCTTTTTCGACTAGCCTCAACTATTTCTTAACGACCGATACACGTGTCACTACGCCTCCGTCAAGGATTGCTGGGCCTTCGCATATCGATAAATCATCATCTGTGTATCATCAATAGTGTCCTCAGTCATTCATTTTGTCACCAAACAGGTAGCCTAGCGAGAGTTCGATAGTGTGTGAAAGCAAGGGCCCAGGATTTTTATGAAACCAATTTTTCTGTAAAACCGGTTAATGACAAGCATCAAAATTGTGTGTAAGACCGTATTCAGGGGGGAGGGAGTTAGGGGGTTCGAAACCCCCTCACTACAATGCAAAATTAATCACTTTTCATAGGCTCTAAATTCTGATCTATTTCTTTTTGTACTTTTTGAGTCGACCCGCGGGCATACCCCCCCCCCCCCCCCGCCCAAAATAAATTCTTGAGACCTGATTGTATATTACTGTATTTAAAATGTATTTGAAGAATAGATTTTAAGGATTTTGTTCTGATTCGTACCTCTTCTTTCTTTATTTATTTTGTATTATTCCGCTGTATCTATAGTAGGTCATACATAAATTGTTATTATCACAGGCCAGGTATGTCCGCGGGTCGACTCAAAGTAACAAAGGAAATAGATCAGAATTTAAAGCGTATTTGAGTGTATTTGAAGAATATGTTTTACTGATTCGTGCCTCTTCTTTCTTTCTTTATTTTGTATTATTCCGCTGTACCTATAGTAGGTCATAAATAAACTGTTATTATCACAGGCCAAGTGACCACCTGAGTTTATCTGTCGTTTTGGGCCAATAAGATGTAGTTAACGCTAAAAGAAGTAGATGGCGTCCACTCGTTAAGTAAACTGTGCTTTTCTTGGACGTTATTGTTTGTTACTATTGTTATTCCTCCGCGTTGAAGGAAATAAATAAACACAAAATTTAAACAAATATTTTCGACAGTGCTACTTTCATTCACTTACTGTGATAAGAAAAAGTCAACCACTTTTGAATTAAAGTGGTTCTAAGAATACCTGAGTGGGTTGTGTCTGTTCTAGTTTTACTTTCTGTCAACAAAACTGTGCCGTTTGAAGAGAAAGGAGTTAATTTGTAAGCATTCTCGCATTTACAATATCTAGATCAGCCGAGGGGTAGTCTCCAACAAGTGCCCAGTACGTGCCCTGCCGGTGGCGGCACCGGCTGACACCAGCCGGCACTAGTTGCCACCTGTTAGAACATTAAAACAAGCATGTTTATAAGCAATTTGAGGGATTAATAGCCTAATTTATGGCAAGCATCGGTGATGGTGCCGTTTCCGGTGCCTTCGCCGCTGATTTCGGTCGGTGCCGGGAAAGGGTGTACATCAGGTGCCGGGGCGTGGGCAACCCCTCGAGATCACCCACTTCTGAGACGCTAGCTCAAGCTCATTGACCGGTGTCTTTTGGAAGTGACACCCACACAGCTTGAATTCGTGTCTACTTTTTTTGTTATATTTACTTTCTTGTTTTCTCTCTTTTTCCACTATCCTCACATTTGTATGTGCTGTAGGTAATAAACAAAATATTTTATTATTATTCGAGCCAGTCTAGCACGGCTGAAAGAGCCGTTCTCGCAACTCTGCTGATACATGAACAGAGAAGAAAAAAATAGCTAAGGATTCTGTAGTCTTTATTTCTTTGAAAATTTTCAGAAAGAAAATTGTGTCCTCTAGAGTCAGTGAATACTAGCAGACCTGACAAATAATTAGTGAGCCAAGGAGAAAGAAGAAAAAATTCCTCTTTGAAATTGTTTCCTGTAACTTGTGAGTAACGCTGACTGGTGTTATGCTTTTGTAGGAAAACGGTACAATCGCGTTGAGGATAATAATTCGTGTCAACTTCTTTCTCGCCATTTTCCACCACATTAATTAAAACTTTTCAGAAACATATATAATTAAGATATACAATTCACTTTAAACAGAATTGTAGCCTATATTATATTTTGTTAAAGTTGACAGTCCTACGTCATCATGTTGTCAGGAATAAATATGATGATTGCTTGACTGAACATAGAACCCTGAAGACAATATTTTTGTCGGTGCTTTGAAGTGGGCTTTGTGAGTTGTGTAAGGCTGGTATTTGGGTTCTTCTTTCCATACTGTCCGATACCCATCCTATTTATTACATCGGGGATAGGTAATAATGAACATCAGTTCACCAGTTCAAACTCGAGCAAGGCACTTCTTTCAGACACAGCCATTCTCGTGGACCACTAATCACAAACACAGAAAAACCAAAGGGACGCATAAACCAATCTTTGCTTTAAGATTTTACTTGAACCTCATCACATCACATCTAGAATACGAGCGTACGTCAACAACTATAGAAAATGTACATAGGAGTTACTTTCAGCTTATTGAAAGCATCTCTGATATGTAGAATCAAGCAAAGTATAAAGAAACTGCAATATTTACATGTCTATAAAACGCATGTAGTACTGTAGTTATACTACGATTGTCCAGAACTTCAGCGAAACAAAAATGTGCACAATGGGACTTCGTTCCGAATTAAGATAACTTAAGACTTTCTATCAGAGCGGTAATGGTTTCTTTTCGAAAGACAGGGAATTCAACCAAACACCAGTCGAGTCTGTTCGAAGTGAAATAATGCTGTACGTAGTTTGTCCGACCGTAATTACTGTATCCACAGGATTCTTTAACTAAAATATCGTCCAATCACAAAGTAACTGAAATCACAAAATGTCATAACGGTCTACGAGCCGTTGGAAAGTTACATTGCCAGTGTCATTCACCAATTACAAAACCTGGAATCGCTGATCAAACTCTGCATAATCCGATGTCGAAGAGCTGCTACTTTGGAACTGCATTCCATTGCCAGCTGTCCCCACAGGGGTTGTTGAATGGACGGAGGGGGCCTGCTGGGGGGGTCGCATGTGCCCTGAGCCGGGTGTGTAGACAGACTGAGTTGAATAATAGGGGTGACTACTTATCTGCAATAGGAGAATATGATATTATGTTTGCGCTGTGCTTTTTTAGGAGGGTAATCAGATCGGATTGGGATGGGGTTGGGACGGTGTAGCATGGCAGAAAAAGACTTTGTCATGATTTTCCAACGGTAAGGCATGGTAGTGAAGGAAAGGCTTAAAGGGGCAATTGGACACCAAGGTAGATCCAAAGAAAAACAGAAACCCTCTCTGCAACCAGCCGATTCTTTCACACAATCATTTAAGCACGTCTGGTTTACTACGATAGGCCCCATATATGGGTATATGGGGAGTACTACGGTTCTCACCATGCATCCAACAAATACAATCCTTGCACAAGTGATTACAAAAATCACAAATCTTCTCAATCATAATTTGTATTAAGGATTCGAAATAAGTAGCCTACTTGGAACATTCTGTCTAAGCGAATGTTTATGCCAAATCATGTAGTTCGCACATTCTGCACATACAAGGAAGTACTGGATAATGTGTTTTGGAAAAAGATCTGCTAACAGTAAGGAATAAGAAAGAAAATAAACTTAAACACCTGTTTCAAGTTTTGCCTTAAAGCCTCAATTTGACACTGCGGGAGATCCGGACGAATCGGACACCCGGGTCAGTGATTTCCGGATTACCCTTCCCGCAACTCCCCCCTAACCGGTCGGACCCAGGAAAGGAAGTTTTCCTAGCGGATCCGTGTCGGACCCGTATGTCTATTTGGTTGAGTCAATAATACGCCTGCCATGTTACATCGTCCTTAGACGTGATTCGCCATCACCGGAATTTTGGCAAACTCCCTCCAACTAGCTCAAATAGTCCCCAAAGAGCTCCGATACGATCTGGTTCTGTCCCGAACGTATTCATGGCTTATGATCGTTCTCCTCACTAAATTCCATCCCGATCGCTCTATTCTAAGCGTTCACGAGTTTTCCAGTGCCCCCTCCAACTCCCCCCTCAACTCTCAAGTATCGGATCACAGAACGGAAACAGAACATCTGAGACTGGCCAAGGCCAAGTTTCATTCAATTCCGATTACCGGTTCAAAAGCTATGCATGCCGCTAGATTCCGGATTCCCTATCCCTCCACTCCCCCCACAATGGTTGGATCGGAGAAAAGACTATTCCCATGTCAGTCAGTTCGGATCCCTGATACGCCTGCCAAGTTTCATCGTCCTAGTACATCAGGAAGTACCGAACTCGCGGCATCACCGGAATTGCGGACCCCCCTGCAACTCCCCCCATAGTGAACGGATCCGGCCCAGTCATATCAGCGATATATCCAGGATTTGTGCTTGCTCTTCGCACCAAGTTCCATCCCGATCCATCCACTCTAAGCGTTTCCCAAGATTTCCGGTTTCCCCCTCCTACTCCCCCCAAAGTTATCGGATACGGCTCGGAAATGAATCTGAGATACGCAACTTTCCAAATATCAAGTCGGATTCCCCCTCCAGATGGTCCGGTTGGGGTAGTGAAGTTAATCTAAGTTAATCTGGTCGGTTCTTGATACGTGTGTCAAGTTTCATCGTCCTAGCTTATGTGGAAGTGCCCGACCTAGCAAAACCCGGGCCGACAGACCGAGGGACCGACAGAAACTGCGATTGCTATATCAAGTGCCCAAAAACATACCATTTTGATGAAAATCGACTAGTTTTCAGAAAACTTTCGCGCCGATTCGGTTAAATTTTTACCGACTTGCCGACAACATTGGGGGGCCTACCCCCCCCCCCCCCCCCCCATACGTGACGCCACTGCCCTGCCCTGTCTCAGACGACCGATCTATGATATTCTATCACCCTTTTCTTTTTGGGTTCCAGAAAGACGCATTGATCATAAATGTTGTCTAAAATTCGCTGCGCCTTTCGTGGTATTCTCTGTCCGGTGGAAGGGCGCGTCATTTAGGTGGGGTTCTCAGGCTTAGTTTTACTTAACCTAGAATCGGTAATAATATTTCTTGAAAATTGGATAATTCTTCGCCTGTGATGTAGTGTTTCTTCTTGTTTATTGTTTATAATCGGTATAATTCTTGATCCTTGTCTGGCATTTGCCAATCATACCCTCTGAGGTCGTCTCACCTCGGATCCCCAAGTCCTTGGAATCGCCGCTGTCTTTGCCGATCATGTATTTTGCTTATTAAACAACTTCACAACAACCGTATACTGCTCCACTTTTGGAGATCCCAACACGGAAGTGACGGGATACCTATTATTTCGTAAAAGTTGTCCGTCTGTTCGCACGATAACTGTCGAAGGGGTTGAGATATTTTATTCAAACCGAGGACTCTTTGGGGCAAAGTATAGGTCTAGTTTAAAGATGGGCTCTGTAGCCCGACATTTAAGGATGGGAGAGGGGATTGGTAGAAGGATGGGAGATAAGGTGCGAACAAAATAGTTTTAAAAGCTAATGAGACAGTCGATTCAGAGGTAAGGAGACAAGCTGAATCCGTAGCCTATATGAAAATTATTTTTTCGCCAGACATGTAGTTCACCCGAAATCCAGCAAAAAACGAAACATTTTTGAAAAATAAAAGGTTAATCTGAAGTTGATTAGAGGTTTGATTCCGGGGCAAGCAGACATGCTGAATCCCAGTGTGAAAATTATTTTCGTGTCAGACAAGTAGTTGGCCCGGAATCCGGACACAACCGGAAATGTAGCATACAGTTTTAAAACCGAATGATATAGTCGATATAGGGTGAGGACACATGCTGTAATTGCATCTTTCGACAAATTAATTTAAAGATCGATTAGAGATTCGGTATCGGTGTAAGGAGACATACAAAATCCAATTTTGAACTCTAAATTCTTCACGGATAAGCTGGCAAAATCTACAAAAACCCGAAAATTTGGATCGAAATTTTTGCCTCTCAATGTCACCAGCTCTTGAGCTCAGCATGCAGTTCGCCGAGAGTAGCCTACTCCTAAAAGTAGGAATTTGGTTAAGTGGTCAAGTTGGTCTGAAGTCTATTAGAGATGAGATGTTGGAGTTAACATGCATGCTGAATCGATGTCTGAACTTGGTTATATGTTATAGCAAAATGTTAAAAGGGTTTGACGAAGACTGGAAATCTACAAGATTTGTTTGTCTGGATCAAGTAGTCCAATAATTATTTTGGATCCCATCGAAACCTTTGGTTTTGTTTTTTACGCAGCCGAAGCAAACATACCCTTAAATCATGAAACTCTTTTCGATTCTACTGCGGCTTTCACGCAGAGAAAAATCAGTATTTCGCTTTGTATTTGTTTTTCTTTTACAAGAAAACAGTTCGTTTGACAAGCACAAAATAATTTTTTTCAAAAAAGACAACTTTTCTGAGGACTTTTGTTTCCGACCACGATATTGCTTTTTGAAACACAATTGGTCCAGTGAGAACCTAGCTTTATCCCTTTAACTCTCTTCCCTAACTAACCACCAAAGCACGAAGTATACTAAACAAAGCCCAAGTCTTCTTTGTCAAACGATCTTAGTCAGGAGTGTATCCAAACTGTACCTCCGTTACTAATCCATCCATCACACAACTCTGGGAAAGTTCCGAATTTCAAGTGAAGCATGATTCTCCATTCTAAATCCTCAACTACCCCACATTACCCGGAACAATGTCATGAGAAAAACGACTTCTAACAATGCGCCGTCTGTGAGAAGTTCTATTTATTAAATTACTCCCGCAATACTGGCACGAAGGTAAAATTCCCACTGGAGTGGACAAGTTATGAACGTTGCAATAGGTGGCTAGTGTACTGGAGTCTAGAGGTTACTATAAACCAACTTCTCTTATTTCGTATTTGTCACCGATCAAATGTACGACATTGCAAAGTCTAGAATGCGTGGTAGTACGAAAGAGAACCTAAAGCATTGACATATGAAGGTGAAAGATTGAATGAACTTAGATAGGAAATACTAGGAGTGAATGGAAGGTTGGCGAATCAACGATGGATGTGCGAATCAAGGACTTTGAATGACTAAATTTATTCATTTTACTCGTTCGACTTGCAGGTTAGTTCCTTCACCAACGTTGTCCCTGAAGTTCGACAGCCCGACCAGGACCCTTTCAAAGAATGGCCGAAAAATCGCTGCCAAAGTATCGTAGCTGACGTACCCGTTTTATGCATTGTTTGAAGATGTTGAATATTTTATGATGTTTGCACTCAAATAAAAAAAAAGGATGGATGTGCTGTGTCATGTAAGAGTTATTTCTATAACATAAAATAGTTGGCGAGGTTCTTCAGGATAGCTCTTACCCATAGGAATAGGCCCAACTAAGGGTTCATATTTATTTTCATTTTCGTCTATTTCTGTTTATTATTGTTTGTTAATTTATTTTTCATGGCCATTAGCTGTTTAAGCAAATAAAATCTTTAGTTATCTCTTTGACGACTGTGAAAATTAGGCATTTTTTTTTTTTTTTTTTTTTTTTTAACTGACTTAAGAACTTTTACAATTAATATAATGCAATAACATCGTTTCCTATACCAACCAGATAAATGCACTATGGGGATGGGTATGATTAGCTCTACTATTACAAAACGTCCAAAAATACTGAGTCTACTATTAGCAGCTTTAAACCGAAGACTGTGCAATTGCTCCAAGCAACAGCTTCGGGACTTTGGGATTAAATCGTAACAGATTAGTTGATTTCCATAATCAACTTTCCGTTGATTGACAGGTCACTATGAGCTCAACATTCCACAAGTCTGTTACGATCACCTGTTAGAATAATCTGACGAATCCCATTTCAATCCAGTCTATCAAACATCCAATCATATTCCTAAGACCAGCTCTTTCTGCTATTTCATACATATACACCTCCGTACCATGCAGCGCAGTGCTAATCTCATCTTGCCATATAATCTGTATAGGTATGCGTACACCCAGTGTGACAAATAATTGTATACAATTTGTCAATAGGTACGGAGTTCTAATCTACCTTTTATACGTTGGAGACAATTGGGGATTCTAGTCCGAGTGAGGATTAGCCCGCCACAGGACGTCTCTGTTTGTCCAGAAGTAGGGGAACTTGGTTAAAGAGAGCAACAGGCCGTAAGACAAGATTGTAGCCTATAGTTAAAGTCTCGTGAAGTGTGTTACCCCTGATTCACACTGCTGCGACTTCGGGTAAAATTCTGCGATATACGATACTGAGGGTTTCGTTGTCTCCAGCCGAAGGTGGTGACAAAATGGCTGAGTATCCTGTTGCAGTTGCGTCACATTTTTCAAGTGATTCTGTCGCATGTAGGAAAATTAAAGACAAAAAATGCGTCCATTTCGATCATAAGTGGCGCAATTTTTCTTAAGGTAGAAGTGCAGCACAGGGATCAGACTTCAGCTTCCTCTGTCGAATTTTTTTTTTTTTATTATTTCCTTGAAAATTTCCAGGATCAACTGGGAACGGAAAACCACAATTTTAGCCTGTCCCTCGGGTCAGATCTCTACCTCTCGTAATGGTAAATACAGGTGTTTAAAAGGCGGGTGCAGGTGTGAAAAGTAAATCACAAATGGAAGTAATAATATTACAATACAAATCTGATCTAAAATACACTTGAAACTATTCAACGATTCAGCATTAACCGCATCTTAGATAAAGCTTTTCAAACAACCAAAAATTCTATTTGCAAAACTCCACAGATATATTGTGGCAGCTTCAACCTTCAAAATTGCCGAAACTAACGTTGATCAATCGAAATGTCTCAGTTAAATATCCTCTAAAATATCTACACGCGAAGGACGGAGACGGAAGACATAACTTGGCAAGCCTCTTAGAGCAGGCTGGGTGAAGCTGTTTGTCCAAACAAAAATGGGCCGAATGGTATGCTACAGAGCAACAAAAAAATTTCTCAACTAAATCCCGATGAATAAAATACTTAAATTTGGGTCTCGCCTACACTGTGGGATTTTTTACTATTAGGCAATGAGTCTAAGCGTCTAGTTCAAAAGTTCTTCTTGTATTAGACGAACTGGCTTTCTGAAAATCTCCGACGGCTTTCCTTATCTGTCCAGTGTTGCGATCGATATGGTACAATTGTACTAGATCTGGTATATTTCTGGTATGTACATTGCATCAACTGGAAGAAGCCAAATTTGACATGATTTAGAAGAAAAAAAGCATTTGACAAACAAATGGTTTTCATGTTAAACAGTACAGAAAACACAAAACCAACTTAAAACCGCAGATTGACATTCACACCTGACAACCTGACCACCATTACTTCTCTCCATCAATCTACTAAAGGTCTCCAAATAGTTGACACAAAACCTCCTGGGAGTTCCCAACTTTTTGCCTACCCACAAACCCCAGGTGCATCCATTAGCCACTATACATCTTAACCTGCTACAAGACCTTGTAAAAGCGTGCCTGAATACCAAAGTGAAAAATGATCTTCAGACCTAAACGCCTTCGCTGGTCATAAAAGACCCCCCTATTACAATACATCAAACCCCTGCCCAGTTTGCCGACATATTTGTCTGGTGGCGGTCTTCTGATTGATACAAATGGTACATGATCGGGATCCGGGAATAGAGATGTTTTCCGACGTATGAAATTTCCCTTGCATTGTGTGTTAACAAAATTCACCTCCCCCTGTATTGAGCATTGTGATCTATATTGCTGCGCTCCCAGACTGGTCTAATGTAAACATTTCAGATGAATGAGACTGTTATGATAAATATCATGGGTGCGAGGTAGAGCATGCCATGCTGGTCTACTTCCATGATGGATGGCTTCGATTTGTCATTTTACTCAATGGTTTTTCACACCGAATGTGGCTGCAAACACATGCGACAACTGCGTAACCGATCATTGGGTCTGAAATCTCTTTTAGAAAAGGACATTACTGTTTCCAGTAAATGATAGCCATGGAGGTCCTTGATCCCCATACGGTTAAAAACATCATAAGACTTGTATCATAACTTAAATTTACAGTTAGATCCTTAGTTAGTTCTTTTTTAGACTATCCTTTAGGTGCTCTGTTCTCTGTCGCAATTGTGTAAATATTTATTTTGTAGAATTAGTGATGACAGCAAAGGAACCTGAACCTGAACCAAACTCAAGCTTCGTATTCTTGTGTTTAATGCTGTCAAACTTCTGTTAGCTTTCCGGAACAAATGACACATAAAACTGGTTAAAGCGTTAGTTTACCCGCAAAACATGACTTGGATTTTCTAAACAGTTTTGATAAGCTTTAACACAAATGTCCGTATCTCCAATTAAATTTTGTCAAACTTCCGTTAATCTTTCTAGAAGAAATAACACTTAACTGGTTAAAGTTTTGTCTCCCGAAAAAACAATGACTATGACCATAACACGAATTTTCTGCCAAGCTTTATAACATTTAACACATGGATGCGCAGCTTAGTGTTAAATGTTTTATCAAACGTTTTGACCGCATTGGGTTCCTCCTATTCAATGAAGGATTGAATGAATTTGTTCATACGAAAACGTATGGGCCATGGCCAGGCCCGTATTCAGGAATTTATTTCGGGGGGGGGGGGGGGTTGCCTGCTGGTCCGACAAAAAAGTACAAAAACCAAATAAATCAGGGGTAAAAGACTATAAAAATGATTATGTTTGTATGTTTGGATACGGCCTTGGCCATGGCCCATGGCGGGAAAACTAACAAACAATATAAAACACTCAAACGAGGAAAAAGCAAAAAAACAACCCGAAAATCAACATCTAAAGGACCACCAAAGATAGGCTATATCATATTGCTCTAAGCTTTGTTTTTTCATAGTTTAAGAAAAGATCCAGTGGAGTCGGACTTCATTGAAGAAACAAGCATAACTGATCCCCTATACAGGAAATATCGTGACATGCGCTGACAAGCTGAACGGTTCTGTTGAAAACAGAAGCCATTTTCTGTCGATCAGCTGTTTTCAATGGAATCAATCACGCGTCAGTCGGGAGGAAAATTGGCTGAATTTGTCCGGCGCTTGATTGTTATTCGCCAAATTCGCGGACGGGTGAAACAAGGTGGAAAACGTGTCGCCAGACAAGTCCGTCTGAGTTCATGGCGGAAAATTTGAAATTGTACTTTAAGTAGCGAAAATAGACCCGCTTTTGACACACATCAATTGATTCGCCTTCTAAATCCGCTTCCTCGTCCAGTATACACAACGAGATCGATATCTTTTTGTACCGCAGCGGATTAGAAATTGGTGGTAATTATTAAAGTCGCTCATGTAGAAGACGGCTGGTGGGGTTGTAATTAATGTATAGAGGATCTTGGACTCCAGCCATGATGTAAAGAATGATCAGAGACAAATAACTCTTTTTCAAGCTCGGTCATGAAGCTCATGCCTTACACTGTTGGACTCGATTAGGATCCCAGATTATACCGAAGAAAAGATTGACTGTCATTAGTTGCGTTTTTGATCGCCTGTGTAAGTTCCCCTATGAGTTTGAAGTTGCAGCTTAATTTCCGTTTTTACCCTCAGATCGCCTGACGCCTGTTCGCCTGACACCCCAAGACGCAGGTGAGTAAAAACGGAAAATAAATATCCCGGCAACTCATTCATAAATCGCCTAAATAAGTCAGTAAAGGGTAGTTACATTTGAAAGTCAAAAGGCCATTCTTGTAGTCAAAACATACAAGTTGTAATCATCCATTTCCAAACACACTATCCAAGACTTTCAATTTGTTTTGAGTTAATTTATTCATGACAGGGCGAACTCGGACCGGGAACTGCGTCTGCGTCACAGTTCGCCGTTTCACTCGCAGGTGTTGTAGAACCTAGAACTGACACGGTCTCCGTTAAGCAAACACGGCAATTAAGCAAACTGCGAACTCGGAAGGTGATTGAAAACGAGAAATAAGAAGAACTGAGATCAGGAACGGCAATAAAAAAATCAACTATTGCTGATGTAGCGACCTGGCCAGGACCCGACATCCCAGTGTCGGAACGGGCTCGAAATATTGGCTTCAAAAAGGTTAGATCAAGCTCCCATTCGAAAATTCTGTTCTCATAAAATCCCCACAAATAGAGGAGTTGTAAGAGTAACGGTAGCAAAGGAACTACGAAAAACAAGAGCTGAAATGTCATCTGGCATTTTTAAGAATAGTTAGCATTTTTGTCAGAGACGGTTTGCAGTTGTCAAGGCTGGGTCTCTCTACCGGTATTTCTTTCATCCGAAGACGGGCCCGATCTAGTAAATCTGAAATGGTTATTCCACTCGCTGATAACTGTTTCAGAAAAGAAGTTTTGTCGTACTCTGGTTCTTTCTGACACGGAAAAGAAAAATCTGAACCGCGCAAGAAGTCGTGAAAAGCCATTTTTGCTACACAACTTTCAATTTTCGTAAGTCGCTTTCCATAACAATTCACTTCGGTTTGCGGAAAGAGCGAATGGTCAAATCCGCTCTGGAGAGTGAAACGGACTTTTGCCGAAGTTGCAAGAACGACTGGTGCGAGAAAATGCTGATACCAGAAAGGAAAAGAGGTTGATCCTCTTTATGACTAATTCTTCGTGGCGATGACTTCGTGCCTAGCGACGACCCAAAAACGTGACCACACAAACGTTGCTAATTAGTCAACATAGGATTTGTATAAATTTTGAGCATTCGTTTGGGTGACGTTTTTTGTTCTTCTCGATGTTCACTGGTTTCGCACTTAAAAAGTTGTAGAGACTATCCTGCCTTGTCAGCCCACGAAATTATTAGCCAGTTTCGGGGATCCCAAAACGTAACTGGAGGGATACCTATGACATCGCAAAAGTTGTCCGTCTGTCCGTCCGTCCGTCTGTCAGCACGATAACCCTCGAAGGGAATGACATATTTTGATGAAACTTGGTGTGAGAAACAGGAAATTTGGCAGAAGTAAGGCCGGAACTATCATCAAAGTAGATATGACGCAGGCTATAGGGGTAAACACACATGGTGAATCCATATTTGAACCTGTTCTTATCAGATTATTACCATTGCCTTAATCTGTTTCTAAATGTTATTATTAAAGTGATCAAGGAGTCTGGCGAAGACTGGACCTCTCTAAGACCCGATTGTCTGTATCAAATATTAATGGGATCCCATCGAAGCCTTTGGTCTAGATCAGTCCTGAACCCGTTTAATGTGCTTGTCACTGTGCAAAATTTGTTGTCTATTTAGTGTGTTTTTAAAGAATATGAAAATAACGTAGTCATGTTTGTGTACATTATTTTGTTTAGTGTTTTAATATGTGTATTTTATTTTGGGTATTTTACTCATACTCCGCTGTATGCAAAAAGCGTGTCACAAATAAATAAAGAGAGTCTTGGGAAAGGTTCTTACCTGGTTGCAAGCGGCTGGGTGCAATCCATGACCTGAAACCGGCATGTTGAACTGAGACGACGCGATATACTCCATCCCCATATTTTGGTAATATGACATAGCGGCAGTGGCGCCATACCCCTGGGGGTAGCAGCCCGAAGCAGGGATCCCCGTACTTGTCCCATGCGTTGCTCTGTTTGTTGGATAAGAACCGCGACAGGCTGCAGCAGATGGGTGGAACTCCGACATGTGACTATATGTGCCCCAGAACGGGTAGTGATTGTTTTCTGACTGAGTGTTGTTAGAGGGGGTGCCACTGATGGAGCTTGGGGGAGTACTTGAGGGGGTTGACGAAGGGCTCTGGGTTTGAGCCGCTTCGCGCGGACTCATTTTCTCAACAGTGGTGGAAGTGGGCTGAGCAGAGGGGCTCATTGGCTCAGCTTTGAGTTTCTTCACGCGGGGTTTTGTTGCTGGAGTAGCTGAAGTACTGCTCGGATTGCTGTTGGTTACTGATGTCTGCTGCTGAGCTTGCTGCCGGCATTTGGCCCGTCTGTTTTTAAACCAGACCTAAAAGGACAATGATTAAGACTGAGACGTCACCAGACTCGGAAGTCCGAGTCCGAGGAAGTTGGTAACCAAGGCCGTATCCGGGGGGGGGGGGGGGGGGGGATAGGGGGTTGACCCCTTCAAAATACTCATTTTTATAGGCTTTTCTCTCTGATCTATGTCTTGTTTGTACTTTTTAGTGCGACCCGCAGCCATCCCCTCCCCCGAAAGGAACCCCCACCCCCGAAATAAATTCCTGGATACGGGCCTGTTCGTAATATAATATTATCTTAATATATAAACTAACATAAATATAGCTGTGCATTATTTATTAAATTTCGATTTCTTTCCATACCACCGAGCATATCACACAACTTCAAAAATAAAATATTCACAGTATCGTGATGGAAAGTTACACAGTCACCAGATGGCTGCCAAATGAGAATTGTCTTAAAACTTTTACTGTTGGTGGACCCTAGGTCATCCATGCACTGTCAGAAGTTTCATAACAGATTGCGCATAACATTTTCAAGAAGAACACCTTTTCACTTAGAAATAAAGAGTTATGACCAATTAAGTTTATACTATTTCGTGCCTAGATCTCCAACAACACCTTCAACAGGTAAAAATAATACACTGTCAGAAGTTACATAACGACAAGAGAAGGATGCGCGGTTTCAACAGATAACGCTTTGGGATGTTATCTGTTATGTTTCTTTTTAACCAATTGAAGGTGTGGTTGGAGGTCTAGGCACGAAATAGTGTAAACTTAATTGGTCATAACACTTCATTTCTAAGTGAAAAGGTGTTATTCTTGGAAGTGTTTTACGCTATCTGTTATGAAACTTCCGACAGTGTGGGTTTGGCCCCTTTTCATGAATCAAAATTGTAAAAGCGCCAGCACATTAGCACACGGGATTCTGGGTTGAGTCACATTGGTCAAATCTGAGCCTATTTCGGGAACGTAAATGACGGTGCAACGTAGTTGGTCACACCTGGATCCTGGATGGTAATGAACAGCCCAGCCCAGGCCTAGCCGGCCTAAGGGTAAAGACGGCACTGACTTCAAAAGCGGATCTTTATCAAAAAACTTGAAAAACCCAACACAGCGACTGATAGTAATGAGAAATTGTACAGGGTGTACTGAAAGAGGAGCATTACCGTCCTTCGCTTTAAAATATTCACTCCTTTTTTTTAATCTCGGGTCATTAATGAATATCAAATTAAATTAAAAATACTCATGATGTGCGTTACCGAGTTTTTATCGTTATGCTCAACAGAAAATGATGAAGCGAGATGCATGTCAAGCACTCATCCTACCTCTTTTCTATTTTTTATTTTTAAGGTTATTTTGTCCAGTTTCAATTAAACAAATCAGAGCGGTCAACGTTGTGCTTTTTTCTCAGAATCTTACTTCGAGACTCAAAAGGATAGCAAAAAGCAAAATGCACGCACGGGCGAAATGCATGCAAAATGGCAGTATCAGACCCTCGGTCCAACCCCAAGAAGCTAAGCATTTCT
Organism: Branchinecta lynchi; assembly: GCA_023053575.1. Lineage (NCBI taxonomy): Eukaryota > Metazoa > Arthropoda > Branchiopoda > Anostraca > Branchinectidae > Branchinecta > Branchinecta lynchi. The sequence goes on from JAKZAP010000008.1 coordinate 10,289,466, forward strand.
GCAAACATCCTTCCTAAAACGTGAGAAACCGGGGCGCAAAGAACTAAAGTAAGCAAGACTCCATTGCCGCCGGTCGCTGTCTGTTATTACATTCCAAAAGGGACTATTTTCATATGCCAAGTCTCCATCAAAAACTTCCCCACCAACAGTTTTCCATTTGCCGCAAAAAGCCGGGGCTAAATAGAAAATCAAACTTAATGTTTACTATGAAAACATTGGCCCCCTCCTGCTTGTTCACACCGAGGAAGCTAATATTCCGGTGAGTGAAATCTCCAAACTTGGGGCTGGAGTAACACCCTTCCCCTTAGCTTTCAATAATGTGTCACGTCTGTGAAGATCGCAAATAGAACCCGTTTGACGAGCAAATATACGGAAGTGCCAAGAAGTTACGGATACTGTGAGGAGGAGACATAAAAGCAGATGAAACAGACATTACAAAGGAGCCAAAAAAATCTCAAAACTAACATAAGTGACTTATGTGCATGAAAGACGTAGAAGGAGCTTTGTTTCAGCATTTACTGGGTTGTACGTAAAGTAAGCGATAAGCAAGACCTTTATTTTATATTGGTCCTGCTCCTTAGTTATTTTGTAGGGTTCAGCCTTTTATTGTTACTTAAAATAAATTCTAATACAAACAAAACTTATAGATAAAAACCAACAATTCTTTTTTTTTGTTTTGGAGAAGCTCGACATGTATTCTACTTCTCGGGCCCTATACACAAATAAACCACTTAAAATAAGTTGGATTTAATTTCCATTCTGATTCAGACAAATCTCGACTATTTATTCGTTATTTAATTGGCATTGTGATTTATATTTTCGGACTTTTGTATTAATTTCTCGCTTGTTCGCTATAGCGAACATGTATACACATCGGCACTGCATCGCGGTTCCACATTGGCGGGAGACGAATCCATTGTTTTCGTGTTCACTTCCAATATATTCAAACTGGTTTGAACTGTTTTTCCTTGGTAGACCCTAGGCCAAGGTTTTTGGTACCTCCTAGGCTGCGTTTGGTTCCGTAGAACCTTTGGAAACCCGACAACAAAAATAGCTGACAAAAACTGTCCAAGGTGACAACTCCCGAAGACCTGACTGTCACATAATTATCGGTTCTGTCAACCTAGTCTAGTAAAATGATACTAGGGTCTGAGAACACATGATGGAAGATAGTTGTTTGTGATAAACGGACAGACGTAGTTACAGGATTAGAGTGAGGAAATGAAAGATCATTGAGGGTGATAAGAACAGTTGGACACTTCATAGGCTATAAACCTGCGGCTGAAGGGTTTCATCGCTGATGTCAGACAGAGTGATGGGATGGAAGATGAAATTGTCTTCATGTGGCGGGTGAGGGTAATCAGGGGTACATTTCTATTTGTGATATTCATACTGTACTAAATTTCCAAGGCCTTCACTTTTCAAAAGTAAACCTGGCAAGCTCACAACTTTTCAGACAAGTCTGAAACGGACGGGATTACACGCATACTTCCAAAAGTATGAATGGCCTTTACTGTCTGGTAAATGTTGTGTTGACTTCAAGAAGTTTTCCCATTCCCTGCGTTACGAGTTTGTCTTCTCTCGAGTTTGGCTCTGGACTGGACTTTTTTGTTATCTAATTTATTTTAAAAAAAAAACGAAACTGGAAACAAAAGAAAAATTGTTCTTTTTTGGGATACGGGGGGGGGGGTGATGCTATTTCCATCCTTACCTGTACACGAGACTCGGGTAAGTTGATCTTCAGTGCAACCTCTTCTCTCATGAAAATATCTGGGTAGCGGGTTTTCCCGAAGAGGGATTCCAGGACATCGAGTTGACCTCGCGTAAAAGTTGTCCGCTCGCGGCGCTGCTTTCTCGAATTGTTCGGACCTATTCAAAACTGAAAGGTCAACTACAGCGGATTTAACCGTCTGACCTTCTTTTTCCTTCCTTGGACCCAGTCCAGTCCCGTATCCAGGAATTTATTTCCGGTGGGGGGGGTAGCCTTTCGTTTTTTTTGTGCCTGCAGGTCGCACAAAAAAGTGCAAAAAAGACATAGATCAGAGGGAAAAGCCTCTAAAATTGAGTATTTTTGTATGTTTCGGGGGGGGGGGGTCAACCCCCTAACCGGATGGATACGGCCTTGACCCAGTCTCTGATCATTACGGAGAGGCTGAGATTTATATGAAGCAAATATGAGGGAAATCGTACGTGCAACTCTATAACTAGGTGGTTAATTATTTACTGAACACCAAGCGCCTTACGTAAGTAAGCACCCAAACTCGCAATCTTCAGATGGACTGACAGACGTCCGGCGGCTACATGGTACATACTCCGCTGTTACGCAAAAAGCGGGTCATAAATAAATAAATAAATAAATAAAAAAAAATAGCGGCCAGAGACAGAGGAGAAATAAAAACCCTTCGATCTATTAGGAAGTCTCGAAATAAAATACTATACCAAGTCCATGTTTGTTAGATCTTCAGCTTTGCTTTTTATAATTACTGTAAGTTTGTTCCGTACATTAATCGTTCGGCACATATTAATCATGAATGGACCTAAGTGTCACTTAATTTGTAATCATGGTGCCTAAAATCTTAAGAACAAAAGAATAAATCTACTGAACTGCCAACATCAATATAAAGAGCAAACTCTCACACGCGACAGGTCAGGGCAATTAAGATGAAACAAGTTAACCCCGACGCACACCTGGTCCTGTTCAATGACGCTACGATGGGATTGGCTAGGACGATCGGCAAATTATGGTATAAACACTGGAATTTATCATCACCAATTGTAATACTTATACAATATGATTTCGTACGAGGCCTCCCTGTTTTAAGGTTTCAAGTGATGCCGCCCAGGAGGGTATAGAGGGAGGGGCACGAATTTATCGTATTTCTGGAGATTTATTTTTTTCATGGCCTCATTTTTCATCTTCAATGAGAAGATTCTTCAACAATGTTTTCTTAACTAAATGGTAAATATAAAAGTCTTGTCCTGATTTTTCAAGTGAACACTAAAGAATATTCACTGATACTAAACAAAAAATTATATATAACTAATATTTCAAACGATGTTTACAACGGATACGTCAGCTACGATTCTTCATCAGCGATATTTCGGCCCTTCTTGGCAAGGGTCCTCGTCAGGCTGTCAATCCTCTGGTTCAACTTCGGGGAAGGAAACAAACCTGTAAGAATCTTACAATAACCTGTAATAATCTTATTGATTATTACAGGTTTGTTTTCTTCCCCGAAGTTGAACCAGAGGATTGACAGCATGACGAGGACCCTTGCCAAGAAGGGCTGAAATATTGCTGATGAAGAATCGTAGCTGACGTATCCGTTGTAAACATTGTTTGAATAAATGTTTCAAAGTCAGCTTGGGCTCAAAGAATTTATATATAACTAATATTCTAACCAAGATAATAACCGAACTAAACTTACCCCCATGGTAGCCAACAGAGTGCAGGGAGTCCATATGGGCATGATGAGACATCCCCAACCCAAGTCCATTGACTCCGACATGGCCAGTTGCCATATTCATACCCATGTTCATCGGGTAGCCGTTGGCTTTTGAGGCCAGAAAAGCCATGGAAGGAGGGAAAACCGAATCCATGTCGGCAAAGTCAAACCAAAAATTCTCCGTGTCTGGAAAAGTATAGGTAAAACTTAATGCGCGCGATAACAGTAGGTGCCGAAAGAACGCGAATCCGCGTTCGCTAGGTGAATTCGGCATCGCAAGCGGGAAAAATCCGCGTGGACAGGCCGCAAACTTTGCGCCGCGACCTTTCAGTTCCAAGTCGAATTTAATTAGGGTCGCGTCTCAATACTCGAACCCTCAAAATTAGATGCTGTGTAAACCAATTAAAACGTTTACTATCACGACCCTGGCTCTTCGCTGGGCACGCAGCGATTCTGCTCGGGCAGACGGTAAACGGCATTCGCGTTTTGTGGGCACCAAGCTTTATGTCCCCGCCTTAACTTGAAGAACGAATTATCGACGAAAGCACAGCCATGTCCCGAGCGGAAAGCTGTGTAGATAAAATAGCTTTCCATGAGTTTTTATGTGGTCGGTTTTCGTATTACTTCTAGAAAAGCCCCTAAATTTGATGAAATCTGCGGAGACCAAAATACACTGACAAGGAAGCCTCGCCCCACCGGCCTTCAAATCACCCCGAAGTACCGTAACTGTTAGAAACATTCTTTCCTAACTAAGCGTATCCTGAAAATAGACCGGATCCCCTACTATTGGCTCGGGGACAGCTGTTCCGACCAAAATCCCGGTTCCGCTACATAGGGGGATACAAATATCCACTGGGATAAATCAGGATGCGCCCCCAGTTACCGTAATCAGTCAGAAGTAATCCGGTAATGACTGCTCGCGTGAAGACGCTTCACACCCGGTTGGAGTTGAAACTTTTAAATTTCCCGCGCTGCGGCAAACGCTTCTATGGGATTATCCGTAATTATTTGCGGCCTTGTAAGTTTACTTTTGGGATAAGTTTATCAGGAGAAGATTGATGGTATGAGAGCGCTTAATGGGTAATTAGTTTTCGATGGGATGAAATGATGTTCAGTCCTTTGTGACGTACTTTTTTAATCCGCCGACGGTGGTTGACAAAAAGGATAAAAACGTTGGCAGTTATAAATGAAGCCCTGGATGAACCAAGGGCTCAACTACCAACAAGAAAATAGTTCAGTTGTCTCAATACTCCGGCCTTTTCATGCTCTGCCGGATTGGACCATTTTTTTGTATTCAGAAGTACCAATATCAACAAATAAACCCGATGGAATACAAGGGACTTTTACTGTGACAAAATAAGCCCAGAAACCAATTTTTAAATCTAGAAGTAATGTCGGTCCCTTGTAGACTTCAAAATTGGTTTCTGGGTTCATCTGTAACGTTAGATGTATAAGTTCCATCCTCACGGAATTACTGAACTATCCTGTGACATGAGGATGTGAACTGTTTAGACAAATTTGTCACGAGCGTGATCATTTATTCCTGTAGCCCGTTACTAATGGCGTGTGTACTGGTTTGCTAACTTCGTCCACAAGCCCCTCGATAGCTAATTTTGATTAGGGCGTCGGTTCGTGAAGCTGAAGGTTGTGGGTTCAAATCCCGGTCGTGGAACACTTCTTTTTTCAGGTCACTTCTATTATCATTTTGTTGTCTCTCTCAAAACGACGAATTCTAATCGACCACATGACGAGGCTATAAATTCAGCTGATGAAGGTGGTGCTCGCCTAGTCATATTCCAGCAGACTCCAGGAGAAACATCAGTAAGGGTATTTAAACATGGCCTTTAAAAAGAGCTGTCCAGCCACGCTAGGTAGCAGTTTATTTTTCTGGTATTCTTGGATTCGGGCATGCAAAAAAAGTTAGACAAGTGCGAAATTTTTGTGAAGCCTGTCTGAGACGAAATGTACAATTTGTGTTTCATCCAGTTCACAAATGTAATTTCAGATCGGGAAAAAAGGTATGGTCTATGTATGGCTCAGCGTCTTCTGCCGTAATGTTAAGTTACCATGGGCGACTTTTGAAATTCAGCACCCTAATGGCTCGTGTCTTGCATCTTAGAGACTGTTTGAAAATAATCCTCCCGAAGTTTTTTTTCATAGGGTTGCCGACCGACGACACTAGGTCTGTCAGATCCGAGAGCAGTCGGTGCGGCATGGTTCTTCAAAAAATTGTGAAATTCAGAACTGGTTTTTGTCACAACCTGGGGCTAGTTCATGTTCACATTGCATTTTTGTAACTTTCGTTTTGTAATAAGCACTCCTTCAGCCTAAGCTGACTGCGGATCATATAAAACAAGACCAACGGTATCGATGGGATCCCACAAATTTAATATTTGATCCAGACAATTTTGGGTCTTGTAGATATTCGGTCTTCGACAGACTTATTAAACATCTTTACTATTAAAATTTAGAAACGGATTAAGGCCAATAGTAATCATCTGAGAAGACCAGTTCAGATATGGATTCAGCATGTGTGTTTACCCTACAGCCTACGTCGTATCTACTTTGACAAAATTTATCAAAACGTCTTTCTATTACTTCTGCCAAATTTCGGTTTCGGCTGGATTCTGGACAAACCACTTTTCTGGCGAAAACTAAAGTTTAAATACCAATTCACCATGTCTCATTACCTCTACATCGCGCCTACAATCAACTTCAGATTTAACTTTTACTTTTCACAAATTTTCCGGTATTTGCCGGATTTCAGGCGAACTACTTGTCCGGAGAGAAAATAATTTTCACGTTCGGATTCAATATGTCTTCTTACCCCTACACCGATTGTTTATTAGCTTTTGAAAAAATTGTTTGTTTCACACTATGTTCACAAGCCCCTCGATAGCTAATTTTGGTTAGGGCGTCGGTTCCTGAAGCCGAACTCCTTGTCCGGCGAGAAACTAATTTTCATATTAAGATTCAATATGTCTTCTTATCCCTATACCGACTTCTTATGCAGAAAAAACGACCGTTTTCAACAACAAAAATGACATTTTTGAAAAAAATCGACTATTTTGACGGAAAATCGACCAATTTTCTGAAAAACCGACCGTTTTCATGAAAAAAATCAACTGTTTTGACGAAAGCTCGTGGCCCCCTTTGAAATTTATCGTGCTAACAGACGAACAACTTTTACGAAGTCATAGGTATCCCTCCACTTAGGCTTTGGGATCCCAAAAAAAGGCGATAAAAATAAAGGTTAGTTAAGATCTGATCGAGCTAATAATAGCTGACTCAGACTGATCCGTTTTCAGCCATTGCATGTATTTATTTTCAGATTTTAAGATTAGGAAACGTCGGAATGTGAAAACAGGAATCCGAGAGAGGAGTTTATCAGGGTAGCCCTAACCTAGGAGCCGCTCTGGTGCTTAAAAGGAGTATTGTTTTTGTTTGTTTGTGTTTATTTTTCATGTTTGCCAAGACCGTTGGCTCTTAGCGTAAATAAAATCTTTTATTATTTATGAATTGTACTTGTGCATTTATTTCGTTTCCTTCTTGTCATTTTAGCGGAATCAAAGTCTGATAAATATTCTGTGAGCCCAAACTGACTTTGAAACATTTATTCAAACAACGTTTACAACGGATACGTCAGTTACGATTCTTCATCAGCGATAGGCCCTTCTTGGCAAGGGTCCTCGTCAGGCTGTCAATCTTCTGGGTCAACGTCTGGGAAGGAAACGAACCTGTAAATATCGCTGATGAAGAATCGTAGCTGACGTATCCGTTGTAAACATTGTTTGAATAAAAGTCTGATGATTATTATTAGTTTCCCCTTTGATGGAATTTTTGGGTAGGTATTTAAAACTTTGTCCGTATTAGAAAAAAGACTCACTTAAGAAGTCGTCTAAAGAAAATAACGGTTTTGAACTAACGCACAATCCGGAACTGCAGTACCGTTGGTCACCGCTGGACGTTCTCAGGCCCGACGGTCTCCTCAACTGTCACTGTCTTTCAAATTACCAATCATTTGATTTCAACAAGGACTCCAGATATCACCTAAAACTGTCACTACCAGTATTAACACTAGACAAGACCGGAAATACAGTAGATTTGGCGCCCCCTGACCACAGACTAAGGGATCCAAAATGTTCACAGTCAGCGGGTTGGCTGTCAAAGTTTGTCATTTCTGTGGATAGAGCCGTCAGGAGGCGTCATAGAGCTACTCACCCCCTCAGTTGGCTCAATGGCAGTTTTAAACTTCCTCATTTCAAATGAGCAACCAATTTGTGCCTCGAGTGTCAATCAAAGATCAACAATTGACAATTATTTTGGAGATATCCCGCCGGGGATTCCCGCGGAAAATGCATCCGGTGGGAAACGGGAACAAGGGAAAAATAAGTCGGAGGGGTTAAAACTATGCTATAAAAAGCTTGATAATAATTAACACATGGATACACATCCTTATTTTAAATGTTATGACGTATGCCGAGAGTTATGAACCATTCAAGTGTTCTGTTTTCGTGAAACGACCACCAAAGAAACATGCTCTCTTATAATTTTCTGGGGGGGGGGGGGTCTCAAACAGTAAATTGCTGTTTTGTTGTCATGGCTTAGTCCGAAAGCTAGTACATTTCGTAAGGAATTTCGTTAGCACCCAAGAAAATAAACATCCCTGTCTTCATACAGATTTGTTCTCAAGTGAGCTGTTACTAAGTCACCAGGGACGCAGAAGAAACATTTAATTTGATTGATTCTGATTATTAACCTTTTTGAATTAGATGAATTTCTTTCTCCGGCATTTTCAAAGCAGGTTTCGATAGTCCTTCATTTGAAGTGTGGAACACTATAAAATACCACCGACGGTAATTTTTCAGCATATTTTTTGACTGTTTGCAAACAGAATTATGTTTCAAAATCATAATCTATCAATCCACTAATCGATTTTCAGTACTCCAAAAATCAAGGCTATTAGTTACTAAGCCAGGATGTTTCTGCCGTTCCACAAATTCTCTCCAGGACTCCGCGATAGCAAGAATGTGCCTATTCTGTATTATTAAAAAAATAAAAAAGAATTAAAATGGTCAGCAATCAGCAGGCCCGTGTCCAGGAATTTAGTTCGGGGTTTGCCTGCGGGTCGCACAAAAAAGTACAAAAAAGACATAGATCAGATGGAAAAGCCTATAAAAATGAGTATTTTTGTATGTTTCGGGGCGGGGTGGGGGTTTCAACCCCCTGCACTTTAGCAATTTATTACAACAACTTATGCTTTTTGCACGATTCTAATATGGAGAAACTTGACGGATACAGCAGATTCTAACAAGGGGGCCATTATAAGAAAACACAGCCATAACGACATGATTCCAGGAGTTTTATGAAGAAAAAAAAAACGTTCTCAATTTATAAGTAGTGACTGAAAGACAAAAAAGCTCCTCAGCCGGGATTTGAACCCAGGACCCTCTGCTTACAAGACAGGAACTCTACCAACTGAGCTACCGAGGGGCTTGAGAACAGAGTTCGCAAACCACTACACTAGTCTGGTAGAAGCCGGCCGTAGGAACAGTGATCCCGTCCGAAGGCAAATTCATCTAACCAGTTCACATCCCCATGTCACGTTAATAATAATACATAGATGGAACTTTTACACACGGGACTTGTTCACCATGAGACCCCGCCTTGTAGGTCCTGGTATGTCTACGTGGCTCCGACAATGGAGTCCCCTAAATTATATTCAACAAAATTCATTCTGGTTTATTGGTCACGGTACAAGTCCCTTGTGTAAAAGTGCCATCTATGTATAGATAGATAGATAATCTGTATTTGAAAGCCGTATGGCCATATACAGTAACAATCAACATACATAAATACAACCAACATTCAATCACCACTACTATAATTTCTACGGCGCACTTGCTCTATCTCTTTCCTCAATCTTACTAAACTCTTCTCCTATCCGTTCTCAGATGCTTTACACTACGGTCTAAAACCACCGTTTTGTTGATATTTATTACGTTACTTATGTTGAGTTGACATCGATCTTCTCCTCCTACTCGATTAATATCCACGTGTTCATCTGCAGTGCGGTATAAATAACATGATTTTTAATTACTATTGTTAAGGTATACGTGAGACAGCCAATTTAACAAGGAAGGGCACGGAATTCCATCTTGATTTCCGGACGATGCCTAGAAACATCAATTATCATTATTATTTATCAGGTGTCGAGTTAAAAGTAAAAGATTTTAACTACATTTCCAGCCAGTGCAATAGGCGCACTTACACATGGTATTCTTTGCTGTGCATTACTTGCCATCGCTTTGCCAAGGAAAAAAAAAAGCCGACGGCGGCTTTGGGCATTTTTAAGCGAGGGTAACATCTTTGGAATTCAAATTTATGGAATATGGAGTTTAGTCACTTCATGAACTTATCAGATTCTGATGTGTCCTAACCTCCAAATTAAAGAAAAAACAATTAACAACGTAACTCTTTCATTAGAACAGCCGAATTATTGCAAATATAGAAATTCGCCGTATGAAGCCATAAGAAATGTTATTGCCGTAAAAAGCTTCAGAGCTAAAGATCAGTCGCATGTTTTCACCACAAATCAGTTTGAACATTAGCTGGTCTAATTACTGAGACTTAGGAAACCTATAATATAATTGTTTAGAAATTTAAACACGGATAAGACGCGTCCGTAAATAAAAATTGACGGGTGCGTGTACGTAGGTAGTGACGCGGAAGAATGGAATGACTTATAAGTTCAAGATGGAAGCATAAACTAAGATAATATTGTAACGACATGAGAAAACAGCTTCATAGTAGGAGAGAAGTTCAATTGACAGGTTAATCACTGAACGTTCGGAAACCTTATATAATTGTTTAGTAAAAATTGTGACAAAAATGGGTAAATAAGTAACGATTTGACGGCGGCGACGTGGAACAATGAAATGGCAGAAACGCAAAGCAAATGAGTAGGCTAAGAGCAAAAAGGTTTCATTGTAGAATTGTTTGCGTTATGTTCCTACTCCAAACGTGTGGGGACAGGGCCACTAAGTTTATGTTCAGAGCTTTCAGTTATCAGTAGGGGATGAGGACGATATTTTGAGCAGAATACCAAGCTCCGTGCATGTTTGTTTAAAGTCCAAGTCGCAACATACGAATTCCTTTGATTACAAACTCTAAAATTACATTATAGGCTGATCTCAGCCTTGCTCGACCCCTTTTTTTTTTACTAAAGAACACGAAAAATCTTGCCTAACCGGTACTTCTAACCAATGAGTACCCCAAAAGAAATAAGCAGGAGCTTGATCTGCCTCGAAAAAAAACAAACACGGCAACTCCAAAATTAGCGCAATGCCGTTAGGGGTGGAGTAAACTGCCATAGAAGAATGGATGGAATGAGCCAGGCAGTAGCAAGAAGGGTCATACAATTCCTTCGTTAACGAATTGGGGAGGGCACCTCACTTCAGTAACGTCGGCCTTACAGGCGCGGATTCGAAAACCACGCATACACTTTCATGTAAGTTGGTTCGAGTGTTCCGCCGACTTAAGTGCACTTTAGTTAATTACCTTAAACTACTCAAAGGAATTAATTTAATGTTCTCACCTCTTGAGCAATAAAAGTAGGATAATCCTAGAAGTAAAGCCGCTTAGACGGTCCTTGCGAAGTCACTACCAAGTAAAAACCAGAACAAACACGGGATTATACAGTCTTGGAATTGTACCCTGCTCCGATCCGATGTGACTTCCCTGATCCTCAGTCTCGGTCATGGCTTTTGCGCACTGCAATTGGCTGCTTTAACTGATATTTTATGAGACCCCTTGCTATTGGTTCGAAATGCTCCACCAATGGTTGTCGATTCCTCAACTTCTTGCACTCAACAGAGCCATGGCGGAACAGCGCAGGGATCTGCATATTGACTGTCTCGGCTCGGCATGGAAAGACAGATGACGTATGGGAGGTGACAAAAAACGTTGTACCTTTCCTGTCGGAAAAAAGTATGTAATAAGCAAGTAATAAATGTATAATCCAGGTAATTAAAAGTGTCATACATAGGGGAAGAGCAAGACACAATTATTTAAGTTGAACATAATTATTTGGACCTAAGACCGTGATGATTCTTAAAGTACCCGTTGTTCTTACATTACTGATTAGCTCTACGTCTCTGATCATTCCATCAATTTTGATTCCGAACTTTGTTATTTTGCAGATAAATATTCCTTGAGCCCAAGCTGACTACGAAACATATATTCAAATAATGTATACAACGGATGTGTAAGCGTTACTTTCAGCGGATACGTTAACGTCGGGGAAGGAAACAAACCTGTAATTATACAGGTTTAAAATATTACAGGTATAATATATTACGTATTACAGGTTTGTTTCCTTCCCCAACGTTGACCCTGAAGATTGACAGCCTGACGACGACCCTTGCCAAGAAGGGCCAAACTTTTTGCCTATGCTAATTTTGCTGCCTATGGTATCGACAAGTTCAAGTTCAAATTATTTTAATTTTCCAATACAACTAAAAAAGATACAGCACTGAGCAGAGAGGTGAAAGACCTTTCCAAGCTAACGACAGTTAGATTGAATCTTGCAGTCTCCGTGTTCAGCACTCTTCGAGCCAGATAGGCTCCTCCTTATCGCTTCCCGAGGAGCTTATCAATCGGTCGCATTACCGGTTATGCAAGTTTCTCGGTATTGCCCATCAAAACCAAGGGGTCTGGACGAGACTGAAAACAGCCGAGACATGGTTGTAATCTTTGGGTTGATTTCCAAAGCAGAGTTCCCAAGGAGTCACGTATGTTCGAGTATCGGGATGGAATTTTCTGTTCCGACTTGTACTTCAATGCACAAATTCTGTGTGCTCTCGAAAAATTATCTGTCACGTGACTGAGGGAATTCAGGCCAAACAAAACAAAGAATTTTCTATAAGGTTCTTCCATCTACGAAACCGCCGCGTTCTACAAAACTATTTCCTTGCGCGCCCGGCATCAATCCATTTCATTTCTATCATTCATCCAACCAAATATCATAAATAACACTTCCATGGAGGGGACAACCGTGTCCTTTGAGGGAGAAACGATAACACACATTTCTCATCTCAACCTTTCTTTATCTTTTTCTTTACCTCCACCCCTAACCTCTAATAATAATAATCACATATAAATCTTACGTAAAATAATGGAAGAAAAAAATACAAAAATAAATAAAAGAAAATACTGCACGAAGCTCGCCCAAGACTTCATAGCCCTTCTACGACTTATTGCATATTCATGAGCGATTATCCGCTATTCAGGATATTTGCCCAACGCTAGGGAATTCTAAAAGAAGATGAATACTGGGTCGTTTTGGGTCACACGAACCGGAGTTCGGAAAAAAATCATTTCCAATTTCCAAAAAACTTCATACCGTACCATAGTACATCAATGTTATACAAAGCAAAAAGAAACTAAATACAAAATAGTCGCATTTGTAGTTTAGGCAATTACAAACTGTGATACCAGTTTTGACCAAGGGTCTATGATAACATAACTGGCGCTTTTATATCACAAAATAAATTATTGCTTGTTCAATCTAAACAATACCAAAGGTGTCGATGGGATCCCAAAAATCTAATATTTGATTCAGACAATTCCGTCTTGTCTTCGCCAGGCTAATCATAAGAGAAAACCAAGTTCAGATATAGCCTACCTGTATAAGCCATATCTATTTTGACGATAGTGACCGAGACTTCCTGCTTTACTTCTGCCAAGTTTCCGGTTTCGCCGGAATTCCGAGCGATCTACTAGTCCAGCAAAAAAAGAAAATTCAGAAACGAATCCAGCGTATCTCCTTATCCCTAGAAAGAAGACCTAATCAACTTTAAATAAAACTTTGACTTAAAAAAAAAAATCCGGTTACAACCGGATTCCGGACTAATTGTATGTCCGGGTAACAAATTATTGTCATATACAGACTCAGCCTCTCTTCTTACCCCCTTAATCTGTCATCTAATCAAACTTTTACTTTTAACAAATTTTTCCATTTTGGCCAGATTCTGGGCCAACTATATAGTTATCCGGATAGAAAATGGTTTTCACCATCGTGTTCAGCATGTTTCTTTACCCTAAGATCGAATATTTAATCAACTTCAAATAAAACTTTTACTTTTAACCAACTTTCCAGTTTTTGCCAGATTCCTTACCCCATAATCGACTATCACATTGGCTGTTTTAAAATATTTTGTTTGTCCCTTAATTTGAACCCCCTCTCCACCCCTAAGTGTAGGGCTACAAAGCCCATCTCCGAACTTGACCTGCCCGATGACCCAAAGAATCCTCACACCAAGTTTCATCAAAATATATATATATAATATATATAACCCTTCAAGAGTTATCGTGCTTACAGACGGACGACTTTTGCGGTATCATAGGTATCCTTCCACTTACGTTTTGGGATCCCAAAAACATGACGGAAGGAGTAACAACGTACATATTTTACTAAAGCCTCTTATAGCTCGTTGGTCTTTTCGCCTTTGGAGGGGACCACCCCTGTATGTGGGGCCGAAATGACACAACCTCTCAGGAACAAGAAGATATCGACATATTTAATAGAGCTAAACGGATAAGGTCAACTTTTCGTCCCTTCCTGGCCAGGGCCTTCTTCAGGCTCAAGCTAAGAAATGAACCTGCCTAAATATTTCTAGAATAAATCTTAGCTGACTTGTCTTCAGATCGGCTGTCAGGTTGAGCTGACTGCGGGCGGAATGCTTTAATACCTTTGCTAACAGGTTAGGGGGAGCTTTGTTAATAGTAGCCTTTATGTTAATAGTATGACCTTTAGCCTTACTTTCCGCTAAGCAATGATGGGTGGCGATACATTAATCGCCAAATGTGTAGTAATTTGTTTGTACTTACTTGAAGGATGTACTTATGTCATCAGGGCTCTGCCAGAGCAAAATAACACTAGGGAGAAGAGCCAAGACCTATGACTTTCATGCAAGGGAAACGGGCATTACTGGTACCACCACCCTACCCCCCCCCCCCCCCCCCCCGGGTTTAGAAAATTTCTGGTTGAGCTAAAATGCGGGCTGCACACATAGAGGAAACGGGGAGGTTGTGTAATTTTTTTTGCTGTTTTCGGAGTTTCAATAGGGATGTTCTCTATCGCTAGTGGTGCTAGTGTCGCTGCTATTCGAGGGTGTGTTACTTTCTTCAAGTCTTGGCACTACCTAGTGTTATTTTGTTCTGGGCTCTGCTAGCATGTTCACTTCTAGTGGAATGTGAGTTTATCCGGTTTACCTCCACTCAGCTATTCTTCCGTAGCTGTAGATTGTTAAGCTTCCCAGTGTCACCTTAAAACTTCTTGACTCTTGATACTTGACTGGCTAAACCAAAGAATTTTCTATTATCCTTCAACCTGTAAGCAGATGGCGAATATCGCACTTGATCCAAATAACATGCAGAACTTGTTAATTTGTCGATAGGGAAGAAAAATTGCTCAGAATTGGTGAAATGGCAGAAAGGAAATCATTATCCGCTGTTCATAAGCTTAAACCCTTAGCCGCTTGGCCTGGATTTATTTTTCCTAAGACAATGCTTAAAGTTTGGCTGGAAAGCCTCTTATTTTTGTCATTCAATAGAATGCACTGAATAATTTGGATTCTGCTAAGGGATTTGTATGTTTTCCACATTTGCTCTAGTTAGACGTACATCACGTACAGAATTACCTGCGGCCGTCCCCACAACATATATTCTACTATGACGCTGGAAATTTTAATCTCAACACAAATGCGGTTTTTGGGATCCCAAAACGTAAATGGAGGGATATCTATGACATCGCAAAAGTTTTCGGTCTGTCCGTCCGTCCGTCTGTTAGCACGATAACTCTCGAAGGGGTTGAGATATTTTGATTAAACTAGGCATGAGGACTCTTTAGGTCAAAGTACAAGTCAATTTTGAAGATAGGCTATGTAGCTCTATATTTAGGGGTGGGGGAGGGGTTTGAAATTAAGGGGAACAAAATATATTTTTTAAAAGCTAATGAAATAGTCGAATTAGGGGTAAGAAGACATGCTGAATCCGAATATTAAACTTACTTTCTTGCCGGACAAATAGTTCACCCGAAATCCGGTGAAAACCGAATAATTTTTGAAAAATAAAAGTTTAATATGAAGTTGATTGGAGGTTAGATTGAATGACAAGAAAACGTGCTGAGTCCGAATATGAAAATTATTTTCTCGTCGGACAATTAGTTCGGCTGGAATCCGACCAAAACCAGAGAATTTGTTCAAAGTAAAAGTTTTATTTAAATTTGACAAGATGTTCGATTTCCTGGTAAGTAGACATGCTGAATTCGCATATGACAATCATTTTCTCACCGGACGTATCGATCGCTTGGAATCCGGCTGAAACCAAAAAATGTGTTAAAAGTAAAAGTTTAATCTGAAGTTGATTAGAGATTGGATGTAGGGGTAAGGAGACATATTGAATTCGTTTGTGAGCTTTACTTTTTCGCCGGACAAGTAGTTTCGGAATTCCGCCGAAACTGGAACATTCGCAGAAGTAAGGCAGGAAGTTTCGTTCTGCTTCGTCAAAATAGATATAAGGTAGGGTAAGGTACAATTTTAATGGCAAATATAAATAAACCTGGTGTTTCTTAAAAGCATACAAAACGACGCTTCACTAATTCTGATGGGTTTGTAAAAATTATTAATACAATTCATATACATATATACATATTGATATGACCTAAAGGGTTAAACACACATGCTGAATCCATATCTGAACTTGGTTTTCTCATATGATTAGCTATTTGGCCTTAATCTGTTTCTAAATTTTAATAGTAAAAGTGTTCAAGGAGTCTGGCAAAGACAAGACCCAATTGTCTGGATCAATTTTGACTTTTTGGGATCCAATCGAAACCTTTGGTCTTGTTCAATGAGTAGTGGTGAGCTTGGTGAAGACTGCTTAGTGCCTGGACAAAAAAAAACATAACTCTTTGTGGTAAGGCATACAGCACAGATACAAGCGCGTAAAGGTACCACAAATCACACGAAAATTCCATTATTTGAAAATCGATTATTTATGTTGTCCTATCCCTGCCCTTTTCAGTTAAACTTTAGTAAATACATAGACATACTTTCATGGTCGAAAATACGAGGTATGTGTCTTTATTCGAGCCACCGTGATTTTTCGCCACTAGGTATTTTTCAATACTACAGGTAACGCAACAGGAATTAGCGAAAAGATCTTAGAAAGGTTTTGTGCCACTAAATTATTAGCTCAGGAAAAGTATTAAACTAAGAACTGCTGATGCTGTCTCATTCTGTCTTCTCTCCTAACCGATAAAGATGGAAATAAAAAAAATACGAGCTGCAAAGAAAATACAATTAAAATCATGTTTTACTGTATTGTAGTTTCTACAAATATAAATTAAATGCTTATATCCAAGAAATTTTCTGGCAAGGCCGTAATTTAATCGTACGATTTTTCTTGTTGAATGGCTAGGCTAATTGAATTATTTATTGAGTTATGAGAGTGGCGAAAAAACCTAGGTCACTGGTCCTACCAAACTTTTAGGTAACTACACGAGGTCTTCTCTCCTAACCGATAACGATGGAAAAAAAAAAAAAAATACGATCTGCAAAAGAAATACAATTAATATCATGTTTTACTGTATTGTAGTTTCTATAAATATAAATTAAATGCTTATATCCAAGAAATTTTCTGGCAAGGCCGTAATTTAATCGTACGATTTTTCTTGTTGAATGGCTAGGCTAATTGAATTATTTATTGAGTTATGAGAGTGGCGAAAAAACCTAGGTCACTGGTCCTACCAAACTTTTAGGTAACTACACGAGGTTCGGCTCGTCATTAGGATACAGGTCGGAACCACATAGTCGCAATAAAAATACCCAGTGGCGAAAAATCCTGTTGGCGCTAAAACCCTGCTACGCGGAAATACAGAGCTAGAAACTGAGGGGCTAGGAACTCCGTGATATCGACAACATGAGGAGCGAGGCGAGGAGATGCTCTCTCATGTAGTAATACTCCATCAGTAATACTGAATTACTACTGAGTAAACCTTCGGGCGAATGTGTGGCAGTTTAGTGTGAAACTGACCTTCGGGCAGTTTGTGTGGCACATCCTACCTGAGAAGTATATAAGGTTTGAAGCCAAGCTGACCATTCATTACGAAAGAAATAGAAAACCGTGATGTTCGGGGTTTTTATTGATCAGCTAATTATCCCTCTAGGATGATGTGCGAGGGATAAATATAAATTCGGATATTTCGGTTGCCCTTCCGGCAAACCGTCCTCAGCGAAAAACAAGCAATTGTGGTATTGTGTTGGATTTTATGATTTAGTTGCTTGTTTTTCACTGAGGACGGTTTGCGGAAGTGCAACCGAAATATCCGAATTTATATTTATCCCTTGCACATCATTCTAGAGGGATAATTAGCTGATCAATAAAAAAATCCGAAAATCACGGTTTTCTATTTCTTTTACCTGAGAAATGACTGTCATAATGTCTACGAAAACCTGACAAGTCTTGTTACGATAGTATAGTTATACTTATTTGAACGTCGCCTAACTTTGAACGGTCGCCAAAGAAAACACTAATACCGCAGTACCAGGCACGTAAAGATACCACAAGTAACTTTTTCTGCAAAATACTCTAGAAAACGTTTATTTTATGTTTATAATAGATGTTTATAAAGGATTAGTTGGATTTCGAAATTAATTTCCTTTATTTCCTTCTGTTTGTTCTTTCAAATTTTGCATCTTTTGATAAGCGACGAGTACAATTTCGCCAAGTGGCCATGGCTTGGGCCCCCCCCCCTTCCCCGAAAACATACAAAATAGTTGTTCTTCTAGGCTCTAACCTCTCACCTATGTTCTTGTTATAATTTTAGGTACGGATGGTCCTTAACGCCAGAAGACCACCTCCCCCATCTTGTGGACTGCGAAGAAGTACCGAAACAAGATTTCAACTGACTAAAGTCCGGTCTTCACCTCCCGGAACTTCCGGAATCTGGGCTTCCAGATTATTCTTTGACGTCTTCTGTAAATTGCATCTGGAACATCAACCGGTCCAAACTTATATCAAAATAATCCGGCTTTGAACTTCCAGATTTCCGGAATTTTTAAGTATCGCAGAAGAAATTCAAAAGAAATCTAAAAAAATCTGGAAACCCAGATTCCGGAAGGTGAAGACTCAACTTGACACGTTTAGCACGTTTACTGAAGTGTTCTCGTTAATGTGAATCAAGAAGATTTGTATATAATAATGGAGGTACAAAACAAATAGCAATAACAATGCAAGCTAACGAGCAAAAATAAAGATAAACTGATTATTAATCGATAAAATAGGTAAACCACAGCAAAGAAGATTCGGATAAGAAGAATATGACTAATTTATACGGAGGTCATTCATATGACTTTTTCTTCGTCTGGCAAATAAACTGTCTTCGTGGGCATTCCAGTTGTCTTTGCTTGCTTCCTAAAGAGGGTTACATATTAATGCTTAACCAAATAGGGCTGAGATACTCAGTCTATACATACAGTCTCTAGTTACTCATACTTATTCATTTAAATAGGATACAAAACCAGATGAAAATGCGTTGCTTCGTTGCTCCGCTATTCAAATAAACGATTTTCATCAAATGAACTTTTTCTTTTGGATTTGTGGTACCTCTTCGGGTTTGGAACCTCGATGCTTCAAATATTTAGCAACTACAACGGTAAGCGATCGCCAACAAATACATCTTTTTCTGCCCCCCCCCCCCCCTGCCAGCAATAGGGGGCTTTCTTCGGAAGTGACCTTATAATCTGGAACGGCTTTTGTTGAAATTCAAATCCTCCACTTGGTGAACTTTGTCTTGTTGGGCCAAACACTGAACAGTGACTATTTTGAACGTCACTACTAGAACCCGAGGTGAAAAAACAAAAGTCCTTAGTCAAAATATTTCATTGTGTTTTAATCCTGTTTTCAGTTAAATTTTAAATTTCGCTTTTTGTTTACAAATTTGACTTCAGATCTCGCAGGCGAGGTCTAAAACAGCCTACTTCTCAGTGCGGTAGATGGCCATCCCACAGACTTTCCGTCGGTGGTTTTGGAATAGGTGTATCGATGATGAAAATAAGCATATGGTACATCCAGCCTAGGACCCGAAACCAACTACGACGGCTGGCAATCGAATGCAACAACTTTCAATATCATATCCCCCCCCCCCCCAGTTGGCCATTACAAGGCTAGACAGTCGTCAGCATCGCGAAACATTTTCATCTCGTCATCTAACGGCGAAACTTTCAGGGAACAGATTACACTCTCTGGTGAATATTGTTAAGACCACTAGGGAGCAGGCCTTCGGCGTGCGTTTCAAACGACAAAATACGAATAGCAAAGTGAACTTACAGTTTCACGCCTCTATATCTTAGCGATTATTTTTTGGCATGGGTAGTTTTCTGGCCAATCACACCACTGGTTAACAGGGTTGTAAACCAAACCTGTAGGACACTCCATCTTATAGGCTATCCCTTCTGAACACTGGTAGTAGCTATGGCAGTCAAAAGGGTTGAGTTGCGGGCCGTTAGAGAAACAATTGACCCATGAACGAATTTCCTTTTTGGTCTTCTCAGTATCTGCGTCTGCGAAAATCCAAAACACATATAGGCATAATAATATTAGTTTATGATAAAAGTATATAGATAAGCTATCTTGAATTTATGGAGCGGATTGATAATTTTAAATTAGAAAATATGATATTTTTAGTTTAGGTGACGTTATTTATTTTCTTCAGTGTGATCATGTTAAGGGTTTTATGAAACTTTCCTTTTCCGCCTGTCTGTCGGTCCCACGATTGCGAGTTAGGGTACTTCCAGATGTGCTAGGACGATGAAACCTGACAGGCGTATCAGGGACCCCACCAGATTGACCTAGTATGCAAAATATAGTGTGTTAAGTGTGTAACCAAACGTTAATAGTAAGCAAAAGTTAAATTTTCATACTCCCTAAGGGTCCATAATCATTTGTGCTTCCAGGGTTTTGCTTACAAATGAAAAAGCAAATTTTTTTAACAAACGATACATTTTCAAAATCCCCAAGGGCTCATAATCATTTGTGCCACAAGCAAGGCCGTATCCAGGGGGGGGGGGTAGGGGGTTGACCCCCCCCCCCCGAAACATACAAAAATACTCATTTTTATAGGCTTTTCCCTCTGATTTATGTCTTTTTTGTATTTTTTTGTGCGAACCGCAGGCAACCCCCCCCCCCAAATAAATTCCTGGATACGGGCCTGGCCTCAAGGGTTTTGCTTGCAAATGGATTCTGAGCCCCCTTAAATTCGCGTTGCAACTGCAAAAATTATGTTTGACCAAACGGTACATTTCATACATCGCCAACAAAATTTGTAGCGAGTCAAACAGAAAACGGACACGTCTGGTCAGCTACTTTTTGGGATCCCAAAACGTAAGTGGAGGGATACCTATGATATCGCAAAAGGTGTCCGTCTGTCCGTTAGCGCGACAACTGTCGAAGGGGTTGAGATATATTGATCAAACTTGGCATGAGGACTCTTTAGGTCAAAGTACAGGTCAAGTTCGAAGATGGGCTATGTAGCTCTATATTTATGGGGAAATTAAGGGAAAAAAAAAAAAAATTTAAAAGCTAATGAAATAGTCGAATAAGGGGTAAGGAGACATGGTGAATCCGAACATGAAATCTATTTTCTCGCAGGACAAATAGTTCACCCTGGATCCGGCAAAAACCGGAAAATTTGTGAAAAGTAATATGACGTTGATTGGAGGTTCGATTTAGGAGCAAGGAAACGTGCTGAGTCCGAATATGAAAATTATTTTCTCGCCGGACCATTAGTTCGGCTGGAATCTGGCCACAACCGGAGAATTTGTTTAAAGTAAAAGTTTTATTTAAATTTCATAAGACGTTCGATTTGCGGGTAATTAGACACGCTGAATTTGCATATGACAATCATTTTCTCACCGGACGTATAGATCGCTAAAAATCCGGCTGAAACCGGAAATTTTTTTAAAAGTAAAAGTTTAATTTGTTCGCCGGACAAGTAGTTCCGGAATTCCGCCGAAACCGGAAAGTTGGCAGTAGTAAGGCAGGAAGTTTCGATCTGCTTCGTCAAGATAGATATGCCTTAAAGGGGTAAACACACATGCTGAATCCACATCTGAACTTGGTTTTCTCATGTGATTAGCTATTTGGCCTTAATCTGTTTCTAAATTTTAATAGTAAAAGTGTTCAAGGAGTCTGGCGAAGACTGGATTTGGCCAAGAGAAGACGCAGTTGTCTGGATCAAATTTGAACTTTTGGGATCCCATCGAAACCTTTGGTCTTGTTGTACATTGGCAGTGCCAAAAAAAGTGCAGCCATGATCGCAGAAATTTGAAATTCCCGCCAGAGAGTCCTACTAAATTCATCAGACCGATCGGTAAGCCCTCTAAGTGATTTAAATACTTTCTGTGTGCAGTGTGCTTCCCTGGACGTTGGCAACAGAGAGATTGAACGTTTCCCACTTTTACAGACCAAAAGGATGCGCGACTTCATTTCGTGTTGAAAGTTTTCAAACTCTCATTCCCGAGGAAAACTGGGAAAATATAATCAAGAAAGAATCAAAATAACGTTTACAATAGCTCACAAGCTCAGAATAGTATTTAACTGAATAAGCCAAAAGTCATGTTCCGCACAAAATTATTTTGTGTATACCCTTTCCAATGCTCGTCTACGCCCTTCTTAAAATTCCTTCCGGATTAGTTATGTTTTTGCCGCTAGAAGCGCTATTGTAAGGTAAACAACGACGCGTTACTCCTTGGTCTACTCAAATTAGGTTCGTTTGGCTATTCTCAATTTCTTTTATGTTGGCCTCGGTATTTTTAAAACTCAATGCCTCTGTCTGTATCTGTGCTCTACCCAACTCTGTCATATCAAACTTCTTCAAGTTTGTCAATCCTGGCTTCCGACTGCGGACATAATTTTACACGGGGCTACTGCGTGACTCGGCATACGCCAACAAGACCAAGGTGTCGATGGGATCCCAAAAATCTAATATTAGATTCATACAATTGGGTCTTGTCTTCGCCAGGCTAATCATCAGAGAAAACCAAGTTCAGATATACCTCTATAAGCCATATCTATTTTGACGATACTGACCGAGACTTCCTACTTTGCTTCTGCCAAGTTTCCGGTTTCGCCCGAATTCCGAGCGAACTACTAGTCCAGCAAAAAATAAAGATTCAGAAACCAATCCAGCGTAAGAACACCTAATAAAGGGGGAATATATAGGAACGTCTCTATAAAGAACATCTAATCAACTTTAAATAAAACTTTGACTTAAAAAAATTCCGGATACAACCAGATTCCGGACTAGATGTCCGGGTAAAAAATGATTGTCATATACAGACTCAGCCTCTCTTCTTACCCCTTAATCTGTCATCTAATCAAACTTTTGCTTTTAACAAATTTTCCGGTTTTGGCCGGATTCCGGGCCAACTAGTTGTCTGGCAAGAAAATGGTTTTCATCATCGTGTTTTATGTCTTTTTACCCCCAAATCGAATGTTTCATCAACCACAAATGAAACCTTTTCTTTTAACCAACTTTCCGGTTTTCGCCGGATTCCGGACGAACTACTTGTTCGGCGAGAAAATGGGTTTCACCATCGTGTTCAGCATGTCTTTTTACCCCTAAACCGAACATGTAATCAACTTCAAATGAAACTTTTACTCTTAACCAACTTCCCGGTTTTCGCCGGATTCCGGACGAACTACTTGTCCGGCGAGAAAATGGCTTTCATTATCGTGCTCAGCATGCCTTCTTACCCCATAATCGACTATCACATTAGCTGTTTAAAAATATTTTGTTTGTCCCTTAATTTGAACCCCCTCCCCTACTCCTAAATGTAGGACTACAGAGCCCATCTACGAACTTGACCTTACCTTTGATCCAATGAATCCTCACACCAAGTTTCACCAAAATATCTCATTCCCTTCGAGAGTTATCGTGCTCACAGACAGACGGACATTTTTGCGATGTCATAGGTATCCCTCCACTTACGTTTTGGGATCCCAAAACCTAATCGTTTTTTTCTCCTTCAGATAACTTACACGAAGAACTAATGTGTGATTGTTACTGTTTCTATGGCGCATTGGCGGCAATTCGTCATTGGATTGCACGGAGGGCGTAAAGAAACATCCGTTTTCGTCGGGTAGGGCGCAATTTCTCCATCCACATCCACCCTGCACTTCGGAAGAAAATTAGACTGCAGCAGAAGTTTCAATCATGTAACGAAGTCTTATGTGGTTGAGGGCGTTGAAAAGAGATGGAACGTCACCAGTAGGCTATTGTCCAGGGGGAAATACAAAAGAAGAGCAACAACTCTTTTAACCCTGCCACAAGTGTGATCACACAGCTTCAACATAATCACATAAGGGTAACTCGATTGAAATAGCAAAAATGTATGCATACACTTGCCAAAAAGTCACACTAAAATAATACAACTATTAGCTGAAACCATTAAGACCAACAAACCGAACTGGGATTTTACCGCTGCAAGCCATAAACAAATTGTTTAGAAAGTAATGATTTGTTTTATGATTTTAGTGCTTGACTCACTAATACTTGACTAGGAAGTAGATGCAAATAACATCTGCAAATGTAGTGAACAAGTTATTCGGCTTATTAATCCATACATATCTTCTACAAGAAAATACTGCTGAATATATATTCACAATTAAAGGGATAAAGCAAGAGATCTATTATTGAAAATACAATTCACAATCACCGAATCAGACCTTTAATAGACCCCACCATTTCAACATGGTTGAAACATTAAAACTGAAAGCTTACCTATCTCATCCGCATTCACGCCGAGACTCACTACAACAACGGCTGATAGTATGACGATGACCAATTTGCTAGCAAACATTCTTGTCAGAATTCACTATGACTTCAAACGAACAGCTACACAACTTTTGCCAGGGTTATAATTCTTTTTATCTTAACTGTCAAGTACGTCACCCGATCATCCACTAATCTATTTACATCCAGAAGACGTAGGTTGCCTCTTTTTACTAACGATCACTCTCCTAATCAGGGATTATGCTGATCGTTAAAAAAAACGGTCTAGAAACGTTCGATTATTTCCGCTTATCGCTTGCTACGGCTGAGAACAGCAACGGCTCCCCTGTAATGTTCTTACTCTTAGGTTTCTTTTGCTCCAGTAAATAGTTGCGTTTTTGCTCCAGTTACTTTCAACCTCAAAGGTCTTAGGATAAATACCGTTTTTGGTCGCCGGTCAAAGTTTCTTTGTCCTTCAAACTCTGACCGCGTCGAACTTCGTGAGCTACCCAGTTCGAAGTTTGCTTGAATCGTTGAAGAAACATCGACCGAGCAAGGATCGCCGGAGTCGTAAAAACACTAATTAAGCAACCGGTGAACACCAAAGGCGGTTGAAAACGGAAATTAAGCAACCGGCTACTCTAACAGCGAAGGAAACTTCGATCAAAAACGCAACTTATGACACATTTTCTGTGCATGAGTAGCGAAATTGTCCTTGTTCCAAACGGACCAAGTTTAGCTGCGTTCTTTGTCACGGGAGTTCTCAACGGTGGTCTCCGGTTTTTCTTACAAACCGTTTTTGCATCCACTGGTGACTACTCACCAGTCTTATAACCCGTTTTTGAACTAACCGGTGTTCAGTTTTATCACGCCGGTGCGGACTAAGCAGAACCTTCTCGGGAGTCCGGCTTCAGCAGGAGTTATCAAGTTTTGGTCAACTCACCGGTGAACCAAAAAACGCGTTATAAGAGAAGAATCGACACTGGTGACAAAACACCAGAGACAGCCCGGAGTAGAACGGGTGCACCTATTGTGTCATAACCAACACTTGTGTAAAGAAAGATATTCTTTGAGCCCAAGCTGACTTTGAAACATTTATTCAAACAATGTTTACAACGGATACGTCAGCTACGATTCTTCATCAGCGATATTTCGGCCCTTCTTGGCAAGGGTCCTCGTCAGGCTGTCAATCCTCTGGGTCAACGTCGGGGAAGGAAACAAACTGTAATAAATAACTGAAGCTTCTACCGACTATAAATATCTTATTAAATTTAATAAGATATTTATAGTTCGTAGAAGCTTGAGTTTTAATAAGATATTTATAGTCGGTACAAGCTCATTTATTACAGGTTTGTTTTCTTCCCCGACGTTGACCCAGAGGATTGACAGCCTGACGAGGACCCTTGCCAAGAAGGGCCGAAATATCGCTGACGAAGAATCGCAGCTGACGTATCCGTTGTAAACATTGTTTTAATAAATGTTTCAAAGTCAGCAGGGCTCAAAGAATATCTTTCTAAAAGAGTAGTCGTGGTCACAGACGTGGTCACGGACTATGATATAATTTAGACCTTGCTTTCATCTGGGTTCCAAAAAAGACGGTCTGATCACAAATGTTTCCATAACTTTCGCTTGCGACCCCTTTCATAGTAGATTATTAGCCTATTCTCCTCTTAGTGAAGGGCGCTTTAAGGCTTGGATCTTGCTTTGACTTGAAACAGCAACTGTTGAATTTTGCCAGTATAAGGTGGATTTTGGTAGCGTTCCAGTGACGTTATTACAAGTTACGATGATAAGAGGAGAGGCGAGCGCTGTATTGTGGTAGTTATCACGCTCTCTGGAACGAAAATAATAACAACGCGAACATACGTCATCACTCTTACGGAAGTTCCTGCAGAAACGATAGTTATTATCACTTATGATGCTCGCGACCATCATAAGTAAACTGTAACGATCGTAACAGTCGTGGAACGAAAATAATAAGTAGGAGGAGCCAACTTACTTATTACGGCGGGGTCTGGAACGGCAATAATAACAAGAATAGTAACGATCGTAACTAATAATAAGTTGCTGGAACGCTACCTTTGTCTCATGCAGTCGTCTCAAGCTTCTACCGGGGATTCACTCTCTCCGGCAAAAGCTGAAATGAAGGGATGAAGATGCCTATCGCGAATTTATCATCGCGAATTTGATTTTCCTTAATCTGATAAGCAATGGTTAGAATATTTCTTGAAGTTTTTGAAAAAAATGTTGTAAATTGTTTCTAACCGGTGCTAACTTTAGACAGCACACCAATCTGCCTTTAAGAACTTCTATGTACTATTCCGATGATTACGTTTGCAAAGACCAAGCATCTGCAAGATCAGATTGGCTGCATCAGATTGATAAGCCAAATATCTCCCTTTGGGGTTCCCTCAAAACTTTTGGTCTTGTTTTCTATGAGAAGGAAGTAGAGATAAAAACGGTAAACGAAACTGATCTTGTTGCTATATAGTTCTCCTGACACGGAAACCAAATAGGCCCATTGCATAATACAGAATCTAAAAGCCCTCCGATGATCTGGCTTGTTTGTGTTTGTTGGTGTTCTGTCTGTAGTTGTGTTGTACGGTGTGTGCTGTGTAATATAACCGGTAAACGCATAATGCGATTGTTTGATGTGAAATAGCTCAAGTAAAATTTTTGTTTGTTGGGGGGGGGGGGGGGCTCATAACTTCTTTCTTGTCTGACAACTTACTTGTACAGTTGAAGGTTTAACTTAGATACATTTAAGGTTTCCTGGACAAGATCTATGTACATAACAAAATGGATAACCTGGCATCACTTTTAGCTAGAGGTGACAGGAGCGACTTCTTCTACTATCACAGGCTTGGACGACACAATAGCCTCCTCAATCACATCTGATGGTTGGACGCCCTGGATAAAATACACACAGTTATTTTTGTTTACCCAGACATTTTTTTGTCGAGGTCACCTTTTTACAACTTCGGCCTACTATGTCTTCACACATGGACTAAGACTAACCTCTAAATGAGAAGTTATATGAGAAGCTAAATGAGAAAATGAGAGAATTAATTCAAATATTAAGGAGGAAGAATACTAAATAAAATATGGGTTTAATTTGAAAAGTTAGGTGATGCGAATAGTTAAAATTGGGTAAAAACAGATTAAAATTTAACGTCACTGAGGCATGGAGGAGTAGCCACAAAAAACTACGTCTGATTTCTTAGTTTTTAAATAATATTAAAATAAGTTAAATTGCAAAAGATGCTACGGGTTTAAAAAAAAAGAAAAAAGACTAACCTCTTACTCTTTCAAGGAGACACTAGCCTAATTCCAAAAACTAGGATATTCAAAACTACCGTACCAACTTGGCAACTAGTTGGGTTACCAAACACATTAAGCTGACTGATCAGACACACACAAATTTTCTGGATTTGGCCAAAGGAACAATGAACTATGTGCATACATTTTTAAACACTGTGGTATTCTAATTCTACAAATATTAGTTACTGTTAAGTGACTGATGTTGCCCATTTGCTTCAATAGACTTCCCCCAAAGTAACATCTAACAAAAGAAAGAACACAAACCTTTACTCTTGTAACATGAACCATGTACGGTTCTTGGAGCGAGTGCTGACAGTTTCCATATCCCAGTCCGGCTCCAAATCCAGTTCCTAAGATGACTGGCCACGATCTCCCTTAAATTCACAGATAATAAGTAAAAAGCTTTCTGTGTCAGAATTAAATTCTTGGCCAACAAGCGAATGTTGAAAAATCAGATTTGTTTTTTCGAGATCAAAGGTGATGGTGCTAAACAAAACTTAACAATCAACTGTCTCATATACACTATTCTGATATGAACTTCACCCAAATTTGACTCAAAGCTTAAAGTCATTGGGCTACTGTAGATCCTCACGCTTTGGAGTTCTCTTTCTCTTATGCTTCACCATCCAGAAAGCAACTTCCAACAAATTTGTCAACATTCCCCTGATGACTTTTGAGATCAAGCTTGATGTTGTGCCCCACACAACTTCTTGTATTTCTTTTAATTTGCGGAAGGCACTAACCCCTCGCGTTCGACGTTGCTGTTGCGACTCCGTGTCATATATATATATCTGTATTTGAAAGCGATTAAGCCATATACAAAAAAAAAAAAAACAAACAACAATCTCAAATAACAAACAACCTCACATTCTTAACTTAATATCCTACCGACTTTCTGCTAAACTAATAACTGTTTCTGTAATGTTGCGAAAACACACTGTAGACCTAGCATTTGTAGACTTAAGGATACCTAGAAGTAGCTCATCCCCCCCATTCTAAAAAAGAGTACCCCTTATATTAGAAAGCTCCTCACACCCCAAGAGAACATGGCCCCGCCCCTCATCACTCGAATTACAAAAAGGACAAGGATACTGCGCTTCCGGACCACCACTTTTCCTTTTCCAAAAACTTTTTCCAAGTACTGGTAGACAGTTTCGACAGTTCGCTCTTGCCTGGATCCATAAACGAATAAATTTTACTGATACTTGATAGAGAGGTTGATAGACAAGTCAGTGCAATTCATTCTCATTTGTTTTAGTCACGGACTAGCAAGTGATCTGGCCAGAATGTAACATGTCGATCGATGGTCCCAGGGTCATGTCTGTGGGGTCATGGGTCATGTTGTGTTCGCTTGCGACATTCTAAACTCTAACGCCGAAGATGTCTCTTGAGATATAGCTAAATTTGTATCATATTAACCACTTAATAAAAAAAAAAATACTGAACTTACGTTTAAACAAGACAACCGAGGTGACCAGTCCAACAAGAACACCACTTCCTGGAGATAGACAAATGGTTAGCTTTAAATATAGTTTAGCTTAGCTTTAAATATGCTACCTAGGCCAAAAAACTCGGTGAATGCTTTGATTGTCATTACATCAATCGAACAAAGGTTCCAACAATTCAGATACTACCTGTATTTGCCCAGTTGCGCCTACACCAAAAACAACTCTATACAAATTCATTTGCATCCATGAATTTCCTTACTTCATAAACTGCAATGCTCTACATATCTACAAAATAAATACTTTCCAAGCTACAATCACCAAAGTGAATTTGGCCCTGACTTTGCATTTAGGCTATATTTTGTTAGTTTATTTTGTTCTTTCTTTCTTTTTCTTTATGTAGTCTGCTTTTCCCCTTTTGTGAATGGACAAAAATAGTTATATACATGTATATATGTAGGCCTACCTATATTCCTGTAACACAACTTTTATTACGTATGCAATTTTTTTGAAAACATCATCAATTAACTATAGAGTACACAAAATCCTTTGGTTTAACTGAATTATTAATATGGTAATTTACTTTGTATTTTAACACCAGAACTGAAAAACATAGGTGATAATTTGCAAGGGAGGAAATTCCTTCCTATGGGCCTCCACAGGTTTTTGTCCAGCACCGAGTAACTTGCTTTAGTTTTACTTGCTTGCTTTTTGTTAGTCTGCTTATTCTCTGCTAGCTAAAAGATAAAGACTTTTCAAACAACAGACCAGTCTATCACAAATCCTTGATTTGGTACCCTAACCCAATAAAATATTGGTCGTTTGAATGATGTTCAGAAATCAACCAATCAGTATTCGTTTATGGTGAAGTAGTTCAGGGTTAGGGTGCCCACAGGTACCAAGCATCTAGCATAGGATATCCAATATAAGGCCTTGCATATGTCGAATGTTGGTAGCCTACACCTCGTGTTTGCCATAATGTATCCAAAATCAGTGATGTGTGTTAAACTGAAATTTTCCAGAGTTAGACATATAGTGTAGGGTATGTACCCATTCGATGTAGGGTATCTTAAAGTCTGGTATATGTGGTAGAATGCAACAGATACTGTTCCCATATCTGCAACATATCTGTTATGATCTGTTACATCAGAAGAGTGGAGTTCCTCAAGGCACAATACTTGGGCCCAGCCTCTTCAACCTCTACATCAACGACGCACCATCTGTAATCAGAAGCAAAATCACCCTCTATGCTGACGATTCAAAGCTGATCAGCTCTAAATAGCGACAAAGTCTCAGCCCTTCAAAACGCCATCAACAGTCTCAGTGACTGGCCAAGATCGTGGCAACTGCAGTTCAATATTGACAAGTGAACAGTGATAGACCTTGGTACAAAATATCCTAGGCTTCAGTACACTATGTCAAATCCCACTGGCCCCATTGTCCCACTTGCAGCAGAGGAAGAAGAAAAAGACCTAGGGGTCATTGTAGTCCAAGGATTTAAATTCAGCAGTCACACCAAAACTGTAGCAGCAGCGGCAAACCGAACCCTTGGTATCATCAAGCGGATGTTCTCGACTCGAAGCAAATTAGTAGTCAGTAAGCTATTTAAAGGCCTTGTAAGACCAAAGCTAGAAATCGGAATGTCAGTTGACAGTCCATATTTCAAGAAAGACCGTGAGGTGCTAGAAAAATTCCAGAGGAGAGCCACCAATTGATCTCAGGCATGAAGGATGTCCCATACACAAAACGCTTGCAACTACTGATACTACCAAGCTTGGCGAACAGAAGACGTAGAGGTGATGTTGTACAAACGTACAAACTCATACAAAATCAAGTCTTGCCTCACCTCTACACCTCTACAAATTAAGCTGAAAAAACTCTTTGTGGTCACAGTAAGAAGATTCCAAAGCCGTTAGCTCACACCAGGACCCGAAATCACTTCTTCTCAACTAGAGTGGTACAAAACTGGAACACCCTGTCAGAGGACACAGTCAGTGCGCAGACAGCTTGACAAGGAGTGGGAAGCTAAACCCTGGAAATACGAGTGTGATGCCCCGGAATCCTCTACCAGACACTAGCCAAAAATCCAGCCCCAACATCATGTGTGACTAACATCACTCAAACTAGCGACAACCACAGGAGGACCATCCACCTTTGTTGTTGGACAATGCGATTTAAGGTAATCAGATCATCCTAATTAACATACATCATGTATCTCTGATGAAAATGAATACACTACTGTTATATCTAATGAGACTGAACATCAGTTCATGAACAGATGAAGATAAATAAATTACCTGATGATATCAGATAATTTATTTATCACAGCTACCTAAAGGGAAGTACTAACAAATGTACAGTAGTATTAGGTCCAACACCTTATGGCTACTGTTTTGATATAGACATGACCTTTCTAATATCTGCAGCCTACTTTGTAAAAAGTCACCTAAATAGACACTGACACACTACAGGAGGAGGATCACCTCACCTCTGCCACATAGGTGAACAAAAGTTATTGTTTCAGGCATCGAAAGAACAACTAAACAGCATTTCAGTGGTTATTCACAGAGTTTTATATTACAAATTGTGTCCATGGAGACGGTACCTGACCTCGTTTTAAGACTACCTCAAATGTTGCTGCGAAAATGTTTAAATGAGAGAGAAGCTTCGGCTTAACGTCTTTTTTCTATTAATAAATAAATAAATAAATAAATAAATAAAATGAAATGTACATGCTTTCATGACAGTCAAGAGGTAAAATATGACTTTCTTCAACAGTCATGTATCTAAAATATTCAGATTGTGTGCCTTTTCTTTGTTTTGAAGCTGCTTTGAAAAGGGATTTTTGGGCTATTGGCTTTGGTAGCTCTACCTTTCTCATCATTTCGTGAGTCATGGCAAGGAGTCTGAGCTAAGGTTAGAATGAGGTGATCTTCTTTGACAAGAAAAAATACAGGGAGGGGGGGGGGTATTCAATCTCAGACAAGATTTCAGTTTTTACTTCAGAATAATCTATCTAGCTGAAAATGGAACTAACAAATATGACAAACATACTAGATTGAAGCTTAATCGAATGCTTTACATAATGGACAAATAAATATTGCTTCAATATTTCTAGTTAAACACATTTTCTTTTCAAACAAGATCCCTTCATTCTAACCTTACCTCGATTGACTTAAGAATTATGAAAAAGGTAGAGTTAGTAAAGTCAATAGCCAGAAAATCCCTTTTCTATGCAGCTTCAAAAAAAAGGAAAGGCACAGAATTTGACTATTTTTTAGCACATTACCGTACTTTCAAAAGTTCATATTTTGTCTCTTGACTGTCAGGACAGCATGTATATTTCATTTTAAAATTTTTGCAGAAAAAACGAGTTAGTGTAAAAAGGAGGTCAGGTACCCAGGTAAGTTTAACCAGAAAAATTGAAGCAATATTTATTTACCCAATATGTAAACCATTGAATTAGCTTCAATCTATTACGTTTGTCCTATTTGTTGGTTCCTTTTTTAAGCCAGATAAAATATTCTTAAGGAAAGACTTTGGGGGAAATTTGAAATCTTGTCTGAGGTTGGATCCAGTCATACACAAATCCTTGGCATGGTGCCCCAATGTCTGGGCATGCCTGGACGTATGGACATGGGCATGGTGCCCATATGTTGGGTCAGTATGCCCTGGAGCATGGGCATGGTACCCCTGTGAAATTTGGTTAAACTGAGACTGGCTACATAACTAAATAGGGTCTTCTTCCTGTCCTAGATCAAAAGATACCTGATTTCACTTTCTATCCAACTTCATTTTCAAATTTTCAAAATGTTGGAGCACTTCCAAGATACTCTATCCTCTATCCTTTTCCAGTTAGTTGCCACTAGGTTACTCAATCCTTTTCCAGGTTGTCGCAGCTAGGTTACTCTATCCTTCTCAGGTAGTCACCACTAGGCAGAGTGGATGAAGTGAGCTTTTAAATTTCCTTCTTTAGGAATTAAATTTCCTTTTCCAAATTCCTTTCGATTGTTTGCCTTTTATAGTATTTCTTTTGAGTTTAGTGAGTTTCGATAACCATTTTTAACATAGGCTAGTAAAAAAAAAAATCACTTAAAATAAATAGCCTACAATAAAAGGTAAGCAATCTAAAGAACATATTTGCTTCAGTGAACAGATTGAAAAGCTTGCCTCATCCATGCTACCTTGCAGCAATTTTCTAAAAAAGGATAGGATTAGCCCACTAGAAGAGAAGTGGACTCCAAAAAACTCTATGTATCTTGGAAGTGCTCTAACATATTGTAAATTGGAAAATGAGGTTGGATAGAAAGTAAAATGAAGTATCTTTTGAACTACGACAGGAAGAAGACCCTATTTAGGTATGTAACCAGTCTCAGTTTAACCACAGGGGTGGGCATGGTGCTCCAACATATGGGCACCATGCCCAGACGTTAGGACACCATGCCCAAAAATTGAGGATTTGCGTATGACTGGTTGGATACCCCTCCTGTCTGTATGCCAATGCTAGGTCAGCAAAAAAATGCACTACATGACATCAGATAATGTACAAAGTGACCCTGCTATTGAGAAGCTTTTTGCTGGCCTATATATTAGTCTCACCTAATTTTAATGCAGTGTCTGCTAGACATGCATCCCATTTCTTGGAAAGAAATTCTTCTGACTTTGAAAATATTCCTGAAGACATGATGCCGACTATTTTCTATCTGACAAACATGGGTAGCTGACAAGCGAAGATATCATTTTCTAAAATCCTCACATGGTCTGGTTGTGGTTGAATTTCATTCAGAGTCATAAACCGTTAGATATGGTATTAAAAGGATGTCAGTCTATGGCAGACCTCTGTGGTGTATAAGATAAAAAAAAAATTTACTTAGCATCTATTTTTACTCTTTAATTTTTGCTCTTTATTTTTCTCTTTGATTGTGATTTTCGATCGTGCATTTGACACAGTCAGATTTTATCAGATAGAAAAAGGTTAGTCGACAATTTTGTTTTTGCAATTTTTTACTTACTATTCTTGAAAGCAATTTCTGGCACATTCGTGCCTCAAGTAAAAGACAAAGCAAGAACTAATTAATACTGGTTAGAGCCTGATCAGCAAATAGATGAGAAATGCCTTCAGTTGTGGATAATAGTGTAAATTTCTTGTTCATTGATTGTTGGCATACCTTTTGGTGTTTCGTTTCACTTAATTTGTTTGCATAAATGACACTTGGAGGAAATAATACTGTAGCGTCTGATAGCATCCTGATGAGTAGCATGTGGCTTGTGGTTGTGAACTGCTTGTTGCACCTTCAGGGTTGTTAACTTCTACAGCCCCATATTCATTATTAGTTTATTTCTCCCTGACCCTGCTATTCTCCTCTCAGTTCTGCATTTTATGACTATTGAGATGGATCCAGTTCTCCTTTTTTTTGTATTTGTCAGAATCAAGAACTGGGAAAGCTTTACCATTCCGCAGAATCAAGAAGATGCATTTATTAGACTATCTTTTACCTTAAATTGTATTGTCCAGCAACAAAGGTGGATAGTGACCATTTCTCGATTCTCCTTCTCCATTCTCCTTCCTGTTTGGTCAACCAAGGGTGGATTTTCTGTGAATCGGTCAAACAAAGTACAAAAAGATATAGATGAAAGGCTTAGCCTATAAAAATGATTATTTTTGTATGTTTTTTTTTGGGGGGGGGGTTCAACCCCCCTGACCCGCCCTGGATACTGCCTTGAAAGCAGGTATTGACAGATGGCCAAATTAGTGATTTTACCAAGAGCAAGAATGGAGAAGCAAGAAAAGCTAAAATTAGGGTAGCTACCAAAAAAATAACTTTCAAATTCTAATCTTTTGGTAATAGGACCATGATTCTCCGGAACTTTAGCTTTGGTTTGAGTTCAATAATATCTCACTAACTTGTTGCTAAGTATCCCAATTCTCGATTAGGGAAACACTCTTTCCTATGGGAGCATGGCGGCACCTGCTGATATTAAAAAATCGCATAAATTGGGCACCATAAATATTCTGAGATTGATGACATCACACGGCGAACATCAGCCAAATGCATGGCGGCCGCCATCTCGTCTTGTAATATTTGTTGAATTTTGTATTATTTGGAGCAGCCGCACATGGATTATAAGAGAAACTGGGAATATGATGCTCAAGTTTGAAGAAAAGCTATTTACTGGTGTAGTGCACAATGGATATTCAGTCCTTGATATCATAAATTCTTTCTAGGAAAGCTGAGGTACTTTTTTATACCTGAATTTACATGCAATTATTAATGATAATAAAAGCTAGCTAGGACATATTTCCGCTGGCCTTATTAAATCAATTATTGGTCCTAAATACAGTGGTGTATTTGAAATATTTTTAGCAGCTGTTTTAGACTGAAAATAATGAAATCAAAATATGTTAAATTCACAGTAATTCATTATTCATTAGGCTACAGAAAATCGTAAATTTTGCACTACTGTCGGTAGCATTTTTTTTGCTACCCTCCTAAAATGGTAATTTGTATCAGAATTGAGAAGTGAGGACTGAGAATTCAAACCAAAATCATAGCTACTGCAGTAGGCATGTAACCTGAGAGTATGGCACATAACCTTTCTTCCTAACCTACGGTTCTGGTCCAAAATCGTGGTAAACTCATACCCAAGAGAACAAAGATCCTCTTTTTACAAGATCATTTGGTGATTGCAAACTTATACAACAGTTAGAAAATTATTTGGATATATGTGATCCCAACATCCTTGTATTAGCTAATTGATAGACAACCAAACTACATTCAGATTACAGTTGCATTCTCTTATGTAGTTTCACTTTATTTTGATATATTTTTACTTTTGTGTTAGTTATTGAACAGCACTGAAGTATGTGATAAAGTTCAAACCTAAACACTCCTCCAGCCAAAGCTGACTGGGGCAGACAAATTAACTAGGGTATTCTTTTGTAATATTTCAGCCTTCTTGGCAAGGGTCCTCATCAGGCTGTAGCTGGACCTTTGCCAAGGAGGGCCAAAATATTAGTGGACAAAATCCTAGCTGTGTTGTATGCTTACAGTTTGTTTGTTCTTACCTTTTGTGCTTACCTTGCGCCGCCTATAATGCTTTGCTTGTTGTTTACGTTTGTCATGTTATATTGCAGATCGGTTGGCTTCTGAATAAACAGATTCAATCAAACCATTTCGTCGAATACAACATGGTGTCAGAAGTGGAATATGAACCCAAGCCTTCTTTCAGATACAGCCCTATGATTTGGAAGTTCACTACATTAGAGGCAAAGACATCCCGGTAGCTGATGCCCTGTCAAGACTGCACCCATCTGAAGAAAATGACGAATTTCAAAATGAGATTGAATTTCATGTAAACTCATTTGTTAAACACGTTCCTGTCAGCGATACAAAAATGGAGCAAATCCGAAAAGAAAATCAGCGAGATCCAGTCTTACAAGCCCTCGCCAAGGCTATACAGGAAGGGTGGCCTGCTGTTAGGAAGTCTTGTCCAAGATCCATTATCCCTTACTGGAATTTCAGAGAAGAGCTAGCGGTTGTCGATGGTATCATATTGAAGGCAGACCAAATTGTCATTCCTTCAGCCATCCAACCAAACATTCTACAGCAGCGACATGCATCCCACATGGGAATGGAAAGAACCAAACAGAGAGCACAAACTGTAGTTTTCTGGTCTGGAATGAACCAGGAAATAGAAAGGTTTGTTAAGAGCTGCGAATCATGCGGGAAATACGCACAGAGCAATCCCAAAGAGTCATTGCTGTCCACACCACTACCTGAAGGCCCATGGGAAGTCGTCAGTATTGACCTCTGTCAGTTGGAGGAAATCATCACCAAACTCAAGTCCCATTTCGCCAGATATGGCATTCCTTTGAAGATCCGGTCAGACAATGGACCACAGCTCTCATCCAATGAGTTCATTAGTTTTCTGAAACTGTACGACATCCGGCTCTCTACATCAAGCCCGAATTTCCCACAGTCGAATGGACATATAGAAAAGGCAGTAGACATAGCAAAAAGAATCATGCAGAAAGCAGTGTATTCCAAGTCGGATCCGTATCTTGGTCTCCTTGAGTACAGGAGTACTCCAATCAGTGGATCGGCATCACCAGCACAACTGCTCATGAGCAGGACTCCGAGGTCGATTCTACCAACCATCCAGCTGCGTCCCAAAGTAATACCTCGAAAAGAGATCATCAGGGTTCATGAAAGAAATCAGTGTAGGCAAAAGACTCACTATAACCAGCATGCAAAAGACTTACCTGAGCTAAGCCCAAACGAAACCGTTTGGATGAAACTGTCAAAAGAAGACAAACAGTGGAAGAAAGGGATAGTCCTGTCAATGCCTGAGCCAAGATCTTACCTTGTACAAGCTGAAAATGGAAATACTTACAAAAGAAATCGTGTTCATTTAAAACCCAGATTTAGTTCTCCGACAGAAACCGAAATCAACAGTCCACACGAACTGATAGTAGACCCAGATGAGAGCCAGTCGATTCCCCCTGGTCCATTACTTGAGGATACGAAGTCACCTGAAAAGCCAGACGCTGTCAGTCCGCCAATTACTACCCCACCGAGATTTAGAGTTGACGAAACTAATGACGTCCCAGCCACACCGTTTGCAACACCGAATCCGGCTCCGGTGAACAATAACAGGAATGCCAATACGAGCGCGGCTCCACTTGTTCCACGTTTGTCAAAATATGGAAGGCCCATAAAACCAAGACAGATTTTCGATCTGTGAATCACGGAATGACGTGGAAAGACAGAATTACGGTTTATCTTTATTATGATGCTTCAGAAGAATTTTGTTTATTTTTGTTTATGTGTTTTTGTTATTATGTGAAGAAGGATGTTGTATGCTTACAGTTTGTTTGTTCTTACCTTTCGTGCTTACCTTGCGCCGCCTGTAATGCTTTGCTTGTTGTTTACGTTTGTCATGTTATATTGCAGATCGGTTGGCTTCTGAATAAACAGATTCAATCAAACCATTTCGTCGAATACAACAAGCTGTTTTTTGAGTTTGGAGTAATTTTTGTATATCTGAAGTTCAAACCTAGCAAATATCTCTGCGCTGCAACATGCTCAAACAACAATTTAAGACACAGTCTAATATTTTTGTTGTTGGCCTGAAAGTTGTTTTTGAATTAGTTTTGCACAGTAGCCTAATAGTAAAGTTGCAGCATCCAGAGTATCATAACAGTTTTATGTTACTTCATGACAGTCTCGAGTATAGGAAATCCAGAAAGGAAAAGCAGATAAAGTTAGAAGGATCTAGTTTTATTCTTTATCTTGAAAGAAAGCTGAGACACTTGATTCTTAGTTGATGCTAAGCTCTTCATCCCATTTGACTCTTTTTGAGGAAAAAAAGTGATGATATCTAAAATAGAGAAGTATATGAAGCAGCATACCTCTACTGGATTTGTTTGAGGAATGTCAGCTTGCTTGAAACAACCCAGTTTACTACTACGTGCTCAGATAAATCCTGCTGCATAGGAGGAGTTTCATCAAAAAGTTAAATACTGAAATACTGTAATAATGCCGGGAGAAAAAGAGAAAGCAAAACAAATTCTGGTAGGTCTGCCAGTCGTGCATACAAAAGTAAGCTTTGGCGGTTTCAGTTTTTGACATGATTGCTTCTAACAAACAGTTGTAGGCTATGGTAAAGCAAAACATAGCTGAAATTTGATTCTGATTCAAGTGAGAAATTCGTAAGACGGACACTAGCCTACTGTCTGTCTGTTGTGCAATGGAGGCCCGTTGGTCGGTTCTGTATTGAGATGGAAAATATTTTGCTCTTTTTTAGTTGAAAACGCCAGTGTCTCTGCTGCAAGAGCTGTATGTAAAGAAAGGCGTCACTCCTAGATATGACTTGGTACAGATTGAAGGAGCTATTCATGAACCCACATTTAAGTATCGAGTCACTGTTGGTGACCTAGTTGGTAAGTTACATAGACCTTGACTCCTTTTTGTTAGTTTGTGTCATTTGTTAGTTCTTTCTAGTGGAGAGGCAAGATGTAACTTGTTTTCTCTGTTTTACAATTTGTAATTGAGGAAAAGAGTAGGTCATGTAGGTGTTGGTTGAGCACAATCAAAAGACAAAGGCTACGAGTCGAAGTTTCTGTTCTGCGTGGCTGCTCGATATCTGGCTATCGTGGCTGCTTGGTATTCAGCTTATCTTTGGGCAGTCGAAACAGCAGATTACATATCGCCTCTGGACAGCCAAAAGGTCGTATCTGACACATTTTCGGGAAAATGTTTTATTGCATTTCTGTATACCCAAAGAAAAGACGCATCTTTTGGTCTAATTGTCGTATCTGTACGACACTTAGAAGCTGAGATATGAGTATGGCCAAGTCGTCGTGACACAACTTGCGACACGGTCTTAAAACACGTTTGTTCGCTCTCCTGAACAATTTTGAAAATTGCATATATGACCTTTTGGCTGTCCAGAGTCGATATTGCCAAAAATGTTTTAGCATAATTTTTTGGTGGAATACATCAGAGATGTTTTATTTCTAGCAACTGGTAGTGGACAGTCAAAGAAGAAAGCAAAACACTCAGCCGCCATTACCATTTTGGAAAAGATTTCGAATGGACAGTATACGTCAGCCTCATTTGCATCACTAAATCCAGAGACAACAACCGAGTTAGCATCGACAAAACCTTTGACCATCCCGCTAGAGTAAGTTTTCATTTTGTTCAAGTCTGCAAGTCTATGTTTATTGAGATTTGTTAGGTAGTAGCATTGATATATGCATGAAAACAAGAACATATAATCAGATAGAACGCCCGTCTTTGATACCATGCAGCAACTATTGATACCCCGACAACACTGAGCGGAGCTAAAGGGACTAGCTCTAGCTTTTAGTTGATATCCGCCTACTTCCGTCTTCCGTGCAGAGAACCAATCGGCTTGACCTTGTAAGTTTCTTCTGTTTGTAGATGTACGAAACGTGATGTGCCGGGTAGCTCCTAACCTCCACTCGTTTGCATTGGGGAAGGTACGGAGAAGTATTCGGTTCCGCATGGTCGTATTGCAGAGATAGGGAGACGGAGGTTCTATCTGATTATTTGTTCTTGATGAAACCTACTAGTTTCTTTTTCTTGTGCTAGTAAACAACTTTTAAATGAGATGTTAGAGCATAGCAAAATACTTGGTTTTTCTCACGACAATTTTGAACAAAAACAGTCAAAGTGTTAATGCCGAGACATCATTACGAACCACGGCGCATCCTGCGCCAGCGCAGACTGCAATGACGAAATCAGGTTTGGCAGCGCCTGCTCGCTGACGCCTCAAGCCAAAACAAGACCAAAGGTTTCGATGGGATCCCAAAAAATTAATATATGATCCAGTCTTTACCATCTGACCATCTTACCATCTGACCGATCCAGATATGGATTCAGCATGTGTGTTTACCCCTATATCCTACATCGTATCTACTTTGTCGAAACTGTTTAAAACTTCCTGCCTTACTTCTGCCTAGTTTCCAGTTCCGGCCGGATTCACGGCGAACTACATGTCTGGCAAAAAACTACAGCTCTAAAACGAATTCAGTATCTGTTCTTACCCCTACATCGAACATCTAGTCAACTTCAGAAAAAATAACTTTTAACAAATTTGTCGGTCTCACCCGGATTTTGGGCGAATTGTACGTCCGGGGAGAAAATGATTGTCATATGCTGATTCAACATGTTTTC
Organism: Branchinecta lynchi; assembly: GCA_023053575.1. Lineage (NCBI taxonomy): Eukaryota > Metazoa > Arthropoda > Branchiopoda > Anostraca > Branchinectidae > Branchinecta > Branchinecta lynchi. Next base: position 10,330,216 of record JAKZAP010000008.1, read on the forward strand.
TCACCCCTAATCGAACATATAATCAAACTCAAATAAAACTTTTAATTTTTGCTAATTTTCCGGTTTTGGCCGAATTCTGGGCGACTACTCGTCCGGTGAGAAAATAAAAATTTCATATTCGCGTTCATCATGTTTCTTTAACCCTAAATCGACTATATTATTTGCTTTTGCAAACTATTTTTTGACGTCCCTTAATTTGAAACCCCTCATTTTATATAAGTATTCAACTGATAGACAAAAATGCTCCTCAGCCGGGATTTGACCCAGGACCCTCTGCTTACAATGCAGTCGCTCTACCATCTGAGCTACTGAGTGGCTTGTGAACAGAGTTCGCAAACTACTACGATAGTCTGGTAGAAGCCGTCCATAGGAACAGTGATCCCGCCCGAAGGCAAATTCATCTAACCAGTTCACATCCCCATGTCAAGGGAATTAATAATATAGAGGCACTTTACAGAAGGAACTTGTACCGTGACTGCTAAACCAGAAACAGTTATTTTTTTTTCGAATATAATTTAGAAGTCTAGGACTCCATTGCCGAGGACACGTAGACTAACCAGATACCACATGACGGGGTCTCATGGTGAAAACCAAATATATAATTTTAATGGGGAAGACGCCCTTGCGTCTTGTGGATCCTGGTTTGTCTACGTGGCCCCGACAATCTAGACGGTACAAGTCCCTTGTGTAAAGTGCCATCTATATTGAAATCCCTCCCCCAACCCTAAATGTAGGGCTACTCGAACTTGACCTTTACGTTGGCCTCAAGGCCAAAGAGTCCTTGTGCCAAGTTTGAATAGAATATATCAACCCCTTCGAGAGTTACCGTTCTAACAGACGGACGGATGGACAGACGGGCAACTTTTACTAAGTCATAGGTCATAGGGAAACAGTAAAAAGCAAGAGGGTTTTTTGTGTGGGAAATACTGTAACTTGTACATCCTTCGGTGCTGGCATAACGATGAGTAAAAAATAAGTTCAGCCGTCATGCATAAGATGAGGGGTTATTCCTAGATCACATTGCTGCGTTATATGCGAGGCGATTTTCTCTTTGATTTTCCGACATAATCGTATACGCAGACGCAATGGGAGACCGAGCTTTAGTGTCAAGATGACTCTATAGGTGACAAAGCAATCTTCGGGAGATAATCCGTAATTAAAGAATGGGGGACAACTCACTACTTGGGAATTTTATTCAGAGTTCACATGTCATCTGATTCATATCGGATTCAATACTTGTGTTAAGCTAACAGAGATCATGATATTTGTGTTTAATCATCCAAGGATTACAATGTTTTCTTTCACAAAAAGGTACAGCAACTTCTGATCTTGAAAAATCAACACGTCTTTGTTTTATTTAGTACAAAACGTAAAATTCAGATGCTGCCGTTTGTGTTTGTTTATGTATTGATCGTTAATACCTTAGGCCAGGTTTTGTTATTCCGTGTTACAAATCATATAGTTAAGTAATAAAGCATAATTTGTCAGTGCCACTGGCAGGTCTGTTCCTTTTATGTGGTTGGAGTCATTACCGTTTTCAGTAAAATTGTACCTTACCTTCTGATTTCTTTCCCTAAATTGCAAAAATCATCTCCCACGCCTCGGTGTGGCAGCTGTGACTGCTGGCCCTGGTTTCAGATCGTTTGATAGCTAAGATATAACAAGACCAAAGGTGTCGATGGGATCCCAAAAATCTAATATTTGATTCAGACAATCGAGTCTTGTCTTCGCCAGATCCAGTCTAGGACAGGCTAATCATCAGAGAAAACCAAGTTCAGATATACCTCTATAAGCCATATCTATTTTGACGATACTGACCGAGACTTCCTGCCAATTTCCGAGCGAACTACTAGTCCAGCAAAAAAAAATACAGAAACAAAACCAGCGTAACTCCTTATCCATATAAAGAACATCTAATCAACTTTGAATAAAAGTTTGACTTCAAAAAAAATCCGGTTACAACCGGATTCCGGAATAATTATATGTCCGGGTAAAAAACCATTGTCATAAACCGACTCAGCCTCTCTTCTTACCCCTTAATCTGTCATCTAATCGAAATTTTGCTTTTAACAAATTTTCCGGTTTTGGCCGGATTCTGGGCGAACTAGTTGTCAAGCGAGAAAATGATTTTCACCATCGTGCTCGGCATGTCTTTTTACCCATAAATCAAACATTTAATCAACTTCAGATTAAACTTTTACTTTTAACCAACTTTCCGGTTTTGACCGGATTCCGGGCGAACTACTCGTCCGATGACAAAATAGTTTTCACCATCGTGCTCAGCATGTCTTCTTACCCCATAATCGACTATCACATTAGCTGTTTCAAAATATTTTGTTTGCCCCTTAATTTGAACCCCCTCTCCCACCCCTAAATGTAGGGCTACAAAGCCCATCTACGAACTTGACTGGTCCGAAGACCCAACGAATCCTCACACCAAGTTTCATCAAAATATCTCATTCCCTTCGAGAGTTATCGTGCTTACAGACGGACGGACAGACGGACAACTTTTGCGATGTCATAGGTATCCCTCCACTTACGTTTTGGGATCCCAATAAGCATAAGAAACTTAGAGACAAACCTCAGGCAACTCATGGAAGGAGAGCCGGAAACTGTCCTGTCCCTTAAAGGACCCCTCGCACCATTTACTCTTCAACTCACAGTATATTAAAATATTTGAATACTTTGAAACTGTGCTGTGCTTTCAACAAATAACCCATAGTTTAGGCTGTTTAAGCCTGTTCCGAGGCCCGTTGACTTGTAGCGAGAGCAGGGAAACAATTTACATAACTGTTTTTACTCATGGAAAAACTTCTCGCAGACAGCGTGATACACATCGTAGATAGCAGAAGACGTCAAGTGAGACAATCAGCGTGGTTTTGTTAGAGGGGTTAGAATTTACCGTACGAAATTGGGGTCTCCGGGCTTAGAAATATATGGAGTGATTATGGAAGTAGGTTGCATTAGTATCATAGGTAAGACAGATCCTTTAACAATTCCAAGACCGTTACGACAAGCTGCTTGTACGTCCCCGAACCTAGTTTTTGTTTAGGGCCCTGTCTTCACCCTACGATGACGGAATTGAGGGAAATCCAATCGGAGCTCTTCAGGAACTTTGCATTGCCCGCCGCTGGCCTCCTCCAGGCTATTTGATTGCTTCAGAGGTTGGACTTCCTCATGAAAGGGTGTTCAACCTCACATGTATTGTCGATATATATAAAGAAACAGGTAAGCTGAGCTTCTTTGTTTGCGAGGGAGGGGCGCAAGACATTTTGGAGCGTTATGAATGATGGGGGAAGTTGTCGTAATAGTTTGCCAGGTTGTTTGTTTACTTGAAAATACTATAATCACTTAAACGTACTCTCAAATCGGACTGCGTTTGCCGCTGTGTCCTGTGGACCTGTCTTACCTATTAAATTAAATTAAATCTTATTTGTAACCCGTCTAGGTAAAGACGGAGTATGGTAAAAGAAAAGAGAGAGAAACAACACAACAACAACCAAAATAGTTAAAATTCAGTAAACCGGAACATCCATGTGTGGTTACAATTTTCTTTCATCCTGTTGATGGATCTCAAGACAGCCGCAGATGGGTCAGCGATACGGAATTATAATCCTGAGGGAAAAAAAAAATAAAAAAATATTCTTCGAGCCCAAGCTGACGTTGAATTATTTATTCAAACAATGTTTACAACGAGACAACCTACAACCTACTGAGGCAACCTACTTCCTTAATCGCTCCATCCTTTATCAAACCCGGAGACCAGAATTTCATATTGTTTATTCTAAACCCCCTAACGACACTTCACTCTACATTTTGGTTTGCGTATCATGCTGTCGACTGTTGTTTGCGAGATGTTTATTAATCGGAAAAAACTGTTATTTAAAGTTTCACCTAGTTTTTCTGTCAAACGGGCCTTGAAAACGGCTTAGAAACAGCCACAGCCGTGTGTAATCAGTGCAAAGCAAAGCCTATTTTAAATTATTCAACTGTGTTAAAATATTGGAACATAAACAGTAAATAGGACGAAGGGTCTTTTAAAGGCAAGGGCAAGCCGTATGCGCTTGTGTAGCCTAATGTTCAGAAAAACAAGAACCTCAGTATAATTCCGAAGCTTGTGTTGGGGACGGGATGGGATGGGTTGGGTTGGTAGATACACGGTTTACTGCGGAGAGTTTCCTTAAGATTTTGAAATTGTATCGAAAGTGTATCGCGACAGTAGCTGGAAATCTGTTTGAGTAATCGCTTTCCGGTTATTTTTATTTGTAAAAAAACAAAGATAGGAAAAGCTACGATTCTAGAAATAAACAGTTTTGTTTACCGGTTAACACCAGTCAGTTTGTAAGATATTTCTGTAGATAAATATGTTCCAGCACGTTTCTTAATTTATTTTTACTGTATCCTCTGGACTTTGAACTTTACGTGGATCTATCCACTAGCTTTTTGAACACACTTTCGACGACAGTTTTACTTGCCAAAAATAATCTTGCACGGTAATTAAATGACGCTAAAGAGATTTTTCTTAGGTTCTGGAAAGTCGAAGAAACTGGCAAAAAGACAGGCAGCTTTCAAAATGATCATGACCTTAAAGGACGTACCTGAAGAACCAACAGGCCAGGGTTACGAAGATGACGATGAGGTTAGTACGCCCTGCTGTGCCACAGGCCAACATTTGTTTTCCTGCGATTTGAAGAGGGACATGTCCCCTGGGACCAAAAGTCCTGGCTCACTGTTGTCATGCTCATTCGGGATAGACAGGTCAGTCTATTCATTCCGGTTTGTTGTTAGTCGCGATCAGACAATCGACCTGGCCAAGTTTGCTGCGCGTATGTGGCTTAACATTTGAAGAGCTGATCGCACAAAGGTAATAACTCGCCGTTTTTGACAAATTGAGCTAAGCGCACCATCTAGGATTAAATTTTGCGCTCTTTCTTCATGTGCTGTTAACAATTTCTCCATATCACTCCCTACTGAGATACTCGGTCAACAAAGGTGATAACTAGCCTTCGATACTTTAATCAAAACTAATTTTAAATGCGGTTCTCTCGAAACTAGCAAAAAGTAACATATCCCCTTTGTGCGATCAGCTCTTCATTTATTCTGTCAATTTTGTTTTAATTTAACCCATCAAAGACCTGCAGGGTCGAAAGTGCTTACAAAAAATATAAACAACAACACAATAATACACACTAAGAATAACCTGGGAAAGAATAGCAAAACACCGTCCCAACTACAGACATATTATGAGCGTCAGCCTCATGTGTGGCCAGGACAACCAGCAACGGGTTCGAAGACTCGGCGAACTGACGTTCATGCCAGCTGACGGTAGGAGAGCTGACGTGTAGATGCAAAAGTTCTATCCCAGCTCGGGTTCGTAATCCGCCGGTTCCCAAGGACCCGCTGTTCGAAGTTTTTTGGATATGGACAAAACCTAAATACCTACCTCATCTGGGGTCTTCACTAGTTTTCTCTGTTGTTTACTACCCTCCTAGAGGACCATACAGAAAGAAGCTAATGGAGTACTTACAGCACGGCATTGACCACATTAGGATCAAGTACCCACATGCTGGGATCTGCGTACGTGGCGACTTCAGTGACCTGAAAGCTAGCTGGCTATCGAGATCACTATCGCTTAAAGAAGTCGTGACTCGCCCGACGCGTGAGAACAAGATACTAGATATTGTATTCATATCTATACCGGAGCACTACAAGATTCCTCGTACGCTAGCACCTCTCGGGAAAAGCGACCATCAAGTCGTCCTGTGGGAGCCGTGCTCTTATGTTCCGCAGCAAATTAAGAAAAGGATTTCCTACAGGCCGAAATCAGAGCGACAAGACCCCTATGTAACAGGCCATGGAGCTGTAGGGGTCGAAATTTATTTTGTTCCTATATTTTGATTTTTTTTTTTTGTTTAAAGTCCTTCTATTCAAGCAAGTACTACAGTAAAAAAAAACTGGACTCGCCTGTACCGCATGGACAACTCGAACAACATGGTTAAGCACTTTCTGTCCGACGTTAAAGCGCTTTACGACGAAATTTTTCCTGAGAAAACTGCTATTATCAAGCCCTGGATGACCACAGAGCTTGAGCGACTTATCGATTCGAGCGACCTAATTTATGAACTAGAAGGACCATCTCGAGAATGGAAAAACTTCCATAGTTTCATAGTAAAGAAAACAAAAGAAGCAAAGAAAGATCATGGCAAAGAGTGCATCAACAAAATCTTAATTTCTGACCCACGGAAGTTCCACCAGACAATCCGGTCAGTGACCGGGAAGAAAGCGAACGGGAATGAAATTAAGAACGAGGACGGGGATGCTATTACCACGGACGAAATAAATTAGCACTTTTCAAAAATGTGCAGAACTTACCCTGGTTTAGAGTCTCTACCCGACTTACCGCCATTATCTGAGATCCCCACGGTCGAAGTTACGCATGTGAGTGAAGCCCTGCAGAAACTAAACCCAACCAAAGCAGCCTTTCACGGAGAAATCCCGCCAAGTCTTGCTAAAATGTGCGCCGAAGAGATTGCGGCGCCGCTGGCACCAATATTCAATCAAAGTCTTATTGAAGGACAGTTTCCTGAATGCTTCAAGACGTCGCACATAACGCCTATCCCGAAGAAGAAACAACCAGCCAGCATCAACGAGCTACGTCCAATTTCAAATATTTTGGTTTTCTAAAAACTACTTAAAGGCTTCGTCTATAAAAAGCTCTTTGAGGAGATACAACAAAAACTCGACCCCCAACAATACGGATTCCGCCCTGGATGCGGTACCAATCACTATTTAGTCCAGTTTGTCGATGAAGTTCTGTCACACCTGGAAAACAATGGAGCTTTCGTCGACACCATTATTGCTGACTTTGTGAAAGCGTTCGACCTCTTGATCCACAGAACAATTCTACAAGAAGCGGCTAAAATGGGAGCAAGTCAGCAATCATTGCGCATGCTGGCTGGTTTTCTCTCTGGCCGCTCCCAAAGAGTCATACTAAAGAACGTCATCTCGGAGGTGAAAGCGATAACTTGCGGAGCGCCTCAAGGAACCAAGCTAGGACCGCTGGTCTTCCTGATCGTGATCAACCGACTCCTTCAAGACATCAAAACAAATAGAGATTTGCTGATGATCTTTCTATCAATGTAGCACTACACAGGAGGGTCTTCAAGATCATCTTGGGTAGCCAGTATAAGGACTACGAGTCAAGTCTGGAAACGCTAAAACTGCAAACGCTTTCCAGCCGCAGGCACTGCCTACTGATGGACTTTGGCAAGAAATGTCTTGCTTCCCCGATACGTCAAAGCTTTCTGCCAGTCTTCATGGACAAAGTAGTGACAAGAAGTTGTCCAAACACAAGGCTAAAATCAAAGCTGAGTGAAGTGGAGCAGCTACAAACGTCTCCTTGCAGGACAAGCCGCTATGAGAAGTCGTTTGTGCCTTATTTCGTTCGGAATTTTAATGAAGACAAGCTTAGAGAAATTGACTGCTGATTGAATTAAAATGTAAATATAAGATTATGGTGGATAGAATAAATCTTTTTATTCGCCGAAAACTGATCACGGCTCACGCCAAGTTTGTTCGGTATAGTCATGGTTACAACTTATGAGCACACAAACAATAGGTCTACGCATATACGGCTACAACGGTCATGAATAACATGGTAAATGTAAACTAGCAGCTCAGCTTATGCTTCGTTATACAACTTTAAAAATGAAGGGACAAAACTCTTTGCAAACCTCTGGTGGAAACATTTAATTGGCTGCAACTTTTCAACCGTAGTAGCTACCTTGCGAGGGAGCCTTTTGACAGCTTTTCAGAAGGGAAAATATTTTTGTGGATCGGGTGATTCAGAGATTTGACACCAAACTCCATGCAGAATTTCAGCCTTCGTTCATGTAAGGAGGCGATTTCGAATTTATGTAGTAACTCTTCATAGGAACTCTCGGCCACCTTTGACGCTATGATTAGAGCTATTTTTTTAATCTTCTCAATTCTGGCGGTCTGTTCGACCGTGAGGCCAAAATGCCAAACCGGGGCTCCGTATTCTAAATTTGGTCGGATAAATGAAATGTAAATCCGGAAAAAGTATTTAGTGGGGGCCCCATGCCTGGACATGGGCTTAAGCATCTGTCTGGCATTCCCTCGCTTTATCATGCTGGTCGTCTGTGCTTCCCATTTTAAATCTCGAGTTAAGATTATCCCTAGGAGTTTAATTTTTTCTACTCTCAAAGAATCTGAAATTTCAGGTAGAAAAGTAGGGTTGAAAGATTTAAAAAAGAAATTGTCACAGTGCACGATTTATTATCATTCACAGTCATATTAGATTTCAAAGCTTCCATTTTTACTTTAATCACAATATCTGTATTTTGAGTAATTGTAAATATATTTTTGATTTTGATTTAGTTTATTAATTTATAATTGTCAATATTTTTGCCTAATCTCAATTGTGCGTGTTGTGAGATTTGTACCATTGTCATGTGACGCGTTCAAACTATCTTATGATAATATTGGCAAGAAATAAATTGAATTGAGTTGAGATGAACTGACGGATTTCTAAAATAGGCGAACTCTTCGTAAGAGAAAGAGGTGTTCTGCTCTTTCTCTGCAGAAGTGCATTCTGGAGTCTTCGTTGGTGGAGTCTTCCGTTGCTGGTAGTTCCTGGAAGGCCTTCACCAACGAAAGTTCACAATACACTGCACTTCCACTTGAACTCATGCAACGAACGAAAATAGTAATTTTTATAGGACTTGAAAGCTCTATTCGCACCCAACCCTGATGTTAATAACAAAAGCCACATAGTAAAGCTGTGTGCAGTATAAACAAGGCCGTATCCAGGGGGGGGGATTAGGGGGTTGCCCCCCCCCCCGAAACATACAAAATTAATGATTTTTATAGGCTTTTCCCTCTGATCTATGTGTTTTTGTACTCTTTTGTCGGACCAGCAAGCAACCCCCCCCCCCCAAATAAATTCCTGGATACGGGCCTGAGTATAAAGGGTTGGTCCTGTCCTTACTCGTGTCCCTAGTACCAAAAAGAGATTCGTATGCTAGTATTGATGAGAATTTGAAACATTTGTTGTGCGAATGCGAAAATTTGAATGAAATGTTTTTTTTTTGGAGCAAACGAAAGAAGGTTGGATGAAGAATGGTGCAGGATCGTGGAAATAGGTTTATGAGTGTTTTAAACAGTTGGCAAGGTTCCTCAGGTTAGCCCTAGCCCATAGGGGTAGGTGCTTATAGAAGGTATTATTCTTGTTTGTTTGTGCTTATTTTTCATGTATTTGCCATGGCCTTTGGCTCTTAGTGTAAATAAATCTTGTCTTATCTTTTATCCGTATATTATAGGGTATGTGATCATTTACTCACACGTAACCCACGAATTATGCATTACAAAGAGTATGTCTGTAATTACTATACAAATGATTTGTTGTTCTATTTTCAGCTTGCCCAAAAGATGTCAGGTCGCTATTCTGGCCTGAAGGATGCCAAAATACCAACCATGTCTCAGTCTCACAACCTGAAGATTTCTCAGTTCCATCGTGCAATGAAAGGTGCTAGCGGTCAACTGATTGAGGCTCTCCAGGTTGGACATTTTTAATTTTGCTCATTGCCTAGTTGTGTAAATTATGACATGTTTATTTTTGTTTAAATTCATTGACGGCCCTCAAGTGACTTAATGAATGAATGCATTTTTTACATACAGCCATTTGCAGAAAAAAGGTAAATGAACGCTTAAAAAGAAATACACAGGGTCAGAGGCGTTGTTTGGGGGGGGGGGGGGACGAGGTATTTACCGACTGGCTGGTAATTTTTACCGACTTTTTCTGCAGAAAAAATGACTTGTTTTTGACATTTAAAAAAAATCGACTGATTTCAGAAAAATCCACTGATTTTCAGAACAAAACGACCATTTTGACGAAAAATCGTCCAATCTTCAGAAAACCGACTGTTTTCATGAAAAACATCAACTGTTTTGACGAAAAATCGCGGCGCTTCGTGCCGACTCGGTTTTTTTTACCGACTGGCCGACAGAATTGGGGGAAGGGCGTCCCCCCCTCCCCCCCCCCCCCCCCCCCAGTCGTGACACAAAATCTACAAGACAGCAAAAGATAAATAAACGGAAAACAAGAAAGACACAACGAAACACAAAAAGAACAATAAATTTACTGCATTTGCTGGCGCATCGGGCAATGGACAGGAAGGTGGATGAATGATGAAACTAATAACAGTGGTTTTGTAAACTATAACAGGTTTCTTATATTTTATTTTAGCTCATGATCGGCTAACAAGGGCGATACACACTAAGAACATAAAAAATAAACAACAGCACACTATGGAACAGGAAACGGAGCCCGCGGGGGAAAATTACAGAAAGTAAATTCCACCACGACTTCCAATGGGTAGTGTCAGCTTCATATATGTGGCCCAGCCCGGACAGCCAGCAACGGGTTCGAAGACTCTAAGATAGGCTTCTGCAGGGAAATCGCAGAAAAATGCTTAATCTTTAAATTATGACACGTTTAGTTTGGCTTCACTCCACCTGTTCAGTTCACAAAAAAAAACTTCTTTCTTTTTCTAGGGTAAGGAATATTTTTATCAAAATGGAAATAGCAATAGGGTTAAATGAAGCGACATATGACTGTAAAGAGATAGATAATAAAATCCTAGCCTTAGACATTAACAGCTGAACAAAAACAAACAAACATACACATAAATAACGATATTTGTGTGTGTTTTTCTTTTTCAGAAGCATTGTGTTGGTTACTAGGCTAGGTCTTTGAGGGTTTAGAATTTCCTTATATTGTGGAATGTCCAGTAATCGAGATTGCCTTTTCATTTGGGCGTGTGAAGATAAAATCGAAACTAACCTCAACAAGACAATTGCTGCAAATGCCATCGGCCACTACAGATACATGAAAAAATAAACACAAACAAAATTCAAAACAAATATACCCCTAGAGGTACGTATCTCTATGGGCTAGGCCCACCCTGAGGAACCTCGCCAACTGTTTTACATTAACAGAGTAGCTCTTCCTCATGACGCTGCTTATCCATTCTCCATTTGCTCCCCCTTCCATTTGCCCCTTTAACCAAAGCTCACGCAAATGCTTTAGGTTCTTATCCATACACATATTGGACATAAGGCCAGGCCGGCCCTTATGCCACTATAGTCACACCTGGTAATAGCGCCAGTAATAAGACCGTTTTACGGTCGAAGTCGGCAAGAAAAGACGCTGAAAACGTGAGATGTTGAAGATGGAAAAATCCATCTGTGCCATATGAAACGTATCTTTTGACCAATCAAAGACTGCAGTCACTTACTTTAGCTAGTTTTGTTTACCTATGAGTGATGATGGTGGTAATATATCTTGAGTTTCTTTGTTCTAAGTGTAACTAGAGTTGCGTTTTCAGACAACAATGAGTTTAATACGGAGTTTGACACCAATGTGCAAATACCCATTTTCATCCCACCGTCTTTACTCTCGAGTCTAACGTCTAAACACGTAATGTATCTTGCTATTCGGGAGAGTTGCGTGTTCTGGATAAATCGGTGTTAAACCTGTGCAGAACACGGAGGCTTCACAGTAACACATTGTTTGACTCTGGCAATTTAAAACGCTTTTTGGTAAACTCAGGGAAAACACAAGTGTGTGAAAACGCAACTCTGGATTAAACGTAGAGTGGGTAATAACCCAAATTAACCAACCAAACTACGTACAGATCTGACTGAATGTCGCGCGGGCATTAGTCCTTCCAGTGTATACCGCCTTCCCTCCCCATGGCAGAGTGTCTACTCTACATTTAATCAAATCCCTTATCTCCCATTTCAAACCCGCTTTAAAGCATGCCAGTTCCCCTAAATAAAACACTCCTTAATCAACCTTTGGATACTTTCGTCTATGCCAAACGTGAAGATGCCGATCCCATTTCTTGTGCAGTTGTTGGTATGGTAGATGTGGAAACCTATTAGGGTTAGATAGTAAACAAAAATAATGTGCTGAATAAATAGATGCTGAAAGTCAAGCTGGAAAATGAGGGGTAATTAGATATTTTTTGCAACAACAAAGACAGCAAAATACGTAATTGATTAATATTTCTTGTTACAACAGTGACAGACCGAAATTTAGAAACTCAGTTTGACCTTTTCCACCAGGCTATGACACTGAAGGAAAAAGGCTTCGACTGCGTTCAACAGTTGGAGCAGATAGCGAAGGAGCAGGAGTTCGAAGTTAACTATTTGGATGTCGAGGAGCGTTCTTACTCAGGTAAGTACCGACCTTTTTTTTTTTTTTTTTTCACAGAATGGCTTTAGTTGTAGAGTAGTAGAAGGCCTAAATTTTGACTTTGCGTACAAACAAGACCAAAAGTTTCAATGAGATCCAAATGGGGAATATTTGTCAAGACATATTTTATAATATGTATCCCTAATAAACCCCCAACCAGATCTGCTAGGTTTTCTCTTTAATCTCCCATCCAGCCTAGATTATGACCGTAATGTCAGTACGGTTTGTAAACTCATCGAATTTGCGACGTTTGAGGTTGAGCAGCTCGTTTGTCCAGTTGATCCAGCGTGTTTTGCTACCCCCTGTTTCGACACTTGAACCGAGTTAGTTTTACTTCACAGGAATTTCCGGTTTTGGACGGATCCCAGGCAAACTAATTTTCCAGCAAGAAAGTAAAGCTTAATTCAGGTAGTCATAATTTAAGGTATTCTCTCAGTTACATTTCTTACTTTATTGGAACGTATAACCCTCACTCGTATCCACCTTCGAAAATAAAAGCGACATGATAAAATGCTTTTATACGCCTACCAAATTTCCGGTTTTGCCGGATTCCGGGCAAATAACTTGTACGGCAAGTAACTTTGGAACCTGTGATCGGATTCGACTGAAATTTAATAACTGAACAGACGACATTTCTCTGGTGATCTTTTTCATGTCAGATGAAATGCAGATATGGGTTGAGCTTGTTTTCTTATCCCTTTGCCGAATCTCTGATCGACATGAGAGGCAGCTGCGACTCCTACCGATTTTCCGGTTTTTGCCTGATTCCGGACGAATTACTTGCAAGGTGAGCAAAAAGGTTTCAGATGTGGATTCACTATGAACTGTTCCACCCTACTTACCGTAGTTACTACCCTGACGTCATGAATTCTGGCTTTTTGCCATCAAGGCTGGGACGATTTTTTCTACTTTAATATCATGCCGTGCGCGAATCCGACGTCACCGTTACAGAGATGTGTAGTTGTCACGCTTACTACGCTCCCGAGCATGTAAGCAGATAGTTACCATTCCGAGAAGATTGGAACGGTCTGCGTAGTAACTTTTGGTGAGGTTGGAACGGAAAACGTAACTAATGGTTACTATTTGTAGATTAGATTGGATATACAAAACATTTTGCAGCATCTGCTAAGAAAGCCCCAAAGGACTTGTTGAACGCAGGTGGCAGTCTTCTCCATTCTACATATTCTGGCAGCACTATTTTTACATTATTCGACATGCCATTCATACGCGGTTTATACATATACAAAAAACATTCTTCTTACAAAAAACACTCACGCACTATTACTATTCTTTTGCAAGGAAAAATCTCTTCGCTGTAGCCTTGAAGAATGCCAGATGAGAATTTCTAGTTTCAACTGGAATTATATCCCATACAGAGGGGGCAAAATTTCTGATCACGAAAGAAGCACTAGTCTTATTTCTGAATGGGTGTACCAGATTTGATGACCCTCGTGTATCATAACTGTGGAGATCATTATTAATGGAGAACAAATTTCTAAAGAAGAAGGAAGTTATTGAGAAATTTATATGTGAAAATGCTAACTTGGACTCTGTGTCTCCATCCGTCTGAATCGACTTTTATACTATCTTGAAAGAATCGTATTTGACGGTGCAAAACGGATAAGTCAGTGGGCCGTAGGAACATCTATCACCGAAGCACGGAACTAATCGCCCATACATGCCGCCAACAAGTTAAAATGTAGCTGATTTATCCGTTTTGCACCGTCAAATATGATTCGCAGTCAGCTTGGGCTGTAGGAACACCTATCTTGAAAGAATGTTTTTGTTCGACCCCTAATCTGAAGTAAGTCCCAACCCCACCCCTAAATATGGAGCTATCTACTAATCCTATCACGCTGCGCTGAAGACGAAAATTGTCATACATGTCAAATTTACAGTTAATTTAGTAGCTCAAAGCGCACGTTGCAAACACTGTGTCGATACTGAAGGTTAAAGTCAGTGTTCCAGAAACCCTTTCCCTCTGTTCAGTTAGCAAGGTAGTAGCAAATGCAATAAAACCTAGTCTTAGCAATCTATATTCGGAATCCTAAGACGTAAGTGGAGGGATAACTATGACATCGCAAAAGTTGTCCGTCCGTCTGTCAGCACGATAATTCTCGAAAGGAATGAGATATTTTGATGAAACTTGGAGTGAGGATTCTTTGGTTAAGGGAAAGGTCGAGTTCTTAGATGGGCTCTGTAGCCCTACATTTAGGGGTGGGGATTCAAATTAAGGGGCATACAAAATATTTTTAAACAGCTGGTGAGATAGTGGATTAAGGGTAAGAAGACATATTATCAAAACCAGTTTCTCGCCGGAGATGCGAAGTAGTTCGCCCGGAATCCGGCCAAAACCGGAAAGTTTGTTAAAAGTTAAAGTTTTATTTGAAGTTCATTAGATGTTCAATTGAGGGATAAGAAGACATGCTGAACAATTATGTGAAAATCATTTCCTACCCGGACAAGTAGTTCGCCCGGAATCCGGCAAAAACGGGAAAATTTGGTAAAAGCAAATGTTTTATTTGAAGTTGATTTGATGTCCGAATTAAGGATAAGAAAAGATGCTGAGTCCATGTATGGCAATCATTTTTTACACGGAAATATAGTTCGCCCGGAATCCGGTTGAAACCAGAAAATTTGTTGTAAGTTAAAGTTTTATTGAAGTTGATTAGATGTTCGATATAGGGGCAAGGAGATACGCTGAATTCGTTTGTGAGCCTTATTTTTTTTGCCGAATAAGCAGTTCGCCCGGAATTCGGCCGAAACCGGGATTTTTGCAGAAGTAAGGCAGGAAGTTTCGATCAGGATCATCAAAACAGAAATGACGTATTACCCTACCAAGCCTCGTCTCTACAGTAAATCATCTACTACTGAACCCAACCAGCGCATAACATTTTATCCTGTCTCCTGGCCGAAGATCAAATTTGTGTTATCTTATGTGTTTTGTATTCGTTTATATTTCTTTCTATTATTTCCTATAGGCCTACTCCGCTTTCCAAAATGGCGGGTGAAAATCGATTACTTACCCTTTGAGCATGTGTTAATGATGAACGGAACACCATTACTCATAAAATAGAAATGTCCTGGCTCCTCTTAACTGTAGTGGGTCCATGGTCCTTACTCCCAACAGTTGCTAAGTTACGAGCTCAAGTCAAAGGGATATCTGGACCTGATTGCCCCTGAATCAAGCTGGTGTGGGGGGTGAGACCCCCACAAGGCACAGCTATTTCACAATTCAGAATGTATACCAAGTTCCACCTTGATACCTATCATGGTTCACGAACAAGAGCTACGAGCTCATATGGCACTTGTTACGGATAGGCGGTACAAGAAAGTAGATGAGAACGTCTTAAAACACACCAGCCATCCAAATATAAGGTTTGGACCTAGAAGTAGGATATGTTATGGTTTCACTCAAGTCTGAGCATTTCCGGCATCGCCTCGGATCTTCTGAGGCAAATGACTGTTCTAACCTCCAAGTTTCAGCCCAACAAATCCGCTCGTTTGATCCCTAGACGTGCCACACTGTTTCTAGTACCTCCCTTCAACTCCCCCTACCGCGGCCGAATCTAGTTCGGACTCGTGAAAGGACCATCTAGCATCTTCTCTTACCACCTGTCAAGTTTCATTCAGATTGTTTTGAAAATTCCGGTCCCCCCCCCCCCGCCACCACCGTGGTCAGATTCACTTCGGACCCTAAAATATGTCATCTACATTACATGTTCTCCCTACATTCCAAGTTTCATTTAAATCACTTCACTCGTTTGTCCTATATGCGAACCACGCAATTTCTGGGACTCCCCCTCCAACTCCCCCTACTGTGACCTAATACGACTTGAAAACATAAAAGTCGTATCTCTGACATCTCCTCTTCCCGTTGATCAGGTTCGACTGGAATTGGAACATAGCCTATCTGCAGATTTCCCGTTCCCGCCCCCCCCCCCCCCCCTACCGTGGTCGGATCCATTCCGGACGCCAAATAAAAAAATGTAGGCACCAAGGACTAAGTACTGTCCAACTTGCCTCGGTCTATCCGTTTGGTTGTTGTGCATGTCAAAAGTTTACGGATCCCCCCCCCCCCCCGCCCCTCCAACTCCACCAACATAAGGTAAAAACCCAGAAAATTCCACCAGAACTCCACCAACCGTGGCCGCATGTGCATGGTTCGAACGCATGTTTTGCATGTCTACGTCATCAGTTCTTATCATACGATCCGATCCAGCTTGACACGGAGCATCTGAGATGATAGCAATTTGCAATTGCCAAGTTTCATTTAAATCCGATCAGCCGTCTAAAAGTTATGCATGCCACTACATTCCGGGTTCCCCATCCCTCCACTCCCCCCTCACGATTTTTGGATCGGGGAAACGACTATCTCAAGTCAGTCTCTTGGGGTCCCAGACACGCCTGCCAAGTTTCATCGTCCTAGTACATCAGGAAGAACCGAACTCGCGGGATCACCCGAAATCCCCCCCCCCCCCCCCCCCCCCCGCCAATTCCCCACAGTGCCTGAACCGATCCTGTACTGTCAATGACGTATCTAGGACTTGCCCTTGTTCTTCGCACGAAGTTTCATCCGGATAAGCGTTTCCCAAGATTTCCGGTTCCCCCCTCCAGCTCCCCCCAAAGTCACCGGATCCGGTCCCGATTTAAAGTGGGAGGTCTGAGACATGACGTCTTTCTAAATGTAGAATTTCATTAAGATCCGATCACCCGTTCGGAAGTTAAAGATACCTCAATTTTGTTTATCCCCCCCCCCCCTAAGATTGTCGGATCGAGGAAGTGAAATAGTCACTTCCTCGATCCGACAATCTCGGGGGGGGGGGTCAATCTACACCGTGGCCGCATGTGCATGGGATTGTTATGGAGACATCCCATAGCACTTTGCTCTGCAATAGTCCTCCTAGTTATTCCCTCCATCTATCGCCTACTTTTCTATATATCTCTTCGGTTTCCATCACCATCATTAATTTCCCGGCATCGTGACAATAGGTCACTCGGTCTTTATCCTAGCTTCAGTTAGCTGCTCGCTAATCCGAGGTCAGGCTTTGATCCATTTCATTCTAAGTATTTTGGCTACGGAATGAATCCGCATCCAAGAGAGTTCTCTTTCATCCTTGGTCGGAGCAAGACCTCAGTTACGCTATATTATAATTTATGGTAAGGACCAGTTTATATATTTAGTTAGGGACCCCTTTAGTGCTGTATTATATGTTCTTGTACACGATTTACATGAGATAAATTAACTATAGACGTTATGGTCCATCTCGGCTAGTAGGCCTCGGGCTTGACTGGATATGTGAATTCCAGCTTCGCTAGGATGGGTGAACCAGCTTGATTAGGGATTTCTGGATTGACTGCGGCTGAGCTATAGAATTCCCTGAGACTTTCCCTTGTCTCTTTTGTCCGGTTTCCTGACTGGTCCTGGGGCTAGTGGGCACCTACGGTGTCAGAATGTCTTCAGCCCACACCCCAGGAGCCTTATCTTCATTAAACCTCGCCTCCACTCGTCCATCCACTTAACAATGGTGTCAGAAGTGGGATTCGATCTCACGACATCGTTGATACAATGGTTTCCAAGTTTGCACGACTTAGAGCATTCTGCCAACGGGGCCCTAGTGTACATGTTGGGGAACCACACGGAAAATCTCATTTTGTGGAGCATTTTGGAAAGACCAAAATGTCCAGAAAAGGCATGAAAATGTTCCAAGACCTGGGGCACAAGACTGTCAGGGATAACAGGCACGACGTGAACCATGTCACGGTACGTAGCAGAAGGTGAAAAAATAAAACACAAAATTTCATCTTCAACACAAAAGGACTCGACGCTTCTTTCAAGTATAGAGTAATCGGGAGGGAGCTCTGCTGTGCCTGCTAAACGCTGAACCATTCCTTTACAGAATATATCACCAGACTGTGCCCTTCGAATTCCATCTAAACCTATCTCTTGGGGAAGTTCAGATAGCTGAACAACATTCACCAAGGGTTGGGGGTCAGTTTTCTCGCCTAATGGAGCTTCTACCAGGCGGGATAACGCATCCACGAACATTTCCTTGCCTGGCATGTAATCGACACGAAAAGTGTACTCCTGAAGCTCCAGGCAAATCCTAGCCAATCTTCCGTTAGGGCAGTCCATGAAAGGCAAGGCTTTCAAGGGCTGATGGTCCGTTCGGACCAGAAAGGGTTTAGACACTAAGTAGTGTCTATACTTCTTCACAAACTCCCAAAGGGCTACAGCTTCCCTTTTGGTCGTGGAATATCTTTGTTCGACTGGGGAAAGAACGCGACTGGCATATGCTATGGCTCTCTCTTGCCCATTCTGGACCTGAGAAAGACAAGCGCCTATGGCAAAACCGGAACTGTCACATGTGAGAATGAATTCGGATCCCTCAAAATCGGGATACGAGAGGATAGGCTCTGAAAGTAAACTGCTTCGCAGTGTCTCAAAGGCCGTGATCTGGGGTTCGCAAAATTCAAAGGCCCGACCCTTACGTGTTAAATCAGAAAGAGGTTTTGCAATCTTTGCAAAACCGTCAACAAATTTGCGAAAATAGCTTAGCAATGCTAAGCTGGACCTCAATTCTGCAATATTTTGGGGATAACGGAGGTTTTTAACCGCAGAAAGTTTGTCGGGATCCGGCTGGATACCGTCCGCAGAGATCACGTGGCCTAAAAAGGTAAGCTTGGGGACGCAAAATTCACATTTGGAGGGTTTGAGCTTTAGGTTGTGGTCACGGAACCGGGTAAAAACTTCTCGAAGGACAGAAAAATGCTCAGGGTGGTCTTTGGTGCCCACGCCCGTATCATCCAACATGGCAAACGTATTTAACCCCAAAATATCGCGAAGAACAATTTCTATCATCCGCTCGCAAGTGGCTGGGGCATTAGAGAGACCGAAACCCATGCGGCGATATTGGTATAGACCGAAGGGAGTATTAATGGCAGTTTTCTCGCGATGTGGAGGGTGGACGCTGGTTTGGAGGAAACCTTGTACGAGATCCATTTTTGAAAAAACCGTGAAGCCATGCATTCTGTCGAGGATGTCATCGATACGCGGAAGGGAATAACTATCAAACTTAGTTATTTTGTTCAAACGCCGGTAATCGTTCACAAGCCGATATGAACCATCCTTTTTCTTAACTAGAGATACTGGTGAAGCCCAGGGGCTGCAACTCTCTTCTAAAACACCCTGTCGGAGCATGGCTTCAACTCGTGTTTTCAGTTCACTTTGAAGTTGGATAGGTACTCGGTAGGGGCGTTGGCGGATGGGGGGGTGGTCACCGGTCTCGATGCGATGGGTGACAACAGTACAGTCGCCCAAATCATCATCAGACCTGGCAAAAATGGTCCGGAATTCCCACAATATGTCTTCCATTTCAGTCTTATAAGTGGGGGGAATGTGATCAAGTGGAAAATTTTTCAGGTAATCATCCCTCGAAATGTCGCTCCATCCGATTTTTACAGAGTTTACCATTGACTCGAAAAATGGTTCGACTAGGTCGTTAACCAGATCAGAAGCGGTTGCATCGGAGGGGTGGGGGTCAATCGAGAGGAGGGATAGGTCACCTTTCCGTACTCGTACTTTCGTCAGAGAATGGTTCTCTGCGATAAATACGACAGTACCATCTGGGGAAATAGGGACCAACTGTGGAAGAACCATAATATTTCGGGCTTGTAAAGCTTCATTGCCCTCAATCAATATGTTTTTCGTACCCGTGGGTAGGCCTAAAACTCTGCAACTAATGGGTCTTGCATAATGCGGTCTTATGCGGTAAGCGCACTTCGACGGGACTAGTTTTTCTCCGATACCTATACTACAAACTCTAGGTTCCATTATCGAAGGCTGGGACTGACCAGGGAATTTGAGGGAGAAAATATCGGTGGTTGGGTCTAACATCAATCCTGCGGACCGAATGAACGGCCGGCCGACCAAAGCACCGAAACATAGCCTAGGGATCACCAAAAATTTCTCCACAAACGTTCGACCTAATAAAGAAAATTGTACAGTAACCTCGGAGGTGACTGTAAGCGGACCACACAATGTAGACGCTGAAATGCATGTTTTCGATCGGTCAATGATGCAGCTCTGAATATTCGCAGCAGTATCCTCAGACATAAGGTTGCACTCGGCACCGGTATCGTACAAAGTCTTGACACGGTAAGTCCCAAAACACAAATTTACAAAAGACAGATTTGAACTGCCCTGTACCGTGCAAACTAAACAAGACTCAGGAGGAGAGTGCTCTAGCCTAAACGAGGGTTTTGCGACCTGTTCGGGCCTCTCATTAGGCTGGGCGAATGAGGGACATTGTGGCGCGGGTTCTGAAACCGGTATTGGTGTGGGGTAGAAGGACCGGTCCGTCGCGGAGCCCCAAAGTAGCGCGGACCTTGCACGTTTCCCTGGTTAAAAGGGCGAAAACCGCGGGCTTTGTCCGGGCACCATTTTTCTTCGTGACCGACACGCAAGCAAAAATCACAAATTGGCTGGTCTCCAAAGGACCTCGAAGATGTAGGCGCGGCAGGTCTTTCATTTCCGGGAAGAGTAGTTACAGTGTCGGCTTTGACGGTATAAATCGATCGTGACTGGGAAAGTGCCGCCTCATGGTAATCCCTGGCTGAGCGGTCAGCCCTAACCTGTCGCAAAACCTCTATTGCCTGTGGCAGACTAGTCAGGCTCCTTCTTTTTACCTCATCATAGTAAGGGACGGGGAGGCCTCTGATGAATTCGGTCAAGTGGACCCTAAGAACCTCACTCTTCGTCCTGTCAGCCGGAGTATAAGAGTAACGCAAATCCAAAGACTTTTGAATCAACTGACCATAAAGGTCAGGCGTCATGCTTTCCGGCTGATAAATCACTCGTTCCTCAGCCAGACGAAACTCCTCCTCCCTGCCCCGACAGCGGAGCTCGAGGGAAGCTTCGAATGCTGCCCATGAAACTTTCTGTAGAGCGTCCAAACTTTCCACCCAACTGGTCAACGGTGAAACCAGCCGAGAAGAAAGGATTGCGAACTGCTCTGGCCATGCAACAACTCCACAAAAAGAAAATTTGTGTCGTGCTTGCTCAAGCCAGGATGCCGCGCTTGTTTCCCCGTTGAAAGTAGGGATTTCTTTGGCTATCTCTAGCTTAAGCCGTAGCCGAGCTAGAGTGACTTCTGGGTTTTCTTCCCGAGCCGGTGGATCGTTGAAAACAATTAAGTCTTGGTGAGCCGGCTGGGGTGGCGCTGGGTTCGGGTTTATGGCAGGGGCATAGGGACGACAGTTGGGCTTCGTATCAAATGATGGTTGAGGAGGAGACGGTCGGGTATGAATAAACTGTTGGGGATATTGTTGGGGACCGTAAAAGGATGTTTGGGGTAAATACATGTTGGTTGGGTGGGTGGGGACTTGTTGTGCATAAAAGTGGTCATGGTATTCTTGTGGTTGGTGAAAATCAGCTCGATGGGCCGGGTATTGGTAGGCGGGATATTGCGGTACTTGTGGTCGGTAATCAGGCATACACTGAGACGACCGAGACAAAGGTTCTGCCGGAGGATTGTCAAATTGTTGCGAACATTCATCTTCAAAAAATAACCGAGATGCGAGGGGTCGCGATGTCTGGGGTCGGGGGGCAGGGAAACGAGAAGGATCAAAAAAGTTTTCCATTCCCGAGAAAAAAAAAAAAACGAGACCAGAATAATCAAGGGTATGAATGTCCGCAATAACAAAAACCAATCCAAATTACCAACAATACCAAAATATTCGCTCAAAAATTCATGAGAGAAGGTTCTGACAAAAAAAATTGCGAAAAATGTGAAAATAACACTTAACAAAATATATGGTTTACAAAGACAATGGGAACAAGCTCGACTGGACGTGTAAACTCGGACTAAACTAAGACGCGCGACTCCACTCGTCCATCCACTTAACAGGATGGAGAATCCGGAATGTAGTGGCATGCATAACTTTTAGACGGCTGATCGGATTTAAATGAAACTTGGCAATTGCAAATTGCTATCATCTCAGATGCTCCGTGTCAAGCTGGATCGGATCGTATGATAAGAACTGATGACGTAGACATGCAAAACATGCGTTCGAACCATGCACATGCGGCCACGGTGTAGATTGATCCCCCCCCCCCGAGATTCTCGGATCGAGGAAGTGACTATTTCACCTCCTCGATCCGACAGTCTCGGGGGGAGGGGAAACAAAAATTGAGGTATTTTTAACTTCCGAACGGGTGATCGGATCTTAATGAAATTCTACATTTAGAAAGACGTCATGTCTCAGACCTCCCACTTTAAATCGGGACCGGATCCGGTGACTTTGGGGGGAGCTGGAGGGGGGAACCGGAAATCTTGGGAAACGCTTATCCGGATGAAACTTCGTGCGAAGAACAAGGGCAAGTCCTAGATACGTCATTGACAGTACAGGACCGGTTCAGGCACTGTGGGGAATTGGCGGGGGGGGGGGGATTTCGGGTGATCCCGCGAGTTCGGTACTTCCTGATGTACTAGGACGATGAAACTTGGCAGGCGTGTCTGGGACCCCAAGAGACTGACTTGAGATAGTCATTTCCCCGATCCGAAAATCGTGAGGGGGGAGTGGAGGGATGGGAATCCGGAACGTAGTGGCATGCATAACTTTTAGACGGCTGATCGGATTTAAATGAAACTTGGCAATTGCAAATTGCTATCATCTCAGATGCTCCGTGTCAAGCTGGATCGGATCGTATGATAAGAACTGATGACGTAGACATGCAAAACATGCGTTCGAACCATGCACATGCGGCCACGGTGTAGATTGATCCCCCCCCCCGAGATTCTCGGATCGAGGAAGTGACTATTTCACCTCCTCGATCCGACAGTCTCGGGGGGAGGGGGGACAAAAAATTGAGGTATTTTTAACTTCCGAACGGGTGATCGGATCTTAATGAAATTCTACATTTAGAAAGACGTCATGCCGTCTCAGACCTCCCACTTTAAATCGGGACCGGATCCGGTGACTTTGGGGGGAGCTGGAGGGGGGAACCGGAAATCTTGGGAAACGCTTATCCGGATGAAACTTCGTGCGAAGAACAAGGGCAAGTCCTAGATACGTCATTGACAGTACAGGACCGGTTCAGGCACTGTGGGGAATTGGCGGGGGGGGGGGATTTCGGGTGATCCCGCGAGTTCGGTACTTCCTGATGTACTAGGACGATGAAACTTGGCAGGCGTGTCTGGGACCCCAAGAGACTGACTTGAGATAGGCATTTCCCCGATCCGAAAATCGTGAGGGGGGAGTGGAGGGATGGGGAATCCGGAATGTAGTGGCATGCATAACTTTTAGACGGCTGATCGGATTTAAATGAAACTTGGCAATTGCAAATTGCTATCATCTCAGATGCTCCGTGTCAAGCTGGATCGGATCGTATGATAAGAACTGATGACGTAGGCATGCAAAACATGCGTTCGAACCATGCACATGCGGCCACGGTTTGGTGGAGTTCTGGTGGAGTTTTCTGGGTTTTTACCTTATGTTGGTGGAGTTGGAGGGGCGGGGGGGGGGGGGGGATCCGTAAACTTTTGACATGCACAACAACCAAACGGATAGACCGAGGCAAGTTGGACAGTACTTAGTTCTTGGTGCCTACATTTTTTATATTCAAACAATGTTTGCAACGGATACGTCAGCTATGATTTTTCATCAGCGATATTTCGGCCCTTCTTGGCAAGGGTCCTCGTCAGGCTGTCAATCCTCTGGTTCAACTTCGGGGAAGGAAACAAACCTGTAATAATCTCATTATTACATTTTTTTTTCCTGTAATAATCTCATTATTACAGGTTTGTTTCCTTCCCCGAAGTTGAACCAGAGGATTGACAGCCTGACGAGGACCCTTGCCAAGAAGGGCCGAAATATCGCTGACGAAAAATCATAGCTGACGTATCCGTTGCAAACATTGTTTGAATAAATGTTTCAAAGTCAGCTTGGGCCCAAAGAATATTTACATTTTTTATTTGGCGTCCGGAATGGATCCGACCAAGGTTGGGGGGGGGGGGGAGCGGGAACGGGAAATCTGCAGATAGGCTATGTTCCGATTCCAGTCGAACCTGATCAACGGGAAGAGAAGATGTCAGAGATACGACTTTTATGTTTTAAGTCGTATTAAGCCACAGTAGGGGGAGTTGGAGGGGGAGTCCCAGAAATTGTGTGGTTCGCATATAGGACAAACGTGTGAAGTGATTTAAATCAAACTTGGAATGTAGGGAGAATATGTAATGTAGATGACATATTTTAGGGTCCGAAGTGAATCTGACCACGGTGGTGGCGGGGGGGGGGGGCCGGAATTTTCAAAACAATCTGAATGAAACTTGACAGGTGGTAAGAGAAGATGCTAGATGGTCCTTTCACGAGTCCGAACTAGATTTGGCCGCGGTAGGGGGAGTTGAAGGGAGGTACTAGAAACAGTGTGGCACGTCTAGGGATCAAACGAGCGGATTTGTTGGGCTGAAACTTGGAGGTTAGAACAGTCATTTGCCTCAGAAGATCCGAGGCGATGCCGGAAATGGTCAGACTTAAGTGAAACCATAACATATCCTACTTCTAGGTCCAAACCTTATATTTGGATGGCTGGTGTGTTTTGTGACGTTTTCATCTACTTTCTTGTACCGCCTATCCGTAGCAAGTGCCATATGAGCTCGTAGCTCTTGTTCGTGAACCATGATAGGTATCAAGGTGGAACTTGGTATACATTCTGAATTGTGAAATAGCTGTGCCTAGTGGGGGTCTCACCCCCCACACCAGCTTGATTCAGGGGCAATCAGGTCCAGATATCCCTTTGACTTGAGCTCCTAACTTAGCAACTGTTGGGAGTTAGGGCCATGGGCCCACTACAGTTAAGAGGAGCCAGGACATTTCTATTTTATGAGTAATGGTGTTCCGTTCATCATTAACACATGCTCAAAGGGTAAGTAATCGATTTTCACCCGCCATTTTGGAAAGCGGAGTAGGCCTATAGGAAATAAAAGAAAGAAATATAAACGAATACAAAACACATAAGATAACACAAATTTGATCTTCGGCCAGGAGACAGGATAAAATGTTATGCGAAGGTTGGGTTCAGTAGTAGATGATTTACTGTAGAGACGAGGAGACTTTGGTAGGGTAATACGTCATTTCTGTTTTGATGATCCTGATCGAAACTTCCTGCCTTACTTCTGCAAAAATCCCGGTTTCGGCCGAATTCCGGGCGAACTGCTTATTCGTCAAAAAAAATAAGGCTCACAAACGAATTCAGCGTATCTCCTTGCCCCTATATCGAACATCTTAACAACTTCAATAAAACTTTAACTTACAACATATTTTCTGGTTTCAACCGGATTCCGGGCGAACTATATTTCCGTGTAAAAAATGATTGCCATACATGGATTCAGCATCTTTTCTTATCCTTAATTCGGACATCAAATCAACTTCAAATAAAACATTTGCTTTTACCAAATTTTCCGGTTTTTGCCGGATTCCGGGCGAACTACTTGTCCGGGTAGGAAATGATTTTCACATAAGTGTTCAGCATGTCTCCTTATCCCTCAATTGAACATCTAATGAACTTGAAATAAAACTTTAACTTTTAACAAACTTTCCGGTTTTGGCCGGATTCCGGGCGAACTACTTCTCCGGCGAGAAACTGGTTTTGATAATATGTCTTCTTACCCTTAATTCACTATCTCACCAGCTGTTTAAAAATATTTTGTATGCCCCTTAATTTGAATCCCCACCCCTAAATGTAGGGCTACAGAGCCCATCTAAGAACTCGACCTTTCCCTTAACCAAAGAATCCTCACTCCAAGTTTCATCAAAATATCTCATTCCTTTCGAGAATTATCGTGCTGACAGACGGACGGACAACTTTTGCGATGTCATAGTTATCCCTCCACTTACGTCTTAGGATCCCGAATATAGATTGCTAAGACTAGGTTTATTGCATCTGCTACTACCTTGCTAACTGAACAGAGGGAAAGGGTTTCTGGAACACTGACTTTAACCTTCAATATCGACACAGTGTTTGCAGCTTGCGCTTTGAGCTACTAAATTAACTGTAATTTTGACATGTATGACAATTTTCGTCTTCAGCGCAGCGTGATACGATTAGTAGATAGCTCCATATTTAGGGGTGGGGTTGGGACTTACTTCAGATTAGGGGTCGAACAAAAACATTCTTTCAAGATAGGTGTTCCTACAGCCCAAGCTGACTGCGGTGCAAAACGGATAAGTCAGTGGGCCGTAGGAACATCTATCACCGAAGCACGGAACTAATCGCCCATACATGCCGCCAACAAGTTAAAATGTAGCTGACTTATCCGTTTTGCACCGTCAAATACGATTCTTTCAAGATAGTATAAAAGTCGATTCAGACGGATGGAGACACAGAGTCCAAGTTAGCATTTTCACATATAAATTTCTCAATAACTTCCTTCTTCTTTAGAAATTTGTTCTCCATTAATAATGATCTCCACAGTTATGATAGACGAGGGTCATCAAATCTTGTACACCCATTCAGAAATACGACTAGTGCTTCTTTCGTGATCAGAAATTTTGCCCCCTCTGTATGGGATATAATTCCAGTTGAAACTAGAAATTCGAGTCATCTGGCATCCTTCAAGGCTACAGCGCAGAGATTTTTCCTTGCAAAAGAATAGTAATAGTGCGTGAGTGTTTTTTGTAAGAAGAATGTTTTTTGTATATGTATAAACCGCGTATGAATGGCATGTCGAATAATGTAAAAATAGTGCTGCCAGAATATGTAGAATGGAGAAGACTGCCACCTGCGTACAACAAGCCCTTTGGGGCTTTCTTAGCAGATGCTGCAAAATCTTTTGTATACATGTTTAAAATAAAATTTAATCTAATCTAATCCAATCTAATCTACAATTAGTAACCATTAGTTACGTTTTCCGTTCCAACCTCACCAAAAGTTACTACGCTGACCGTTCCAATCTTCTCGAAATGGTAACTATCTGCTTACATGCTCGGGAGCGTAGTAAGCGTGACAACTACACATCTCTGTAACGGTGACGTTGGATTCGCGCACGGCATGATATTAAAATAGAAAAAATCGTCCCAGGCTTGATGGCACAAAGCCAGAATTCATGACGTCAGGGTAGTAACTCCGGTAAGTAGGGTGGAACAGTTCATAGTGAATCCACGTCTGAAATCTTTTTGCTCACCTTGCAAGTAATTCGTCCGGAATCAGGCAAAATCCGGAAAATCGGTAGGAGTCGCAGCTGCCTCTCATGTCGATCAGAGATTCGGCAAAGGGATAAGAAAACAAGCTCAATCCATATCTGCATTTCATTTGACATGAAAAAGATCACCAGAGAAATGTCGTCTGTTCAATTATTAAATTTCACTCTAATCCGATCACACGTTCCAAAGTTACTTGCCGTACAAGTTATTTGCCCGGAATCCGGCAAAACCGGAAATTTGGTAGGCGTATAAAAGCATATTATCATGTCGCTTTTATTTTCGAACGTGGACACGAGTTAGGGTTTTACGTTCCAATAAATTAAGAAATGTAACTGAGAGAATACCTAAAGCAAGTCCTAGATACGTCATTGACAGTACAGGACCGGTTCAGGCACTGTGGGGAATTGGCATCTGGTCGGATCCCTGATATGCCTGCCGAGGGCGATCGTCCTTGCTTATGTGGAAGTGCCCGAACTAGCAAAACCCAGACCGACAGACCGACGGAGGGACAGAAATTGTGGTCGCTATCTGCCACTTGCGCGAAAGGCGAGTGCCATAAAAACAGTGAGACAGAAAGCCGACTACAGTGGCCGTGAGAGTAGATTGTTAAAAAAATTAACCCCCTACTAAATATCGTTAGTCAACAGAAACGTGTCTGAAACTTTCCCGTTTCCTCTGGAGTTTCCTGTAACGTGGTTCGTGGATACGGAGCTCATGGTCTTGCCTCCCAACTCTTCGATAATTGTGTTGCGAGAGCAACACTTCGGTTTTGTCCTAGTTGTGTTGCTCTAGCAACACTTTGATTTGTCATGTTTTTTGGGATCCCAAAACGTAAGTGGAGCGATACTTTTGACATCGCAAAAGTTGTCCGTCCGTCTGTACGCACGATAACTCTCGAAGGGAATGAGATATTTTGATGAAACTTGGTGTGAGGATTCTTTGGGTCGTCGGACCAGTCGAGTTCGTAGATAGGCTTTGTAGCCCTACATTTAGGGGTGGGGGAGAGGGTTCAAATTAAGGGGCAAACGAAAACATTTTGGAACAGCTAATGTGATAGTCGATTATGGGGTAAGAAGACATGCTGAACACGATGGTGAAAACCATTTTCTCGACGGACAAGTAGTTCGCCCGGAATCCGGCCCGGACCAGATAGTTTGTTAAAATTAAAAGTTTTGTTTGGAGTTGATTAGATATTCGATTTAGGCAATAAGACATGGTGAACACTTTTTTAAAAAAAAATTTCTACCCGGACATGTAATTCGCCGGGAATCCGACCAAAACCGGAAAATTTTAAAGTTTTATTTGTAGTTGATTAGATTTCGGATTTAGGGCTAAGAAGAGATGCTGAATCCGTGTGTGACAATCATTTTTTACCCGGACATATAGTTCGACCGGAATCTGGCTGGAGTCGGAAAACTTGTTATAAGTTAAATTTGTATTTATGTTAATTATCGGAGAAAGAAGATACCCTGAGTTCGTTTTTGAGCTTTCTTTTTCCGCCGGACAAGTAGTTCCGGAGTTCTGCTGAAACCGGGAAATTGGGAGAAGTGGAACGAAGCTTTCGTCAAAACAGATATGACTTATAGGGGTAAACACACATGCTGAATCTATATCTGAACTTGGTTTTCTCAGATGATTAGCTATTTGGCCTTAATCTGTTTCTGAATTTTAATAGTAGAAACGTTCAGGGGTCTGGCGAAGACAAGACTCAGTTGTCTTGATCAAATATTGAATTTTTGGGATCCCATCGAAACCTTTGGTCTTGTTGTTTTTGTTTTTGGGATCCCAAAACGCAAGTGGAGGTATACCTATGACATCGCAAAAATGTCCGTCTGTCTGTAAGCACGATACTCTCTAAGGGAATGAGATATTTTGATGAAACTTGATGTGAGGATTCATTGAGTCAAGGGTAAGGTCAAGTTCGTAGATTTGCTCTGTAGCCCTATATTTGGGGGCGGGGGAGGGGGTTCAGATTAAGGGACAAACAAAATATTTTTAAACAGCTAATGTGAAAGTCGATTATGGAGTAAGAAGGCACTCTGAGCACGATAATGAAAACCATTTTCTCGCCGGACAAGTAGTTCGTCCGGAATCCGGCAAAAACCGGAAAGCCGGTTAAAAGTAAAAGTTTTATTTGAAGTTGATTAAATGAAAGTGGTAAGGATCTAACCTCTGCGGTTTTCACAGAAAGTGTGTATCTTACGCCGGATTGATGAATATGACATTACATTTTGAAAAGCTCCGTAGAGCTCTTGCCCGAAGCCAAAAGTATGGTTTTTGCTTGTCCTCGATCCATGAGCCTACTGTGTGCGAAGTGAAGTGGAGTTGTGTATGTCAGAGAGGAGCCAAGCTTTCATTTCGTCAAACCAGTTTTCTGCTTTTGAGCAGGCAGACACCAGTTTCAAATTGGAGGTGGACGAAAATCTACAAGTCTTAGATATGTGCTGCAGTTCCCCGGCCCCATAGCCAATATATCTTCTTTGAGTGATATATAGAAAAAATTACTGAAACAAAAAAGTGGGATTTTTCCATGGGTCTGAAACTGCTGCCATCTATTGTTATTTCTGCAGAGTTACATCGCTCCATTTTTTGCGCTTTGGTTTGAGGTAGAGAAATGGTATCATATGCGCCCTTAAACTTTAAAAGTTCTCTAACTGCTAAAGAAATTAGAGCTTATCCTTTGCTCCTTAATATGAAGTGATGTTAGAAAGTTGGCCTACGGCAAAAAAGTCAACTTTTGAACTAATACAGATAGAATTTTTTTTTTATTTTTTTTTCAATGGCAATCGATAGATCTTGATGAGTAGATCATTTCAATGGTTTTTTGTACAAAAATTCCTTCATGAGATGCACTAGTTTCAAAGTTTCGAGGGGTTGACAACTTCAGTAGTAAGGCACACACTGAAACCACAATATACCGATTCCCATTCTGAGACATTTAGAGGACTTATAAGCAACAATCTACTCTTAGTCCATAATCATCTTCGGTGAAGAGGGGTTTACAGTTAGTGTACCTATTAATCCTATTATTTGTTTCCCGTGTATTCGATCGTAAGAACAGTTTGGTACCATGTTTATCAAGGGGAGAGGGACTTGTAAGTAAGACTCGGGTGCTAGAAGGGTTCATTTGGGGCTAAAAAGTTATGCAGATTAGTGCACATTTTGATTTGATCTCTATAATCGGAGGGTAAGAAAATAAGTCTCCATGGTCTATCACTGTAACTTAGAATTAAGTGTTAACGCAACGTATACAAATGATAATGTAAAACAGTGACGTAGTTTCGCAATAATTAGTCGAGTGACTTGACTTACTTGACTTACTTGACTTAAGTCCCATCCGGCCTTAGTGGCCGTCTCGGGGCCTCTCTCCTCGCGAGCGAATGTATACGCCGCCTATACTGCTCTCTGCTGTGTGACAATCTGAGAAGACTAGGGAGGTTGTACTCGGAGAAATTTTCCTTCCAGCGCTTCGGAGGGCGACCTCGAGGGCGAGAACCGTGGATGTGACCTTCGAAAGCAATCTTCGGCAGTTGGTCGTTGGCCATGCGCTGGACGTGGCCGAGCCATCTGAGCTGTTGGAGGCGGACTCTTTCCAGGATGGTAGTCTTGTACTGGAGTCTTTCGAGTAGGTCAGCATTTGAGACTCGATCTACGTGTGTTATGCCGGCGATTCGACGCAGCAGCTTTGTCTCAAATGCGGCGAGTCGTCTGGAATCATCTACTCTGACTGTCCACGTTTCACAGCCGTACATTGCTATAGGAATGATGATGGAGCAGAATAGTTTAAGTTTTAGCTTCAGGGAGATTCGTTTTTGCTTCCATATTGGCATTAGAGCTTTGAAGCCGGCGCTACCAAGAGCGAGTCGTCTTTTGATGTCCACTGACTGATTGTTATCGCTCGTGATCTGGCTCCCCAGATATGTGAAGCTGTCTACCCATTCTATTTCCGCTCCATTAAGCTTAACTTTTGGTGGGGGTGGATTCGTGAATCTTGACACACGCATGGCTTTCGTTTTCTCCTCGTTGATTTTCATTCCGAAGGTTCGGGTAACTAGTTCCAGGTTATCTGCTTCGGTTTGCAGTTCATCAACGGATCCGGCGAGCTTGTCGATGTCGTCTGCGTATGCCAGCTTGTCGATTACAATCCCTCCTATCATTGCCCCATTAGTTGCTTCAACATGCGACATGACACAGTGGAGGAAGAGATTAAACATTAGTCGAGTGGCATCTATGGAATTCTGATCCTGAAAAATTAAGTATAGCTTTATCACGCCAACTAGTTTTATAAGATTGTGTTTAAAGTTTTCATTCATCACGATGTCTACGATTGAAAAGGATGAAATTCAACTGTCTGCAAAGTAAATTTAATTTTAGTCCCTCCTTCCGACGTTCTGTTTTTTTTTTTTCTCAACGCTGAGGAGTATGCCTTTGATCATGTTAATGTTTCGAGGGTTTGAGACTTTCAGGGGTAGGGTGCAAACTAAACAAAAAATAAACGGACCTCTATTGTGAGACATGTCAGGGACTTTTAAGTGATAGTCAGCTGTTAAACGATAATCATTATGGCGGTGCGGAGTTTCCAACTTTTGGTAGTTTTTAATTTTATTTCCGGTGTTTTTATGATAAGAAAGATTTGGTTCCATCTGTCTGTCAGGGCGATAGGGACTTGTAAATAAGAATCGTTTGCTAAAGGATTGTCATTTTGAGTAGGTGCTAAAATGGTCTATGGTGATGGTTCTCATTGTAACCTAGAAGTAAGTGTTTACGCAACGAATGCAGATGATAATTTAAAACAACGAGATGGTTTCGCAATAATTAGTAGAACAATAATCAACATAATGTTCCAAGTTTTCGCCAGTCACGATGTCGACGATTGAAAAGAATTGAAACTGGCTTCAAAGTCAATTTAGTCTCTACTTCCGATTGTCTGTTTTTGGGATCCCAAAACGTAAGTGGAGGGATACCTATGACATCGCAAAAGTTGTCCGTCCGTCCGTCTGTAAGCACGATAACTCTCGAAGGGAATGAGATATTTTGATGAAACTTGGTGTGAGGATTGTTGGGCCAAGGGTAAGGTCGAGTTCGTAGATGGGCTCTGTAGCCCTATGTTTGGGGTGGGGGTTCAAATTAAGGGACAAACAAAATATTGTTAAACAGCTAACGTGATTGTCGATTATGGGGTAAGAAGACATGCTGAGCACGATAGTGAAAATCTTTTTCTCGCCGGACAAATAGTTCGTCCGGAATCCGGCAAAAACCGGAAAGTTTGTTCGAACTAACAGTTTCATTTGAAGTTGATTAAATGTTTGATTTCATGGCAAGAAGACATGCTGAACCCGATGGTGAAAACCATTTTCTCGCCGGACAACTAGTTCGCCTGTAATCCGGCCAAAACCGGAAAATATGTTAAAAGCAAAAGCTTTATCTGAAGTTGATTAGATGATAGATTTAGGGGTAAGAAGAGACGCTGAGTCTGTATATGATGATAATTTTTTTACCCGGACATATAATTAGTCCGGAATCCGGTGCACCCGCGTAGTTCGCTCGGAATTCGGGCGAAACCGCAAATTTTGCAGTAGTAAAGCAGGAAGTTTCGGTCAGTGTCAACAAAATAGATATGGTTTATAGAGGTATAGATAGATAGGTATATAGAATATCTGAACTCGGTTTTCTCTAATGATTAGCCTGGCGAAGACAAGACCCAATTGTCTGGATCAAATCGTTTTTCCCATCGACACCTTTGGTCTTGTTTTCAACGCTAAGAGATAGCCACGTGATGACTGATTGTGTCATCAGTTCAGAAAAAATATCTTCTTGGAACACATCATTTTGAAAATCTCGATTTGCTGATAATTTAACCGACAGCGAAGAAACAAAGCCAAAGTGTTGCTCTCGCAACACTTCACGTTGCCCAAGCAACTTCGGTCTAGTTGTAATTGGAATAGTCTCTACCTCGTCACTAACACGAGCCATGCATTTTTATGCTTATCGGCCGTTCCCCCATTGCTTAACTGTTGAGAATAGTTTCGTTTCTGCCCACTAGTAACTCTGGCCAAAGCTAGGTTTAGATTTTGAACTTCAAACTAGGCACTTTTTTCGAATTGCAGAGTTTCTGCCGAAATGCGGAATCTTATTCACACGAGAAAATCTCTACCATATTGATTTCAGGCCAGTGAGAATACCAGAGTTTCCAGTGCCACTAACGTCTGTGTGTTCTTGTTCTTACTTTGATCGTTTTGATCTTTATTGATGATCGGCATAAGTTCAACAAACCGATAGCTTTTCGGTGGGTCTGTCTGTCGGTACGGTGATCGTGAGTTAGGGTACTTCCAGATGTGCTATATAGCAAGAAGAAACTTGGCTGTCAGTTCCAGGATCCGACTACCATACGGGAAGCGGAGCGAGTGGGAATCCGGAAGCTTGGGGCATGCATAACCTTTGAACAGCTGAAAAAAAACTTGGTAGGTGGCAAGGGCACGTGTCTCAGATGTTCTATTTAAATTCCGGGGCGGATGCTACAATCGCTGGTGGTGGTGGAAGGGGCGCCGGAAAATTCTTTGGCACGCTTAGAGTGGAGGACAGGGACGGGACTTCGGGGAGGTGCAAACATTAGCCTTAGATGAATCCCGGGCATTTCGGGGGAGGGGGTGGAGGTCCCGAATCTTGTGACATGAATAACTCATATCGAGTTATCTTATTAGGAGGGTACTTAAGAGATAGCAAGAGTCCTAGGCAAGTCCTAGATCTTCCAATAACAGGTCCGGACCAGATTGCGGGGGAGTTTGAGGGGAGAAGGGTCTTGTGGCACGCGAGTTAGGGTGCTTGCAGATGAGCTAACAGGATGGAATTTTGTATTTGGATGGAAATAAGCAGACAGAAATAGCATATACTTCGAGGCAATTTAAGGGGGCCTGGGAATAGCCAGACAGTGCAAACCTTAACTAATATCCATGCCGACTGTCCTTGCATGTTCCATATTAGCCTACAGCTCTTGTTTTCTTTTCAGGTCGCTATCAGTGTCTGCTTCAGCTTTCCACGCTTCCCGTAGCCGTATGCTATGGCACCGGCGAAACTAACGAAGCAGCTCAGCAAGCAGCAGCCCTGAATGCCCTCGAGTACTTGAAGATTATGACAAAGAAATGAACATGTTTTCTCTCTTTGGCGTTGTAAGCTCTTTGGCGTGGATTCGCTTCGTTTTTCTGGAATATTCTCGTCTTCTTTTTCTTCTGTGACAGAGTGTGGCGAGAATATTGCGGGAAAACATCGCCTATGTCCTGAAAACCAAGATTGTGCAAAGAAGGAAAGTGCACAGAATATGCTTTACAGTTGAAAGTATGTTGCATTTTGTGGATAGTATTATTTATGAATAGATTCCCCTGAAATTCACTCTGAAAGTCTGATAACTGTGGTTATGTTTATCATTATGCTATGGGGTAAGCAAAAAACTCCGGACGCAAACGGCCCATTGTCTCAACCCCCCAAAAGCAATTGATGGCAAGCTATTCCTCTATACACGATTGATGGAAATACCACTCATTATGACACTTGTTATCCGTTCTTCCAAATTTGAAAGCTGTTCAATCTTCTTTTTTTTTCTTTTTTTTTCAAACAGTGTTTACAACGGATACGTCAGCTATGGTTCTTCATCAGCGATATTTCGGAAAAAAACATTGTTTGAATAAACATTGTTTCAATAAATGTTTCAAAGTCAGCTTGGGCTCAAAGAATATTTATGTTCAATCTTCCCGTCGGTCGCACGAACATGAACTGTTCCTTCAGGCAAGCCTTTCTCAAACAGCATACAGGTCAATACTCAAAGAATGAAATGAATCCAAGACGACTAGAAAACTAAAGAACGACTAGAAAGTCATTAGATCGATATATATTTTTATTGATTCAACTGGCAGCGCAGAATTGGCACTAAATCTGTCGACCATTACATACCTTGTCCATGCTGGGCAATCTTCAACAGATGTATGTTCATCTCTTCATTTATCATTAGTCTAAGAAAGATAGGATCTATCTTGTGCATCGGGTACAAACTCGAGCCATCTGAGAATCCGCGTACATGCAAATATTCAGCGTATGTTAATCGCAGCACAGGTGTTACTAGCCAAATATGAAAGGAATTTATCAACCGTCTCCTTTTTACCGACTGTCTTTGCTAAAAATCGACAATTTTGACGAAAATCGAATGATTTACATGAAAAAATCAACTGTTCTTACGAAAATTCGCGCCGACTCGGTTGTTTTATTACCGGTTGGTCGAGAACATTGGGGGGGGGGTCTACCCCCCCCCCCCCCCTTACGTGACGCCCCTGAGCTCTTGTACTATTTGCGTGTAATCACATTAACACAATTGAAGTCAGAGGCGTTTCTAGCCAAAATGTTTAGGGGGGGGAGGTATTTACCGACTGGCTTGGTCATTTAGACCGACTATGATTGCGGAAAAAAGGACTGTTTTGAAGAAAAACTACCAGTTTTTTAGAAAAATCGAATATTTTTAGAAGAACTGACTGTTATGAAGAAAGGCTTCGATAGGATCCCAAAAGTTTAACATTTGATCCAGACAATCGGGTCTTAGAGAGGTCCAGTCTTCGCCAGACTCCTTGAGCACTTTACTAATAACATTTACAAACTGATTAGGCAAATGGTAATAATCTGAGAAGACCAAGTTCAAATATGGATTCACCATGTGTGTTTACCCTTATAGCCTGCGTCATATCTACTTTGACGATAGTTCAGGCCTTACTTCCTGCCAAATTTCCGGTTTCAGCCGGATTCCAGACGAACTACTTGTTATACAAAAAATTGAAGTTCAAAAACGGATTTAGCATCTCCTTACCCCTAAATCCCACCTCTAATTAACTTGAGATAAAACTTCAACTTTTAACAAATAATCCGATTTCAGCCGGATTCGTGGCGAACTATGAGCGTGTTCCATCCTACTTACCGTAGTTACTACGCATGACGTCACGAATTCTGGCTTTTTCCGTCAAGGCTGGAACTATTTTTCTATTTTCCCGCAGAATATTGTAACCCGGGCAAATCCGACCAATCACGATTCTGAGATCCGTAGTTACTACGCTCCCGACCGTGGTAAGCAAATAGTTACTATTAGTTACTATTTCGAGAAGGTTGGAACGGTCAGCGTAGTAACTTTTGGTGAGGTTGGAACGGAAATAGTAACTAATAGTTACTATTGGTACGAGGGTGGAACACGCTCTATGTGTCCAGGTAGAAAATGATTGTCATAGACGAATTCAGCATCTCGTCTTACCCGTAAATCGAACACCTAATGATTCCGGGCGATCTACTTGTCCGCTGAGAAAATAATTTTCATATTCCGATTCAGCGTGTTTCCCTATCCTTAAATCAAATCTCTAATCAACTTCAGATTACATTTTTATTTTTGACAAATTTTCCAGTTTTGGCCGGATTTCCGGCGATCTACTTGTCCGAAGAGAAAATCGTTCTAACATTCGGATTCAGCATGTCTTCATACCCCTAAAATCTGACATCTAATCAACTTCAGATAAAACTTGTCCGGCGAGAAAATGGTTTTCACATTCCTGTTCAGTATGTCGTCTTACCCCTTAATCGACTATATCATTAGCTTTTAAAAAATATTTGTGTCACCCCTTAATTTGAAACCCCTCCCCCTACCCTAAATATGCAGCTATCAGGCCCATCTACGAACTTGACCTTTCCCTTGACTTGAAGAATGCTCACACCAAGTTTCATCAAACTATCTCATTCCCTTCGACAGTTATCGTGCTGACAGACGGACGGACAACTTTTGCGATGTCATAGGTATCCCTCCACTTACGTTTTGGGATCTAAAAAATCGACTGTTCTCACGAAAAATCGCGGCGATAAATACTGATAAATATTCCTTCAGCCCAAGCCCAATACGTCAGCTGAGTTTTAGATAGAGCTATATTTTGTCGCTTCTTGGCAACGGTCCACAAGTTCGTTTTTGGGATCCCAAAACGTAAGTGGAGGGATACCTATGACATAGCAAAAGTTGTCCGTCTGTATGCCAGCACGATAACTCGGGGTTCAGTTTAAGGGGCAAACAAAATATTTTTAAACAGCTATTATGATAGTCGATCGTTTTGGGTACGGTATCGTTGGGTGACCACGATGAGGAAAACCATTTTCTCGCCAGAAAAATAGTTCGTCCGGAATCCGGCAAAAACCGGAAAGTTTGTTAAAAGTAAAAGTTTTATTTGAAGTTGATTAGATGTTTGATTAACGAGTTAGAAGGCATGCTGAATACTTATGTGAAAAGCATTTTCTACCCGGACAAGTAGTTCGCCCGCAATACGGCCAAAACCGGAAAATTTGTTAAAAGCAAAAGGTTTAATTGAAGCTGATTAGATTACAGATTAAGAGGTAAGAAGAGACGTTCAGCCTGTATATGAAAATCATTTTTTACCCGGACATATAATTCGTTCGGAATCCGATTGAAACTGGAAAAGCTTGTATCAGTTAAGGTTTTCTTTGGAGTTGATTAGATGTTCTTTATAGGGATAAGGTGATACGCTGAATTTGTTCCTGAATTTTCTTTTTTGCTTGACAAGTAAATTTGGCAGAAGCAAAGCAAGAAATTTCGGTCAGTATCGTTAAAATAGATACTGCTTATAGAGGGATATCTGAACTTGGTTTTCTCAGATGATTAGCCTGGCGAAGACTCGATTTGGCGAAGACAAGACTCAATTGTCTGGATTAAGTAAAAGATTTTTGGGATCCCACCGAAACCTTTGGTCTTGTTCCAACTGAGCGGCTTGGAGCCTGAAGAGGACCCTTGCCAAGAAGGGCCGAAATATAGCTCTAATAAAATTCAGCTGAGGTATCCGTTTGCACTGTCAAATTTTTAACCAA
Source organism: Branchinecta lynchi (assembly GCA_023053575.1). Lineage (NCBI taxonomy): Eukaryota > Metazoa > Arthropoda > Branchiopoda > Anostraca > Branchinectidae > Branchinecta > Branchinecta lynchi. Next base: position 10,368,584 of record JAKZAP010000008.1, read on the forward strand.
TTGGCCGACTATATTGTGGAGGGGGGCGTCCCCCCCCCCCCCCCCCATACGTGGCGAGTTGCAGTGACTTTTTGGTCTAAGGTGAAAAAAAAATATCATGGGATTTCGGACCAAAACAAGTTCAATATTCTCGGATATTCCCACCTTTTCAGTTGTACGAACGAAACCCCATGCGTCTGACAACACTAAGCCCTCCTCAGCTCATATTATAAAAGGTGTTTTCTTCCAGACGTCCGCATATCTAGAGCTTCCAAATGAAGTCAGCCATTATGGTATTTCCTGATGATTCTGATAACTTAGCTCATTTTTTCCGTTTTTAACGTGGTGGTTGCCTCTTTGGCAACTTTCTGATATCCTCCGTGTAGGGAATCCGACATCTTTTGCTTCCAGATGTTTTGGCCTTGCTTCGACCTCCGGATCCTCTGGAAGAAAAGTATGAAGGTGAATCCCTGGTGAAACCTGATCCTGGCTGATCCTGGCCTTAAAATATCGTTTTGCGACTCTTCTATGCTCTCGTAACAGTATAGAAGTTTCCCGCTGCTAACTTTGAACTACACCGTCATCACCAGTCTGTAAACAAACGATGGTGAGAAAGTGATCTACACTGGTTATTGATTTAAAAATGAAGTGTTAGGTAGTGCTTAGTGAGTTCTCAGGCATAGGATTTTCAGCAAGTGCAGAATGATTTGAATCCGCAATGCTTCTTTTTCAACATCAAAAGTAAGTATCTTTGGTACAGATTCTGATCAGTCTGAGTCAGGTTGACTCGTGAGTTTGTGAGTGGGACTTCATTCTGGTTTAGAATGAAGCTCTGTAAGGTCCAGGCTTTCCGTAGCCTAAGGAATGCAGAGGTTAGACCCTTACCACTTTCTAGGAATAAGCTGAAATCAGGGAACGTACTAGAAAGAAAACACGACAAAAACAAAGTATTAGATGTTCCTTTAGGCTAGCCTAAGCTGACTGGGAATCATATTTGACAGGGCAAAATGGATAAGCCAGCTACCTTTTATTCGACCTATATCGAATAAAATGTAGCTGAATCAACTTCTTATTTCCCAGCTTGAGCGGCCAGCTTGCCAAGAAGGGCCGGAATATAGTTCGAATAAAATATAGCTGACTTATCCGTTTTGCCCCGTCAAATACAAAAACAAAGTAATGCTCTTGCAACACAATTTAATTTCTTTGATTTTGACATTACTAAAAAAGTCCTTCCTCTTTTGAAGGCATGTGAAGTATAAGTATTAAATACTTTTCAAGTATTTAGATAGGTTTATTATGATAGATTGGAACAGTCTAGTACACTAGCCCCTTTTCAGGCACGGTGCTCAAACGTCTAGCACCATGCCTGGGTGCTAGACGTTCAAGCACTGTACCTTGGATTTCATGTATGGTGCATGGATTTCAGTATACAGTGCATGCATCAAAAACACAGTTTCTGTCATAACAACTGAGCACTAGCTCGGACAGGGCTGAAATTACTACCATGAATTAGAGAAATCAAAGACAATCCTTTATATATTTTTCACAATAAAAACAAAAGGGCTCAGCTGATGACAGATGTGACAAACCTCATTTCCTTTTCTACATAGTAAAGGGCTTCGCATGCAAAGTGTCCTGTGCCTCAGCTTTTTCTACCTAGCAGCCAACCAGAATATTGGCTCTTGGGGAATAGATAGGGAAAATACATGGAAAATAGATAGGGTGCTGTTAGGTTTTTCATCTCCATCATCATTAGAGCCCTTTTGTTTTTGTTGTGAAAAATATATAAAGGATTGTCTTTGATTTCTCTAATTCATAGTAGTAATTTCAGCCCTGTCCGAGCCGGTGCTCAGTTGTGATGACAGAAACTGTGTTTTTTCTGTATGCACTGTATACTGAAATCCATGCACCATACATGAAATCCAAGGTACAGTGCTTGAACGTCTAGCACCCAGGCATGGTGCTAGACGTTTGAGCACCGTGCCTGAAATGGGGCTAGTGTACTAGACTGGATTGGAAAGAATCCCTCATCAAAAGATGAACGACCAAACAACACATAGTTACCATGTGAGAGATAATCAAATCAGTTTTTTTAAATTAAAAATGCAGTGACGGGAGACCTATATTACTTTGTAAAGCGTGTATGTCCGCCCGTTTGTACTTTTTGTGCAGATCCTTTCAGTCAAAAGTACAGTCGTTCATAGATGGTATTGTAGCCCTACATTTAGGAGTGGGGAAGGGGTTTTCAACGTCAGTCTAAGATTTGATCCGCGAGAAACAGAATCCCCATCATTTGCTTTGGCCCTGGACAACTAGTTTGCATGGATTCAGCAAAAAGAAAGATTCCTATAGTTTATTGATCAGGTATATAGAATTCTTGAATCAAGATACTAGGTCAGGCTGATATACAGTAGAGGTATGCTTATGTGAATGTCTGCTAGCAGTGAGCGATCGCCGAAGAAAAAACTAAAACCCAAACTGGGCATTTTTCACTATGAATACTTGTAATAGCCACTGACACTTTTGTCACTTTTTGAATATTTTGCTAATTAACGGCTGAAAGTGACTCAACTGATACCTGAGTCCCGATTTTGATCCCCGATGAAATTTCACCCGTAGGCCTAGACGAAGCGAGTTTGCTGATTTGTGCTTATATCGATAGCCGATAGCCTTTGACATTCGCCGGTGTTTTTGGGTGCACAAAAACGGGTACGGTATTTTGTTTTGCTGACAAGAGACTTGGCGTAAAATTTGAACTGTAGTAAACATGGATTTTAATTTCCTTGTACTGAAAACAGGGAAGGATGTCTTTCTAAGCTGTAATTACTCGAACGTCTGGACATTTTCAACGATGACACAGATGACGAGGATGAGCTTCGTCTCTTTGCTCTTGCATCTCTCCAGTAATGCCAGGATACTGATATAGAACAAAAACTTGAAGAAGTATTGAAAAGAGTTTCAATGAACGCCTGCAAGTAATTAAATAGTTGATACCAGTCTAGTCCAACCCCCTGAATTTGGGCAAGCCTTTGCAAAACGCTGGGTATACCCTATATCTATCACCAGGGGCGATATATAGGGCACTAGCCTTTTACCTTTGGGGGGGGGGGGACGTCCCGTTTGTGCCGACGGATATTGAGGCCTGACAAAAGCATTCCAAACTTGATTTCTTCCGTTTTTGGACCGACAAATATTTGCAGGATTTTATTTCTTGCGTATAAAAAAGAACCTGTGGTGCCGATGACGCCCGACAACAGCATACAAGTTTGATTTTTTCTTTATTCCTTACATATAAAAAGAACCCGAGAATACCAAGGCCCGACAAAAGGCATGCAGGATTTGATTTCTTCCTTGTTTTGCCCGACAAATGTGTGCAGGATTTTATTTCTTGCATATACAAAAAACCCGATGTGCCGTCGAGTCGACCGACGCTCGACAAAAGCATACAAAATTCTATTTCTTCTGTGTTTGCCGGCGCTCCGCACCAACAAACAAGTAAACAAAACAAGTACTTTCTCAAGACCTTTGGGAGGGGATTTCCCCCCTCCCCCCCCATAGTGACGCCCCTGTCTAAAGCTGGATACACTATGCCATATGCTGGATACTTGAACCCGATAAAATATTCATGGTTTTAGTGAAGCTCAGAAACTCAGTTCATCTATGGTGGGGTAGGTCAAGGTTAGGGTACCAACAGCTATCCAGCATTAGGCATAGGGTAGTGAGCGTTAGGCATACAGTATCCAAAAAAATAAGGTTTGTGGCTGACTGGTCGATACTAATTTGGTTATGTGACAACTGCAACAATATCAACTATCTTTTGTCAAAGAGAAGTTTACATAACTTATTACTTTCAGCACTGAATACATATTTTCTAAAGCATTTCCTTGTTGCCCAACTTATGGCCAGTTCAAGGTTCCTTATTCAAATTTTCTACCTGTCTCCACGTCTGGCCTACCATAATTTTAGCATTGACCTGTGCAACAGTTTTTGTAAGTAAGGTCCCAATCACTCAGCAATGACGCTTTTACTGTTTATAGTAGATTGCATAATAACCAACCCTATGTGGATGAAAAAGATCGAGTGACTAAAGAGTAAAGCCTTTCTTAATGTGGCTTTACAGTATACTTTACAAATAGCGAATGCATGAAATTCAGCAGACAAGATCCACTACTGTTTCACAGGTGGTGATCATAAAATAGAGCTTTTGTCCCGTAGCTAAGCCATTACCTGCTAAAACCTTATTGTCACTTTACTAAGCATTCAAATATAATAAGTAACAGATACACCTTATAGATTTATTTCAGATGATAGCTAACTTTAGAGACAAACGTCAATATTTTGATCCATCTGCAAACTAGTACTAGCCCAGCTTTTCACAAAAATTAATAGTTCTAACATTAGTACCACTTTTTTAGGAGCATAAAAAGGTGGGAAATTATGCTGAAGAGATTGTGCAACAAATGACACATGGCAGATTTCAAGAACATTTTAGACTAACATGAAAGACCTTCTGCTCGCTCAAAGAGATCATCATTGAAGCAGATTTGGGAATCCTTGTATGGAATGCCGTGCCATTCGTCCTTCAAGAAAAAGAATGACCAATAGCTGTTGAAAAAGCATTACAAATCACCTTGTGGTACTTTAGAAGTCTTTTTGTGTCACCTCTACCCAAGTTCATTTGCTGGCCAGATAAAGAACAACAAAAAAATGAAACATAATCCTTCCTTCAAATGACTGGCACTTGGGTTCCACTCTGAATCCTTTTCGGCCTTGGTTGCTTCTATTTCTTCGTTGGTGTGGTTATGAAATGTTGTTTTCTTGGAGAATAGTGATGATTTGATGTTAGATTTCCCTCTCTTGTCTGAGAGGAATTTCGACGTCCACGATGATTGCGATGTCTTCTGGTAGGTTCAGCTGGCCGGCTGTTCTCTTAATCCTTGCTGTTTGAGAGGCGCAGAATGAGAGGGAATCGGCAGAATCGGCAACTGGGCTTCGATGTCTGTTTGTACAGGTATTCTTTCTTTCGGAGGATCAGAGCGAGAAAATTTTTGATTATGAGATATAGTTTGTTGTCGCCCGCGTCTCTGAAAATTGGTGCGATAGCAGATTGGGTGGGGTAAATCCTCATTTCCCTCCATTTTTGAAAAAAGAACGCCAAATCGTCAAACTAAATCCCAACGTCTACGGCGAGTCCTAGGCCGATCGGCGATGGACAGGAAAAAACAGGCTTCCGGTGAACGTCAAAAACACCAAAAAGTCAGACGGATACGCTATCGCCGAACTAATCGGCGATCAAAAATGCCACTCTGGTTTGTTTTTTATAATTTGACAAGTTTGCCACAAGGAACACACCTTCAATGGAGAAGATGGCGGTCCGAACCTGCAGATGCCTCCAAAACAGGAACGAGCTTTTTGGTAAATCAAAATTAAAAAGGAAATAGTTGGCTGTTAGGTGATATCAAGTTTGTTATTTTTCTTAAATTACCTTGAATCGCATTGTCCAGCGACAAAGGTTCTTTTCCATTTTACTTTTTTGTATGCACGTAACAAACCAAAGGTAGTGGAACAGTTAAATAAGTGTTCAAATAAGCATACCTCTACTGTACTCGATACTACAAACTTAAGTCTGATCAAAAATGAAAATTCTGTAGGCTTCGCTTTAAAACCGGTTTTTACGGGTTTGAAATTAGGGTTAAGAAAACATAGGAAATCCATCCTCTAGCTTTGGTTTTCTTATACAGTTGATAGTTTGGCCGCACTCACTGGAATCTCGCCGGAACTAGAACTTTAGGGAAACTAGAACTAGATTGGGTTTGTCCAGTTGTTCGCGTTGGTATAGGGATAATAAGATGACTGACCCATCTGTCAGCTCCTGCTCATGGGAACTAACAGGTAGGAAATTTACCCTACTGGGTAAATGGTGATGACTTGAATGCAAGGCCATATCCAGGGGGGGGGGAGTTGAATCCCCCCCGAAACATACAAAAATAATCATTTTATAGGCTTTCCCCTCTGAACTATATCTTTGTTGTACTTTTTTGCCCGACCCGCAGGCAATCCCCCCCCCCCCAAAGCGCCCCCCCCCCCCCCGAAATAAATAGCTGGATAGGGCCTGCCTGAATGTGATGTAAACCGATTTTTTTTTTTTAAAGAACAATATCTTATGACCCAGCTTATTAGATAGTGAGCGTGTTCCACCCTACTTACCGTAGTTACTACGCCTGACGTCACGAATTCTGGCTTTTTGCCGTCAAGGCTGGAACGATTATTCTATTTTCCAGCAGGATCTCACGCCACGGGCGAATCCGACCAATCACGTTACAGAGATGCGTAGTTACTACGCTCCCGAGTATGGTAAGCAAATAGTAACTATTAGTTACTATTCCGAGAAGGTTGGAACGGTCAGCGTAGTAACTTTTCGTGAGGATGGAACGGAAATAGTAACTAATAGTAACTATTGTTAGAAGGGTGGAACACGCTTAGTGTATTTCGAGGGAAAGGGCGTGCCTACATTTTGAACTAATCAATCAATCAAGCTAGAAAATTATTGCCTAAGGATCTGGTTAAGGGTTGTGTGGACATAAATAACATTTTTGCGATCTGGCTGAGACCGGACGTGTATATTACCTGATTTTGTGGATGAAGAAGTAAGACAGTTTTGATCTCACTGAAACCTTTCATGTTATTCTTAACGTGAAATGTATGTTGGACAGGTCTGGATCCAGGAGTTTATTGCATGGGGGAGGGGTTTCCCCATGCTCCCTCCGCCCAATCCATCTAATAGTAAAACAAGAACATAGATCAGTGGTTTCAAACAAAATGATGACACATTCACCAACAGTGAGGGTTGTCCCAAGCCTCTTTCCGTTAGTCGGCGGAAACTTTCAACAAATTTATGGTACGGAAAATATCGAAACGGCTTTTTTCAGTTTTAACGTTTTAAATGAAATTATACGGTAGTTGTCAGCTTTCGGATACATGTTAATGAAGAAAAGCTACATAATTAGCTGTGGAGGAATGAGATTTATGATGAAACTGGGTGTGAGGATTCTTTGAGTCAAGGGAAAGGTCGAGTTCGTAAATGGGCCCGATAGCTGCATATTTAGGGGAGGGGGAGGCGTTTCAGATTAAGGGGCAACACAGATATTTTTTCAAAGCTGATGAGACAATCGATTAAGGGGCAAGACGACATGCTTAATACGAATATGTAAACCATTTTCTCGCCGTGAAGTTGTTCACCCGGAATCCGGCCAAAACCGGAAAGTTTGTTAAAAGAAAAAGTAAAAGTTTTATCTGAAGTTGATTAGATGTCCGATTTAGGGGCAAGGAGACATGCTGAATTCGAATATGAGAATTATTTTCTCGCCGGACAAGTAGATCGCCCGGAATCCGTCTAAAACCGGAAAATTTGTCAAAAATAAAAGTTTAATCTGAAGTTGATTAGAGGTTCGATTTCAGGATAAGGAAACATGCTGAATCCGGATATGAAAATTATTTTCTCGCCGGACAATTCGATCGCCCGCAATCCGGCCGAAACGGGATAATTTGTTAAAAGCAGAAGTTTTATATGAATTTTAATAGGTATTCGATTTACGGGTAAGAAGACATACTGAATTCTCGTGTGACAATCGTTTTCTACCTGAACACATAGATCGCCACGAATCCGGCTGAAATCGGAAATTTTTTTAAAAGTTAAGTTTTATCTGAAGTTGATTAGAGGTTCGACATAGGGTAAGGAGATACGCTGAATCCGTTTTTTAACTTGAGTTGTTTGCAAGACAAGTAGTGCATGCGGAATCCGGCTGAAACCGGAAATTTGGCAGAAGTAAGGCAGGAACTTACGTCACAGTAGATATGACGCAGGCTATAGGGGTAAACACACATGCTGAATCCATACTTGAACTTGGTCTTCTAAGATGACTACCATTTGGCTTAATCTGTTTCTAAATTTATTAGTAAAAGTGCTCAAGGAGTCCGGCGAAGACTGGATCTCTACAAGACCCGGTTCTCTGGATCAAACATTAAATTTTTGGGGTCCCATCGAAACCTTTGGTCTTGTTTGTAAGCAGATAATGGGATAGTCGATTTAGGGGTAAGAATACATGCTGAACACGAATATGATGTTGCCGGGCAAGTAGTTCTCCCGGAATCCGGCCAAATTTGAGTAATTCTAGTAAAGAGAAATCGTTGTCCTCAGAGCCATCAGATGTCAGGACCCACAAGGATTTTCGGAATTCCCACTAGTAACCGCACTGTTTCACGAATCTGCACAAAATAGTTGACTCATTTTCAGCCGAGAAATTTGCGCAGAAACCTGCATAGTTTTTCAAATCTTCGCCGTTTTGAGCCGAGTGTAACCAGGCACTTTAGTCTTAGAGCTTGGTACACTGGGCTCAAAACGCGGCCTATTTGACAAACGACGGAAAATCCGTAGGGGACGTGAGACATGGTGGGCTTTGTGACAGCTTAGGGATAATGAGCAGACTGCATTTAGGGGTCAATTAGGGTTCTTGTAAGATACACGCTGTTTTGCTCTAATTGATCTCCTGAATTTAAAATGACAACACTCAGAATTAGATGTATCTTGTTCTTTTTCTTTTTTCTACTTTTGCAACCCAATAAGCCAGGAAATGAGCCTAGTGTGACCAAGCTCTTAGCCCACCTTTGCCATATCCATGTGGGTGCCTCTCCGAATCCGCATTCCATCTTTACCCTTGAAAAGCACCCTTATGTCAAAATAGGTTGACTTGGTTATCTGACGTCGATGGGGGGTGTGCCCGCAGATCGTCCATCATCTGGAGATCAACAATTTGTGTTTACCCAGTCAGATTTGTGGCAGGGAGAGGCCTATTTTGACAGTTTAAGCCCCGTAACAGATCTGGTGGATGCTAACCGCTCCTGAGGCTGTCTCAGTTCAAGCTAGTACTGTCTTGGCTGAAGCCATGGTTCTGCTTGGTGATTGTGTGGATAAATATGGCGAAGATACGTTTTGGTTCGAGCGGTCCGTTTCTGAATTCCGGTTGGTTCTGGCGTCGAAAAAAATTGTAAGTCTATATAAGCTACCATTCTCGATCCTCGTAAGTTTTTTTTGCTATCTGTGTCTGTTCATACTAGGCTTGGGGTAACATAGGCATGGACATTTGCCAGCTAGACTACAAATACTCTGCAGGCTTGAATGTCGAAAGTTCTTGGAAAGCCTGTTACTGTTCCTTCAATGCGCTTTGTAGTTGCGAACTTCTGCACAGGCCAACTACCGTTCGTTTGCCCAGAACCCTAACCTGGGAAGTGATCTCAAGTGGTAATGAAAAAAATATTATGTGTACGAAAATTATAGATGGTACTTGGTACTTGTTGATTAGGCAGAGGCGTTACTAGCCAAAATGTGTGGGGGGGGGGGGGGGGGGACGAGGCATTTAACGACTGGATGGTAATTTTTACCGATCTGCAGAAAAACGACTGTTTGTTGAACCGACATTGTTGAAAAAAATCGACTGATTTTCCGAAAAATCCACTGATTTTCAGAAAAAACGACTATTTTGACGAAAAATCGACCAATTTTCAGAAAAACCGGCTGTTTTCATGAAAAAAAAAAATCAACTGTTTTGACGGAAAATCGCGGCGCTTCGCGCCGACTCGGTATTTTTTACCGACTGGCCGACGGCTTTGGGGGGGGGGAGCTTCCCCCCTCCCCCCAGTCGTGACGCCTCTGCTATTAGGTACATTTCACACTCTGTTTCTCTATTTTTTAAAGTAGTTTAAATAAAAAAAAGATGAAAACTAAAAGTAGCCTGAAGTTAGTTTTTTGCTAAATTATCAAACAAGGGGGCCCCGAGTCAGTCAACTGCCTACACTCTCAGAAGTTTCATAACAGATAACACAAGAATACGCATTTTCAACAGGCAACGTTTGTGGTGTAATCTGCTGTGATTTGAAAACGTTATGGATAACTAACATTGCCAGGGAGACATTTAATGCATACCGTTTCCGCTTGCGCTTTCGAATCGGCCAGTTCCAGTTTAGCCTATATGAGGATTTCGTCCATGCATCTGGAAGACCCCAAGCACTTTCCTGGGAATTCCAACCTTTGTGTTGCATAGTATGATGAAATGCTTACAGCACCAATGCCCCGAATAGAGTTGTCTTGCTAGTTTGTGAAGTTCTAGTATCCCTACCCTCGCCTAAGTAAAACTTAGTTGAGTTCTTATTCAAGTTAAGCGCTCAAAGCGGACACATTTCTTAAAGTCCTCGATTGTCTCATTGAAGTTAGAGAAGTTATATCATAAGCATTCTAGCACTTGCAACGTCTAGACCCCCCCCCCCCCCCCCCCACCCAAGACCCAACATGAAGCCACGACTCGATCCTACCGCTGGGTCATCTAGCGGCGCGGGTCGGAAGTGCCCGACATGGGGAGGCTGGGATCATAGTTTGACTATTAGATCTGATAAAATGTTTTTATTATAGCAAGCATATGAAAAATTTGTAGAAACATCAAACTAATTATTTGCATTATCAGTTTCTTTAATTATTTTGTTTTCTGTTTCTTCTGAAAACCATTTTCTCGCCGGACAAGTAGTTCAGCTGGAATCCGGCTAAACCCGGAAAGTTTGTTAAAAGTAAAAGTTTTATCTAAAGTTGATTATACATCCGATTTAGGGGTAAGGAGACACCAAAACCGGAAAGTTTGTCAAAACTAAAAGATTAATCTGAAGTTGATTAGAGGTTCGATTTAAGGATAGTCAAACATGCTGGATCCGAATATGAAAATTATTTTGTCGCCGGACAATTAGATCCCCCGGAATCCGGCCATAACCGGAAAATCTGTTAAAAGTAAAAGTTTATATGAATTTCATTAGGTGTTCGATTTACGGGTAAGAAGACATGCTGAATTCGTGTATGCCAATCATTTTATACCTGGACACATAGTTCGCCACGCATCCTGCTGAAATCGGATTTTTTTTTTTTAAAGTTGAAGTTTTATCTGAAGTTGATTAGAGGGTCGACAAGGGGTATGGGGATGTGCTGAATCTGTTTTTGAACTTCAATTTTTGCAAGACAAGTAGTTCGCCCGGAATCCGGCTGAAACCGACAATTTGGCAGAAGTAAGGTTTGAACTTTCGTCAAAGTAGACATAACGCAGGCTATAGGGGTAAACTCACATGCTGAATCCATATTTGAGCTTCGTCTTCTCAGATGATTACCACTGGACCTCTACAAGACCCGATTGTCTGTAATTATTAAATTTGTGGAATCCCATCGAAACCTTTGGTCTTGTTCGTATGGGGAATTGCAACTCCGAGGTGAGTTGACGAATCTGCTCAGGTACCGCGTCAGACTCCTTTCTAGCAAAAACGGTCAAATTAGCACAAAAGGCAGAGGACTTGTGAGAAAGGCTTGTGATCTCTTTTGGCAACAAGACCAAAGGTGTCGATGGGATCCCAAAAATCTAAGATTTGATCCAGACAATTCGGTCTTGTCTTTGCCAGGCTAATCATCAGAGAAAACCAAGTTCAGATATTCTATCTACCTATCTATACCTCTATAAGCCATATCTATTTTGACGATATTGACCGAAACTTCCTGCTTTACTACTGCCAAATTTGCGGTTTCGACCGAAAACTAAAACTCCAGCAAAAAAAGAAAAATTCAGAAACGAAGCCGGCGGATCTCTTTATCCCTATAAAGAAATCTAATCAACTTTAAGTGACTTAAAAAAAATGCGGGTACAACCGGATTCCGGACTAATTATATGTCCGGGTAAGAAATGATCAGTATATACAGACTCAGAGTCTCTTCTTACCCTAAATATATCATCTAATCAACTTCAGATAAAGCTTTTACTTTTAACATATTTTCCGGTTCTGGCCGGATTACAGGTGAACTAGTCGTCCGGCGAGAAAATGGTTTTCACCATCGGGTTCAGCATGTCTTCTTACCCACAAATCAAAGATTTAATCAACTTCAAATGAAACTTTTACTTTTAACCAGCTTTCCGGTTTTTGCTGGATTCCGGACGAACTACTCGTCCAGCGAGAAAATGGTTTTCACCATCGTGCTCAGCATGTCTTCTTACCCCTAAATCAAACATTTAATCAACTTCAAGTGAAACTTTTACCTTTAACAAACTTTCCGGTTTTTGCCGGATTCCGGACGAACTACTTGTCCGGCGAGAAAATGATTGTCACCATCGTGCTCAACATTTCTTTTTACCCCATAATCGACTATCACATTAGCTGTTTAAAAATATTTTGTTTGTCCCTTAAATTGAACCCCCTCCCCCCACCCCCAAATATAGGGCTACAGAGCCCATCTACGAACTCGACCTTACCCTTGACTCAAACAATCCTCATACCAAGTTTCATCAAAATATCTCATTCCCTTCGAGAGTTATCGTGCTTACAGACGGACGGACGGGCGGACAACTTTTGCGATGTCATAGGTATCCCTCCACTTACGTTTTGGGATCCCAAAAACGCTACTAGTTTAAAAGAGTCGTAATCACAAGAGAAAGAGTGGTTACTCTTCCCAATTGTACTTTAAGAAGGGCTTCCCAAGATTTTGTTCTTGTGTGGTCTTTTGCTGTCTGAATATTAACAAGGTGGCTGAAATATTCTTCCGGTGCCTTGTTAAAACTGTCCGCGCTTTGTAGAAACTTGGCAAGACTTGTCTAATATGTGATTGCCATTCTTCCGTGGAAAGTGGGGGAGGAATTTGGGAAAAGATAAGTTGGCGTCCTTTGACGCAGTACCGCTGGTTCCTTCGGATAGGGAATAAGAAAATATGAACAGGTGCTCCGGATAATGTTAAAGTCAGAAGTTGTGGTTTCTTCCACATGCGAGGGTGGAACTTTTTGTCCTAGCAGGCTAGTTGGTTGTGTATCTATGGGATGTGGATGTTTCAGTCCATGGGATAGGATCTGATTCCGTTCTGATAGGTTGAGTTTTCGACTGTTATATTCGGCGTAAGTATCTGTGGTTCGTGGGAAGTTTAGAGATTGGATTGAGAGCTGTGAAGGGGGTTATTATATTTAAATCAAGATAGAAGACTGCCCGGGGGGAAGTAGGATGCACATAAAATATTCAACAAGTATTGGAGTAGCATATCCATTAGATAAGAAGACATCTATGGCGGAAAGGTTTAGAGATCCGGTCCTTTTTGGGATCCCAAAACGCAAGTGGAGGGATATCTGTGACTTGTTAAAAGTAGTCCCCTCTGTCCGTCTGTCAGCACGATATCTCAAAGGGGTAGTGTCTTAGTTATATTTTCTACAAATTTTGTATGAGGATCCATTGGGTCAATGTACAGGTCAAGTTCGTAGGTGAGCCGTGTAGCTTAATATTTAGGGATGGTGGAGGGGTTTCAGTTTAAGGGAAGAGAAAAACAGTTTTAAAAAGCCAATTAAATCCGATCCAGGGGTAAGAAGACATGCTGAATCCGTATATGACAGTCGTTTCCTACCCGGACTGGTAGTTCGCCCGAATCCGGCCAAAACCGGAGAATTTGTTAGAAGTTAAAGTCTTATTTGAAGTTGATTCGATGTTACGATTCAGGGGTAAGAAGATTTGCCGAATCCATATATGACAATAATTTTCTTTCCGGAAATTTAGTTCGCCCGAAATCCGGCCGAAGCCGGAAAAATTGTTGTAGGCTAAGTGAAAGTTTTTATCTGAAGTTGATTATATGTTCGATCTGAATCCGTACATGAAAGTTGTTTTCTCGCCAGACAAATTGCTCACCCGGAATCCGGCCAAAACCTGAAAATTTGTTAAAAGTAAAAGTTTATGTGAAGTCAATTATATGATGGACATAAGGGTAAGAAGATATGCTGAATCCGTTTTATGCGTTAGTTTATTGCCGGACAAGTAGTTCAACCGGAATCTAACCGAGTCCAGATATTTGGCAGAGGAAGTATACAAGGCAGGAAGTGTCAGTCAGTTTCATCAAAGTAAGCACGTGCTGAATCCGTGCCTGAACTTGGTTTTTCTCAGATGACTAACCACTGTCATAAATCTATTTCTAGATTTTAATAGTAAACATGTTCAAGGAGTCTGTCGAAGAACAAGACGCAATTGTGTGGGTCAAATATTAAATTTTTGGGATCCCACTGAAACTTTTGGTCTTGTTCTGCCTGATCTAGCGACCCGAAAGAAACTCTAAGTATAGTATCGAGTATGAGGAACAAAAGTCTCTCTCGAAAACCTGCACAGAGGGTTGAGGAAAAGTTTGTTTTTAATGGTCTAAAAGAATCTTGTATGATTAGGGATGCGACGGTTCGATTAGTGTACGACGCTTGCTCCTTTTCGTTTTTATTTTATTTATTATATCCAAGTAGCAATTTTTCTCCACTTTCCAGACTAATCCGATACCAGCATGATGCTACGTCTCATTGTGCCTCGATCACATTAAATCCTAGCTTACCCTAATCTTTCCTTATTAATGTCATCTATGCTAAATATAATTAAGAATAGTATTGAGTAAATTCATAAAATTATTATTCTAATAATATTTGCTCTAACCCATCAATCTTCAAAACGTTATATAACTTTCTTCATCACCGTTAACCATTAAGTCGTACAATTTTGTACTTCAAACCTAATAAAATCCATAAAAATTTAACTCTGCCTTAACAATGTAATCAGTCAAATTTGATAGGTTCAGTCAGAAAGCCACAAGATTTCTAGGTTATCTCGTCGTAGCTTCTCTTTTTGTATCGCCCCATTAGCATGCACCATAGGCTACACTTACGTAGGAATTTCCTAATCGATTGCTATAGCTAGCACTATCGAAAACCATCGGACCATATATGTCGCTGGTCAGTGTGTGGGAAGAGTGCGAACAGTCATAATTTCAAACAGTCGTGGCTTTAGCTAATCTGTCCGGTCGTAATTTCTGCGGATGTAGTATTGTTCTCGTTTGAATTTGGTGTATTATGTTGTCGGAGATAAGGACAAGCGATAAGGAATTTTTTACTTGGGAGCAAATTAAATAGCTGGCGTTCAGTTTTCAACTTATAGCAGTGATTTCTGTAACAAATACGGTTAAGAATGCCTGCTCGAGTTGGAACGGTAGCTTACTTTATTTTATTGCGACTTAGGTCGTGGGCTTTGCTTCATAGCCGTTTTCCCCCGTAGAGACGAGGAAACGCTATGCTAATTCCATAGTAGATCTAACCAGCACAATCCGTAACAGACGAGATTATTAGTAAAAAAAAAAAACTTCGGGCGCGGCTCCTGGTACGGTATTGTCAAGTCCTTTCGCTTTCTGTTGTTCTCTGTACTATGTCAGCTATCGCAGCCTAGTTTTTTCTAGTTTATTTTATTGTCGATAGAGGTACGTCGTAGCCTATTTGCTTTCATCAGATGAATAAAATATTAGGCTTAATGCAGAATCTACATTGGCAGTTAATGATTTGCCAAAACAGATCATGAGTGTAACAGTATATATTAAAACAAACACCGTTTAACCAGGTGCTGTAGAGTCGTTTGTTTGTGTGTCGTTCGTTCTGTTATATTTGCTGTTTCTGCTTTTACCATTTTTGAGATCCAAAGTCTTTCGTTATGAGATACATACGAGTTCGTAGCCCCTTCTTAACCCGTCCGTCCGTCTGTTAGCACGATCACTTTTAAGGTGTTGAAATATTTTGTTCAAGTTGGATGCGAGGATCTTTGGGTCTAAGAAAAGGTCCTGTTCGGGGATTGGCCCCTTAGCGGTTTATTTCGGTGTGGGTGAGGGGTTTCAGTTTAAGGAGTAAATAAATATTTTGTTCAAGCTAATTGTAGACCTTCGATATATGGGGAAGGAAATCTGTGCTCAGTCGCATTTTTTTTCTCGGTTTGCCCGGAATGCGTAAAAATCGAAAATTTGTGAAAAGTAAAAGTTTTGTCTGATTTAGGATAGTGTCAAAAATAAAAATAGTAGTAGGAACTGAATAGTAAGGATAGGATTAGGAAGACATGCTGGATTGATACCTCTCTTCTTTTTCCTTCAGAACTGATACTCGGCTGGAATTCGTCAAAAAATTGATATTCATTATGATGATTTCTTGATAAGGTCGCTTTGTCAGAGTGTCAACAGACCAGCAGTGTGCAAGGTGACATCTTGGATCAGCCTTGTTGCTTTATTTTCCTGTTTCGTAGATACTACGGCCGGACATCAGCGAAAACTAGACCTACGTTGCCTGAGCAACGTGAAGTGTTGCGGCAACCTTTGTCCGGCTTCGCCGACTAAAGTATTGCGTGAGCAACACTTTGGTTTTGTTTCTTCGCTGTCGGTTAAATGCTGAAGTTTTCAACTTATCGAAGCTTTTAAAACGGTATGTTCTAAAAACAATCATGACATGATTAAAAGCTATTGTTCAGCGTTGTCAAAACAACAACAAAAGAATATTGGAAGAAGGAACTAAATTGACTTTGCAGCCAGTTGATCGTAGACATCGTAACGGATGAAAACTTGGAACAAAATCTTATATAATCTAGTTGGTACTATGAAGCTATCTGGAACTTTTACACATGTCCCCTACATGTCTCACAACTGGTATCGCCTATTTTTGGTTTCAGTGTGTACTTACTACTGAAGTTGTCAACCCTGGAAACTTTCAAACTGGTTTGGCTGTCGGTTAATGCTGAAGTTGACAACTTATCCAGGCTTTTAAAATGGGATGTTCTGAAAAAAATAATCACATGATCAAAAGCTATTTTTCAGCGTTGTCAAAACAAGAACAAAATAATATCGACATTTCTAGCCCCTCGTGAACCGATTCCTCAACATGAAGATGCTTTTTGGGATCCCAAAACGTAAGTGGAGGGATACCTATGACATCGCAAAAGTTGTCCGTCCGTCCGTCTGTCCGTCCGTCCGTCTGTAAGCACGATAACTCTCGAAGGGAATGAGATATTTTGATGAAACTTGGTATGAGGATTCTTTGGGTCAAGGGTAAGGTCGAGTTCGTAGATGAGCTCTGTAGCCCTATTTTTGGGGGTGGGGGAGGGGGTTGAAATTAAGGGACAAACAAAATATTTTTAAACAGCTAATTTGATAGTTGATTTAGGGGTAAAAAGACATGCCGAGCATGATGGTGAAAATCATTTTGTCGCCGGACAAGCAGTTTGTCCGGTATTCGGCCAAAACCGGAAAGTTGGTTCGAAGTAACAGTTTCATTTGAAGTTGATTAAATGTTTGATTTAGGGGTAAGAAGACATGCTGAACCCGATGGTGAAAACCATTTTCTCGCCGGACAACTAGTTCGCCTGTAACCCGGCCAAAACTGGAAAATATGTTAAAAGCAAAAGCTTCATCTGAAGTTGATTAGATGATAGAATTAGGGGTAAGAAGAGACGCTGAGTCTGTATATGACGATCATTCTTTACCCGGACATATAATTAGTCAGGAATCCGGTTGTACCCGCATTTTTTTTTTAAATAAAAGTTTTATTTAAAGTTTATTAGATGCTCTTTATAGGGATAAGGAGATACGCCGGTTTCGTTTCTGAATTTTCTTTTTTTGCTGGGCTAGTAGTTCGATTGGAACTCGGGTGAAACCGCAAATTTGGCAGTAATAAAGCAGGAAGTTTCGGTCAGTATCGTCAAAATAGATATGGCTTATAGAGGTGTAGATAGATAGGTAGATACAATATCTGAACTCGGTTTTCTCTGATGGTTAGCCTGGCGAAGACAAGACCCAATTGTCTGGATCAAATCTTAGATTTTTGGGAACCCATCGACACCTTTGGTTTTGTTTTTCTACGAAGTACGGAACTTGCACAGCCCAGACATGCAGACGATTCCTACTTACAAGTCCCTCTCCCCTGATAGACATCAAGTTCACCGG
Organism: Branchinecta lynchi; assembly: GCA_023053575.1. Taxonomy (NCBI): domain Eukaryota; kingdom Metazoa; phylum Arthropoda; class Branchiopoda; order Anostraca; family Branchinectidae; genus Branchinecta; species Branchinecta lynchi. The sequence goes on from JAKZAP010000008.1 coordinate 10,386,387, forward strand.
AAACAAATAAAGTTGCAAACCCCTCATCGCTGAAGATGATTGTAGCATAACAGCCGATTATTACTTACAAATCCCATGCATGTCTCACAATTGGTAACCAAATTATTCTTCCCATCGAATACACTGGAAACAAAAGGTACACCAACTAGCAAAAGCTGCAAACCCCTCATTGCCGAAGATGATTATGAGCAAACAGTCGAGTCTTGCTTACAAGTCCCCTACATGTCTTACAACTGGTATCGCCTATTTTTGGTTTCATGTATACCTTACTACTGAAGTTGTCAACCCCTTGAAACTTTCTAACTGGTTTATTTCATTAAGGATTTTTGTTCGCAAAAATGGATGACATATACTCTGATCAGCTCATCAAGACTAAATTGACTTCGCAGTCAGTTGAACTTTATCCTTTTCAATCGTAGACATCGTGACGGATGGAAACTTGGAACAATATCTTATATAATCTAGTTGGTATTTATAAAGCTATCCGTAACTTTTCAGGATTAAAATACCATAGATGACACTATTAATTATTACGAAACTACCTCATTGTTTTACATTATCGTTTGTACCCGTTGCGTAAACAGTTAATCCTAGGTTACGGGGCTAAACCATTGATACAAACTTTCTTACCGTCAGATTTATAGAAATCGAATACAATCTGCACCAATTTGCAAAAATTTCTAGCCCCTCGTGAACCGATTCTTACTTACAGGTTCCTCTCCCGTGATAGACATCAAGTTCACCGGATAAAAATAATGGGTACACCAGCTAGCAAAAGTTGCAAACCCCTCATCGCTGAAGATGTTTGTAGCAAACAGCCGGTTATTATTTACAAGTCCCTTGCATGTCTTAGAATCGGGAACCAAATTGTTCTTGCCATCGAATACACCGGAAACAAATAACAGGTACGCCAACTAGCAAAAGCTACAAACCCCTCATTGTCGAAGATGATTATGAGCTAACATTTGACTGCTGCGTACATGTCCTCTCCATGTCTCACAACTGATTTCGCCTATTTTTGGTTTCAATATATACCTTACTACTGAAGTTGTCGACCCCTTGCAACTTCCAAACTGGTGTACCTCATGAAGGAATTTTTGTACCAAAAAATGGATGAGATATACTTTGATCAGCTCATCAAGAGCTATCGATTGCCGTCGAAAAAAAATATTCTACATGTGTTAGTTCAAAAGTTAATTTTTTTGCCGTATGCCAACTTTCTAACGTCACCACTTTGAAAGGAGCAAAGGATAAGCTCTAGTTTTTTTTAGCAATGAGAGAACTTTTAAAGTTTAAGAGGCACATCTGATACCATTTCTCTACCGCAAACGCAAGTGCAAAAAACGAATGATAAACTCGGCTGAGATCGCGAACAGACATGGATAGAAACAGTAGATGGAAGCAGTTTCGGACCCGTGGGAAAAATCCACTTTTTTGTTTCTGTAGATTTTTCTATTTATCACTCAAAGAAGATGTGTTGGCTGTGGGGCCGGGTAACTGCCGCATATATTTAACACTTATAGATTTTAGTCCATCTTCAATTTGAAACTGGTGCCTGCCTGCTTGCGTGCTAGAACGGAGCTTTCCACTCGAAAGCAGAAACATGGTTTGATGAAACGAAAGGTTCGCTACACAACTTCAGATAGTCCTCTCTGACATAGGCTATGTAACTCCACTTCGCGCACCGTAGGCTCTGGCTCGAGGACAAGCAAAAACCATCCTTTTTGGCCCCAGGCAAGAGTTCTACAGAGCTTTCCAAAATGTAATGTCATATTCATTATCCGGCCTAAGGTCCACACTTTCCGTAAAAACCGCACAGGTTAGACCCTTACCAGTTACCAAGAATAAAATGAAATCGGAGTCATAGAAAAAAAAAAAGAAAGAAACGAGGACAAAACCAAAGTGTTGCTCTCGCAACACAAAACCGAGGACAAAACCAAAGTGTTGCTCTCGCAACACAACTAGAAATTCGATAGGCGTCGTGTTGTGTCTTTATTGGGTGTTAGAAGGTTAAGAGGGCACAGAAAATCAATTTTCCAGATTCATTTTCGTACCAAGTTGACGGTCTGGATGCATTTGTCGGAATGTGGAGATTGGAGAATTCCTTGTTTCTTTGTCCAGTTATGCGTACGAATATAGAGATAACAAAACTGGCTGTTTTCAGATAATGAGCCAACATTTTTAAGTCGACAACGAAGTCGGAATCGGCTTCATCGCTGTTGACGTCACTTTTCAATAAATTGTGTTCTTTCGAACTGTTTGCTCCTCACCGGGTGAATCGTATGACTAGTATTTGTTGTAAGGCGGAAATAACACAATCCTCTGATAAAACATATAAAGTGACGCAGCTCATTTGGAAGTAAAGGAAGGTTGAAACATAATATTGTACGAGCGCCTATGCGAGTTGCAGTTCGATGATTGGTTAGCCATGTTTCAGGAATCTATGCCAGGAATTAATTGTGACGATTGTTGTCTGAATAATTGGGTGTAGTTTATTCCGGAAAGTGAGAGCTTGCGGAGATATTTTGATTCGTTGTTTTGTCACGGTAGCCTACTATGAGTTAGTTTTAATCCGAGGCTAGGTTGATCGACATGGAAAGACGGTGAGTGTGTCAATGGTGTTGTAGGCATATCCTCTGCTTTGGCTGGATTCACTTCCCATAACTTTCTGTCTTTTCGTTCGTTCGTGCGTCTTTGGGCATAATTGATAGAACTTGTAACATCATGATTAGTATTTGTGATGATGTTAATCTTTACCGACTTCTATTTTGATTTTTTTGGTCATTCTGAATTTCATATCTTAATTTTGCCTGGGTTTGGTATGATTTTGAATATTATTAGTCAAGAAAGCGGTAAAAAGGAAGCATTTGGAACGTGAGGAATAATAACTCCTGTGTATACCCCCTCACTACACGCCCCTCGAATACAAATGAGAATCAGGGTTGCCACATCAGAACAGTTTGCAGAAGTGACTTTTGGCCCAAAATAGAGAGTGAATTGGGAGTGAAACTTTAAAGCACAACTCTTACTAGAAATGATCTTTGAAATGAATCAGAAAAAAGTTTTCGAAAGTACTATTACTTTCCACCTTAAAACTAGCTATTCTCTTGTTAGCACTTGTCGACTATACCCAGCCTTCCTGCTCTCCGACGCGGCGGCTAAGCTAATACAAAAAGTAATAAACAGAAGATTATCACATCCTTATGTTTGAAAGAGTTGTCATCAGACGTTGAAGATTCCGGCAAACTTTTCGTTGGCTGAAAAAGCGCTAAAAATTCGTAGTTACGAAACGAAACAATGGAGAAAGGTGGGGATTTTAGAAGCTTATAATTCGACATGGTAGCTAAGTTTATTGTAAAAGGCAGAATAAGCTGTGAAATAAACGGCCATCCTGCGGTCTGTGGTAGGATTTGCACTCCTGCAGGAAACATGTTCTCGTTTTGTTACTGGAAAGCGCGACTGAGCTCAATTATTGTATCTTACGATGGTGATGATGCAATTTTAATTACGCACTACACAAGCAAACGGAAATAGCGCAGTACAGAGAACGGAAAGAAAAAAATACTTGCTTGCTTGCAATAACGGAGTAAATGCACAAGATGAAACATAAAAACAAAAGAAGAAGAGGGACTAATCGCGTCTGAAAAATCTTCTAGATGGAGTGCGGAAAAATGGTCAAGGTCAGAAACGTTGAGACGTGTTATTACTCCCGGCCACTGATTAAATCTCCCTTTCAGGATAGTGATGACCTGATCGTCTGTTCCTTATCGTCGGTCACGATGACGGAGACAGCCAGTGGGAAGTTGAGGATGACTTCGGTCTCGGGAGGGAAAGGGCCGAGATCAGTCGTCGTCACCAGATCACAAAATGGTGGCTTTGGCTTCACGTTGAGACATTTCATCGTCTACCCACCCGGAGAAGATGAAGAATCTGTAAGTAGAGAATAGTAGGTCCAAGCGACTGTTATTCAGCAACGTGCACACACAAAGCAGAGCAAACGTGCATGCGATGCATCATAATTTCGGAGCAGGAAGACATTCGCATACCACTGCGAATATCTGAGTGTGTGTGCATGTACCTTTAGACGAAGCCATGTAACTTTAGTCCCCGAAGTAGCGCTAAATTAGTTTAGAGCTGCGAAGGATGACCAAGATGCGGTCGTTTCAGGTTTCATTTGTTGTATAATAACACAATTAAATAACAAAAATGTTCAGAGCCTGGCAGAGAAGACCAACTAGGTCTACGTTGCCTGGGCAACGTGAAGTGTTGCAGCAATTTTGTTCGGTTTCGCCGACTAAAGTGTTTCTCGCAAAATTTTGGTTTTGTTTCTTCGCTATCGTTTAAATGCTGAAGTTGTCAACGTAGTGTCAGCGTCGTTCGACTTACCGACGTGTCCACGTAGTGCCGTTTTTTTATGGCACTTGCAGCTTCTCTCAAGTGCCATATACCGATCACTTTTCGGTCGGTCGGTCTGTCGGTCCACTGTTCTCGAGTTAGGGTACTTCCAGAAGTGCTAGGACGATGAAACTTAACAGGCGTATCAAGGAGCCGCCAAACTAACTTAGAAATAGTTACTTCCCCGACCCGACCACCGTGGGGGAGTTAAGGGATGAGGAATCCGGAATATTGGGTCATGTGTAACTTTTGAACGGGTGACCTCCTGTCTCGAATGTCCTATTTCAAGTCCGGACCGGATCCGATGAATTATTGGGGGGGGGGGGGGGAGAATCTTGTGACACGGTTAAAGTGGAGCGACTGGGATGAAACTTGATGAAGAACAAGCATAGGCCGTAGATACATCAGTGACAGAACCGGACCGGATTAGATCGCGAGTTAGGGTAATTCCAGCTCTGCAAGGACAATTAATCTTGACTTGAACATTACGAGACTTGACAAGATTGGCTGAGAAATTGTAACTTCCCAGATCCTTCATTCCTTAAAGTACTCATCTTAACCGCTAAGTAGAAACATTACTTTTAAGCAAAATATACATTTTCACGATCCCCATGAGCCCACGGTCACTTTTGCCTTAAGAATCTTGCTTAGAAATTAATTTTTTTAGAAATTAATTAATTTTTTTAAGGATGCTCTCTTAAATTGCGCATCTTAATCGCAAAGTGAAAAATTTGTTTGACCAAACGATACATTTCATGATCCTAGAGCGCCTATGGTCATTTGCTTAAAATTAAATTTCTAGTATCCTTAAAGTGCGCATCTTAACCAAAAAGTAAAAACAACATACTTTTGACTAAACGTCTCGTGGTTTCCAGGGGCACATGATCATGCTGATCTCAAGGACAGATTCCTACTTTCATCCTCTGACCCAGCCTTACAAGTGCCATATGAGCTTCTAGGTCTTGTCTTGTCCACGTAGTGTCGGGAAATTTGTCCATCTAGCGTCGGATTTTGTCCACTTACTGTCACGTCTACGTAGGGGCGCGCACCCGTCTACCCTGGGGGGTTCATTGGGACACCAACAACTAGTCTTCGTTTATAGGTATCATTCGACCTTCTATCTTTATCCTGTTATGATCTTATCTGTCTAACTTTAAATTCTCCATCGAATTTAGAAACAGGGTCGATAAACTTATTTCATAACAATTTCTGATACAAATTCGATCCAATAATGGCTGTGACTAGGCTAAAATGTCCGCCGCTAGATGGCGATTGAGCAGTATATTAACTAGGATTTTTGCTCAGTCATTTCATTAGAAAAAACTCAATGTGCCATATATAGACGTGTCCCAGTCATGGGTGGTCTCCCCTAAATAACGGGATGGAAAAACTTCTTTAAAACAAGAGCTGCAAGCTCATATGGCACTTGTAAGGCTGGGTCAGAGGATGAAAGTAGGAATTCTTCAGTTCGTGGGTTTGGTGTGATTATTTGTAAGCAAAACCCTTGAGATAATGGGTCCTTGGAAATCAAGAGAACGTATCGTTTGGTAATACATTTGGCTGTGATGATGCGCACTTGGGGTCGCTAGAAATTCATCTGTAATCAAAACTCTTGAAGCAAAAATTATGATGATCGGGAGAATGAAATGTATATTTTAATCAAAAGTATCATTTGTACTTTAAGGAATTCAGTTGTAAGCAAAACCCTTGAGGTAAAAATAAACTAATCATGTCAAGTCTCTAATGTTCAAGTTTCACGGTCCTAGGACATCTGGAAGTACTTTAACTGGTGATCACCGGAATTCCGCCCCCCCCCTCCAACTCCCACCACAGTGCACGAATCCCGTCCGCTTCTGCCAATGATGTACCTAGGGCTTGTGCTTGTTCCTCTCACCAAGTTTCATCCCGATCCCTCCACTCTAAGCTTGTCAAATGATTTCCGGCCCCCCCCCTTCGCCCCCCTCCCACATTCATCGGATTCGGTCCGGACTTGAAAAGGAAAATCTGAGACAAGACGTCTCTCCAAATATCAACTTTCATTAAGATCCAATAACCCGTTCGAAAGTTATGCTTGCCACTAAATTCCGGATTCCGGCTCTCCTCCCTCCCCCCACGATGGTCAGATCGGGCAAGTGACTATTTCCAAGTTAGTTTGGTCGGGTCCCTAATATGCCTGCCAAGTTTCATCGTCCTAGCATATCTGAAAGTACCCTAACTCGCAAACACCGGACTAACCGACCGACCGACGGAAAAGTGATCGGTATATGGCACTTGGCCGGAAGGCAAGTGCCATACAAATATAAAATTTAAAATACAGGCAAACTCCGGTGACTCGTGACGGTTGATCGCCTCGTGACGGTGCTACCTTTTTAGATACAAAAATGGAGTAAGATAGGCTGTTGATTCGGCTAAAAGTCAGTTGGCCATCTTTATAGAATGGGGATTTTGAACCAGTCGACTACCCTCGCGCAGGCAACCAGCTACTTTTAGCAAACCGACATCCTCGATGGACACCGCTCCGCGTAGGTAATTTATATCGTACGAAAAATATTGCTTCCTTCGTAATCCCGATCGTATTTTGTTCGTCGCAATTCGCTCCTGGAAGTCAACCTATTTAGAAAGAAACTCCGCTTCAAATCCATGACGTCTTTTTACTCTCCCTTCCTTGCTTCTTTATTTCACTTGGCTGGTCTCTCAGTAAATTTGTCGAGTAGTTTCTGCCAGAAGTTTCGAGCCCTCCTTTGTCACCGTAGTATGACGCAAGCGAACTTACGCTTCAGCTATCTTTTTAGCAAAAGGATCATTGATGAGTATGCGACAACGCCAGTACAGTGCCATGTAAACCAGCCCCTCCCCAGTGACGAAAAAGGTGAATTTGTGAATGTCAAATGGAAATCTTTTAATATTGTTACGGTGTTGGTTGTTTTCTTTGGAAATGTACCAGTGGACTAAAAAACAAGTAAATAAAGTAGATGCCAAACAAATACATCGCAGCTAATTTGCTATATTCAGCAGTTCAGCGCTTCCAAGCGGACTAGCTTATGTAATACACCCGTTGTCTCATTATGAGCACTGTCCACAGCAGAGCAAAATAACACTAGGGACTAGCGCCAAGACTGGAAAGAGGTGACACACGCTCGAATAGCAGCGACACTAGCACCACTAGCGGTAGTGAACGTCCCTACTGAAACTGGTGGTGCACCAGCGCTGACTAATAACTTCATATTCTGAACACAGCAAAAAAAAAAAGATACACTCCTCGGTTTCCTCGATGTGTGATGTGTGCATCTTAGATTTACTAGAAATGTCGAAGCCCGCAAGCTTGTTTCGGTTAGATGCCGCAAATGTAGTCGGCGGCGCTATTAGCATGGCCCATTGGCGAAGCAAGGAAAGCATAGTTCTTGACGCTACTTTCTAGTGTTACTTTGCTCTGGTCGACAGGTACGGTGTAGCAAAATAGATCTACAAGTTGATGAGTACAAAATCTGCTTCCCTAGCAACGGAAGTTGTGCACTGTCTTTGGAGTATAAATTCTGAGTTATTATTTTCTTACCATTAACTTGTGGGTTTACACAGTTTACTATCTCTCTGTTACAAGTGTTGATAATGAGATAATGGGAGACTTTCAGAAACTAGTCCGCTTCGAGCGCTGAACTAGAATATGCGAATTTGCATGGAATCGGAACATCTTCAAAGATGGAGCAGACTACTCATGTGCTGCTGGGTTGGTTCCCTTAGCCAGGGGATGCATACCTTTATCAGAATAGGCTGGCCCAATACCACAAGGTGCCGCTAGGTGTATGTAAAGTGTTATGGACACGTACATGCTGCATTTTGGGGTTTACTGAAGCGGGATCAGATAACTGTTCCGTCTACTTTTTTTCGGAGAATATGTCGTTCATTCTCTGAAGACACACACGCGTAGCAAGAGGAAGAAGAGAGTGGTTAACCGGACCGGGCACCTGCTGTGCACCCTTTCCCGGCACCGGCCGAAACCAGCTTTGCCGGCACCGGTGCTAGTGATAAATTAGGCGATTCGTGCTTCTAAACACTGATTTTAATGTTTTAACACGTGGTAATCGGTGCCAGCTGTAGTCAGCCGGTACTGGCACCGTGGCACTGGCACTTGCTGTACCCTAAAATCGAGAGTGGCCAACCCCTCGGAAAGAAGTATTCCTTCAGCCCCATTTGACTGCGAATCACGCATACGTCAGCTGAACTTATTCTGTTGAATATTTTGATATTACCGTCTATTATTGTATCGTAATTATTAAATGTTACCGTCTTCTTATTTCGATATTACCGTCTAAGAAGGTCCGATATACAGCTGGAATGGAATCAGCTGGCGTTTCCGTATCTTACCAAGAAGGGCCGAAATATATAGTAGATACGTATTTAATACAGAAAAGCAAACAGGGGCCATCGCACCAAAAAAACAAAAAAGAAAAAAATCGATAAAAACGAGAAGAATTTGCCTATACTTAAAACTATAGGGATATACAATTTTCCTGTGTGCTAACCCTATCCGGAGGAACCTTCGAAATAGTTGAATGGCCTGGAAACCAATAAAATCAGTTGACGTATTCGTTTAGCACTGTTACCCTACATGCTGTTACTGTAGTCTATTGAACCCGGGGGATTGCTCACTCGCTGGGCACCACTGTACACCCTCCCTGGGCTTCGCCACTGGCGGGCACCGCTGGGCACACCTGGGCAGCGGGCACCACTGTACAACCATTTTGGGAGTGAGCAGCCCCTCGATTGCGGCACTCACGAATCCCTTGCCATTCGGTTGTCAGCAAGGATGCAGCAAAGAGTGGGAGAAGAGATTTTGCACGTATTAAAAAAAAAAATATTATTATAAAGAAAAAAGAGAGTGGTCATTTCCTAAGACTAGCGATAGAGCACAAAGTCAGATTTTTAGAGTAGATTTCCGATATTTTTCGTGTGTTTATATCTGTAGTATTTCAGTTTATTTTTTTGCCATGGCTCTCTGAGTGCTTAGCAAAATAATCTATCTATTTATAAACTACCATGTTCGCAGACCACACCCCATTCTCATGTGGCGTTATTGGTTGACTCCCCACCGTCTCTTTTACGTCATCGTTCATGACGTAACTACTTTAGAACCTTTCATGACCGAATAGCATTGTTTCTGCATCGTGGCATTCCATTCCAAGAGCATGTCTCTCTGCGGGGGCGAGGCCGCCAGGCTAGTATCGACCGATCTCCGTCAATAAGGATAAGCAGGACTTGTTCAGTTCTTTTGTGAATGAAATAGAAACCATCCTGGATTGTGTCTGTCTCGAGTGGTTCCTGGTGCTATCGAGTGGGTTTGTAGTAGATTTGTTTTTCTACCTTCGGCTTTCAAAAGACAGGATTCTCCTTAGCGCTTGTTCACTCTATCCAGCTTTCACACTCTCCGAAGCGGTCGGTGGACGCAAAATATTTAAAAACTGACGCGCCGTTGTTGAAAACTGGGAAAACCAAGCAAAATGGAAGATAGACCTGATGGTTTACCATAGCGTAGAAAATAAAAAACAACACTTTGAAGCTTCTCATGTCCCTATGTGTGAAAGATTTGTCGGCGGACCTTCAAGCTTTTGACGAAGTTTGCGTTGCGTGAAAGGTGAAACTCGGCTCGTCCGAAAAAGCAGTAGGTACAAAACGAAACAATGGCGAAAGGAGGAGAGTTCAGAAGCTTATAATGTCGTAAGGGAGACAGGGGTAATGTAAAAGGCAGAATAAGCAAGAGGGGTCCTTTAAGTTAAAAAAAAATAAAGCTTCTCTTTTCTGTTTAGTAACTTGTGTATTTATTTTACTATTCTTTGTGTGATGAATGCTGACAATGAGGGGGGGGGGGGGCAAACAGAGATTAATCCGCTTGGGGTACTGAACCGGTATAGGACTAAGTTTAATGGCTTTTCCGTCTAACCTTGTCAAACCAAAAAAGACACGTTTATCTACGTTGGCGAGAGCGATGTGTGGCCCCTACCAAGTGTTGTATAGAAAGTGGCAACTTTAATTTGTTTAAGAAAGTGGAAGGGACGAAAAAAAGTATTTTTGACTCCACTTGGTGCGTTACCAGCCGCAGGAAATAATGTAAGAAAGTATGGATACAAATTAGGAAAGACTGGTTTGAAGAAAAACTCCAAATAGCTGAAAAAAATGGGGAGCTGCATTAGGTCACCTAGATTCACCGTTACTTCTGCTTAGTTTTTTCTTCTGTCTTTTCTTTATATCGCCTTGTCTTGTTGTGTTTTCTTACGGTTTGAAAGGTCACTATCCTCAATGATCTTTTCTTCTTTGCTAGGACTTTCCGGAGGAGTTGAAGAGAAGGATAGCATCCGGGGCCCTTGGAAATCCGAAAGAGCCCATGGATACGATCTTTGTCAAGGGAGTCAGGGAGAAAGGCCCAGCAGCCCTGGCGGGTCTCGCCACTGGTAAGTTTTTATTCGCTTAACCTAAGTATTCCTTCAGTCCATGCTGACTGCGAATCATATTTGAAGAGGCTAAATAGATGTCAGTCGAAGTCGAACCTGCAATCTTGATTGGTTGATTGTAGATTCGTGCTTTTGGCTACTGCCTGAAGAGGGCCGTTGCCAAGAAGGACCGAGATATCGCTGAAATAAATCTGAGTTGAGTTTTCCGTCTAGCGCTTAGCCTAATTATCATATTGGATTCCTGAAATTTAAAGGGACTACGGACGTTCTCCGTATCTTTGTAAGTCGAGGGATACCCATGACTTCGTAAAAGTTGTCCCTCTGTCCGTCCGCCTGTCAGCACGATAACTCTCGGAGGAATGAAATATTTTGATGTAACCTGATGTGAGTATTGTTTGGTTCAAGGGAAAGGTCAAGTTCGTAGATGGCCCCATACCTTTATCTACCGGACAAGTAGATCGCCCGGAATCTGGAAATTTAGCATGGAGTTTTAGAACCCACTGATATAGTCGATATAGGGTGAGGAGACATGCTGTTGCAGCTTTCGAACATACTAAAGATAAACTAAAAGTGTATGCGATCAGTTTAGTTCTCCAAAGCCCCAACCGGCATTTGCTAGGTCGAAAAAGGGAAAATTCCTCCGACAACTGTCTGGTGAACAATTTATAAAATTTGTCTATCAGTTTTCAGCAAAACAAGGTGACTATACCGGTCCTTACCCTGCCCCTTTATCCATACAGGCGAAAGCTCTGCGCTACGATGACGATACTCTTTGTTTAATTTACGGACGCCGGAGGGATAGTGACTTTCGCGTGTACAGTGCGCAATGTTTCTTGGATTTAATCAAATACTATTTAAACCTAGCGTAGGTATTCTTTGGGTTTAGTCATGGCAGTCTGTCGTGGGGGGGGGGGGGGGTGATTTGAGGTATGTTATTCAAACTTCGTACGAGGATTCACTGGCAAAGTACAGGCCAAGTTCGTAGATGGGTCCTGTATCCTTATATTTTGAGGCAGAGGATGAGGAGTTTCGAATTAAGGGTATACAGAATATGTTTTATATGCTAATGAGATAGTCGCTTAAGAGGTAAGGAGACCCGATGAATCCATATCTGAACTTAATTTCCTTGCAGGACGAATGATTTACCCGGAATTCGGCCGAAACTGGGAAATCTGGTTGAAGCTCTTAAGTTGTTTCGTTAGTCCATTAGGGGTTCGGTATTGGGGTAAGGAGACATGCTGAATCAGTTTTGAACTTCATCTCCTTGATGGATAAGCTGGTAAAAAACGGATAATTTTTTATCGAAAGGTTGGGCTCTCAATGTTACTAGCTCTTTTGCTCTCGCCGGGAATGCTGCTAAAATACGAGTTAAAAAAAATTGGTTAGAAAAAAAACTTTCTAAAAGACCTTTCTGAAGTCGATTAGAGATGAAATATTGAAGTAAACATGCTTGCTGGATTCATATCTGAACTTGGTTTTCTTATTTGATTAGTTGTTTGGGCTCCAAACTCCAAAACGGTAACATTTTTTGTACATATTCAGTCGGCTGATTATGGATGAATAACAAAATGTCAGAGTGGTCTGGCGAAGAATTGGAAATCTATAAGATTTGATTGTCCGGATCAAGAAGTCCCATCAGAAGTCCCCAGATCCCATCGAAACCTTTGGTCTTATAAGTTTTCTTTTGAAGTATTCCGTGGGAAGTCGCAATGTCTGTGCTATGCGGGAATGCCCACTTAAACTTAAAGGACCCGTCATACTTATATTACTGTTTGACTTTGTTTCTTATCCTTCCATCGATTCTCATTTCCCAGATTCCGAACTTCGGGTGTAAAGTTAATCCACCCTAACAGTTCTAGTCATAACATTTTCGGTGTTGGCGCTTTCGAGACTGGTAAGCAAGGAGCGTCTGCTTCTTCCATTTGCATCGTCGCTTCCGAGGAGAACATTGGTCAGAAATACCGGTTAATCATTTTTTCCTTGTTTCTCATCACAACCAAGGGGGCTGAGCGAGGCTGAAAAAAGCCGAGACGGGTTGTAATCTTTGAGAAACCCAACTGAGTTTCAAAAGATCCACTTATGTTGGAATGTTGGAATATGAACTGTATCTACTCCGTCTTGTGCTTTAGAGTCGAGATCTTTGTACGATTAGTAAAGTCTTCAGAATTAACAAAAGCTAGATGGCTCGAGCAGCTTGAAATTCGTATTTTGGTTTCTAGTATTTGCGATTGGAGTCCCGGAAACATTCCAAAGGCTCGGGAATGGACATGCGGTTAGTCTAAGGGATCTGGTATATCGAGTGTGGTCAGAAGTTCTACGGTGCTAGTAATGTATGGTTGTAATCGTCGATGTATTACCGGGTTTGGGTTTGCCTGTTATTTCCTGACGCAAGTGTTGTAAATAGTTGAAGCGACTTGGCACAACAGTGAGCTTCTGGTGTTTTTTGCAGGTTGGTTTTTGGCTTTTTTTGCTCAAAATTTACGATCTAAGTTGAGATATTTCTCTTCTGCTCGATTTTTGCCGTATTTAAAAAGCTATGGAAGCATCTGACAGACAAAATCGAATGCTCCTGGATCTTGTATTTTGAAAAGCTGTAGGATGGATTCGTCCTAGTATACGGTTTCTTTGAACGTAATCATTCAAAGGCAGACTTCAGTCGGCGTATTCTTGCATTCTGTGAGGACCAAATCCAGGAATTTATTCCGGGGGGGGGGTCTCCCAGCGGGTCTGGCCTAATCCATATCTGACAACAAACAAGAACATGATCACACGTTAAAGCCTGACAATTATTTTGTATGTTTGTTGTTTTTTGTGGGGGGGGGGGGGTTGGTCGAACCTTGTACCCTTTCACTGGATACGGCCTTGTTCCTAGCCTATATCTAGTACGCTACGGAGCTTTGTCTATTGAAATCAGTCACGTGCAAACTTCTGTTTGCCGTTCCTACCGTCTCCCACGTGTCTTACCAGGTGTCCAGTTGGGATAGATGGCGATTTTCTCCAACTGCCCATGAAAGATAAGCACCGGTTAAAAGCACATGCGTGATTTAGGTTCGAGATTTTTTTAAATGTCAGATTTGGAAGAAAATGTTAGATTTCTGTCTGGATGTCCGCTTTCCGAGATGGATGGGGGCGAGTCACCTTTCTCGTATTGATTTGGCTGAAACGCCGCCTTCAGAAATTGTAGGATCCATCATCTAAACCTGTCGTCGGTAGTTCTGTAAGAGATTACACTTCTTCTGGCGGTCCAGAATATTGGGTTATTTTTATCGGTTGTTCGGGCGGCCGGGAGTTTGCCGGGAGTTTGGGTATTTTTGCAAAGTCGGAGAGACTCTTCTTATGATATCCAAGGTTTGTGCAGGCAGGCTGCATCTATTTTATGGTTCTTTGATTCCCTACGGTTTTGTTTTCTTTGTTATTTTGCTGTTGCATCCAGGGGCGTTAATAGCCAAAATGTTTTTTTTTTTGGGGGGGGAGAGAGGAGGCATTTACCGGCTGGCTGGTAATTTTTACCGACTGTTTTTGCAGAAAAAACGACTGTTTGCAATAACAAAAAACGACAGTTTTGAAAAAAATCGACTGATTTAAAAAACAAGGCCAAAGGTTTCGATGGGGTCCCAAAAATTCGAATTTGATCCAGACAATTGAGTCTTGTCTTCGCCACATCCAGTCTTCGCCAGACTCCTTGAACAATTTTACTATTAAAATTTAGAAACAGATTAAGGCCAAATAGCTAATCATATGAGAAAACCAATCATCTATTTTGACGAAGCAGATCGAAACTTCCTGCCTTACTTCTGCCAATTTTTTTTACCTAAAACTTTTACTTTTGACAAATTTTCCGGTATCAGCCGAATTCCGAGTGATCTATATGTCCGGTGAGAAAATGTATTTCATGTGTGAATTCAGCATGTATGCAAACCCGCAAATCGACCATCTTATCAATTTTAAATGAAACTTTTACTTTAAACAAATTCAACGGTTTTGGCCGGATCCCGGCCGAACTAATTGTCCGGTGAGAAAATAATTTTCATATTCGGAATCAGTACGTTTCCTTGCCCCTAAATCGAACCTCCAATCAACTTCATATTACACTTTTACTTTCACTAATTTTCCGGTTTTCGCCGGATTCCGGGTGATCTAATTGTCCGGTGAGAAAATAAATTTCATATTCGGATTCAGCATGTCTCTTTACCCCTAACTCGACTATTGAATTAGCTTAATTGCAAACCCCTTCCCCACCCCCAAATATAGAGCTACATAGCCCATCTTCGAACTTGACCTGTACTTTGACCTAAAGAGTCCTCATGCCAAGTTTGATCAAAATTCGAGAGTTGTCGTGCTAACAGACGGACGGACAGACGGACAACTTTTGCGATGTCATAGGTATCCCTCCCTTACGTTTTGGGATCCCAAAAACCGACTGTTTTGAAGAAAAATCAACTTTTCTTTTTAAGCAAAATATCTCGATCCCTTCAAGAGTTATCGTGCTAACAGACGGACGGGCAGACGGACAACTTTTGCGATGCCATAGGTATCCCTCCACTTACGTTTTGGGATCCAAAAAAATTGACCATTTTGACGAAAATTCGCGCCGACTCGGTTACTTTTACCTACTAGTCGACAACGTTAGGGGGGGGGGCGCCCCCCCCCCTCAGTCGTGAAGCCCCTGGTTGCACCGACAAAACATGTAGCCTGTCAAACTACATTGGATCGTAATAAGTGCTTCCTAGCCATGATCAATTACCGACCATGCGCCAATAAGTGCCTAATCGACTCTAAAAGTAGCAGTTTGACACTCCCACTTTGTCTTGAAAAGTCTCTGGTTGACTGAAGAAGAATCAGTCTGACGCTATAATTGGTGGTCAGGATTGCGTATGGCGAGGAGGCAGATACCCTGCAATTTGAACTTTCTTGTTTGCAGATACAAGAGGGATTTGAGCCAGTATTAAACAGAACCTAGAAATTCATGTTTTGCAAAAAGTTAAAGTTAAAAAATGAGTTATCCTTACGAAAGTGAGGTTTTGATAGGGACTTTAATGTTGCTGACACGGTGCACATCGGTACTGGCTAAACGCCATCTAACTAAAGACTACTTTAAACAAATATTTATGCTTTATAGTATATTTTTCATTTGCCTGTCATCGGTGAGTGAGTATTATGCAGGAAGTGGTGCATGCTAATAATATGTTTAACGGAGCTCTTCCATCTGAATGGTAATAGATGGCGGGCGCTCCGCAATTTAGATCATCTTTGGATGAATTCGCGTTATTCCGGGGTGCTCAGTTGTCCAAGTGGACTAGTTTCTGTTAATCCCCATTGCCTCATAAGTTGGATCTATAACGTGGTCTGTGAAGTTGCGGGTATCTTCTGCTGTCTACTACTGAGACACATGCAAAACCTCTTCTGGATTGCAGGTTTTCTACTCATCAACCTGTGAATTTACTTTACTGTAGTCGCGTTTTTGCAGATACCATGGTATCTGTTACCGCGGTAACTGGATTGCAATTATGGTGGGTTTACACACTGCGTAAAATCCGAGCGTATTTTACGCACGTTTTGAGCTTGAAAAGATTTCTAGCAATACGGACGTATTTGAGCAATACGGACGTATTTTTATCTAAATACGTCCTTATTGCTAGAAATCTTTTCAAGCTCAAAACGTGCGTAAAATACGCTCGGATTTTACGCAGTGTGTAAATGGACCATTAGTCGTTTTCGCAGTTACGATGGCATCTGAAAATACATACCTCGGTACCTTGCCAGATATGACGGTAACTTCAAAGAACGCCGTTCTTCGTGATATCAGATACCACGGTAAATGCGAGAACGACTTTAGACCGACGTATTATACTATGGTATCTACAAAATGCAACTTGTGTCTGTCACAGTTGTTGATAGTGAGGCATTAGGGGGTCAGCAGAAACTAGTCCGCTTGGAAGCGCTGAACTGGAATATGGCAAACTACGCCCACTTGTGCAAAAGGTAGCAGGCGTTGAAGGAATTTAAGGATGTAGCCTACTCGTTGGTGGCCGTTAGGTATTTTGGCAATGATTCTACGAGTTATTTATTGTTTTTTTTATTTATAAGTAAATTTCTAGGCTGTTCGGATGCGTACCGTTTCTCGTAAACAAGTTCTAGGCTATATGTTGTTTGTCTTTGGCTTGCAATGGCAGACACCGGTAGTAAGTCAGTCGCCGTGACACATTCTAGCTAAAAGTAGTTCTGGAGCTTAGGAATTCCAAGAACTCGCAACCAATTTGAAACAGAAACGGGTTGAGTTAGTTTTTGTCCAGTCACTTTTTTTATTTCGGGTTTGGAGACGCAGGATCGGGATCCACCGAGGAAAACGAGTGCTGGAATTTTAAACCTCTTTTCCTGGGATTCGCTTGACAGAAAGAGTTTTTGTCGGTTTGCGGTTGCCAATTTAGAATTGGAGGATTTTCTGAATTAAAGGGTCGACGAAGGGAAATAGTAAGTAATTTTGTTGAACCGAAAATTCACATGAATTAAAAGTAGAGACCAAACGAAAAAGAAAAGAGACGAATGCGGAAAATCACCAAAGTATTTACTCTATTTACAACTTAGAAAAGAAGACAGTGTGACAAGGAGATTTAACATTGGTCTGAGCCAACGTAGGAAGCTGTCCATGAACTGGTTCACCGAAACCGTCAGATGAGACACGACGTATTTTCGTCGAGGAGCTATTACTTAGGATACGAAGAGTAGTGTTGTAAAATTAAAAGTAAATAAGGAAGACTTTTGTCCCGTTTTTTTCCTATGCCGCCGATTTCATTAAATTCATTAAAACCGACAGCGAAGAACAAAACCAAAAAAGTTATACCGAATCGCTCGAATGTTTTTTCTTTAAAATTTTCCTGAAAGGTTTCGTCTCTAGGCTCTGCTGCAGGCGCTCTTGACCCGAAACACGGCCAATACGGCCTGAACAGGAACATCACCTGTTGCAGAATGAGATTTTTTTGCGGAGTTTTCAAGACGGCTGGACCTTTACCAAGTAATTTGTATAGCCGAGTGGATAGCGGATCATGTTGTTGTAATGGCACCAACCACAAGCAAAGACTGGGCGAGATTTCTGTCCCTTGTGTTCTTCCTTGTCTTTTAGGGGCCCGTGACTTTTCGATCATTACTCTCGATTCCCAAAGCAAATCATTCCCGTTGCGTCGGTATTATAATTTTCTCAAACCCCAGACAGATTTTCCTTTTCTACTTTATTATTCGTTCCGGACAGTCAGACAGAAAAATAAGTAAGAGGTTAAAGTCCATAAAAACGATTATGTTTCGAGGGGGGGGGGAGGATATCGAAGCCCCTACCCCTTGGATACGGCCGTGATTGGTTCCTCTGAATAAATGATTGAACATTTTATAACGCACTGCCCAAGGTCATAGTTGCAGGTAAAGAAAAATTAAACACAAACAATGTACAGAACGGTTATTTTAATGACGACTAATGGACAATAGACACTGAAATATTTCTAGAATAATTGAATTGCAAAATTGTGTAGTAATAAAAAAGGGATTATTTGAAGTAAAGATTGTAATACAAAAGCACGACTAGGTGACACATGCGGAGTGTTTAAAACGTTGAAGAAAATCTGCTATCTGTTATAGCTTAAAATATAAATCATTACAAAATAGAGGCCTGGCAGTTCCAATATGAAGTCTCGTAAAAATCCGCTTTACCTGAACTTCCAAACTTTTCATCGTGTTCCGAAAAAGCTTTTTACAGCCAGATTTAAGAGGTGATCTTGTCTACAGTCGATAATGGTCGTTCTCTCTAGAGATGAGAGGCCAATCTCTGTGTACGTGTCCAGTGAGGGCCCCATTGTTTGATAAAATTAGCTAGCGAAATCATTGTTTGATGTATGGTGTTAACGGTAGTCATTACGGAGCTGTGGTCATGGTCGGAACGGGTGAAGTTCAGACCGAAAGAAAAGCTTGTTTGACTCCACAGTGTAATTAAGGATACGCTTCCCAGGAGAAATGAAGGTGGGAGACCGGAACTCCGCTCGTGCGAATTACGCAGAGGGGCAAGAGGTAATATACGGTATTTCTGACTGGTTATGGTAAAGTTTGTGCAAATTCCACCGTCAAGGCAGTGGAAGTAAACATTCCTGTTCCCCACTGAAATTTCATAAATAAGTGCCAAGAAATAATATATGCTGCTAATCGTACTGATAGTTTGATAGGCCGAATGGTGGGCTAATGCTCACTAATTAAAACTGGCTATGGTAAACAATTCTTGTCTGACAGTGGCAAAATTGGGCGCGAAGTTTCGGCATTTTGGAAGCGGAATTTGCAGGCACATCGAGACAATGGCCTGTCCGGTCCGAACAGCGTTGGGATCCTGTTTGTAATCTACTTACACCTCGTTCATTACCAGTTTCCTCTATGGTTCCAGGCACCATAATAGTTAACTCCGTAACCCGCTCTAGCGGCCAATCTGTGGATGTTGCCCAATCCTTCATGGAGCAATCTTTGTTCTGTGAGAAGTTCCTGTTTCGTACGCTGTCCGTGGGATTTTCCTGTTTCTATCCGATTACTCTCCATGGTTGTCCGAGACAGTAGAACGTTTTGCATTCTGAGTCGATAGTTGTGCTGTCATTCAGACGTCACTCGCTTGTTTCGTCTAGAGCTCATTCCGTTAGATGGCCATTTTGCTTTTTTGCAAAAAACTAGTAATATTACACAGTAGACCAGAGACGTCTCCTGGGGTTGCTCATTCGCCGGCACTTGGCATACAGACCTTGTAACAAGATCAGAGGTTCCGATGGGATCCCATGGAATATTTAATTGACTCCTTGATCCAGAAAATCACGGCCCGTCTTCCGGTCTTCTTCAGACCCCTTTAAAATTTTACCATTTATCCGTGGCCAACCGCTTGTACGAGAAATGATACCGTTTTGGTGTGTTTGACAAATACGGCCAAACGACCAATCAGATTTGACAGTGCAAAAAGGATACGTCAGCTACATTTCAACTAATTAGTCAACTAACTAGGTGGCACAAAACTAATAAGGTGAGAAAAACAGGTTCAGGTATGGGTTAATCATGCATTCGTACCCCTAGCCTATACCTCACCTTTAACCAACTTAGGAGAAGTCTTTTTAACTTTAGAGAAGCTGGTGACATCGAGGGGCGAACCAAGAGCCGATAGATCCAAATTTCCGGATTTTGGCGAATTATAAAGTCTAGAGATCCATTCATGAAATGTTCTTACCCCCAATGTAAACCTCTATTCGAACTGAGATTGAACTTTTTTTTTTATTTTTTTTTTTTTAACAAAATTTCCGGTTTGGCTGGATTCCTGGTAGACTTCTTGTCCGGCAGGAAAATTAGTTTCAGATCTAGATTCAACATGTCTAGTTACCTTACATATCGCCGTCTCATTGGGTCTTGAAGCTTCCTTCCGATTTCCGATTACGGCCGGATTCCGGGCGAAGTACTTGTCCGGCCAGAAAATAAAGTTCAGAAACGAATTCAGCATGTCTCATTATCCCGTGATCGAACTTCTAATCAACTTCAGATAAAACTTTGCTTTTAACAAATTTTCCGGTTTTGGTCGGATTCCGGGTGAACATGTGACCTTGCCCCTTATCGCATTAGCTTTAAAAAATACGGTTCATCTCTTAATGTTAAACCTCCTCCACCACCCCTAAATATAGAAGTGACGTATGGGTGTAATGACGGTGCCCCTAACTGTGTCTTTCTAGGTTGTTTACCGCGGTACAAATATACGGATCAGCACCGATAGTACCGGTCGGCATTTGAAGTGTTGAGTAATTTATTGGTAATTTATAATATTTAATAAATTTACTGGTAATTTATTGGAGGCTTATACAAATAATGGTTGGCGGCGAAGATAGCTGTTTTTAATCGTTTAGTGTAATAGAATATTTGTTATATGTAGTTTGATTTTGAATATTTTCTGCTTGCTCAGATGGTCGTTTTCACTTTTAAACGAGAAATGTGCATTTCTATGATTTTTTTTTGTCAAGTTGATGGTTAAAGATTCATCGATCAATCAATCAGAATATACCAGGACCAAGAGCAAATTACTAATCTAATAGAACCTTTGATTTAGAACAGCGACTATGAAACCCCGACAAAACTGAGCTGAGTAGAAGTACTTGTTCTAGCTTTGAGTTAATACTCGTCTACTTCCGTCTTCGCCGGTCGCTCATAGCAGAGGAAGTAGTGCAGGAGGTACGCTGACCCGCTCCGGAGCGCGCCCAAAGAACCAACCGGCTTTTACTTTGAAAGTTTCTTCCACGCGGCTTCAAAGCGATATAGCTATTCATAGAGGTAACGAATTGTGATGTGCTGCATATCTCCTAGCAGCCACTCATTTACATCGGGCAAGGTATGGGGAAATATTCGACTCCGCGTGGTCGTATTACATATAAAAGGAGGTGGAGGTTCTTGCTTATATGTTCTTGCCAGTACGCATCCTCTGGTTGATCGAACTTGCATGAGAAGAATGGTCTCATGCGAACTCGCTAGTTGTTGTTTAGTGGCGTGAGGTCTGTCAACTTTCCTGTTTATTGTTTGAAACTGAAAGGGAAGGATGCGGAAGTCAAATTTTGTTGATGCGACGAGGCGTGACCAGTGATGGGCTGATACGGATAGCCTACGGAACGCAGGTGCAACAGCAACTCACAAATTTGGATTAGTTTTGTTTCGCTGTTTTCTGTTTCGGTGACGTGTATGTTGACTGATATATTAGTGATCCAGGGTTGGTCACCAAGAACCAGGGTGTACGAGTTACTTTATTACTTCAGGATACTTTGGGTTACTCAGGTTACTTTGGGTTACTTTTGGTTACATTGGGTTACTTGGGTTACATTGCATTGGGTTACTTTGGGTTACTTCGAGATACTTTCGGGTTACTTTCCAGGGTGTACGATTTTACTTTTGGTGACCAACCCTGGTTAGTGATGTTGGTGATTTATGATGATCATGTACACGATGAGTCGAACGATGAGTGTGGCAACTTTAGTTAGGGTCTTGTGCAAATTCATGAATATCGTGTAGAAGACAGAGATGCTTCCCTCTCAAACGTCTGATGCAAACAGTGTTGCTCTTTTCTCTGACGGGACCTGTGACACAGGGGCAAAAATCTGTGACATTCGGGCGCCCATAAAATTCGGTTATTTTTATTTCAACGAAACTTGCGGATTCTAAGGTTTCAGTTTTACTCTTCTATGAGGAGCTAATACTCGTAAAATAAAAATTGTTTTCTCCCCCTTGAAGCTGTCCAGAATGTGTTGAAACCGCAGGATTTCCCGCAATTTTTGCAAGTGTGGTTTCCTGTTTTTTCACAACTCGGATTCTGGGGAGGAGTGGAATATCAAAAATATGACGAGCAAATGGCTCATGATATCCTCGCCTGAACCACGAGATTTGCGCCTATTTGATACCGGTGGGATTGAGGGTCATATGTGATTAAATAATACATTACGGGAAAGGTTACGTCGAAGGGTTCTTCAAGGGGATGCTCACTTCAAAAATAGCTGTACAGTAAGTGCCTAGCCGGTGCAGACGAAGACCGTAAACCAGTTCCCAGTAAGTAAGCACCCCCTCAGGGTACTATAATGGCAATAAGGTCATCACGATGAGTTAGTTGAATCGGCCGAGTGCTTTCTTGAGAGGGAGAGGAAGTTATAGGAATTCAGTTTCGGTTTCGTTTATCTTTATTTGAACAGCAATAGCAATATGGATTGTACCTACCAAGAGAGTACAGAAAATTGAGATCGATAAGGCCCGAGCACCAGTTAATATAAAAAAAACAGCAAAAAACGAATCAGGTAGATAAATCAAGAACAACAAAAGAAATATAAGGATGCTATCGAACATAGTAATAATTTAGGTTAATTAGACATTGGTTGTACAACGAAGAAAAAAAGAACAGTGAAATTGAACAAGAATTGGCTAATCTTCGTGCTAAACATAGTAGGTATTCTTTTTTGGACGTTTACCGTTATGTCCTGTTAAATGTTGGTGGGTTGAATCTGTTCCTTAAGGCCGCCTAAGAGCACCTGACTTTTATTTTACCAGGTAACCTAAAGTGACACTGCCCGAAGTTAAGCTCCCCAAGAGACATATATATATATATTACCCATACTCTGCTGTTGTCCAAGAAGCAGGTCACAAATAAGTAAACAAATAAATAAAATATCTACTGTAAATACAGTCATAGATTTGATAGCAAAACGGATACGTCAGCTGAATTTTATTTGAGCTATATTTCGGCCCTTCTTGGCAAGGGTCCTCTTCAGGCTCAAAGCCGCTCAAGTTGGAAAAACGAACTTGTAGGAAAAACAGTTCGTTTTTCAACTTGAGCGGCTTTGAGCCTGAAGAGGACCCTTGCCAAGAAGGGCCGAAATATAGCTCAAATAAAATTCAGCTGACGTATCCGTTTTGCACTATCAGGTATGATTCTCAGTAAGCTTGGGCTGAAGGAGTGTTTATACAGTCATAGAGGCAAATGATCGTGTTGGACGTAAGAGGTTGGGAAAGAAGTTGCGTGTAAAAAAAGTTTTTGGCCCTAAAAGACGGTAGAAATGGAGAAGGTGATTAGACATTTAGGGGATTTGTAAACTTAACCGTTAGAGGCTTCCCGTGCTAATATTTTAGACACAGGTATGGCGTGCAATTGCAATTAAATATGCACTTGATGAATGATTTTTTTTTCCACCAAAACATATTATAGTAAAATAAGTTTAGGACCAAATATTCCTTCAGCCCAAGGTGAGTGCGAACCATATTTGACTATGCAAAACGGATACTTCAGCTACATTTTGTTCGAGCAATATTTGGCCGAGATGTAGCTCCAGTAAAAAAAAAATGAAAATCATTTTCCAGCGTGAGGCGGAAGAGGACCCTTGCCAAGAAGAGCCGAAATATAGGTCGAATAAGATGTAGCTGACGTATCCGTTTTGTCTAGGCTAAATATAAGTTTAGGACCAATACGCAAAAGCAAAGACAGCACTAGCAAGAAATGTAAACTCTGATCCGTTGGACCGACAAATCTACATACGAAAAAGGGGAAGGAAGAAATAAATAGATGAAAATTCAAATACCAAAATGAGTTAAAATTTTTCAAAGACCTAAATAAGTTTCAAAGAAAAATATAAACTTTAATAACAGACTTTACCTTAAATATTAGCCTACCTAGCGACAAGGCTTGTTGACGCTGTAGCCTGTTGCCGTCGCCAGCGCTTACGCTCTGGTACCAAACTCGTATAAAAATGATAAAAATTTCAAAATTATAAAAAATAATACAAAACTCACGAAGGAAAGACGGCACATTTGGTCGATGTCCGTTTTATGTGCAAATGTCGTTTTTGTGCGATTTCTGTTTAAACTTCTCATGGTTTTTGTACGAGTAAATTGTGCAATTGCCGAATTCTTTTGACAGGCTTTGTGAACGAGCGGATCAGATGGTAAAATTAGGAGAGGTGTCCTTGGACATTCATAGTTAATCGCAGATCAATCCTGAAAACATTTTAGATGAGTGCATTGGCTTATAATCGTATATTCAAGTTGCTCGGGAGTTATCATTACTGATGGGCTTGAGTTGCGCGTAACTGAAACTCGTTCTCAGGGCAACGAGACTGAGCAATTCCTTGAGTAACCAGGATTTTGCGTTTTTATTTTTTCTTGTAGACTTTTTATGACACTTGCAGCCTCTGGCTCAAGTGCCGTATACCGATCGCAGTTCTGTCTGTCGGTCGGTCCGTTTTTTTGTCACACTTTTTCGAGTTGGGGGTACTTTCAGATGTGCTAGGACAAACTAGGCAGGCTATCAGGGACCCGACCAAATTAACCTGGAAACAATCAGTTTCGCGATCTGACCGTATGCGGGGGAGTGGAGGGCGGTGGAAACTTGAAAAGTGAGGGCAGTTTGTCACACTTTTTCGAGTTAGGGTACTTCCAGATGTGCTAGGACCATGAAACTTGGCAGGCGTATCAAGGATCCGACCAAACAACGCTAAGAAATAATCAGTTTTCCGATTTGACAATGTCGGGGGGAGTGGAGGGCGGGGGAATCCGGGAATTGAGTAGTTGTAATTTTCGAACGGGTGATCGGATTGGAATGAAACTTAATAACTGAATAGATTACATGTCTCTGATGTCCCGTTTAAAATCTTGATCGGTTTCGATAGCTTGGGGGAGTTCGGGGGGGGGGGGAGGGGCAGGGAATTTCAAGAAATTGTTAGTGAAACTGCGGCACGAAACTTGCTGGTAAGAACCAACATCTGCTCTAGATGAATCGTTTAGACAATTGTACTGGATCCGGATACTTGGGGGGTGGGGGGAGTTCCCAGAATCCCGGTGATGGCGGTTTGGGGGATTTTCACGATGAAACTTGGCAGGCATATCAGGGACCCGACAAAACTGACTTGAAAATGTAAATTTTGTCGATCTGATAATCGTGGGGAAGGTGAGTCCAGAATACAGGGTCATGCGTAACTTTGGAACGGGTGATCGGATTCGAGTGAAACTTAATAATGGAACAGAGGATATTTTTTTGGTGATCTTTTTCATACCCGGACCGGATCCGACAACTATAGGGGGGGGGGGGGGGGGAGGGGGGAAAATACGTGACCCGCTTAGACTGGAGAGATCGGGATGGAACTTTGTGGGAATAACGAACAGATGCTCTGGATAAATCATTTACAGAACCGGATTGGCTCCGGGCCCTGTGGGGGGAGTTGGGGGGGGACCGGAAATCTCGAGAAATGTTTAGACTGGAGGGATCGGAGTGAAACTTGCTGGGAAGAACAAACATCTGCTCCAGGTAAATCTTTTACACAATTGGACTGGATCCGGACACTTGGGGGAGGGTAGCGGGTTTCCCAGAATTCTGTTTTTGGGGGATTGTCGCGACGAAACTTGGCAGGATATCGGGGATTGATTTGAGTGAAATTTAATAACTGAACAGAGTATATTTCTCTCTGATGATCTTTTTAATTTCTGGACCGTATCTGACAACTATTTGGGGGGGGGGGGGTCATGGTCTCCATCAGCTTATTACCATTTTTGCCTCAAGGGTTTTGCTTACAAATGAAGTTCTAGCTCCCTTAGAGTGTGCATCTTAACCGGAAAGTCGGAACTTTTGATCAAACAGCACATCTTAACCCATGCAAGTGCCATATGAGCTTACAGCTCTTTTTTCTTGTACTTACCTACCTGGTTTCCTTCGAATTTCATCTTACATCCAGACTGTTTTGAAGGTGTTGAGCCCAGTTCGTGGGCACCAGTGTCCAGTATCGAATTCGTAAACGGCCAGACGAAATGTGCACACATTTGGGAATTTTCCTCTTATTCTCCCGGGGTGGGGGTGGGGGCTGGGAAGGAATCCTGTAAAGTGCAGAATCTCCGTAATTTGAATGAATGGAAAAATTAGAAAATTAGAGTGTGTGAGGATCAAAGGTACGACTGGTCCTTTAAGTATTTATCTGGAGCATAAAATGTATCCGCAAGTCAGCAGCAAACCCTGCTCAGCCCTTTGGCACTAGAACTCGAAAATCCATTTAGAAACTTCCCCATCCGAATTTTGTGCTAATAGGCTTTTGCAAATGTTCGCTGGCTTTTTTGTCTAACATGTACACTTGTGTTTCGCTATTTTTTCCAAAGACAATTACCATTCTTAACTGAAGTAATCACAGGTTGACGTCTTAAATATTCGATGTGGAATTCGCAGCAGGAACTCAAAATTTGAGCTGTCGCCGTTGGCATAGCGTATCTCTCTCCATTTTTGGTGTAAACGCACCCTAGCCTGTCATTAGCCTCGGTGGCTTATATAACAACTATAACTTAATCTAATTTTGCATACGGCAAACTACTGTGTTTGGAGATACTTCAGGCCCTTCTGTTCTCGACGATCGATCAGGCTGTCTTTAGATTTTTGTATGTCTGACTAAATTTGGTCATAAAATGTCGTCATCACTGACAGCGTTATCTGTCAGGGGAAGGTTAATCTTTTTTTGATATACACCATTTTTTTCGGTTTGGTCGCCAGTATGAGGGACAGACTAATTAGAAAAACGATGTTGATCAGAGAACAAAAAACGCTTTTGAGGGACGCACTAGGCTTAGGCTATAGTGCACTCCAAGTATCTGTTTACTTTTATCATTTTATGCTGCAGTTTTTGTTCTTTGTCCATGCCAACAATACTACCCTTGGCTAAAGAACAAAATTTAGCATGTCTTGTTCGTGTTGTACAATGGAGCTTGCAGAATTTCTTCTCTGTGCTCCATTTTGTCTACAGCCTGGAAATGACTAATTCTTGATTAAATTTACCTTAACTCCCCACCGTCACACAAAATACAATAGCCAGAAACAACCAATAAAAGGCACAACCTTTCAAAAAGTGTATATAACTAAAAAGAACTAAAAACCAAGTTATTTTATTGTTCTTCATAAAGTTAGGCCGTCCTAGTGTCACTAGGGAGTCCTTCATCGTAGTGGTTTCTTCATCTTCGAACTAGATCAGTATCAAACACATATACAGTTTCATCTTATATATATAGCACCATAACATATTAAAACACTTTAAAACCTTCAGTATGTACTATCTCCAAAATAGGATATTTTTGTATACCAACGAATTCGTTTAACGTATAATGACCGGAGTTCATCGACGACGCTCCATTTTTGCCTAATAACTAAATTATTCCATCTTACGTGAATGATTATTCCAATCTGGCTTGGATCCATCCTAGTGACGTCAGTGATGTCATAAGTGACGCTTATGGTTTTGTGGAGAGTACCTTTTGTAAGGCCCACGCTCGATTGTTGATGAACCAGAGAAATAGGTGTGTTAGATGAGTAGTTGCATTTTGAGACTCTGTGTAAGCGGTACCGCCTGATTCGATTGTTGGATTATAAATTCGTATCTTCAGAAGATATGTTCAAAGGTGTACCAGAATCAGACTTCTCGATGGTTGGAAAGTTTCATCTGCCTAGTGTAAGAGATTGCGGTGAACTGTTTTGTTTGTTGACTGTTAAGTTCTGCATCAAGATTAATTTCCACTTCTGGTCAAAATCACAATATATAAAGGGGCAAGCAGGAGACACAAGGTCGATTGACTAGAAACTCTGACATTTTAGGACAGGCCATCGGAGATGGACATTTTGTAAACTTGCGGATTGTTTGGATGCATCTTTGTGAACCCAATTGTCATTTGAGCTCCTTTGACTCCGCGTAGCCGATTCTAAAGTCAAATGTCGGACTTGCGAACAAGGGCGCGACATCACGCCTATATGTCGCCTCTTATTCGGTTCGATTATTCTTGATGGTTTTCCGACTTCAGAGTTTTCCTCTGTTTACTTTTTTGTCTTCAACTTCGCTCTTTTCTTTTTTTCTGTTCGGCAACCATTTCTTGTTTTTGGGATCCCAAAACGTAAGTGGAGGGATACCTATGACATCGCAAAAGTTGTCCGTCTGTCCGTCCGTCCGTCCGTCCGTCTGTAAGCACGATAACTCTCGAAAGGGAATGAGATATGTTGATGAAACTTGGTGTGAGGGTTCGTTGGGTCGTCGGACCAGTCAAGTTCGTAGATGGGCTTTGTAGCTCTACATTTAGGGGTGGGGGAGGGGATTCAAATTAAGGGACAAACAAAATATTTTGAAACAGCTTATGTGATAGTCGATTATGGGGTAAGAAGACATGCTGAACACGATGGTGAAAATTATTTTGTCATCGGACAAGTAGTTCGCCCGGAATCCGGCCAAAACCGGAAAGTTTGTTGAAAGTAAAAGTTTTATTTGAAGTTGATTAGATATTCGATTTAGGGGTAGGAAGACATGCTGAAGACGATGGTGAAAATTATTTTCTCGACGGACAAGTATTTCGCCCGGAATCCGGCCCAAACCGGAAAGTTTGTTGAAAGTAAAAGTTTTATTTGAAATTGATTAGATGTTCGATTTAGGGGTAGGAAGACATGCTGAAGACGATGGTGAAAACTATTTTCTCGATGGACAAGTATTTCTCACGGAATCCGGCCCAAACCGGAAAGTTTGTTGAAAGTAAAAGTTTTATTTGAAGTTGATTAAATGTCTGATTTAGAGGTAGGGAGACATGCTGAAGACGATGGTGAAAACTATTTTCTCGACGGACAAGTATTTCGACCGGAATCCGGCCCAAACCGGAAAGTTTGTCAAAATTAAAAGTTTTATTTGGAGTTGATTAGATGTTCGATTTAGGGCAAGAAGACATGCTGAACACTTATGTGAAAACAAGTTTCTACCCGGACATGTAGTTCGTCCGGAATCCGGCCAAAACCGGAAAACTGTTGGAAGTCAAAGTTTTATTTCTAGTTGATTAGGTAAGCCATTTAGGGGTAAGAAGAGATGCTGAGTCCCTGTGTGACAATCGCATTTTCCCGGACATATAGTTCGACCGGAATCCGGCTGGAATCGGAAAATTTGTTATAAGCTAAATTTCTATTTGAAGTTGATTTGATTTGATTTGAAGTTGATGCTGAATCCAAATCTGAACTTGGTTTTCTCAGGTGATTAGCTATTTGGCCTTAATCTGTTTCTGAATTTTAATTTTAAAAATGTTCAAGGAGTCTGGCGAAGACTGGATCTGGCTAAGACAAGACCCAGTTGTCTGGATCAGATATTGAATTTTTGGGATCCCATCGAAACCTTTGGTCTTGTTTTAGTGTTTTCCCTATCAGTGACGGTAGTTAGCATTTCTTTGGTTTGTGTTTATATTTTTGTTTGTGTTTATTTTTTTCCCATGGCCTCTGTGCTTTTAGTGGAATAAATCTTAAATCTTATTCCTGTCCTTCACGTTTCCGCTGAAATAAAATCGTCAGTTCAGGTTTACCCGCGGATTACCCTGACTGTCCTTCGTGACACATTTTGGGAACGTTTTACAATCTTGAATGTTAAACAGTGGCTGGGAAAGCCACCTACGACGTTTGTCAGCAATATTTCGGCCATTCTTTGCAATTTCGGCCCTTCTTTGCAAGGGTCATCGCCAGGCCGTTGTTGGACTGGAAGAAACGAAATTGCAGTAATGCAATAAGAGGTTTTTTTTGTATGATTTATATTTTTTTTTCGCTGGCTCACTTGAGAAAGGAGCTGTCGCCGCCTCGATGATAAATTTGTAGCTTGCGTAGTAGTATGGTAGTAGTACGAAAACGTAGCATGTAATACTATGTAATAGCAAAGAATACTATCATTTAATGTGCCTCAGACTGGTCCAATCTTATATAGTAGTATCCAGTAGCATCCTGTCTTGCCATAGTAGCATCCAGTCTTGCTAATAGCAGGGACCCATAAATTTCCTGTAATAACTCGCCATTCAGGGGCCCAATAAGAGATTTTTGATGCGCTCTTGACCGAGCGCCAGATAGCTCGAGAAATGCCGACGGGGATAAAATACCCGACTATCAAGATCGACACAAATTTTCGCAGCTGTTGTGCTGAACTAAGAATATTTCTCTGTAATGGAAGACTACCCTGGATCTTTTATCCTAGCTTAGGTACCTGGTGGCATGCTGGCAGTTTTGTCTGTCTGAGCAAGAACGCCGATTCGACCCAAGCGGAATTTTTGGAAACTAGGTGAGGCTCGGGCAACATAGCAACATAGAAGCATAGGAAATGACAAGACCCTGAATGGCGAGTCATTACAGGAAATGTATGGGTCCCTGCTAATAGTAGCATATAGTAGTATGCAGTAACACGGTAGCCTTGAAGTAGAAGCATGTAGAAGCGTCGTTAGTACTGCATGCTACTTTTTCGTACTACTTCATAGTACTATTTTGAGATAAATTTTTCATCGGGGCTCTGGTGGTTTTACTGTCAATATCGGGAATTCGGGCCATCAGTGATCGAGTACATTATCTTGGAACTCAGAAACTTACAGCGTCTTAATCACTTTGGCGACCCTCTACCCCTGGTTGTTAGCAAGAGCGATAACATTCCTATGAGACCAGATTGGTAACTCTGCTAAGTGGCGAAGCCGACAGTCCGTAGTATAGGCGCGTTGTCAATCCATAAAATCGCTTACGTCTCTCAGGAATAGGGTAGGCCTACTAGCCGCAAGCCTTTGTACCGGCAATGCGTAGTCTTTTTCGGACTTCGAAGGAGAGCTTTGACAGTGGAGACGATCTCTTTTGCTGGACTTTGGTGAGCTAAACTGAGAAGCTTTTGTACCGTCTTCGTGCGAACTCTTCGTCTACTTGAGCTGAGAAATCATTGTCCCGGACAGGTTTCTCAGCCTTTGTGCCTAACGCATGCACGCTTAAGTGGTTCCAAGATACCCTAGATATGCAGAAAACACGTTCGTTTGAGGCGAAAGTGTTACTGAAAAAATTTGAGCAGTTGCTCTAATCGGTCATATACAAATTTCTCAGTTTTTGACACAGTGCTCCAACGTTGGGCGTGTCTTAAACATAAGATCAACGGATCTAAAACGTTGGGGCACGGTGCCCTGGATCCAGGGCACTGTACGCCCATAAAAATTGTTTTTGAAACAATTTTCGTTCAAGATTTTCTCCCCTCCCATTATCATTGGAGTACTGTGTCTTGCCTCAGTACACGGGAATGCCCTAACATTGGAGCACTATCCCCCAAAAATTACGTTTTTTTGTACGACTGGTTCGAATATCCTAATCCTTTTTCTGAATCATTTAACAAACGCATGTGCAACTTCAGTGGGATATTGAAAAAAGGAAAAATAGTTCCACTGTGTGTTCCATCGATGCGGAGTTGAGAGAATTACCAAGAAGGTTTGAGGAATCTGGAAAGTCCTAATTTGCGTTATCTGTCTTCTGACATTATTCGCTCATCTTTACGATCATTATTTCGCTCAAAAGGAAGTTTGGAACATAAATACTGAAATTGGAAAACACTTTCTTGAATTGATTGCGCTCCGTTTATTCTGTTTGAAAAAGTAACAAGACCAAAGGGGTCGATGGGATCCCAGAAATCTAATATTTGATTCAGACAATCGAGTCTTGTCTTCGCCAGATCCAGTCTTGGACAGGCTAATCATCAGAGAAAACCAAGTTCAGATATACCTCTATAAGCCATATCTGTTTTGACGATACTGACCGCGAATTCCTGCCGATTTCCGAGCGAACTACTAGTCCAACAAAAAAAAAATACAGAAACAAAACCAGCGTATCTCCTTATCCCTATAAAGAACATCTAATCAACTTTGAATAAAAGTTTGACTTAAAAAAAATCCGGTTACAACCGGATTCCGGAATAATTATATGTCCGGGTAAAAAATCATTGTCATAAACCGGTTCAGCATCTCGTCTTACCCCTTAATCTGTCATCTAATCGAACTTTTGCTTTTAACAAATTTTCCTGTTTTGGCCGGATTCCGGGTGAACTAGTTGTCCAGCGAAAAAATGATTTTCACCATCGTGTTTGACATGTCTTTTTACCCATAAATCAAACATTTAATCGACTTCAGATTAAACTTTTACTTTTAACCAACTTTCCGTTTTTCGCCGAATTCCGGGCGAACTACATATCCGGGTAGGAAATTGTTTTCACATAAGTGTTCAACATGTCTTCTTGCCCTAAATCTAACATCTCATCAACTCGAAATAAAACTTCTAATTTTAACAAACTTTCCGGTTTCGGCCGGATTCCGGGCGAACTACTTGTCCGTCGAGAAAATGGTTTTCACCATCGACTTCATCATGTCTTCCTACCCCTAAATCGAACATGTAAACAACTTCAAATAAAACTTTTACTTTTAACAAACTTTCTGGTTTTGGCCTGATTCCGGGCGAACTACTCGTCCGATGACAAAATAGTTTTCACCATCGTGCTCAGCATGTCTTCTTACCCCATAATCGACTATCATATTAGCTGTTTCAAAATATTTTGTTTGCCCCTTAATTTGAACCCCCTCCCCACCCCTAAATGTAGGGTTACAAAGCCCATCTACGAACTTGACTGGTCCGACGACCCAACGAATCCTCACACCAAGTTTCATCAAAATATCTCATTTCCTTCGAGAGTTATCGTGCTTACAGACGGACAGACGGACAACTTTTGCGATGTCATAGGTATCCCTCCACTTGCGTTTTGGGATCCCAAAAAGCAGCAAACAACTGGATTTTTTGCTCTGTTTGGAATTAAGATATGATATGATGTATATTACATTAAGTCCGAGGGCCGTAGCATATAAAACAAATAAAAAACAAACAAACAACTCTTCCAGTAAATCCTAACTAGAACAAGAGCTATAAGCTCATATGCCACTTGTTAAGAACAATTCGTGGGTTAGTTGTGATACTTTGTAAGCAAACCCTTTGAGACAAGAATGATCGTGGATTCTTGGAAATCACGATAATGTATCTTTGGTAAAAAGTATTTGATGTTTGCACTTGACTGTAGCCTAATGATACGTACTTCATGGGCGCTAGAAATTCATCTGTAATCAAAAGTCTTGAGGCAGACATGATCTTGGGTTGAATATTTAATATTCGTGGGGGAATATTTATGGTCTGGTCAGAAGTATTTTTTTTTTTTTTTACTTTTTGGTTGAGATGCGCACTTTAAGGTTGCTAGAAATTCATTTATAAGCAAAACCCTTGAGGGAAAATGATCGTGGGCTCACGAGGATCATGAAAATATATATTTTGCTTAAAAGTATTTTTTTTGTACTTTGCGGTTAAGATGGGTAGGCTACTTTAAGGGATGGTCGGATCTCGGAAGTAACACTTTCTAAGCCAA
Organism: Branchinecta lynchi; assembly: GCA_023053575.1. Lineage (NCBI taxonomy): Eukaryota > Metazoa > Arthropoda > Branchiopoda > Anostraca > Branchinectidae > Branchinecta > Branchinecta lynchi. The sequence goes on from JAKZAP010000008.1 coordinate 10,419,964, forward strand.
TCTTGTCAAGTCTCTAATGTTCTAGCGAAGTTTCGTCGTCCTAACACATCTGGAAGTACCTTTAATCGCGATCACCGGAATTCCAGACCCCCCTTGAACTCCCCCCAGTCACCTGAATCCGGTCCGGTTCTGTCACTGATGTATCTAGGGCTTATTTTGATGCTTCTTCTTCCCACCAAGTTCATCACAATCGCCACACTCTAAGCGTGTCAACAATGTTCTTTAGTTAAATGGTCGAGTCCCTCATATGCCTGCCAAGTTCCATCATCCTAGCACACGTGGAAGCATCTTAACTCCGGATCACCGGAATTTCGGAAACCTCCTCCCTCCATCTCCCCCCACAGTGCCCGGATCCGGTCCGGTCTTGTCACCTATGTATCTAAGGCTTGTCTTTGTTCCTCCCACCAAGTTTCATCCCAATCCGTCTACTCTGAACATGTTATCTGGTTTCCGCCCCCCCCCCCCCTACTCACCCCAAAGGCACCGGATCCGTTTCCGACTTGAATTGTGACATCTGAGACGCGAGATTTTCCTAATATTAAGTTTCATTAAGATCCAATTCCCCGTTCAAAAGTTAAACAGTGTACATTTTTCGCATCCCCCCTCCCTCCACTCCCCCATGGTGGTCGGATGCTGAAAGTGACTATTTCCAAGTCAGTTTGGTGGGGTCCCTAATACGCCTGTCAAGTTCCATCGTCCTACCACATCTGGAAGTAGCTAACCTTACTCGTGATCACCGGACTGACCGACGGAAAAGTGATAGGTATATGGCACTTGACCGGAACGCAAGTGCCATAAAAACTGCTCTGTGTGCGACCAACCTATCCCAGTGCATGCCTATCTCAGAGCATAAAAACACTAGGGGGTAGCGCCAAGACATATGCTTTCTATGCATCGGGAATGGGCCTAACTCGTAGAACCGCCCATTATGTTCGGGACATTCAAAGCGAGACAAACACGTGGGTTAGAAAACTTCTAGTACAGCCAAGATGCGATCTGCACACATCGAGATATTGTATTTTTGTGTGGCTGTGTTCAGAATTTGGAGGTGTCGGATCCAGCGGTGATGCACGTCTAATTGAGTTTCAGGAAGGACTTTCTCTATCGCTAGTGGTGCTAGTCATGGCGCTACTCTCTATTGTTAGTTTGCTCTGACCTGTCCGCAAAAACTTCCAAGTTGCCTAAACCTTTCTACTTAAACTTTTTAGCCTACAAACTTTCCCCAAAAATTTGCTCCCCAAATATTTCAACTATACCAACTTTCAGCTATATAACAGTTTTCAACTATAATAATAGGCTAGTTGTTTTAATCTTGTGTATTTTTTTCTCATAGTACAACTTTGACTCGAGAGATGGGTTTTTGCTTTATTCACTAGTCCTCAATTTTGAGGGGCGAAGTAAAATAAACGAATTGAGAAGAGTTAGTGAAAAGCCCTACTTTGCTACAAACTTAAACTATGATCCACTCGATTGCGATCGTGATTTTGATTCCGATGGCAATATATTTTTTATTGATACTCTGGGGCTTTTTGGGACGGGAGTTTATTTTCAAGGGGAGGGGAAAATATGTTTGTTTATGTGACTTTTAATGAGGAACCGATAGTATCTTTGGCGGCGAATGGTTCTTCCCTGGCAAACGGTCCCGCGCTTTCTGGCGGTCTTGGATGAATCTAATTTTCGTAACTATCGTGAAGACATCTTTCATTCCCGCAATAAATTATTATTGACAGTTGTTTTTTGGTACCTGTTAGGGTTGTTGAGCCTTCGGTTGCCGGAACTTGCTGTTGTTTTTGGTATCAGGTCCTTCTAAAAGATATATGCGTTTATGCGCTAATCAGCGTGTGCGCCGTGGTAAAATCTAAAACAAAACGTGCAAAATCTCCTGAAATAATCTAACTATTCTTCTGCTATCCTTTCTTCTGTTGCTTTTTTTTTTGCCAAACTTGTAGTTTTAAGTGTCAAGTCGAACATGAACGATAGAGGTATATTTATTTGCTAGTCAGCTAGTGGGGCATGGAAAAGCTAAACACAAAACAAAACAACAGAAATTAAAAAAATCTCATAAAAAATCGACCACTATGGTAATAATAAACATGTCGGTTTATTTGCGAAGCAGCCCGAGGGCCATGCAAAAATTAAAAATAAAGTATTTAAAGTCTACTAATAATATCTGCATCTGTTTTCCATTGTTATCCCCAGAAATCGCCCCGTTCTGTTAGTACTAAAAAAAACACTCATCCTTCTTGACTCTTGAAGATGATAGAATAGGATGAGTTTGTTGAAGAAAAAAACTTAAAAACACCTCAATGCCCAGAGGCTAGCTAGTAAGGGACTAAATCAACGAAAAAAAAACTTGAAGAAAGGAAAGAAAGATCACCTGACTTACCCGGTCCGGGACGCCCTAATGTTAAAAACAGCCAATAATTTCAAATAAGCTTTGTGGATGTAATGTTTATTCTTTACCCCTCTGTCGTAGCTCTAATTGACATCAGAATAAATATTTATTTCTTTGGGCCCATTTGTGAACTTGACCTGAAATTTGACCGAAAATATCTCAATCCCTTCGACACTCATCGTGCTATCAGACAGACAGACGGACGGCCGAACTTTAAGTATTTATAGGTATCCTATTACTTACGTTTTGGGATCCAACAGTATTTTCCAATCTTATATATATTATATAGTAGCCCTAATCACAAAACCGTTATTGGAAAACAAGGAAAACAGAGGCTATGTTCGGCATGACAATTGTCGTAAGATAACTTTTTTGGAAATGTGTCTGCCTGGCCGGTTTGGGATACAAGGAGTGGATGGTGTTTACTACTGTGCTGATCTGGCTTTCTTTCATTTGCTTGCATTCCATTCTGAGGTCCGGTTGGGAATGCTCTCTACTTATTCTTTTCTCTTGGAATTCCTCCAGTGGAATCCGAAACCACTCGAAAGATCGTCGAGGATGCTCCAGCTAGTCGACTGGAGAAGGTTATCAGTCTGTAGAGTCGCCTCCTAGCAATGTTTCATTGAGGGGTTGTTTAGTTCTGGACTCCAGTGGATACAGTTTTAAAGGTAGTGACGACGAAGAGATTAGCCTCAACTGCAGTTACAGAAGGAATGAGTTCCCTCGTATCTGTTTAGCGCGAATAAATCACAGGTAAAACTTGAGCAGGTTTTCAATGCAGAATTCCAGTGCGAAAAGTTGAAGGTGATGAAAACAGAGGTGCTGGCAAATATATTATAGAAGGAATGAATACCCTCGTCTCTATTTATTTAGGGCAGAAGTCCTCTTCTGGCTGTAACTTAAAGATGTTCCCAAAATAGTGAAAATACACTGTTTCTGCTTAAAATCAACTTTATTTTCTGACAGCTATAACTTTCCCTTTCGCCATAATTAGGCTATATACTATGAAAAAGTACATTACATTCACTCCTTTGAGTTGTACTTGCTGCTTTCATAGATAGATAGATAGATATTTAATGCATAAAAGCCAACAAGGGCCATCGCACCACAACAACAAAGAAAATAAAAAGGATATAACAACAATAACACTGTGTCAATATCTGAATTTACAGGGATATACAATTTTCCCTGTGTGCTAACCCTATCCGGAGGAACCTTCCAAATAGTTGAATAGCCTGGAAACTTTTCTCTTTCATTCTCTCAATTATCCACTCACTCCCACACGTTCTCACTCCAAACAACTCTTGTCTCAACCCATTCAATTCCTCACACTCTCCCACAAAATGGCTCATACTTTCATTTTCGCATCCACACATAGGGCAAGAGTAAGGACCAGTTTTAACCCTGACTTTACCCAGATATTTTCTTCTTTTACCAAGAGGTAAACCATCCCCTCTCAAACCCATAAATAACACGCGTTCCTCATGGGACAGACCACACTTAAGGTAAATTTCTTCACCCCAGCAATCTTTTGCCTTGGCGTAAAAACGCAGCGATTCTACCTGGTCCTTTTCCTCATGCCATGATTGAATTTCCTGGTCTTGAAGTATTCGTCGAACCAATTCATGGATACCTTGTTCGGGAGACTGTGGTCCAAGTCCCTCTCCCCAACATCCGGGGAGGCCACATTGTTCTAGGATCTTCTTTACTTGATAAGGCCAAGAATCTCCAAGAATGGAGAGAATTTTCAATAGCAATCTCAACGGCTTGAAGAGGGCCCGTGCTAAGATGGACCGAAAATATAACCTTGGTGACTAATCTGTTTAGCAACAGTGAAAATGATGCAGTGACCTTGGCTGAAGGAATACCTAGTTATAGGCTACTAAGTACAAGAAAATATTGCCATATACGTTTCGTGCTCGTGCGTAACGTACTCACATCCATTTTTGGCTGTCTCTAGGGTCAGACTGGATTCTCCGGTGCTACTAGCTGTTTTGAAGAAATGTCAGTGGTTTTAGAATAAATAATTATGACAAATTTTACGAGTAAAAAAAGTTCGAGCCTTGTTTGTCAGTAAGATTACACGCTGCGAAAACAATGCTCCGAACGTCGATATTTGTCGAGGAAGAAGGAGAATAATTACACAATAACAGGGCGCCCATCTCAGCTCTTAAAGCTTAACAGCAAGGGCGGAGATAGGACAATCTAGTTACCCATCACTTATTCACTTAAAGAGGTTTCAAGACCCGATGAAAATCTATTATTTCGTTGCTGCGCTATTGATAAATAAGCGATTTTCATAAAGTTGATTTTCCATGTCGAATTTGTGGGACCTCTGTGCGCTTGACGAAAATGGTTAAGGAAAATAAGTGTTCGCGCAGTGAGCCACGTGCCATGGGCTGATCACTAGCCACTGAATAATAATGATAATAATAATTGTATTTGAAAAAGCCCGAGGGCCATATACAGGTACAGGTTATTAATACACAGAAACGTCAATCAACATACAACTAATCTACGGAAAGCTTTCTATATTCTAACGCTCTAGACACAAACCTACAAATCTTACTAATCGCCTGGGAATACTACTAATCGCTGATGTGCGTTTGTATTGAGATTCAAATTTTCCGCTTCATAGTAGAATTTTGCGTTCTGACGAGTTCAGTAGATGATCTTCACGTTACATTAAAGCAAATAGTGTTAAAAAAAAATCCCTTAACACAATCTAAATGAACAATGCACTGTGTGTCCACTTGTATCTGGAAGCGAAAATCAGTTTAGTCTCATCAAATCGATAGCCATGTACACATTAGTGTATGTTACATACACTAAACCTGTCACTTATATGCGAGACTGGTCGTAATTTTTTGAACCATTGGTAATAGTTGAGAGGCCTTTGTCTCCACGAATACTCTTGATATCTCTCCTTGCCGATGCAAAATCTCCGGCCTATCCGGGTACCTAGCGGAAGAAAGGCAGAAGTGGTGCCATATCTCCTTTATTGGCGACCGAGTTTGAACCCATGTATACGACTTAGGCTGGCCGTAATTGGGCCATGTCAAATAAGAAATTATCCTATTTTTGTGTCATTATATTCTTGACTGCACACCTGCGTACGGCCAGTTGCGGCTAGTGACTAGTCCCTGGAGTTTTATCCTGAACCTGTCGGATTTATCGGAGTGAGTCGTATCAGAATGGGGTGATAGAGGATTATCAACTTGTCAGGACGATCGTCACGTGAACTGTAACAGTTGGTGGTTGGTTGGTGGATAAAAAACAAAAATCTGGCCATCGGAGGATAGGAATCGGACAGTTGAAGGTAGTGTTGGGCGATATTTGGATTTTTCGATATATCGATATTTTCACGTTCGATATTCGATATATCGATATCGATATTTCTTTAGCATGTTTCGCTATAGGATACGTCTCGTTTCGCCAAAATTTACTAATGAAATTGTCGTTAAATAGCATCTTGCATCAACATCATCAACTCCGAATAAACAAGAACTGAGTTACGAAAACATATTGCTCCAATTTCGGATATATAAATGTAGGTTATGTTGGATTATTTACAATAATTATGAATGAACAAATATCGTTTTCGATATCGATATTTACGTTTCGATATTCGATATCGATATTTGGTCCGATATATCGATATATCGTTATCGATATCGAATATCGCCCAACACTAGTTGAAGGACCGGACTGGGGACAGAGCAAAGGGACAGTGTTATGGTGTCCGTGATTTCCTTAGGAACAGGCTACACTACGTCATATATACACATAACTAAAAACGGAAAAGTCAGCTATGATATTCTTTAGCGATATTTATGCACTTCTTGGCAAGGGTCCTCTTCAGGCTATAGCTGGAAGAAACGAATATGCAATCCAAATACGCTACGTCGATGAAAATCAATGATCATATGAGATTGCTGGAGACGCGAAGCCTAAAACTGAATGAGCCAATTAAAGTCACAACAGAACTCCTAATGGATTTTCTCATCACTATATTCCCAGTGGTTCCCTTCCGTATATTAGCTGTTAGTAGTTATGTGACTGCAATGCGTTGGAAAGTCCCATGATTTTGGGCTAGCGCTTAGGAAAGTTGGCTAGTTGCATTCCGTTTCCGACATGTCACAGGCCTGTATTGTGGCCAGCTGGGTGTAGCCGAATTGGCTATAATACTACAGTGATCCGTCGGTTCGTTCTCAAAATTCACTCTTGTTCCGACTGTACACTGTAAAAAGTTTCTCCAAATAAGGATGTAGTGTATGCTACTGGGATTAATTTTCTCTATTGGGATACAATTATTCCGAATTAAGGATAATCTTATCTCAATAAAGACAAGGTTAATCCCAGTAGAAAATACTGCAAGATTATTATTTTTTTTTCAGTGTATAATCTCGATCGAATGAGCTCTGTCACGGGTACTCGTAACTTTTGTGTTCTCAATTCTCGTTAACGTTCAGTAGCCTACAACCCAACCTGTTGGTGCCATACGAAACAGATGGTATGCACGGTCTTGGGTGTAAGCACCCGCCCACTATGTACGGAACTCGATCGCGTATTTGTGCTCTGCTGAGGGCCAGGAGGTACAGGTTCTGATCCTCATCCGTTCTTTATGTAGCACGTAAGAAACAGCCAGTGTTGTACCGTGAGGCTTTGCATTTTTCTTCAGGAAGTATTCCCTGATATTTCAGATCGTAGTCACATGATGTTTCAGCGAGTATCATGTCCACTTTCTTCTGCCAGAATTAATTGAACGTAGAGTAAGACTTTTTGACCCGGGCGCTCCTTTGGTTCTTGATGGCAGCTTACAAAAAACAATAATGCGTAGGATCAAACTCTTATGAAAGAACCGCTTAAGGTCAAGGTTACATCCAACATTGAATTGATTTGCCAGAATTTCTGGATAAGTATGAAAGGGGCGCTAGAGTTCATGAAGAACGTATGCACCTTTCAAGAATTTTCTTGGAGTGGGTATAAACTGCGCTACTGGTCCCCCGAGAACCAACGAGTTGAGAGTTGGGTTTTTCTTTGGGCTTCTTGTTAATAGTGCTTAACAGGCTAGTCAGCTTAGATTTTTATTCCTAAATGAACAAGGAAATTCCAAGGATGGAACGTTTTTAGTTACTGACTAAAGAGGACCCTTGCAAAGAAGGACCGAAATATTGCTGAACAAAATCCTAGCTGACTTGTCCGTTTTGAGTAATTTTTCGTGTATGATTCCCAGCCAGCCTGGTCTTAAGATGTATTGATTTATGAATACAATATTGCCGTTTTATTTATTTTTTTGAGGGGGGGGGTGACCCCCTTACCAGGTGATCCCCTTACCTTACTCTTATTGGTGATGTGAGAGGTTTGTCAGATTTAGGGTTCAGGTGTAGGGAGTCAATCATACAAGTTGTGAAACTCAGCACCGGGATGTTGTAATTCGCGCACATTTTGTTGAGGATATTTCTGTTTGCAGTTGGGGACCTGTCTCTTGCAACTTGGCTGCCTTCCATACCTTTAAGCTTCTCGTGATAAATCGAGCTGAGTTTTAGGCTTAATTTAAATGTGTTGTGGTTGCCAAAGCCTCTCGCATTTACTAGTTTCTCACGTCATTTAAGAAGTCTCATCGTTCTGCCGGACAGACAGCAGCTGCTTTAACGAAATCGGATAAATGGGACCTGAAATCAGGCAAGACAGGCGGAAGGAGATATAGGTGATGGCTGCCCTTTCATCTCATTTGATTTATGTTTGCTTACAGGTGACCGGGTAATTCAGGTGAATGGCGAGTCCGTCTTGGGAAAGAGTTATGCTCAGGTGGTGCAGATGATACAGAATAGCGGACCTGCCCTCCGACTTCTCGTGGTACCGAAAGAAGAAGATATTATTCAGCTGGTGAGTCTTTAATTTATCCTCGAATTTATCTGTCCGATTCAAAATTGAACTACTCTCTGGGGTAAATTTTAAGTATACCTTCAAGTAACGTCGTTGCTTTGTCGTTAGCCTTTTGAACCTATTTATGGACCAAACAATAGTATCACGAGGTAAGATTTTCTGTGGGCATGACCCCTCCTGTCTCCCAAAATGGCGCCTTTGTTTGGGAAAAAATCTTCATATGAAATCTGTTCACAACCGCTTCATGACCCCTCCTGTCTCCCAAAATGGCGCCTTTGTTTGGGAAAAAATCTTCATATGAAATCTGTTCACAACCGCTTTGTGAAAAACTGCGAGCGAGAACGCAGAAGAGCACGCGATTGTCCAGTTGTAAGGTGACTTTTAAACGGGTTGAAATTCGTGTTAATTTTTTTCTCGTTTACCCTTTCGGAATATTATTTGATCAAGTTTGAATGTCTGAGGACAGTGACAAAAGCTGTAGATATTTTGTAGTTGAAACAAATTCGAGGTAATGTAGTTTTAGATTTTTGATTTAAAAAAATTTATAATAATAATAATAATAGTTTATTTGTAACCCACTGCACAAAAACTGTGAAGATAGTGGAGTAAAAAAGACAAAGAAAACAAAAAACACAAGAAGAAACACTAGTACAACAAAATAGCCACACAAAAATCAACAGAACAAACGGATGAGCCCGTGATATGGAGTAAGCCGGTGATATGCCTGTCCGGATATGTTGTCATGAAACTCCTGGAGTTTTGCTGTTATATCGGGAGCTTTGCATTTTCGGATTATTCTCCGACTTCGATACGATATAGGCAAATAAAGCAGGTATTTACAGTATTTTTAGTAACATCTACGTAGTTTACATACACACTCTTTTTCAATAGAATAAAAGTGCCAGAAAGATAAAATACAGAGTGATCGAAAAAAAAAACTGAATAGAAAGAAACAAAGCCTTTCGGTTATACTGAGAGTATCAAAACCTAATTTTTTTTTACAAGCTTCAGATATTGCAGACTGGCGGAAATTGTAGAATAAGTTTCACGTATCGAAGTCTCACGTCGCTCCTGCCTGACCTGCCTCATCATTAATTTGAGGATATTGGGGCATTTGAGGCTGGGGAGTTGGTAGTTTTTACGCCATTTTGATGATATAATCACATTAATCTACTAATCCTGTGATTTATTGTACAGTTAGTACCATCTTTAAAAATATGGATGCTTTTTAAAATATATCTATTTGATGTCGACTCCTTCTTGAGCTGGAAAAGTTTATATTAATACTTCACTTACGTTGTAGCAACCCTGTAGTCCGACCGCCAGCTCGTCAAAAGACGCTTAGTTTCGAAAACACCCGACCCAAAAGGTACAGTAGGTTTAATAGTGGATTCCGACCAAATCGAACACGCTGATTCCGAATATGCCGGGAACTGGTTCCGGAAACGATGGCTTAAAGTAGAAATGAAGCCCGATGCTGTTCCATTATTTCCTCTCAATAAGAAGTATCGCTCTCAAACACAGTAGGTTGAAAAAAAAGAATTCCGACCAAATCGAACCCGCTGATTTCGAATATACCAGGAATAAATTCCGGAAAGGGTGGCTTAAAGTAGAAATGAAGCCTGATGCTATTCCATTATTTCTTCTCAACAATGAGTATAGCTATCAAACACGGTAGGTTGAAAGTGGATTCTGACCAAATCGAACCCGTTGATTATGAATATACCGTTAATAAATAAAGTAGACCTGATACCTGATAAGTTATTCTTCTCCTCAGTAACTAGTGCCATCATCTGGTGTAGTGGGCTACTGTCGGCAGAAAAGTTTATTCTACCCAAATTGAACCCGCTGCTTACGTGTGCCAGGGATAGCCACTGGTTGCTTAAGGATGTGGTGCGAGTCTGTTGCTTAATAACCTAAGTTTGCTGAAATTCATCAACGACTACAGGGATTACAATTGGATCAAATAATATGATCTTGTTTTGAAATGTTACAAGAAATATCTAAATCACAAAAAGGCGAGTTAAATGGACACAGAAGTCTCAAACTTCGCCAACATTGCTTCACAAAATCAAATTCTAATTCTGAGTCGACAGAGCACCTGCCCCGCACGAACATTTTCGCGGCAACAATCGAGTTAGTGCAAAAACGAGGTCGGGTACCCCTTCTGTACGTAAGAAATTAAATTGTGCAAACTTTGTCGGGTGCATCCGAGAAGTCCAAGTCTTGTCGGTACAACAAGTTACTTTTACACTTTTGTACAGTCCAGTCGGGCAAAACACAGAAGAAATCAAATGCTGTATTGTTTTATCGGTCTTCACATCAGGTTCTTTCTACACTTTCTACTATTTACCCCAAACCTGCATTGTTCACATTAAAGTAACTGTTCAAATAATAAACATACCAGACAGACTGAGCTGCAAACATGAGTAAAAACCATCTTATTATGCCAAGTTTGGCTACATTATTTCCCCTGTTAATAATCAGAAATCAGATCTTTTGCATTTTACGGCGCTAAATTCTCTAAATAAGTAGCAAGAAAGTCTGATCTTTAAGTTGCTTTTACTCTTATGTTTGTTTCCCAATTTTATTTCTTATTTTATTCGGAATCAGCGGGTTTGATTTGGTCGGAACCCATTTTTCAACCTACTGTGTTTGAGAGCGATACTTCTTATTGAGAGGAAATAATGGAACAGCATCGGGCTTCATTTCAACTTTAAGCCATCGTTTCCGGAACCAGTTCCCGGCATATTCGGAATCAGCGTGTTCGATTTGCTCGGAATCCACTTTTAAACCTACTGTACCTTTTGGGTTAGGGGGGTGTCACATTTTCAGGACCTGGCGGTCGGACTACTGGTCATGCGGCTGAAGTGACTAGTCATTTGTCTAATTGGCACGACCCGGGGTTGTCGCGCCGCGGAAGATTAAAGCATGCAATCTGACCTTTTAATTTCCATGACTCAGCTGTACGACTCTTGTAGTTGCTCTGGACTGAGAAAAGTCAACTCGTTCAGTGTATTGTTTTCGCCGTTTCCAAGGGATCTGCCACTCCTTTTCAGTAGCATATCAACGGGTCCCCCAAGTCCTAGAGAGTGCTCGCCCTTATTCGTCATTTTGAAACTGCGCGGCTTACAGCAAGTCTCAGAGGATGTTGTAGAGCAGGAGCGAGCAAATGTCAGAATCTTCCGCTTCGTCGATATTGTTTGCCGCTAAATTGTTTATAAAAGGCAAAAATGCAAAGCAATGACACTAGAAAATATTATAGTACGCTTTATCAACCCCGTAAGCATTCTAACAACTATTGACGAACCAGCAAAAATTCACACTGAATCCGCAAGGTCTTACATTCAGTACACACCTTGGTACGTTACGTACTTGAGAATGTGGGTTTATGTGGATGCTTGAAGCTAGCTTGTCGAGGTACTGCACTATATTTGTACCAGTTCAGGACTGACTTGTCGCTATTCCTAGTGAACGATTGTAATCATTTGTTTTCAGAATTTTCTTTTTTGGTCAACTTGTTTTGGGTTAAACAAATATTACCTTTTCTCTCATATCGTGACTTTTGACTAAAGTTCCATGTGTGAGACCTTTAGAATTCTGATAATTACGCCTCTAAAATTAGAGCCGAAGTCTACCTACGAAATTTGTCTATAAGTCGGCTGAGTTACATATTTACGTTCCCAGGTTACGGAAAAGCAAACAAACCATATGTCCTTTAACAGGGTGGGGAATGTGGTCCACCAGTCTCTTTCGCGGAACACACCAGTCTCACTGTTTTGAACCATCAGTCTCAGAAAAATGGCGCCGGGAACCACCAGTCTCGGAAACGAGACCAACAGTCTCAAATTCAGACCAACAGTCTCATCTAATTTCCAATTTTTTTAGAGTAAAAAAGTGTTTTCTTTGTTTTTCTCTGTCAGTCCCTTGAATTACGCGCTTGTGTCAGCATGACAGGTAGAGTGAAGCTTGAGCTTTCCATACATGTATTTATCTTTGCTATTGGCTTGGTACTTCTCAGTGAGTAGGGCTCTGAAAAAGCAAACAAATTTATTTTTTTGTTTTCTGTGTTGTTTAATAGAATTCTGCTACTCTGCCAACTACTGCAGATAAAGTGAAGCTCTGGGCTTTCAAACGATATATTATTCACTGTTACTGGATTACCAAGTGTCATATTGTGTTGCTCTGAAAAATTGTTTTGGTGAGCAAATGTAATTTCTGGTTTGTCTCTGCGATTTCTTGGGATTTTCTAACTTTACAACCAGTTTTGGTAGATTTAAGCATGGACTTTCCACAGATACGCGTATCTCTGATATTGGCTTAGTCAGTTTCTTGCTGGTGTCCTCTGATAAACTCATTAGTTGTGTTTTTTTAACTGACCTGCTTGACCCTGTTGAATGTTTTGTTGTCTCACTATTCAGTTCACCTGACTGCCTGGTCCGGTACTAGTTCGTTCCATGCATTTTCCATGCTTAAAATACTATTTTGGGGCTGTCTCTACACAACTACAGTAAGCGGTCAGTAACACTCAATGGAACCTATTATCGCCCACCAGAGCTGCATTTAATTCGCATTTCCAGTTGACTTAAGTTATCATTTTGCCGTTTTGTTTGCTATTCTCAGTTGACTAATAGCGTTCAATTTATCCAATCTATTGAGATTGTCGACTGAAAGTTGACTTTTGACAAACGAGAAGAAATGGTCTTCCATGGTTAACCGGTTAAACTACAGTAAGCGGTCAAGTAACACTCAATGCAACCTATTATCACTCACCAGAGCTGCGTTTGATTCGCATTTCCAGTTGACTGATAGCGGTCAATTTGTCCAATCTATTGAGATTGTCGACTGAAAGTTGACTTTTGACAAACGAGAAGAAATGGTCTTCCATGGTTAACCGGTTAAACTACAGTAAGCGGTCAAGTAACACTCAATGAAACCTATTATCGCTCACCAGAAATGCGTTCGATTCGCATTTCCAGTTGACTCAAATCATCACTTTGCAGTTTTATTTGGTATTCTCAGTTGACTGACAGCGTTCGATTTATCCAGTCGACTGAAGTTGTCGATGAAAAGTTGACTTTTGACAACCAAGAAGAAATGGTCATTCGTTCCATGGTTAACCGGTTAAGCTACAGTAAGCGGTCAAGTAACGCTCAATGGATCTTGTTATCGCCCAACAGAGATGGGTTCGATTTGCCTTTCCAGTTGACTTAAATCATCTTTTTCCTGTTTTATTTGCTATTCTCAGTTGACTGACAGCGTTCGATATATCCAGTCGACTGAAATTGTTGATTAAAAGTTTACTTTTGACAACCGAGAACAAATGGTCATTCATTCCATGGTTAACCGGTTAAGCTACAGTAAGCGGTCAAGTAACGCTCAATGGAACTTATTATCGCTCACCAGAGCCGTGTTCAATTCGCATTTCCAGTTAACTTAAATCATCATTTTGCAGTTTTATTTGCTATTCTCAGTTGACTGACAGCATTCTATATATCCAGTTGACTGAGATTGTCGAGTAAAAGTTGACTTTTGACAACTGAGAACAATTGGTCATTCATTCCAAGGTTAAGCGTAGGTTGAGAAAAAGATTGCGGATTCCAACCCACCGGGCACCTTTTACTGGTCATCTTAAATTGCGGCCATGAGGCCAACATTTTTTCATGTTCTAACAAATCTGGTGCTACAGAGTACGCTATCTACCCAATGATGGTAAAAAAAAAATAAAAAAATAAGCTTATTCTTAATGTTTTACACTGGCTATAGAAGTCCTAGCTAAAAGTGTTCAAGTTAACCTACATGAACTAACGTAAAGTCACCCACTCTGGTAATTTTTGTTTTGTTGGTTTTGGTGATTCTTTTTTCACATACCATATGTTCTTTACTAGTCCTCCATGAATATTCCTCTCACTCTTTTTCTAATTGTTGAAGTACTATCTCCTCTACAGATGTTGCTCTTGTTATAGGAACATACTGTTGTATGTTACAAACATACTGTTGTTTGTATGTTGAAGTACTATAGATGGGTGCACGTAAGAGGTCTCTTCATGAGACCTTCAAATTGAAGCGGCTACGTACAGCATCATCAAGGAGACAAGCAAAGGGTAATTTTAGTAATTGTCTAAATGTTATAGAACATGATTAGGTCGCTTTGTCATATTGTTTTAGTGATGTTCCCTTACCTTCTCCAGTTTCCACACCCTTGCCAAGAGCTAAATCGAACAATATGGATCAACTGAGAACAGCAAATAAAACAGTAAAATGATGATTTAAGTTAGTTGGAAATGCGAATAGAATGCAGCTCTGGGGAGTGATAATAGGTTCCATTGAGCGATACTTGACTGCTTACTGCAGTCTAGTACACTAGCCCCTTTTTAGGCACGGTGCTCAAACGTCTAGCACCATGCCTGGGTGCTAGACGTTCAAGCACTGTACCTTGGATTTCATGTATGGTGCATGGATTTCAGTATACAGTGCATACATCAAAAACACAGTTTCTGTCATAACAAATGAGCACCAGCTCGGACAGGGCTGATATTACTACCATGAATTAGAGAAATCAAAGACAATCCTTTATATGTTTTTCACAACAAAAACAAAAGGGCTCAGCTGATGACAGATGTGAAAAACCTCATTTCCTTTTCTACATAGTCAAGGGTTTTGCATGCAAAGTGTCCTGTGCCTCAGCCTTTTCTACCTAGCAGCCAACCAGAATATTGGCTCTTGGGGAATAGATAGGGAAAATACATGGAAAACAGATAGGGTGCTGTTAGGTTTTTCATCTCCATTATGATTAGAGCCCTTTGTTTTGGTTGTGAAAAATATATAAAGGATTGTCTTTGATTACTCTAATTCATAGTAGTAATTTCAGCCCTGTCCGAGCCGGTGCTCAGTTGTGATGACAGAAACTGTGTTTTTGATGTATGCACTGTATACTGAAATCCATGCACCATACATGAAATCCAAGGTACAGTGCTTGAACGTCTAGCACCCAAGCATGGTGCTAGACGTTTGAGCACCGTACCTGAAATGGGGCTAGTGTACTAGACTGGCTTACTGTAGGTTAACCGGTTAACCATGCAATGATTTACCATTTTATCTCGATCGTCAAATTTTAACTTTTGGTGATTCTTTTTCACATACCATATGTTCTTTACTAGTCCTCCATGAATATTCCTCTCACTCTTTTCCTAATTGTTGATCTCCTCTACAGATGTTGCTCTTGATACAGGAACGTACTATTGTATGTTACAAACATACTATTGTTTTGTTTGTTGAAGTACTATAGATGGGTGCACGTAAGAGGTCTCTTCATGAGACCCTCAAATTGAAGCGGCTAGGTACAGCATCATCAAGGAGACAAGCAAAGGGTAATTTTAGTAATTGTCTAAATGTTATAGAACATGATTAGGTCGCTTTGTCATATTAATTTAGTGATATTCCCTTACCTTCTTGAGTTTCCACACCCTTGCCAAGAGCTAAATCGAACAATATGAATCAACTGAGAACAGCAAATAAAACAGTAAAATGATGATTTAAGTTAGCTGGAAATCCGAATAGAATGCAGCTCTGGTGAGTGATAATAGGTTCCATTGAGCGATACTTAACTGCTTACTGTAGGTTAACTGGTTAACCATGGAAGGAATTACCATTTTATCTCGAACGTCAAAAGTCAACTTTTTGGTGATACTTTTTTCACATACCATATGTTTTACTAGTCCTCCATGAATATTCCTCTCACTCTTTTTCTAATTGTTGAAGTACTATCTCCTCTACAGATGTTGCACTTATTATAGGAACATATACTATTGTTTGTAGGTTGAAGTACTATAGATTGGTCCACGTAAGAGGTCTCTTCATGAGACCCTCAAATTGAAGCTGCTACGTACAGCATCATCAAGGAGACAAGCAAAGGGTAATTTTAGTAATTGTCTAAATGTTATAGAACATGATTAGGTCGCTTTGTCATATTGTTTTAGTGATGTTCCCTTACCTTCTTGAGTTTCCACACCCTTGCCAAGAGCTAAATCGAACAATATGATTCAACTGAGAACACCAAATAACAGAGTAAAATGATGATTAAAGTTAGCTGGACATGCAATTAGAATGCAGCTCTGGTGAGTGCTAATAGGTTCCATTGAGCGATACTTGACTGCTTACTGTAGGCTAACCGGTTAACCATGGAATGAATTACCATTTTATCTCGATCGGCAAAAGTCAACTTTTTGTTGACAATCTGAGTCGACTGGATAAATTGAATGCTAACTGAGAATAGCAAATAAAACAGCAAAAAGATTATTTCAGTCAACTGGAAATGCAAATCAAACGCAGCTCTGGTGAGCGATAAAATGTTCCATTGAGCAATACTTGACCGCTTACTGTTGGTTAACCGGTTATCGGTGGAACCAATGACCGTTTGTTGTCAGTCGTCCAAAGTCAACTTTTAGTGGACAATCTCAATAGATTGGATAAATTGAACGCTATTAGTCAACTGAGAATAGCAAACAAAACGGCAAAATGATAACTTAAGTCAACTGGAAATGCGAATTAAATGCAGCTCTGGTGGGCGATAATAGGTTCCATTGAGTGTTACTGACCGCTTACTGTAGTTGTGTAGAGACAGCCCCAAAATAGTATTTTAAGCATGGAAAATGCATGGAACGAACTAGTACCGGACCAGGCAGTCAGGTGAACTGAATGGCGAGACAACAAAAGATTCAACAGGGTCTAGCAGGTCAGTTAAAAAAAACACAGCTAATGAGTTTATCAAAGGACACCAGCAAGAAACTGACTAAGCCAATATCAGAGATACACGTATCTGTGGAAAGTCCATGCTTAAATCTACCAAAACTGGTTGTAAAGTTAGAAAATCCCAAGAAAGACAATCTGAGTTGACTGGAAAATTGAATGTTAACTGAGAATAGCAAATAAAACAGCAAAAAGGTTATTTCAGTCAACTGGAAATGCAAATCAAATGCAGCTCTGGTGAGCGATAAAATGTTCCATTGAGCGATACTTGACCACTTACTGTTGGTTAACCGGTTATCCATGGAACGAAAATCATTTGTTGTCGGTCGTCCAAAGTCAACTTTTAGTGGACAATGTCAGTCGACTGGATAAATAGAACCTATCAGTCAACTGAGAATAGGAAATAAAACTGCAAAATGACGATTTAAGTTAACTGGAAACGAGAATCAGATGCAGCTCTAGTGAGAGATAAAATGTTCCATTGAGCGATACTTGACCGCTTACTTTAACCGGTTATCCATGGAACAAATGACCGTTTGTTCTCTGTTGTCAAAAGTCACCTTTACTCGTCAGTGTCAAAAGTCAAAATTCACCTTGTCAGTCGACTGGATAAATTGAACGCTATCAGTCAACTGAGAATAGCAAATGAAACAGCGAAATGATGATTTCAGCCGACAGGAAATGCGGACCGAACCCAGCTCTGGTGAGCAATGATAGGTACATTGAGCGTTACTTGACCGCTTACTGTAGCTTAACCGCTTAACCATGGAACGAATGACCATTTATTCTCGGTCGTCAAAAGTCAAATTTTAGTCCAAAATCTCAGTCGACTGGATAAATCGAACGCTATCAGTCAATGCAAATCAAACGCAGCTCTGGTGAGCGATAATAGGTTCCATTGAGCGATACTTTGCTGTAGTTGTGTAGAGACAGCCTCAGAATAGTATTTTAAGCATGGAAAATGCATGGAAAAAGAATGGAACAAACTAATACCGGACCAGTCAGTCAGGTGAACTGAACAGTGAGGCGACAAAACATTCAACAGTATCAAGCAGGGCAGTTAAAAAAAATAGCTAATGAGTTTACCATAGAAACCCAGCAACAAACTGACTAAGCCAGTATCAGAGAGACATGGATCTGTGGAAAACTCATGCTTAAATCTACCAAAACTGGTCGCAAAGTTGGAAAATTCCAAGAAATCGCATAGACAGACTAGAAATTACATTTGTTTACCAAAACAGTTTTTTCAAAGCCACCCAATGTGACACTTGGTAATCCAGTAACAGTGAATCATATATCGTTTGAAAGCCCAGGCTTCACTTTACCTGTTGTAGTTGGCAGAGTAGCAGAATTCTATTAAACAACACAGAAAACAAAAAAATAAATTTGTTTGCTTTTTGAGAGCCCTACTCACTGAGAAGTACCAAGCCAATAGCAGAGATGAATACATGTGTTGAAAGCCCAAGCTTCACTCTACCTGTAGTGCTGACACAAGCGCGTAATTCAAGGGACTGACAGAGAAACACAAAGAAAACACTTTTTTACTTTAAAAAAATTGGGAATTAGATGAGACTGTTGGTCTGAATTTGAGACTGTTGGTCTCGTTTCCGAGACTGCTGGTTCCCGGCGCCATTTTTATGAGACTGGTGGTCCGAAACAGTGAGACTGGTGTGTTCGATTTTCAAAACGGCCGTGAGACTGGTGGACCACATTCCCCACCCTGTTTAAGCAAGTAAGCAACTGTGGAAGGATCACGTAGCCATTTAAACCTGTGGGAACACTAATGCTTCATATGCAATAAGGGGTCCCGCCGGGACAAACACCACCACATAAGAATGTTATTGTCAATAATTAGTATCTACAAGTTGTGTTTTTGCAGATACCATGGTAACTGACACTACGTTAATTGGATCTGCATTTTGTCGTTTTTGCATTAGGCTAACAATAGTATCTGACAATTTGGTTGCTTTGCAAAAATTGTTATTTCCGAATTTGTATTTGCTCGACGTCACTCCCAAAGACATACCTATATCCGCTCACACCACACAAGTTCCAAACATTTCCCCTCCAGTTATGAACAAACCTTGGCTCTTTAGCTGGTGAATATCAAATTGAGATGTTTTTCAGATACCACGGTCAGTTACTACGATCGGGACCATGGTATCTGAATATTAGATACCACGATAACTGGCCAGATCTTCGGTAACTGCAACAAGTGCGCAAGCGCTCAGACGTGGAGTGTGAAAGTAAAATGATTTATCATATTTTGAATACGAACAGCTTTAGAACCAAGACTTTTCATATCCCCAGTAACTAAACAAGTATTGAAATATCCTAATTTGTAATCATCCCTCATTAAAAGCTTTAAATGTAAACAAGCCGCAAGTATAAATCCAAAGAAATGTTTAAGATCTTGCACGAATAGCTTGAGTTCGAACAACGGTCTGCCAGCCAGTCGGACCCTTTAAACCTCTTTTCCATTAGCAAGGTAATAACAAGTTCAATAAATCCTGGCAGCCTAATACCCCCTTTGTAACAATTCATTAAGAACGGGATAACATCGATCGTATGACAAAACAGTCCAGTTTCCAACTGTTGAATAAAGATTAAGTACGTCGCGTCGTCTTATTTGATGCTGTTGCACCAAAATCCCGACTATACAAGAGTTGGACTTGAGACCTGTCATAGACGAACTTAACTCATGGGAAATATCGGCCCAGCTGCCCATGAATGGGAGGGTCGGGGGGTAAGAACCCATCAAAATGCGTATGTACACCTCTTTTTCCTCAAGTATACCAGCTTAGATTTGATTCCAGCCACGGGTCAACATTTTTTTTCATGGGCAGTTTGTGCCCACTTGCCCATGAACTGGGAGGGTGGGGGGGGGGGGGGGTCAACTCCACATATGTACCCCAGCCCCTATGATACAAAGGAATTTCATCGCCTTCTCTACAGTTCTTGTCAAGTTGAAAATATTAACAAAAAAATGGGCAATCTGGGCCCAATTGCCCCTGAACCAAGTGGGGGTGGGGTTTGGGAGAGAAAGAAAAAAGAGACCCTAATGCTAACAAACCTACCAATTTTCAATTTGATACCTGTTGATTCTTGGGCAATCTGGGCCCATTTACCCCTGAACCAAGTGGGGGTGGGGTTTGGGACAGAAAGTAAAACGAGACCCTAATGCTAACAAACCTACCAATTTCAGTTTGATACCTGTTGATTCTTGGGCAATCTGGGCCCAGTTGCCCATCAACGAGGCGGGTGAGGGAAGTGCAACTTTAAAAGCGATTTCCAGCCCTAGGATCTACATGTAAAAGGAATTTCATCGTCATTTGTTCAGTTCTGGTTATGAACATTATTCACTGGGCAATCTGGGCCCATTTGCCGCTGAACCGGGTTGCGGTGGGGGGGGGGGGGGACCCCAAAAGGCACAACTAGAGACCCCAATACCCACTAGTGTACCAAGTTTGAACTTGATACTTACACTGGTTCACGAGTTATGAGCTCCGCGTAATACGGTGAAAACCGAAAGCTGCTACAGCGCTCGCAATAGTGGATTGTTCCAAGGAACACTCCTCTAAAAACGACTTTAGACCGTGGTATCAGATACGATGGTTAGTATCTATCTCGAACATGGCTGATTTCGTTTCACTCCTGATTTCAGGAACAATCTGCATCTCTCTAATAGGTATGATCGATGTCATTCTACGCTGAGATAAATCGGATTTTGTCCTGTTGGATTGTAATGCATTTTTGACCTTGCGTTCGACCATAATTGCATCGTTTGCATTTTTGGTAGCCCAATCGTAAAAGCAGTTGTGCGATCGCGTGCGTAATTTTGTCTCAATTAAAGTTTGAAAGTCTGATCTGGTTTGAAATGAACCCCTGAAGCAACTGAACGAAGATCAAAGAACCTTTTGCCTACCATTCCTTTTGTGTATATGCTAGATTAGGCATGTTTATCTGTGTGTTTGTGTGTGTGCGGGAGGGGGGGGGGAGAGTAAACATGGATCTTTGATCAGATGCAATGTCTACTAGTTTTAACTATCATAGGGAAATCTCTGTTAAATGTCGCGGTCAGTACGACTTCCTTACCCCTTGACTGATGACGTACGAGTCTATGTAGCTTATAGCTTTACAAATTGCTGGTAGTGAAAACGTTGAATCTTTATGGCAGTAGCAGTTATCAGAGACAATTATTGGTCATTTTGTGGTCGAGCCGTGGTTGCATTCACTAAATTTATCTGTGCATTTTAAACTTTCTGTTCTGCAAATAAGGCAAGACCATCTTTTAAATTAACGTTTGGACCTGAATTCTCAGTTTACTGTTCTCACCTTTCATTCCTAAATTCTCTCACCAAGGCCAATATCCGGAAATTTATTTCGGGGGGGGGGGGGGGGGGTTGCCTGCTGGTCGGACAAAAAAGCACAAAAAACACATAGATCAGAGGAAAAAGCCTACAACCTAACCTACCCCCTAACCCCCCCCCTGGATACGGCCTTGCTCTCACCGTTTTTGTTCGTCTCGCTTCTTAGGTCTCGTTTTTTACAAAACAACCAGTTTAGCCACCCGTTAGTACCTGTTAATTCAACATCTACTCTTTGTAGACCAAATAATAAGGACTTGGGAGAACTAGAATCGAGAAGTGACCATAGAAGCAGCTTCTTGATTCTGCAGAATTGCGAAGCTTTCCAATTACTCGTTTTGAATAAAAACGCAAGAAAAGGAGATGGCTTCATCTCAATAATTTGGACGATAGGTTTTCTGTTGTCAGTGTTGGTCAGGAATTGATAAACGGCAAATTGGGTAGCAGTGTACTCGCGCAAGAGGTAATGCAATGCAGACATTCCAGGCCATTTCCGACAGTCGTGATCGGTGAGGTTTCAAAACAGCTTTTGCATCCTGGGCAAGCATAACAACAGCATAGGGCTAATTATGTTTTACTCACGTCAGAACGCAGATACAATCTTACCGCTGCAAATTAGTATCACGATCTTCCGCGTGAGCACACTGCGAAAGGACATTACGACCATCTCGAAATTTCAAAAGTACTATGAACTACTACTTACTGACCTTGGGAGCAACCATCTATTCTTCCACCATTTCCTCCACCATGTAGTTCTTTATCTTTTTTTTTTCTGTAGTGTTTTGAAGAGACTGCTCACGCACCGCAGACGAACCCTCGCCCTAGTAGCGCCATGGCACAACCCCTACAAGTTGCTCAACCCAACCCTGCTCGTCAAAGGAACCACAATCAGTTGCTCCTCCACCTCCCTCGACCTGCTCCTTACATATCACAACAACCCTCAGAAAGCACCCAACGCTCCCTCGTGGTGGCTGGAGATAGAAGGTTACAAACCCGTGCTCAGATTGTCATGCAACCCGCTGTGTCACAAGCCCAACGATCGCATTTGACCGTTACTCCGACGCACCAGCAACAGATTCTTGCTCAGAAACGATCGTTTATGGAACCGTCTGTAGCTATGCGCGGAAAGAAGACAAGCACCGCGACGCTGCAAGTGCCGTCGTATTTAAACCGTAGTCTATCTCCTGTGCAGCTTAGCTCAGGCGGAGTTGTTGCCGGGGATCAGAGAGGCGTCAATCGCAGTCTTTCCCCGCATGTCGACTCTCCGCGGAGCCGGTACAGCCTTGCCTTGGATAGTTCGGGAAGCTCGCTGACTGATTCGGGATCGCGCAGCTCCTTCGCGGGAAATATCGATCCGAGCAAGCCGTTCAGTGCGTTCCATTATATGAAACCATCCCAAGAAGGAACCATATCCAACAGTGCGCCAAGCTTGAATGCTCAGCTGAGAGTGGCGGATATGAGCGGGGGCTCCAGCACGGGGAGCTTGCCCCAAATAAGTGAACGAAGGGAGAGTGTAGCATCGAATGTTAGTGTGGATACAAATGATAGTGTGATGAATCGCTTGAGAAAGAGCTTTGAACAAAAGGAGGAGTTTTTAAACAGGCCGAATCAGCCATATTGGCCTGCGAGTCACTCCCCTCCGGTACCTCGGGAGTTTTATGTTCAACCTCAAAAGTTTCCTAAACCGATGGTGTGGCCTCCCAACCAGTCCCGACCACCGGCGCTTCAGCACAGCCAGTCTTTACCTAGTGATGATTGTAGTGTTAATGACCAAACACGACCACTTTCGCAAAGTATCGACATCCCTGAACCGAAAACAACGGTTCAGCAGCAAAGCTTTGTGAAGAGCATTGAGCCCTGGTCTCTCGTTTTTAGTGTTCGGAAAATTACTCCACCGAGTTCAGAGGGAGATGTGAGCCCAAGCCATACTATAATTACTGGAAGTGTGGGGAACACCACCCCTAAACCGTTCTACGGATCGAGTTCTGGTGGCGAAAGTCCGGTAGTTTCCCCTAGCGTGAGCGGGCAGAAGCAGAAGGGTTTTGTGGCGAGTTTGAGTATGATCAGTGAGAGTGGGGTGAGTGTTGCAAAGGATAGCCGTGCCCCGTTGGCGAGGATAGATGAGATGACGCAGACTCCCTCTCCTATTCAGGATAGGATGGAGGCGAAAAACACCCTGACAAAGCATATCTTAAGTCAGCAGGCAAAAGAATACAGGAGGGACACTTCGCTGGAAATCGCAGAAGGTTGGTTCTTTTTCTTAGTCTACTTGAAGCAATAGCCTAGCCTATCATGAGCTAAATCGCATAGTGGTTTACAACGGAAATGTTAGCTCAGAGATGGACGAATCGGACGAAAGGATTCGAATCCGAATCCAGGGCTAGGTAGGAATCCGATTCCGAATGCAAATACGAATCCTCAATTTCATGCCGAGGATTCGAATCCGACCTCAAACAAATATCAAATCATGTAGCCTATATAGGTTATAGCTTAAAAACCAGAGGTGACAAAAAAGTACTGATGCCTAAGGCAAATGAAATGATCATTCCTGGGTTTTCATGACATCGCAGAAGTTTTTCGTCCGTCTGCCCGTCCGTCTGTCAGCACGATAACTCTCGAAGGGATGAGATATTTTTATGAAACTTGGTGTGATGATTCTTTAGGTCAAGGGAAAGGTTGAGTTCGTAGATGGGCTCTGTAGCCCCACATTCAGGGGCGGGGGTTCAGATCAAGGAGCAAACAGAATATTATTACACAGCTAATGAGATAGTCGATTAAGGGGTAAGAAGACATGCTGGACACTTATGCGAAAATCATTATCTACACGGACAAGTAGTTTGCTCGGAATCCGGCCAAAACCGGAAAATTTGTTGGAAGCAAAAGTTTTATTTGCAGTTGATTAGATTTCCGATTTAGGGGTAAGAAGAGCTGAGTCTGTATACGACAATCACTTTTTTCCCGGGCATATAGTTTGCCCGGAATCCGGCTGAGACCGGAAAATTTGATAAGAAAGTTTTATTAGAAGTTGATAAGATGTTCGATATACGCTGAATTCATTTTTGAGCTTTATTTTTTTTTGCCGGACAAGCAGTTCGCCAGGAATTCGGCTGAAACCGGGAATGTTTCAAATTATGGGCCAAATTGGGCCAAATTAGCTATTTGGCCTTAATCTGTTTCTAAATATTAATAGTAAAAATGTTCAAAGAGTCTAGCGAAGTCTGGATCTGGCGAAGACAATACCCAATTGTCTGTATTAAACATTAATTTTTTGGGATCCCGTCGAAACCTTTGGTCTTGTTCTTTCGGCAACCAGGAAAGAATTTTGGGCTCGTTTAACCATAATGTGTAACAATCGGGAAACTGGAAACTGGAAGGATGAAGATAAGAATTGGAGCGGATTCGTAAGTATCCGAATCCAGCCTGAGAGGCAGAAGATTCGAATCTGGGTTTATAATACGACCAAAAGTACGAATCCTATTCGGATTCGCCTTTCTCTGCGTCATCTATTGCGTGAATATGTTTCCAAGTCAGCTTGGGCTCAAGGAGTATTTAAATAGCCTAAACAGTATAGGTTGACGGTTGTTATCATACACTGAAGCGGCTAGCCTTCAAACGGTTACAATATGCCAACAACTGGATGGATGGATAGGATAAATCTTTCTATTCACCAAAGCTTATTTGTCACGCGAAATTTGTTTGGTACAGTCATGGATGCAACTTATGAACACACACATCAATCATAATAGGCCTACGCATATAAGGCTACGATGGTCATAAATAACATTATAAGTTTAAACTAGCAGCTCAGCCTATGCTTCGTTATACAACTTTACAAATGAAGGGGCAGAATTGATGACTCTTTGCAATCCTGAATTTGAAAAAGATAAATCCCGAAGGAAGTATGTTCGGATAGTTCCTTTGGTTTAACTCCCCATTCGTTACCATGCTCACGCCCTATAAGCACTAACATCTATGTTACCGGATTGCTGATGCTGGTAGTTCTTCTAAATTTTTTTTTGCGAGAAACTCTAGTTTGAGAACCGGGCATCTACTGTGCTCATTCTTTAAAGAGGTTGTGTCAGGTTAGCTTTTCATATAGCTCGAAATGGAGCAAGCACTGAAGTGAGAAATAGTGTGAAGTATGAATGAATGAATGCATTCCAGTCAGTCAATCAATCAGTTAAGGTAGCCCTAATAGCTCTCAGCTAACGTGGGAAGAGATTTGAGAAAAAATTCAAGAACAAACAGACGAACAAAGAATATGAACGAAAATAAAGATTAAGTAGACATGAAATGCTTGATCAAATATGGCTTTTTTAGTGCTTTGTCGGTCGAGCCGGGTTTTCAGTCACGAGATACTTCAAAATGTTGTTTGTCTGTTTGGAAGACATGGTAGGACACCAGGTCGTATGACCACGTTTTATGACCACGGCGCATTTAATTTTTGAAATATTTTGCGTCAAGTCGCCGCATCGGAGAGCAAGAAGGCTGGAAAGAGTCGAGAAGCGCCAGCATGTAAATCGCTAATCGCACGTGGAAAGTAATGGTGTTTTCAAAAAACGATACTGCTGAGCTATTTCATCATATAAAGATCATTTCTTGTAAGAGTTGTGCTTTAAAGACTGGGTGTGAGTGTCCGAGCTACTTTTGACCTTATTTTCACGTAGCCGGGGAAGGATTACGGCTAGGAATGAGCTTTCTGGGGTCCGCTTTGCTCTTCTGATGGTCGTTGAGGTTGTTCTAATCTTTATTCGCTACTGTGTAACAACTTTTGTTCTGCAGCTGTTATTGTCCGAGTGAAGGATTCCGTGACTCTGTTCTTTTTTGTCTCCTCGCTTTAGTTGCTGTCATTGTTCCCTGCAACAGACTGGTTTGGTTAATGAATAGCGTAGTCTTTTTGCGATGACGATACAGTGGTCAAATATGGACATCCGTTTGGAGCGAAATCCGTCTTGTGTTTTTTTTTTTTGCGCTGCTTAGATGGTTGAGGAGGAGCTACGGACTCCTTAGAGATGCGTTGCCAAATTTATTTGTAAAATCAGACAATAGGCGTATTCTCGCCGTTCCTCGGAGGACTCCACTTGAGAAGTCCCCGTCTTTTTGTTTGTCCCAGGGACTGACTCCCCGTATTCTCGCGGGTCCCCACGGGCGGGGAATGCTCCGATTATCATCACCATCATCAAAAAGGACTCCCTTTCAGATTCGGACGGGAATCAATTTTTGCTGGTGTTGGTGCAATGTATAATTAAATAAAAACAGTCAGAATAAGCAAAACCTAAAATGAAGTGGATCCAGACTACTTTCGTCAACTGCATATTTTACTTTCTAACAAAATCCATTTTGGAAGCATTCCCCGTGTTCTCGCTGTTTCTGTGCGCGGAGTCCGCGTGGAGTGACTCCCTCTATTCTCGTCGTTCCCTTCGATTCCCCGAGGAGTCCTCGGGGAACGGCGAGAATACGCCTAATGTCTTGCGGACCGAGAGGCGTCGCTATAGGGTGGGGGGGGGGGGCACCCACCCCCCTCGAAAAAAGAATAAAGGCAAAGTGGGCTCACCCAGGCAAGCTAAATGGGGGGCTGGCAGTGCGCCCGGAAAAGTCAGTAAGGCTAGTTCAGGGTCACTAAGAAACTGGGTTAATTTTGTCAGCATGAGAAGTATGCTTGTCAGATTTGAGCTTCCAAGATCGACAAAAGACAATTGTAAAATCATGAATTTCACCCTGTAGCGGACATTTTTAACCCACAATTTGTTATGTACCAGTACCTATCTTCGATTTCAAGAAAAAATCAGGCTGATTTTGCTTGTTTCGTACATTTTCAAGAATTTGTTAATCTCATGCAAAGATGACGCAATTTTATGATAGGGATTTTCCTCCAGTGCGACCTTAAGAATAAATCGGCTTCTTCAGCAATGAGAGAAGATTATTGCAACACGTCATTTGATTTGTATTTGTTTTTTGTTTCCAACTTTAAATTTAGAATAAGTCTGCTCTGCCAATTTTTTTTCTGGATGATCAGTCCTTTTTGGGATCCCAAAACGTAAGTGGAGGGATACCTATGACATCGCAAAAGTTGTCCGTCCGTCCGTCTGTCCGTCCGTCTGTAAGCACGATAACTCTCGAAGGGAATGAGATATTTTGATGAAACTTGGTGTGAGGGTTCGTTGGGTCGTCGGACCAGTCAAGTTCGTAGATGGGCTTTGTAGCTCTACATTTAGGGGTGGGGGAGGGGATTCAAATTAAGGGACAAACAAAATATTTTGAAACAGCTAATGTGATAGTCGATTATGGGGTAAGAAGACATGCTGAACACGATGGTGAAGACCATTTTGTCGTCGGACATGTAGTTCGCCCGGAATCCGGCCAAAACCGGAAAGTTTGTCGAAAGTACAAGTTTTATTTGAAGTTGATTAGATGTTCGATTTAGGGGTAGGAAGACATGCTTAAGACGATGGTTTAAATTATTTTCTCGACGGACAAGTATTTCGCCCGGAATCCGGCCCAAACCGGAAAGTTTGTTGAAAGTAAAAGTTTTATTTGAAATTGATTAGATGTTCGGTTTAGGGGTAGGAAGACATGCTGAAGACGATGGTGAAAACTATTTTCTCGACGGAGAAGTATTTCGACCGGAATCCGGCCCAAACCGGAAAGTTTGTTGAAAGTAAAAGTTTTATTTGAAGTTGATTAAATTTCGATTTAGAGGTAGGGAGACATGCTGAAGACGATGGTTAAAACTATTTTCTCGACGGAGAAGTATTTCGACCGGAATCCGGCCCAAACCGGAAAGTTTGTCAAAATTAAAAGTTTTGTTTGGAGTTGATTAGATGTTTGATTTAGGGCAAGAAGACATGCTGAACACTTACGTGAAAACAAGTTTCTACCCGGACACGTAGTTCGTCCGGAATCCGGCCAAAACCGGAAAACTGTTGGAAGTCAAAGTTTTATTTCTAGTTGATTAGATAAGCGATTTAGGGGTAAGAAGAGATGCTGAGTCCCTGTGTGACAATCGTATTTTACCCGGACATATAGTTCGACCGGAATCCGGCTGGAATCGGAAAATTTGTTATCAGCTAAATTTCTATTTGAAGTTGATTAGATGTTCATTACTGGGGAAAGAAGATACCCTGATTTCGTCTTTCTTTTTTCGCCGGACAAGTAGTTCTGGAGTTCGGCCGGAACCGGGAAATTGGCAGAAGTGGCAGGAAGTTTTCGTCAAAACACATATGACTCATAGGGGTAAACACACATGCTGAATCCAAATCTGAACTTGGTTTTCTCAGGTGATTAGCTATTTGGCCTTAATCTGTTTCTGAATTTTAATTGTAAAAATGTTCAAGGAGTCTGGCGAAGACTGGATCTGGCTAAGACAAGACCCAGTTGTCTGGATCAGATATTGAATTTTTGGGATCCCATCGAAACCTTTGGTCTTGTTCTGAAAGGGTCGCACTGAAAGCAAATTACCAACTTCCAGCTGGATTCGTCGCGAACTAGGAGACGGGCAGATTCGTGCTAAGTGGTCCTTATTTTCATTTGAGATCCAAAAAGACGTTCTGATCATAACGGATTCCAAAAAATTTGCCTGCGGCTCCTTTCGTAGTAGGTAGGCTGTATTTACTCAAAAATCCATGATTTCATTCGGGTTTTAGGCCTGGCTTTCGGTGCTTGGGCCACATTAAAAGCTAGATTTTGTTAAGGTGAAGTAGTGTTTTGTTCGAAAAAAGTCATACCCTACTTTAAAATTTCGCCTGCGGCGCTCAGTTTCATTCTGTCTGATATCAGAAACTGCTGGCAACTGTTACGGGTCGGGCTATTGCGATGGGATCCCAAATATCTAATAATTGATCCAGACAATTGGGTCTTGTCTTCGCCAGATCCAGTCTTCGCCCGGCTAATCGTCAGAGAGAACCAAGTTCAGATATACCTCTATAAGCCATATCTATTTTGACGATACTGAACGAAACTTCCTGCTTTACTTCTGCCAAATTTCCGGTTTTGCCCGAATTCCGAGCGAACTACTAGTCCAGCAAAAAAAAAAAGAAGAAAATTCAGAAACGAATCCAGCGGATCTCTTTATCCCTGTAAAGAACATATCATCAACTTTAAATAAAACTTTGACTTTAAAAAAAAAAATTCCGGTCAAAACCGGATTCCGGACTAATTATATGTCCTGGTAAAAAATTATTGTCATACACAGACTTAGCGTCTCTTCTTACCCCTAAATCTGTCATCTAATCAACTTCAAATAAAACTTTCGCTTTTAACAAACTTTCCGGTTTTGGCCGGATTCCTGGCGAACTTGTTGTCCGGTGAGAAAATGGTTTTGACCATCGTGTTCAGCTTGTCTTCTGACCCCTAAATCGAACCTTTAATCAACTTCAAATGAAACTTTTACTTTTAACCAACTTTCCGTTTTTGCCGGATTCCGGACGAACTAATTGTCCGGCAATAAAATGGTTTTCACCATCGTATTCAGCATGTCTCATTACCCCTAAATCAATCATTTAATCAACTTCAGATGGCACTTCTACTTTCACGGTCCGGTTTTTGCCGGCTCCGGACGAACTACTTGTCCGACAAGAAAATGGTTTTCACCATCGTACTCAGCATGTCTTCTTACCCCATATTCGACTATCACATTAGCTGTTTAAAAATATTTTGTTTGTCCCTTAATTTGAAACCCCTCTCCCACCCTCAAATATAGGGCTACATAGCCCATCTTGGAACTTGACCTGTACTTTGACCCAAAGGATCCTCCCACCAAGTTTCATCAAAATATCTCATTGCCTTCGAGAGTTATCGTGCTTACAGACGGACAGACGGACATTTTTGCGATGTCATAGGTTAGGTATCCCTCCACTTACGTTTTGGGATCCCAAAAAGCACAGAAAAACAATGTTCTTTATTCACCTGGTAGCCGAGCTGTTCTCGATGAAGAAAGCGCCCGGTGCCGGTTACCACGTGTTAGAATAATAGAATAAGGAAATTTAAAGATGAATCGCATAATTTATGGCCGGCAGCGCTGTTTTGGCCGGTCGGTGCCAGAAAGGGTGCATAGCAAGCGCCGACGAGTGGGTAACCCCTCGCCAGTAGCCTAGAGTATCCGAGAATTTTTTTTTTTATCGGTGTTATTCCTAGACATTTTTTCTCGGAACCATCTACTTAATCTGGACCTATCTTACTGAACGCTGTAGAAATGCATTTAAAAAGCGTCTCGACCTCCTCTGTAGACCGTCAGCGTAGAACAGGCTAATAGTTTCAAACTGTCCCGGACGTCGGCGTGCAAAGCTTTCGAGTCAAGAGTAGCCTCGAGAGTAGCTCTCTTTTTTGTCTTTTTGGGATCCCAAAACGTAAGTGGAGGGATACCTATGACATCGCAAAAGTTGTCGGTCTGTCCGTCCGTCCGTCTGTCAGCACGATAACTCTCGAAGGGAATGAGATATTTTGATGAAACTTGGTGTGAGCATTCTTCAAGTCAAGGGAAAGGTCAAGTTCGTAAATGGGCCCGATAGCTCCATATTTAGGGTAGGGGGAGGGGTTTCAAATTAAGGGGCGACGACATTTTTTTTTTAAAAGCTAATGAGATAGTCGATTAAGGGGTAAGACGACATGCTCAACACGAATATGAAAACCATTTTCTCGCCGGACAAGTAGTTCACCAGGAATCCGGTCAAAACCGGAAAGTTTGCTAAAAGTAAAAGTTTTTTCTGAAGTTGATTAGATGTCCGATCTAGGGGTAAGAAGACATGCTGAATCCGAATATTAGAACGATTTTCTCTTCGGACAATTAGATCGCGGCCAAAACTGGAAAATTTGTTCAAAAATAAAAGTTTAATCTTAAGTTGATTAGAGATTCGATTTAAGGATAGTAAACGTACTGAATCCGAATTTGTTAAAAGTAAAAGTTTTACATGGATTTCATTAGGTGTTCGATTTACGGTGAGAAGAGATGCTGAATTCGTCTATGACAATCATTTTCTACGTGGACACATAGTTCGCCACGAATCCGGCTGAAATTGGATTATTTGTTAGAAGTTGAAGTTTTATCTCAAGTTAATTAGAGGTTGGGTTTAGGGATAAAGAGATACGCCAAATCCGTTTTTGAACTTCAATTTTTTGCATAACAAGTAGTTCGTCTGCAATCCGGCTGAAACCGGAAATTGCAGAAGTAAAGCCTGAACTATCGTCAAAGTAGATATGACGCAGGCTATAGGACACACGGTGAATCCTTATTTGAACTTGGTCTTCTCAGATTATTAACATTTGTCTAATCTGTTTCTAAATGTTGTTAGTAAAGTGCTCAAGGAGTCTGGCGAAGACAGGACCTCTCTAAGACCCGATTGTCTGGAACAAATAATACATTTTTGGGATCCCATCGAAGTATTTGGTCTTGTTTTTATATGCCTATGTGGCTTCTATTTCCTTTTCCTTCACGATTGAATACACGAATGCGAGTTGCTGCATCTCCACCTCCACTCAACATTGAAATTCCTTATTAGTGTCACTAGTACTACTTTCGGCGGTATTGAAACTTGACTTCATTAAATTCGTTAAAGAATGAATTTCTGTGTACTAATTTTCTCTGTTTCATCTTTATTTTCCCCATATGATTTAAAACCTTTACTATTATATAGTTTAATTATAACCTCGATTATAAAAGCAAAATCCTAAACTTTTGATCCGATTCCTTTCCTTTGTACAATTTTAAAGAGCTGGTAATCACTACCGTACTAGCTGTAACAAGTCGAAACCTCATGTCCAAGCAGCATTCGAACATCTTCAGCGAGTTCTGCCACGGAAGACTCGGATGCACTGAGTACCATGTGCTTCCAATCTGCTTCCTTGCTGTTACAAATTCCCGAGAAAACAAGAAGTGTTGGCTCTTCAGGGTTATCGAATTGACACTCCGGCAAGTCGTGAAAATTCTCGAGTCGCCAAGTTATTGCTCAAGTGTAAACATTATAGTTTTTGTTGGTCAGGAATGTGTCTTGGCCAGGAATCAATTTGATAGCTTGCAGTTTAAATAGTTGCTCTCGGGGGTCGATTTTCTGTCTGTTTTTCCTGCTCGGGACAAACTGGGAGACATCCATGCACTGCTGGGAAAAATTTAGATGTTGATCTGCATTGTTTGTCTACATGCTCGGTTTTGATAAGTAGTAACTAATTTATGTGCGTGGATGGCGGACAAAAACCCGTCCATTTGTCTGGGGCATGAAACCCCTCGTGGTGGCATATGTCTATGGTCTGTATTTTAATATTTATTGCATGTCTACATTAACCCTATTTGGCCTCTGTTCAAAGAAATAGCCCTGGCAATGCTAAATAGTAATCGGTGATCAGAGGCGTTACTAGCCAAAATGTTTGGGGGGGGGGGGGGCGAGGCATTTACTGACTGGCTGTTAATTTTTACCGACTTTTTCTGCAGAAAAACGACTGTTTTCAATAATAAAAGTGAATTTTTGAAAAATCGACTGATTTTCAGAAAAAACAACTATTTTGACGAAAAATCGACCAATTTTCAGAAAAACCGACTGTTTTGATGAAAAAAATCAACTGTTTTGACGAAAAATCGCGGCGCTTCGCGCCGACTCGGTATTTTTTAGCGACTGGCCGACGGCTTTGGGGGGGGGGGGGGGCGGGCGTCCCCCCTCCCCCCCCAGTCGTGACGCCTCTGTCGGTGATGGGCGGATGAAAAGTGAGAACCCGTCCCGTGGTCTGGAGCTCGAAACCCCTCGCGGTCCGCTGTCTGGACAGATGCAATTGGGCAGTGCTTCCAGACTCCATCGGCCTCGGATGTCTTAACTGATTTAATAGTCTCGTTTCATGTACGCTGGGACATTGTCCAATACTTTCAGGCTTGGCCTTCTTTGAGTTATGGCAATGAATGGGACTTCCTTTGACGTCATACTTAGGAGAAGGTGGGACTAAAGGTTTGGAAGAATTTGGTGCATGGAAGAATAGAATGCTAGTGAATACAAATTTCAACCAACTGAGGCAGGCGCAATTTTCGGTCGAGTTGTTATTCTGCTCTTTCATAACAGCTATTTGTGTATTGTATTTTACCTCTGTTGTAATAACGTGGGAAGTCAGTAGTAGAGTTTTCGATGCATGGTATTTTTTATACAACCTCGGTCCGCATTTTCAATCTCATGTCAGCCTTACGTATTTCTTTCTGTATAGGAATATGTATGAAGGGATAGACCGATTCTGGCCCCTCTACATTCTTCACTATAAGCAGTTTTTGGGATCCCAAAACGTAAGTGGAGGGATACCTATGACATCGAAAAGTTGTCCGTCCGTCTGTAAGCACGATAACTCTCGAAGGGAATGAGATATTTTGATGAAACTTGGTGTGAGGATTCGTTGGGTCGCGGGACCAGTCAAGTTCGTAGATGGGCTTTGTAGCCCTACATTTAGGGGTGGGGGAGGGGTTTCAAATTAAGGGGCAAACAAAATATTTTGAAACAGCTAGTGTGATAGTCGATTATGGGGTAAGAAGACATGCTGCACACGATGGTGAAAACCATTTTGTCATCGAACATGTAGTTCGCCCGGAATCCGGCCAAAACCGGAAAGTTTGTTAAAAGTAAAAGTTTTATTTTAAGTTGATTAGATGTTCGATTTATGGGTAGGAAGACATGCTGAGCACGATGGTGAAAACCATTTTCTCGACGGACAAGTAGTTCGCCCGGAATCCGGCCCAAACCGGAAAGTTTGTTAAAAGTAAAAGTTTTATTTTAAGTTGATTAGATGTTCGATTTAGGGGTAGAAGACACGCTGAACACGGTGGTGAAAACCATTTTCTCGACGGACAAGCAGTTCGCGCGGAATCCGGCCCAAACCGGAAAGTTTGTTAAAATTAAAAGTTGAAGTTGATTAGATGTTCGATTTAGGGCAAGAAGACATGATGAACACTTATGTGAACACAATTTTCTACCCGGACATGTAGTTCGCCCGGAATCCGGCCAAAACAGGAAAATTGGTAGAAGTTAAAGTTTTATTTCTAGTTGATTAGACAACCGACTTAGGGGTAAGAAGAGATGCTGAATCCGTGTGTGACAATCATATTTTACCCCGACATATAGTTCGACCGGAATCCGGCTGGAGTCGGAAAATTTGTTTTAAGTTAAATTTTTCTTTGAAGTTGATTAGATGTTCATTAGTGGGGAAAGAAGATACCCTGAGTTCATTTTTGAGCTTTCTTTTTTTCGCCGGACAAATAGTTCTTGAGTTTTGCCGAAATCGGGAAATTGGCGGTAGTGGCAGGAAGTTTTTCTCAGATGATTAGCTATTTGGCCTTAATCTGTTTCTGAATTTTAATTGTAAAAATGTTCAAGGAGTCTGGCGATGACTGGATCTGGCTAAGACAAGACCCAGTTGTCTGGATCAGATATTGAATTTTTGGGATCCCATCGAAACCTTTGGTCTTGTTGTAGATCTTATTAGTTTAATACAAGCCTTGTATTTTCTTTGCTTCTGTATCTGTTGAAAAGACATTCCTGAATTTTTCTATT
Source organism: Branchinecta lynchi (assembly GCA_023053575.1). Lineage (NCBI taxonomy): Eukaryota > Metazoa > Arthropoda > Branchiopoda > Anostraca > Branchinectidae > Branchinecta > Branchinecta lynchi. The sequence goes on from JAKZAP010000008.1 coordinate 10,454,871, forward strand.
AGTTATCCTTCGGCTTTCTTATCTATCATAATCCATCTACCGTTATCATACCAGTGTATTTGTGAGCCGAGTAGGATAGCCTCCGCAGTAGACTTTTCGATTTTTTTTTTGCTGAATGCGTAAGGTTATTTTCGTTGTTCATATCTGAGGAAGATCCCAGGATTGTATCCTGTATACGGTGTGTAGGCCGAGGCGTAGGTAGGTAATGCACTAGGACGGATACAACCCATCCTAGCTGGTTCGGTTTAGGAAAAGTGGAACTTTGAATCAGTTTTGGAGCCTTTTGGAGGTAATGCGTATTTTATTGTTCTGCCATTCCTTTACGTTCTTTCTTGCGCTTACTTGCGCAGGGACCTGGTCGCCACACAAGCTCTGCAGCTTTGCCTGGCGATAGCAGTTGACGAACCAGGTCCTGCCATGAATCTCGGTCGTTGCCACCAAGGTTATTTTCGTTCTTCAAATCTAAGGAAGACCCCAGGATTGTACCCTGGGTGGTCTGTAGGCCTAGGTGTAGCTAGGTAGGTAGGCTACTTACGTCGACTGTGCCTGTTATCCTATCAGTGTATTCGTGAGTCGAGCATTTTTTTTTTGGAGGATAGTCTACGCTGTACAATTTTGTTTATATATTTGTGGGATGCGTTTGTGGAACGGAAATCTGAGGAAGACTCCAGGATTCTCTCATGTATTTGGTGTGCAGTGATAGGTGTAGGTAGGGACTTCAGTAGAATAGGTTTAACCCATTCTAGCTGGTTCAGTCTAGGAAACGTGGGACTTTGAACCTGTTTTGGAGGTACTCGGCGTGTTGTGGTTCTGTACATACTTCTGTTAGGACGTAAGATGTGCAGCTTCCCTGGCGACAGCAGCTTACGAATCAGGTCATGCCATGAATCTCGGTCGTCGGCATCAGAGTAAGGTTATTTTCGTTCTTCAAATCAGAGGAGGACCCCAGGATTGTATCTTGTACGTAATGTCCAGGATTGTATCCTGTACACAAGGCCGTATCCGGGGGGGGGGGTTAGGGGGTTGAACTCGAAACACACAACAATAGTCATTTTTACAGGCTTTTCCCTCTGATCTATGTCTTGTTTCTACTTTTTTGCCCGACCCGCAGGCAACCCCCCCCCCCCCCCCCCCCCCCCCCCGAAAAAAATTCCTGGATACTGGCCTGCCTGTACATAATGGTTTGTAGGCCTAGGCGTAAGGAGGTAATGCCCTATGATGGATCTAACCGTTCTAGTTTGTTCGGTTTAGGAAATGTGGAACTTTGAATCAGTTTTGGAGGTACTCGGTATGTTGTTGTTCTGTCGCTTGTTTACGTTTTTACTAGCGCGTACTTGTGTGATGGCGCAAGCTGTGCAGCTCTCCCTAGTGATAGCAGCTGACACTTTTGCTTTCTTCGCAAACGAAGTTACCGGAGCCAGCGCTGGTGCACGACTGATCGGGTTTCAGTAGGGACTTTCTCTATCGATAGTGGTACTAGTAGGCTGTCGATGCTATTGGAGAGTGTGTCACTTTTTTCATGTCTTGCCGCTACTCCCTAGTGTTATTTTGCTGTGAGCCAAAGTTTCATTTTTCTTGGCTTGTAAGTGTCATCGTCTATTGGAAACATTTGACCGTAGGTTCTCACGTCCTGCGGTACCCAGCATCGCTAGTTGGCAGCTGGAGGCGGGTCTGGGGGCTCCACCATTGGTAGACGGTTATAACCTGGCTCTAACTGCACTGAAAGTTTCCAAATGTTCGTTTTCTCGTAAAATGCTATATATAGCCTAGGATTGAATTCATACATCGTCAAACAAACGGTTATAGCAGGTAATAGCAACACAAGATAAAAACTGCGACGTTACAAATTAAATCACATTATTTAAAGATTCGCGTCAACAAATTTCCAAAAGGAGGGAATGATAATTTTGTCCAACCGCGCATTGCATGAACTTACCACCCTCCCACCACTGTTAGGCGCGTTTGCCGCGAGATTTTCTGCCACGGAAAGTGACGGAGGCGCCACCAACAGACCCGCAACCATCTTCAAAGGTGGGAATGGTGTCAATCTTTTTTCCGGTCTATCTCATAAGAGCTTTATAGGGGAATCCTTCCCGTTCCTTTCGAGTAAGTGAAGGTTTGGTCATGTAGAACATTCAGCGTGACTTTAAGGTATTTTATAACTTGGTATATTGCTATTTTTGCCGGAAGTTAGGACTTTTATTTTTGGGAATTAGGAATTTTAACCTACCTAAAGGGCCATCAATCTGCCTGGATGTGCTAACATGTGTTATCTGTCATCAAACTTCCGACAGTGTCGTTGCTTTTTCAGCAGTCCCTGTTTGAAAGGCGTGAGCTGTAAAGCAAACCCCGAACCACCCCCCGTGTATTCCTTCGAAGTCTTTCTTCCTTGTCCTTTTACACTATTTCTGTCTTTCCTTTATTTAGGACTAAAGAGAAAGTCTCTTAAACTGAAACTGCAAGTTAACGGGGCTGTAGTAAACAACGGCACTGAGATGAACCTGCATCCGGATTGGTTCGTTTTCAGTCCGACCTCTCTTCCTGCACGGAAAACGGAGTTCCTGTCGATTCCGATTACCGTAGAACAACCCCCTACGGGGCCCAAGAAAGGTTGGTCCAGAGTGACCCAGTATGATTCCTAATAGTGTTTTACCCGACTTTGACTCTGCTCACTAATGTTCAACTGAGTTCTTCGAGAAAAAATGCTTTTGCTTCTTTTGTTTGTTCCTTCCTTATCATTTGTTAGAAGTTTAGGAACATTCGAAGTAAGGATGCGCAGTTTCAACAGACAACATTTTAGATGTTATGTCTAAAGTGATTGTGAATGAGTAGTTAAGAATATTTCCGTTGACCTTTCAAGTGATGTTTTTTCGTAAAAAGTAACGTTGCAAACTAAGTTTATTGTTATTTTTTTTTAAATATAACACTTAAAGGCTCATAATACACTTTTTCTGTGTCTGTTATCTTTGCGTAATGCGACTCCTTGTGGTAGATGCTATTAAGCTTCGGCAAGTAGGCTACTCTTAACCTTTTCAATACTTGAGTTTATCATCGGTATCGAGACACTAGCTGTAGCCTATAAGCCTGCTCCAAAGGAGGAAATTTGACAGACGAAGGCAATTGAAGATAAACCAAAATATCCTCTACTTCTTCTTGTCGAGTGCCGAGAAACGTAGTGCTCACTGTCCATACTCCTAGGTACATTTTTTTTTTTAATCTGGGGAGAAAATTGTGGGAAAATTTAAGAGAATGGAAAACAGCCTATAGCTAGATCTTTTGAAAACAATGGGCAACCTGGGAACCTGGCTTAAGCCTACATATTATTCGGTTAAAATCAATAGGAAGTGCATGACTTGGACCTTCCCCTAGGCTACGGTGTAAGTTGTGAGCTTTGCCAGTACCGATTCCCGACCCTATAGCTTAAGGTAACACATTGTTTCCGCTCTAGTTGTCTATTTGACCTCTAGAGTTCAATGTTTCAGCTTTTTTCACATTCTTTCTCATTTGTGTGTTAGCAAGAACCGGCACTGGCAAGGAATCAATCTGTTACACTATATAGCTTTTTTGGAATGTCTTTCAATCTCTTGTTTTACGTAAACTTGGAATGTCTTTGGTTGAGTTTGACCCTTCCCTCCCAGCCCATAATTATTGCTGTCCATGTTTGAAACCATGGCCTCAAGACTCATCTTTAGGACACAAGTAAGTAAGCAAGTAATCTATTTATGACCCGCATTTTTAAAAAGCGGAGTAAATGGAAGAAAATAAATAAAAGACACATGGAATGACAGTAAATTCAATCTGCGGCCAGGAAGCAGTGGATAACGTCGTGCGCTGGTTGTTCATGATTTTTCACGGCGAAGAGGAAACGTCCGAAAGGGTACCACTTGCATCTTGAATTTTGAACTTTTCCGTCAATGTATGGTTATGGAGCAGGTGCTTTGCATATTTGAAATAACACGACTCATCTTTTTGATTTCCTTCTTGAGCAGAACATGAGTGACAAAATAACGAAATAATGTAGAAGGAGCAAGGTGCTGTACAAACAAAGATTTACGACTATAGCACCCCCGGTTGGGGACAAGCTGAGTGTCGACCCCCCCCCCCTCCCATTTTCTCAGGCTTCCGATTTGTTTTGGACTGGATTTTGCTATGTCAGTATTAGATATCAGTATTTCGCTGAATGCACTGTTCAAGATCCTTTGCGCTCCCTGTTGGTACATGCGATTTCAGCAGAATAATTAAGGATATATAGTTGTTCGGAAAAATCAGGAGAAAATTACGTAGAATAGTGACATTGAGTAGAAAATCAGGAGATCAGGAGACTCAAAAGTAAATCATTAGGAGCCCTCAGAAAACAGTAAATCTCCTGATACATCAGGAGATATGGAAGTACCGAATGCGAGTTTTCGTCAGTGTAATAATCCTGCCACTTTTAAGAACGAGGAAAATATCCAGGTAAATTGAGGGTGGCGGGTTTCGGTTTTATTATTTTTATTTTGTTTTTATTTGATTTACCATGGCGTGGTGTGAACTAGTCTATACAGTAGGTCATGGTTTGTAAGATCTCTGCTCTGCATGGCCAGCCTGGAAAAATACTATATTGATTAATATTTCTGCGATTAAGGCCAGACTTTGATTGTTCGTTTTATTCCAGAGCCTCTCAAATTCCGAGACAGTGATATTCGGTATGCTGGAATGTCTGGAAGTCGGACTGTTATTGTCGGCAGCACGAAAATGCACTGTGAGCCTCCACCAAGAGATGAAGACACCAGCACACAAGGTGGGTTTACGTCACATCTGCTTTTTACGTAGCCTAGATGAGACGAGGGGGGGGGGGGGCGATAGCCAACCGGTTCCCCTCAACCTTCCTAGTCTTCCTTCTTCTGGATGATACATTTTTTTTTTGTCTTTCTTCTGCAAAAAACAAGAGCAGTCGGACGAACTAAGGGGTAAACAAAATTTCAAGGTAATAAGGGCGGGTTGTGTGCGTCAATCTGTTGCGTGGAGGGGGGGGGGGGGGGTCGACAGTTCTTCAGAAATAGCCGCAAGGTATTGATGTAACGTGATCGGATTTTTTTTACTATCAAAGTAGTGGTTTACCTTGGGTTTGGTTGGGGCTTATCGATTATTTTGCGAGGGTTATTTTGTGTACATTGTCCAGAAACAGTTTTTGGAAACCCTTTTTTCCCTTCATTAAGTCTTAGCGGTCTACGACGTCTGATTTACGTGTGACCCTTCTAGCTTTAGCAGAGTGAGTCCTCGTGGTATAGGTAGGTCGACCCTAAATGTGACTCTTCTAGTTCTGCCCAGTCCATTACGTTGTATGCATGAAGGAACACTAACCACTAGGCCAGTTTCTTAGATACGTTTGTAGTGCCGGACGATAGGCTGTAGGGAAAATTTGACAGGCATGAATGAAGTTGCTGTGTTAAACATTTGTTTGTACACAATACTTATAAGTAGTAAACTAAGTTAATATTTTGTTCTTTAAGATTTACAGAACAGGAGCAGAACTTTTCGACATATCGCAGACCACATTGGCGCGGAGGTTAATTAAAAGATCCGGTTCCTTGTATTTTTATCATCTTCTGCACATCATATTTGACCACCGGGTGGGTGGGATGTAATCGGGATATTCGTTTGGGCTCTACAAGAAGATATTATAATATGCCCATTTTATGGTAATCTCAAGTTGCCAGGAATCATCGAAGCATTTTGCTCCGTATCCAAGTCCATCATTTCAGCTCCGATGACTGTATGAGAGAACATAATGTTAAAAGCGATGGGTTTCTCACTCCCCGGCACCGGTGGCATGGGGAAGCCGGTGCCAGCACCGATTGGGCACCTCGTCACCGGCCTCTTTCTGTAACTGTAAAATCAAGAGTGGGTAACCCCTCTGTTAAGGGCTTGGGCGCGCAGGAGATAATTTGGAAGATCACCAACTATACTACTTTCGTCCCCCCCCCCCCTTCGCCATCCGCCTAATTACAAACTTGGCCATACGTTGAACCGCGCCCAGGTGGTGAGCAAAGAGGTTAGCCACTCGAGAGTAGCAACCTGAAGAAAGTGAATGTATCTGCGGTTTTCCTCTTGGAAGGAAACGTCCCTTTTTGGGATATTACGGGATGCCTATGATTTCGTAAAAGTTGTCCGTCTGTCTGTTCGTTAGCACGATAACTCTCGAAGTTGGGATTTTTTGTTCAGCTTGGCATGATGACTCTCTGGGTCAAGTTCGAAGATGGGCTCTATAGCCTTAGGCTATATTTAAGGATGGGGGAGGGGTTTCAAATTAAGGGGCGAAAACAAATATTTTTTAAAAGCTAATGAGACAGTCGATATAGGGGTAAGTATGCCGAATCCGAATATGAAATTATTTTCTCGCCGTAAGGGTTCACCCGGAATCCTGCAAAACCGGAATTTTTTGGAAAAACTAATCTTTATTCTGAAGCTGATTAGAGGTTTGATTTAGGGGTAAGCAGACATGCTGAATCCGAATATGAAAAGTATTTTCTTGTCGAAAAAGTAGTTGCCCGGAATCCGACCACAACCTGAAATTAGCATGAAGTTATAGCCCAATTATATAGTCGATATTGGGGGTGGAGACATGCTGTTGCAGCTTTCGAACACTAAAGATCGATTAGAGATCCGATGTCGGGGTAAGGAAACTTGCAGAATCCAATGTTGAACTTTATTGCCACTTAATGAACGTGTCGGACTTGTAGTGGTGGCGACCACCAACCGACTGATTGGCTGTGCCTCTCGCGTCTGGCACAATTGCCAAGACCCGGAAATTTGGATCGAAAGGTTTGCCTATCGATGTCACCAGCTCTTTTGCTCTGCACGCAGTTAGCCGAGAGTAGCCTACTGATAAAAGGAGGAATTTGTTCAAGTGGTCAGGTTGGTCTGAAGTCGCTAAAGATGATATGTTGGAGTAAACATGCATGCTGAATCCATATCTCAACTTGGTTTTAAGTTATAGCAAAATGTTAAAGGGGTTTGGCGAAGACCGGAAATCTACAAGATGCACTTGTTTGGATCCAGTAGTCTAATAAATATTCAATATTTGGGATCCCATCGAAAACTTTGGTCATGTTAAATTAGTCCCTTGCCAGGACTGAAATTAGCCTATTGGGGCACAGAAAATTTGGAGAACCTGTGGCAGTGACCTACTAGAACAATCGCTGGCTATACTCGAGCGGTTGGGCATTGCTATCGTGAAGTCCCTGTGATATGTCGTTCGTAACTTAGTCAGCCAGAGCCTTCAAGGCTCTGACTAAAGACAGATAGAAGAAAGTATTCCGTCGTGGGAGTCAATCTTTTTTCAATAAGACAAGTAGTTTTTGGGATCCCAAAACGTGAGTGGAGAGATGCTTATGACATCGCAAAAGTTGTCCGTCTCTTAGCACGATAACTCTCAAAGGGGCTGGGATATTTTGTTCAAGCTTGTCACGTTGACTCTTTGGGTTAAAGTACAGGTCAAGTTCGAAGATGGGCCCTATATTGAAAGTTGGGGGGGAAGGGGTTCAAATTAAGGGACGAAAACACATTTTTTTTTAAAGCTAATGAGATAGTTAGGGGTACCGTAAAGAGACATTTTGAATCCGAAGATGAAAATCATTTTCTCGCCTGACAAAAAACCCCCCGAAAATCACGGTTTTCTATTTCTTTGGTTCATCCGGAATCCGGCTAAAACCGGAAAACTTGTGAAAAATAAAAGTTTAATCTTAAGTTTATTAGAGGTTCAATGTAGGGGTAAGGAGACATGCTGAATCGGTATATGACACTCATTTTCTACCCGGACATATAGTTCGCCCGGAATCCGGCTGAAATCAGAAAATAAGTTGATTAGAGGTTCGTTGTAGTGGTAAGGAGGCACGCTGAATCCATGTATCTACACTGTTTTCTCGCCGAACAAATAGTTCCTCCGGAATGGGGCCAAAACCAAAAAATTTGTTATAAGTTAAAAGTTTTATCTGAAGTTGATTAGAGGTTCAGTATAGGGGTAAGGAGATATGCTGCATTCGTTTTTTTAGCTTTTTTCAACGGACAAGCAGTTCGCCCGGAGTCCGACAGAAACGGGAAATTTGTCAGAAGTAAGGCAGCTGGAAGTTTTGATCAGTTTCGTCGAAGTAGATCTCTCGTACAGGGGTAAACACAAACACTGCATCCAAATGTGAACTTGGTTTTCTAAGATGAAAGCCATTGGCCCTGATAGTAAACAATTTCAAGGAGTCTTTTGAAGACTGAATATCTAGAAGATTCAAATATGTGCATCAAATGTGAAATTTTTGGGATCCCATCGAAACCTTTGGTCTTGTTCTGTCTGCGCAAAGGAGAGCGGGCAAATATCGTTTACTTCGTTTTAGCTGCGCGTATCGTGTAGCGGAAAGGGAGGACACTCGTAAGAAGACCACCGAGAAATCATGCTAGATGTGTCCTTAACTATCGAGGGGTTTCCCTCTCCCCGGTACCTGTTGTACACCCTCTCCTGGCACCGGCCAAATCAGCGGTCCGGCCAAAAATTAAGATTCGAAAGATGCTTGTTTTATGTTTTACCGCGTTCCAACCGATTCCGGCTGTTCTAGGCCGGTGACGGGACCAGCTTGCTCCGGCCAAAATCGGCGGTCCGGCCGAAGATTCGAAACATGCTGGTTTTCATGTTTTACCACGTGGCAGCCGGTGCCGGCTGTTCAGGCCGGTGACGTCACCGGCTTGGCACTGCGGCACCCGGCACTTGCTGTACAGTACCTCTCCCGGCACCGGCCAAAATCAGCGGTCCGGCCTAAAATTAAGATTCGAAAGATGCTGGTTTTATGTTTTACCGCGTTCCAGCCGATTCCGGCTGTTCTAGGCCGGTGACGGCACCGGCTTGCTCCGGCCAAAATCGGCGGTCCGGCCTAAGATTCGAAACATGCTGGTTTTTATGTTTTACCACGTGGCAGCTGGTGCCGGCTGCTCAGGCCGGTGACGTCACCGACTTGGCACTGCGCCACCCGGTACTTGCTGTACAGTAAAATCGAGAGTGAGCAACCCCTAGGTAACTATGAACAACAGAACGGACCATCTCTGTCGCCTTTATTCAAATGTGCGCTTGCGGAAGCTAACCATTTTATGTCAATCAGACGAGCCAGAATATGCCATGTCACGAGAGGAGGATGAAACCCCTCCCAGCTCACTGGCTGAGGACTATGATCGGAAATACGTCCTGCGGCAGAACTCCTATCGCTATGCCATGAAATCCTATTGGTCAGGTCCGTTTTCAGTCATTGATGTGGGCATGCAAACGGCATGGCTGCTTGACGTTGTTGCTTTCAGTATTCCTTGGGGTGGCATAGGCGTAGGGGCTAAATACTCTTGTCAGCTGAAGCTGGCAGTCGACAGGTAGCGGCTCAATAGGGAAAAGTCAACTACAGTGTTCGTCAGCAATATTTTTGGCCGTTGTTGGCAAGGGTCCTCGTCAGGCTGTGGCTGGAAGGAACGAAATGAAATAATTATAAATTAGGCCAATGGCCTAATTTTTTTGTTATGTTATTATTATTATTCCATACTTCGAAATGTTCCTTCAGCACAAGCTGACTGCAAATCGTATTTGACAGTGCAAAACAACAGCTGAATTTTTTCAAGCTGTAATTTCGCCGTTCTTGGCAAGGGTTTTTCCACCCATTTTCTAGCTTGAGCGAAAGAGGACCCTTGCCAAGAAGGGCCGAAATATAGCTCGAATAAAATTCCGCTGACGTAGCTTTTGCACTGCCAAATATTTGTATTACTATATTCCCCCACCCCCCGCCCATGCCCCCATGTTATCGGCCACTCGGTAATTTTTTTTAAATGAGACGGCGTAAGGTGCCGTTGTGTTTTTTCTTAAAAAGCAGTCGCTTCTTTTGAAGAACAGTTGGTACAAATAACCAGCCAGTCCGTAAAGACCTTGGCCCTCCTCAAAACATTTTGTTAGTAACGACTATGATTGTATGTATTTTTCTTCATCTCATATTAGTTTCTTCTTTTACTTTTCTTTCTATTTATGGCACTTTAGTCTCTGGCTCAAGTGACATACCGATCGCAATACCGTCTGTCGGTCTGTCTGTCGGTCCGTTTGTCTGTCACACTTTTTCGAGTTAGGGTACTTCCAGATGTGCTAGGACGATGAAACTTGGCAGGCGTATCAGGGACCCGACCAAACTAACTTGGAAATAGCCAGTTCCCGATCTGACCATCTAGGGGGAGGGGGGAATCCGGAAAATTGAGTAGTGTGAAACTTAAGAAACGCGTCATTGGATTGGAACGGAACTTAATAACTGAATAGATGACATATCTTTGATATCCCATTTGATGTCCGAACCGGATTCGACAGCTATGAGGGAGTTGGGGAGGGGGGACACTGGAAATCTTGCGGGTTAGAATTGAAGGATCGAGTGAAATTTGAAGAAAGTATCTGCTCTGGATAAATCATTTACACAATTAGACTGGATCCTGACACTTGGAAGGGGAGGGGGCCGGAATTCCGGCGGTGGTGGTTTTGGGGTATTTTCACGACGAAACTTGGCAGGCGTATCAAGAACCCGATCAATTGACTTGGAAATAAAAAATTCCTCGATCCGATCATCGTGGGGGGAGCGGAGGGAGGGGGATTCTGGAATATTGAGTCATACGTAACTTTGGATCGGGTGATAGGATTCCAGTGAAACTTATACTTGCACAGAGGACATGTCTCTCGTGGTCTCTTTCATGTCCGGACTGGATCCGACAACTATTGGGGGGGGGGGGGGGGGTAGGGGGATCGGAAAATATATGACCGCTTAGACTGGAGAGACCGGGATGGAACTTTGTGGGAATATCAAAAGATGCTCTAGATAAATCACTTACAGAACCCGGATTGGATGCGGACACTGTGGAGGGAGTGAGGGGGGGGGGGAGGGGGGCGGAATTCCGGTAATCGTGAGTTAAGGTACTTCCATATCAGAATACTAGAGACTGTTCCTTAAAGTATCAGTCTTGACCTCAAAGTAAGAAAAATACTTTTAAGCAACATACATTTTTCATGATCCCCGTGAGCCCATTATCTTTTTTGCCTCAAGGGTTTTGCTTACAAATGAAGTTCTAGCTCCCTTAAAGTGCGCATCTTACCGCCAAGTCGAAAAGTACTTTTGATCAAACGATACATATCAGCCCATGATCATTTGTGCCACAAGGGTTTTGCTTAAAAATTTATTTCTAGCCCCCGTAAAATGCACATCTTAACCGAAAAGTAAAAAAAAAATACTTTTGACCAAACGATATGTATTAATTGTCCCAAGGGCCTGTTATCGTTTTTCCTCAGTGATTTTGCTTACAGATGAATTTCTAGAGCCTTAAAGTGTGCATCATTACAACCAAATTTAAAATAAAATAATTTTTAGCAATTGATACATTCTCGTGATTTTCAAGTCCATGATCATTCTTATCTCAAGGGTTTTGCTTACAGATGATCAGAACAAACCCCCTAAAAGGCAAATTTTATATTTCATCCTCTGAACCAGCCTTGCAAGTGCCATATGAGCTTCGAGCTTTTGTTTTTACTCCGTCTAAACTCATGCTTTTTGACAGGTAACATGAAATTATTTATTATTATCATCACTAGTAGTCTGTTCCTTCAGCGCAAGGTGACTACGAATCATGTTGGGTGGTGTTAAACAGTTGCTCAGTCTAGATTGGTTTCGGCGAGATTTCGACCCTGTTTGAAAAGGGATCCTCTGTAGGCTGTTTCAACAATTTTAACTTCGGCCTGAAGGGGATCCTCGCGAAGAAGGGTCGACATATCGCCAGGTCGCTAATGTGTCTACCACCACCAAACATTATAAGTCACTGATTGGCAACGAGCCTTTCTTTGGGGCTGTCGGCTAACCCCAGCTGTCAAAAGGGTTCTCCCCTTCGTGGTCTGTAGGATTATTATCACTTTCGTTAGTAGCCATGGTGTGCTGAGTAACCAAAAGAATCAGCGCGTCGTTTGCTGCTTTAACAAACTACAAAGAAATACTCTGATCCGCCAGTACTCTCCTGAGCTCCCAAGTCAGGTTCTTGACAGTAGTGAGGGTAAGATCACCATGAAAGAATCAGCGATAGATGGTGGGGGGGGGGGGGGGGGGTAAACTGTTCTCCAAATTTGCACAACCCTGCCACAGAGGAAATTTTAGGACTAGCGTAGGCTATAGCCAGTGGATGTGGTGATTGCCTATACATTTTGTCATTGCAGAAACGGTGCAGGTGAAAAGTCCTTATTTCAGATTAACTGCGCAAATTTTGGCGGCTCGATTGTGCGTCGCGCACCAAGTAATTTTGTTCAGGGTGGAAGATGGATTTCTCCTATGTTTTTTACCTTTCTCTATGTCTCTATGTTTACTAAATTCACCTTTTGGTTACCTGTTTGATTTGTTTTTCTAGAAAAGCATGCCCGTCCTGTCCGACCTAGTCAGCTGTCCTTTACCCTCCCACCCACACCGGATAGCATGGACGAAAGTTTGGATAGTTATTTTGTGTCACCTCTGTCCACCCCCGGCTCCATTGCGTCGGACTTCGGAGAAGCCGTGCTTGAGCAGTTCGATGACATGCTCGCTGCTCTGTCGAGCAACAGGGGCCCTGTCATTAGAAATGGTAGTGGAGGTTCGTTTTCTTTTGTTTTAGTCTTTTATTTCATTCTTCACTTCTGTTCTTACCTTCCTTCTTGTTCCTTATTTTCCTTCCGTGACTTGTTTCTTTTCCACATGCTTCGTTTCCTTATGTTGTAGCCTTTACCCGGTTCTTATTTTCCTTCCATGGGCCTTTATTTGGTCAAACTTTACTGTTAGTTTGTCCAAGCGTTATAAATTTAACATCACCTTCGATCCTGGTCATGTTACTGCAACCGTACTTTCCCATAAATTAGAATGAAATAATGAACTTGGTTACCCGTAAAGTGTAAAACACGGTGTATTATTTAAAATCAGAATGTATGGAGTATTATGAAGAAAAACAAATGATAAGTAATAAAAACACAACAAACAAACTAACAGAACAACATGAACAAACTAATCCGTATCAACGAGAAAAAGTGCCGCAGGGGGTCGTAAACGTGAATCAAGTTAATGGTCTTTTTACATACATTTTAGATGTTGCAGCTTTAGGCCGGCTCCCCCCCCCCCACCAGGACTAACCACCCAAATTTGTTTGGGGGTGCCACAACGCAGGGCCTTCCTTCTAACGTACAGACATATAAGGGGGCTTACCCAGACTCTTGGATTAATGTAAGTGGAGTAGAAGACGAAAGGTGTCTGCGGTCTGAGCCCGAGTTTTTCGTTGGCAGTGGCAAGAAGAAGAACAAGGTCCCGGCCGTCTTTAAAGCGCGTGCTTGCAGCTAGAATTTTAAGGCCGAAGCAGCCTTCCGTCGTGTAATTCTAGTCTGGGAACTGTCTGGGAGCCCAACCTCACCCATATCAAGATTCAAACACGTCTTTCACCTCGCGCGCTTGCTGAAGTTGGATTCGAAATGCAAAGGATATTCAAGGATATTATGTAGATCCCTGCATCGGTGATGACTGCCCTCTAGTGAGGATGGGTTCCCATATAAAATTATAAGGCCGACGGGTGCTTCGGGTGATATGGCCTCCTTCCGGAACTTTTGGGCATTATGTTTGAATCCCAGATTTCTGGCAGCTGAAGAAAACGGTTAACCAGGGTCCCCATGCTTCGTTTCACTCACACTACAGCTAGTCGAATTGATGATATATGTGCACTAGAGAGAAAGCGGTTTAGGCCTGTTGCAAACGAGATAAAACGCTGGTTTGACTTTTGGTCTACCAGTTTTGCTTAGAGTAGAGTAGAGATACATTTATTAAAAAAACAAGAGCTACGAGCTCATATGGCACTTTTTACGAGTAGGCACTGCTCGGTTATCGCAATGATATATCTAGTGTTTGCTAGGTGTCTTCCCACCAAGTTTCATCTCGATCCCTCCACTCATAGCGTTTTCCAATATTTCCGGTTCTCCCCTCCAGCTCCCCCCAAAAGTCACCGGATCCGGTCCAGATTTTAAGTGGGTCGTCTGAGGGATGAGGTCTTTCCAAATATCAAGTTCCATCGAGATCCGATCCCCCGTTCAAAAGTTGTAAATACCTCAAGATTCCGGATTCCCCCTCCCTCTACTCCCCCCACAGTGCCCGAATCGGCTCGATTATCTCAACGATGTATCTAGTGTTTGCTAGGTGTCTTCCCACCAAGTTTCATCTCGATCCCTCCACTCATAGCGTTTCCCAAGATTTCCGGTTGCCCCCTCCAGCTCCCCCAAAAGTCACCGGATCCGGTCCAGATTTTAAGTGGGTCGTCTGAGGGATGAGGTCTTTCCAAATATCAAGTTCCATCGAGATCCGATCACCCGTTCAAAAGTTATAAATACCTCAAGATTCCAGATTCCCCCTCCCTCTACTCCCCCCACAGTACCCGAATCGGCTCGGTTATGTCAATGATGTATCTAGTGTTTGCTAGGTGTCTTCCCACCAAGTTTCATCTCGATCCCTCCACTCATAGCGTTTCCCAAGATTTCCGGTTGCCCCCTCCAGCTCCCCCCAAAAGTCACCGGATCCGGTCCGGATTTTAAGTAGGTCGTCTGAGGCATGAGGTATTTCCAAATATCAAGTTCCATCGAGATCCGATCACCCGTTCAAAAGTTATAAATACCTCAAGATTCCGGATTCACCCTCCCTCTACTCCCCCCACAGTACCCGAATCGGCTCGGTTATGTCAATGATGTATCTAGTGTTTGCTAGGTGTCTTCCCACCAAGTTTCATCTCGATCCCTCCACTCATAGCGTTTCCCAAGATTTCCGGTTGCCCCCTCCAGCTCCCCCCAAAAGTCACCGGATCCGGTCCGGATTTTAAGTAGGTCGTCTGAGGCATGAGGTCTTTCCAAATATCAAGTTCCATCGAGATCCGATCACCCGTTCAAAAGTTATAAATACCTCAAGATTCCGGATTCCCCCTCCCTCCACTCCCCCCCACAGTGCCCGAATCGGCTCGGTTATGTCAACGATGTATCTAGTGTTTGCTAGGTGTCTTCCCACCAAGTTTCATCTCGATCCCTCCACTCATAGCGTTTCCCAAGATTTCCGGTTGCCCCCTCCAGCTCCCCCCAAAAGTCACCGGATCCGGTCCGGATTTTAAGTGGGTCGTCTGAGGCATGAGGTCGTTCCAAATATCAAGTTTCATCGAGATCCGATCACCCGTTCAAAAGTTAAAAATACCTCAAGATTCCGGATTCCCCCTCCCTCCAATCCCCCCACGGTGCTCGGATCGGGGAAGTGACTATTTGCAACTTAATCATTTGGGGTCCCTGATATGCCTGCCAAGTTTTATCATCCTAGCTTATGTGGAAGTGCCCGAACTAGCAAAACCTGGACAGACCGACAGACCGACGGACGGACAGAAATTGCGATCGCTATATGGCACTTGGCCGAAGGGCAAGTGCCATAAAAACAGACACTATTCGCCTTTCGCCTGCCAAGAAAGGCAATGAAGCTTGGAAGTGCAAGCGATGTAATTCATTTATAATTATTCACTACATTCATACCGAGCTACTCATACACTAAAAATTCAACTAATGAATGATAAAGATGAAAAGACAAGAAGAAGATGATTACTGAAAGGAACTCGGGAGGCTTCTAGAACTAGGCCTATGCGTATGGAATTGACCAAGTTGTGCGGTTGACGTTCGCTTACCTTTTCTTGGCCCCCTTTGCTGATGTGTGCTACCCCTAGCTCTGTGTTCGTTCTTTAGCTTGATGTCGTATTGCTCGGTACTACTCGTAACTTCTGTTTAAGACATGTAGTCACACATATGTGCCTACTTTGTATGTCCCTTAACATATATCGTGTTAATTATGTATATCCTTTTTGGGATCCTGAAACGAAAGTGGAGCGATACCTATGACTTCGTAAAAGTTGCCCGTCCGGCTGTCTTTCTGTCTGTCTGTCCGTCGGTCTGTTAGCACGATAATTCTCGAAGTGGTTGAGCTATTTTGTTCAGACTCGGATGAGGAATCTTTGGGTCAAGGTACAGGTCAAGTTGGAAGATGTGCTCTGTAGCCTTATATTTAGGGGTGGGGATGGGTTTCACATTAAGGGGCAAACAAAAATATTTTTTCAAAGCAAATGAGATAGTCGATTTAGGTTCAAGAAGAATTGCTGAATCCGAATACGAAAATTGTTTTCTCGCCAGACAACTAGTTTTTCCGGCAATCCGGCAAAATCGGGAAAATCGGTGAAAACTAAAAGTTTAATCTGAAGTTGATTAGAGGTTGGAGTTAGGGTTAAGGAGACCTGCTGAATCCGAATATGAAATTTAATTTCTCGCCCTACAAGTGGTTCAGCCCGAATCTGTCAAAACCGGCAAATTTGTGAAAAGTAGAAGTTTGATCTGATGTCAATTAGAGATTTTGATTTAGAGGTAAGGAGACATGATGAAACCGAATATGAAAGTTATTTTGTCGCGGTATAAGTATTTCGCCCGGAATTCAGCCACAACCGGAAATTTAGCATGGCATTTTAAAACCCAGTGATATGGTCGATATAGGGTGAGGAGACATGCTGTTGCAGCTTTTGAACATAACTAAAGATCGATTAGAGAGTCGGTATCGGGGTACGGAGAAATGCTGAATCCAGTTTTGAACTTTATCTCTTTGACAGATAAGCTGGAAAAATTTGCCAAAACCTTGACATTTGGATCGAAAGTTTCGCCTCTCAGTGTCACCAGGCCCTGCATGAGTTCGGCGACAGTAGACTACTGCTAAAAGGAGGAATTTGAAGTGGTCAAGTTGGTCTGAAGTCGCTTAAAGATGATATGTTGGAGTAAACATGCATGCTGAATCCATATCTCAACATGGTTTCAAGTTATAGCAAAATGTTAAAGGGGTTTGGCGAAGACTGGAAATCTACAAGATTCGCTTGTCTGGATCAAGCAGTCCAATAAATATTCAATATTTGGTATCCCATCGAAACATTTGGTCTTATGTTTAGAAGTTGGTATAGGAAATCTACACTGTTAGGAGTTTGATAACACTCAAGGAAAACGCAATTTAGACAGACAATACTTTAGATGTTACATGTTGACCTTGGAAAATATATTTGCCATTCCTCTGTTCTTTACCCTTGGAACGATTGGTTGCAATAATTTCATTTTACTCTTTCCACTCGTAGGGGTCGGATCAAGGAATTTATTTCGGGGGGGGGGGGGGCTCTGCCCGTGGGTTCGACCTATTTGACAGTGGAAAAGGATACGTCAGCTGAGTTTTATTGGAGCTATATTTTGGCCGTTCTTCACAAGGGTCCTCTTCAAGCTCAAGCTGAAATGAACTTTTGGAGAAAAAAAGACATTTAGTGCCCGACCACTATTTAGGGTCGGACCTACTCCACGTGTAAAAACAACAAGTTCATTTTCCAGCTCGAGCCTGAAGAGGACCCCTGCCAAGAAGGGCTGACATAGCTCTAAGGAAATTCAGCCGACGTATCCGTTTTGCACTGTCAGATATGATTTGCTATTAGCTTGAGCTGAAGGAATATGTAGGCCCGGACCAATCCATACCAAACAGTAAGACAAGAACATAGATTAGAGGGTTAAGCCTATAAAACCGATTATTTTGGTATGTTTTTTTTATGGGGGGGGGGCGAACCCCCTACCTCCCCTTTCGATACGGCACTGACTTGCACATTTCGTATGACTAACCTAACTATACAGCTACGGCACTCTTCGCTCATGTCAGAACCCCGATGCTGTAAGCCTGGAAGTGGTATGTTAGTTGCTTCTAAAGGGCCCGAATCAATGCTTTCAGAGCCCTTCCTTTCAGTCAAAATTCACTGTAACAAAAAAAATCTTGCAGTATTTACTACTGGGATTAATCTTGTCTTTATTGAGGTAAGATTCTCCCTAATTCGGATTAATTTAATCCCGATAGAGATAAGATTAATCCGAGTAGTAATACTGCATCCTTATTCGGAAAAACTTTTTACAGTGTTCTTGTGCTTTGCGTTGATTTTTACTTGTGTTGTATTTCTTTTTTTCCGCCCTGGGCATTTGGTGGGTCGTAAATTGACATTTCGATCCTCCGTTGGGGAGAATCCGGGATCTTGTGACGAGCGTAAGTTGCGAATTAGCGAACGGGTAGATCCGATTCGAGTGAAACAAGATGGGTGATAGGAGCAGCTAGCCTAGATGGACCACTGGTGTGTGCGAACCGTATTCGGAAACGTTGGGGGGGGGGGGCGTCTGAGAAGGATGAACTTAACAATTTCAGAGAACTTCCTAAGTGTTGACTGTTGAACTTGCGCATCCTTTTGCTAAATGTTATCAAACATATGATAGTGTGGTGATGAGAAACATTCAGAAACCGACCTTGATCTTCTTTTTTTTTCAGTATCAGTGCCTACAGAAGCGTCGAGTATGCTAAATATGCAGAATGCAGCTGTGAGCCGACGAACCAAAATCCTGCGAGGTAAAATGGAATTAATTTTTCTTACTTTTTTCACCTCGTGGATTTTATATCAGTTCAAGCAGCTTTCACATTTGATGGAAAAGACGTCAAGTGAACGAATGAATTTATATAAAAATAAACTGATAAAAGCCGATACATGGTTTGCCGTAGTATTTTCGTCCAACGCTCGCCGACGTTCTGATAAGAGTGAATAATCAGAATTACTTCAAGAGTTCGGTTTAAGAGACTTGTCGCATTTCGAGGAGTTCTGGCCTAGATGGAACTCATCGTGCTCTCATAGGCGCCTTATAAACATGATTATTACGACGAAATTTCACTGGTGTAAAATTGCAAATGATCGACGAAAGTCCGAAGAATTTGCCTATCATTACAGCTTTTGCTACAGGGGGATGCACACCCAGAGTTTCACCGAATGAGAAGCCTGGTGCCAGAGGCGTCATTCGGACCCCCCAGGGGGGGGGGAGGGCAGCTACCCATTAAGAATCATAAAATCTGCAAAAAAAAAAAAAATTGACAAAAGTATGACAAGCAGTTGTGAAAAGTTGATCTTAAGAAGGTCCGTCACCAAACATGAACTCTTAAAGCCGTGCTAATGACACTTTAGGACGTCGCCCCCCCCCGCCAGGTTTTCGCGAAATGACGTGCCTGCTGCAGGTGGTGGTGGGGGGTGGAACCTGCTACATATTTCATAATTGTAGGACCTTGTCAGGGGTAACCTTTAACACATTGGTGCAATGTGAAGTTGGATGCCGAGGATGTTGTTGTATGACCTTTTAAGTGTATATGTTTTCGTGAAACAGAAACCTTAGCAGGTTCAGGGTCATAATATGAATAGAACGTGTCCGAAAGCTCCGAAACGAACGAAAATGCTGAATTAATTCAGCATTTTATGCAACATTTCGCTTTTGGACTTAAATTTTCGCTCAGTTAATGCAGCATTAATTCAGCATAAAATTCATCGAAAAATTCAGCAAGAATACTAAATTTGATGCTGAATTTTCAAGAAGAAACTGGGGAGTACGGCGATTCTCTCAAGTGTTTTCGGCGGCAAACATAACAAATTCAAAAAGACAGCGACAATTCGGCAAACATTCCAAATTCTAAGACAACTGGCGATCATGGCGAACGAAGAAAGGAAAGATAAGAAGACAAGAAGGTTGGATATCAGTAGCTGATCCATTTTGCCAGCTTTGTACAGCTAATTCTTTTTTCTTCGTCTTCTTCCTGACTTAAATTTTGGTATTCTAGAAGTGTCAGAGAAGAAAAAAAAGGCAACAGCTTTCGGACAAAAAAGAAAAGAAAATGCAGCATTAATGCAGCATTTTCAGCACCAAAAAGCTTTCGGACACGTTCATATTCTCGGCACCCAACATAAAATTTACTACAAGGATGCGCATCCATGTGATAGATGTTACTTCCGACAACGTACTCAGAGCCAGGATCGCTGAAAAAATCTCACCTCATAAAAGAAACGGCAGAAGAAATTCGTTGATATCGTCTCTCTTTCGTAGAGGATGAAGAAGAAAGAGCCATGCGTCGGATATCGTATCGGAAAGCCACTGCCAGCGATCGGTTGCATGTTGATACGGACACGGACGCTAGCGACCAAGAGCAAAAGATAAGGTGAGAGATCTTGGATTAAAATAAGGATTGGATCGGAAAGCTTTAGTTCACAGTTAAAGCGGAAAATGCGCGTCGGAACTGAAATTTTTTCTTTTGCTGAACTCAGTAAATTGTCAGGAAAGTAATGCGTTTGTATGATATTGCATATTCTGTTCTGTTTCGTACCGTATATTTTTTTTTTTTTTTTTTTTTTTTAGCGCATGGGCATATATTCGGACAATTATTAGGTACGTCGAAGACATAGGCAGTAAATATCCAACCAATCCGTGTCTTTCGCGCTAGGTGAAACAATGTTCGTGTATCCTTTCAGAGCCAAGTTGCTATCGAATCCTCAAGATCTGTCTAATCCCTGGGGTCCCCAACTCGCATGTTTCTTCACGTTTTATCTATATTTCGGGTTGGAGTTTATTTATAATCCGTTGTTTAGTTGTAGCGGATTAATAGAAAATAAAGTGAAAGACACGGATTAAAACATTAAACAAAACAAAATAGATTAAAATGTGTATACTACTGGGTCTTAAGCCTTAGGAATCGGCTGTTCGCCCCCGAGGGATTGTCGATTCTTTTGTATAATTTGGTTGTGATTTGTGCCGTTTGGTGGCCACCTGAAATTACTGCTTTCCTTTTTGTTTGGCTGACTAACCCCCAATTGCTTCTTAAAGTTTCGAGTCTGCTGGGCCTTTTGTAGGTTGAATCCGTTAGCTTGGATGAAATACCGGGACCAGTACAGCCAGAATTTTCATAACAGAAAGTAAAAGGATATCAACAGACTTCGGGTGTAATCTTTTATGATTTGAAAAGATTGTCACTAAAATATTATGAATAATAAGCATTCCCAGGAAGATCCGAAAAACTTCCGAAAAAGCATCTAACGACTATCATGACGACAAACTAAAAAGTCAGTAGATGCTTTTTAGCGTTTTTCTGCTCTTCCTGGGAATGCTTGTTATGCATAACGTTTTCAAATCTCAACAGATTAGGTTCAAGGTTCAAGGTTTAATTTACACTTCTGTATAAAATCAAAATAAATAGGGTCAAGCCGGGGACACAAGGTCGATTGACAAAAACCCGGTACAATATATAACAAACATATTTTACCTATAACTAATTACATAAATAAATATTAATAATTCCATGACTCATCACCAGACGGGAACCCGCCCCACAAACCCACCGACACTCGGCAAGATCAACCCGAAATCCCAAAAAATAAAAAATACCCAATGCGCAAGCGAGGGTTACCGATGGCCGGCAACTAATATGGACCCCAACCAAAACATATCAACAACAAACAAATAAAAATTTACTTTAATTTTTTTTTTATCGATGATTCTTGAATTTATTTATAAGTATAGAATGAAGTTGCTTTTTTATATTTGGAAGAGATTTACTGATATCAGTATATTGTAAATAAAGATGCCATGAACCCGTGATTGAAAAATATGGTGAGAACCGCGATCTCTCAGTGGTTAATTTAAGGTGCTGCATTTTCCATTTATGACGGGTTTCATAAGCATGGTCAGGTTGCTCAGGGAAAAAATTACTCGAACGAAAGTACGAAGGTAGTTCCGACCGGTCATATTTTACCTTAAATAAAAAAGAATGGAGAGTGAATACTTCTGAAACAGGCAAAATATTGGTTAACAAATATAGAGTTTCAGTTTTAGTTTTGTTAGGATAAGAAGAAGGGGACGGTAAATATTTTTGTAAAGTTCGAAGAGCCCGGTTTTGAAGAGTCTGTATCGGTTTCACATGATATTTGAATGTTGCCAAATAAATCAAAGGACAATACGTAAGATGGGAGTGTATCAAAGCAAAATAAATCAGGCGTAGAATTTCATACGGGAAAAAATGCTGAAACCTCCGCATTATACCAACTCCTTGTGCAACTTTAACCCGTGATCTATTACAATGTTCTTTATACGATAGATTTTCATCAATAATTATACCAAGATACCGGAGTGAAGTTACCCTTTGAATTTGAATATTTGTAGCCTGATCATTTATTGTCGAAACTTCTTTTGCTTTGTGTCCAATTCTACTATAAATGATAAATTTCGTTTTGGCGGCATTTAATGACAAACGATTAGCTTTTAGCCATACAATCAATTGGGAAAACACGATTTGCAGCTTCTCTTTGACATCCTCTTCCGACTGTCCTGCAAGTGTTGATCCGGTATCATCGGCAAAAAGGACATTCAGACTGTTGTTTTCTGTCGCTGATGAAAGGTCATTTATGTATATTAGGAAGAGCAGTGGTCCCAGAATTGAACCCTGAGGGACACCAATATTTGACAATAAGCATGGATCCGAAACTGTCTTATTAATAGTTGTTACTTGGGATCGACCTGTTAGGTAAGATGCGATAAAATCGTGCGCTGGTCCTCGTATCCCACCATGGCTTAATTTATATAACAATATTTCGTGACAAATCGTGTCGAATGCCTTCTCAAGGTCCAAAAAGATACTCGCCGGAATCAATTTTTTATCAAGACATTCGTGAATAAATTGGATCATAGTCAGGATGGCATCTTGCGTGCTATGCCCCTTTCTAAACCCAAACTGATTTTTTGAAAAATAATCCTTCGACGTAAGGAAATTATACACTCGATTATAAAAACATCGCTCCATTAATTTAGAAAAACCCGAAAGGATAGATATTGGTCTATAATTCGTGCAGTTACTCCGGTCTCCCCTTTAAACAGTGGTAACACCTTTGCTTTCTTAAATGAATCAGGAAAAGTTCCCGATCTAAATGACAGATTTATTAAATGACACATTACTTTATTAATACTCGGTAAAATGGCTTTCACAATATTCGTCGACGATTCGTCAATCCCCGGGGAATTTCCACTCTTTAAAAGCTTGCCAATATTAGCAAGCTCTTCCTCTGTTACCGGTGTTAAAAACATAGACTTTTCAGAAGGCTTTCCGAGGTATGTACGATAATCACATTGACCATGTGGCATATTATGTTGGAGCTTGCTGGCTACCGACTGTCCAATTGACGCGAAATGTGAGTTCATGTAGTTAGCTATATCTAGCTCCCTTTCAATTGTATTACCATGAGCGTCCTTTATTTCGGATGGTGTAGAAGATGTTCGCGATCGATTCAAGCATGAATTTATTAGCTCCCAAGTTTTCTTTGGTGATTTATTTACTTCACTAAAAGAATCAAAATAATATTTCATTTTAGCATTACGTATTATTTTTGAAAGTAGGTTTTTGTAATTTTTGAAAGTTGTTTTATTTCCTTCACTTGGGAATGATAAAAAAGTTTTATAGAGAGCGTTTTTTTGTTTTATTGACGTCAAAAGGGAGGGCGATATCCAGGGTTGAATGGGTTGATTATATTTCCCTTTATGTTTTTTTACTCTGGGGCATGACTCATCAAAAGCAGCATTAAATGCTTCTAAGAAATAAGCCGTTGCAGAATTTACTTCTTCTGCATCAAAGACACGAGACCAATCAGTAATATTCAATTTATCTTTTAAACATTCTAGATTTTTTTTATTGATAATCCGGTTTGTTGTTTCTGGTGCTTTTCTTGTCTGAAGCTGGTACTTCACGTCAGAAACTAACAAAAAATGATCAGAAAAATCCGTTAGAACAACTTGTGAAGACGTTGCTGGTGTCGTTAAAAATATGTTGTCGATAAGAGTGGCACTAGTCGACGCAACACGCGTTGGGATTGTACATGAGGGAATCAGTAATTTCGATGTCATTAGGGTAATAAATTCTGTTGTTTGAGTGTTTTCTTGAAATTCCAGTAAGTTTATGTTAAAATCCCCCATGAGCACAACATCATTATCGTCTAAAGACGCTAATAAAGATTCCAGGGATTGCAAAAAAAGCGGGACTGGGGCTGACGGAGGCTTATATACGACACAAATTTGTAGTTTTTTTGTTCCGGTCCGACATTCAACAGCCAAAATTTCACACACTTTTTCAACGTCATATTTTTCAAGCTCTGGCATACGTTTAAATTGTACTCCTTCTTTCAAAAATAAACCAAGCCCACCTTTTCCATGGACTTGTCGATTTTTATCAATGAAGTTATATCCCGGAATTTTAACATTATGTTTTGTCGCATCATTAATAAATGTTTCACAAATTCCCAAAATATCAATTTGATTTCTTGGCAATAATCTTGTTAGTTCATCAATAGAACTGGCGAGTCCCTGTATGTTAATAAATCCAATTCTCTTTGAATTATTTTCAAGTCTATTTATTTCATCAGGAGAAATATACAATGATTGTTTTATTTCTGAAAAAGTGTTATTTTCTCTCTGGCCAAAAATATTAAAAGTTTCAGAAAATAATGAAAGGTTAAGAGGTTCCCCCTTTAAAGCTGCCAGCCTATCGGCACCCCCCGCAACCGCAAACTTAAATGTCAAATAAAAAGAGTCGGAAAGATCCTACCTCGTGCCAGCAAATCCGCGCGACAAGGAGCCCGTCCCACTGATGAGTCATGAAAACTTGCCATCCTTCAAGTAAACTTATGTTGAGTTGGTATAGCTGTAACAGAAATAACTGGGGCAGAAATAATGAAGACAAACTTGAACCGAACTAGCCTAAGTAACACACGAAAGTAGATAATCGACATCACACAAACACAAAAATGCAAAAATTACCAATCAAGAGCGGGATAGACCTAATGTTTTCACACTAGTCGCCTCTGCTGTTTCTTACGCTTTTGCCCACTGCGACTCTGAATCCGACTTGTACTCAAGCCACAATTTGGCACCTTTGTGCTTCACTCGTGTAAGCTGTACGGATCCATTATCACGTAATTCCTTACCCTTAGCCAGTAATTCGTTTCTCACAGCGTTTAGTTTGGTCGGCAAGTCCGTACAGATCCGGACCCCCGTTCCTTTCAACTTTGATATTGAGCTGAAAATGCATTGGATATCTTTTTCGGAGGATACTTAAAGGAAAACTGGAGGGGCGGTCGGTTTACGGGTAGACACGTTCGACTTTTGGGGCATCCGGTAGCACTGCGATATTTGAATGTTATCCGTGATTTCCATTTTCGATGAAAACAATGTTGACACATTCGCGAGAACTGTCTGTTGATGTTTTTCTTTCGGTAATCCGTGGATGATTAAGTTGAGTTTCCGGTCTCTAACTTCAATTTCGAGTAATTTCGCTTCGATTGCATCACATCTTGACTTTTGCTCTTCAAGCTGGTTTGCTAGAATGGCAATCTTCGAATCGCGAGACTTCGATTCATTTTTCAAACTCTGAACCTCGTCCGAAATTGACGACAGTGTAACAGCAAACTCTTTTTGCTGGCTAATTATTAGATCTAGCTTCTTTCCCAGTGCCTTCATTCCATCATCAAACGTTTTCTGGCTGACTGACGACATATTTGTTTTGCTTTAAAATCCGCTCTCAGGTGAAATTTATGCCTCCATAAAAAACATCAGCAAATGCAGACTGACTGGCAAGGGGGGCTTTTGACACCCCCCACTTTCCAAATGATGCACAGGATTATGATTTCCCGTAATCCAACTCAGTTGCTAAGCGTATCCAAATGACAGAGACTGGGCTACCGTCAGTAAAACTAGTCAAACAAGTTCACTCGATGAATGACTGATCGAGACTGAATGACTGATCGAGACTCGAATGACTGATCGAGACTGACTCTGACTTAGGATTACATCCTAAGTGTCGCAGTTCGCGGCAGATACACTTTTATGTCCCCCAATTGTAACACATGTGGGTTTTTTTGAAAATCTGCTGTGTTTTTTTTACGGAATTACAAAGCTTTCTTGGCTAGTTTAACCGCGACCGGCCCTTTGGCATTGACAAGAAATAATGAACACGTGCTTAACCGGCCGTTATGACCTATGAGCTGCTCGGGAGCAATAAGCGGAAGCCAGATATGCTTAAAACAGATCCGATATGATATGATATTTATTACCCTAAAAGCCCAAGGGTCATGGCAATACAAACAAAAATAAACACAACGACGAACTCTGTCTAACGACCGCCAAAAACTACAAAAACAATTCTCTGAGAATTTGACAACTTGAGGAATCCACCCACTTTCTTTATAGTAAGATAACCAACGTTTGCTCCATCCATTCCTGGTCACACTCATTTGCTGCAAATATTTCTCTTCTCAAATCGTTCAATTCCCTACATTCACACATAAGATGTCGCACACAGTCATTCATATCTCCAAACATCGGACATGGGGCAGAAGTAAGGACCACTTCTCCCAATCGGCCTACCCGTGTACCTCCTCCTATCCCCCCCCCAACATTGGCAAACGCCAAAATCGCTAGAGTGCCGTTAGAGTAGATAATAATAAGTTGTTCATGGTCTCGAAGATGAAGTAAAGTGAATCAGTAATACAGGTACTAAGTCCTCTAAGAGTAAGAACGCTAGGCTATTTTTAGAAAAGAAATTTCACAAAAAAAAAATTAAATAAAGGGCCCATAAAGGGCCTTTGGTCTGCGCAGCACCCGAAAATGAACAATAATTACGACATTTAATTAAATTAGGATTCCACTTTTGACAAGTATTTTGATTCTTGCTTTGTCATAGATAGCAGGTTTCGGCCGGAATTCGATGTTTCCACCGGATCTGCAAATCTGAAAACTTTATCAAGAACGTGTTGGAATGAATGAATTCTCCTTGGTATACCTGATGTTTGGCACGGCCTGTCCAAGAAGAGCTACGAACTAAAATGACGCTTGTAACGGGAAGGTTGTGAAACAGTGTAAAGTGATAGGCGATATTGGCCATCAAACTTGACCATGGTTGGCCTTATGGAGTGTTACAAAACACGAAAAAAATACCCAAAACAGGAAACTAAAAATCGATCTATTTGGTCTTGTTGTGTTTGATCGAGCCACATATTTTAGAATATGTCTACAAAGCTCCTTGCAAAGCTTTACGTCTGTCTCACTTACTGTTTGTGGCTCTATTCTGGGATCGTCTAAACGCCACGGATAAGAAAGAGCTAAGAAAGCTGCTCTTCAAATTTGCTAAATTTCTTCTTCAACTCCCAGTTGGTCCCGCAATCGGTACTTGATTCAGAAGTACTCTGTCGCAGACCCTATACTAAGTGTCGATAATCTGGTCGCGAACCTGAATATTACGGATGTTGTAACCCCTGGATGGGTATTCTTTTTTGATAAGATTTGTTTGATTTTGGATCTAGGTTAATGTTGTTTTGTTTTTGTGTCGCTCTTTTTTCTTCTTGTTTTTTTTTCAAATACTCTATGTTTTTCTTCCTCTGTGCTGTTGATGGGCAATAAAATATTTCATTCATTCATTCAATTACTTTAATTCGGAATTCAGTTTGAGAATGCCTGTCTGACATTTTGTCGCTTCGCTTCAGGTCTACCGCACCGACTGATATTCCCTCGCCTTTAATCCGCTCGCAAAGTGAAGCGGCTCTAGTGCCTTCGCCGCCCTTGACCAGCATCCAGAAGCTTCGAGTCTATTTTGAAGAAGTTGCCTCACCTCAACAGGCCCAGTACAGTTACTCCAAAGCATTTGCCCTTTGGGGGAAAGGGTGGGTTAAATGTATTCCGCATGGTGTCTTATTACTGTCTGCATGATTCCGTCGAGTTGAGAATGCTGGTGACGTCCTTTCGATAGAGGATGGCTGTCGTAGTTAGCTAGTGTCCTCGGAGCAACGCCATCTACCCGACGTAGATTGTGCGCCTTGTGTGTTCAGAGCTATAGCCCGAGCGCTGTAGCTAGTTTTCGGTTTTCCGAGTAGGCTATGATCTGCATCCGACGAGATATAAAACTTGGCAGGCTATCTGGCCCTAGATCTGTGTTAGGCTATGTCACCTCCACTCTCTCGACCAGCGGGAACTGGGCCCAGGCTGTCAAGTGACTTAAGCTCATGGGCACAGTTTAGTCTGGTAAAAATTAGAGTACGACTTCACTGACCGTGTAGAATTTCTCTCGAGAGCCGCGTTCAACTCGCCTACAGTCACCCATCTACATTATCCCTAAAACTGACTAGTCGTTTTCTTCACGGATAATGATGTCATTGTCGAATAACGTAGAGTGAATTGAACGACAGTAGTCGAACGGTTTTCATTCTGTTCGTTACGGTTCGATAGATATCCAAATCAGTCGGGAATAAGGGATATCATTCGACGGTTTGGTCGGATAATATACGGCTACGACCACAGCTTTTAAGTAAAACGGCTACATCGCACATCGCTAGGCAGTAGCAAATAAAACGACATCTGGCGTGGCCCGTCGACAGTAATGGACAGTCGTCGGTGAATCGAGCGCGGCTTAGCACGTAAGCACCAAGTTCACTCACTTCGTGACGGATCTGTCTAGGATGTTTTGGCAAGAAAGGAGCTCCGTGGCTTCGGCATCCAATGACCTCGTGACTAAAACTCGAAACGCCTGCCGTATCATACGACTCTGCAGCGGCCGGATTTTGCACTGATAGCGATTGAATTATGAAGGTTCGACCCCGTTTGGGATCTAAAGCTGCGAAAGACGATGTTTTTGTCTAGCCCTCCTCGCTTAGGATTGATGCCAGTTCCAGTGTGAGACTAAGTACCTGTGGTCGACACTTACTAGTTTAGTTTAGTTTACGCACAAATAAGATTGACATAATTTCATCTAGCCCAACCATAATGCTGCCGCCTGACAATGGGTGGGGCTTACCCTGCATTCAAATCCTGTACTCAGGGAAACATATCACACAGTAGTAAAAAGGAACGAGAAAAGAAAAGGAACAAGAAAATAAACTAGAAGAAAAAAGTACAAAACCAATAAATTAATAAGAGAAAACCCACAACCTAACCACGGAGTAGTGCCTAAATTGTAAAGGAAGGATTAGCTGACTGCATGTGCTAAGAAATAGGTTTTCAGCTAACTGTTTACTGTCAATGATATGCAATATTGTATGTAGATTGTCGATGCTTATACTACTCACTTGTTGCATCTGATGTGACCGAACGTTAAGAGTAACCGTAACAGTTCGGTAACTCCTCCGTGCTTCTCTCGGGCTTTAAAACATGTGTTTTGGCATGTGATAGTTCGTCTGCGTTGGATTTGTGAGTCTTGGCTCGAGAAGATCCCGTGAGAATCAGGTGATTAGTATTCCAATCCCTTTGTCCCGTCCAGTTCTATCTGACATTCTTTTGGCTTAGAAAACACAAGAAATAGGACTAAATTATTTACAGCGACCTTTTATTTCTGGAAATCGTTCTGCCATATGTCCAGCTACTGGACAGAGTGCATCGCTACACTCATGGTTGCCACATCAAACAAACTTAGAAGTGACGTTTAGCCTAAAACACAGATTTCATGAAAAAACGTGGTATGGTCATTTTTTGGTCGGAATTGTTGCTGCAAAATTGATACATCTGGATGTTTTTGTTTTTTTTTAATAGAGTTTATTCAAACAATGTTTCAAAGTCAGCTTGGGCTCAAAGAACGCAAAATTGATACATCTGGGTGGTGTTTTTTTTTTTTTTAAATAGAGTTTATTCAAACAATGTTTCAAAGTCAGCTTGGGCTCAAAGAATATTTATTAAATAGAGTGTCATTCATAGGACAAGGGTGATAAAATAAAAATGGGGAGAATTCATCCTATCGTAATATGTGCAACCGTGGTTACACTGCCAGAAGTTAATAACATTTAATAGAAAAGTAGGCTACGGAGTTTCAGCAAAAGTCCTGTCAAATCTTCCAACATATGTCCAGTGAGATCGTACCCATGAAAAGCGTGAGTAGATTAGGTAGTATTAATCTCCTTGAGCAGTTCAGCATTACCTGAAGTCCGTATCGAAACGCGGACTTCTTAATCCCAATCCAGTCTCCATCTTGCTTCGTACAAATCCACCCTCTGTTGTGGGTCACCGTCAAGGTTAGGCGAGATTTCAGTCATCAAACTGTTTTACGCACTTCCAAATAGAATCGACTGAAGAGATCCAAAATATCTGCAAGGACTAATTGTTTAAAACATGGTACCTAAAACTCACAAATATGTCATTGCTAACTCACAGATGATTCGTTTTGCTCATGGAGAGAGTAGGAATTCCGGCATCACCGAATCCGGCGGAAATGTTTACAGGCGATGAGCGAGGGGGTTATAGACTCCCAAATGAATAACATAACTAAGTAGATGTATGTGTAGACTTATAATTGAATAAAATCGACAATAAAACAATTAAATCTCTACTAAATAGAGAGTATAGTTGGTTTTAAGCGGAATCTTCGCATTTTCAACCGTTTCTAAAGTTCTCACTTCTTCATTTTGCAGTACGAAGGGCTCCAGTTCGAGGACTTCGCAGTTGTCGAGTTCAGCGCCTATAACCAAGGAGCGACATCTGTCATCATCCTGTGATCTCTTGCGTGAAGGTTGGCTCAACATAAAGATCACCCAAGTGGACGGAAAGGTAAAGCTACATATTATTAACAATAGAAAAAACAAGATTTTCGTTTTTTTTGTTTTTTTTTTGCTGATCAAGAAAATACCCCGAAAATCTCGTTTTTCCTATTTTGTTTGCAATTAATGGTCAGATCGGCTTCAAACCTTATAAGCTACATATGGCTATTGGGATTGCTTGCCGGTCAGTAGGACTTTGAGTGAATTAATGAATTTGTTATGAGAAAGCCCGTGGGGCCATTCCTGGAGAGAAAAAAAATCAACATTAACAAACTCGATTTAAATAAAAGCAAAAGAAAAATACTTAGGCTACCCCTAAACATGCTACGATGATCCATTGTCAGCCCGAGGAACCTCCCGAGCTGATAAAGGTCGCCACATTTTTTCTTCTCCTTAATATTATCCAGTCCATCATTTCTTGTCCCAAAACCTCCCTTCTCAAATGTTGTAACTCCATTCAGTGAAAACGAAAAATATCCTCCCCCTTGTGTACCGCACATTGGTTAAAAGTATGAAGGGTCGGAACACAACTTATCTTTCCCCCATAAGTCTTCTCCTTTCCCCCAAATGATAGAGATTAAATATTATATATTTTCCAATTGTTCTTTAGTTTGTATTTTTGTTCTTGGTCAAAATTCAAGCAGAAGCTGTAAATTGGATAAAAACTAATATTTATAGATTTTGGTACGGTATCAGACTCCTCTGTAAAATCTTAATGTTTGGACATAAGCTAAGAGGCTTCTCCCGAGTAGGGGTCGGCACCGTTTCTGTTTTTGGCTAAAACAGAAACGGCAAAAAATGGCAAATAAAAAACGGAACAGAAACAGAAACGGTGATAAAAAAACGGAAAACCGTTTCTGTTTTTCCGTTTTTTTTTTGGAAAAACAGAAACGGACCGTTTTTACAAAAAAAAACGGCCGTTTTAACAGGTATTTCTGTTTTTTTTATTCCTACTTCTTTGGGTTTATAAGAAATATAGACTATTTGGAACGGTAAAGCGGCTGTTGGAAAGTGAACAGCGTGAGGAGGGGACAGCGTGACAGGAGAAGGTTGTGAGAGAAGGTCGAGTATAATTGTTTAAGGTGAAAAAAAAAGACTCTGCACCTGTCTAGTAAACTAAGCCCTTTTTTATACCCATGGTCAAATGCTGGGGTATGCTGGCAGGGGTGAGTATAGGAGTCAAACATATGTGTACCCCTTTTTCCTCAGAAGGGTACCAGGAACCTTTAAAAGCAAAATATTTTAAGGTCAAAAATTAATACCAAATTGTTTTATCTCCCAAAGTACTGTATACTGATACCGCTATGCGGAATAAGGTGTCCAATTACGTGTGAGAACCATGGTCACCCCTGTCAGCATGCCCCAGCGTTTTGTATGGGTTTCGTTCAAGTGCCATATACCGATCACTTCGGTCGGTCGGTCCACTGTTCCCGAGTTAGGGTACTTCCAGATGTGCTAGGACGATGAAACTTGGCAGGCACATCAGGGATCTGACCAAACTAACTTGGAAAAAGTCACTTCGACGATCCGACCACCGTGGGGGGAGTGGTGTGAGGGGGAATCCGAGATACTGACGGATGTATATGTATAACTTTGGAACAGGTGATCGGATCTTAATGAAACTTGATATTTCGAACGATCTCGTGTCTCAGTTTCATTTCAAGTCCGGTTCGGATACGATGAATGTGGGGGGGGGGGGAGGGGGACCGGAAATCTTGTGACATGCTTAAAATTTAGCGATTACGATTAAACTTGGTGGGAAGAACAAGCACAAGCCCTTGGTACATCATAGACAGAACTGGACCGGATTTGGGCACTTTGGGGGAAGTTGGAGGGGGTACCGGAATTCCGGTGATCCGGAGTTAAGGTACTCCTAGGTGGGCTAGGACGATGAAACTTGGCAGGAATCAAAGACCCGACCAAATTAACTTGGAAATAGTCAGTTCCCCGATCCGGGCATCGTGGGGGAGGGCAGGGAGGAGGAATCCGGAATCTTGAGGTATTGTAACTTTCGAACGGGTGATCGGATCTTAATGAACTTTGATATTTGGATAGACCTTGTTTCTCGGATGTCCCATTGAAGTACGGACCGGATCCCATGAATGTGGGGTGGGGGGTGGACGGGAGTACTAGAAATCTTGTGCCACGCTTAGGGTGGACTGATCGGGAAGAAACTTGGTGGGAAGAACAAGCAGAAGAACTAGGTAAACCTGAGACAGAACGGTCCGGATTCGTGCACTGTGGGGGAGGTTGGAGGGGTCCGGAATTCTGGTGATCGCGAGTTAAGGTACTTCCAGATGTGCTCGAAGGACGAAACTTGGCTGGAACATTAGAGTCTCGATTAATTCCTAAAAATTAATTCACAGCACCCTGAAAGTGCACATCTTTACCGAAAAGTGAAAAAAAAAAATTTGAACATTGGAAAAGTTCGGTGGCTCTTTCTTTCTTACAGCTTTGTAGAAAAGTCTCACCAGAAATGGGAGCTTGAAGGCTTCAAGCTTTCAGTACAAAACAGTTCGTGCTTCGTATTGGTTGGATTTAAAAAAAATGCGTCTTAACCAACCAATGGCATGATTGGGATGCGAGACTCCGTTTCGCAAAAGTGTCATTATACCAAAAAGAAATAGCCAGATTAACGTTTCCAGCAATTAGCTCAGAATGGTTATCAAAGGCCGATAATTTAGTCTGTAAGTCGAAAGTCCTATACCTCCTAATGTTAATTTTGTTGTTATATGCTTCCTTTAATCATGGTGTAAAAAATATCCGTTTCGTCGGGTATGGTGCAATTTCTCTATTCTGATTCAAAAATCTTTCCTTCCGAAAAGCGGAAAATATCGGTAGATGTCATAATCCGCCGGGAGAATAAAACCCGCTAGATTATGCCAGGACGCCACGCGTATAAGTCGGAACAAAAAACGGAAATTTAGAAAAAACAGGTAAAATAAAAACAGAAACGGCTAAAACGGTCATATAAAAAACGGAACAGAAACAGAAACGGCATTAAAAAAACGGCTACCTGTTTTCTGTTTTTCTGTTATTTAAAAAAAAAAAACAGAACAGAAAACGGTAGTAAAAAAACAGAAACGGTGCCGACCCCTACTCCCGAACTGAGCCGATGAGTTGTCCCTCGATTGTCATAGACTCAGAATAGTTGTTGTCAGAGTGAAAGTATGATTACATGGTTAGGATGACCACGCTATAATATCCTTTCGGTTTTCCCAAGCTATGAAGATTCTTGCGTGCGTTTCCATGTATAGTTTTTACAAGCGTAAATTATTAATTGATAGCTTGTTTGGTGGTCACCCTGTATTCACGCAACTTCGTGCAGTAGTAGTGCTTTTTCGGATTGTTCGTTTTAACCAGTACGTGTGACAGGCACGCAAGCAGACTGACCGCAAACGGTATAGCGCTTTTTGGTTTCAGTGTTTTCAACCTGAGGTACTTTCCGGATTTAACAGCTCCTTACCAGAAAAGGGTACAGGAAAGTAAAAGAAACGTAAGTACGGTAATGTACCTTGGGAGTTCTTAAGTTCATCATCAAAGAAACCCTTGAAAGCATATATTTAAAAGAATTGCAGGCGCATACGGGTCTGTAGCATCTAATAAGCTACGTTTTCAACCCCCCGTCCCGCGGCTATGTACAAGTCAATCCCCTCGTGCATACTGCACCTTTTTGAAGACTTCTCACCAAATCGGACAAAATACAAATCCAGTCAATATTCTATCGTTTTGATAAATAGATATTACGCCTCCCGCCTTAAATGAAAAACTCGAGAATTTTCATTCGTTGTCTAATTAGTGATCCACTATTAGCAGTGGAGGAACAAATATAAACATATAGCCAAAATACTGGTCACGACTGGAAAACCCTCTTGGATTAAAGTTTTATTGTGTATTTTGTAAGTTAATTTTTCTCTTTCCGGTTTCCCTTCTTTTTCTCTTTTTTTTTGTATTGTTTACTCCGTCTTGGTGCTTTGTGTCTGTTTTGACGGGATTTTAAATAAAATCAGCATCATCGGTCGTCGAAATATTAGTACTTATTTATTCGCGACATTAAGCCAGGATGCAGGCTCTTAAGCCTGCGTCCAGAAGAAATTGACGATTTTCGTTACTCGGAGCTACCTAGGTCCATGATGTGGCTTTGTTGTTTTCTTGTTTGTTTCCTGAATTTTACAAGCAGGTCAAGCTCGTTTTTGGAGACACTTGCCGTCCTCCGGTTTTACAACGACAGGTGGTGGCGATTAGACAGGGAGTAGAGTAGAAATTAACTTAAATGGCTTTCAAAGCAATGATGCCGAGTTTGCATTTCAAGTCTGATAGTCATAAGTTGCGTTTTTGCAGATACCATGGTATCTGATACCACTGTCTAAAGTCGTTTTTGCAGTTATCGTGGTATCTGATACCACGGTCAAAAGGCCTTTTTGGAGTTACCGTGTTATCTGGCCAGTTATCGTGGTATCTGATATTCATATACCACGGTCCGACCGTGGTAACTAATCGTGATATCTGGAAAGTCATCTCACTTTCATCAAATTTTGTCGAATTGGTGAGAAAGAAGTTGAGCACTTATGGATGTAACTGGATATCAGTTTCTCTTGTGGGATGACTTAGAAAAGTGCAATTTCAGCAATAGTCGTTTTTGCAGAGCAACCGTGCATCAGATACCACGGTAGCTGCAAAAACGCAAAAACATCGTCTATTCAACATTTCTTAGCGAGATTACGTTGGACTGCATTATAGTTGGCCCGACCACTTGAGGTGGCGTTTCTTCTCTTCAAGTATTTCCTGATGAAATACTGTTTTTGGATGAGGATGTTGCTGATTTTTTGTTAAAAGTTGGTGTGACTTTCGGATTTATATATTTTGGTCTAGGACGTCGAGCTGTTCGAACTATGACATCGTAGATCCGGACTTCGGGTTGGCATACTTAACAAAAATAGGGATTGACTAAACGCAGGAAGGAAAGGGAACACGAGAAAAGCAGGAAGGCATACTAAAACTGGGAGCTTACCCAGAGTTTGACTTCCTGAGTGCCATTGAATAATTCGCTTTGCTCTCTTTCAGTTCCCTGACAAATTCTCTGTACGGTGACTAGCTAAAAATCTTCGCAGTTTGGGTTAATTAGCCCGTATGGGCGTGGGACGAACTTACAGTGCTCCCTGGGTGGATCATAGGTGTATTGACGTCTTTGCTTCAGAGCCGGTGGACTCGGACTCTGGACTCGTCTCGAGACGGCTTCGAGACGCCTTGATGTACGCGTTCAGCTGTTTAGAACGTACTGCTATCATCTTTTTGCTTTAGCATTGGTAACTAATGCTACCGCTAAAAGTCTTAGCAACGCTAAAATTAGTTATAACCGTTTGTTCGGGCGTTTGTTTAAGCTACCATATATCTGTAGTGTTTCTTCGGCGCTCGTTTCGAGAAGATGCCTCACTTTTGACGAAATTCGCCGTAATGCTAGAGCGGCACTTCTGTGCCGTCTTTTGGATTCAAAGATTGAGGTTATAAAATTTGCCACTGTGCCAATTTTTCATTGCCTGCCTGTATGGCAGTCTCTTCTTGCTGCAACGCAACAGCAGGAACAGACTGCATGGTTTTGTTGTTGTTGTTGTTTTCTTTTTTGTGTGTT
This sequence comes from Branchinecta lynchi, assembly GCA_023053575.1. NCBI lineage: Eukaryota > Metazoa > Arthropoda > Branchiopoda > Anostraca > Branchinectidae > Branchinecta > Branchinecta lynchi. Next base: position 10,491,001 of record JAKZAP010000008.1, read on the forward strand.
TTCTTTTTCGTCTATGGCAATTTGCTGAATTAAAAGTATTCATTCATTCATTCATTCGTCTTTCACGCAGCTGTCCGTCCGCCAGAGCTGTGGGCTCGTCTCTAGTCGCCCTTTTCAAGGACTCGGACTTGTCTCAAACTAGGATTTGCTGGACTCGCAGCTACTCTCTGTGCTTCAGTATCTGAATCCCTGTGTCACGCTCCTTCTGCTGGGACTAGCTCACGATGAATATGCTGATACTGTGATTACAATCCTTGGACGCAGATGATTGATATTTTTTTTTTGTTCCATTTCAGCGTGCTACCGACCGCTCCTGGCATCAGATGTGGCTGAGACTTCGGAATCAGACGCTGACAATTCATAAAGATAAAAAAGATGCTCAACAGGTATGAATAGATAGATATATAGGTATTTAATGCATAAAAGCGAACAAGGGACATCGCACCAAAATAACAAAATACAAAAATATATAAAAACAAGAACACTATGCCAGTATTTAAAACAAGAACAACTGTGAACTGATTCGTCTGTCGGGAAAACTCTAGCGAAGAGGAGCTGAGGAGTGGCTTAGTTAACTGCGTCGGCTGGGCGAATGTTTGGGTCAGAGTGGCTGGTGCATACGGTAAAGCAGACGGGAGCTCTTACTAGACTCTTACTAGAATATAATATTTTGCGATAAACTTCTTTAGAAATATTGTTTCCCGAAAATACCAATAGCCTACTTGCCCCGTCAAGTAAGTGATTTTGGCCTTGGCGCTTGTCGACTTTGTACAGACTTCCCGCTCTCAGCCGCGGAGATAGGACGCAAAATATTTGAAAAATTAACCCGCCGTGGTTTAAAGGACACTTGAACGAAGAGTACCAAGTATCATCCCTATCTGTATGACTTCCGTTAACATTGCTGCAGAAAACCCAATCCAAATACGAAATAGTGTTTCCAAGCTATAGTTTTGCTCCATTTTGCATCTGTCCTTATTTCAGTACCGAACAATTTAGAAATGAACAAATGTCTCCAATCAACGCTTTTTCTGAAATATTTTTTAACCAGTTCAGCCCGAACGTATATCTGGAAGAAATTCCAATACGATCCGGCCATCGCTGTACAAGATTTTAATGAATTGCGCTTTTTGTCTTGGAGTCTGCATATGCAAACCTCCAGAAACGAACAGCCCTATTTTGAAAACGTCACGCTTAGGAGAACAATGCTCTCCATGGCCAAAACTGTAAATGCTTTCTCCATGGTGTGTTCAAGTATGGTTTCATTGTTCATATGTCCTTTAAAAGTGGTAAAACCAAGCAAAAGAAAAGGAGTCCGAACCGCAAGATAGACTTGCTGGCCCACCAAGTCTTATAAATATGGAAAACATATTCTGTCATTTCTCATGCACTTGTTATTGAAAGATTTGTTTGCGGACCATAGAGCCTTCGGCAAAGTTTGTATTCCGTCTTTATTACAGACAAACTCGGCTCAGCCGGAAGTGCTGAAAGGCCGTAGGTTCAAAACAAAACAATGGCGATTGTCGAAGGGCTGGGACTCATGAAGCTGACAATTCCACAGGGGGGCTAGGAAAACTCGAAAAGGAAGAAGAAGTAAGAGGGGTCCTTAAACTGTCCCTGATTCTTCCTAATTCATGAACAGGCATGTACCTACACTTGAGAGGACAGCTACCCTTACAAAGAAGGGCCTTTCAAGCACAGCTGACCCTGGTGAGGTATTTGTCGAGCGAGGGGAAGTTGGGAATTCTACCAGCCTGTATCATTAGGTGATGTCGTGTAACTTCACATAATGACTGGTAAGGCACTGGTACATAAAATAAGAACTTATCTTTTTTGATCTGAACTTCATCATAGCAGCGAAGGAAGTGTGTTGAAAAATCACTCTGCTCTAGGCAAGTGTATAAAAATCATATATTGACTGGGTTCCATGTTTTGTACCATGTCTGGCGTTTTATTAACTCTCTTCCTATTTCTTTTTTAATAAAATTCTACCCCACCTTATCTTGTCGCATAGTACCTTACTTTGCGCTACAGTACAAAACACGCGAAGCCTCTAGAGTAATGTCCTTCGCACAGGACATTAGGAATCTAGATTCGGATGTTGACAGACGGATTCCGAAATGACGAATCCGTTTGGATTTCCAATCACTCCTTCCAGATTATTTGCCGATCATTTTGGTGAGAAAAAAAAATGATGTTATTGATAAGTTAAGCATGTTCGCGGCTCGGTCCTTTTTGACAGAGCGTGCGAAATATAAGCTAGACGACTACTGTATCTGGAAGCTTTATCTTTATTTGGAAGTGAGAACAAGAATTTTGATTTTCTGATCCCTATTCAAGTTTCCACAGCGTAAACAATGGATTTGGATCCGGGCTCTAAAATGTTTAAGAAAGGATCCCTATCACATCCTTCCCCTGATTTATTCCACGACATCAGGGTATTGATGAGGATGATGATGAGTTTTATTAAGCACTCATCGAAAGGATTTATTGCAGTAAGAAAAAAGAAAAACAAAAAATTACCCTGAGATTAGTGCGGAAGACCCATACAAACAAAAATAGAAATTAAACGATTTAGAAAGACGTCATAAAATTGGCTCCGCAAGGTGAAGCGAGATGACCTTCTCTTCCTTCTTCTTCGAGCCTTACTTAAGCCTACTATCCTTAGTCTACTTTAAACTTCGTCTGCTTTTGCAGGTGCATGATTTTTTCTATGATTTTTTCTATCATATGTTTTTGCAATTTTATTTTTGTCAGTAAGAAAAAGAAAACTAATAACGAAAAAAAAATGGGTGAACCTTCATATAACTGGGGTTTGGTTGGGTTTCGCTTAACATAACAGTTCTTACCTTTTATTTAGCCATTCGTTTTCCAAACGGCGGTCATTTTATGTTGAGAGAAGCATTACTGAAGTTTCAGCCCGCATGCCCAACCTAGGACGAAGTGATGGCTTTTGACTTTTTCAACTCAATTCACTTTATCTTTCCAAAAATTCTTCAAATAGCAAAGGAGGAGAACAGAGTTACACTGGCATGCAAGTACATGTATCCTATATAATCTATTTACATTTTTTATGGCACCTGCCTTCCGTGCAAGTCGGTCTGGTCTGGTGATCTCGAGTTAGGGTACTTCCGGATGTGCTATATAGGACGATGAAACGTGTCGGGCCTATCAGGGACACAACCGAACTAACCTGGAAATAGACACTTCCTCGATTCGGTCAGCGTGGGGGGAGTGGAGGGAGGTGGAATCCGAAATATTGAGGCATGCGTTACCTTTGAAAGGGTGATCGGATCTAAATGAAATTTGATAATTGAACAAATATTCTTGCCTCACATCTCCATTTTTACGTCCGGACCTAACCTCCGGACCTAATCTGACAACTGTGGGGGGAGTTGGAGGGTGGGTCCCGGAATTTCGGTTAATACGAGTTAAGGGATTGCCAGATGTGCTTGGATGATGAAAATTGGCGGGTGTATTAAAAGAACTGGCCAGACTGACTCGGAAATAGTCACTTTCCTGATCCGGCTATCCTGGGGGGAGTCTCTACTCCCGAATCCGGAATCTTGTGTCAGTTGAGGAGAGAAGGGGGAAATTCGCATCCGACTGCGAAATTTGACTGTGTAGGTCTATGCATAGACGCCTAAAAACGCCTGCAAGAAAACAAAACTTTCTTCTTCTGAGCATTGATCACATTAAACACGTTGTCACTCATCTTTCTTTTGGTAGTTGTCCAGGAAACTAGGGAAGACGTATACATATATATATATATCTGTATTTGAAAGCTATTAGGCCATGTACAGAAAAACAAAATAAAAAACAGCAATCTCAAGTAACAAACAACCTCGCATTCTTAACTTAATATCCTACCGACTTTCTGCTAAACTAATAACTTTTTCTATCATATTTCCAAAACACACTATAGACCTAGCATTTGTAGACTTAAGGATACCTAGAAGTAGCTCATCCCCCCCATTCTGAAACAGAATACCCTTATATTAGAAAGCTCCTCACACCTCAAGAGAACATTGCACACTTGTATATGGCCCTCGGGCTTTTCAAATACAATCATTGGTATACTTCAATCAATCAACTTTATTCATAGCTTAAAGCTAGAGGAGGTCGTCGAAGATAGTTAGGAATCAGTCAAAATCATGCGAGAAAGTTTGTCTCAACGGCCTTGAGCCGAGCTGAAACATTTTTGGTCTTGGAAATTACCACAGCTCCCTCCGTTCCAGCTCCCTCCGTTCCAGCTCCCTCCTTTCCAGGTGACGGCGCAGCCCACAGTGGATTCCGACCAGCAGCTTGACCTCCGGGGTGCGTCAGTAGACATTGCCTGTGATTATACGAAGCGGCGTAGCGTATTGCGACTGTCCATTCAGAATGGCGCAGAGTACTTAGTGCAGTGCGAAGATGATCAAGATATGGTGCGATGGATGCAAATGTTCCAGGAGGCGTCGGGAACTCAAGTTGTGAGTAATCTACCTTTTCTTTGCCAGCAAGGTTCAAAGGTTTTAATTACACTTCCGTATAAAATCGTAATAAATATAGGGTCAAGCCGGAGACACTAGGTCGATTGACAAAAATCGCAAGTTCAAGTTCTTTTTAAACCCCCCATAACTAACATAGGGAAAAAGCAAAATCTATTTATTGAACAGAATCCCAAGGGCTCTGTGGCTTGTTGGTTGGGAAACAGCTATCTTTATAATGAAATCAAATAACTCACCAGATGTTCTCGCGAATACTACCGACCTTCACATCACCACGCAAAAAAATAAAAATAAACAATTCATGGAGAGCCAGCAGTAACATCTCATTTTTTTAAACTATAGAATAAACAACCATATTCATTCAGTTTTCTTCTCCAATTTTCAACCAGTTAATTACTGTTTTCCAACAGTATTCTTTTAAGGTTTATTTAATGTGGTAATTGGGGGTGAGCCACATAGACTGATGAAGGTTTGTGATCCTCTTGTCTTAATCATCTGTAGACCTGCAAAATTCACCCACCAGTATCAGTACCCAATCTAAAATTTTGGGCTAGTCTATTTTGCGGAAGTGTTTCCTGTTTTCGCCTCGAGGACGTCAGTTTTTGAGATTGACCATTCAGAGTCGCTTTGAGAGAAATGAAAAAAAATATAGGGACTTTACAATATGGTATGAACATCGGGGACATCAGCTTACGAGATGAACCTTCACTTAACACTCGAAAAATATTCTCCGACCCTCCTGAATAGATAGCGTCGACGAGAAACCAATTCATAAGCCCGGAATTCATAGGAGTACATAGAGTGGAGTTTTATTCATAGAAAGTAGCCTTCACAGCGCATGTGTCGAATTAGACCTTTACGTTAAACATAATCAAACAAAATTCAGCAGATGACCACTGCAGACGTTTTCGATGCGGGGTAGTAAGATCATTAATTTCTTCCTTTCGCTTTTATCCTCCTTTTCGTATAATTTTGGTACGTGATGTGCACTTGCAATTTTGAATCAGTATTGTTTCGACCGAAAAGGCCAGGTTTACTATTTGGACTTGGAGAAATAGCAAATAACGCTTGGCTGGACGCTGTTCCAAATTGTCTGATTTACGATTTATACTTTTAACGGCAGTAAAATAAACATCACATACTGCCAGTAACACATGTCAAGGTTTATGACAGATAAATTTTTTTTTACGGTCAGGTATTGTTACGTCCATTTTTTGTCGTTGCCCTTTTGTATTTTTCCTTGCAAATCGGTTTATTACGATTAAAGTTCCAACCTTCCCAATACTAATCCTCGTTAATAGCCTGTCCAAGCCAAGTAAGTCCGAATCAAATTACCAGCAATAACAGCAGCAAATATCTCAGTGATGAGTAATTATTGGCCAAGCTTGAGTGCTTTGTCGGAGAAGTATAGCTCGAGTCATTACTTATTGCCCGATGCAGCCTTGGGTTGTTCTAGCGAGCGTTTGTTTCTATAGGAGCTTATAGTACCTTGTGCCCATACCTTTTCTAACGCACAACTAGCCATTGGGTAAAGTTTTCATCCCTCACCCGGTTTAGAAACTTACGATTTAGTCTAGTTTATTTTAACCGTAAAATAATATAATAATATATAACATTTATTTGTGACCCACTGTAGGCTACATATTAAAGATAGTGGAGTAATCAAAGGAAAGAGAGTACAACATGTCACAAATAACAAAAAAGCACTCAATGAAAAAGCAGGACGAGGCCGTGGTAATAAGAATAGTTGCGTTTTTGCAGATACTTGGTATATGTTACCGCGGTAACTGGATCTGAAATTAGTTGTTTTTGCAGTTACCGTGGTATCTGATATAAGGTTGCTCCGCAAAAACGACAATTGCCGAAATTGCGCATTTCGAAGTCATCCCAAAAGAAAAACTGATATTCAGTCACATCACTAAATGCCAAACTTCTTTCCCACTAATTTGACAAAAGTTGACGAAATTCAGATGACTTTTTCAGATACCACAATCGGTTACCACGGTCGGACAGTGGTACCTGAATATCAGATACCCTGATAACTGTAAAAACACCTTTTTACCGTGGTGTCAGATACCACGATAACTGCAAAAAGAACTTTATACCGTGGTGTCAGATACCATGATATCTGCAAAAACGCAACTAATGACAATATTTACACCTCCAAATCTACCATAAGCTACCGCCTGACAATGCGTCTACCTTAGATCATACTTCCTGCTGTACCAGTGCTCTATCTCCAGAGGTGGCTAAGGTAGTCAATGACAGTCGGCAAAAGAGAGGAGTTGCCTCAGGTGGAATGCTGCCAAATCAGTCAATCATAAAAAAACGAAACCGAACCGAAGAAAGAGCAAACTCTCCATTACTGAGCCGATTCAAGAAAGAAATTGATGAAATGTTTCTTTCCCAAATGTATGACCCTAAATATTCCTTGAGTCCAAGTTGACTTTGAAACATTTATTCAAACAATGTTTACAACGGATACGTCAGCTATGATTCCTCACCAGCGATATTTCGGCCCTTCTTGACAAGGGTCCTCGTCAGGCTGTCAATCCTCTGGTTCAACTTCGGGGAAGGAAACAAACCTGGTTTACGGTTTACAACCTTACCTGTGCCGTCTTTCAGAGTCGCCTACTCGCTATCTGGTTGAATGGCCCATAATTTAGGTGAGGTGTTAGGTCTAAGATTTAAGCCACCTTAAAAGCTAGAAAGGACAGAAAAAGGTCAGATTAAAAAAAAAAAACTGGTTTACGGTTTACAGGTTTGTTTCCTTCCCCGAAGTTGAACCAGAGGATTGACAGCCTGACGAGGACCCTTGCCAAGAAGGGCCGCAATATCGCTGATGAAGAATCATAGCTGACGTATCCGTTGGAAACATTGTTTGAATGAATGTATGACCCTAAATGTTTTGAAAGACCCCTCTTGCTTATTCTGCCTTTGATAATATACCTAGATCCCTTGTCGAATTATAAGCTTATAAAATCCCCACTTTTCTCCGTTGTTTCCTTTTGTACCTACGAATTTTTAGCGCGTTCTCGCCCGTTAACGGTTACACAGCGCTAAGTGTGCCAGAATATTGAACATCCGCTGGCAACTCTTTCACACACAAGGATACGGTAATGTTCTGTTTTTGACTTCTTTTATTTGCTTAGTTTTCCTAATTTTAACCACGATGGGTACAGTTTTCAAATGTATTGAGCCCTTCCGCCGCGTCCGAGAGCAGGAAGGCTGGATTGAATCGACAAGTGCTAACAAGAAAATCGCCAAATTCAGACAAAAAGTAATGGTATTTTTGAGAAACGTTTTTCTGATCCGTATCATATTGAAAAATCATTATTAGTAAGAGTTGTACTTTAAAAGAACTTTTTAGAGGCTTTTTGGCCTTATTTGTTTTTGCAATATATCCTTATTATATTAAAACCCGAATAACACTCGTCTTGCATAGTCAAAAAATAAAGAAACAAGCGAACAATACGAATAATACACAAACAAACAAAAATAAAAGAAGAAATAGAGTTAAAATACCGGATGAAATAAAGTACGAATGGCTTCAGGTACCGCTCCGACGATTTTCACATGCCATTTATCTTCCCATTCGGGTGTTACGGAGATGCATTTGGTATGTGCTGCCGTGAGTATTCATTGGCCGCCATCATCGAAGTCAGCCAATTCCTAATCTGGATAAAGTGAGGAGGGATGGGCTGTGGACCTTGGACGCGGGACTGAGAGATGAAACTTCCTGGGATAAAGATCGCAACTGAAACACACGTGTAGATACCAAGATATAATTAATGATAGTAACACATTCCCAATTCCGTTCCAATGTCATCCGTACGTGAAGAAGCTGAACTGATCTTTGAATTTCTTTTCAGGAAAATCAGTATTCAGCGAGTACGAAATTACTTAGGGCTATAGTTGAAAGCAAGCAGCAGAAAAAGATAGCACCCTTCTACAGAAACCGAAGTCCGACTGGACATTCTCCAGTCTCTAAAACGAGGAAGCCAAGCACTGCATATGGTGAGTAGGTTCCTCAACCATAGTAAACCAGTATCTATGTTTTGCCAGTGAGCCGATGTTACAACAACAATCTGACAATCAAGCCGCCAACCAGCGAGAGACTCTACAGGAGGCTAACACCACCTTATCTCGCTGGAAGTGCCATTTAAGGTAATTTAAGGTAATATCTCGAAGAAAAAAAATTGTCACAAAAAATATGATTTTGCGATTTCGAGAAGTTTACTTATAGTTGTGAAAAGATCTTGCAGTATTTACTACTTGGATTAATCTTGTCTCAAAAATGACAGTCTGATCTCTAATTCGGATTAATCTTATCTCAGTATAAGATTTAGCAAATACTGCAGTTAACAGTAATCCTAACTCGGAGAAAATTTTTACAGTGTAGTTGTAAAACTTGTGTTTGTTCAGAAAGAATATGCGGCGTTACATGGTTAAATAAAACATAACCCTGAGGGGGTTCCTATACTCAAAAGTAAGAAATATCAGACAAATAAGAAAAGAAGATAACAAACAAAAAGAAACGGGGCTTTTCTTGAAAAAGCTACTTTCGCTGGCTGGTAGTTGACTTTGGTCGCAGCAAGGGGGTGAAATGGCACTGTTCAAAGTTAAGTAACCGTTCAAAGAAGTATCACTCTACTTGTAAAACAATTGAAAGGTAGAGTGCCGTAAATAGTTAGTTCTGTACTTAAGATAAACCATGCCAGAGCAGCTCTGTTTTACGTGGACGTGGACTCCTCATTCAGACAGCGTAGCGACCTTCGCTCCATATGTAAACGGCCAACGATGAATCATTTACTATTTATTATTTATTTGTTTATTATTACATTTGGCGTTGAGCTTTTAGCTTGTGAAGAGATTTTTTTTCTTCAGTTTCTTGTTTATATTGTTAAAATTACTAGACGAGTACTGCTTGCATCTGCTTGTTTGAATTGTGTTTCTCCGCATTGCTTGTTTAAATATGTGGTAATTTTGCCAGAAAAATTAACTTTGAAAACCTTGAGTATTTTTTTTTATTTATAGGAGAAGCACCGATGTCGCCGTTGAACTCCAAGCCTCGGACGTGGAAGAACAAGGTGGCAAAGGAGTTGAAGCGGTTTAGGGGTTCTTCGAGCACACGGCATGGAGCTGATGTGCATTCCCCCTCCTCCCCTAGTAGGGAAAGGGCGAGTTTCGAAATGCCGTTGGAACTTTGCCCTATGGTAAGCTTAAAAGCACCACCACAGTTCGCTAGCGAGATATTAAGACGGGTTTTTAGTGGTTTTTAGACCTTCTTCCTTCAACCCGTTCATAAAATCTGGGGTGGAATCCATCTCCCGTTTTTAATTTGCTATATGAACAAACAATGTGAGAGGAGCGCCCTAAACGTCTTAAAAACGTCTGAAAACCGAATTACGAACAGGTATCTCCGTAGTGGGGCCCGGGCATTAGTCTCTATGTTTTCCTCCTCACCTACTTATCAGCATCCATCACAAAGAGATAAGGTATATTTTTTTTTTAATTGAAGAAAAACATTGTAATAAAAATTCGGATAATATAGTTGACCCATAAGCTAGTGAACATAAGAGAAGCTTTCACTGTTGGTAGTGCAACACTCGTCGTATGGGATGATTGCACCTTCTTTTGCTGAAGGAATGTGATTAAACACATAGGCTATCATAGCAGAGTTTTAGTTGAGCATAGATGGTGGTGATGATCATTTGGGCATTCACTCCGCAAGAACGGTGCTGCCAGTTTAACCAATAATTGTGTTTTTACAGCACTATTTGACTAAAGAAGAGAATTTCGAAGGGACAACCCTCCGCTTTTCCATCGGGTAGCTCCTCTCACAGGGCGGGGCTTAACTACAAACTGTCAGTCAGCGGCCTCCTTGGACTTGGTTAAATTAGTCAACGAACTCGGATCCGGACCCCAAGTTGGACTTATTCAAACTTCAGTCAATGAACTCGGATCCTGACCCCAAGTTGACCCCAATATACGCTGTTTCGACAGAATAGAAAATAATAGTGAGATTCTAAGTCTTGGACAAGACTCTTGTCTCTGTCCACCCTTTGAGTTAAATATTCCGACCGAGTCCCCAACACCGGTGATTTAGAAAAAAAGGTGCATCAAGTCGTCAAAAGCGCCGTCTACGTTGGCTCGGTCACGTCCTCCGGCGCCGAAAAGTCTGCACTGTCAGGAAGTTTGAGAACAGATAACTGATGTTTGCTCGTCCTTGTGTTAGTCGTTATGAGAAGGTATCTAATATGACGCTTTTAAGTGTTCTCTTTTTGAGCTTCGATAACCGAATGTGTGTCTCGAAATGTAATGCTTATCTGTTATCAAACTTCTAATAGGATGTTTGATCAAGTTCTACTGGCAGTTCAAGTTCATAGTACAGCGGACTGTTTGCGCCCGCTGAGTGCCAGTGGACCCGCTAGTTTGTACGCTGGGTGAGGCAGGGAAAATTTCAGCGTACCTTCTGACGGAATCCGCCAGGAATAAAACTTTTATTTACAATTCGCCATCCGCTCCAGCTGTATTATGAACTTCAAATAAAACGCAACTCGGGTGTTCAACTCAAAAACTGAATGGCGACCGTAAAAAAAAAAGGCTGAACCTCCCTTTGTCAGGTCATTGATACCTGGTAGGTCAGGTGGCAATCGTCTGGTCCCGTTGCTGACCGTTGTAGGTTCCAAGGAAGTCTTAGACAGTGTACTTTGGGTACGGATCGATTCAGTTCGACAACTCAGAATTTCTTAGCGTTACCTAGAGGCGAAAGCCTTTTCTCTGGCTTTGTATTATTATTGTTATTATTATTTTCTGACTTTTTTTTTCAGTCTCCAGACAATCATGGCATTCCATTACTGGTCGATCTCTGCGTGCGTCTGGTGGAGGCGCGGGGGTTGGACGTTGTGGGCGTCTACCGAGTACCTGGCAACACTGCGGCTGTGACGGCACTGACGAATTCGATTAATCAAGGATTCGAAAATGCCAACTTCCAGGTTTGTTCCTTTTTCTTTTTTGGGGTTCAGCCGTATAAGTGCTCGTGCATTATGTAGACTATGCTACGCCTGCTCAAGCCAGTTTTGGTAAAGCTGTGGATTTATTTTGCGGTTTTGATACTCGCTGATTTCTTAGCCAGGATTCGAGTTTTAGTTAATTCAACGGAAATGGAATTAGCTTGAATTGAATAAGAATAATTGAGTTACAGATCTTATGAGACTTGGATTACAGACAGTAGAACATAAGTCGGTAATCCAGAACATGCATTGAAGGCTTTAAACCTCAAGAACCAACCGCCTGGGGGTGGTTCTGGGAACCCGGTGGGTTTCTGTTCGCGGTGGGGCTGACAAAATTAAAAGAAGGAAGATGTTGTTCCAGTAGTGCCATTACTAGAAACGATCTTTGCATGATGAAATAGCTCAGCCGTGTCGTTTTTTGGAAACACCATCACTTTCCACGTGAAATTAGCGATTTTCTTATCAGCGCTTGTCGAGTCTATCCAGCCTTCCTGCTCTCAGACACGGTGGCTGGACGTAAAGTATTTGAAAACTGAGTGCGCCTTAGTGAAAACCTAGCAAAATTAAAGAAGTCCAAAACAGAAGATCGATTTATAACATTTTATATTAACACTCGAACAGTTTATGATGTCCTTATGAGTGAAAGAGCTGTGGGCGGACTTGGAAGCTTTCTGCGAGGTTTGCGTTGCCGACTAAGCAGAACTCGGCTAGGTGGAAAAAGCGCTCAAAAGTCTTAGGTAAAAAATGAAGCAACGGCGAAAGGCGGGGATTTCAGAAGCTCGTAATTCTATAAGGGTGCTAGAGTTAAATAAAACGCAGAATTAGCAAGAGGGGTCCTTTAAGGGAGTGGGGTTGGTGGAGAGCGGAATATGAGTTGGGGCCCAAATCCCAGGTTTATTACGGATTCAGATTTAATTACTCTTTTTGGGGTAAATTACACCTTAATGTAGTCATTTTTTTTTTCCGTAGCATCTTTATTTAACTTATTTTTATATTATTTAAAAACTAAGAAATCATATTTCCTACTTTTTGTGGCTACTCCTCCGTCCCTCAGTGACGTTACTTTTAATCTATTTTTACCCAATTTTAACTATTCACGTCACCTTACTTTTTAAATTAACCCATATTTTATTTACCATTTTTGGCCCCTAATATTTGGAAATTAATTCAATTAACGTAGTCATTGCTTTGCATTAGTTGCGTTTTTGCAGATACCATGTTATGTATGATACCATGGTCTAAAGTCGTTTTCGCAGTGACCGTGGTATCGGATACCAGGGTCAAAAGGCGTTTTTTGCAATTAGCGTGGTACCTGGCCAGTCATCGTGGTATCTTAAAAATTCATCGTGGTATCCGAAAAAGTCATCTCACTTTTATCATCACCAACAATATAGCTTAGGATGTTTTCCAATTTGGTCGGAAAGAAGTCTGGCACTTAGTGATGTGACTGGATATCTTTTTTTCTTTGGGATGACTTCGAAAAGTGCAATTTCGACAATTCTCGTTTTTGCAGAGCAACCGTGGTATATACCACGGTAACTGCAAAAACGAATGAGAGTCGAGCCAATTACTATGGTAACAAATACCATGCCATCTGCAAAAACGCAACTTTTGAACCTATTTAACAACCAAAAATGTCGCAATGGAGGATTATTTTGTAAATTATAAGGAGCCCCCCTCCCCCCCCCCCCCCCCCCCCCCCCAGACGGCATCCCTTTGTTGTTTCTTAGTTACTTATGAGTTTTGGTTTTCTCTTTAGGATGCAAGATGGAACGACACAAATGTGATTTCGAGCTTGCTTAAGTTGTTCTTTCGAAAACTGCCTGATCCCGTGCTTACTTCAGAAATGTACCCCAGGTTTATTGAGGCGTCCAAAATCGAGGATCTGGATAAGAGGAAGGGTGCCATTAATAGTCTAGTAAGTATTTTCATTTTTTCGAAATACCATGGAGAAGAAGGGGAACCCTTGCGCTAGGATGGTCGTGCTCCTACAACTCGCGTCAATCCAAGCATTCTGCAAATATGAGAATTTTGCTGCTGGTGGCAACACCGGTTTTGACAGTTGCCTTCTAGAGGTTAACTGCTTTTAATTTTGCGACCGCTAGATGATACCTGCATCGCCAAAATGTAAAAGACAGGTAATTTTAGTAGGTCTACAGTAGGCACGGTTGCTAGTGTTGCTACTTACTCAAATTAAATTCCCTAACCCAGTAGCAAACAAGACCAAAGGTTTCGGTGGGATCCCAAAAATCTAACATTTGATTCAAACAATTGGGACATTTCTTCGCCAGTTAGTCTTCGTCAGATTCCCTGAATTTTTTTACTGTTAAAATAAAAGTTCAAAAATGGGTTCAGCATGTCTCCTGGCACCGATACCGAATCTCTAATCGATTTCAGAAACAACTTTGAGCTTCAACTAAATTTCCAGTTTCAGCCGAATTCATGATGAACCATTTATCCAGCAAGAAAACTAAGTTTAGATATAATAATAATAATTTATTTCTTACCCAGAAATTCCAGAGGAAAAACAAGTGGAGTACAATAAAGAAAAAGAAAGGAAGAAAATATTAAAATGACTATACATACAAAAACACTAGCACATAAACAGGGGGTAAGGGGGTGGTGTGGTGAAAACCCAGAGTTGGATTCAGCAGACCTGCTTACCTGCTCAATCAGTATCTCATTGCCTTATAAAACAAACCCCTCCTCTGCGCCTAAAGATAGGACTAAAGGACCCATCTACGAACTTGACTTGTACTTTACCAGTGAATCCTCATTGAACAGCATCCTCGCTTGAACAACATATTTCCTCGTTTGAACATTATATCAACCACTTTGACCTTCGATTACACTAGGTCTCTCCGACGTCCATAGAATAAACAAATGAATGTCGTCATCCACGCGCAAAGCTATACTGGTTTGAGAATAAAGGGGTAGGGACTGCTATATAGCCGAAAATTGGTCGACAAATTTTGTGTCCGGTTTTCGCCGGATTCCGGGTGAACTCGGGTCTTGGATATTTCTGGTCTTCGCTAGATCTTGTAGTAATGTAATCAATTCCTAATCAACCACTTAACCAATCCATTTAGTAGTTCCTTTCTGTCTTTAAATTCCGGGCTAGCCTGGATGACAAAGGAAACGCTAGTGCTAGTTGAAAACTTGAGAGGATATTTGGATCCAACATTTTCTTTGTCGATATTCACACCATCTTTATAAGTTTGGTCTCAGGAATTTGTTCTTTCCAAAATTTTCGGTTCAAACTCTATTGCACTATTAGCAGGGTAATATTACAAAACAGGCTTCTTATCTGTACACCGACACAAATAGTTATCGTGCCCAGAGACAGACGGACAGACGGACAACTTTTGCGATGTCATAGGTATCCCTCCACTTACGTTTTGGGATCTCAAAAAGTCATGGAATAATTACCTCAAATCGCCTTAAATCTCATTGTCAAGCGACAAAGGTGCCAATGCTCCTGTAGAGTCGGTATTACTAATACAGTCTGTATTACTAATACTGTATTACATACACAATAAAAGTGTATTACTTGTCAATGAGGATACTAGACTACTAGGGTTCTCGTTCCATCTTGTTCTGCTAAGATTGCATATTATAATCCTTATTAACTATTAGTAGTCTACCATGTCCTGTCTGCTCTAGTGATGGTCATCTCTGGATGAAAGTGAAACCGCACGAAGTTAATATGTTCTCTTGAGGTGTGAGGAGCTTTCTAATATAAGGGGTGCTCTTTTTCAGAATGGGGGGATGAGCTACTTCTAGGTATCCTTAAGTCTAGAAATGCTAGGTCTATAGTGTGTTTTGGCAACATGATAGAAAAAGTTATTAGTTTAGCAGAAAGTCGGTAGGATATTAAGTTAAGAATGTGAGGTTGTTTGTTATTTGAGATGGTTGTTTGTTTTGTTTGTCTGTATATGGCTTAATCGCTTTCAAATATATATATATATATGCGAATTGCGAAGCATTAGTACAGTTATTTTCTTACATAAAACGTTGTTTCTTGAAGACCAGAACTGATCTCTTTCCTTCCATCTTAGGTTGAAGATCTCCCTGAAATCAACTATCGAACATTGTCGTTCCTCGTCTGCCATCTAGCGCGCGTGGCCCAGCGCAGCGAAACGAACAAAATGGACGTTCGGAACATAGCGATTGTTTTTGGTCCCACTTTGATCCGCGCATCGGGTGACAATATGGCGACCATGGTTGCCGATATGTCCCACCAGTGTCGCATTGTGGAAACACTCATCAATGAGGCCTGGTGGTTCTTTGTAGGGGATGAGTTTGATACCTCGATTAACCAGAGTACGGATATGATAGACACTAGCTTCGAGGAAAAAGTGGGGGATTCTCGAGAAAGTATGACAGGTGAGCTTTATCGTACGGTTTTACTCTTCCAATTCAGTTCAATATAATCTATAAAAAAAAACCAGATAACGGACAAGCCGATGGGTTTTTTTTACGTCAAAACATAACGTCATAACAGAACAATCTGCAAATATATACAATTTTGAGACATTTATACCGACGTCTTATGATAAATATGGTCAATAACATCCTAGACCACGATTAATAAAATACAAATAACCTAAAAATTAACATTCAAAACGCTCCGAGTTATATAAACGAACAAACGAGGGGACAAAACTCTGAGCATAACTTGTTTCGATTGAGATCTTGAGTGTGCTTCACCCTTCTTACAATAGTAACGTTTAGTTACGATTTTTGTTCCAACCTCGTGAAAATATAACGCTGACCGTTCCAGTCGTCACGAAATAGTAAGTAGTAACCACGATTGGAAGCGTTGGAAGCGTGGTAATTATGATGTTTGTGTCGCGATTGGCCCGATTAGCGCGTAGTGTCATATTTTGCCGAAAGAAGGAAAATACGTTCCCGCCTTGACGCGAAGAAGCCAAAAGGGTGGAACACGATGTTAAGAATGGGAAATTGCCACACAAGCTCAATAATATGCAACAGAAAGCAAACAAACATGAAAACAAAGATAAGTAATGATAGGTTGAAAATATTAACCGCATCATACACAACTTAGGGCGTGTTCCACCCTACTTGACGTAGACTGCGCATGACGTCACGAATTTTGGCTGTCAAGGCTGGAACGCATTTTTCTATTTTCGGCAAAATATCATGCTGCGGGTTCATTTGGGCCAATCACGTCAGGAAATCGTAGTTATCACCCTTGGCCTAGCACGCTCCCGAGCGTAGTTATTGTTAGTTACTATTCGAGAAGGTTGGAACGGTCAGCGTAGTCACTTCTCGCGCGGTTGGAACGAAAATAGATACTAATACTGACTATTGTTAGAAGGTTGGAACACGCTCTTATAGTGAACGCGGAACGGGGCGGGCAAAAAATAAACAAATGAATAAAGGACAATTATGGGATATCCTATTGATTATTGATGTGACTGGTAACAAGGAGTTCCGGACGAGTGGAGCCGACGTGAGGTAGTTGACGCTCGAAATGGTTTATTTGAGTGTCTGCTTGGACAAGCGGGTTCAGGGAGTTGGTCGGAAAGGAGGTGACGGAAACTGACCAGATGCATAATTTTTTTCCGACACCAGTTGTCAAATTATGGCGTCTAGTCTTGGAGAGGTTCAAGTTCTTGTCCTAGCCCTGTAGGGAAGAAAAGACACCAAACCGTCAATGAATATACTAATATATCCAGATTTGAAGCATTTAATAAGTAATTGATTTATGACCCGCCATTTTGAAAAGGCGGAGTAAATGACGAAAATAAAGAAAATAAACAAAACACATAGATAAACACAGAAAAAGACACTTAATTTTTAATCTTCGGTCAGGAAGCAGTGGACGACACCTAATGGGCACATGTTTGTGAACCGTTTCGTTCCCAGATAGATATATCGCAAAGCTTTTGCTCTCCACTCTTGGAGTTATTTGTTCTTGCCAGAACAGGTCTGTAAGTCTTCAAGAAGTTTCGCCAGAACCGATTCGATGGATGCTTTGTAAAATTGTCCATTGGTGCAGAGCGCGTAACTCAAGCGTTCCTCGACGTTTAGGGAGGGGTATCTTGTGTCTCCTTTTTGAATTGAAATTAGAAATTCGAGTTCTCAAGAGGTTTGGAGCAAAGACCATAAAATTGGAAAAGACGAAACCCCGCTGGAATCGCGTCGTGGAAAGTCGAACTGTCCACTAACATTAAACGATGAAACCGAGAGTCGAGAGTAAACGAACAAAAAGTATAAAAAAAACAAGAGGAATGGTAAACAACAAGACATGACACGTGCAGTTTGACGACGATTTGGCAGAAGGGAGGGGTCGGAATATTAACAGCGAGACATTTTAACGACCTGTCTTTCCACTGTTACGAGTTGCGTTTTTGCAGATACTATGGTATCTGTTACCACGGTAACTGGATCTGCAGCTAGTAGTTTTGCAGTTATCGTGGTATCTAAACACGGTTGCTCTACAGGAGCGACTATTGCCGAAATTGCACGTTTCGAAGTTGTCCCAGAAGAAAAACTGATATCCAATTACATCACTAAGTGCTAAACTTCTTTCTCACCTATTTGACAAAATTTGATGAAAGTGAGATGACTTTCAGATACCACGATCAGTTACCAGGGTCGGATCGTGTTATCTCAGTATCACATACCACGATAACTGACCAGATGCCAGGATAACTGCAAAAAGGCCTTTTGACCGTGGTATCAGATACCACGAGAACTGCAAACCGTGGTATCAGATGTCATGGTATCTGCAAAGGAAAGTGTAAGCAAGTTCATAGATGGCGTTCGAATGGAGTTTAACAAGTGTACGTTTCGGAGTTGCAAAAGAGACTTGGAGTATTCTTCAAGCTCAGTGCTGAGGGAAGGCAGGCGTTGTCGTATATCGTGATATGCCAAGTTTTCTGCTCAAGTTCCAGGAGACTAATAAAAATTGTTTCTAGCCGATGAGGAACGTGGTCCATTTAGCCCTCGGGAGATAGTGGCCTCGATAATCAACTCTGGAGGAAGGAAAGCGAACTCTTCGGACTCCGATATTGGAGCTTCGGTAGCAGCCGAGAAGGCGGCTTCTGCTGCCCCAAAGAAGAAAGATGTAAGTTTTAAATTTTCTCCTCTGTTTGAGTAAACACCATAGCCTCCTTTTTGTTGCAATAGCGCTGCCGCATCGCTGCTGCAGCACTTCTTTGCTTTTGCACAATATGCGTTTTTGGACTCACTTTCTTCTTGGTTGAAGCGGCAGCGCTGCAGTATCTTGCAGGGAAGCACGGACTTGGTCGGTGAGCAAGTCCACGATTCTCGAGAAGCGCTGCCGTCTTCCTCGGAAGCGCTGCAGTGCAAAAACGGATGTAGAAAGAATCAGTCCGGAATCGGCCGAGAAGTGGACCTGCAGCATGCAACAAAAACGCGGCTCATGTATGGATCAGATAGAACGAGACTTGCTCGCTGATTGGGAAGATTTGAAGCAAGGGGAGCCGACTTGTTAACATTGCTGTTATTTGTTTTTTGGGGAGGCTTGCTCCATGACAAATTGTTTAGAGAAAAAAAAAAACAGAATACAGTTTCTGGGAAAGTTGCGGTGGTGCAACAGAGAGAGAGAGATTGGCAAAATTTTAAACTATCGTAGCTATAGCTAACTTACAGTTTCACAACACTCATAACAACAATCATACATACATCTCCCAGAGACTAGAAAGACCACCCATAAACTCGACTTATCGTTACCTGAAATCCTTTGTACCTTATTTCACCCAATATTTTAATTCTAGTAAAGTCAAATTATATGTTTAAGTTGTACGTATAGATGAAATATCTACTTATGTAATTGTCATGTCTTATCTGCGTGAATGACGATCCAGTGCTAGCATATATAACACAAGCTGTTAAGGAAATAAAGTACATTATTATTATTATTAAGAACTAAAATAAGATAGAAACACCTGTTATTCTTTCGCGTCATATACTGACGTAAAAAACGGAACAAAAGAGCTTATACCGGTTTGTGCGCGCTTTTGCGGGCTGGATTTGATTCTGTGGCCGTGTACTGTAGCTCGTGGGGGCTCGTTCAGGAAGTAACGGCCTATGATTTTCACTGGCAAGAATTGAGAGATCATGCTACTTGTAGAAGGATATACCATTTGACGCGCCTTTCAGTCGCCTGAAAGATCATTCTCAGGGTTAGAGTGAAAGTGTTTTCGTGGAAAATCTCAGATAAGCGGTTAGCTCCTGCTCACGTATTCATTATTCTACATCGTCTTTTTCTTCAGTCGAAAGAGTCCCTACGACGGTCATCCGTTTCGAGCACGCAGAGCAGTTCGACGGGCACCGCGCACGGGAGTGTCCAGTCGATACCCGAATCAGCGACGTCTGGGATGAGTAGTAGCACACTCACTCGTGTTCCGGAGGAGGTTAAACCCGCATCTTTCAAGAAGGAGGGGTCAGCTGCAGTCATATCGAGGCTGGTAGAGAGGCAGCAGAATCAAAATGAGCTGAACAGGCTGATTACGGAGGACAAGCTTAAGAAACGGGAGGCGGAGCGAAAGGTTAGTGAAGGAAGCTTAAAGATGCCCTCAGAGTTCGTTCTGTTGAAAATCAGGTATTCTTTGTTTTTGGTTAATTTATTTGTTACTTTGTATTTTTCCCATGAAGGCTCAGACTTGGTGCAAAGTCGGTGACTTGAGGGGATTTCTCTCTCAGAGAGAGAAGACGCCACGCTCGTGAAAAACACTATATTTTGTGATAGTGCATTTGGTGGGATTCACTTATGAGGTCATTTTTGTCCCACTGGATAGGAGACACTTCTCGCTCACCGTAGTCGGCTGTAGAACCGAACTACAAACCATAATACACTGTAAAAAAATATCTTGCAGTATTAGCTACTGGGATAAATATTGTTTCTACTGAGATAAGATTATTTCTAATTCGGATCAGTCTTATCCCAGTGGAGATAAGATTGATCCCAGTAGCAAATACTGTTAACTTTAATTCTTCCTCGGAGAAGCTTTTACAGTGTATATGGGACTATGACGTCCTAGTGCGGATCGTGAGCGGTGAAAAAAAAATCATGGGCCCTTACATGTTCTGTTATTCTTCTAGGCTGCTTTCGAGGGTGAGCTTGAACGCCAGAGGAAAGTCGCCGAACTCCACCGAGCAGAAAAGAAGCGAATAGATGACCTTCTTGAAAAAGCCAAGCTGGATATGGAAGATGATTTCCTGGACGCGATTGCCGACAACCCTGGAGGTGAGATCAGTTTTCTTTTGCTGAACGGCTGTCAGTAGAACGTTGTGAGAAGTGAGGGAACACGAGTTGGCCACTGGGTGTCCAGCAAGTAGCATTGAAGCTGACGGTAAACATGTGACAGTTGACGTTAGGGTGGAGTGCGCACCTCATTTGCATTCGTCAAAACTTGTATCTGAATCGTTATGACTCAGTTTAGTAACGTTTTATCATGCTAGCGAATGTCAGTACATCAAAGTCGCTGCTTTGTACCTGGCTGCAAGCTGAGTTCAGAAGATACCGGGAACTAGCAGCTTTGGAAGTTTAGTTATTGACCGCAGGCATTTCGACGATGCTAAATATTTTTAAATTACATAGAGCTACCACAAGTTTGAAAGATTTTCCACGCATCAAAAAATGGTCTTTGATAATAGCGGAGAAACGCATTTTCATCTGATTTTTGAACCTTCACCCTTCAAAGAGTAAGCTTTAAGAGTAAGATACATAAAGGAGTGTTTCTTTGAGCTAGTTCTACTTAAGAGACTCTACTTAGTTGTGAATCCAGGGCCTGGAATCCTGAAATCCGTGGACTCCCCGTATTCTTCGTGTCTGGTTGTCCTGGGCAGAGGCGTTACTAGCCAAAATGTTTGGGGGGGGGGGGGGTATTTACCGATTGGTTGGTCATTTTTACCGACTATCCTTGCATAAAAAACGACTGTTTTTATGAAAGAAATGACTTTTTTGCCGAAAATCTACTGATTTTAAGAAAAACGACGGTTTTAAGAAAAAATCAACGATTTTTAACGAAAATCTACTGATTTTAAGAAAAACGACCGTTTTAAGAAAAAATTGACGATTTTCAACGAAAATCTACTGATTTTAAGAAAAACGACGGTTTTAAGAAAAAATCGACGATTTTTAACGAAAAATCGACTATTTCCAAGATAAATCTCTCGGATATTTTTTACCGACTGGCCGAGAACATTGGGGTGGTGTCCCCCCTCCCCCCCCCCCCCCCCCATACGTGACGCCTCTGTTCCTGGGTAGATGAACTTTAGATTCATATTTGTCTTTTTTCAAGCTGAGGTTGTGGAGAGAGCTGCTCCGGCGAGTGAGTAGGCTAAGGATATTTGCTTTTCAGTACTGTCGTATTTATCCCCACCACTCACCACCCGTCACTTGCTTATTTCCTTATGTATCTAGGCCGACGTGTTATGGTGTATACGAAAACGATTAGACAATACCATCATTGATTACAAAATGGTATTTATATATGTTGGTTTGCTGTGGGTACAGTTCAGGCATGCTGCGTGGATTCTTGTATTTCCCTTTCTGTTTAATACCTCGTTGTGTAATAACTGTAAAGCATGATTGAGTCGGCTGGGAAAAGGTTACCGATAAGTCCTTCCGTCCTACTGCCTAACCCTTAAGTTCTCATCGTGCCTGAATTCTTTGTGTGTAGTGTAATCTCTACCAACCTAGATATAATAATAATAGCTGGTGTGTTAGGCCAAGTAAATGTATCCTGAGTGCGACCCGATTCCGTGCGAGTTATCGAATCCGGTGCTGGTGCACGACTGATTGAGTTTCTGTAGGGACGTTCTCTATCGCTAGCGGTGCTGGTGTCGCCGCTATTCGAGTGTGTGTCACTTTTTCCAGCCCTATCGCTACCATCTAGTGTTATTTTGCTCTGTAAGTACTATCACTTGGAATCCCGTGGTTGAGTAAACAGCTGAGAACTGATTTATCTTTTCTTGGGTTTCCGACATTGCAAATATTGTCAGTTCACCAGTTTCTCGAATCGAAGCGGCCTACAATCCCACAGGGGCTTTTTCTTCATATTCCTTACTGTTACTGTTGAAAAAGAAAAGTCTATGAATGAGGCCATCGCTGCTTTGTGACTGTTAGTGTAAAACTTGCCATTATTGCAGTTTTGTAGATGCAAGGAGGTGGGCCCTCGAACAGTTTTTTGTTGAAAGTTAATCACTTAATTGGTTTGTAAAAGTAAATTAATTTTGGATTTGTTTTTAGATGTCCGAAGAAACTTGTCAAGGTTCGCCGAAAAGATGAAGAGCCTCAGCTTGCAGAGTGATGACGAAATCGGTCCAATGACGACGCAGTCATCGTCTCAGTCGGGTTCGATGAGTTTCTCTGACAATATTCGAGATGGTGATAAGTTCAGCCAGTCCGCAGACCAAGTCATGCTATACATAGACGATGATCTGTCCGAGAAAGGTGTTCCTTCCGCAAGTTCTTGCCCACTACTCTCCCCAAATATAATAAGCGACAGTAGTCGCTTCACCCCCACGAGGAAGCTTGGATCTTCCCATTTTTTCCCAAATGACCAGTCAACGCCCGTGGAAAGCCAGGAGGCTCCACCCTCCAGATCCCAAGCTCAGCCAGCGGTTGGTAGTCCACAAAGGATACAGGAGACGAGGCCGTCCAGTAGCGCGATACCTCAGGCGATAAGGAACGTTCAATTAAGGCGGGTCATCACTTCACCTTTGTTAGGGCCCCGCCCGGTTTTGGAATCGAGCACGACGCCAACTGTGCGAGCAGTGACGCGGGTTCCGGCGAGGCAGATTCCTGTTAGCAAGGTAAGCCCTTTCACAGTACACCGTAAAAAAAAATCTTGCAGTATTTGCTACTAGGATTAATTTTGTCTTTATTGAGATAAGGACGTTTTTAAGCGGGGTTTTGGCAACAGAATTGTTGATCCTTGGAACAGCCTTACCGAAGATGCGGTTAATCCCGAATCGATCAATAGTTTTAAGTGCATTGTTGATGAGATTTTTAACTCTGATCAGTTCGACTACTCAAAATTTCTTAGAGTTATTTAGAGGCGAAAGCCTTTTCTCTTGCTTTGTATTATAAGATTACCCCTAATTGGGATTAATCTTATCACAGTAGAGATAAGATTAATACCAGTAGAAAATACTGCATCCTTATTTGGAGAAACTTTGTAGGCTAGGGAAATTGCGTGTTATGTTTTACAGACTTTTTGTAGGTATATTAGGTGGGACTATCGATATATTAGGTTCCCACTGCTCAGATTCAAGTTCATGTTAGAACAGCTGGATTTAAATGCCCTATCCTCTTCGTCTGAAATAACCATTAACCGAACCGAGTTTTCTCTTTCTAGTCAGAACACATCAAACCCGGTTGGAACCGAAATTTGGCTAAAATGCGGCAGAATTTAGCGTGGTCCTCGTGACATTATTTGCGTTTATGCAGATACCATGGTATGTGGTACCACGGTCTGAAGTTGTTTTCGCAGCTATTACCGTTGTATCGGACACCACGTTCTAAAGGTATTTTTACAGTTATCGTGGTATCTGGCCAGGTACCGCGGTATCTGATATGCAGATACCACCACGGTCAGACCATGGTTACTGAGGGTGGCAAATTCATCACTAACACAAGATTGGTGGGAAAGAAGTTTTGTAACTCTAGATGTCAATCAACATCAGTAGCTGCGTTTTTGCAGATACCGTGGTATCTGTTACCACGGTAACTGGATCTGTAATTAGTCGTTTTTGCAGTAACCGTGGTATCTGATGTACGGTTGCTCTGCAAAAACGACAATTGCCGAAATTGCGCTTTTCGAAGTCATCCCAAAAGAAAAACTGATATTATGTCACATCAATTAGTGCTAAACTTCTTTCCCACCAATTTGAAAAAATTAGTGAGATTACTTTTTCAGAATCCACGATAACTGCGAAAACGACTTTAGACTGTGGTACCAGATACCATGGTATCTGCAAAAACGCAACTAGTATTTCTTTCTGGGTGATTTTTTAATAGCTAATTGTCGTTTTTACAAAATAATAGCTAATTGTCGTTTTTACAAAAAACGACTAATAGCCGGTTCAGTTACCGTGGTAACATACCATAAAAACGCAACTATTAACTTCCGTGAAATGGGGATTTAAACTGATTAGATGAATTTGCCTTCTGGCAGGACACTGTTCCTGCGGCCGGCATCCGTTTGACTAGTGTAGTGGTTGCGAACTATTTGACCAGCCCCTTGGTAGCTCAGATGGTAGAGGGTCTGTCTTGTAAGCAGAGGGTCCTGGGTTCAAAACTCGGCTGAGGAGGACTTTCGTTTTTTAGTTTATTACTAATAAAATAGTACCCAGTTCCCGGTCTAACTAACACAAAATCTGTCATTATTTTTATTCATTCAGTGAAATCTTCCTTTTGTATTTAGAAATTCTCACCTGTTTCTCTGTTTTCTTGCCGTTTTTCTTTCTGTTTAACAAGTCTGAACCGGGATTTTTATGGGTTATAAAATAGTTATAAAAAACATCTGAGCAGTGTTAACAAGATTGTGCCAGTGGGAAGATACCCTTAAACGAAACATAATTGAGGATTTTATACGGCACAAAAAATTTGTCGCCACAATATGGAAAATAATGGAAGTTGCTCTCAGTAGCCTACCCTGTTCTTTCGAGCGCCTTAAAAACCCCTTTTTTATATCAAGCTTTAACCGGTTTTTCTGACGAATTAGCTCCCCAGGAGCCTCAATTCCCCTAAACACAGCAAATGCAAGAGTCAGCGTAGTGTCGTTAGGGTAGACGGAATAACATAAAGATTTGGAAATCTCGGAAATGAGAACAGATGGAACAATTAGGGGCCTAGAATGAAACAGTGATGTGGGTAAGACGGGTCCTTTAATACAGAACATACCGGTTATGTAGTTAATACACCACAGCCCCCTGCCCTTTTACCAGTTCCTCCGCCAGTACTTACAAGAACCGAAGAGCTGCTCACGGCATTGAGTCCGTATCAGACGGCACCTAACGGGAGACAGCGTAAGTCCTGGATGTCAGAAAGAATTCGTTCAGTCAATGAGGGCACCGATTGAAAACAACAAACATCGAGTGAGGTCTGAGTTGTTCATCGTAATAAAATTGTTTCTTATGTTTTCTCTGAACCTTTTGTCTCTATAGATTTTTACCGTCAGTTAGATCTAGGATGATTGAGCTCCATGTAATTGAACTGTCTC